>LR999960.1:39526879-41926879 GCA_905220385.1 Xylota sylvarum | reverse complement strand
GTTATAGAAGAATGCGATTGTGAGTTAAAAAAGACTGCGATTTAAAAAAAAAAACAACTTAATTCACCATTCTTTTGAAGTCAGTGATTTATTCATTTAATTTTTGGCAATCACTGAAGTTGAAGTCAGTAGTGAATTCAGTTGAAGTCAGTGAATTCAACTACAATAATTTTAACTCACGTGATTCCAGGTGGTGAATTATAAGACATTTGTGGATGATATTCAAATTTTGAGGTACTATAGATATCGTGATGTTTGAAACTTGAAGGAGATTTTGATGTCTTAGCAAAACAGAAGAGGGTAAAATTACTTAACCAAGCTGACGAGACTCAACATCGTCTAATGATTTAGATAACGAAAGCTTTATTTTTTGCGAAAAATTTTTCAAGGATTTGAAACAGATACAGTCGAACATATAAACGAACTCCAATAATTTCAATTGAATTCACTGACTTCAACTGATTTCAAGTGAATTCACTACTGACTACAACTTACATCAAGTGAATTCGATTGACTTCAAAAGTGATTTCAATTCACTGTTTGTTAAATATTGAATGCATTAATCAGTGACTTCAAAAGAATGGCGAATTACGTTTTTTTAAATCCCAGTCTTTTTTAGAAAAAATAATTCAAATTATTTCTAGATGAATTCAATAGACTTAACTTCTCAAAAGATTTAATTCTTTGACAACTCTGGCCCAGTATCCAAGCAAGTAATTTGGCAGCAAAATTTATAAATGAATCCTGAGAAAAGTGTCCCAAAAGTCGCCAAGATTTTGAAAAAGTGTCCAATTTCGGCATTTTTCAAAAAAATATTCGCCTGGTGTCCCAGACGATAAAAAGTCGCCAAATGGCGACTTTAGTCGCCTAACGGCAACCCTGATTCCAAGCAATTAATTGCTGCTTGGCTATCCGAAAAGATGCAGATATCTTTAGCGGATATCACGTTTTTCTTAAGCCAGGATAAGGCTTCATAAATCACCATTAATTCCGTCTGGAACACGCTACAATGATTTGGAAGACGGAAGGAGAGACTGAGACTAAGTCTTTCAGAGGAAAAACCTGCACTTAACCCGTTGTTAGTTTTCGACTCGTCCGTTGGTATAAAAATGAATCGACATTTGCCTCCCAAAAATCTTAAGGGGTGTCAGATGAAACAAAATATCCAGTGCAGAGGGTGTGGTACGAATAGCTCTACTTATGCACAGACAAGCTGATCATTGAACTTTATATATATAGATAGTTATGGTTTATGGCTTTATCTAAGGCAGTCTTCTAGACAACCGACCCGTACGTAAGTATAGGTCTTATAAGCTACATCTCGGAGTCAGTGAGTTATTCGAGGTTCATTTGTTTCTAATAGCTTTTTTGGAGGAGAAAAATGTCATAGAAACCATATCCAATACAAAACTCAGATATATTGAGGAAGCGATCAATTAACTGAATTTTATATTTCCTATAGAAGACTATCAGTTCCGTTTTGCGTGTTTAAACCCAAACCACACTATACTATCCATCTAATTAGCTTAGGTATTTAAAAAAAAAAATTATAGGAGTTCTTATAGAATATTTATCTGCTCTACCGACACTGCAATAGCAACGTCATCCGCATAAGTATTGAACGTGCATCCCACTGTCCTGTACCAGTCGATTATTAACCACCAGATTCCAAAAAAAGGGGGATAGGACGTCAAATTGTGGTCCCCAAACAAACCCCAGCTTTGAGTTTATAATCCATCTATTAACCAGTAGATTAATCAAGTGAACCATCTATCTTCAGACCTGACAGTGCATCTGTGATTGCTAATGTGTTGACATTGTTATTATTTCGATTTTAATTCGATGAAAACATCAAATCAGTTTTCATAATGTCAGCATATCCATATGTATATATGTATATTTAATTGACATAACTTTTAGTAAAAGAGGAAAAGAGAATCATTTATGAGATACCTACCCAGCCCGCTTGAAAGCGGAATTTGAGGTACCTATAGTTATAGTATAACAGATTGGATGACAATTGCTTTCAAAAGAGTTAAGTGAAAATGTTTGAAATTTAAATTATAGGTACATACTAACTAAAATGATATCTGTGAATTATTAGATATCTGTGAGATAGTCAATACATATGTAAGAGTGCTTCTAGCTGTTGGTCAACAACCTGGGCGTGATTAACAAAACCAATCGGCAGTAAGGACAATAGCACTTCATGTCCAATCTTAAACTCTCCGTCATTGGTGTCCAATATTTTCGGTAGCAGCTGGAGGAATAAAGAGGTGCATGAAATCCAACACCCTACAGGTCTTTCTTCTACAAGAATTTCCACCTATATTTCCGGGAAACCGAAGGACCATCAGAAAGCATCCAACTGCAGACACTACTTAGAAACTGCAATGCATTGATCATCCAAGGAGTACATAGCCATTATTCTTAATATAAAACCATAACATCTGACACTCTCATCCCCCAGGAACACTTATTACTTATACTCAAACATAAACGTTAGGAAACCAGGCCCTTGAAGTATAGCAACCTAGACAGACTACTTACCTTTGAGTTAATTGATAGCCATGTGGAGACTCGGAATATATTTTACTACCTCTCTCGACTTCATGTTAAAAATGTCCGCAGAGATTATTATAGCAAGCGACGAATGGAATAATATAGTGCACGTCTGGAATCAGTGTTTAAGGCGTTCGACTGAATGTCTCATGAACGTCTGAAATACATTGGAAAGTAAAACTTTCATGAAAAACCTCTCATGAAAAGAAAGTATGGTATCCACGCCAAAGTGATATGGAGTTTGAAACAATCCCAAATGAATTTTTAATCTATCTTGTAGGGTTTGACTACTTAATGCTTTTCCGTCTAAAACAGTGGAAACATGGGAGATGAAAGTGAACAGTTCTAATGCCATTTTCGGTTGAAACTTAGGTTCCATTGTCCCATTTTTGTTTAAAAATAATGGACTCTTAATTTAATAGCTTTAATGTGAAAGATCCGAAACCTTCGTAGAAGCGCTAAAACAGAAATAAGGAGCAAAGATAAGATACACCTATTAACAAACGTTTGCAGCTTTTTCGTGATAGTAGCGGTTACTCTCCAAGTACCACATCCATATAGCAACACGTAAAGGATATATTTTCATTCCCACATGTCCACCTGTGGGCGCCGTGGTTAGTGGCAAGTGGTTAGTACATTGGACAATGGAGCTAGGGGTTCAAATTTCGATCCCCAAAATGTCCTTCGGTTCCGTCCAAAATTTATATTTGTATGTCGACCTATTGGGCTACTCAATTTCTGATCAATAAATTAGCTAATTGTCCTTTTTAATTGTTGCTTGTTATTATTAACGCACTCCTTGAATAAATGTATCTTGATTTGTCCTATTCCAGAAAAAACATCATTCTCTCTTAATAGTATTATATTTCGAACACGGAATAGAATTGTTTGTTAATTACCAAAACAATTCATTTCAAAAGTTAATAAGAATTTAAATCAAATATGTTGTTATTTTCCAGCTACAAACAACCTAAGCCTTATTAAAAGAGATTGGATAGAGTAGGTATCATTTATTTTATTTTCAAAGGAATTGTAAATTTCAACTTTGTTTGCTTTGCGATTTCTTGGAAATTTTTCTAAAATGTTTGTTTTAGGAAGGTAAGTATTTATTTAATAATTTGGAGGTATAATGCTAGGTTACAAAAATAAATTTGTGTCTTTGTCAAGATTTACTGTGATAACACAGTACTGTGCAATGTTATATGGAAGTCAAATCTATTGGGTGTAGGCAGTATATTTCGAAGAAGATACCCGCACCTTTTATTTTATTTATTTATTTATTTAAATATTTATTTATGGACAAAATGGTTTGACATTCGGTCTGTTCATGAAATCTTAAGTTAGTGATTTTTCAACTCAATGCTTACACTTATACTTCCACTTACACTTAGAGGGCAAACAAACATAGATTTCATAAATTCGTTAGCTGTCACTGTGAGTATACACATAACATACATTATATCAACACTATATGCTCTAAAAGTCTACATATGATTCGGGGTACTTCAATTACTTCCCTTAGTTTGCATGCAAATACATTACCTGGAAGTGAAAAAGAGCTCCAAGTCCTGTGTAAATATTCATTGATGTAAAAAATATTCGCATCTGTGCGCTTTTTACTGTGAGTTAGTTTTTTCTGTGGTCAATGGATATGGTTGTTAGACTTCAAATAGGTCTTTACTATCTTTTTTATTGGTGCAACGAAGAATTCACGACTCAGTTTTTAGAAACAGAAAAATTGTACTCCATTACGGAACAGATGAATGAAAGTGACAGTATGTCTCTTTTGCTTGTTTGTGCGGAAAGGATGTTTATGTGATTCTTAGTATCCAACAAATTATTTCTGGAAAAGACATGTAAACTCACTGAATCTCAGGCAATGAATATAAATCTTCAAAAAAGCAATGCATACATATCGACACTCTATAGTTTAGAGAAATGTACGTATTCCGTTGAGGTACTTGATTATAATAACTTTTATTAATTTTTGCTTTTTGTGTGACTCTTTGTCCTTTTCGACTCTTTTGAGTTTGGGCTGGAAAAAACCTTCTATTGTCGATAGATACTCTATGCAACATGTTGTACCAGAAGGGAAGTCTACGAAATACCCAAAAACAAAAATCTCCATTGGACAAAATGTGAAAAAATTCAAATCCAACTACATACATAGCTATTATCTCCAGACAGAAAATATTTTTGGACAAAATCTCCAACGACACAAACTTTTTTGCCAAAATCTCCACGAAATCTCCAAATCCCCAAATCCCCAGAGTCCTTATGGTGCCGTGACATAATCTCAAATGACATAAGACCAAATCTCACCCAATCTTGCACTATTTATTGATATACATACATAAGTGACATAAAGCCAAATCGGCCTAATGTCGCTTTATCAAAGTGTCATAAGGCCGCGATTTAATCGAATGATTCACTACTTGAACGTCCTTCTTTTGGGGATATTAGATATGAGATCTTAGCCCTGGGGATTCTCTTTTTGGGGATTTTGCGGTTAGAGGTTTTCATTTGGGGATTTTGGATTTGGGGATTTCTTCTTGGGGCTTATGTCTTAGGAAAAACCTCCCCAACCCGTACCAGAAATCAACACGATCAAATTGAAGTCTTTTCGACTAAAGTAATAATTCTATTTCAATTTTAGGATCAGGATATATCGATAAGGTGTGGTAGAACGTGATTAATTTGTAGGAAATTTCAGCACAAATTCTATTGTTAATGGTATTCCTTTAAAAAAGTAAGTGTGCCTATGGCCATTTGTTAATTCCCGCACAAATCCCCAACATATATGTACATAGGTTAACAATTATAATAAAACCTTTGGTGAGCCAAAAAATTTTTATTCAAAGAAAATAACACCAAAAGTGGGTGTTACACCCTTTTTTTTTTGTTGGCTCTACAAAGCGTGATGCTCCTAACTCAAGTAATATGCCTCTTCAGCCAATCCCTGGCCCGTCATCTCCAATATGGCACACGAATTCAACAGAGATCTCCCTCTACCTAGTCTCGCCATCGAAGATGAGGTCTGCCTTGATTTCTAGATCCCTCTGGTATGGCGTTGAAGACTTCACGGGCTGGATATTCGATGTTCACATGCTCTACATGGCCATGCCATCTTAACCATCGGATATGAATTTTTTTCTAGTCTTATGTCTCTGTACAGCACGTACAACTCCTCGTTGCATCTTCTTCGTTAGACGTTGTTTTGCTCGTCATCCGACTGGGTAAGAGTCCAAGCTTCTGCACCATATAACAGGACTAGGATGATGAGTGTTTTGTACAGCGTCTCCTTGGTTCTTCTCGATATGGCTTTGTTTCTCAATAGCATACGCAACCCAAAGAAGCTAGCGATTAGCAAGAGTTATTCTACGTTTGATTTCCTCCCAGATGTTGGTTGATGAGTTTCCTTGACTACCTTGAAGTTATACCTATCAATTGTCACATTCTGCCAAGCGTGCGGTGGAAGTCGACTCTTGTTGATGAATGCATATACATATGTACTTCGTCTTGTCCTCTCTGATACCCAGTCCCATTCTGATTGCTGCTGACTCTATCCTAGTGAAAGCACCAGTATATGTTCGCTTTGTTCTTCCTATCGCGTCGATGTCCTCACCAAACCCAAGATATTGCGTGATTTTTTGAAAGATAGTGCTTAATGTACTGGCTTGCTCGTTGCGTACTACCTTTTCTAGCACAATATTGAACCAACTGCATGACAGTGCGTCACCTTGTCTTAACCCTCTGGTGATGTCAAAGGTTTTCAGAGGAATTCTTTTCAATTTTGACGGAGCAGGGAGCACCTTTTTTGTGGATCGGGGAGTACCATCTCCAGGCTCCAAACGGCAAGCATACTTTCCTCCGGCCTTATTATTTTAAAGATAAGTTGGTGTATGCTCCTTACCAGATCCGCTTATAGCGCCAGCTACTTTGTTCATCTTTAGCCTGGTGATAGCTTATTCTATTTCACTTTGATCAGATGACCAAGATAACTCATAAATCCTGAAGTAGCTTGTTTCAGTATACTATAGAAGTTTCGCACCTCTTTTCTGTTGCAGCATCTCTGCATCTCCTCGATTTCACGCTGTTGTTGTTCTTTTTTTTTCCTCCTGAGCATGGATTTCTCATCCTTCCTGCGGTCAACATAGAGCTGGTGAGCCGCTCTATTTTTCTTCTGGAGCCACAACCTGTACGCCTCTGATTTTAATATATTTGCTTGAGCGCATTCGGAGTCGAATTAGTGGTTTCTTGGAGGTGGTTGTGAGAAGCCTTACACTTCTGGCGCAGCATTTATAATGGCTTGTTGACATCGATCATGGGATTTCTCGCAAGCTTGAGAGATACGCTGTCGGCATAGACTGTAGCGGTCACTTCCGATTGCAGCCGTCCAACGTTGAATTTCCTTGGCGTAGTTGTTGATCACCTAGGAGCGATGAACCTTTCCTTGGTAGCGTGGTCTTTCTCTTCTGTAGTGGCATGTGCGCTAATGAGGCTTAAATGATATAATTTAGCCTTCATACGGATCGTCGTCATTCTCTTGCTGACTTCGCGAAAGTTCAAGGCTTTAGTCTTCTGCTGATAGAAAAATCGCTTCCAAACCAGCTCGATTTTCCTATCGCAGTTTTCCATTTTTCTTAGGCGCAAACCATGAAACCGATAGATCGAATGTTAGTCGTTAGTTCACCTTTCGGTTATCCAGCGGGCACCACTTGAAGGTGCCGATGGCATCTAACACACCGCACACTCTGATTAGGAAATGACAAATTCGTGAAAAACTGTTCCATAAAATTATTCATTGTATACCAAAAAATATTAAGAATGAAAAATACTGATGGGGAAGACGAAGAACGAAAGCCTTCTTCATAACGTGCTTCATGACAATGACCAGACAGTATCCTAACCGCCACTCTTAACCTTGATCTGTTGAACCTGAAGCTTAAATAAGACTCACTTTATCTAAACAACTATGCCAAAGAGGCAGACTCTCTTTGATCAGAAAAGTTACTGCTGTGGCCATAGAACTAAAGATGAATTGCAAATGATCTTCTTATCATACCCTACTGAATTATTCTACGCTGAAGCAAGTATTCTTCCATTAGTCAGCATAAGTCTTATACCGAACTGCCGAGTATTTTTGGTTGGTCTTGGAGGTTTTCCTACACATATAGCCACTTTACCTATTTCAGCCTCACGATATCTTTGTTAAAAGCGGGAAACATATTCGGTACTTATGTACCTACATATACATCGCACCACCGCGACGGTTACTTATATTCCAGAATCCAATTAGTGTCCATAAAATAAAAGTTTGTTCACAAACCGTATTTGAGACGCTTATATCTGTAACGATTGATTGTGGTGTAGATTGGCAAAAAAAGTTCAATCACAACGTATTTTCTAACATACAGACTACAGCGAACATTTTTTCTAAAATACTTGTTTTACAAAGTCTGATGTACGTAATTATTAACCCCGGAAGCATTTTATCCACAAAGAGCTAAAGAATTCAGAGCATTTTACTTTTATACTATTTTTTCCACTATAGAACTTGATAACTAGTCAGTATCAAGTTCTATAGTTACCCTGAATATCAGAGTCATGGTGATGCAGGAGTATGGTCTTCAAAAATCGCATGGTTTCTTGAAATGTGGGTCAGACTTGCTGAAACCACGTAGACATTCTTCTTTTATGAACATATGCGAATTAGTTGGTGAGGAATCTTCTTGATTGCTGATCTATAGACGTGACTATATCTAAATGGAAATATGGATGTCTACATACACTACATACATAGGTAGGTACATATATACATACATATATCTCGATACAATTTGATGAAATTCCTCTAAAAGTGTTTATTACGGCTCTCTATTTCTTTTTGACTTTACATTATACATATGTATTTCTTAAATTAAAAATTCAAGCAATTGTGTACTTGTACTTGCAGCAAGGATATTATCTAACCGTACTTGTAACATTTGTTTCCGTTTTCATATCGTTTGGAATACAAAATAAATCTTCGAATTATCACGCAATTTACCACTGAAGAGTATATAATGTATCTATGTATGTACGTTTTCGAATTATAAGAACAAAATAGAAATCTTAATGATTAGAATTGTGTAACCCACCTTTGCCAACCTAAGTATAACCTGGAACTCATTAACAAGGATTATAAAATTATTTCAATTTCCTCGGGGCTTACATTGCGTATACGTAATCTTAAATTTTATCGATTTCCCAAGATTCTATTGCCATTTGTCTCTTCTTTTTTTTAATTTTTTTCATTTGCCTTATTGTCGGCTTATTGGCATAAAAACAGATTAGAATCAAGAGCAAACAGCAACAAAAACAACAAAATGCAAACACAAAAAAAAAAAAAACAAAAAAAAATCGAAGAAGGTTCAGCCGAAAGGAAAATGAGGCAATTAAGATTTCGAGTTTTACTTAGTTCCTTTCATACGACACAGTACGCAACAAAAAAAATAAACTCTGCCGATTAATTTTCTTGCTGGCAGCAGGGGAAAATGACTTTGCCATTGGAAAGTTGTTGATTGGAATGTAAAATAACAACGGGTCGTAAAAAAGTGAATTGATTTAAGACATTGCTTGTCCCATTTTAGAAAATTGGAAAAAATCTTTGGGTCACCAGGGATAAATTATGATCTCATTGAAATATAAATATTATTATTATTTTTCAATTAAAAAATAAAGTGAATGCAAGTGAAATGATATAAAAGATTTATTTTTAGTAGGTAATTGGTTTTCCAGACAAACTCTTCAGTACGATTATCGACCTCTTTGAAGCTTGCGTTTATAGAAAGCAATTGGCTAAATAAATTGTGTTGGCTTAATTCAACCGCCTCCGTTTGATAAATGAATTTCTACACTATTCCCTTTCATTACCAATGAGTGAAAATTTCAATTTTCCTTAGATTTGATTATTAGTCATTCATAGTATACATATTATCGAGAAATATAAAAAGAAAACAGAATTGAATGGGTATAGTATCGAAAACAACACAATTGATGCAATAGGTACTAAAAAACTTGACCATAAATACAAGTAGTAGAATACAGTGGAAAACAAATATGAAAATGAGGAAAAAGCAAATGTTATACGGTACTGAAAGGACTATGTATGTAGAATATCTCAAAGTGTCCGATGATGAATTTTTCAATTGGGCTGTTCTGAGTTTTTAACTTAGATGCCATCTTTTTTAAAAAAGAAGTAGTGAAATAGAATAACTAAATAATAGCTGACATGAAATGAGTTTAATATTAAGAACTCTGTATTTTACTACACGGCCAAAAGGATGGCAAATCATAAAAAAAATTCTCGATAACAATACATCTAACATTTAAGAAGGACGAGACTACAGCTTTTATTGAGGCAAATTCTTCTATATTCTAGGAAATCAAGGTTGAATACCATAATACATAAGTATTTATGGCTATAAATCCTTGCGCTTTTCTTTCCAAACTGTCAAACACAGGCAGAGTAGTGAGCCCTGCTCCTACTCCCATGAAACATTATTATCCAAGTTCTGGTCGCATATGAGATGAAGATACAAATTTGAATAAGATAAGATAGGGTAAAATATTGACAACATTTAGATATCGGAAAAATGTGGTCAATTTAATGGTTTTTAGATATTTGCATAGCAAGGATACTGAGTGTGGATATGGAAAAAATACACCCAACCATCCAGGGTATATTTTTTCCCATCGATTATAATGGGATAAAAAGAAAATGAATATGCTGTTCTCATAGTGGCGTCTTCCTGCATTTACTATCTATGTATGGAATCAGTGGTGTGCTTAGGAGTAATCAAAAAGGCTATCATTCGGATTGCATAATTTTGATTCGAGGTGATGGATAATACAAAATGAAAGGAGAAGATTGTACCTTCTGAAATACACGTGGCAGTATTGAACTTACTTTCTTGTATCTAATTTAACTAATACGACGTATCTAATCATGACCTGGGGCCTATTTCATAAAATTACAAGTGTTGTACTTGTAAACTTGTAACTATAAGCACAAATAAAGTATGGAGTCGTAATTTTGTGTTCCATAAACATTTTTCAGCACTTGTAGCGCGGCATATTCAAATTATAAATGTAGCGATCAAAATGCTACAAGTCTACAAGTCTGTAACTAGAAGGCTAGTAAAAGTTGCCGTTTGACTGACAGAGCATGATTACGATTAGTTTCGTGTCGTAGTGACGATCCAATGTTTCTTAGCAATTCCTGAAAAGCCGAAAAGTTAATTCTAAATTTTTCATTAAGTTTATGATATGTTATTATTATTGATTACAAAATTGATACGGTCTTTAAAAATTCGTGATTCTCGTATTCGATTGTCTTGGTAGTCACTATCATCACTGCTTGAGATCATTTTTAACCTAATCTAACTGCGAATAAGCCCAATTTTTCCAGTACGTGATTTTATTAGTTTTTCTACTCTTGTAACAAATTCACTTGTAGGTACAAGTCCGTCGCTAATAATTTTTTACGCAAATACTTCATTGAAACCGAAAAGCTCGCCGCAGTTGTAAATTCACTTGTAGTTGACCATAAGTTGACAGGCCTGGCATACTTGTAGTTATTAGTGAATTGTCATTCTTTATGAAACAAAAATTTGCACATAATTTACAATTTACAAGTGAATTAACAAATAATTATTAGTGTTGTAGTTTTATGAAATAGACTCCTGCTCCCATCTGCTAAGATATACAATTGAATATAATTGAAATAGGCAGAAACAGCCCCAGAGTCGACAATTGCGGAAACAATCCCTAGTGTAACATATGAATAGATATTTGAGGCAAAGACAAAATTTGATTTTAGGAAACTCACTGGATCGAATGGGATTTCTAATACAGCCTTTAAAACGTTTTAAACAATTAAGGATAGATCAAGTTTACAAAACATGCTTGAATGAGGCATTGTTTCCTAGCCAAAGATTCGTATTACTACCAACACACCGTCCTCTCTGTATGTGGAGGCATCAACTGCAGCAGATTGAAAGCTATAAGTTGTCTATCGGAAAACCAGTATGCCTTTTGAAAGACATGATCCGCTGTTAATGTCATAAAAGCGGTTGTTGACTCAGCACATATGGTCATAGAAGGAAGACGTGACTCTAACAAGTAATATTCTGTGACAACAATGGATATTACGCTAGAAAAATATTGTGGAATCTCTACTAAATATGTTATACCAGGACAATTTTGTTTCCAGCAGAGATCATACATATGACACAGAAGATCCTATATTCCTGCCACAGGTGGGATACCACAGTAGTCGGTGTTGGGACCGATGTTGTAACAACTTTGTGGTTGAAATAAAACTGTGTTTAGTTCTGAATTTAATTCAAATTTATTTGATCCATTCGGTTTGGTATCTAACCAGGAAATAACTAAGGCTAGGCTATGAGGACAAGCAGCTAAAGCTAACTTGTTAGTGTTGCCATTGCGTTCAATACTACAAATTGCATTATTAATCTTGAAGACGATGTCATACCATTAGTTGCAGAAGCTGAGAATAAAATGGAGGCAGTATTAGTAGGGAGTCAACGATGAAGAGCAACCATAACAGATTAGGAATACCTAGTGTACGAGGCTGTAAGTAATAGACTTTAGCGCTTTAGAGAGCGCGGTGATAAATCGTTCATCACAGTGAATCTGACTCGGCAGTGCGCGTTACAGCAGAAAAGCAGCCGATCGACGCCAGATTAGATGGCAGCAGGAACAACAGAATGATTGAAAGACTTGATACAATGACAGAAAAGCCGTCTCATTCCAAATATTGGAACCTGCAACAGAGACATTCCAAGAAACTTATCAGACAGGACACTATCTATACCGTACTAAGTTATATTACGTTCTAGGCTGAACTGACCGCGTCCCGAACACTGAAGGTTCGTAGGTCCTCTTTGTTTAATTTCAGTAATATTTTAGCATTTGGTTTCATAGATCCTTATGTGAGTTTCATTTGGTCTTATTTGCTGTACTGTCTACTTCTTTTTATCGGCTGTTTAACGCCAAACCGATAGATTTTGACCCGAAAAGTATGTCCTTTTGAAAATGATCAATGCATACATATACCCTTATATCCCGAGACGTGGACTTCTAAATATTTTGTTTGTTGTCTTATACTTATACAAATAATATGTGTACCCCTAATTTCCTAATATATCTAATAGAATTAATTTTCTTTATTTCCTTTTCAGGTGCAAATAAAAAATCATATTCCAAACATCTTTGTACTTGACAATAAATAACCAAAAGGTACGATTATGAATCAAGAAATTTGTTCCAGATAAAGTACTGACAAACGACTTTCAAGTACGTTCAACATTTCACTCCGAACAAAGCTTCAAAAAAAAAAACACTAAATAAACATGAAATCGTACCGGGGTAGAAGTGAAGCGCCCCCGCTCATACTTCTAATCCTCATAAGCTGTACTATTGGATTAAGCGATTCGAATACAACACCCGATAGCAACTTGCCTACATCAATGTACGTTCTAACAACATCAAATGACGATATTCACCCTTTCACGGATGTGCCTCTTGCAAATTCCGCTATTAAATCACTCCACATCGACGTAACAAGAAATCCCAATGTAGTTCCAGTCTCTCAAATCACATCGTCCAATGGACTAACTTCTTTAACGACAACAGAAACTTCTTCTTCCCGCCCATTACCACCATCAGCATCGACATCGCCGCTAGCTGTCGAGAGTAGTAGTAGCAGTTCCATTAACGTACTTCACACAATTGTGGGGTCTGCATCGGTCCCATCCACTGACCCTTTAGAGACACGTGAACCGATTTCCAATCAACCAGAAACCGATCAAGAGAACACTGATGAACGTCCACCAGCATCATCATCAGTTGGTGAAACAGAAGTTGTGGCATCGTCCGCATCAGCAACCCCAATGAAATTCGTACCACCAGTGGCTTCCACTTATAGTGCGGCATTGCAGGATAAGGCTACATCGGTATTAACATCAAATCCAATCCCTACCCGAACAATGAATCAAACCGACGAGCCGTCCACTGTGACCACGACCCACGAAACTCTGATTAATGATATACACGTCGAAAAGAAACTGAAAAACGGACTGTATCGCATTAAGCTAGCAGAAATTATCACGGACCAATTTAATGGGGGAATTAATCAGCAACTGGACACGGGCAATGAGAATTACATTTCTCCGAGGAATGCGAATGAGCGCTCCACTGGTAGTGGAGGCAAAATCAATATAATTGACCTTTATCCTTTGAAAATCGAGGACTTCAATCCAATCATTAGGAATTCAAATGAAAAACTCATCCGAGAGAAGAATATTTACTTTAAAGATTCATCCACAAAATGGAGTAATCAGGACAAAACCGACGATCGAAATATGCTACCGAATTCATTGGACGCCCTCTTCGAGACAGACAAGCATGATGTGAAAGCAGCCGAGGAGGAGAACATCCATCGACATCCAGATGCCGCCATTGCAGTCGAAACAAAACTACCCTCAGTCAACCGACAAAAGGGTGAAATTACTGACTTTACTGGTAAACTCCTTCAAGAGAAGGATGGCGTTATAACCGAAATTGAGAAGAAATTCCGACTGGACGAATTTGAACAGTCAACAAAAGCAGCCCCACTATCGACCACTTCAAAGCGACTTATACCCACAACCTATCCACCCAGACCGAAATTGATGGTGAACCACCAAATCGAGTTTATAGATCGTAGAGTGAAGAAGAGTTTCGATTTTCCACTGCATCACTCAAGTGAGCCAGCACGCGTAGGCTTCGCCAACACAAAATTCAACTCAGACAGTGCTAAATTGGAAGCAACTGAGAGTCGACTTGCCGATGCTCATCCAGAATTTTCCACTACAAAATTCTATAACAGCAAAGAGCTGTACAATGAAATGCTACAGAAACGAATGTCTTCTAAAGTCTTCACAACTACACACACCACAGACAGTGCAACAACGCCGCACTTAGATACATCAACTACCCCACCAGCAACGACAACTGGGAGTTTATATTCCACTAAGGCTCAGCTAATTGCTAAGACTACCAATCTGAGCTCTGCGACTGCTGCACCAGGCAAACGCACAAAGGCGTTAAAACGTGTCAAAGTTGCATTGGAAAAAAGCACAAGCCCCCAGGTGGCAATTTCACTTGAGCGTGAAGAAGAAGAAAAAACTTTCACAGATTCATCGACTAATGAGGAAAAATCATCTTCATTGCCCTTGCCGGCATTGAATAATATACTCGAAACCGAATCGAGATATACACGCTCTACGACAACCATGAGTTCGGTGGGTGGTGGTGTGACATTTACACCCACCCTGCAGACTCATAGCAATGAGGAGGCTAACAGCACTCCCACTTCCTGGCAATCTTCTACCCCACTTATCGATAACCACTCGACTAGTCCGACGAAGAAATCTAAGTCGAAGCCGATATCAAGGCCACGTATCCTGTCGCGACTGCAAGAGAAAATCAATTCCTTAGAGTGTGACATACAGATTTTACCGCAAGAATCCCATATATGGCGTGGAAATGAGACGCACGAGTTGATGTTACCAATTGTGGTGAGTTCATTACGTATGTATGTATGTGTGCATGTGTGTAAGTGTGTTTGTTTATGTGTAACATGAGATTTTCCTTTTACCATTCTCGTTCATGTCGGAAAATGTTTTTTAATGTTGTAACTTAATTTGTTTACTTAAGATAAAGCCCTAATATGGGAGTGATGTAATCAGTCCAAATTGATTTATTGGTGTGTGTGGGTTTTCTTTTTATCAATTTTTTTTTTCTTTTCTTTTTCTTTTTCTGTTTGTATGTATTTTTGTGTATCCTCAGTTGAAACACGTTTATCGTATGGAGTGTTATCCCTAGGGGCATTTTTATTCAAGTGAACATTTCTTTAAGATTCATTTAGAAAGTTCTACTGTTTGAGTCGGTTTTTTATGATTTTTTAAATGAGATTCCAGCAGCCCCTAGGAGCATCATGCACTCTTATTATTCAGCTGTGAATTCAAAAGAAGAATACTATTGGCATAGCAACTGCAATATCCTTAAAAATTTAAACCAAAGTCGATATAGCGCCTTCTAGAACAAATACATCCAATCCTGCCGTTTTTTAGTACTAGGTTGAATTATTGGCTGAGTTCCAAAATGTAAAAAAAAGTTTCGATGCGGTAGTACTATTCTTTTGATGCGCATCTGCAACGCAACTTCAATAATTTGTATACATTTTACACTACACATGTTTAATGTTTCGGAACGTAGTTAGTAGGCAATTTCCAAATTAAATGGCAAACTTTAAATTAAAATAAAATAAATTTAAATGAGTGATTTGAATGTCAAATGAAAGCATCGAAAAAATTATCGATGCATAGTTTGCTCAGTTGATGCGCATCGATAACATTTAGGACAAATTTTAAAACTTGAAACTTTATCAAAACTTTTTCATTTGACTTTTGGAACTTAAGACTTTGCATCTATGACGCATCTGATACTTTTTGGAACTCAACCATTCCTTATTACTCCCTTCATCCTCATGTAAAATTTTTCCGGTAATGAAAGGTAATAGAACTAATTTATCTTCCCAACCAAAATGTCTGGAAACTACTACAACAATATAGTACCTATTCTATGACAGGTCTCTTCCCATTCCTTGAACTGATATTCACAAGTACACCATTATTTAGATAAGCTTAGGTCTTTACCAATCAAAGCAGTTAAGAAGTTAAGTCGGATATCGACAATGAAATTACAGTTCCAAAAGGGTAACCTGGTGAACCAAAATCCCGAAAACGAAAACCTTTAGTTTGTAAGTGGCATACGCAACAATTTGAATAGACAACTTGACCTCATCTTCTCGTCCGACGCCTATAATTTCATAGTCTCTGAGAGCAATCATCTTCTTTCGACTTTGGACCGATTTCACCCCCCACTATTCTTATCCTTTTCATACAAACCCAGTCTCAGAGCACACTTATTGCTTTAATTTTCGTAAAGCTAGTTTCGTCAAACTCAATTGCTTACTTCTTAACATAAAACCCGCCTCTACACATTTGCCCATTGACCACGCCCTCGCGATTTTCTACGCGGATATCTTTGCCATACCTACCAAAAAAAAACTGCTCATCTTCTCCACCCTGGTATAATAAAAAGTTTCGCTCCCTTCGCAATAATAGGACCAAATTATGACAGTCCTACCTTAAATCTAAATCCGCTCTATCTGGAATACCTCGATCGAATGCAATCAAACCTAATAGCCGACCCCAATAGATTTTTTCAATTCATTAACGTCAAAAGAAAATCTGATGGCTATCTATCTACTCTCAACTTCTTTGACAGACCCTAAAATAATTGCAAACATATTCGCTTAATCTTCGGCCAGTCGTTTGTTGCCCACGTACATGAACCCGATCTTGATTATTTCTACTATTTGAACAACTCTACACAGACCTCCCTTGTCTCCGTGGTCATATTTCCATCAATGGTTGCTGATAAGATTAACCAACTAAAGGATGATTACTCCTCTGGTCCTGTCGGTGTCGCCGCCATTGTACTGAAACAAGGCGCAAATTATCTGACACAACCTCTAACTACCCTTTTTCAACTTTCCATCTCACAAGGAAATTTTCCCCAATTATAGAAAGATGCTCACATTGCCCCTCTCCACAAGAAAGGATGCAAGTCCGAAGTTTCTAATTATCGGCCAATTACCAAACTCTCAGGCATACCTAAGCTCTTCGAGAGTAATGTCTTTCCACTGCAAGCCAATTCTCTCCCCAAAGCAACACGGATTCCTTAAGGAATGTCAACAACCACTAACTTAACCGTATTCGTGTCTAGTACACTGAACGCTTTAGAAGATGGCAATCAAGTTGATGTCGTAGCCACAGATTTTAGTAAGGCTTTTGACAAAATTTTCCACCAAATTATTCTTTTTAAGCTTAAAGCCCTTGGATTGCAACCGCGATTCATCTCATGGATCAAATCATACATAGTGGACCGTCAAACAAAGTTCTATTCAGATCAACAGTATCAGACCCTGTCACAGCAACATTGGGCGTCCCTCAAGGCAGCCATCTTGGACCATTAATCTTCATCCTTACAATAAATGATGCTGAACGTATCATCCGGCACTCTGATCTTCTGGTCTACGCTGATGATATGAAAATCTTTAAACGCATATCATCTGCCACCAGCTTTCCAAAGATATCAACACGAAGAAGATGGAGCATAGTTTCTAGTGCAGCTGTGGGCATGGTTCTAAGGGCGCCCGTTATGCAGACGCAGGATAACCTTTGAACCTTTTCAAGTGTTGCTTTTCTTTCCTAGTGCCTTTCACTAGACATAAGGATGAGTCTGACGACTACCGTGTATATCCAGTGAACAATCTGGAGCTAGAGACAACAGTTTGGGCCTAAGGCCTTCCTAAATCTTAGGAAATCTAAGTCTTAAATATTCAGTTTCGATCTGAGTTTTTTTTTATCGAGAATAACCCCCAAATATCTAGCGTGATATTAAATTGCAAATTGCAAATCAATACCTTTGAGTTTTGGAGGAGTTATATATGGTATTGGTATTTTATACCTTTTTGTGAACAATACTAGTTCAGTCTTGGACAGATTATCTCCGAGACCGACACTATCCATCCACTTTGAGAGCTCATTTAGCGCAGACTCCATCAGGTTTCTAACTATAAGAAGGAACTTCCCTGATATCGCTATCGCAATGTCATCCGCATATGCTATGTCAATGAACACCTCTTTACCCAAGATTAGAAGTATCCCATTCACTATCTAATACAAATTTTGGCGCAACAGGTCCATGGGACACAGGGCCTAGCTTCTCACAACCATTCGTATTGTGCGTGTTATATTTTTTACACCAATGAAAGGCGCCTACTGTTTAATGCCGTATCCGAAATGCAATTTTTGTTTTGAAAAGCTTTTACAGTTTTACTCTCGGATGTTTGTCAGACGTTCGCGAGAGGTGGGTCCGTGAAAGAAATTTAGGTGTTGTCTGGGGATCAAACCTCAAACGGCGCCAACTACCATCATTATTGGGCTTTACTACCATGAACCACAATAGTGGTGGTAATAATCCGCTCTGGGGGTACCCCTGTACACCGACCTTCTGGTTAGACAGCATCCCAGCTCAGCATGGATGAGCCTGCTTTTAAGCATTTGCTCGATCCAATAGCAATAATAGTTGTCCACCTTCAAGTCAAGAAGTGCAGCAGATATATGTAGCTTCTGTTTTGATATTGCTGAAAATTCCTTCAATATCAAGGAAGGACATTATAGTGAAATCCTTGTTTTCAAAAGATTTCTTATTGATTACCACCACCGAGTGCAGGGCAGTCTCTACCGATTTTCCCCTGTGATACGCGTGTTGGGATACCGACGACGATCAGCCTTTTCAAAGTCTGTAATAGAAAGGTGGATAGGCTGATCGGACGGAAGTTTTTAGGGGATGCGTGGGAGGTTTAACCGGCTTTCGGTAGAAAAACTTATTTTGGCCCTCCTCCAAGATCTAAGGGTGTAGCCGAAGTCTGAACTTGTAATATTCAAACGAAACCAATCTGTCTTATATCAGGCTGCGCTATCCTACACTTTAAAATTAACTTGGGTTCCTGGTCACACTTTGTTTGCTGGAAATGATACATATATGTACGTATCTGTAGACAAGGAGCTCAGTGAACGTTCTGTCAGAATCCGAATCTTCATCCATTGAAGTTTAGCTTTCTTATGACCATAATCGTCTATAGCTTACATCTGCATGATATGGAAAGGCTTTAATGGAACAAAAACTTTCCCAGCATATAAAGGCCCTGCACTTAAGTTAGATCACCGCCTGTGTTTATCGAATGTATCGAATCCAGATTTTTAAAGCTGCTGTGGTGAGTACTTCTTAGAGGGTACGGTAGTTGATGAGCAGTGCATCAGTGCTCCAATTAAGCCTCACTTTGACAGAAGAAAAAAAATGTCTAGTCACAGCTTCTGAAAATATGAAAATGGTAATAGTTTTGGAAACTATTGAACTATTAGACCTCAGTCTTAACCTCAGTCTAGACCTATGTGCCATTTATTATTGGATCTTGAACCCTTTCTTACAATGGTAGAAAGTAAAGAGATTCAGTGTAAGATATGAGCGCTGAACATTCTTTGACGTTACCTTTGGTACACTATGATTGATGGTCTCGAGGATCTTTCTATTCAGGTTCTGAATGACTGAAAGGTGTCTCAGCGTTAGTCAAATATATTGTTATTCCAAACTAATGTTCTAGAACAGTGCAAGACTGCACGCTCCAATTACTTTTATTTCAAAACTCTTTATTCCACCCAATGACACACATATGAAAAGGAAATCAAAAGAACTGAAAATTAGTACACATATACGTAAATAGCCAATACTAGTGACTTTAAAACTGTAAAGGACCCACACTTTAACTTTAACTATGAAAATCATGACTAGAGTCTTTCCTTTACCTCTTACCGGCAAAGCATAAAGATTAATTCATTAATGCGATGGAGAATTCTGACACACAAAAGGGATACAACCAACCGTGCCGTGGTAGTCCTTGAACGTATCTAATATCCAAAGTATAATATGCAAAGCGTATACATGTATGCAAACTGTGTGTAGAGATAAGTTTGCGACGTGCCAGAGAGTGTTTTGGAAAAGCCACTACATTATGCGAATTTTTATAACACTGACGGTAGGATGAAGGTGAATGTAGTGGCTTCTGACGCCTTTACCTTACGAACTATTCAGCTAACGGTAAAAATATTTTACCAGAACATGGCGTTATTAGTGAATTCGTTAAAGTTGCATAAGGGAATTCTTCTGTACCTACATTCGCAATTTTGGAGTATTTTTTATTTTTCTTTTTTTTTTTCCTCTATCTATTGAATTATTTAATGATATTTAAATGTAATATGCAAATGTAGGTTGGCATCCTTTGACGCGATATGTGGTTTAAAGTTTTAACTTTTTTACTTAACTTGTACTAAACGTGGTTTTGTCAGTGGTGTACTAAGAGAAATGTTTGAGATTTCTCAACACTGGTAAATGGCACAATCATACCAACTGTGAGAAATAAATGCATTATACGGGACTATACAACATCCCTTTTCGGAGTATCTCTCCAATAAGAGTGTCGGAATGGATTCAATGATAGGGAATTCTCCGATATCGTACACATCGGAGAAAATTCCCGAAATTTCGCTACGACTTTTATGCCGCTTGCATCAAATGCCGAAGACCAATGGCAACACTGCCAACATGCCATCATCTGATTTCGCCCGACCACCTCCAAGAAACCCGTGGTTTGACGACGAATGCCTGCAAGCAAGTGTAGCTAAGCAAGAGGCATACAAGGCGGCTCTACAAAGAAGGACGAGGGCTGCTCTGCGAGCAGAAGAGCCGGGAAAAACATCAGCTTCTCCGAAAGAAGAAAAATGAGCCTGAGAAGCGCGCAATCGAAGATATTGAGAGATTATACTCCAGAAGTATTGTATGGAAGTTTTACCAATAGGTAAAATGAACGTGTCGACCTAACAAGACCCGGACAGAAGCCTGTAGTGATGAAGAAGGAAACCTCGTAGTAGAGTCTTAGTCGGTGCTGAGAATATGGAAAAATTCATCTGCAGACTGTGTAACGATGACGAAGACTAATATTCCGCTGTCAAGCAGAATGAACCATTCAATCTAGATGAAGATAGCCAAAACTTCCATCCACCTAACCAAAACGAAGTAAGGACAGTAATATCCAACAAGATTGCTGGACCTAATGCCCTACAGGCCGAGTCGTGCAAAGCAGATGGAAATGACTTGATAGAAGAGCATACATCAACTAATCTCTTAAATTTGGTCGGATGAATGTACTCCTTATGAATGGAAACTCAGCACCGTTTGCCCGATCCACAAGAAAGGAGACCCACTCAATTGCGCCAGCTACAAAGGTATCAGTCTTCTCGACATCACGTACAAGATCATATTTTCCATAGAGTGTGAACGTCTGAATCCCTTCGTCAACACCCTGGTTTTTCTCTATCAGTGTGGTTTCAGGCTAGAAAAGTCCACAGTCGATCAAATCGTCACACTTCGACAGATTCTCCAAAAAAACCAAGAATTCCAAATCGATACCAACCATCTTCTTATAGATTTCAAGGCCGCATATGATACCATTTATAGAGACTAGCTACCTATATATAGAGCCATATCTAGTTTTGGCATCCCTGGCAAACTCGTCAAATTGTGCAGAATGACGATGGAGAATTCTCGCAGCTTCATCAAGGTTAGTAACTATTTTACCGAGACCTTTGATGTCAAAAAAGGATTTAGACAAGGTGACGCACTGTCATGCGACTTCTTTAACATCAGACTTGAAAGAATTGTGCAAAACTCACAAGCCAACACCGGAGGCACAATATTTGGAAAGTCTTTGCAACTACTACCGTACGCCGACGATATTGACATAATTGGTAGAACTCAGCGGTTTGTCACCAGTGCATTCGCTAGTTTTGAAACGGAATCTGCCAAAATGGGTTTAGTGGTAAACGAGGGTAAAACCAAGTATATGCTGTCGACAAGAAGGGACACACAAATTCGACGAATTGGACAGAACGTAAGAATCGACAGCTATAATTTTGAGGTAGGAAGGGACTTTGTCTACCTCAGCTCTGCTATAGACTCTAATAATAACATCTAAGCAGAAGTTAAAAGAAGAACAACTCTTGTCAATCGCTGTTTCTTCGGGCTGAGAAGGCCCTATCTTTTAGTAAGTAATTGAGTAGAGTAAGGCCCTATCTCGAACAACTAAGGAGACTCTATATAAGACCTTGATCATTCTAGTCCTGCTTTATGGCGCTGAAGCTTGGACTCTATCAAAAGCGGATGAAGATATCATTGGTATTCTATCCTTCAAGAATACAACATTCTTCGTAAAATGTTCGGTCCCGTTTGCGTTGACAGGCAACGACGAACTATACAGCGATATCAACCTAGTCCAAGCCTGGCATCAGTTATCTAAGATGCCTAGGACATGTAGAGCGGATGGACACAAATGCTCCGGTGCGTAGAGATTTTGAATCTAAGTCGTAGGGACAACGCAGTAGAGGAAGACCTCGCCTTAGGTGGCGCGCACAAATAGAGTTATGAATCTAACAAGCAGTTTGCTTTTCAGTATTATTAGCGGGAGAAAAGTAAATGGCTAACAGTTTACTATTTTTAAGGTACATTATAATTGTATGTTAACTTTTAATGACAGTAACAAGAGCATAGATGGGATTTAATGCATCCAAAGCGTTAGAGGTTAAGTTCGCTCCGAGCACCTCTTTTCGCTCGTTGTTGTCGCTCTGTTACTATCTAGTAGAGTACGTGGTAAGTCCTGTTACGGTTGCCTTGCAAAATCTGACGGTCTTATACGTTGCAGTCGTCTCACGCCATATATGTACGTTTAGAAGAATTGTTGCTTCCTCGTTAATATGCTCCTGAAGTCTCTTCTCGTGTGCTTTGGCCCTATCTCCTTAAGAACAGTCGGAATGCCTAGGTCGCTGGACCTTATTCTGGAATCGTTGGATGACTGCAATATTGGTCTGGCTGGCACATGACCAGAGTTGAGCGCCATAGAGCCACACTGGTTTTAGGATCTGGTTATATAAAAGAATTTTATTATTAATTCATAGTCCTGACTTCCTGCCTATAAGCCATTCTTATTTTCGCCATTTATTTTCTTCTAGTCTTATGCTCTTTCCAACCAAGCTTGGCATCTAGAGTCATAGCTAGATACTTCGCTGTATTTGCATATGGTATTGTTGTGTCTGATATTGCTATAGGGCAGTACGAGGTAGACTTATTTGTGAAGTCAATATGTACAGATCTACTCGAATTCAGTTTTGTACGCCATCTTTGAGTCCACCTGATAATTTGGTCTGTAGCAGCTTGCAGCTTTTGCGTCGATTCTAGCGTTGTATCTCCCATTGCTAAGACTACCGTGTCGTCGGCAGAAGTTTCAGTCTTGGTGTAGGGCATTGTAGGTAGGTCTTTAGTGTAAAGAAAGTAAAACAGAGGTCCGAGGACGCTTCCTTGAGGAACTCCGGCTTCGATCTGCACTAGCTTAGAGTAGTACTTTTCTTGTTTTATACGGAAGTATCACGATGTTAAATAAGACTCCATTAGGTGGAAGAACTGTTCTTTTAGTTTATTAAGTAGACCTTCAAGCCATACTCTATCGAAAGCCTGTGCTACGTCTAAGAAAATTGCAGAACTTGCTTTTTTTTTTCTAGTGCTCTTTCGATTTCAGTTGTTATTCTGTGAACTTGTTCTATTGTGGAGTTTTTGCTTCGAAAGCCAAACTGGTGATTTGGGATTAGGTTTCTTGACTCTACGATTGATTTGAGACGCTTAAAAATCAATCTTTCAAACAACTTTGATGTTGAAGGAAGTAGTATCTCTACTACTTGGTCTACTACTTGGTCTATATGAGGATACCTCGTGAGGGTCCTTACCTGGTTTAGGGATCATTATCACGTCAGCTACTTTCAAGATACTTGGTACATACTCAAGGCTAATTGTTTTATTCATTAACCGCGAGAGTTTAGCTAACCTTTTGTTTGGCAGTCGCTTCAGGACTTCCGCAGTGATCAAGTCAAACCCAGGAGATTTTTTGTCTTTCAATCGCCTTATCTCATATTGCAACTCATGCATTTTAATCGGAGGAATCATAGAACGGGCATTTTCATTGAGATTTAGAAGCTCATCATAGATAGCATCATTATGCTTAAATGTATTCGCTAGGTAATTCTCTGTGATTAGACTCTCTGATATCCTTTTTTTTATCATCTCCTAGAGCTAGTGTGGAAAGACCTTCGATTTTTCTGCTGTCCTCCATTCCTAATATACATATGTACATAGGCCTTGTTCTTAAATTAATAGCTGACTTTAAAACTAACAAGTATTTGATGAATTTATCCTAAATTAAGTATGAGGATCTGCTGCTATATTTGCTGCATGCCTACAAAGCCGTATTTCATACAAACAGAGCTGGGTGATTCGAAGAAATTGTATCTGAATACTCGATTGACCTTTACGTTCTTTGATCTTTAGCACGCTTCAATAGAATATACATTTTTATTTCAAATTTTGCAAACCTCTCAGTTTTTTTTAAATCATTTTCAAAAAATTCAAAGTGAACCACAAAACAAATATAATTTTCAAGATACGCTAACAACCCTTTTTCAGTTGCGGCATCCCTTTATTTGAACTACAAACTTGGCATATCCACAAGAAATCAAAACTACATCCTTCACTTACACATTAATATAGACATAAAATGTTAATACAGCTATAAAAATAAGGACTTTTCCTTAAATTGCATCTTTCCCTCCCTCTTAGTGTTTTTCTTTTTGTGATCTTGTGAAGTTATTTGGTGGTTTTAAGGACCACTCTAAATTGACAGAACTCTTGGATAAATATGACTTTGCAAATAACGGAATTAACCAGTTACCATAACACTACCCCATTTGATGCCCTAGTTAAATATTAATAGAAATACAAGACCATCCATGTCGGAATCCGAAAAAGGACCTTAAATGAAAGCAAAAAAAAATATAAAAGGAAACACCATCCATCCATCCTCTCACAAAAAGAAAAAAGAAAAAAAAAAAACTTCGTCCTTTGAATTCATAAAATTGAAAATTTGGCTTTCTGGGATTCCTTGGGTATACCACATGCTACGGTGTAGATAAGGATATGCATACATTAAATAGGTACACCACCACTCTCTCTCCGGCGCTGCAAGTTTTGCTGTATCTTTACACATTTTCTACCCGCATTCACAAATATATATTTATAGATTCTATTTTAACAAAATTAAGGTATCATTGGTGTCCAAGCATGGCCCCAATAAAAAATAAAAAAAACTGTAGTTTACAGAAAGTAGGCGAGTTAGTAAGCTAATAATAAGGACATTCATTTTGTAAAGACGCTTTTGGGAGGTAATACCCACACACTTACATATATATATGTACGAACAGCCTAGAAAATATAAATTTCGAAACTTTTTTGTAACGTGATTTGTCAAATTCTAAATAGGAAAAGTTTTAAAAGGGGCCGCAAAAAATTATAATGTAAATTTGTTAATGACTTTTTTTTTTGTTGCTAGAAAGCAAAAGAACTTTAATTTTACTTAGGCCGTGGAATTTGAGTTGATTTATTTAATGTTATAGAAAGTGTAATGTTGGGAATGGAAATAAAGGATCTAATAAACATTGATTTAGGCGTATACCAATAAAAATTCTAGAAGTTGGTTTTCCAAAAACAGAATGTTCGATTGGGTCCACCTACACACGACTGGAGGTACAACTTGTTGGTAACCTACCTAGTATTTTAGATTCCTTGTAATGATGATGATCAATATCTTGTAAAATGCCATCCCTTCTTTGGTGAAATTTACCCTGGCGGTATGACAAGACAGCGCAACTCTTTGCAGCAATTTAGCAAATGTTTAGAATAGGTAACCTACGAATTGCACAGAGCTGGTTATGCCTTAAGTGCAAACATAGGCACCAATATTTAATAGAAACCACCTCAGTCGCCAGTCTTTAGCTTTGTTGCAAAAATACAGCCAAGGATAACTTGGTTGACTGTCCTCGCTCAGGCAGAGACAGTCTAGACCAAAAGGAAGGTCCATTACGTAAGAGTGGTTCTATGGACGCCTGTTATGCAGACGCAGTGTAAACCTTCTCCAGCACTGCAATATTGCTTTTTTGTCCGGTGCTATTCCGCAAACGATACCCGTTTATCTAATGGACAATTCCAGCCTAAAGACCATTCCTACATCCAGCTCAGCATGGATAGACCGGCTTTAAAGCATTTACTTCATCCATTAGCAAAGATAAACTGAAAGTTCCGCAAGAGTACTGTCATATTTCTCTTTTAAAACATACTTAACGGGCTTCCGACAAGTGAAGAATATCTGCCTGACGAAGTGTGACCAAGCGTGATCCTTAAAAAGGAGGTTCCGTCTTCCTTGTCAACTTGAACCTGGAGCTGTGATTTGAAAATCCTCTCTCTTGGAGCATTATTGTCCATTGGCTCAATGTAGCCGAGCCAGTGTAGTCAACGTGTTTTGGCTTTTTGGACTATATCCAGATCTTGGTACAGCTCATAGAGTTCGTGGTTGTATTACCTTTTCCATTCGCCCTCCTCGCAAACGGTACCGCATATTCGACGAAGAATTTTTCTCTTGAAAGTTTTCAATAACTGCTCTGCTTTCCTGCTTATCGTCCACCACTAGGCTCTATATAGCAGAACTGGCAGGATCAAAGTTTTATAGAACATCCATTTCATCTTCCAAGTCAGAAGTATTGAACCCAATGGTTTCACCAAACCGAAGTAGCAACAGTTTATTAGGGTAAATGTTCGCCACTTAGGTATCATTCGTGGAGTTAATATTTACTCCGATGTAGTGCCTTCCGTGTTAACTATCTGTTCCGAATTGGACGTTGCACCGCGTGTTTTCCAGCGTCGCGCGGTACAGCTGGATCAGTTTAGCCGGGATCCCGAATTCGGTCATCACCTTCTAGAGCTCAAGACGATGAATGTTATCATATGCGGCTTTAAAGTCGATGAAGAGGTGGTGAGTCTCGACTGCAAATTTGATGGTCTGCCTTAGTGTGAGAATTTGGTCGATCTTTGATCTACCGGGTCGGAGGCCACACTGGTACGTGCCGATTAGTGTGCTGCAGAAAGGCTCGAGACGTTTACATAGTAAGTTCGATAGTATCTTATATGCGACATTAAGCAGGGATATGCCTCGATAGTTCTTATAAGACATATGATCGCCTTTCTTGAAGATGGGGCATATAGAGCTGATAGTCCAGTCATCGGGCGTGACTTCATCCACCCATACTTGGTTGATGACTTGGTGCATGCACCCTACCAAAGCATCACCACCATGTTTGAAAAGCTCTGCTGGTAGACCATCAGAGCCGGCGGCCTTGTTGTTCTTCAGCTTTTTGATAGCTGAGCCGACCTCTTCAAAACTAGGAGAGGGGATGGATTCTTCATTGACTGGATGCGGGTTCTCTTCTTGCCCTATCACTCTCTCAACCTGCCCATTAAGTAGCTGCTGGAAATGCTGCTTAAATACATCTACTATTCCCTGTGCTTCGGGGACTAGGTTTCCTTCACTGTTTCGAAGAGCCTGCGTTCCGGGCTTGAAGCCAGCTGCCAGTTGCTTGGCTTTCCTAAAAAACATCCGGATGTTGTTCCTATCTTATCGATATCCTTGAGCTGGGAGACTGCGTGGGCCCTTTTCTTCTTACGCAGGATCTTCTTCTCCTTCCTTCTTCTGGTTCGATACTCTTCTCTCGCTGCCCTTGTTTTGCGCTGCAGCCCTTGCATGTGTGCATTTTCTGTCACCTTTTTCCCACGCTCGCATTCATCATCATACCAAGGGCTCTTTTTGGGTGGTGGCTGGTAGCCTATGGTGGTCTCTGCTACCCCTTTGATGGTGTTGCGATACTGGTTCCACAAGTTGTTGGCGTTTTTAGATGGTGAATGCACAGCGGAGAGTCTCTCACTCACGCGCTCTCTGTAGGCTCTAGCTATTCTAGTCATGCTAAGGCTTCCAAAGTTGAATTTCTTTTTCTGGGCGGTTTGCAGATTCTTCTCATTGGATAGTGGTCGGTCTCATTGGATTTGGCGGTTTGACCATTTGGAGAGCGTCAGGTTCGTAGTCTTGGAAACTTAATGGTACTACTACTTACCACCGTATTTTGGCATTGAAGACCAATTTTGGCATTGAAGACCCCGAGTAGGATTTTTACATCATACTCCGGACAGGCTCTGTAGACTCCGTCCAGGAGGTCATAAGACTCCTCCTTGATAGAGTCTTCAGCTTCGTTGGTAGGGGTGTGTGCACTATGCTGATGTTTTGAAATATTGCCTTGATCGGAATACAATACACCGATCGCCTTAAAGTCAATTATCACTAGGTGTAGCCGGATAATAATTGCTCATCCGCTACTATCCCTTTTCCAGAAACCTAATTTATTCTTGTACATCTTTATCGAACTGAGCACCAAATGTGTCGAGGTAGCCCAGATAAAGTGTGCTTATGCTTCCATTTGAAGCTGTGACGCCACCGTTGACTCCATCGAGAAAGTTGACCCGCTGTCGTATTTATTTATTATTAGTGCTGCTACTTTCTCCCGTTCAAGACTCGCCCTTATAAGTTCAGCAAGTCGGGTCCGGATGGACACCAACCAGTACCCAATGGCTACCACTAGGAGGTAAAGGTAAAATAAGCACAATTGAAGCGCAGTAACAGTTACAACACCGGACATCGCCAGGTTGACGCCAGTTAGTGTCTACCATCCCCTATTGTATAGGTACTATCAGTTGATTCTATTAAAAGTTTACTTAGCATTGTAAGCACGTGCCCTTATGTCTTTTTAATAACCTGTAAGTCTAATAATAAGTTACTGTTCAATGTCATTCTCAGTATCTCTGAAAAGAACTGATCTCATACCCCTACATATGTATGTATGTCCGCAACATGTTCATCCGATTAAAAGTCGTGAAAATCGAAAACTGTGCAGAAAAACAGCAAGAAGTTGGGTCTATCCAGAAACTATATGTTCTATTACAGGACACTAATTGGAGATATAAACTTATTTCTAATACCCCAACTTAAAAAATACTAATTCCACTCAAATTCCAATTGAAAAGATATTTGTTACAAATTTTACCAATAACCACCAAAACCATTACCATTTCCTTTCACTCATCATGCACACTTTAGCAACGTCTATGTTAATGGTTTCACCTTATATGGATTAATAAATCTATTGTACCAGAAGCACGCAAACAAATGTAAGAATACTTTGCAAAATGTCAAATAAAAACTAACTTATTCCACACTATCACTGCACAAGGAGTGCTTAAATTTCAACATCAATCGTAAAGGCAACGCAGTAACCAGTCTCCTTGGTGCTAATGTCATGGTGTTGTGCAAGCTTTGTCTGTCAAAATACTCTTTCCACTTTTACTTACGTTGTTTATCGTATTTGCATGAATTTTCAGTCTGAACATAAGAGGTGCAATTCAAACATTAACAAAAGCAGAAGTAAATGGATCCACTCTAAGGACATTTATTCATTTTTTTTTTGTTCTCCTTCTTATCATAAACAATACTGGTAATACTTTGCTTTCGCTCCATAAAGGTGAGCGTAATCAAGTATAAAACAAGATAATATAGACATTCATTTCTATATAGCATTGTATTCATATTTGACTCCGTCATGCTTATGAAGGACAACAATGTGCAGTAGAGCAGAATTGCACCTTTTGTTTCAAGAAAATCTAAGAAATTCTTAAAGGTCTCTGTCGTCCTTTGAGGGTAAATATTATAGTATGCACGTTTTGAGTAGCGTGAAGTGCGTCTACCAACTTTACATTATGAAGGTGAAAGGAGTTTTTTTTTTTTTTATTTGTTATTTTTGACTTTATGGAATTTATGATTTGGAAAATCATTTAAACAACACTGCACTTGAAATAACAAAAGAGATTTTTTTAAGAGTCTTGTTTTTATTTTATGTACATATATAATGGACTTCCTTTGCTTTTTATTCATATTTACAGACTCCAGAAAATTGTAAAAGTAGCAATGATTGCACACCGATGCTGATATCCTGGGAAGGTGATGCGGAAATTCAATCGGGCGATGTACTGTTGGTAGAAATTAATGATGCGATGCTGTATGCAAACTACCAAAACAAAATGAGCAGGTATGTTATGTTTAACACCCGAATTTTATTTTCGTCGAACGTGATGGACCATGTGATAATTTTATACCCGATCTCGTTGTTATTGCTGTGTGTTTAGAATTGTGGGGAAAGAAGGGAATATGTATTAACTTAAGTGATTCTTCCATTGGTGAATCTTGAGCTTTCATGTCACTAGACTTAAAAATGTCCTGACATTTATTCGCTGAGATATTGACTGATAATATTCGTCTAAAATGCACTTCCTTTCAATAACCACTCATCCGGGTTATTTTACCAAGATGACTTGGAGTCTACATCAGCATAAGTATATTCAAATAGTTTAGAACCCTTATATGTTTATGTGCATAGTACGAGAGACCCAATACAAATACACTATTTCATTTCACATAAGAACACATATTTGCTTTCAATTAAGTGTAATCTTACACTGAGGCTTATTTAGTTTAGCTTTGTGTTTCAATGCATTAAATTCAATTTCCTTTGACAAAGCGCCATCATGTAAATGGCCCATCAGAAGCTCCATCCCCATCTCTAAAGATATTTACAGTTCATATTTATTTGCACTTTATTAACACCCCTTATACCATCATCCTCGTATACGTTGGGACACAAAGTCAAATCGTGTGACGCTTCACATGCTTTACATAAAAGTTCTGGGTACCCTTTTCAATTGAACAACAGAAATAGTTCAACTATTGTATGGTGTATACATTGACACGCTATCCACAAATTTCCTTAATACTTCACTTTCATGCACAATTCCTTCGGTTAGATACGGTTCATTTATTGCAGTGAAAGCAATGAACCGATATAATAAATTTCCAACTCATCATCATATCGATTTCTTGGCTATAGGAAGGCGTAAACAATGGCCTCCTAGGAGGCTAGAAGGCAAATGTACCCGGCTATGTTTATACGGAGAGAGAGTAAATATCGGCGCGACATGGGGATACATACTTTAAATTGAGAAATTCTACGATTTCGTCTGCTTCTCAATTTCAAATGAAATGGTGTTGGATGAATTGTTTTATTACCGATTTAAGTCTTCAATATCTGTGTGAATAATTCCTTTCATCCACTCGATAGAAAATTAAATCTAATTCAATATAAGGAGTGATTATTTACGGTGGATCACATAAAGATTTGCCAAGCATCAACACTTGGGTATTTAAGTGATCTGTCAACAACTCTGACTGATTACCATTAACTCTGAACCGATAGGATAAAAAAAAAATGTGAGGAAATGATGCAGTTTGAAACAATAATCATTGAATTTTCAAATACACTGGATATATCAGATTCTTACCTCTTTCTGGACTTGCAAGCACCTACATACATACAATCATACTGAGATGCAACTCTAAAGTGAAGCATCGCTTTCTTCGTTAAAAGATAACGTTCGAGAAATTATTAGTTTCTTCAACTGCACGAGATTTATCGAATTCATTCCATTTCAATCTAAAATTCACTCAAAACCCCATCACGTACAGTGGACAATGAACTGCTTCTAATCCTGGTAAGGGTAAGGGAGCCGTACAGATGACGTTGCTATTGCTGTCTCAGGGAAACATTTCAATACGCTTAGGGATCTACTACAGAATGCCCTCTCTAAGTTCTTCAAATGGACAAAAAAAATGCAGTCTGGGGGTCAATCCTCAGAAAACCGGTCCTTTTCACAAGGTTATACTTCCTTCCCAACTTTCTTCCAACGAAACTTAACGGTGTTTACAAATACGACCAAGTATTCATGCCAAATCGTGGACAGTAAATTAAGCTGAAGCCCAACATAGTGGAGCAAGTTAAGAAAGGCACCACGGCTCTGTACTGTTGTAAGAAAGTCCTTGGAAATAAGTGGAGACTTCAGCCTCGAATTAGATATTGGCTTTATGTATCCACTATCAGGCCCATACATACTTACTGTGCTGGATAAAGCCATACGTCCTCAGTCATATGCAAAGAACGGCATGTGTCTTTAGTGGAGCCCTAAGGACCACTCCAACTGCGGCCATAGACACACTGTTTCACATGCTTCTGCTCGATATCTATTGAAATCACAAAAAGTGGCAGCAAATGCGGCTATCCGCATAAAAGCAAATCTTTTGTGGACCAGTCTGCAAACTGGCTTACACCCTCCCACAGCTTCTTTTCAAGAAAAATTTTGAAATCTATACACCCTCCATAACGGACTGGGAGGGTGATATAGGATCTTGCAGTGGATCCGTTTGCCTCTATACAGAAGAGTCCAACATGGAAACAGGCAAGATCTTCTTCTACCTTTCTAAGTACTTTAGCGTGTTCCAGTCGGAAATTATGGCGGTCAAGGGGGCCTTGTCGTGACTAAGGTACAATGTAATATCCGCGAGAGATATCACCATTTTTACCGACAATTAAATCGAGATTAAATCTCTGAATTTGGTCACCTCCAATTCCAAAGCTGCCCTTAATTGCCAGAACAATTCAAAATTCACTTCATTTGGGTGCCGGGCCATAGGGACATTCCAAGAAATTGCAGGGCCGACGAACTCGCCAGGCATGGCAGAATTCTGTCGATTCTGCCGTAGAAACAATTTTCTTGATTAAAGAAAATTCCTTAAGCGCTACTAACCGCAGATGGTCGAATGGCACCACGTGCTCTATCAGAAAACCGATCTGGCCCAAGCTGGATCTCAAGCCATCGAATAGCCTAATAAGATTAAAGAGATCCTTCATCAGCACAATATCAGCTGTCATTACGGAACTCAGCATTATTGGGAGGCTGGATCTCCCGGCAAACGATTTTACAGAAGCTAGATGGGAAGAGGAAGATACTAGTTTTCACCTCCTATGCACCTGCCAAGCTCTCTCAACTCGAACTACATATATCTAAGAGAGTATTTCTTCGACAACCTTACCGAACTAGCATTTGCTGCCTCCAGCTCTTTATAATAAGCTTATGTTGGTTCAACGGGTAGATGGAGGACACTAGATCCTGTGGTATCGCAGTAACCCTATTCTGGCCTAAGTGTAAGCTGGACTTGCTTCAACCTGCGTACAAAGCCTGTAAATGCAAATGGGAATGACTAACGAACAATTTTTGTTCGAACTTTTTTCATCCGCTTTTGATAGAGTATATACCATAAAGTAGACCTGCAAAGATCAAGGTCTTACATATGTATATAGAATCTCCTTAGTTATTCAGGATTGGACTTAGAGTTATTCGTCGTTTGATTTCTTCTGAGGTGTTGTTCTCTAAATTGATAGCAGAGCCGAGGTAGATAAAGTCTCTTAACTTAAGCTTTCGACTGTGCCGTTCTTGTTGACTGCCTTATTTACTAGTAGACTCATTTTGACAGTTTCTGTTTCAATACTAGCGAACGTGACAGTCCGGTAAGTTTTACCAAGTACTATGATATGTCAAGATCGTCACCGTACGCTAGTAGATACACTGCCTTTCGAAAGTTTGTCCCTCCGCTAATGCCTTGTGATTTTCGCACAATTCGTTCAACTTATGTAATCCTTTTCTGACACCAAAGGTCTCAGTAAGGTCATTTCTAACATTGGTCAAAAAGCGCGCGTTCTCTGTCGTCATGCTGCAAAACAGACTAAATTGGCAGGGATGGTAAAAATTCGACATGACTCTGTACAGCTCATCTCTAAAAATACTGCCATATGCGGGCTTAAAATCTATGAATAGATGTTGGGTATTGATTTGGACTTCTTAAGTTTACTCTAGAATCTCACGAAGTATGAAAATTAATTAGAAACTTCTAATTCTTCTTGACAAATATGCGTTTTGAAAAAAGTTCGCTCTTTTCAAAAATTATCTCACCTTCTACATGTACTCATTTGGTGTAGGACTGAAATTTGCGATGATAATTCTATTCTGTTATACAGTAAACAATCAAACACTACACTTTTGAGCATCCTAACTACAAATTGATGCATGTATTAGGTCACTTGTCAGCTTCCTTTTCCTGAGATCTACTCTGCCAATCAAATTAGACAAATCATCCGACTAGTCTGCATGCAGCACTTTCTCTGTTTCTTCACACCAGCACAGAAAGTTCTGGGTATCCTTTGGTAGCAAAAACATTCAATTTAAAGCTTAATAGTACAAGTTTCCCATTCTCTTGGATATCTTTTACCTGCATATTGTATTATTTGCTTCTATCTATGGATAGCTATATCGATATATTTGATATATTATCTCTGTGCTGGAATAAGGACATTTACTGTCTGATGACTAGTGAATCGAGGGTGTTCGTAAATCCATTTGGAGAAGATATTCTTCGACTGGCTCTGTTATTTGATGTTTCTTATTGTTATTAGATTTATTCATGTGATTTTCATGTGTAGATGCAACAAAACATTAAGCTCAGAGCTGATGAGTTCGTTTAGTTTATCCTTGTGATGCACATGTTTACTATCAACACCTAAAGCACAAACATCTTAAATAAAGAAGTTATATCGTCTTGATGTTGAGTCTTCTATGCGGATCAAGGCTTATCCAAAAATAAATATATGTATAAAAATTAAATGAGCTCGAGTTCGTATAGAAAACAATAACCACTCACTTAAACCTGAAATATGAACACCGGATCTACTATAAAAAATGAAATTTGTTGAGGATATAAATGTCCACACGAGAATACGCGCAACAAGGTTCATTTAATTGAATGACACCTTTAAGGAGATCGGGTGTATTATATTACTCTCTCTCTCTCTGTCTGCTGTTTGTACATAAGTACATATATCTTTAAACTTTTATTTAATTTTATTGATAAAACTGTCCAATTAATATCCATTGTTTCCTATGTTTACCTTCTCGTTACATTACAACCTACCAACCGACTATGGAATCCTTGCTATTACCTTGGGAATGGAAAAAAAAAAAAAAAACTCAACACTATATGTATTGTACTATACACAAATTAAGCGGTCATACAACGCAAGTATATCAAGTTACTCGATCCGGACATGAACACTGCGATGTCACCGAAGGTATCCTTCTGGATATTACTCCCCTTGTGGTTGATGGCAGAAAACTCGTTACGCTGTACGATAAAGATCTCACCGAGGGCATAAACTTGCTAATTGGTAAGTGGCAACTTGTACAATGTACAATGCATACATTGGTTTTGCTGGTCTAGTACTATAGATCATGACAACACACCAGCTAGTCCAGTGAATGCCACAAGCTACACCACAATGTGTAGAGCTTCAGGTCAACCCAATATAATTTGCATATTCAACACTAATTACCTATTGATGATGTGTGTGCTTGAGTGAGATGACATTTAACAATCATCATGTGCGTATTTTATTTCAGTTGTATCGGAACTTTGGGGAGCTCAGTGCATCCGACTGAAAGTAACGATGAAGTCGGATAATTGTGGCGAGAATGCTGATTGCTCTGGAAAAGGAGTATGTTTTTCCAATGACTCAATGGAAGGATATGAATGTCAGTGTTGTGGTGGTTTCGCTGGACCACATTGCGAGGAGATTGATGCTTGTTCAGCCTGTCCCTGCACGAATAATGGTATTTGTGTGGACTTGTCTCAGGGACATGAAGGAAATGCATATCAATGCTTGTGTCCATATGGTAAGTAAAACTAAATGTTGAATGTTCTCAGTAAATGTAAAAAAATGATGGCGCCTGTCACCATTTGTCCAGTTTGAAACTTTAAGAAAGTTCTTTTATTGACTATCCTCTTCCTATTTGCTTTGCCAAATGAAAGTTTTTTTTTTTTTTTTTAACTCAACATAGCACTCACACAAAGCTATGTGTGCCAAAGTTTAAAAAAAGACTCTTCAGCAATGCAGTGCATAGTCCCTCTCGCTATGGTCATAGTTTGCCAATTGTATTTATTTGAAGCGGGCCACTAGCCTTGTTAAGTTTTTAAACTTTTTGCAGGAGTTGGTACTAAAATGAAGTAGAATCCAACTATTGGGTGTTTTCACTATCTGGGTTGTGACAAAGCGTACCCTGAAAGAGAGTATTCAACAAAAGACATCGTATTTCTGGAAAATTAAAAGTTTCTATTTGTTTCTTCTTGTTTGCTATTAAGTAACGCTCTCCTTTACTTTCTTTATGCATAGAACATTACCCTTACTACTTACAGAATGTTTCTTAGCATTCATTCATTCATTCATTCTTAGCAAAGTACTTACTGACATAAACATTACCACAGTACTCCTGGATTATTGTAGAACTCACAACATTAGGTTTCAATGAACAATAATATTTCCTAAACAGTTCACAAGCTAAGCCACATGATGTGACGAAAATAATCGAAATTGCGGATGATGCATTCAGCTGCATCATTTGCTTGCCAGCGAGCTCAAGAAGTATTATGTTAACGATAATGACTAGTGGAGCCAAACGAGTTAACCTGGGGATACCACTAATGTTCAAGTGTTACAGAAACAACGTCCGTCTTTGCAGCGGGCCTAAATGATGGGGCTGAACAGCCTTGGAAAGGCGTATTCATAAATTAATTTTGATATCAATTTGCCTAATTGGATGTATAGGATGATTTTTACTCTCTATTCAGACATACATACTTATGTATCTCGAGTTGTTCATTTCGAAAAGATTTAATTGATAGTGTCCTTAAACTTCAAAGTGAAGGGATACGGTCGGTCGTATCTAAGACCGAATTGATATTATTCACATGGTACTTGGCAGTTATTCTCGATGTATAACTCAACTGAAAGCCAAATAGACTTCGTCCAATGACCTCGAAAACTCTCGGGTTGAAATGGCACCTTCAGTATCAAGTCATTCCATTCATTGAATACATACAGCAGTTGTCAAGACCTGATGTACGTAGTACTAGTCTGCTGGCCAACATTGGACAAGAAAAGTAGAATTGAAGTTCTGTCTGTATTTTCAGAACAACTCCTACGACTCCACTGAAGACAATGCTTCACTTGCTGCCGGTTGACATATTGAGAAGATAATGGAAACGAAAGTTGTATTAAGGATTAGCATTAGAGAATCCACAGCCATACGGACATTAGTATTTTCACATGCTTTGGAATTATTGAGTAATGCAGTGGATCTCTTAACAAGATTGTTGTCAGATGTAACGTATACTCGCTATGACTTCGAGTTTATAGCGAAGTTCCGTCCTAATGACGAACAGTCTGCTCCTATAGAATCAATAAAGTTGAATAGAAACTTTCAGCCAATAGAATGGTAAACAGTGGATGGTAACTTATCGCTACATGTATCTCATCCAAACAGATCTGTCCCAACTTGGATTTAGAGAACATGATGAGGCTCATGTAAGTTAACAAGAAACCTTCAAGCGTCTTTGCAGGTCATTGTCTGGTAGGTGGACACGCCAGTGAGATGGAAACTGTATAGGTAAAGAGGAGAAAGAAACAATAACTCACTTTTTTTTGCATATGATCCCCCTATCGATATTGAGAATAAAAAGCCTGAGCCAACTCAACACACACAGATTAAAATATTTTAACTCTGATTCAAATCGCGCCCTCTTCCTTCCATTCCTGGGTTTCCAGTTCAAAATCCGTTTATTTTCTTATGTGGTATCACAATTGACGTTTAACTTAGACTAAGTGCATCTCTGCCTGAGCTACCTAACCTAACTTCTAACCATTGACATCAGGTTTGTACTGTAGATGGATTTAACAATAAACAATGAACTTAGTATACTTCTACAGGAGTACAGAGCTCGTACCGGTTATACGTGGTTTGTAGTACTGACTGCCTCCTTAAATATAGTTCATCATAGGGTTCATCATTTGAATCAAATCGACCATACTCTGAGCGTTGGGCACCTACAATGTCGTATCCATCGAAGCAGTTTAGATATGTATACGTACTTACTTAACTTACTTAACTTAAGAGTCTCTGCCTGAGACACGGCAGCCTTCCACACTCTTCGATCCCAGTGACGCTGCTTCCAGTTGTCTAGACCAAGCGCTCTGGCATCCGCGATAGCTTGGTCCTTAAAACGGAGGTTCGGTCTTCCTTGTCGTCTCGAACCTGGGGGCTTATTGTCCATTCGCTCGATGTGGCCGTGCCAGTGTAGTCGACGTATTTTGGCTTTTCGGACTACATCCACATCTTGGTACAGCTCATAGAGTTCGCTGTTGTATCTTCTCCTCCATTCGCTCTCCTCGCATACGGGACCAAATATCCGACGAAGAATTTTTCTTTCGAAAATGTTCAATATTTGCTCTGCTCTCCTGCTTATCGTCCAACACTCGGCTCCATACAGAAGAATTGGCAGGATCAAAGTTTTGTAGAGCAAACATTTCGTCTTCCGAGTTAGGAGTTTTGACCCCATTTGTTTCACCAAACCGAAGTAGCAGCAGTTTCCTAGGGTAAGTCTTCGTCGAATCTCCACTAAGTTGTCATTGGTGGAGTTGATGTTTATTTCGAGGTAGGTAAACTCCTTAACGACTGTTGCCAACAGTGACGTTCTATCCTAGGTGGTGGACAGATGCTTCTTTGTTTGTTGACAACATGTACTTGATTTTGTCCTCATTCACTTCAAGGCCAACTCGTTTCGCCTGTTCTTCAATTGCCGTAAAAGCATCTAACACGGCGCGCTGGGAGCGACCGATGATGTAAATGTCGTCTGCGTATCCCAGCAGCTGGACAGATTTGTTAAAGATAGTACCTTCCGTGTTTACACCTCCCCTGCGCACTATCTGTTCCAGCACGAGATTGAGGAAGTCACATGATAGCGCATCTCCTTGCCGAAATCTGGTGCATGTTTGGAATAGTTCGGAGGAACTGTTTCCGAAATGCATGTTGCACCGCGTGTTTTCCAGCGTCACGCGGCACAGCTGGATCAGTTTAGCCGGGATCCCGAATTTGGCCATCGCCTTGTAGAGCTCAAAACGATGAATGCTATCATATGCGGCTTTAAAATCAATGAAGAGATGGTGAGTCTCGACTTGAAATTCGTTGGTCTTTTCCAGGATTTGCCTTAGTGTGAAAATTTGGTCGATCGTCGATCTGCCGGGCCGAAAGCCACACTGGTACGTGCGGATTAGTGTGCTGCAGAAAGGCTTCACACGTTCACACAGTACGTTGGATAGGATCTTATATGCGACATTAAGCAGGGATATGCCTCGGTAGTTCTTACAAGACATAGGATCGCCTTTCTAGAAGATGCTCGGGCATATAGAGCTCGGGCATGACTTCATCCACCCATACTTGGTTTATGATTTGGTGCATGCACCCTACCAAAACATCACCACCATGTTTGAAAAGCTCTGCTGGTAGACCATCAGAGCCGGCGGCCTTGTTGTTCTTCAGCGTTTTGATAGCTGAGCCGACCTCTTCAAAACTAGGAGAGGGGACGGATTCTTCATTGACTGGATGCGGGTTCTCTTCTTGCCCTATCAATCCTCTCTACCTGCCCATTAAGTAGCTTCTGGAAATGCTGCTTAAATACATCTACTATTCCCTGTGCTTCGGTGACTAGGTTTCCTTCACTGTTTCGAGGAGCCTGCGTTCCGGGCTTGAAGCCAGCTGCCAGTTGCTTGGCTTTCCTAAAAAACATCCGGATGTTGTTCCTATCTTATCGATATCCTTGAGCTGGGAGACTGCGTAGGCCCTTTTCTTCTTACGCAGGATCTTCTTCTCCTTCCTTCTTCTGGTTCGATACTCTTCTCTCGCTGCCCTTGTTTTGCGCTGCAGCCCTTGCACGTGTGCATTTTCTGTCACCTTTTTCCCACGCTCGCATTCATCATCATACCAAGGGCTCTTTTTGGGTGGTGGCTGGTAGCCTATGGTGGTCTCTGCTACCCCTTTGATGATGTCGCGATACTGGTTCCACGGATTGTTGGCGTTTGTGGATGGTGAATGCACAGCGGAGAGTCTCTCGCTCAGGCGCTCTCTGTAGGCTCTGCCTACTCCAGTCGTGCTAAGGCTTCCAACGTTAAATTTCTTTTTCTGGGCGATTTGCAGCTTCTTCTCGTTGGATAGTCGAGCTCTGAACTTAGCTGCAACAAGAAAATGGTCAGAGTCGACGTTTGCCCCTCTGAAAGTTTGCACATTCAGAATGTTGGATGCGTGCCTCGCATATACTAGCACGTGGTCGATTTGGTTGGCGGTTCGACCATCTGGAGAGCGCCAGGTTGCTGTGTGGATTCGTAGTCTTGGTGCTTAGATATGTAATACATATTATGTATACATACAATCAAGTGTCTAAGCGTGCTGAAAGCATACGAAGTCTTATTCCTTGTAACCTTTTCCATATCCATTTGAATTTTTTAATAAACGCTTTTATTATGCAATCAAGTCTCTTTAACACATCCGAGCCAGTATGCATCACTTTAGTAATAAATTCATAAGTGCACTAGTCAGCTTCAGATATTTTTCCACAGATGCGACTGATAAGTACTTTGTTTTTACTTTTATATCGTTTTATCCTATAATTTGAATTTAAAACTGCCACTCGGGGAACTTTGCTCACTGGATGTGATTGATGGTACAGTATCTTCAATCCAAATATGTACAATGAAATCTACTGCGTGTATGATTCATAAATTTCAAGTTGAGTTTGAGTACAATAACTTTTTCCACTTCAAACAAGACGTTAAATACAAATCTACCTCTGAATGCTACAACTATGTAGCTCACAAACTCACCGTGAGACATGGCTCCCATCCAGCTGAAGTGCCAACGGATAAAAATGAAAAATCCTTTTGTCGTATACAAGCAAAAGTGTTATGTACATAGATATGACGCTGACGAGGAAAATCCAATAACCTCAGCTAGAGTGCTGCACATCGGTAAACAGTCTCAATTTATATTTTTCCTATGTTCGTCAAAGTATTGTATATGAAGGTACATATATTTTCCGAGGCTACTCTGCTCTCACTGTATGGTGATGATAAAAAGGACTTTTTAGTCTCTTAGAGCTTTTTTTTTTGTAAAGCAGCATAGCACACTGTCTCTTGTTAAGTATAGGTGACTGCCTTAATCAACGAGTATATCGAAAGGATGACTATATGCCCCTGGACAAACATGAAGAGCGTACACAGAATCTCTGCAAGTGGGAGCATGTACACGTGTAATTAGCGAATATTCAACATTTATAATACACGGGGTAGAGAATGCCTTTTACTTTTGGCCCAAAGGGTAAAGATTTTTTTTTTTTTTTTGTATTTTCAAAGAGACATGCTCTTTAACGGATTTTTTTTTTTGATTTTCCTTTGTGCAAGAGACTGCAATGTTATCTTTTAAGTATTTAAAACAGTTTTTTTTTTTATATCATGAATTATTTTTAGAAACGGGATGGTTCTAGCAGGAATGTTGTCCCGAAGGGCGTGTAATTTTCTTTCCTACGTAAGGGTGTTACGTTGAAACTCGTAAATTCTTACGTATAGTATTCCTCTTCAGAGATCTCAACACGAATGAGTGCTTATGAGAAGCTAGGATATGGTATCTTGCTTGTTTGCCTAAAAGCTTTCGTAAATGAGCTTACTGGTAGTTCTGGTTGTGGTCCTGGAATATTAACAGTCGATCCTCACTTTATGCCACATTCTCGAGAACTTTTAATTGTAATGTCTGTTGATTTGAAAAAAATAAGCACATAATAGATCACATGATTATTATTTGGTAGTCCTGCCCTTATTTTTTAATACAGCTTTCCACCTGTGTGGCATTAAATCTACCAGTTTATGGTACAGTGAGTTCTGTATTTCGTTCCAAATTTTTTTTGATATTTTGCCACAGCTCCAATTTTTTTGTCACTTTGGAGCAGTGTTGAGACTCCATTCATATGCTTCCGAAGGGTTGCAATACAATTTAGGTCTGGGGACTGAGGTAGCCACTCAAAAACTCTAACAGCTGTTAAATTTCTTACGCAGTATACATTGTCCTATTGAAATTTCCACAGCAACGTCATATTATCTATCAGCAATTCAGCATATTAAATCATATCAGTTACTATCAGTCTCGTTAGAGTGTCTTGTATCCAATGAATTAGAACACATTAATAGGAAAGATATCCTCAGAACAAGATATGGCCACTACCATGTTTAATCGTTTTAAGATTAAATTTTGGATTCTTTTGCAGTCGTGCAGTCGACCTCCATACATATCTTTTTTAGTGTCACGTCAAAATAAATAGATTTTGGTCTCTTCCGGCCAAAAGAAAATGCAACACCATTTCTCAGCTGGCTAATGTAAACAAAGCTCATTTTTAGGTTAATGGCTTTGTAAATAAGCAAAATATGAATTTTTGGACTACAACAAGCCCAGCAACAGAAACCCTTCAACAAACTCCATTGTATCCATAAAATGTAATGGATTTCATGGCGGGAGGTCTGATTGGACCGTACGTGCTCGTCGGTGAAAATGATCGGTCAATGGAGTCTGCTATCGTGCCATGTTGGAAGATAATTTTTGACTATAATTGGATGCACTTGATATCAGTAATATGTGGTTCCAACAAGATGGTGCCACATGCCACACATCTGGTCATACAATTGATCTTTTGAAGCTGAAGTTTGGTAATGGTGTAATCTCAAGAATTGGTCCGGTCGAATGGCCACCTCGCTCATGCGATCCTATAACTCGAATTAACATTTTAATTGCTTTTCAATTTCACTAATAAAACACTAAATATACCAGAAAAACTGACTTCGTCATATAAAAGCGTGTACTTCACTGAACTCAACATAAATTGAGGCAGTTGTTGTCTCTAAGTTTTACCTTTACTTTTAAGTCAGGAGTATAAATGCCAAACATAGAATCGCTATTATCCTTAAGAGTGTAAAACAGAAAAACGTCCACCGATAGTAAGTATGCTTATTATTTATATTTATATGTACATATATTCCCCATAACGTTGCTTCCACGTGTTTTCTCTTGACTCCAATTGTTTTCAAAAAAAAACAATCCACTTAGATCTTTCCCATCATTCAGCCTACGCTTAAGGGCTCCAGGCTATACACATCCTTGACTTTCACGTATCCGAATACAGAAGACCTTTGCAATACCATGGACCTGACATTTATTTGCCGAAAATATCTAGAGGCAACAGATGAATCATAATCCATAATAGATACCGCAAAAGGAGTAGTTCTTAGTGTGGGCCGCTGATAGACAGGCATCCAAATCCTTGCACTTTTACTACTTGAGTGAGGGGTACGATGCAAGGCTGTCTTTGTCGCATGTTAAAAGGAGTAGATACAGACTGAAATCGCTCATGAACCTAACCACATCTAAGTGCTTTAATTAAAGAATCTTAAGAATTACTCATAATTACATCTAACCTTTAAAATATATGTAGGTACTCTGTAATATTACTCGTGTCAATTCCCCTCCTCTTGGCAAGTTGACAAACACTCTCTGTCACAAATGTAAGTAGGTTTGTATGTTCCTAAATTGCCAAATATTAATCCCTCTTTTTCTTATTTTTTTTGTCGGTTGACACACAGCTATACAGAATGAAATATTGTAAGACAGTTGTTGACGCACTACATCGTACTTTGACCTATTTTTGGGTACCTACCTATCAAATAAATATATTCTCGTCGAAAACCACACTGCCTAAGGCATTAGAATTAAAATCCTTTAATGCAAAGTGCCATTTGGGCAAAAGAAAAGGACAGAAATTTAATGAAAGATGTTTTATGAAATTTCACTTTTGGTTCGTTTCTTTTTGTTTGTGTTCCTTACTCTTACTTAAGTCGTTTGGAGGCTTCTACACTTATTTAAGTTTTTTTTTTTTTTTCTTTACTTTGTTTAGCGTTGTGGCAAAGTGAATAATAATTTGTGAAAATTTATTCTCTGAATTGTAACGTCCCTATCCCTATCCCTCTACATAGCTATACAAAAAAAACAAAAAAAAAAAGGTAAAAATAATGGACTGGACTATCTTTTAAATAAAAGTCAACTCCCTTAGTTCTCGTGTCCCCATAGAATCGTCCTTATGTACAACAAAATTCCAAAAGCAGCAAAGTCATTTTATTTTAATTCATCGCATGAAAAACTTGAATTTAGTGTGCGGGAATTCCGTTCATTTTCCTATGGTCCTCTAAATTCAAATTTATTCCACGAGTGATACTTAGTCCTAAAGAATGGAGTTTTTCTTCGTTTTTTTTTTTTTTAACTGAACAAGAGGACATTAAGGGTAACAACGAAAAGATGATTTCTTGAATTTTAGCATTATATCACAATGAGATAAAGGATCAGAATGTTTTTAGACTAAAGTTATCCGGAGTTAACGAGTACGTTATGCAAAACTATCTAAAAAGGTTTATTCGCCCACATAAATTATTGTGGTACTGAAGGTACATACATACATAGATACATGAATAAAGCAACATCTGACAAGTCATGGAGCATAGTTTAATCGTGTTGAAATTTTACAAATGCGAATTGTATAGTTTGAAAAGTTATTGGCACACCTTTGTATCCTGCATTGATTATAGTTTCTCCAACTCTGATAAAACAAACGAACATACCTATATATTCTAAAATTTAATTTTATCTGGTTCGTGGGATGTTTTTCAAGTTTTCGATTTTAACAACCGTATTCATCGGGTACATCGTTTTCCGACTTTTGGATGGTTTTTTCCACAAAACAAATTATACGTTAATATTCGGAGCTTACCAGATTTTCTCTGTCAAAATTTCGTTAAAATAAAAAATAGCCACTGATTCTATTGATATTACATTCAGTGATTCGATTTACAACTTCAATGAGGTCTATAAAACGGCTGAGTGACTGTACTATCACGTTCTAAGCTTCTTACACCAGTATAGGTTTTGAAACTGTCAGATAGAAGGATATAGTATTTAAGGATCCATAAGGAAACTGCGCTTCAAAATATAGTTGCTAGAAACGCAATAGGCATTTTCATCGACATAGAGGGCGCCTTCGACAATGCGACTTTTGACTGCATGTGTGACTCTGCTAGACAACACGGGGTAGATGTGACATTGGTATTGTGGATGAGGGCAATGCTGATGAATAAAACCTCGGATTTAGATGCGGACGCTCAGGCATACGAGGATGATGTTGCCATACTTTCTGTCGGGTTATGCCTACAGACCGTCTGTGCCAACGCGCAGATAGCCTTAGACTTGGTCGATTGAACTAGGAATGGGCTTTCAGTCAATCCTTTGAAAACTGAGGTTGTTCTCTTTACGAGAAGGAAGTGAAAGAAGTGTTAAAAGGCGTCACCATTCAGATCTCCGATGAAGGGAAATATCTGGGAGTGATCCTGGATAAGAAACTTCTTTGGGCAAAGCATGTCAAGTCGAAGACATCCAAGGCGCTCTCAGTTTTCTGGCAGTGTAAGGATACTTTTGGCAAGACATGGGGCTTATCACCGAAAAAGGTCCTCTGGATCTATACGGCTATGGTAAGGCCTTTTCTAGCTTATGCGTCGGTTATTTGGTGGAGAGGGCTTTCGCGTAAGTATGTGACTGCCTTCTGCACCAAACTCCAAAGAACGTACTAACAAAGCCATCTGTCGTCTTAGACGGGGTAGCTGTTGGTATCATCCGCACTGGAGTTTCGATGACGTTGCGCGACACTTATCCTACGACCTTAGTTCCATGGATATGCCGTCTGATGCAATGACACCGGAACTTCGGCTGCTGTGTAAATTTCGAGTCGACATTCCTTGCGTTCAGGACTGGCTTCGGCCAGAGTCTGAGCCTGGACTGGGCTGTAGTCGAATCTTCACGAATGGCTCTAAAACTAGTCAAGGGGCTGGTGCTAGTGTCTTCTTGGAGACCGAGAACAGTAGACTTTACTATTCGTTAGGCAAGCATACCTCCTCCATTGACGATTGTGTCTCCTACAATTGTGTGGTACGGCTCTCCAGGATGCAGGCAGACTAAAGTCTGTAAGAAATCAGCGGCATTCTTGCTGTCTCTCAGCAGAAAAGACTGCAGGCAACTTATTGGCGTTCTTACGGGACACTTTCCTTTTGCTAAACATCTTAGTGTGCTAGGCTTAAGAGACACCTCTCGCCTATCTAAGCCTATTGGTCCTTGTTTCGTCGAAGTAAGGGCATATGCTTCCTGTAATCACACAAGTTAGACCATCTCTGGTTCCCCTCCCTAAGGGTAGAAATACCTGCATTGAGCCTCTGTATACAACGCGGGATGTTCACCAAGGAATTGACTTGTTCTGATCTCGATTAAGAACCCCTTCCAGCTAATTTGTTGGCCTTCTCATTATCTGGTATATCTTCATGATCAGGGAACTAGCAAAGCGTTACATTTAGCTTAGAATTGAATCGCTTTTATCCCTAAGTGGCTGTAGATGGAAAAGGTGATACCTTCTTGTGGTATTTCCTTCAAAGCTGCCTCACGGGCAGCTATTGTCACCTCCGCTTGGAAAGCACTACTATGGTTCGCAAGGCAAATTTTTTTGGATATGGCCAGCGGTTTCGGAATGATGACTGAGCCTACTCCTTTAGCATAGAGAATGACAATACGAAACATCTGTCCCCGGCTAGTACCTCCATATTTAAGAAATTTGACAATCCGGAAACCACTGCTAATTTAGGTTCGCCAAACGACTATGTAGCTTTAAAACCTGTTCTTTCCTACAAAATTTCAATAGGAGCGATTTAACTTACCTCTAGGTTCTGAATATAAAAAGTAGATTACAGCTTTAGATCGTCTTTCGTCCCTTCATAAAGCATTAAGGCCTTTTTTGATATCCTTTGCCTCCTCCTCCTCCTTTCGTGAGTATCTGACAAACATCCGAAAGTAAAATTGTCGTGAAAAAGCTTCTCAAATAAAAAACTGCCCTTCGGATACGAATGTTTGTGAGAAGCTAGCCCCTGGGTTCCATGGACCAGTTGGACCAAATATTTATTTTTTATTTTTTGCTTCCTTCTCCTGTATAGGACACCACGTTTGACCTATGATCGTCCAAATATGCTATAATCCTCTAAGAGCTTAACATGTACTTATTTGGAAACCAATATCTGTGTTTTCTCAAGGCTTTTTCTCCGTCGTGGTCAGTTTAGTTAGAATGGTGCAGTTCACGGCGCACGGCCAGTACAACGTCCAGCTTCAACTATCGTACTATCATTACCTGCTACATAAAGTGTTCGAAGCCATATGCTTTCATATGTAGTTCCCATCCAAGTATGTCCTAGATACTTACTTTGACTTTCTTGTACAAATAAGGAATAAGTACAAATTTGTTCAAAATCCATATGCTGTCTGGAACGTAGACTGATAGGTACTAAAGTTTCAATTTCAATATAGCTATATCAAAGTACCTATTGAATATAAAAAAAATACCCTTCAGGAAAAGCAACAAAATTAGATCTTCAAAGTACATACATGGCTTTCTTGAGCTATAAAAGTGCATCATGGAATATCCGTATACAAAAGTTAGGTACGAGCATTGAATGCATATCATAGAAGCCAATTTCTTCTTGAGATTTTTCTCATACAAACCGTACAGTGAAAATGCAAAAATTTCATTTTACAAGGATGCATAGGAAATTTCTCATCATACAGATACCTTTCCGAAACTCAATAAGCTGCAGAATCCGAAAAAGCCAAAATAGATACGTAAAATACTTGCAATATTATTTGCTCTAAACCATCTGCTTGTTCGCATTCAAGCTAAGGGATTTCTTCCACGTTTCTGCCTGGATAATAACCGAACTTATTTCTTTCCTCTTCAGAGTTTCCGAATTGAAACAATAAAGAAACATCATTACATTAAAAGTAGAGAAAATCATAACCCACATCAGAGCTCAAGTCAGAACGGACAAGTAATGGGGTACGCTCCATTTCGAGGGCGAACGTGCCTCTATTGCATTAAGATTCCTAGTGAAATTGATTCTCGATCTGGAGACCTTTACATTCCATTGCATCCGGTTTGTTCCGTCAGGACCTTTTTTTTTGTCTGTGTCTGCAACAACGCAATTTTATCATCGACATAAAAGTGATAGGATTCGGAGCACATTTTAGCGAAATGGATGGATGTGCCGCTATGAAAGGGCAAAAAGAAAAAAGGATCGGACATTGGCCGTCTGACAATGCTCTTACACTATATAGAATAGTACGCTATTTAATCCCATATCTAAGGAAATCAATTTTCTATCATGAAAGCGGCGAAAGTATGGCAAATTGTGTTGCTTCGATGAATTTTTGATCTCTTCTTTCCTTCTTTGTATTACATTTTCGTCCTGCACATTCTGAAACCTATACCATAACTCTCCCCATTACTAAGTGAAAAAAATCGTCCTTAAAGCAGACAACGATGATGCAAAAAGGCAAAAGAAAATGAAAAGTATACACAGATATACTCCTATACACATACAAAGTGTTTCGAAAAAAAAAAATACTGAAACTGAAACAGAAACAGAAATGAATCGAAGGACGATGGCGATACAAGTTCCTCTACCCCATTTCGATTTTATTACGGTTTCCTGGCTGTGATGCTCCCTCATTTGTTGCGGTTCAATAGCACTAATGCTATGTACGTTATTTTTTTTTTTTATTTTTTTTTTTCTGTATTGGCTGCGGATCACATTTTGGCAGTCACACAAAGTGGGCCAAGACGGAAAAGTTTTGATCACATACTGGTGATGGTGTCTGGTACGTATACGAGTATTCACAGATGGCTTCCCTGTTGCTTTGCCTGTCTCCTCGAGTGGTTTATGGCTTATTTATCAATTGAAGTGAAAGGGAATTTCCATTAAAACGTTTGGTTTTCTTTTTTTTTTTTTTTCCTATTTTTATAAAGGTTTTTATTGTTTGAATGAATTTGTGTGTACAGAAGGGAAACGTGAATGCCCTAATAACTATTTTTCGAATTTGTTCCTTTTCCTTTGTTTGATTAACCTTACAGATATTGCTTGTGGCAAGGGAAAGACAAATCTGGCGTAAATGAGGTCCCCAACAGTTTCAATATATTGTGAATAAAATTGAGAAAAACAAAATCGTTTATACTTTTAATTAAATTTGATATTTATTATTATTTACTTAAGTGCCTTTGTGGAGGTGAAGAATAGATTTATCGAACGTATGATGACCGATGAATGGTGTGCTGCAGGCAATGAGCTGTGAAAACGTCTTCCGGATGGATTTTCCGAGCCGTTAACTTTTAACAAATAAATTTACCAAGGCTTTAGAATTTAAATGGGTATTTAGATGTCAATTGGGTGGATTTAAATACTTATTGAATAACTGAGAGTTTTGATTGACGTTTTGGGTATTTAGGGTAAAAACGAAGATTATTTACACCATAATTGCCAGACTAAGAGGTTGATTAGTCAAAAATATACTATGTACATACAATGTATGTATGTACATATCTGACTGATTTATACGTACATATATATGTAAGTATCTGAAAACTATGTTGAAAATTAGTAGGCTAACGAGGTTCATAACCTCAACGCACCCTTTATACTGACTGAAACCCAATCGTTAATCCATCAGTAGCTATCTAACTACTGGGATGCACAGAGGCATTACTTTGAAAAGAAGAGCAGCACGAGGAGGAGTAGAAAAGTCAAAAGACTACAGGAAAGAAGTGGCTTTATGTCCCAGCGCCGATCAGGAATATTGAGGAGTCTCGATGATAATTATTTCTACAAAAAAGCCAAGCAACTGGCCGCAGGATTCAAATCTAGAACACTGTCTCTTCGAAATAGTGAAAGAAACCTAATCACTGATGGACATAAAATTGTATATGTCTTAAAGAAGCAAATTCACCATCTAGTTAATGGGTATCAAACAGAAAGAGTGACACCAAAAAAATAGATCTTACACGCAGTCGGCGAAGTACATAGTTCTCCCTCCTATTTTGGGGTAGGTTGACGTAACTATGATGAGGATAAGGAACAATAAAACCGCCGCCCTCCATAGGGTTCCGTTGAAGCTTTTTAAATATGGAGGTAATATTTTGATGTGCATCATGCATCAGATCATTATTTAAGTATAGAGAACGAAAGTATCCCGGACGACTCGAGGCATATTCGTGTTCAATGTTGCATTTAAGATCCCGTCAAGTATACGTTGTGAACATCACATTTATCGGCGTTTACCAATGCAGTTTACGACCTGGGCGGATCGATTTTAGACCAAATTTTAACGCTAAGGCAAATCCTGGGAAACACCAAAGAATATCAGGTCGAAGTATACCATATATTTATCGACTTTAAGACCGTGTATGACAGTATAAAAACTAATGCGAACAAACTGACTCAGCTATGCCGTATTACACTTTTCTGAATATGTATCGGATCACGGCATGGAAATGCTCTATTAGCGGTTATCTTCAATTAAATCCTGAAGCAGTTAGTACGGAGGGTTGTTGTCAATACGAAAGATCGTTTCTTTCATACAAGGTTATGTCGGCAACATCGACATTATCGGAGAAAACAGCCATTGGAGAAAACAAAGCGTACTGGTCTTAAGATCTAGATCAACTCCGTCGTTCGAAAGATAAATAATTCGTCAAATACTCCATACCATATGTGAGGAGCACAAATGTAGGACAAAGTTGTAGCAAGATACGCATATAGTGCAAATGGTCGAAACCGAATGTTTTTATAAAAATCAAGCAATTTGCCTACACCAGTATTTTTTGGTCTGAAGGCCGCAGTGTCTCAGACAGAGACTCTTCACGTATTTTTCTAAGTATTTTTCTTCATCCATTCTTGACATAGTTGAAGCCTCTACGCCGTAGAGCAGGACTGGGATTATTAGGATCTTAAGAGGGATTACTTTAGTTATTCAAGAGAGGGCCTTGCTACACAATTACCTTGGGTTGGGGTCACAATCCCGAAAAAAAAATCCCGAAAAATTGGGTTGGGTACAAAATATAACAATATAACAATGTAACAAAGCATCTAATCCTTTTCGGCGCAGGATCATAAGTCCACAGGTTATAAGTCCACAATTCGATTTGTGCATTAACAGTGGAATGCTGCCCCCCTGCAACTCCCCTGCTTGGAGTCACTGTTGGATTTGGAGTAAGTGCGAGGTTGGGTATATGCAAAATTTCTTTAAATCCATACAAAAATTTTCATATTCGGGATTTTGGCGTTTCGGGGTTTTGTTTTTCGGAATTATGTTCGTCTCCCAATTACCTTCTTAGCACAAAAAGCAGCTGGGGTCGTCAACAGTTGAATCATCCTTATCCGAGGCAGTTATAGCCTTCGCAACTAATAATTTCATACATGGTAGGAGAGTTACTACGACGCACAACCTCAACCTGGAGGACCAATTCTCTTTTATACCCTTATGACGATGGGGCGGGTTTTCCGAAATCAGTAACCCGCTTCGGGGATATGCGCCCCGCCGTTGCCCATTAAGGATTCATCCACCACCCTGACTCAGTATTGGAAATCCCTATAGACTTGGGATTCAAATATGTCAAAGCAGTTCATATGGGGATAAAACTAACAGTTCGACCTAACTGGAACTGGTAGACGCTACCGTTGATTCCATTCAGTGAATTCTTGTCTTAGTGAAAAAGCACTCCTTCCAACTCTCTCGTCTGCTGCCAACAGCTACCTTCTAAATGGGTTGGTTATCCAATTTCCAGTCAAGGTACTAGGCACACAGTAGCCACCATCGTGGAGGTGTAGAGTAGAAGTTGATAGTAAGAGACTATCTTGAGAATGCTTATGCTCTCATATATTCGCAACACTAAATACCCTTTGACAATATTAAACTATATAGCTATCATGTTCAAAAATATATTACATATTAGCACTCAGAGTTTCCATGCTTTAAACCCTATATGGGTGAGTGATTTGTAAAAGTGTTAAGGACAAATATGTCAATACTTCTACCACATCATCTCCCAGCAATTATCCAGTATGGTATGTCAGAATATAAAAAAAACTTCATTATGGAAAATATTCACAATTTCGTTCTGTGCACAAGCTCGTACTATCGTTGTATGTACATGATGAGGAGAAAATAACATTGCTTCGATTTACTTAAAAAAAGGGTTTATATCGAATGTCCTGTCGACACATCACTTTCATTAATTACTTTTGAACAGCTATCTTCACTTTGTCATTACTGGAAGGAATGTCTGTAATGTTGCAAGGATAATCGTATAAACAGATAGATGTGGTTGATGAGTCTGGTGTGTGGCGTCACACATTAAAAACCCCACATGATTGAATTTGCAAAGTGATACTTGGAATTAGAAGTGAGAATTTGTCAAATGGATCAGAGATTTTGAAAGGTAAAAGCGTTTTTTAGCGTAAGACGACGTTTTTGGCGGTACAGTAGTACCTACAGTTCACCTACAGTGAAGTGTATTAATTCTGAATCTTACACAGCATTCAACAACATTTGCAAGGATTGCGAAAAAGTAATGACACATAAAGCCCAAACGCATGGGATCCTAAATATAAAAATTTCAATTAATTCCTTATTTTGTGATAGATGATGTGTGAATTTTAACCATGCTCTTTGGCAATATTGATTAATTGTTCGCTGTCAATTTTAGTAGAACAATTTTCAGAAGAGGCATTTCATTCCTGCCCAAAACAAGTCAAATTTTTTATTTACTTCTACTGCAGCTCTTACTGCCATAATATTTTATATGATTTATAGCTTTGAAGCATTATTAGCTCAATTTTGCTATAAGTTCGTAATTATGTGTGGTGTTCGAAGGCTTTAAAACATACAAGGATACAAGCATCATAAGGATACAAACCTCATCATAATATGAAATCTCTGGTTTTGCTTTTTAAAATCCACTGACACATTGCGAGTGGTAAATATTTTAAAACTCTGATGTCATTAGGTTTCATTACTCCAGGGTTTTAAATAAAAATTCTTTGCAGGACAGTAGTTTTGAATAATTGAACGACGTTACAACGAATAAAGAATGTCTGAGAAGTGCATCAAAATGCCTTCTATTGCGTCTTATCAATAATTAATAGCTCTATGGATTGTTTGACGAATGGTCGTTTAATTAATCTAATCTGTACATATTCATTGATAGGAATTAATTCATCAATAATATAAAATATATGTAAATGAGAATATTCCATCAAAATAATGTCTATCCGGAAATCGTGCTTAACCAACTGTGCGAACCTGCTTCACCACTGAGGCAATCTAGTGATTTATTGCTATATCCCTCTCCCTGTTGTACCAAAATGTTGCGTAAAATTACTTTGAAAATTACTATCAATTTCTCACTTCAACTAGTCTTGAACACGAACAGCAACATGGACATTTTGAGATACATACGTATATTATCCAGCTCTTCAATCAAATCCCATTTACCCATTCCATTTGGATTTGCCAATGAATTGCCAACGAAATTCTTAAGGTAGCATTCGCATATAAAGTAACACACATCACTATAACGTTCATGTTGGTGGATTTCAAATAAAGAAACTCCACTTTCAGTCCTTGTGAAAACTTTATTTCCGATATCCTTTTAAGAGTAATACAATTATATTATCCTGTCAGACAATATTTGTTACTTATCTTTCGGTTTATTAAAGTAAACACAAACCTTTCGAAGTTACCTCGATTCGACCCCTTCTAAAAGGGATACAAATATTGAAAGATACAATTTACTTTACTGACTGGGAAATCCTTTCAGATAGACAAAACAAAAAATGGCACAAAAATAAAGAAAGCATATTACAATCACACAATTGTGTTCCTTATTGATAAAAAGCAAATCTTGCCGGAGCTTTAGCGGAGATATAAAATACACATATAGAACATATAAACGTACCTTGATTGTATTTCGTCGCCTTGCCTTGGTTTGCTGTTTTTTTTTTTTTTTTACCCACATAGATTCTTTGATTTCTTTTTCATGTTTTTTTTTTTTCTTCTTTTTTTTCGCTTTCTTGTCCGCCCTTTTTTCAATTTCCTCACTGCAATCCTTTTCTTTAAGCATCAGTGATCCCATTTAAGAAAAGTCCTTGTATACAAGGCGGCAAAATTTTTGGAAAGAGAAAAACAGCAACAATCTTACGAGGAAAATAATAAATCCCCCTTGGATTGCAAGACGTGACATAGTCTTTTCTAGCACTATGTGCAGATTTCACATCCTCCTCTACTTATAATACATAGACACATGGAAAATATCTCCGAAAAAAAACCGTCGTAAGGAAAACAAATTGAATACAGTAAATATTGAGTTTTTATATCCTTGGCACAGCAGCAGCATCTGCTTTACTATGTTGCTGCTGGCTTATTATACATACATACATACATAAGGATTGGTGCATAGATCGATTGGATAGCAAATGTATCCGCCAGCATTGAAGCAAATTCTCGTTGCACTTATCTTGTTGCAGTATCCTCATTCTGTAAAAAAGGATTTTCGTATATTAAGTGTATCGGAAACAGTGAAAGCAACAAAAAAAAATGATTTAAGTCGCCCAAATTTCGCCATCTTTGCACCGTTCCTTGAATTTCTTGCAAGGATTAATAATTCGTTCCGCTTTCATGGCACTTATAGGTCTTAAAATGGCAATAAATTGAATGGCGATGCACTCTCAAGAAAATTTAAATTGAATTTCAAAAAAAAATTATGTGTATTAAATCGTTGTAGGTATTCTAGTGTTTGGCTGTGAGTTATTGCATTCGAAGCTATTGAAAGGCAGTCAATTAAATAAATAAATGTAGTGTGTTGTGTGTGTTAGGGGCTCCTTCATAAGACATTTAGATTATTTCTGTCAGTATGGGCCTGTTTCCCTCTAGGATTTTGAAATGCATACTTACTCAATTTTTGGTGTAAGTAATATTGTTGTCAATATGTCGATTGTAAAAGCAGGGATCTAATGTAACAAGACCAATTTTTCCTTGTCTAGTTCAGAAATATTTGAGCTATCCCTGGACTAGTTTCAATTTTCTTTTTGCTGAGTTTAATTAGATTTTGAAAGCGGTAGAAGATGGGATAATAATTTTGACATACGTTTTCAATTGTACTTTTAATTTATACACCTAGGCGCAAAACTTATGTATGCATGTTTAAGCAAACCCAGTTTTTCTCTTATTTCGAGTAACAGCCGAGAAAGCACTTTAATGATGAGGAGCTCAACAATCATTAGGTCTTCCCCGAAGAGGTAATCCTCCAAAGTATAGTCACCTTCTCCATAAACATAAGCATAATGTAATGTCACTTAGGCATACCCCATTGTGCTTATAGGCCCATTAGGATGCCAATGCCAGTAGTCTGCTGGGATACAGCAAGATTGTCACTGCCTCTAGTGGGTCATTGCACACATAATTATGTTTCCAAAAACATTAGTCCTCTATGAACGCCTTTACCGAAAACGCATAAAGAATCAATATATTCTCAGACTTGTTTAGCAACTTCATCAGATGTCTTAATTTCCATGATTCCTGTTTTATGTGACTAATAGAAAATTCAAAGTACTTTAACCTAGAGACTGAATTCAAGAAGATCTTTTATTTTCAGACAAGGGGTTGAAGGGTTATGTAAAAATGAAGCCTTTCTATTTTTAGAAACTTATATTAAACGGATTGACTCAAATGAACCATTCAATCTAAACAATAATAGCCAAAACTTCCGTGCACCTGACGAAAATAAAGTTGGGATAGCAATATCCAAGCTTAAATCCAACAAGGTTGCTGGAACTGACTGCCTCTGGAGACTGCCAAGCTGTCCAAAGCAGCTGGCCTGGTAGAGAGCATACACCTACTCATTTCTAAGATTTGGTCAGACGATTTTATGCCTGATAAATGGAACCTAAGCACCGTTTGCCCGATTCACAAGAAAGAAGACTCCCTCAATTGCGCCAAACAGAGATATCAGTCTCCTCAACATCGCATGCAAAATCCTATCGGCCATATTGCGTGAACGTCTGAAACCCTTCGTCAATAACCTGATTGACACCTATCAGTGTGGTTTCAGACTAGAAAAGTCCATAGTCGATCAAATCTTCACACCTCGGCAGATCCTGAAAAAAACCCTGAAAAAGTCCAAATAATACCCACCATCTCTTATTATCGATTTGAAGGCCGCATTTATAGAGACGAGCTATACAGAACCATGTTTAAATTTGGCATCCCTGTCAAACTCGTCAGATTGTACAGGATGACAATGGAAAACGTTCGCTGCTCCATTAAGATCGGTAACGACCTCACCGACACCTTTGATGTCAAAATTAAGATTTAGACAAGGTGACGTGCTGTCATTTGATTTTTTAACATCATACTTGAAAGGAGGTACAGAAATCAGACGAAGAATAACTCTTGCCAATCGCTGTTTCTTTGGTCTGTGAAAGCAACTGAGTAGCAAGGCCCTATTCCGAACAACTAAGGATCTTGTGTATAAGACGTTGATCGTCCCAGTCTTTCTTTATGGTACTGAAGCTGCTCTATCTAAAGCCGATGAAGAATCCTCGGTCGCTTCGAGAGGAAGATTCTTTGTAAAATTTTGGGTTACTTTTGCGTGTATGGGCTTCGGAGGAGGAGATTTAACGACGAAGTAAACGAGCTGTACAGCGACATCGACCTAGTAAAAATTTACTAGGACATGTAGAGCGGATGGACACAAATACTCCGGCTCGCAGAGTTTTCGAATCTGACTTGGAGGACCTCACCTCAGGTGCCACTCGTAAGTATGTAGACTGAGACCTAAACCGACTTTAAGTGCGCAACTGGAGGCAATTAGCTAAGGACCAGGATATCAAATTCCTTCCTAATTTTGCTTGATTATTGTTCCATCTTCTACAAAAATAAAATCTGAACTTCTACCCGAGGTGGGTCATGAGTTCATAACTCAATTGTCTCACTAACCTGGGAATTATGTCCCTGTGACCTAATAGTTAACATTGTCTCAAAAATTAATATTAATTCTATATTCGTCGTTCAAGATTTTTTTTCTAAGTTTTGTACTATTGAAAATTTTGGGTTGGGTTTTTGTATTTCAGATTTCTTTTTTTCGAATTTTTTTTTCTAGATTTTTGCTTTCTATATTTTATTTATGATGAGACAGGGACACTCATTCCAGTTTTCTTACTTAACTTCGGGAATCCACTTCACAATTTTGCTCAAAATTGAATAATTGTCGTATGTCTCCGGTAAGCACAAAGACAGCTTAATAGTTCGTTATTAAATTATCCAATGATAATTCGTAAGTAGAGATCGGTACTCAACTCAATATCGGCGCACCTGAAAGAAGGTAAAGATACAGTGCAACAAAAAATGCAGAAGAACAGTCAATCCCTCCACCAATGATCATTCTCAAATTATGTATTTTGGATTCAAAATTATTCAGAGAGGCTCCAAACAGCTTGTAAACCAATTCGTACTCGAAGTCTGTCTTAAAAGATAATGTGTCCGAGATATGTGTCTGAGTTTATTCTTACATTTGAAATAGTTGCCCAAGCTTTCCTAGAACTCTGTTAACAACCCATCGAGCTTAATTGTTTCCCAACCTGTTAAACCTGTAGTCACATCGACAGGATTCCTTTTTCTCTGACAAAAATTGGGTTTTCCAATCTATCCATTTACGAGTAAGTGCTGCTTACTTACCTTTACTGCATCTGTTCGCACATCAAGTAATATTACTCATGGTGACGCTATACATTGTCTGTTCGCCATTACTCGTACCATCCAATAGTAATAATCAAGTCGACCAGTAATGGATATTGTCATTTCTAATATTGCTCTATTCTCTCGTGCTACTTGTATATTGTATCAAGTGTGTATACATAGTAGACATTTTCACTGCTGTCAGTATTACAGTGAGCCATCCATGGAATACCTTTCAAAATATTTGAAAAGGGATTGCAAGGTCAATCTTTGATAAGTAATAGATACCAGCATCATCATACGAACATTCAAAATGGTATCTCTACACCAGAAGTACCCATTTCGGTAGTTTTTTTTTTAAATCCTCCCACCATCAAAGGCTCATTATCTCAAAGCCGAAAATGCATTATAGTCAGTTCTCTAATCATCTTCTGTTTGAACGTATCCTCCACAACTCCATCCAGCGTATCTCCCAATGAGGATACATTCCACATACATATTCTCTATATGCTGCATTTACACCTGTGTTTTTCTCATGGCTGTGAAACTACTAAGCCGCCCAAAGCATATGAAATGTAGATGGGATAAGGTTACTATTGTTGCTTTGAAATGAAGTCATTTACAAAAAAATTAAAAAATCGTAAATGGTTTGGTTTCAACGTAAGTACGAGTAGGTACCAAATTAGTTCATTCCTTTGAGGTTTCGCATGAATTCCTGAATCGAAATTCAGAACTACTCCAGCGAAATGAGATATTATTCACTAAGGATATTTTTACCTAATCCTTTGGGATGATACAAGTATGTAGGTCGATTAGAGACGCCGTAGGTTATTCTAGATAGGGTATTTGAAAAGGTATTTGCTATTAGTATGTATGTGCAAAATGTTCCATAAAAATGGTCTAGGATTATGTGTGGCTAAGGAGTCAAGAAGTTCTATTCAAGGTCAAATTATATCTGTGCTATGGTTGGTTTGTTGATTTTTTGTAGAGAGTGTGGTGATGCTCTTCATCTAAGCCTCCATTGTGGCTTTTCTAGTCTCTTCAGTTGTAAATTGTGGTAGAGTTTGATAATGTGGATCGTGTGGTAGTAGGGAGTGTTGCCTAAAGGATAGTAGGAGTAAGCAAACTATAACTGACATATATTGATTGGGAAAACTATTTATCTGTATATTAGAATTTTTGAAGTTGAAAAACTTCATTTCCGAATGTCATTCACATGTTTGTCCATCTTTTGGTTGAAATTGGACTGACTTGATTTTTTTTTCTGTGTACAAAGCATTTACCCCAGCTTTACAACACCTTTTAGAGAAATGATGAATTCAATATGAATTTCTCGAAGATTATGTACTACCTCCTGGCTTCATCATCGAGCGATATTCCAGAGCGTGTCTAGTAAAAAATGATAGAGGAATCTTATTAATTTTAATTTTTTTAATTTATATACTAGCAATGCCAATAACTCCACAATTGACTGCCTAGAGGATATCTTTCGTGAGCTTTGGTGTTGTGAGATACATATAAACGTGAGAACAATACTCAAGCCCTAATCTTACTTTCGATTTATGTAGAAGAAAGAGCTACGCTAAAATCGGTAGCTTAATTTCCAACTGATTGTAGGACGTGTTAAATGTGAGCATGCCATTTCACAATCTGAGTTAATGACGTAATGTACGAGCATATTGTATGCTGTTGTTAACAAAGTTAAAGATTCTATTGCTAGTAATATATCAGTTATATGAAAAAGAAATAAAGTAGATGAAAGAGCAGATCCCTGTGGACCACCGGAATTAATAGCAAATGTGTGGAAAGACACAAATGTATCGACAAAGTTTGCCAGTCTTATGCTTTCAATAAGTCTATGCAAATTTGCTTAAGTACGCGTTTTCCCCCTCATATCTATAAAACCAACTAAACAAAAGTAGGTCTAAGAACATATTTAAAACATTTTGGCACTAGGTTTAGAATAATCTTCTACGCCTGCTTCACCATTATTTGAGGTAAGGTGAATAAAGGTCGAATTGACTTTTACCTCAGAAATACACATCGATTTGGATAGTACCTACAGTCCACTCTCGCTCAACTGTTACCATGAAAACTCTTGTAAAACCATTCTTACTGAAAACAGGAATAAGAAATCCGCCAGAGCTTCAAATGAGCACCTGAACAAAATAAATCGGAAACTTGTCAATTCATTAACTGCTCCATGTCTGGAAACACAAACTCGAATCGTCTATTTCAAATTACCATCCCAAAGTGCACTGCTATAAATATGGTACACTAAAGAATGCAAAATGTTTTGTGAATTTGTTATGATTCGAACTTAAAATTTATAATCTCTTTGAAATCTTCGACATACATTCATCTTTTCACATTACTTCGTAGAAGAGATTAAGTCACAGATAACTATGTATGTACAGTGGCGAGCTTATAAATAGGGAAATGTAGATGAAAAAAGTAATTTCTGTATAGAACGGTGTAATTTTCAAAAACTAAAAAACAAACATTTTTATAAACAAAAATAATTCATTTATTAAACATTTTTATACAAATTAAAGTATTTAACCCGTGTTTTTATAAAAAAAATAGAAACTTAATCCTCCGATCCTTTGATCCTGCGAGCGTATAAATAGACATTTTTTTATATAACAGAAGTGACAGAAAAACCCCCGTGGTTTTTTATTACCTCTCCACATCTTCGAGGCATTGAATCAATAAGCCGAGTGCATCGATCAACGGAAATGTTTCTCCATCCTTCTTCGATCAATTCATAAATTTCGTTGAGGTTGGAGGGTTTCTTCTCTTTTATGATTTTGTCAACGTCATTCCAAGGCGTCTCGATCGGGTTTAGATCAAGAGATTGAGCTGGCCATGTCATCACATTCACATTTTTGTCTTGCAGAAATTCCCGAGCTTTTCTTGACGTGTGTTTTGGATCATTATCGGCTTGCAAAATCCAATTTTGAGGAAAATGCTCAGCAGCATAAGGAAGTAGGTTGTTTTCTAAGATGTCTACATAAATATGGTGGTCCATGATTCCATTCATTCGGCAAATAGGACCAGGACCCATTAGACTCATACCAGCCCATACCATCACAGACCCACCACCTCCTTTCCCTGTTGGCTTTAGACACTTTTCTTTGAATTCTTCGCCCACACGACGTCGAACATATGTTTTGCCATCGGAACCAAAATGGTTAAATTTGGATTCATCAGTGAAGATGACATTTTTCCACTGTTCATGTGTCCAATTAATATGCTCTTTCGCAAACAACAATCTGGCCTTCCGATACTTTTTGCTTATAAGAGGCTTCTTTCGCGCAACACGACCTTTCAATCCAAATTCGGCTAACCGGCGTCATACTGTATGAACACCAATATTTACGTCTTCTTGTGACGAAATTTCGACGTGAATGACAACAGCAGTCTTAAATCTATCTTTTTCAGACAGACGGTGAATCATCCGATCAACACGACTTGCAGCACGAGGTTGCAGCACGAGGTTGATTAGAGAAGTCGCCGTGACGTTTAACAAACTCCAAAGCTTGATGACAAGCATTTATTGAAATATCTAAACGCTCAGATATTGCGAACAGCTTCATCTCTTCCTTCCTCAAACGACAAATTTCCCGACGCTGCCTGGTCTGGTTTTATGTGTTGGCCTCGTCCCATTTCTATAAACCTAAATATCACATAAACACTACAATTAAAAAAAATTCAAGTTAGCTGCGCAGACGTTGAGTCGGAACTAAGAAAAAGGCAATTTCCCTATTTATTTGCTCGCAACAATTCAGTAGATGTACTGTTATTTACAATAAAAAAATAGAGAGCAGATCGAATACAGTCTCCTGAATGTGACAGTTAGTTCTTCAGTATGTGCTCTACACTGCAATAATAACTTTTACCAAAATTAGTTGTTTGATGTGGGTATGCATGTTATCAAACAACTGTTACCACCTTTTCCCTATTTAAAAGCTCGCCACTGATCAGCTCTTATTCTTTGTTGAGTGTCTTTGAAAATTTCTATTACTGAATCCGGTTCAATAAACCTTAAACCAAATATTTTTCCGAACCCTCGGTTCCTAAAAAATCTTAATATGTAGTATCAAATCCAAGCTTACGGTGTCGGTCCATCTTCTCATCATGGACTGCTAGCTTTTTAAGTAATTGGTCAACGCAAGTTGTATTGGACGGATAAACTTGTACCTCTAAACTAAACCAATGCTGATATACCCCAGGGCTCAGTCCTCTCTCCTGCCCTGTTTACTTATTGTTGACATTCTCTCTCTCACTCGCAATCCAATTCATTTCAATCCATTCAATAGTACTAAACCCTCCTCTTATTGACCACCAACCACTTGACACTGAAAGTTAAAGCTCTAGGAATTCATTCACTTCTATCACAAAAGCAGAATGGAAATGGAATAAGTACAAACAGTAACTAACTACAAATCAGTACCGAACACATTTAAGGATTTTCTGGACAATTCGTGTCGTTAGAAACCCATGTTCTTGACCTATTTCCAGAGTATTAAGAGTCTAGAGGCATAACCCTTTAATGATGTAAGTGCCAGTGAAGTGATCATACAACTCGAAAAGGCAATCAATCTAAAACAAAGTACCTACCTACTCGATGGAATGGTTTCTATGAATATAGGGTGGGTTGAACGAGAAGATACTTAGCACAGAATACATAGAGGATGAATGAAGTGAACAACAACCGTACAAGATAGTGTGTAGGCATAGTAAATGCCCCAAAACCCACGAAAGGATATATAACAAGTTATTAGCAATGAACTCAGGTCACTGTGAACAACGAAAAAAAAAACCAATCATTGCTCTCCCTCCATACCAATATTTTGTAGTGTTCCCATTTCTCTGCGAATCAAGGTTTTATTTAGCCTTTCTAATCAATTATTAATAAATCGACATAAAACCGTTATTAGCTAAATAAAGAGAAAATTATGAAAACACATAATAAACTTAATTGCTCTATACCACAATATCTGTTTGAACACCATCAACAACCCACACACACATTTTAAAACAACATTTAAGATTTTTTTTTTGTTTTTGTTATCTTTTGCAGGATATACTGGAAAAAATTGTCAATACGAATCAGATCCATGCAATCCAGCCGAATGCATGAATGGTGGATCCTGCGTCGGAAATTCCAGTCACTTCAGGTGAGTTTACCGCAACTGAATAAACTCAATAACTGTGACATTGTTTTGTTTATAACGGATTTTGTTTTTTCTTCTTTAACATGCGTTGAACAATAAATTTCACAACTAATTGCCATCTGACCGACCGACTGCATGCCCTTCAAAATTCAAACCAATATGCCAATTGCCCACATATGTCAATATTTGGATGTGGATAACAGATGTGATTGCGCTCCTGGTTATACTGGTCCCCTTTGTCAACACAATCTGAACGAATGCGAATCATCTCCGTGTGTGCATGGTATATGTGTGGATCAAGAGGATGGTTTTCGATGCTTTTGCCAGCCAGGTGAGTGTGTACTAATTGATTTTAATTTAGAATCTGAATTCAAATCGATTTATTTTGCCTGCATTTAGATGCCTAGACTTTAAATGTTCAGATACTTTGAATAGAAATCTCCCTTAGTCTAAATCGTACTTAAATGTTTAAAATCGGCTTTAAACAACTGTCAGGGGGTTTCTCTTTCTATTTGGGTGTCAAAGTTGATCTAACATAGCGAAACATGTTGCGATTACAATTTATTTATTTTGAAAAGAAATGTCGTGTAAAATGAGGGATTACAGCGAACGACAAAGTTACAAAGTTAATTCCATTATTGATTAAAAAATTCATTCGATTTTTTTATTTTATGGTGAAAGTTTTTTATCAGAATTTTGAATTGAAATTTTATGTACGAAACCAGCAGCAGGAAGTTCAAAAACAACAAATTGGAGAAGGATACTACCTAATTGGTTTGATTTATTTAATGCTAATATTTCTTAAAAGCTAAAATAAAAAGAAAAATCGGTCACCTAGGACACCTGTACACCGGACACATCAACTTAAACAAAAGCGCCTATATGCATACATACATATGTATGTATATTGAAATTGAAATAGTTGATAGATGTTAGATGAAATAAAATATCAAATTGCTAACGCGATTCCTTTGACAGGTGTTGACAGGTGTATTTCTGACGACAGAAATGAATAATTGATTTTCAGACGCAGAATGATAAGTAATGAGTTCCAATTCTTGGAGTTAATGTGGAAATGTTGATATTTTTCTTTCATCAAAGAATTACTTTGCTGCCTTGGATACCAATGAAAGGGATATTATTGCTTGCCTGACAGTCTTAAAGTTGTGTGTTGTATCCCAGTTAATACTTTTCTCAAAGCATAGTGTATTTTATGGCATTTTTTTATCTAGAATTTCAGCTAAACTTTAGTGTTGATAACTTCTATATATCAGATTTCATTATCAATCCGTAGGTTCCTCCTAGGTCAGCTTGCACGATTCTATATATCTGCATCAATTAACCGTCAAGGATAGTATAAAACATGTCCTTTCTTACAATTAAATCAAGTATTTTCCGATTCCCAAACGATTGAATGATTTATACTTGTTTCTGTATGCAGTTTTACAGCATCTTCCCGATAGAGTTGAAATAAACCCATGGAAAACGATCATCATTCCATTCACTAGGAGAAGAAACATAAATCTCAAGACCCTAACTTTAAATAGGGTCCAAGTTAGCTTTTCCAAGAAAGTAAACTATCTCGCAATTACCTTTGAGACTTACCTCGCATCACAATGCGTACATGTCCAACTGCTGTAATGGAAGCCATTGTGTGCCTCTACGCTCTGAAACCGAATGACAGCTGAGTTTCAAAACCACTATACTATGTAACTATCCCAAAAATCTATTTTAACTTTTCTCCTCATTTTCGACTCACGCCATTCTCAACGAAATTCCTCTGTTTTCCTCACCGGCCGTGTGTACAGGGTGGGCCATCTGTTGGTTTCTTTTTGAATTATATGTTATTTTGACACTGACAGCACTTATGCGTTCAAAAAATTGGCAGAAACTCAGTAGTATATCTTGGCGGTACGAAACCCTTGAATAATAGTGCGAAATATTGAAAAGTTACTTCCAAAAGTGGACTGGTTTTCTGTTTGATAACCGAACATATTCCCGTATTCATCCTGTGTCCTCAATGAAGAATATTACAGCTTTTTGCAGATTTTTGAAGTGGCGCCATCTTTCACTCATTTTCTTTCAAGACAATGACAATGGGAGAAACGTTACAGTCAATGGAGAGCGCTACCGAGGCATTTATAGCCAGAAATTAAGTATTTGGACTTGGGCAAGTTATGGTTCCAACAAAGTGGTCCACGTGCCACACAGACTGTCCAACAATCGATTTATTGCACACTAAGTTCAACAATCGTGTAATAATCGTAACAATCGTTTTGGTGATGTTGCTTGGCCAGAACGGAGCTGCGACTTGACGCCGTTGGACTTTCTGTTTTGTGGGGTGCCATTAAGGATCAATGCTATGCGAATAATTCAGAGACGATTCAGTCATTCAAAAACAATATTAGTTGAGCTATTCGTGAAATAGAGGTTGAAACCATCGAAAATGTATTGAAATATGCCAAGCCAGTGAGAGAGAGTCGTTGGAATGAAATACTATTCCATAATTAATTGGGAGGTTTACTCTTTTCAATAAAGCAACAATCGTGTTTTTCTGTATAGCCTTTTTCAAAGGCAAACCAACAAGATTGCCCACTTTACATTACGAAATCTATGCCGAAAAAAAATCAATCAGTGAACCTTCAAAGTGATCATTCCGAATCGCATCCAAAGCTTCTCGTTGAGAACAAGCTTAAATGGTTCATGGACAGATTAACAATTTATACCAGAATAAGAGCTAGAATCTTCGGGCCTTATATCGAACTATCAGTGGGGCCACTGTGGGACCAACACTACCATCTTGCAAGCAGAGGTTTATTGTGTGGAACCGTGTGCTAGAGAATCGATACGAAGAAACCTCCAAAGATCACAGATTAATATACCCACTATTCCGCAGCCAAAGAGCTCTAAAAAGTCTTAAATCTTATAGATTTGAACCTCAACTTGTTAGGAATTGTCTGCAGGTCCTCAGACCATACAACCATCTTTCACTAATCTGTGTCGCTGGTCACAAGGCTATCACCAGCAATTGAATAAGTTCCGAACCCTTATTTGGGTTGCCAACTAAGCTAGAACTACTCACAAACAAACTCACAAATAGAGCTACTGAAACACTCCACTAAATTCATTACATTTTCTAAGAGTAGATCGAAAAAATGTTCTCAATGAATAAAGGGACTGCTAAGATCTTAACTGATGTCCTTTCCGGCCTTTGCTCTCTGAAATACCACCTCAAGAAAATTGGTATTAGTCAATGTAATACTTGCAGACTATGTTCTGAGAACCCTGAAACTGATTAACACAGTATTTGTGAATATCCTCCCTTTGCTCGTAGCAGAGTAAAATATTTTCATAAAGCGTTCTGACATCATCTCATCGTTTACACAAAAGATCTTAAGTTTCCTTCGGGAACTGGGTTTCAGTTAGGATGCAATTTTTGTTTAATACCTTTTTTCTAGGGGATTGCACTATAGATCTATAATAGCTCACAGTTCTTTGTTGAGTTTACCTTTACGTACAGCTCTCATCACCTCATGGTGGATATCAAAAAAATGTATTACTAGTAGTAATAATGGGCCTAACCAGCTCATGTACATGTGTATCGTTTCGAGACTTAGGTACCAAGTTCTGCTGCACATCCTCTGTATCCTCTGAAATCGAATTCATGTTCATTCCATCTTTTTGTACAAGTGGATTCTTGACTCCGTGATTAGTACTGGAGCATCAACATAGATAGGTACACAATAAGGAGAAAGCTATCTTATTTTATGAAAACAAAATATCTTTTTCTCATTTTCTTGGAACTCAAACCTTTTACCTCCCATTCAGCAGTTCATTGTGCCAACGGATGAACTACGGCTCAACCCATACACCTAAGTATTTGTAGAACATTAAAGTACAATATACATGAATAGCTTTAATTCATTGAAGTGTATTGCAAATGAATCTTTCAAAATTTGCCTTACTTAAGAAGTTTTCATTAGAAAACACTTCTTCAATTATGAGTTATAGAGAGCACACAAGAGTGTCTTAATTAAAGACTAACTGAATGGAAAAAATCCGTTGTAGATAAATATATTAATCTATCTGAATCTCCACGTTCTCTTGTTACCCATCCATTAGGTCCCTTGCAGCTTATTGTTCTCATACCAGCTGCTGTTGGAAAAGAAAATCAAATTAATAACTGACAGTTAATTAATATAAATGTCACAAGTAAAGGAACAATAATTGGTCTCCACGTGAAGGGGAGCAGAGCTAAAGCCAAATCCATGTTACTTCTTTTCACGTTCCCCATGGAAAATATCGATTTGCGGAAGACATTAAAATTGTCATCCCACCCCAGGTTTTCACGTTTTCAACTTTTTGGCAATCTTAACGACTTTATTAGCGCGAACTCTTACCACTTTGCCTCCCTAAACTCTGTTCACCCCCTTGGAAAGTGAAAACAAAAGTTATTTTCACATTGAAATTGAAAACAATCCTCTTCCCTTATACTTTGGGCTACTTATACTGTTTCTCTTCGTTGTGTTATTTTTTTTTTTTTTATTATTCTTTTGAGATAAAATTACAAACAAAATATAAAACCCCTCCCAAGGAGAGCACCTTGTAGTACACACACAAACTGACATAAATAAAACAAAATGAAATAAAAAGGACAAACGATAGCTAGCAAAGAGCAAGAACGACACGATGCGATTCGTGGCGAAAGGAACTAAAGGCAACTTAGAACAGTGAATGAGGACATCGAAGTAAGGAATAGCACAAGATATATATGCAACAACCTTTCTTTTATTGCGGTCGTATTTCACTGTAATCCACGCGTTGCTATGCTTTACTGGCCTTCGCTAGAGGGTTACTTCATTTCCGCCTACTTAAGCTTGATCCTTGAGCCTTGAAGTGCGTACGTATTTAGGTAGATTCCTCGGATGTGTACGTAAAATGTAGTAGTTGCCATCCTCGGATGGTGGTGTGCCCGCACCTTTTCGGTGGCGGAAAATTTCTAGTGGCTCCATCGCTGATGGTATAAATTACATTGCGGCGTGATGACTTCTATAGATCCCATGGGAAATGTGTTTGTGGTGGAAGTAACTTGGCGACAGACAAAGGCACTATCGAGGGCTCAAGACCAAAGCCAACATTTTAATGTTGACATATTTTTCAAAAAGGAAAACTTTTGACCATTTAGCTCTCTCTTCAGAATTGTGAGGTCAATGGATTTGAAGATTTTCATTTCTGTTTTTTGGTTTATTAGCTAAAAAGTTTTTTTGTAGTGTGAAATGTTAAATATGTTCTGATGTAATGACGGATGGCAATTTCATAGATAACATTTTACTTTAAAGATACATGCGAGACGAGTATGTATTTGAAAACCAACAAGTTTTGAGAGAAATGTGCAAAGGATCCAGTGCGATTAAAGAACGAAATAAGGGATATTTGGAAACATCCACTAGAAGACAACAATGGATTTAGTTGAATTCTGCTGAAATATTTAAAACTCCAACGGCCAGCGGGAAGGTATCGGCATATGTACGAAATTTAGGGAATATCTTGTCTTTATGAAAACTCTGATAGAAGTTCCGTTCATACACCATTCCATTGTAAAGTCGCCAGGAGTTCAACTTCAATATGCATCGTAAAGCCCAGAGAAGAGCTTAAACCCAATGAAAGGTGTCTGAGTTCCACATCTTGATCCGCGAAAAGTTGCAATATATTTCCAGAATTAAAGACAGTTTTGAACAAATTTGGAATAAATATAGGATTAGATAAAGACTATTAAAGAAGTTTAACTGTCTCTGCTGAACTTTCAAGAGGCGGATCTGCATTGAATTGATAATTTTCATGCTCTCCGATCTAAGAATAAAATGTAGAGAAGAGAGCTGAGCTGCTTGACACAGAGAATTGGACAAAATCGAAAATTTTGCTGGATAGCCTTTTTCAAGCAACGAGCCCATATAGCATTTATGTTCTAACCATACCTCATTTCCTGCCACATGCCACATATCGTGCAACAAAGTTGCCTATGTTTTAGATCATCCGATTGTAGGTCTTTCGGTTTAACCCTTTTATTCTCTGTTGCCCATTTCGCACGGATAATCGCGGGAAAGGCGTAATTTGTGATTTTTTGCCTAAATTTTGGTACCTGGACAAAATTGAAAATTTTGTTGAATAGCGTTTTTCAAGTCCATATTCCATGTATGTTCTAACCATACCTCATTTCCTGCCACATGCCACATATCGTGCAACAAAGTTGCCTATGTTTTAGATCATCCGATTGTAGGTCTTTTGGTTTAACCCTTTTATTCTCTGTTGCCCATTTTGCACGGATAATCGCGGGAAAGGCGTAATATGTGATTGTTTGCCTAAAATTTGGTATCTGGACAAAATTGAAAATTTTGTTGAATAGCGTTTTTCAAGTCCATATTCCATGTATGTTCTAACCATACCTCATTTCCTGCCACATGCCACATATCGTACAACAAAGTTGCCTATGTTTTAGATCATCCGATTGTAGGTCTTTTGGTTTAACCCTTTTATTCTCTGTTGCCCATTTTGCACGGATAATCGCGGGAAAGGCGTAATATGTGATTGTTTGCCTAAAATTTGGTATCTGGACAAAATTGAAAATTTTGTTGAATAGCGTTTTTCAAGTCCATATTCCATGTATGTTCTAACCATACCTCATTTCCTGCCACATGCCACATATCGTACAACAAAGTTGCCTATGTTTTAGATCATCCGATTGTAGGTCTTTTGCTTTAACCCTTTTATTCTCTGTTGCCCATTTTGCACGGATAATCGCGGGAAAGGCGTAATATGTGATTTTTTGCCTAAAATTTGGTACCTGGACAAAATTGAAAATTTTGTTGAATAGCGTTTTTCAAGTCCATATTCCATGTATGTTCTAACCATACCTCATTTCCTGCCACATGCCACATATCGTACAACAAAGTTGCCTATGTTTCAGATCATCCGATTGTAGGTCTTTTGGTTTAACCCTTTTCTTCTCTGTTGCCCATTTTGCACGGATAATCGCGGGAAAGGCGTAATATGTGATTTTTTGCCTAAAATTTGGTACCTGGACAAAATTGAAAATTTTGTTGAATAGCGTTTTTCAAGTCCATATTCCATGTATGTTCTAACCATACCTCATTTCCTGCCACATGCCACATATCGTACAACAAAGTTGCCTATGTTTTAGATCATCCGATTGTAGGTCTTTTGGTTTAACCCTTTTATTCTCTGTTGCCCATTTCACACGGATAATCGCGGGAAAGGCGTAATATGTGATTTTTTGCCTAAAATTTGGTACCTGGACAAAATTGAAAATTTTGTTGAATAGCGTTTTTCAAGTCCATATTCCATGTATGTTCTAACCATACCTCATTTCCTGCCACATGCCACATATCGTACAACAAAGTTGCCTATGTTTTAGATCATCCGATTGTAGGTCTTTCGGTTTAACCCTTTTATTCTCTGTTGCCCATTTCGCACGGATAATCGCGGGAAAGGCGTAATTTGTGATTTTTTGCCTAAATTTTGGTACCTGGACAAAATTGAAAATTTTGTTGAATAGCGTTTTTCAAGTCCATATTCCATGTATGTTCTAACCATACCTCATTTCCTGCCACATGCCACATATCGTGCAACAAAGTTGCCTATGTTTTAGATCATCCGATTGTAGGTCTTTTGCTTTAACCCTTTTATTCTCTGTTGCCCATTTCACACGGATAATCGCGGGAAAGGCGTAATATGTGATTTTTTGCCTAAAATTTGGTACCTGGACAAAATTGAAAATTTTGTTGAATAGCGTTTTTCAAGTCCATATTCCATGTATGTTCTAACCATACCTCATTTCCTGCCACATGCCACATATCGTGCAACAAAGTTGCCTATGTTTTAGATCATCCGATTGTAGGTCTTTTGCTTTAACCCTTTTATTCTCTGTTGCCCATTTTGCACGGATAATCGCGGGAAAGGCGTAATATGTGATTTTTTGCCTAAAATTTGGTACCTGGACAAAATTGAAAATTTTGTTGAATAGCGTTTTTCAAGTCCATATTCCATGTATGTTCTAACCATACCTCATTTCTTGCCACATTCCACGTATCGTGCAACAAAGTTGCCTATGTTTCAGATCATCCGATTGTAGGTCTTTTGGTTTAACCCTTATATTCTCTGTTGCCCATTTCGCACGGATAATCGCGGGAAAGGCGTAATATGTGATTTTTTGCCTAAAATTTGGTACCTGGACAAAATTGAAAATTTTGTTGAATAGCGTTTTTCAAGTCCATATTCCATGTATGTTCTAACCATACCTCATTTCCTGCCACATGCCACATATCGTACAACAAAGTTGCCTATGTTTTAGATCATCCGATTGTAGGTCTTTTGGTTTAACCCTTTTATTCTCTGTTGCCCATTTTGCACGGATAATCGCGGGAAAGGCGTAATATGTGATTGTTTGCCTAAAATTTGGTATCTGGACAAAATTGAAAATTTTGTTGAATAGCGTTTTTCAAGTCCATATTCCATGTATGTTCTAACCATACCTCATTTCCTGCCACATGCCACATATCGTACAACAAAGTTGCCTATGTTTTAGATCATCCGATTGTAGGTCTTTTGCTTTAACCCTTTTATTCTCTGTTGCCCATTTTGCACGGATAATCGCGGGAAAGGCGTAATATGTGATTTTTTGCCTAAAATTTGGTACCTGGACAAAATTGAAAATTTTGTTGAATAGCGTTTTTCAAGTCCATATTCCATGTATGTTCTAACCATACCTCATTTCCTGCCACATGCCACATATCGTACAACAAAGTTGCCTATGTTTCAGATCATCCGATTGTAGGTCTTTTGGTTTAACCCTTTTCTTCTCTGTTGCCCATTTTGCACGGATAATCGCGGGAAAGGCGTAATATGTGATTTTTTGCCTAAAATTTGGTACCTGGACAAAATTGAAAATTTTGTTGAATAGCGTTTTTCAAGTCCATATTCCATGTATGTTCTAACCATACCTCATTTCCTGCCACATGCCACATATCGTACAACAAAGTTGCCTATGTTTCAGATCATCCGATTGTAGGTCTTTTGGTTTAACCCTTTTATTCTCTGTTGCCCATTTTGCACGGATAATCGCGGGAAAGGCGTAATATGTGATTGTTTGCCTAAAATTTGGTATCTGGACAAAATTGAAAATTTTGTTGAATAGCGTTTTTCAAGTCCATATTCCATGTATGTTCTAACCATACCTCATTTCCTGCCACATGCCACATATCGTACAAAAAAGTTGCCTATGTTTTAGATCATCCGATTGTAGGTCTTTTGGTTTAACCCTTTTATTCTCTGTTGCCCATTTTGCACGGATAATCGCGGGAAAGGCGTAATATGTGATTTTTTGCCTAAAATTTGGTACCTGGACAAAATTGAAAATTTTGTTGAATAGCGTTTTTCAAGTCCATATTCCATGTATGTTCTAACCACACCTCATTTCCTGCCACATGCCACATATCGTGCAACGAAGTTGCCTATGTTTTAGATCATCCGATTGTAGGTCTTTTGGTTTAACCCTTTTATTCTCTGTTGCCCATTTCGCACAGATAATCACGGGAAAGGCGTAATTTCTGATTTTTGCCGAAATTTTGGTACCTGGACAAAATTGAAAATTTTGCTGGACAGCGTTTTTCAAGTCTATATTCCATGCATGTTCTAACCATACCTCATTTCCTGCCACATATCGTGCAACAAAGTTGCCTATGTTTCAGATCATCCGATTGTAGGTTTTTTGGTTTAACCCTTTTATTCTCTGTTGCCCATTTTGCACGGATAATCGCGGGAAAGGCGTAATATGTGATTTTTTGCCTAAAATTTGGTACCTGGACAAAATTGAAAATTTTGTTGAATAGCGTTTTTCAAGTCCATATTCCATGTATGTTCTAACCACACCTCATTTCTTGCCACATTCCACGTATCGTGCAACAAAGTTGCCTATGTTTCAGATCATCCGATTGTAGGTCTTTTGGTTTAACCCTTTTATTCTCTGTTGCCCATTTTGCACGGATAATCGCGGGAAAGGCGTAATATGTGATTGTTTGCCTAAAATTTGGTATCTGGACAAAATTGAAAATTTTGTTGAATAGCGTTTTTCAAGTCCATATTCCATGTATGTTCTAACCATACCTCATTTCCTGCCACATGCCACATATCGTACAACAAAGTTGCCTATGTTTCAGATCATCCGATTGTAGGTCTTTTGGTTTAACCCTTTTATTCTCTGTTGCCCATTTTGCACGGATAATCGCGGGAAAGGCGTAATATGTGATTTTTTGCCTAAAATTTGGTACCTGGACAAAATTGAAAATTTTGTTGAATAGCGTTTTTCAAGTCCATATTCCATGTATGTTCTAACCACACCTCATTTCTTGCCACATTCCACGTATCGTGCAACAAAGTTGCCTATGTTTCAGATCATCCGATTGTAGGTCTTTTGGTTTAACCCTTATATTCTCTGTTGCCCATTTCGCACGGATAATCGCGGGAAAGGCGTAATATGTGATTTTTTGCCTAAAATTTGGTACCTGGACAAAATTGAAAATTTTGTTGAATAGCGTTTTTCAAGTCCATATTCCATGTATGTTCTAACCATACCTCATTTCCTGCCACATGCCACATATCGTACAACAAAGTTGCCTATGTTTTAGATCATCCGATTGTAGGTCTTTTGGTTTAACCCTTTTATTCTCTGTTGCCCATTTTGCACGGATAATCGCGGGAAAGGCGTAATATGTGATTGTTTGCCTAAAATTTGGTATCTGGACAAAATTGAAAATTTTGTTGAATAGCGTTTTTCAAGTCCATATTCCATGTATGTTCTAACCATACCTCATTTCCTGCCACATGCCACATATCGTACAACAAAGTTGCCTATGTTTTAGATCATCCGATTGTAGGTCTTTTGCTTTAACCCTTTTATTCTCTGTTGCCCATTTTGCACGGATAATCGCGGGAAAGGCGTAATATGTGATTTTTTGCCTAAAATTTGGTACCTGGACAAAATTGAAAATTTTGTTGAATAGCGTTTTTCAAGTCCATATTCCATGTATGTTCTAACCATACCTCATTTCCTGCCACATGCCACATATCGTACAACAAAGTTGCCTATGTTTCAGATCATCCGATTGTAGGTCTTTTGGTTTAACCCTTTTCTTCTCTGTTGCCCATTTTGCACGGATAATCGCGGGAAAGGCGTAATATGTGATTTTTTGCCTAAAATTTGGTACCTGGACAAAATTGAAAATTTTGTTGAATAGCGTTTTTCAAGTCCATATTCCATGTATGTTCTAACCATACCTCATTTCCTGCCACATGCCACATATCGTACAACAAAGTTGCCTATGTTTTAGATCATCCGATTGTAGGTCTTTTGGTTTAACCCTTTTATTCTCTGTTGCCCATTTCACACGGATAATCGCGGGAAAGGCGTAATATGTGATTTTTTGCCTAAAATTTGGTACCTGGACAAAATTGAAAATTTTGTTGAATAGCGTTTTTCAAGTCCATATTCCATGTATGTTCTAACCATACCTCATTTCCTGCCACATGCCACATATCGTACAACAAAGTTGCCTATGTTTTAGATCATCCGATTGTAGGTCTTTTGGTTTAACCCTTTTATTCTCTGTTGCCCATTTCGCACAGATAATCACGGGAAAGGCGTAATTTGTGATTTTTGCCGAAATTTTGGTACCTGGACAAAATTGAAAATTTTGCTGGATAGCGTTTTTCAAGTCCATATTCCATTTATGTTCTCACCATACCTCATTTCCTGCCACATGCCACATATTGGGCAACAAAGTTGCCTATGTTTCAGATCATCCGATTGTAGGTCTTTTGGTTTAACCCTTTTATTCTCTGTTGCCCATTTCGCACAGATAATCACGGGAAAGGCGTAATTTGTGATTTTTGCCGAAATTTTGGTACCTGGACAAAATTGAAAATTTTGCTGGACAGCGTTTTTCAAGTCTATATTCCATGCATGTTCTAACCATACCTCATTTCCTGCCACATGCCACATATCGTGCAACAAAGTTGCCTATGTTTTAGATCATCCGATTGTAGGTCTTTTGGTTTAACCCTTTTATTCTCTGTTGCCCATTTCGCACGGATAATCGCGGGAAAGGCGTAATATGTGATTTTTTGCCTAAAATTTGGTACTTGGACAAAATTGAAAATTTTGTTAAATAGCGTTTTTCAAGTCTATATTCCATGCATGTTCTAACCATACCTCATTTCCTGCCACATGCCACATATCGTGCAACAAAGTTGCCTATGTTTTAGATCATCCGATTGTAGGTCTTTTGGTTTAACCCTTTTATTCTCTGTTGCCCATTTCGCACAGATAATCACGGGAAAGGCGTAATTTGTGATTTTTGCCGAAATTTTGGTACCTGGACAAAATTGAAAATTTTGTTGAATAGCGTTTTTCAAGTCCATATTCCATGTATGTTCTAACCATACCTCATTTCCTGCCACATGCCACATATCGTGCAACAAAGTTGCCTATGTTTTAGATCATCCGATTGTAGGTCTTTTGCTTTAACCCTTTTATTCTCTGTTGCCCATTTTGCACGGATAATCGCGGGAAAGGCGTAATATGTGATTTTTTGCCTAAAATTTGGTACCTGGACAAAATTGAAAATTTTGTTGAATAGCGTTTTTCAAGTCCATATTCCATGTATGTTCTAACCATACCTCATTTCCTGCCACATGCCACATATCGTGCAACAAAGTTGCCTATGTTTTAGATCATCCGATTGTAGGTCTTTTGGTTTAACCCTTTTATTCTCTGTTGCCCATTTCACACGGATAATCGCGGGAAAGGCGTAATATGTGATTTTTTGCCTAAAATTTGGTACCTGGACAAAATTGAAAATTTTGTTGAATAGCGTTTTTCAAGTCCATATTAAATGTATGTTCTAACCATACCTCATTTCCTGCCACATGCCACATATCGTACAACAAAGTTGCCTATGTTTTAGATCATCCGATTGTAGGTCTTTTGGTTTAACCCTTTTATTCTCTGTTGCCCATTTCGCACAGATAATCACGGGAAAGGCGTAATTTGTGATTTTTGCCGAAATTTTGGTACCTGGACAAAATTGAAAATTTTGCTGGATAGCGTTTTTCAAGTCCATATTCCATTTATGTTCTCACCATACCTCATTTCCTGCCACATGCCACATATCGTGCAACAAAGTTGCCTATGTTTCAGATCATCCGATTGTAGGTCTTTTGGTTTAACCCTTTTATTCTCTGTTGCCCATTTCGCACAGATAATCACGGGAAAGGCGTAATTTGTGATTTTTGCCGAAATTTTGGTACCTGGACAAAATTGAAAATTTTGCTGGACAGCGTTTTTCAAGTCTATATTCCATGCATGTTCTAACCATACCTCATTTCCTGCCACATGCCACATATCGTACAACAAAGTTGCCTATGTTTCAGATCATCCGATTGTAGGTCTTTTGGTTTAACCCTTTTCTTCTCTGTTGCCCATTTTGCACGGATAATCGCGGGAAAGGCGTAATATGTGATTTTTTGCCTAAAATTTGGTACCTGGACAAAATTGAAAATTTTGTTAAATAGCGTTTTTCAAGTCTATATTCCATGCATGTTCTAACCATACCTCATTTCCTGCCACATGCCACATATCGTGCAACAAAGTTGCCTATGTTTTAGATCATCCGATTGTAGGTCTTTTGGTTTAACCCTTTTATTCTCTGTTGCCCATTTCGCACAGATAATCACGGGAAAGGCGTAATTTGTGATTTTTGCCGAAATTTTGGTACCTGGACAAAATTGAAAATTTTGTTGAATAGCGTTTTTCAAGTCCATATTCCATGTATGTTCTAACCATACCTCATTTCCTGCCACATGCCACATATCGTGCAACAAAGTTGCCTATGTTTTAGATTATCCGATTGTAGGTCTTTTGCTTTAACCCTTTTATTCTCTGTTGCCCATTTTGCACGGATAATCGCGGGAAAGGCGTAATATGTGATTTTTTGCCTAAAATTTGGTACCTGGACAAAATTGAAAATTTTGTTGAATAGCGTTTTTCAAGTCCATATTCCATGTATGTTCTAACCATACCTCATTTCCTGCCACATGCCACATATCGTGCAACAAAGTTGCCTATGTTTTAGATCATCCGATTGTAGGTCTTTTGGTTTAACCCTTTTATTCTCTGTTGCCCATTTCACACGGATAATCGCGGGAAAGGCGTAATATGTGATTTTTTGCCTAAAATTTGGTACCTGGACAAAATTGAAAATTTTGTTGAATAGCGTTTTTCAAGTCCATATTAAATGTATGTTCTAACCATACCTCATTTCCTGCCACATGCCACATATCGTACAACAAAGTTGCCTATGTTTTAGATCATCCGATTGTAGGTCTTTTGGTTTAACCCTTTTATTCTCTGTTGCCCATTTCGCACAGATAATCACGGGAAAGGCGTAATTTGTGATTTTTGCCGAAATTTTGGTACCTGGACAAAATTGAAAATTTTGCTGGATAGTCCATATTCCATTTATGTTCTCACCATACCTCATTTCCTGCCACATGCCACATATCGTGCAACAAAGTTGCCTATGTTTCAGATCATCCGATTGTAGGTCTTTTGGTTTAACCCTTTTATTCTCTGTTGCCCATTTCGCACAGATAATCACGGGAAAGGCGTAATTTGTGATTTTTGCCGAAATTTTGGTACCTGGACAAAATTGAAAATTTTGCTGGACAGCGTTTTTCAAGTCTATATTCCATGCATGTTCTAACCATACCTCATTTCCTGCCACATGCCACATATCGTGCAACAAAGTTGCCTATGTTTCAGATCATCCGATTGTAGGTCTTTTGATTTAACCCTTTTATTCTCTGTTGCCCATTTCGCACGGATAATCGCGGGAAAGGCGTAATATGTGATTTTTTGCCTAAAATTTGGTACTTGGACAAAATTGAAAATTTTGTTGAATAGCGTTTTTCAAGTCTATATTCCATGCATGTTCTAACCATACCTCATTTCCTGCCACATGCCACATATCGTACAACAAAGTTGCCTATGTTTTAGATCATCCGATTGTAGGTCTTTTGGTTTAACCCTTTTATTCTCTGTTGCCCATTTCGCACAGATAATCACGGGAAAGGCGTAATTTGTGATTTTTGCCGAAATTTTGGTACCTGGACAAAATTGAAAATTTTGCTGGATAGCGTTTTTCAAGTCCATATTCCATTTATGTTCTCACCATACCTCATTTCCTGCCACATGCCACATATCGTGCAACAAAGTTGAATATGTTTCAGATCATCCGATTGTAGGTCTTTTGGTTTAACCCTTTTATTCTCTGTTGCCCATTTCGCACAGATAATCACGGGAAAGGCGTAATTTGTGATTTTTGCCGAAATTTTGGTACCTGGACAAAATTGAAAATTTTGCTGGATAGCGTTTTTCAAGTCCATATTCCATTTATGTTCTCACCATACCTCATTTCCTGCCACATGCCACATATCGTGCAACAAAGTTGAATATGTTTCAGATCATCCGATTGTAGGTCTTTTGGTTTAACCCTTTTATTCTCTGTTGCCCATTTCGCACGGATAATCGCGGGAAAGGCGTAATATGTGATTTTTTGCCTAAAATTTGGTACTTGGACAAAATTGAAAATTTTGTTGAATAGCGTTTTTCAAGTCTATATTCCATGTATGTTCTAACCATACCTCATTTCCTGCCACATGCCACATATCGTGCAACAAAGTTGCCTATGTTTTAGATCATCCGATTGTAGGTCTTTTGGTTTAACCCTTTTATTCTCTGTTGCCCATTTCGCACAGATAATCACGCGAAAGGCGTAATTTGTGATTTTTGCCGAAATTTTGGTACCTGGACAAAATTGAAAATTTTGCTGGACAGCGTTTTTCAAGTCTATATTCCATGCATGTTCTAACCATACCTCATTTCCTGCCACATGCCACATATCGTGCAACAAAGTTGCCTATGTTTCAGATCATCCGATTGTAGGTCTTTTGGTTTAACCCTTTTATTCTCTGTTGCCCATTTCGCACGGATAATCGCGGGAAAGGCGTAATATGTGATTTTTTGCCTAAAATTTGGTACTTGGACAAAATTGAAAATTTTGTTGAATAGCGTTTTTCAAGTCTATATTCCATGCATGTTCTAACCATACCTCATTTCCTGCCACATGCCACATATCGTGCAACAAAGTTGCCTATGTTTCAGATCATCCGATTGTAGGTCTTTTGGTTTAACCCTTTTATTCTCTGTTGCCCATTTCGCACGGATAATCGCGGGAAAGGCGTAATATGTGATTTTTTGCCTAAAATTTGGTACTTGGACAAAATTGAAAATTTTGTTGAATAGCGTTTTTCAAGTCCATATTCCATGTATGTTCTAACCATACCTCATTTCCTGCCACATGCCACATATCGTGCAACAAAGTTGCCTATGTTTTAGATCATCCGATTGTAGGTCTTTTGCTTTAACCCTTTTATTCTCTGTTGCCCATTTTGCACGGATAATCGCGGGAAAGGCGTAATATGTGATTTTTTGCCTAAAATTTGGTACCTGGACAAAATTGAAAATTTTGTTGAATAGCGTTTTTCAAGTCCATATTCCATGTATGTTCTAACCATACCTCATTTCCTGCCACATGCCACATATCGTACAACAAAGTTGCCTATGTTTTAGATCATCCGATTGTAGGTCTTTTGGTTTAACCCTTTTATTCTCTGTTGCCCATTTCACACGGATAATCGCGGGAAAGGCGTAATATGTGATTTTTTGCCTAAAATTTGGTACCTGGACAAAATTGAAAATTTTGTTGAATAGCGTTTTTCAAGTCCATATTCCATGTATGTTCTAACCATACCTCATTTCCTGCCACATGCCACATATCGTACAACAAAGTTGCCTATGTTTTAGATCATCCGATTGTAGGTCTTTTGGTTTAACCCTTTTATTCTCTGTTGCCCATTTCGCACAGATAATCACGGGAAAGGCGTAATTTGTGATTTTTGCCGAAATTTTGGTACCTGGACAAAATTGAAAATTTTGCTGGATAGCGTTTTTCAAGTCCATATTCCATTTATGTTCTCACCATACCTCATTTCCTGCCACATGCCACATATCGTGCAACAAAGTTGCCTATGTTTCAGATCATCCGATTGTAGGTCTTTTGGTTTAACCCTTTTATTCTCTGTTGCCCATTTCGCACAGATAATCACGGGAAAGGCGTAATTTGTGATTTTTGCCGAAATTTTGGTACCTGGACAAAATTGAAAATTTTGTTGAATAGCGTTTTTCAAGTCCATATTCCATGTATGTTCTAACCATACCTCATTTCCTGCCACATGCCACATATCGTGCAACAAAGTTGCCTATGTTTTAGATCATCCGATTGTAGGTCTTTTGCTTTAACCCTTTTATTCTCTGTTGCCCATTTTGCACGGATAATCGCGGGAAAGGCGTAATATGTGATTTTTTGCCTAAAATTTGGTACCTGGACAAAATTGAAAATTTTGTTGAATAGCGTTTTTCAAGTCCATATTCCATGTATGTTCTAACCATACCTCATTTCCTGCCACATGCCACATATCGTACAACAAAGTTGCCTATGTTTTAGATCATCCGATTGTAGGTCTTTTGCTTTAACCCTTTTATTCTCTGTTGCCCATTTCACACGGATAATCGCGGGAAAGGCGTAATATGTGATTTTTTGCCTAAAATTTGGTACCTGGACAAAATTGAAAATTTTGTTGAATAGCGTTTTTCAAGTCCATATTCCATGTATGTTCTAACCATACCTCATTTCCTGCCACATGCCACATATCGTACAACAAAGTTGCCTATGTTTTAGATCATCCGATTGTAGGTCTTTTGGTTTAACCCTTTTATTCTCTGTTGCCCATTTCGCACAGATAATCACGGGAAAGGCGTAATTTGTGATTTTTGCCGAAATTTTGGTACCTGGACAAAATTGAAAATTTTGCTGGATAGCGTTTTTCAAGTCCATATTCCATTTATGTTCTCACCATACCTCATTTCCTGCCACATGCCACATATCGTGCAACAAAGTTGCCTATGTTTCAGATCATCCGATTGTAGGTCTTTTGGTTTAACCCTTTTATTCTCTGTTGCCCATTTCGCACGGATAATCGCGGGAAAGGCGTAATATGTGATTTTTTGCCTAAAATTTGGTACTTGGACAAAATTGAAAATTTTGTTGAATAGCGTTTTTCAAGTCCATATTCCATGTATGTTCTAACCATACCTCATTTCCTGCCACATGCCACATATCGTGCAACAAAGTTGTCTATGTTTTAGATCATCCGATTGTAGGTCTTTTGCTTTAACCCTTTTATTCTCTGTTGCCCATTTTGCACGGATAATCGCGGGAAAGGCGTAATATGTGATTTTTTGCCTAAAATTTGGTACTTGGACAAAATTGAAAATTTTGTTGAATAGCGTTTTTCAAGTCTATATTCCATGCATGTTCTAACCATACCTCATTTCCTGCCACATGCCACATATCGTGCAACAAAGTTGCCTATGTTTTAGATCATCCGATTGTAGGTCTTTTGCTTTAACCCTTTTATTCTCTGTTGCCCATTTCGCACAGATAATCACGGGAAAGGCGTAATTTGTGATTTTTGCCGAAATTTTGGTACCTGGACAAAATTGAAAATTTTGTTGAATAGCGTTTTTCAAGTCCATATTCCATGTATGTTCTAACCATACCTCATTTCCTGCCACATGCCACATATCGTGCAACAAAGTTGCCTATGTTTTAGATCATCCGATTGTAGGTCTTTTGCTTTAACCCTTTTATTCTCTGTTGCCCATTTTGCACGGATAATCGCGGGAAAGGCGTAATATGTGATTTTTTGCCTAAAATTTGGTACCTGGACAAAATTGAAAATTTTGTTGAATAGCGTTTTTCAAGTCCATATTCCATGTATGTTCTAACCATACCTCATTTTATGCCACATGCCACATATCGTGCAACAAAGTTGCCTATGTTTTAGATCATCCGATTGTAGGTCTTTTGGTTTAACCCTTTTATTCTCTGTTGCCCATTTCACACGGATAATCGCGGGAAAGGCGTAATATGTGATTTTTTGCCTAAAATTTGGTACCTGGACAAAATTGAAAATTTTGTTGAATAGCGTTTTTCAAGTCCATATTCCATTTATGTTCTAACCATACCTCATTTCCTGCCACATGCCACATATCGTGCAACAAAGTTGCCTATGTTTTAGATCATCCGATTGTAGGTCTTTTGCTTTAACCCTTTTATTCTCTGTTGCCCATTTTGCACGGATAATCGCGGGAAAGGCGTAATATGTGATTTTTTGCCTAAAATTTGGTACCTGGACAAAATTGAAAATTTTGTTGAATAGCGTTTTTCAAGTCCATATTCCATGTATGTTCTAACCATACCTCATTTCCTGCCACATGCCACATATCGTACAACAAAGTTGCCTATGTTTTAGATCATCCGATTGTAGGTCTTTTACTTTAACCCTTTTATTCTCTGTTGCCCATTTTGCACGGATAATCGCGGGAAAGGCGTAATATGTGATTGTTTGCCTAAAATTTGGTATCTGGACAAAATTGAAAATTTTGTTGAATAGCGTTTTTCAAGTCCATATTCCATGTATGTTCTAACCATACCTCATTTCCTGCCACATGCCACATATCGTGCAACAAAGTTGCCTATGTTTTAGATCATCCGATTGTAGGTCTTTTGCTTTAACCCTTTTATTCTCTGTTGCCCATTTTGCACGGATAATCGCGGGAAAGGCGTAATATGTGATTTTTTGCCTAAAATTTGGTACCTGGACAAAATTGAAAATTTTGTTGAATAGCGTTTTTCAAGTCCATATTCCATGTATGTTCTAACCATACCTCATTTCCTGCCACATGCCACATATCGTACAACAAAGTTGCCTATGTTTCAGATCTTCCGATTGTAGGTCTTTTGGTTTAACCCTTTTATTCTCTGTTGCCCATTTTGCACGGATAATCGCGGGAAAGGCGTAATATGTGATTGTTTGCCTAAAATTTGGTATCTGGACAAAATTGAAAATTTTGTTGAATAGCGTTTTTCAAGTCCATATTCCATGTATGTTCTAACCATACCTCATTTCCTGCCACATGCCACATATCGTACAACAAAGTTGCCTATGTTTTAGATCATCCGATTGTAGGTCTTTTGGTTTAACCCTTTTATTCTCTGTTGCCCATTTCGCACAGATAATCACGGGAAAGGCGTAATATGTGATTTTTTGCCTAAAATTTGGTACCTGGACAAAATTGAAAATTTTGTTGAATAGCGTTTTTCAAGTCCATATTCCATGTATGTTCTAACCATACCTCATTTCCTGCCACATGCCACATATCGTACAAAAAAGTTGCCTATGTTTTAGATCATCCGATTGTAGGTCTTTCGCTTTAACCCTTTTATTCTCTGTTGCCCATTTTGCACGGATAATCGCGGGAAAGGCGTAATATGTGATTTTTTGCCTAAAATTTGGTATCTGGACAAAATTGAAAATTTTGTTGAATAGCGTTTTTCAAGTCCATATTACATGTATGTTCTAACCATACCTCATTTCCTGCCACATGCCACATATCGTACAAAAAAGTTGCCTATGTTTTAGATCATCCGATTGTAGGTCTTTCGCTTTAACCCTTTTATTCTCTGTTGCCCATTTTGCACGGATAATCGCGGGAAAGGCGTAATATGTGATTTTTTGCCTAAAATTTGGTACCTGGACAAAATTGAAAATTTTGTTGAATAGCGTTTTTCAAGTCCATATTCCATGTATGTTCTAACCATACCTCATTTCCTGCCACATGCCACATATCGTACAACAAAGTTGCCTATGTTTTAGATCATCCGATTGTAGGTCTTTTGGTTTAACCCTTTTATTCTCTGTTGCCCATTTCACACGGATAATCGCGGGAAAGGCGTAATATGTGATTTTTTGCCTAAAATTTGGTACCTGGACAAAATTGAAAATTTTGTTGAATAGCGTTTTTCAAGTCCATATTCCATGTATGTTCTAACCATACCTCATTTCCTGCCACATGCCACATATCGTACAACAAAGTTGCCTATGTTTTAGATCATCCGATTGTAGGTCTTTTGGTTTAACCCTTTTATTCTCTGTTGCCCATTTCGCACAGATAATCACGGGAAAGGCGTAATTTGTGATTTTTGCCGAAATTTTGGTACCTGGACAAAATTGAAAATTTTGCTGGATAGCGTTTTTCAAGTCCATATTCCATTTATGTTCTCACCATACCTCATTTCCTGCCACATGCCACATATCGTGCAACAAAGTTGCCTATGTTTCAGATCATCCGATTGTAGGTCTTTTGGTTTAACCCTTTTATTCTCTGTTGCCCATTTCGCACAGATAATCACGGGAAAGGCGTAATTTGTGATTTTTGCCGAAATTTTGGTACCTGGACAAAATTGAAAATTTTGCTGGATAGCGTTTTTCAAGTCCATATTCCATTTATGTTCTCACCATACCTCATTTCCTGCCACATGCCACATATCGTACAACAAAGTTGCCTATGTTTCAGATCATCCGATTGTAGGTCTTTTGGTTTAACCCTTTTATTCTATGTTGCCCATTTCGCACGGATAATCGCGGGAAAGGCGTAATATGTGATTTTTTGCCTAAAATTTGGTACTTGGACAAAATTGAAAATTTTGTTGAATAGCGTTTTTCAAGTCTATATTCCATGCATGTTCTAACCATACCTCATTTCCTGCCACATGCCACATATCGTGCAACAAAGTTGCCTATGTTTTAGATCATCCGATTGTAGGTCTTTTGGTTTAACCCTTTTATTCTCTGTTGCCCATTTCGCACAGATAATCACGGGAAAGGCGTAATTTGTGATTTTTGCCGAAATTTTGGTACCTGGACAAAATTGAAAATTTTGTTGAATAGCGTTTTTCAAGTCCATATTCCATGTATGTTCTAACCATACCTCATTTCCTGCCACATGCCACATATCGTGCAACAAAGTTGCCTATGTTTTAGATCATCCGATTGTAGGTCTTTTGCTTTAACCCTTTTATTCTCTGTTGCCCATTTTGCACGGATAATCGCGGGAAAGGCGTAATATGTGATTTTTTGCCTAAAATTTGGTACCTGGACAAAATTGAAAATTTTGTTGAATAGCGTTTTTCAAGTCCATATTCCATGTATGTTCTAACCATACCTCATTTCCTGCCACATGCCACATATCGTACAACAAAGTTGCCTATGTTTTAGATCATCCGATTGTAGGTCTTTTGGTTTAACCCTTTTATTCTCTGTTGCCCATTTCGCACGGATAATCGCGGGAAAGGCGTAATATGTGATTTTTTGCCTAAAATTTGGTACTTGGACAAAATTGAAAATTTTGTTGAATAGCGTTTTTCAAGTCCATATTCCATGTATGTTCTAACCATACCTCATTTCCTGCCACATGCCACATATCGTGCAACAAAGTTGCCTATGTTTTAGATCATCCGATTGTAGGTCTTTTGCTTTAACCCTTTTATTCTCTGTTGCCCATTTTGCACGGATAATCGCGGGAAAGGCGTAATATGTGATTTTTTGCCTAAAATTTGGTACTTGGACAAAATTGAAAATTTTGTTGAATAGCGTTTTTCAAGTCTATATTCCATGCATGTTCTAACCATACCTCATTTCCTGCCACATGCCACATATCGTGCAACAAAGTTGCCTATGTTTTAGATCATCCGATTGTAGGTCTTTTGCTTTAACCCTTTTATTCTCTGTTGCCCATTTCACACGGATAATCGCGGGAAAGGCGTAATATGTGATTTTTTGCCTAAAATTTGGTACCTGGACAAAATTGAAAATTTTGTTGAATAGCGTTTTTCAAGTCCATATTCCATGTATGTTCTAACCATACCTCATTTCCTGCCACATGCCACATATCGTGCAACAAAGTTGCCTATGTTTTAGATCATCCGATTGTAGGTCTTTTGCTTTAACCCTTTTATTCTCTGTTGCCCATTTCACACGGATAATCGCGGGAAAGTCGTAATATGTGATTTTTTGCCTAAAATTTGGTACCTGGACAAAATTGAAAATTTTGTTGAATAGCGTTTTTCAAGTCCATATTCCATGTATGTTCTAACCATACCTCATTTCCTGCCACATGCCACATATCGTGCAACAAAGTTGCCTATGTTTTAGATCATCCGATTGTAGGTCTTTTGCTTTAACCCTTTTATTCTCTGTTGCCCATTTTGCACGGATAATCGCGGGAAAGGCGTAATATGTGATTTTTTGCCTAAAATTTGGTACCTGGACAAAATTGAAAATTTTGTTGAATAGCGTTTTTCAAGTCCATATTCCATGTATGTTCTAACCATACCTCATTTCCTGCCACATGCCACATATCGTACAACAAAGTTGCCTATGTTTTAGATCATCCGATTGTAGGTCTTTTACTTTAACCCTTTTATTCTCTGTTGCCCATTTTGCACGGATAATCGCGGTAAAGGCGTAATATGTGATTGTTTGCCTAAAATTTGGTATCTGGACAAAATTGAAAATTTTGTTGAATAGCGTTTTTCAAGTCCATATTACATGTATGTTCTAACCATACCTCATTTCCTGCCACATGCCACATATCGTACAAAAAAGTTGCCTATGTTTTAGATCATCCGATTGTAGGTCTTTCGGTTTAACCCTTTTATTCTCTGTTGCCCATTTTGCACGGATAATCGCAGGAAAGGCGTAATATGTGATTTTTTGCCTAAAATTTGGTACTTGGACAAAATTGAAAATTTTGTTGAATAGCGTTTTTCAAGTCTATATTCCATGCATGTTCTAACCATACCTCATTTCCTGCCACATGCCACATATCGTGCAACAAAGTTGCCTATGTTTTAGATCATCCGATTGTAGGTCTTTTGGTTTAACCCTTTTATTCTCTGTTGCCCATTTCGCACAGATAATCACGGGAAAGGCGTAATATGTGATTTTTTGCCTAAAATTTGGTACCTGGACAAAATTGAAAATTTTGTTGAATAGCGTTTTTCAAGTCCATATTCCATGTATGTTCTAACCATACCTCATTTCCTGCCACATGCCACATATCGTACAAAAAAGTTGCCTATGTTTTAGATCATCCGATTGTAGGTCTTTCGCTTTAACCCTTTTATTCTCTGTTGCCCATTTTGCACGGATAATCGCGGGAAAGGCGTAATATGTGATTTTTTGCCTAAAATTTGGTATCTGGACAAAATTGAAAATTTTGTTGAATAGCGTTTTTCAAGTCCATATTACATGTATGTTCTAACCATACCTCATTTCCTGCCACATGCCACATATCGTACAAAAAAGTTGCCTATGTTTTAGATCATCCGATTGTAGGTCTTTCGCTTTAACCCTTTTATTCTCTGTTGCCCATTTTGCACGGATAATCGCGGGAAAGGCGTAATATGTGATTTTTTGCCTAAAATTTGGTACCTGGACAAAATTGAAAATTTTGTTGAATAGCGTTTTTCAAGTCCATATTCCATGTATGTTCTAACCATACCTCATTTCCTGCCACATGCCACATATCGTACAACAAAGTTGCCTATGTTTTAGATCATCCGATTGTAGGTCTTTTGGTTTAACCCTTTTATTCTCTGTTGCCCATTTCACACGGATAATCGCGGGAAAGGCGTAATATGTGATTTTTTGCCTAAAATTTGGTACCTGGACAAAATTGAAAATTTTGTTGAATAGCGTTTTTCAAGTCCATATTCCATGTATGTTCTAACCATACCTCATTTCCTGCCACATGCCACATATCGTGCAACAAAGTTGCCTATGTTTTAGATCATCCGATTGTAGGTCTTTTGGTTTAACCCTTTTATTCTCTGTTGCCCATTTCACACGGATAATCGCGGGAAAGGCGTAATATGTGATTGTTTGCCTAAAATTTGGTATCTGGACAAAATTGAAAATTTTGTTGAATAGCGTTTTTCAAGTCCATATTCCATGTATGTTCTAACCATACCTCATTTCCTGCCACATGCCACATATCGTACAACAAAGTTGCCTATGTTTTAGATCATCCGATTGTAGGTCTTTTGGTTTAACCCTTTTATTCTCTGTTGCCCATTTCGCACAGATAATCACGGGAAAGGCGTAATTTGTGATTTTTGCCGAAATTTTGGTACCTGGACAAAATTGAAAATTTTGCTGGATAGCGTTTTTCAAGTCCATATTCCATTTATGTTCTCACCATACCTCATTTCCTGCCACATGCCACATATCGTGCAACAAAGTTGCCTATGTTTCAGATCATCCGATTGTAGGTCTTTTGGTTTAACCCTTTTATTCTCTGTTGCCCATTTCGCACAGATAATCACGGGAAAGGCGTAATTTGTGATTTTTGCCGAAATTTTGGTACCTGGACAAAATTGAAAATTTTGCTGGATAGCGTTTTTCAAGTCCATATTCCATTTATGTTCTCACCATACCTCATTTCCTGCCACATGCCACATATCGTGCAACAAAGTTGCCTATGTTTCAGATCATCCGATTGTAGGTCTTTTGGTTTAACCCTTTTATTCTCTGTTGCCCATTTCGCACGGATAATCGCGGGAAAGGCGTAATATGTGATTTTTTGCCTAAAATTTGGTACTTGGACAAAATTGAAAATTTTGTTGAATAGCGTTTTTCAAGTCTATATTCCATGCATGTTCTAACCATACCTCATTTCCTGCCACATGCCACATATCGTGCAACAAAGTTGCCTATGTTTTAGATCATCCGATTGTAGGTCTTTTGCTTTAACCCTTTTATTCTCTGTTGCCCATTTCGCACAGATAATCACGGGAAAGGCGTAATTTGTGATTTTTGCCGAAATTTTGGTACCTGGACAAAATTGAAAATTTTGTTGAATAGCGTTTTTCAAGTCCATATTCCATGTATGTTCTAACCATACCTCATTTCCTGCCACATGCCACATATCGTGCAACAAAGTTGCCTATGTTTTAGATCATCCGATTGTAGGTCTTTTGCTTTAACCCTTTTATTCTCTGTTGCCCATTTTGCACGGATAATCGCGGGAAAGGCGTAATATGTGATTTTTTGCCTAAAATTTGGTACCTGGACAAAATTGAAAATTTTGTTGAATAGCGTTTTTCAAGTCCATATTCCATGTATGTTCTAACCATACCTCATTTCCTGCCACATGCCACATATCGTACAACAAAGTTGCCTATGTTTTAGATCATCCGATTGTAGGTCTTTTGGTTTAACCCTTTTATTCTCTGTTGCCCATTTCGCACAGATAATCACGGGAAAGGCGTAATTTGTGATTTTTGCCGAAATTTTGGTACCTGGACAAAATTGAAAATTTTGCTGGATAGCGTTTTTCAAGTCCATATTCCATGTATGTTCTAACCATACCTCATTTCCTGCCACATGCCACATATCGTGCAACAAAGTTGCCTATGTTTCAGATCATCCGATTGTAGGTCTTTTGGTTTAACCCTTTTATTCTCTGTTGCCCATTTCGCACGGATAATGGCGGGAAAGGCGTAATATGTGATTTTTTGCCTAAAATTTGGTACTTGGACAAAATTGAAAATTTTGTTGAATAGCGTTTTTCAAGTCCATATTCCATGTATGTTCTAACCATACCTCATTTCCTGCCACATGCCACATATCGTGCAACAAAGTTGCCTATGTTTTAGATCATCCGATTGTAGGTCTTTTGGTTTAACCCTTTTATTCTCTGTTGCCCATTTTGCACGGATAATCGCGGGAAAGGCGTAATATGTGATTGTTTGCCTAAAATTTGGTATCTGGACAAAATTGAAAATTTTGTTGAATAGCGTTTTTCAAGTCCATATTCCATGTATGTTCTAACCATACCTCATTTCCTGCCACATGCCACATATCGTACAACAAAGTTGCCTATGTTTTAGATCATCCGATTGTAGGTCTTTTGGTTTAACCCTTTTATTCTCTGTTGCCCATTTCGCACGGATAATCGCGGGAAAGGCGTAATATGTGATTTTTTGCCTAAAATTTGGTACTTGGACAAAATTGAAAATTTTGTTGAATAGCGTTTTTCAAGTTCATATTCCATGTATGTTCTAACCATACCTCATTTCCTGCCACATGCCACATATCGTACAACAAAGTTGACTATGTTTTAGATCATCCGATTGTAGGTCTTTTGCTTTAACCCTTTTATTCTCTGTTGCCCATTTCACACGGATAATGGCGGGAAAGGCGTAATATGTGATTTTTTGCCTAAAATTTGGTACTTGGACAAAATTGAAAATTTTGTTGAATAGCGTTTTTCAAGTCCATATTCCATGTATGTTCTAACCATACCTCATTTCCTGCCACATGCCACATATCGTGCAACAAAGTTGCCTATGTTTTAGATCATCCGATTGTAGGTCTTTTGCTTTAACCCTTTTATTCTCTGTTGCCCATTTTGCACGGATAATCGCGGGAAAGGCGTAATATGTGATTGTTTGCCTAAAATTTGGTATCTGGACAAAATTGAAAATTTTGTTGAATAGCGTTTTTCAAGTCCATATTCCATGTATGTTCTAACCATACCTCATTTCCTGCCACATGCCACATATCGTACAACAAAGTTGCCTATGTTTTAGATCATCCGATTGTAGGTCTTTTGGTTTAACCCTTTTATTCTCTGTTGCCCATTTCGCACAGATAATCACGGGAAAGGCGTAATTTGTGATTTTTGCCGAAATTTTGGTACCTGGACAAAATTGAAAATTTTGCTGGATAGCGTTTTTCAAGTCCATATTCCATTTATGTTCTCACCATACCTCATTTCCTGCCACATGCCACATATCGTGCAACAAAGTTGCCTATGTTTCAGATCATCCGATTGTAGGTCTTTTGGTTTAACCCTTTTATTCTCTGTTGCCCATTTCGCACGGATAATCGCGGGAAAGGCGTAATATGTGATTTTTTGCCTAAAATTTGGTACTTGGACAAAATTGAAAATTTTGTTGAATAGCGTTTTTCAAGTCTATATTCCATGCATGTTCTAACCATACCTCATTTCCTGCCACATGCCACATATCGTGCAACAAAGTTGCCTATGTTTTAGATCATCCGATTGTAGGTCTTTTGGTTTAACCCTTTTATTCTCTGTTGCCCATTTCGCACAGATAATCACGGGAAAGGCGTAATTTGTGATTTTTGCCGAAATTTTGGTACCTGGACAAAATTGAAAATTTTGTTGGATAGCGTTTTTCAAGTCCATATTCCATGTATGTTCTAACCATACCTCATTTCCTGCCACATGCCACATATCGTGCAACAAAGTTGCCTATGTTTTAGATCATCCGATTGTAGGTCTTTTGGTTTAACCCTTTTATTCTCTGTTGCCCATTTTGCACGGATAATCGCGGGAAAGGCGTAATATGTGATTTTTTGCCTAAAATTTGGTACCTGGACAAAATTGAAAATTTTGTTGAATAGCGTTTTTCAAGTCCATATTCCATGTATGTTCTAACCATACCTCATTTCCTGCCACATGCCACATATCGTACAACAAAGTTGCCTATGTTTTAGATCATCCGATTGTAGGTCTTTTGGTTTAACCCTTTTATTCTCTGTTGCCCATTTCGCACAGATAATCACGGGAAAGGCGTAATTTGTGATTTTTGCCGAAATTTTGGTACCTGGACAAAATTGAAAATTTTGCTGGATAGCGTTTTTCAAGTCCATATTCCATTTATGTTCTCACCATACCTCATTTCCTGCCACATGCCACATATCGTGCAACAAAGTTGCCTATGTTTCAGATCATCCGATTGTAGGTCTTTTGGTTTAACCCTTTTATTCTCTGTTGCCCATTTCGCACGGATAATGGCGGGAAAGGCGTAATATGTGATTTTTTGCCTAAAATTTGGTACTTGGACAAAATTGAAAATTTTGTTGAATAGCGTTTTTCAAGTCCATATTCCATGTATGTTCTAACCATACCTCATTTCCTGCCACATGCCACATATCGTGCAACAAAGTTGCCTATGTTTTAGATCATCCGATTGTAGGTCTTTTGCTTTAACCCTTTTATTCTCTGTTGCCCATTTTGCACGGATAATCGCGGGAAAGGCGTAATATGTGATTGTTTGCCTAAAATTTGGTATCTGGACAAAATTGAAAATTTTGTTGAATAGCGTTTTTCAAGTCCATATTCCATGTATGTTCTAACCATACCTCATTTCCTGCCACATGCCACATATCGTACAACAAAGTTGCCTATGTTTTAGATCATCCGATTGTAGGTCTTTTGGTTTAACCCTTTTATTCTCTGTTGCCCATTTCGCACGGATAATCGCGGGAAAGGCGTAATATGTGATTTTTTGCCTAAAATTTGGTACTTGGACAAAATTGAAAATTTTGTTGAATAGCGTTTTTCAAGTTCATATTCCATGTATGTTCTAACCATACCTCATTTCCTGCCACATGCCACATATCGTACAACAAAGTTGACTATGTTTTAGATCATCCGATTGTAGGTCTTTTGCTTTAACCCTTTTATTCTCTGTTGCCCATTTCACACGGATAATGGCGGGAAAGGCGTAATATGTGATTTTTTGCCTAAAATTTGGTACTTGGACAAAATTGAAAATTTTGTTGAATAGCGTTTTTCAAGTCCATATTCCATGTATGTTCTAACCATACCTCATTTCCTGCCACATGCCACATATCGTGCAACAAAGTTGCCTATGTTTTAGATCATCCGATTGTAGGTCTTTTGGTTTAACCCTTTTATTCTCTGTTGCCCATTTTGCACGGATAATCGCGGGAAAGGCGTAATATGTGATTGTTTGCCTAAAATTTGGTATCTGGACAAAATTGAAAATTTTGTTGAATAGCGTTTTTCAAGTCCATATTCCATGTATGTTCTAACCATACCTCATTTCCTGCCACATGCCACATATCGTACAACAAAGTTGCCTATGTTTTAGATCATCCGATTGTAGGTCTTTTGGTTTAACCCTTTTATTCTCTGTTGCCCATTTCGCACAGATAATCACGGGAAAGGCGTAATTTGTGATTTTTGCCGAAATTTTGGTACCTGGACAAAATTGAAAATTTTGCTGGATAGCGTTTTTCAAGTCCATATTCCATTTATGTTCTCACCATACCTCATTTCCTGCCACATGCCACATATCGTGCAACAAAGTTGCCTATGTTTCAGATCATCCGATTGTAGGTCTTTTGGTTTAACCCTTTTATTCTCTGTTGCCCATTTCGCACGGATAATCGCGGGAAAGGCGTAATATGTGATTGTTTGCCTAAAATTTGGTACTTGGACAAAATTGAAAATTTTGTTGAATAGCGTTTTTCAAGTCTATATTCCATGCATGTTCTAACCATACCTCATTTCCTGCCACATGCCACATATCGTGCAACAAAGTTGCCTATGTTTTAGATCATCCGATTGTAGGTCTTTTGGTTTAACCCTTTTATTCTCTGTTGCCCATTTCGCACAGATAATCACGGGAAAGGCGTAATTTGTGATTTTTGCCGAAATTTTGGTACCTGGACAAAATTGAAAATTTTGTTGAATAGCGTTTTTCAAGTCCATATTCCATGTATGTTCTAACCATACCTCATTTCCTGCCACATGCCACATATCGTGCAACAAAGTTGCCTATGTTTTAGATCATCCGATTGTAGGTCTTTTGCTTTAACCCTTTTATTCTCTGTTGCCCATTTTGCACGGATAATCGCGGGAAAGGCGTAATATGTGATTTTTTGCCTAAAATTTGGTACCTGGACAAAATTGAAAATTTTGTTGAATAGCGTTTTTCAAGTCCATATTCCATGTATGTTCTAACCATACCTCATTTCCTGCCACATGCCACATATCGTACAACAAAGTTGCCTATGTTTTAGATCATCCGATTGTAGGTCTTTTGGTTTAACCCTTTTATTCTCTGTTGCCCATTTCGCACAGATAATCACGGGAAAGGCGTAATTTGTGATTTTTGCCGAAATTTTGGTACCTGGACAAAATTGAAAATTTTGCTGGATAGCGTTTTTCAAGTCCATATTCCATTTATGTTCTAACCATACCTCATTTCCTGCCACATGCCACATATCGTGCAACAAAGTTGCCTATGTTTCAGATCATCCGATTGTAGGTCTTTTGGTTTAACCCTTTTATTCTCTGTTGCCCATTTCGCACGGATAATGGCGGGAAAGGCGTAATATGTGATTTTTTGCCTAAAATTTGGTACTTGGACAAAATTGAAAATTTTGTTGAATAGCGTTTTTCAAGTCCATATTCCATGTATGTTCTAACCATACCTCATTTCCTGCCACATGCCACATATCGTGCAACAAAGTTGCCTATGTTTTAGATCATCCGATTGTAGGTCTTTTGCTTTAACCCTTTTATTCTCTGTTGCCCATTTTGCACGGATAATCGCGGGAAAGGCGTAATATGTGATTGTTTGCCTAAAATTTGGTATCTGGACAAAATTGAAAATTTTGTTGAATAGCGTTTTTCAAGTCCATATTCCATGTATGTTCTAACCATACCTCATTTCCTGCCACATGCCACATATCGTACAACAAAGTTGCCTATGTTTTAGATCATCCGATTGTAGGTCTTTTGGTTTAACCCTTTTATTCTCTGTTGCCCATTTCGCACGGATAATCGCGGGAAAGGCGTAATATGTGATTTTTTGCCTAAAATTTGGTACTTGGACAAAATTGAAAATTTTGTTGAATAGCGTTTTTCAAGTTCATATTCCATGTATGTTCTAACCATACCTCATTTCCTGCCACATGCCACATATCGTACAACAAAGTTGACTATGTTTTAGATCATCCGATTGTAGGTCTTTTGCTTTAACCCTTTTATTCTCTGTTGCCCATTTCACACGGATAATGGCGGGAAAGGCGTAATATGTGATTTTTTGCCTAAAATTTGGTACTTGGACAAAATTGAAAATTTTGTTGAATAGCGTTTTTCAAGTCCATATTCCATGTATGTTCTAACCATACCTCATTTCCTGCCACATGCCACATATCGTGCAACAAAGTTGCCTATGTTTTAGATCATCCGATTGTAGGTCTTTTGCTTTAACCCTTTTATTCTCTGTTGCCCATTTTGCACGGATAATCGCGGGAAAGGCGTAATATGTGATTGTTTGCCTAAAATTTGGTATCTGGACAAAATTGAAAATTTTGTTGAATAGCGTTTTTCAAGTCCATATTCCATGTATGTTCTAACCATACCTCATTTCCTGCCACATGCCACATATCGTACAACAAAGTTGCCTATGTTTTAGATCATCCGATTGTAGGTCTTTTGGTTTAACCCTTTTATTCTCTGTTGCCCATTTCGCACAGATAATCACGGGAAAGGCGTAATTTGTGATTTTTGCCGAAATTTTGGTACCTGGACAAAATTGAAAATTTTGCTGGATAGCGTTTTTCAAGTCCATATTCCATTTATGTTCTCACCATACCTCATTTCCTGCCACATGCCACATATCGTGCAACAAAGTTGCCTATGTTTCAGATCATCCGATTGTAGGTCTTTTGGTTTAACCCTTTTATTCTCTGTTGCCCATTTCGCACGGATAATCGCGGGAAAGGCGTAATATGTGATTTTTTGCCTAAAATTTGGTACTTGGACAAAATTGAAAATTTTGTTGAATAGCGTTTTTCAAGTCTATATTCCATGCATGTTCTAACCATACCTCATTTCCTGCCACATGCCACATATCGTGCAACAAAGTTGCCTATGTTTTAGATCATCCGATTGTAGGTCTTTTGGTTTAACCCTTTTATTCTCTGTTGCCCATTTCGCACAGATAATCACGGGAAAGGCGTAATTTGTGATTTTTGCCGAAATTTTGGTACCTGGACAAAATTGAAAATTTTGTTGAATAGCGTTTTTCAAGTCCATATTCCATGTATGTTCTAACCATACCTCATTTCCTGCCACATGCCACATATCGTGCAACAAAGTTGCCTATGTTTTAGATCATCCGATTGTAGGTCTTTTGCTTTAACCCTTTTATTCTCTGTTGCCCATTTCGCACGGATAATGGCGGGAAAGGCGTAATATGTGATTTTTTGCCTAAAATTTGGTACTTGGACAAAATTGAAAATTTTGTTGAATAGCGTTTTTCAAGTCCATATTCCATGTATGTTCTAACCATACCTCATTTCCTGCCACATGCCACATATCGTACAACAAAGTTGCCTATGTTTCAGATCTTCCGATTGTAGGTCTTTTGGTTTAACCCTTTTATTCTCTGTTGCCCATTTTGCACGGATAATCGCGGGAAAGGCGTAATATGTGATTGTTTGCCTAAAATTTGGTATCTGGACAAAATTGAAAATTTTGTTGAATAGCGTTTTTCAAGTCCATATTCCATGTATGTTCTAACCATACCTCATTTCCTGCCACATGCCACATATCGTACAACAAAGTTGCCTATGTTTTAGATCATCCGATTGTAGGTCTTTTGGTTTAACCCTTTTATTCTCTGTTGCCCATTTCGCACAGATAATCACGGGAAAGGCGTAATTTGTGATTTTTGCCGAAATTTTGGTACCTGGACAAAATTGAAAATTTTGTTGAATAGCGTTTTTGAAGTCCATATTCCATGTATGTTCTAACCATACCTCATTTCCTGCCACATGCCACATATCGTGCAACAAAGTTGCCTATGTTTTAGATCATCCGATTGTAGGTCTTTTGCTTTAACCCTTTTATTCTCTGTTGCCCATTTTGCACGGATAATCGCGGGAAAGGCGTAATTTGTGATTTTTGCCGAAAATTTGGTACCTGGACAAAATTGAAAATTTTGCTGGATAGCGTTTTTCAAGTCTATATTCCATGCATGTTCTAACCATACCTCATTTCCTGCCACATGCCACATATCGTGCAACAAAGTTGCCTATGTTTTAGATCATCCGATTGTAGGTCTTTTGGTTTAACCCTTTTATTCTCTGTTGCCCATTTCGCACAGATAATCACGGGAAAGGCGTAATTTGTGATTTTTGCCGAAATTTTGGTACCTGGACAAAATTGAAAATTTTGTTGAATAGCGTTTTTGAAGTCCATATTCCATGTATGTTCTAACCATACCTCATTTCCTGCCACATGCCACATATCGTGCAACAAAGTTGCCTATGTTTTAGATCATCCGATTGTAGGTCTTTTGCTTTAACCCTTTTATTCTCTGTTGCCCATTTTGCACGGATAATCGCGGGAAAGGCGTAATATGTGATTTTTTGCCTAAAATTTGGTACCTGGACAAAATTGAAAATTTTGTTGAATAGCGTTTTTCAAGTCCATATTCCATGTATGTTCTAACCATACCTCATTTCCTGCCACATGCCACATATCGTGCAACAAAGTTGCCTATGTTTTAGATCATCCGATTGTAGGTCTTTTGCTTTAACCCTTTTATTCTCTGTTGCCCATTTCACACGGATAATCGCGGGAAAGGCGTAATATGTGATTTTTTGCCTAAAATTTGGTACCTGGACAAAATTGAAAATTTTGTTGAATAGCGTTTTTCAAGTCCATATTCCATGTATGTTCTAACCATACCTCATTTCCTGCCACATGCCACATATCGTGCAACAAAGTTGCCTATGTTTTAGATCATCCGATTGTAGGTCTTTTGCTTTAACCCTTTTATTCTCTGTTGCCCATTTTGCACGGATAATCGCGGGAAAGGCGTAATATGTGATTTTTTGCCTAAAATTTGGTACCTGGACAAAATTGAAAATTTTGTTGAATAGCGTTTTTCAAGTCCATATTCCATGTATGTTCTAACCATACCTCATTTCCTGCCACATGCCACATATCGTACAACAAAGTTGCCTATGTTTTAGATCATCCGATTGTAGGTCTTTTACTTTAACCCTTTTATTCTCTGTTGCCCATTTTGCACGGATAATCGCGGTAAAGGCGTAATATGTGATTGTTTGCCTAAAATTTGGTATCTGGACAAAATTGAAAATTTTGTTGAATAGCGTTTTTCAAGTCCATATTACATGTATGTTCTAACCATACCTCATTTCCTGCCACATGCCACATATCGTACAAAAAAGTTGCCTATGTTTTAGATCATCCGATTGTAGGTCTTTCGGTTTAACCCTTTTATTCTCTGTTGCCCATTTTGCACGGATAATCGCAGGAAAGGCGTAATATGTGATTTTTTGCCTAAAATTTGGTACCTGGACAAAATTGAAAATTTTGTTGAATAGCGTTTTTCAAGTCCATATTCCATGTATGTTCTAACCATACCTCATTTCCTGCCACATGCCACATATCGTACAACAAAGTTGCCTATGTTTCAGATCTTCCGATTGTAGGTCTTTTGGTTTAACCCTTTTATTCTCTGTTGCCCATTTTGCACGGATAATCGCGGGAAAGGCGTAATATGTGATTGTTTGCCTAAAATTTGGTATCTGGACAAAATTGAAAATTTTGTTGAATAGCGTTTTTCAAGTCCATATTCCATGTATGTTCTAACCATACCTCATTTCCTGCCACATGCCACATATCGTACAAAAAAGTTGCCTATGTTTTAGATCATCCGATTGTAGGTCTTTTGGTTTAACCCTTTTATTCTCTGTTGCCCATTTTGCACGGATAATCGCGGGAAAGGCGTAATATGTGATTTTTTGCCTAAAATTTGGTACCTGGACAAAATTGAAAATTTTGTTGAATAGCGTTTTTCAAGTCCATATTCCATGTATGTTCTAACCACACCTCATTTCCTGCCACATGCCACATATCGTGCAACAAAGTTGCCTATGTTTTAGATCATCCGATTGTAGGTCTTTTGGTTTAACCCTTTTATTCTCTGTTGCCCATTTCGCACAGATAATCACGGGAAAGGCGTAATTTGTGATTTTTGCCGAAATTTTGGTACCTGGACAAAATTGAAAATTTTACTGGACAGCGTTTTTCAAGTCTATATTCCATGCATGTTCTAACCATAACTCATTTCCTGCCACATATCGTGCAACAAAGTTGCCTATGTTTCAGATCATCCGATTGTAGGTCTTTTGGTTTAACCCTTTTATTCTCTGTTGCCCATTTCGCACGGATAATCGCGGGAAAGGCGTAATATGTGATTTTTTGCCTAAAATTTGGTACTTGGACAAAATTGAAAATTTTGTTGAATAGCGTTTTTCAAGTTCATATTCCATGTATGTTCTAACCATACCTCATTTCCTGCCACATGCCACATATCGTACAACAAAGTTGACTATGTTTTAGATCATCCGATTGTAGGTCTTTTGCTTTAACCCTTTTATTCTCTGTTGCCCATTTCACACGGATAATCGCGGGAAAGGCGTAATATGTGATTTTTTGCCTAAAATTTGGTACCTGGACAAAATTGAATATTTTGTTGAATAGCGTTTTTCAAGTCCATATTCCATGTATGTTCTAACCATACCTCATTTCCTGCCACATGCCACATATCGTACAAAAAAGTTGCCTATGTTTTAGATCATCCGATTGTAGGTCTTTTGGTTTAACCCTTTTATTCTCTGTTGCCCATTTTGCACGGATAATCGCGGGAAAGGCGTAATATGTGATTTTTTGCCTAAAATTTGGTACCTGGACAAAATTGAAAATTTTGTTGAATAGCGTTTTTCAAGTCCATATTCCATGTATGTTCTAACCATACCTCATTTCCTGCCACATGCCACATATCGTACAACAAAGTTGCCTATGTTTTAGATCATCCGATTGTAGGTCTTTTGGTTTAACCCTTTTATTCTCTGTTGCCCATTTCACACGGATAATCGCGGGAAAGGCGTAATATGTGATTTTTTGCCTAAAATTTGGTACCTGGACAAAATTGAAAATTTTGTTGAATAGCGTTTTTCAAGTCCATATTCCATGTATGTTCTAACCATACCTCATTTCCTGCCACATGCCACATATCGTACAACAAAGTTGCCTATGTTTTAGATCATCCGATTGTAGGTCTTTTGGTTTAACCCTTTTATTCTCTGTTGCCCATTTCGCACAGATAATCACGGGAAAGGCGTAATTTGTGATTTTTGCCGAAATTTTGGTACCTGGACAAAATTGAAAATTTTGCTGGATAGCGTTTTTCAAGTCCATATTCCATTTATGTTCTCACCATACCTCATTTCCTGCCACATGCCACATATCGTGCAACAAAGTTGCCTATGTTTCAGATCATCCGATTGTAGGTCTTTTGGTTTAACCCTTTTATTCTCTGTTGCCCATTTTGCACGGATAATCGCGGGAAAGGCGTAATATGTGATTTTTTGCCTAAAATTTGGTACCTGGACAAAATTGAAAATTTTGTTGAATAGCGTTTTTCAAGTCCATATTCCATGTATGTTCTAACCATACCTCATTTCCTGCCACATGCCACATATCGTACAACAAAGTTGCCTATGTTTTAGATCATCCGATTGTAGGTCTTTTGGTTTAACCCTTTTATTCTCTGTTGCCCATTTCGCACAGATAATCACGGGAAAGGCGTAATTTGTGATTTTTGCCGAAATTTTGGTACCTGGACAAAATTGAAAATTTTGCTGGACAGCGTTTTTCAAGTCTATATTCCATGCATGTTCTAACCATACCTCATTTCCTGCCACATGCCACATATCGTGCAACAAAGTTGCCTATGTTTCAGATCATCCGATTGTAGGTCTTTTGGTTTAACCCTTTTATTCTCTGTTGCCCATTTCACACGGATAATCGCGGGAAAGGCGTAATATGTGATTTTTTGCCTAAAATTTGGTACCTGGACAAAATTGAAAATTTTGTTGAATAGCGTTTTTCAAGTCCATATTCCATGTATGTTCTAACCATACCTCATTTCCTGCCACATGCCACATATCGTACAACAAAGTTGGCTATGTTTCAGATCATCCGATTGTAGGTCTTTTGGTTTAACCCTTTTATTCTCTGTTGCCCATTTCGCACGGATAATCGCGTAATATGTGATTTTTTGCCTAAAATTTGGTACTTGGACAAAATTGAAAATTTTGTTGAATAGCGTTTTTCAAGTCTATATTCCATGCATGTTTCCATACCTCATTTCCTGCCACATGCCACATATCGTGCAACAAAGTTGCCTATGTTTTAGATCATCCGATTGTAGGTCTTTTGGTTTAAACCTTTTATTCTCTGTTGCCCATTTCGCACAGATAATCACGGGAAAGGCGTAATTTGTGATTTTTGCCGAAATTTTGGTACCTGGACAAAATTGAAAATTTTGTTGAATAGCGTTTTTCAAGTCCATATTCCACGTATGTTCTAACCATACCTCATTTCCTGCCACATTCCACGTATCGTGCAACAAAGTTGCCTATGTTTCAGATCATCCGATTGTAGGTCTTTTGGTTTAACCCTTTTATTCTCTGTTGCCCATTTCACACGGATAATCGCGGGAAAGGCGTAATATGTGATTTTTTGCCTAAAATTTGGTACCTGGACAAAATTGAAAATTTTGTTGAATAGCGTTTTTCAAGTCCATATTCCATGTATGTTCTAACCATACCTCATTTCCTGCCACATGCCACATATCGTACAACAAAGTTGGCTATGTTTTAGATCATCCGATTGTAGGTCTTTTGCTTTAACCCTTTTATTCTCTGTTGCCCATTTCGCACGGATAATCGCGGGAAAGGCGTAATTTGTGTTTTTTTGCCTAAATTTTGGTACCTGGACAAAATTGAAAATTTTGTTGAATAGCGTTTTTCAAGTCCATATTCCATGTATGTTCTAACCATACCTCATTTCCTGCCACATGCCACATATCGTACAAAAAAGTTGCCTATGTTTTAGATCATCCGATTGTAGGTCTTTTGGTTTAACCCTTTTATTCTCTGTTGCCCATTTTGCACGGATAATCGCGGGAAAGGCGTAATATGTGATTTTTTGCCTAAAATTTGGTACCTGGACAAAATTGAAAATTTTGTTGAATAGCGTTTTTCAAGTCTATATTCCATGCATGTTCTAACCATACCTCATTTCCTGCCACATGCCACATATCGTGCAACAAAGTTGCCTATGTTTCAGATCATCCGATTGTAGGTCTTTTGGTTTAACCCTTTTATTCTCTGTTGCCCATTTCGCACGGATAATCGCGGGAAAGGCGTAATATGTGATTTTTTGCCTAAAATTTGATACCTGGACAAAATTGAAAATTTTGTTGAATAGCGTTTTTCAAGTCCATATTCCATGTATGTTCTAACCATACCTCATTTCTTGCCACATTCCACGTATCGTGCAACAAAGTTGCCTATGTTTCAGATCATCCGATTGTAGGTCTTTTGGTTTAACCCTTATATTCTCTGTTGCCCATTTCGCACGGATAATCGCGGGAAAGGCGTAATATGTGATTTTTTGGGTAAAATTTGGTACCTGGACAAAATTGAAAATTTTGTTGAATAGCGTTTTTCAAGTCCATATTCCATGTATGTTCTAAATATACCTCATTTCCTGCCACATGCCACATATCGTACAAAAAAGTTGCCTATGTTTTAGATCATCCGATTGTAGGTCTTTTGGTTTAACCCTTTTATTCTCTGTTGCCCATTTTGCACGGATAATCGCGGGAAAGGCGTAATATGTGATTTTTTACCTAAAATTTGGTACCTGGACAAAATTGAAAATTTTGTTGAATAGCGTTTTTCAAGTCCATATTCCATGTATGTTCTAACCATACCTAATTTCCTGCCACATTCCACGTATCGTGCAACAAAGTTGCCTATGTTTCAGATCATCCGATTGTAGGTCTTTCGGTTTAACCCTTTTATTCTCTGTTGCCCATTTCGCACAGATAATCACGGGAAAGGCGTAATTTGTGATTTTTGCCGAAATTTTGGTACCTGGACAAAATTGAAAATTTTGCTGGATAGCGTTTTTCAAGTCTATATTCCACTTATGTTCTAAATATGCCTCATTTCCTGCCACATGCCACATATCGTGCAACAAAGTTGCCTATGTTTCAGATCATCCGATTGTAGGTCTTTTGGTTTAACCCTTTTATTCTCTGTTGCCCATTTCGCACGGATAATCGCGGGAAAGGCGTAATATGTGATTTTTTGCCTAAAATTTGGTACCTGGACAAAATTGAAAATTTTGCTGGACAGCGTTTTTCAAGTCTATATTCCATGTATGTTCTAACCATACCTCATTTCCTGCCACATGCCACATATCGTGCAACAAAGTTGCCTATGGTTTAGATCATCGGATTGTAGCTCTTTTGGTTTAACCCTTTTATTCTCTGTTGCCCATTTCGCACAGATAATCACGGGAAAGGCGTAATTTGTGATTTTTGCCGAAATTTTGGGTACCTGGACAAAATTGAAAATTTTGCTGGATAGCGTTTTTCAAGTCTATATTCCACTTATGTTCTAACCATGCCTCATTTCCTGCCACATGCCACATATCGCGCAACAAAGTTGCCTATGTTTTAGATCATCGAATTGTAGGTATTTCGGCTTAACCCTTTTATTCTCTGTTGCCCATTTCGCACAGATAATCACGGGAAAGGCGTAATTTGTGATTTTTGCCGAAATTTTGGTACCTGGACAAAATTGAAAATTTTGCTGGATAACGTTTTTCAAGTCTATATTCCATTTATGTTCTAACCATACCTCATTTCCTGCCACGTGCCACATATCGTGCAACAAAGTTGCCTATGTTTTAGATCATCCGATTGTAGCTCTTTTGATTTAACCCTTTTATTCTCTGTTGCCCATTTCGCACAGATAATCACGGGAAAGGCGTAATTTGTGATTTTTGCCGAAATTTTGGTACCTGGACAAAATTGAAAATTTTGCTGAATAGCGTTTTTCAAGTCCATATTCCATTTATGTTCTAACCATACCTCATTTCCTGCCACATGCCACATATCGTGCAACAAAGTTGCCTATGGTTTAGATCATCCGATTGTAGCTCTTTTGGTTTAACCCTTTTATTCTCTGTTGCCCATTTCGCACGGATAATCGCGGGAAAGCCGTAATTTGTGATTTTTGCCGAAATTTTGGTACCTGGACAAAATTGAAAATTTTGCTGGATAGCGTTTTTCAAGTCTATATTCCACTTATGTTCTAAATATGCCTCATTTCCTGCCACATGCCACATATCGTGCAACAAAGTTGCCTATGTTTCAGATCATCCGATTGTAGGTCTTTTGGTTTAACCCTTTTATTCTCTGTTGCCCATTTCGCACAGATAATCACGGGAAAGCCGTAATTTGTGATTTTTGCCGAAATTTTGGTACCTGGACAAAATTGAAAATTTTGCTGGACAGCGTTTTTCAAGTCTATATTCCATGTATGTTCTAACCATACCTCATTTCCTGCCACATGCCACATATCGTGCAACAAAGTTGCCTATGTTTCAGATCATCCGATTGTAGGTCTTTTGGTTTAACCCTTTTATTCTCTGTTGCCCATTTCGCACAGATAATCACGGGAAAGCCGTAATTTGTGATTTTTGCGGAATTTTGGTACCTGGACAAAATTGAAAATTTTGCTGGACAGCGTTTTTCAAGTCTATATTCCATACACCATACCTCATTTCCTGCCACATGCCACATATCGTGCAACAAAGTTGCCTATGTTTCAGATCATCCGATTGTAGGTCTTTCGGTTTAACCCTTTTATTCTCTGTTGCCCATTTCGCACAGATAATCACGGGAAAGGCGTAATTTGTGATTTTTGCCGAAATTTTGGTACCTGGACAAAATTGAAAATTTTGCTGGATAGCGTTTTTCAAGTCTATATTCCACTTATGTTCTAAATATGCCTCATTTCCTGCCACATGCCACATATCGTGCAACAAAGTTGCCTATGTTTCAGATCATCCGATTGTAGGTCTTTTGGTTTAACCCTTTTATTCTCTGTTGCCCATTTCGCACGGATAATCGCGGGAAAGGCGTAATATGTGATTTTTTGCCTAAAATTTGGTACCTGGACAAAATTGAAAATTTTGCTGGACAGCGTTTTTCAAGTCTATATTCCATGTATGTTCTAACCATACCTCATTTCCTGCCACATGCCACATATCGTGCAACAAAGTTGCCTATGTTTCAGATCATCCGATTGTAGGTCTTTTGGTTTAACCCTTTTATTCTCTGTTGCCCATTTCGCACAGATAATCACGGGAAAGCCGTAATTTGTGTTTTTTGCCGAAATTTTGGTACCTGGACAAAATTGAAAATTTTGCTGGACAGCGTTTTTCAAGTCTATATTCCATGTATGTTCTAACCATACCTCATTTCCTGCCACATGCCACATATCGTGCAACAAAGTTGCCTATGTTTCAGATCATCCGATTGTAGGTCTTTTGGTTTAACCCTTTTATTCTCTGTTGCCCATTTCGCACAGATAATCACGGGAAAGCCGTAATTTGTGATTTTTGCGGAATTTTGGTACCTGGACAAAATTGAAAATTTTGCTGGACAGCGTTTTTCAAGTCTATATTCCATACACCATACCTCATTTCCTGCCACATGCCACATATCGTGCAACAAAGTTGCCTATGTTTCAGATCATCCGATTGTAGGTCTTTCGGTTTAACCCTTTTATTCTCTGTTGCCCATTTCGCACAGATAATCACGGGAAAGGCGTAATTTGTGATTTTTGCCGAAATTTTGGTACCTGGACAAAATTGAAAATTTTGCTGGATAGCGTTTTTCAAGTCTATATTCCACTTATGTTCTAACCATGCCTCATTTCCTGCCACATGCCACATATCGTGCAACAAAGTTGCCTATGTTTCAGATCATCCGATTGTAGGTCTTTTGGTTTAACCCTTTTATTCTCTGTTGCCCATTTCGCACAGATAATCACGGGAAAGCCGTAATTTGTGATTTTTGCGGAATTTTGGTACCTGGACAAAATTGAAAATTTTGCTGGACAGCGTTTTTCAAGTCTATATTCCATACACCATACCTCATTTCCTGCCACATGCCACATATCGTGCAACAAAGTTGCCTATGTTTTAGATCGTCCGATTGTAGGTATTTGGGCTTAAACCTTTTATTCTCTGTTGCCCATTTCGCACAGATAATCACGGGAAAGGCGTAATTTGTGATTTTTGCCGAAATTTTGGTACCTGGACAAAATTGAAAATTTTGCTGGATAGCGTTTTTCAAGTCCATATTCCATTTATGTTCTAACCATGCCTCATTTCCTGCCACATGCCACATATCGTGCAACAAAGTTGCCTATGGTTTAGATCATCGGATTGTAGCTCTTTTGGTTTAACCCTTTTATTCTCTGTTGCCCATTTCGCACAGATAATCACGGGAAAGGCGTAATTTGTGATTTTTGCCGAAATTTTGGGTACCTGGACAAAATTGAAAATTTTGCTGGATAGCGTTTTTCAAGTCTATATTCCACTTATGTTCTAACCATGCCTCATTTCCTGCCACATGCCACATATCGCGCAACAAAGTTGCCTATGTTTTAGATCATCGAATTGTAGGTATTTCGGCTTAACCCTTTTATTCTCTGTTGCCCATTTCGCACAGATAATCACGGGAAAGGCGTAATTTGTGATTTTTGCCGAAATTTTGGTACCTGGACAAAATTGAAAATTTTGCTGGATAACGTTTTTCAAGTCTATATTCCATTTATGTTCTAACCATACCTCATTTCCTGCCACGTGCCACATATCGTGCAACAAAGTTGCCTATGTTTTAGATCATCCGATTGTAGCTCTTTTGGTTTAACCCTTTTATTCTCTGTTGCCCATTTCGCACAGATAATCACGGGAAAGGCGTAATTTGTGATTTTTGCCGAAATTTTGGTACCTGGACAAAATTGAAAATTTTGCTGAATAGCGTTTTTCAAGTCCATATTCCATTTATGTTCTAACCATACCTCATTTCCTGCCACATGCCACATATCGTGCAACAAAGTTGCCTATGGTTTAGATCATCCGATTGTAGCTCTTTTGGTTTAACCCTTTTATTCTCTGTTGCCCATTTCGCACGGATAATCGCGGGAAAGCCGTAATTTGTGATTTTTGCCGAAATTTTGGTACCTGGACAAAATTGAAAATTTTGCTGGATAGCGTTTTTCAAGTCTATATTCCACTTATGTTCTAAATATGCCTCATTTCCTGCCACATGCCACATATCGTGCAACAAAGTTGCCTATGTTTCAGATCATCCGATTGTAGGTCTTTCGGTTTAACCCTTTTATTCTCTGTTGCCCATTTCGCACAGATAATCACGGGAAAGGCGTAATTTGTGATTTTTGCCGAAATTTTGGTACCTGGACAAAATTGAAAATTTTGCTGGACAGCGTTTTTCAAGTCTATATTCCATACACCATACCTCATTTCCTGCCACATGCCACATATCGTGCAACAAAGTTGCCTATGTTTTAGATCGTCCGATTGTAGGTATTTGGGCTTAAACCTTTTATTCTCTGTTGCCCATTTCGCACAGATAATCACGGGAAAGGCGTAATTTGTGATTTTTGCCGAAATTTTGGTACCTGGACAAAATTGAAAATTTTGCTGGATAACGTTTTTCAAGTCTATATTCCATTTATGTTCTAACCATACCTCATTTCCTGCCACGTGCCACATATCGTGCAACAAAGTTGCCTATGTTTCAGATCATCCGATTGTAGGTATTTGGGCTTAAACCTTTTATTCTCTGTTGCCCATTTCGCACAGATAATCACGGGAAAGGCGTAATTTGTGATTTTTGCCGAAATTTTGGTACCTGGACAAAATTGAAAATTTTGCTGGATAGCGTTTTTCAAGTCTATATTCCACTTATGTTCTAAATATGCCTCATTTCCTGCCACATGCCACATATCGTGCAACAAAGTTGCCTATGGTTTAGATCATCGGATTGTAGCTCTCTTGGTTTAACCCTTTTATTCTCTGTTGCCCATTTCGCACAGATAATCACGGGAAAGCCGTAATTTGTGATTTTTGCCGAAATTTTGGTACCTGGACAAAATTGAAAATTTTGCTGGATAGCGTTTTTCAAGTCTATATTCCACTTATGTTCTAAATATGCCTCATTTCCTGCCACATGCCACATATCGTGCAACAAAGTTGCCTATGGTTTAGATCATCCGATTGTAGCTCTTTTGATTTAACCCTTTTATTCTCTGTTGCCCATTTCGCACAGATAATCACGGGAAAGGCGTAATTTGTGATTTTTGCCGAAATTTTGGTACCTGGACAAAATTGAAAATTTTGCTGGATAGCGTTTTTCAAGTCTATATTCCACTTATGTTCTAACCATGCCTCATTTCCTGCCACATGCCACATATCGTGCAACAAAGTTGCCTATGTTTCAGATCATCCGATTGTAGGTCTTTTGGTTTAACCCTTTTATTCTCTGTTGCCCATTTCGCACAGATAATCACGGGAAAGCCGTAATTTGTGATTTTTGCTGAATTTTGGTACCTGGACAAAATTGAAAATTTTGCTGGACAGCGTTTTTCAAGTCTATATTCCATACACCATACCTCATTTCCTGCCACATGCCACATATCGTGCAACAAAGTTGCCTATGTTTTAGATCGTCCGATTGTAGGTATTTGGGCTTAAACCTTTTATTCTCTGTTGCCCATTTCGCACAGATAATCACGGGAAAGGCGTAATTTGTGATTTTTGCCGAAATTTTGGTACCTGGACAAAATTGAAAATTTTGCTGGATAGCGTTTTTCAAGTCCATATTCCATTTATGTTCTAACCATGCCTCATTTCCTGCCACATGCCACATATCGTGCAACAAAGTTGCCTATGGTTTAGATCATCGGATTGTAGCTCTCTTGGTTTAACCCTTTTATTCTCTGTTGCCCATTTCGCACAGATAATCACGGGAAAGGCGTAATTTGTGATTTTTGCCGAAATTTTGGTACCTGGACAAAATTGAAAATTTTGCTGGATAACGTTTTTCAAGTCTATATTCCATTTATGTTCTAACCATACCTCATTTCCTGCCACGTGCCACATATCGTGCAACAAAGTTGCCTATGTTTCAGATCATCCGATTGTAGGTATTTGGGCTTAACCCTTTTATTCTCTGTTGCCCATTTCGCACAGATAATCACGGGAAAGGCGTAATTTGTGATTTTTGCCGAAATTTTGGTACCTGGACAAAATTGAAAATTTTGCTGGATAGCGTTTTTCAAGTCCATATTCCATTTATGTTCTAACCATGCCTCATTTCCTGCCACATGCCACATATCGTGCAACAAAGTTGCCTATGGTTTAGATCATCGGATTGTAGCTCTTTTGGTTTAACCCTTTTATTCTCTGTTGCCCATTTCGCACAGATAATCACGGGAAAGGCGTAATTTGTGATTTTTGCCGAAATTTTGGGTACCTGGACAAAATTGAAAATTTTGCTGGATAGCGTTTTTCAAGTCCATATTCCATTTATGTTCTAACCATGCCTCATTTCCTGCCACATGCCACATATCGTGCAACAAAGTTGCCTATGGTTTAGATCATCGGATTGTAGCTCTTTTGGTTTAACCCTTTTATTCTCTGTTGCCCATTTCGCACAGATAATCACGGGAAAGGCGTAATTTGTGATTTTTGCCGAAATTTTGGGTACCTGGACAAAATTGAAAATTTTGCTGGATAGCGTTTTTCAAGTCTATATTCCACTTATGTTCTAACCATGCCTCATTTCCTGCCACATGCCACATATCGCGCAACAAAGTTGCCTATGTTTTAGATCATCGAATTGTAGGTATTTCGGCTTAACCCTTTTATTCTCTGTTGCCCATTTCGCACAGATAATCACGGGAAAGGCGTAATTTGTGATTTTTGCCGAAATTTTGGTACCTGGACAAAATTGAAAATTTTGCTGGACAGCGTTTTTCAAGTCTATATTCCATACACCATGCCTCATTTCCTGCCACATGCCACATATCGTGCAACAAAGTTGCCTATGTTTCAGATCATCCGATTGTAGCTCTTTTGGTTTAACCCTTTTATTCTCTGTTGCCCATTTCGCACAGATAATCACGGGAAAGGCGTAATTTGTGATTTTTGCCGAAATTTTGGTACCTGGACAAAATTGAAAATTTTGCTGAATAGCGTTTTTCAAGTCCATATTCCATTTATGTTCTAACCATACCTCATTTCCTGCCACATGCCACATATCGTGCAACAAAGTTGCCTATGGTTTAGATCATCCGATTGTAGCTCTTTTGGTTTAACCCTTTTATTCTCTGTTGCCCATTTCGCACGGATAATCGCGGGAAAGCCGTAATTTGTGATTTTTGCCGAAATTTTGGTACCTGGACAAAATTGAAAATTTTGCTGGATAGCGTTTTTCAAGTCTATATTCCACTTATGTTCTAAATATGCCTCATTTCCTGCCACATGCCACATATCGTGCAACAAAGTTGCCTATGTTTCAGATCATCCGATTGTAGGTCTTTCGGTTTAACCCTTTTATTCTCTGTTGCCCATTTCGCACAGATAATCACGGGAAAGGCGTAATTTGTGATTTTTGCCGAAATTTTGGTACCTGGACAAAATTGAAAATTTTGCTGGACAGCGTTTTTCAAGTCTATATTCCATACACCATACCTCATTTCCTGCCACATGCCACATATCGTGCAACAAAGTTGCCTATGTTTTAGATCGTCCGATTGTAGGTATTTGGGCTTAAACCTTTTATTCTCTGTTGCCCATTTCGCACAGATAATCACGGGAAAGGCGTAATTTGTGATTTTTGCCGAAATTTTGGTACCTGGACAAAATTGAAAATTTTGCTGGATAGCGTTTTTCAAGTCTATATTCCACTTATGTTCTAAATATGCCTCATTTCCTGCCACATGCCACATATCGTGCAACAAAGTTGCCTATGGTTTAGATCATCGGATTGTAGCTCTCTTGGTTTAACCCTTTTATTCTCTGTTGCCCATTTCGCACAGATAATCACGGGAAAGGCGTAATTTGTGATTTTTGCCGAAATTTTGGTACCTGGACAAAATTGAAAATTTTGCTTGATAGCGTTTTTCAAGTCTATATTCCACTTATGTTCTAAATATGCCTCATTTCCTGCCACATGCCACATATCGTGCAACAAAGTTGCCTATGGTTTAGATCATCGGATTGTAGCTCTCTTGGTTTAACCCTTTTATTCTCTGTTGCCCATTTCGCACAGATAATCACGGGAAAGCCGTAATTTGTGATTTTTGCCGAAATTTTGGTACCTGGACAAAATTGAAAATTTTGCTGGATAGCGTTTTTCAAGTCAATATTCCACTTATGTTCTAAATATGCCTCATTTCCTGCCACATGCCACATATCGTGCAACAAAGTTGCCTATGGTTTAGATCATCCGATTGTAGCTCTTTTGATTTAACCCTTTTATTCTCTGTTGCCCATTTCGCACAGATAATCACGGGAAAGGCGTAATTTGTGATTTTTGCCGAAATTTTGGTACCTGGACAAAATTGAAAATTTTGCTGGATAGCGTTTTTCAAGTCTATATTCCACTTATGTTCTAACCATGCCTCATTTCCTGCCACATGCCACATATCGTGCAACAAAGTTGCCTATGTTTCAGATCATCCGATTGTAGGTCTTTTGGTTTAACCCTTTTATTCTCTGTTGCCCATTTCGCACAGATAATCACGGGAAAGCCGTAATTTGTGATTTTTGCGGAATTTTGGTACCTGGACAAAATTGAAAATTTTGCTGGACAGCGTTTTTCAAGTCTATATTCCATACACCATACCTCATTTCCTGCCACATGCCACATATCGTGCAACAAAGTTGCCTATGTTTTAGATCGTCCGATTGTAGGTATTTGGGCTTAAACCTTTTATTCTCTGTTGCCCATTTCGCACAGATAATCACGGGAAAGGCGTAATTTGTGATTTTTGCCGAAATTTTGGTACCTGGACAAAATTGAAAATTTTGCTGGATAGCGTTTTTCAAGTCCATATTCCATTTATGTTCTAACCATGCCTCATTTCCTGCCACATGCCACATATCGTGCAACAAAGTTGCCTATGGTTTAGATCATCGGATTGTAGCTCTCTTGGTTTAACCCTTTTATTCTCTGTTGCCCATTTCGCACAGATAATCACGGGAAAGGCGTAATTTGTGATTTTTGCCGAAATTTTGGTACCTGGACAAAATTGAAAATTTTGCTGGATAACGTTTTTCAAGTCTATATTCCATTTATGTTCTAACCATACCTCATTTCCTGCCACGTGCCACATATCGTGCAACAAAGTTGCCTATGTTTCAGATCATCCGATTGTAGGTATTTGGGCTTAACCCTTTTATTCTCTGTTGCCCATTTCGCACAGATAATCACGGGAAAGGCGTAATTTGTGATTTTTGCCGAAATTTTGGTACCTGGACAAAATTGAAAATTTTGCTGGATAACGTTTTTCAAGTCTATATTCCATTTATGTTCTAACCATACCTCATTTCCTGCCACGTGCCACATATCGTGCAACAAAGTTGCCTATGTTTCAGATCATCCGATTGTAGGTATTTGGGCTTAACCCTTTTATTCTCTGTTGCCCATTTCGCACAGATAATCACGGGAAAGGCGTAATTTGTGATTTTTGCCGAAATTTTGGTACCTGGACAAAATTGAAAATTTTGCTGGACAGCGTTTTTCAAGTCTATATTCCACTTATGTTCTAAATATGCCTCATTTCCTGCCACATGCCACATATCGTGCAACAAAGTTGCCTATGGTTTAGATCATCGGATTGTAGCTCTCTTGGTTTAACCCTTTTATTCTCTGTTGCCCATTTCGCACAGATAATCACGGGAAAGGCGTAATTTGTGATTTTTGCCGAAATTTTGGGTACCTGGACAAAATTGAAAATTTTGCTGGACAGCGTTTTTCAAGTCTATATTCCATACACCATACCTCATTTCCTGCCACATGCCACATATCGTGCAACAAAGTTGCCTATGTTTTAGATCGTCCGATTGTAGGTATTTGGGCTTAAACCTTTTATTCTCTGTTGCCCATTTCGCACAGATAATCACGGGAAAGGCGTAATTTGTGATTTTTGCCGAAATTTTGGTACCTGGACAAAATTGAAAATTTTGCTGGATAGCGTTTTTCAAGTCCATATTCCATTTATGTTCTAACCATGCCTCATTTCCTGCCACATGCCACATATCGTGCAACAAAGTTGCCTATGGTTTAGATCATCGGATTGTAGCTCTCTTGGTTTAACCCTTTTATTCTCTGTTGCCCATTTCGCACAGATAATCACGGGAAAGGCGTAATTTGTGATTTTTGCCGAAATTTTGGGTACCTGGACAAAATTGAAAATTTTGCTGGACAGCGTTTTTCAAGTCTATATTCCATACACCATGCCTCATTTCCTGCCACATGCCACATATCGTGCAACAAAGTTGCCTATGTTTCAGATCATCCGATTGTAGGTCTTTTGGTTTAACCCTTTTATTCTCTGTTGCCCATTTCGCACAGATAATCACGGGAAAGCCGTAATTTGTGATTTTTGCGGAATTTTGGTACCTGGACAAAATTAAAAATTTTGCTGGACAGCGTTTTTCAAGTCCATATTCCATTTATGTTCTAACCATGCCTCATTTCCTGCCACATGCCACATATCGTGCAACAAAGTTGCCTATGGTTTAGATCATCGGATTGTAGCTCTCTTGGTTTAACCCTTTTATTCTCTGTTGCCCATTTCGCACAGATAATCACGGGAAAGGCGTAATTTGTGATTTTTGCCGAAATTTTGGTACCTGGACAAAATTGAAAATTTTGCTGGATAACGTTTTTCAAGTCTATATTCCATTTATGTTCTAACCATACCTCATTTCCTGCCACGTGCCACATATCGTGCAACAAAGTTGCCTATGTTTTAGATCATCCGATTGTAGCTCTTTTGATTTAACCCTTTTATTCTCTGTTGCCCATTTCGCACAGATAATCACGGGAAAGGCGTAATTTGTGATTTTTGCCGAAATTTTGGTACCTGGACAAAATTGAAAATTTTGCTGAATAGCGTTTTTCAAGTCCATATTCCATTTATGTTCTAACCATACCTCATTTCCTGCCACATGCCACATATCGTGCAACAAAGTTGCCTATGTTTTAGATCATCCGATTGTAGCTCTTTTGATTTAACCCTTTTATTCTCTGTTGCCCATTTCGCACAGATAATCACGGGAAAGGCGTAATTTGTGATTTTTGCCGAAATTTTGGTACCTGGACAAAATTGAAAATTTTGCTGAATAGCGTTTTTCAAGTCCATATTCCATTTATGTTCTAACCATACCTCATTTCCTGCCACATGCCACATATCGTGCAACAAAGTTGCCTATGTTTCAGATCATCCGATTGTAGCTCTTTTGGTTTAACCCTTTTATTCTCTGTTGCCATTTCGCACGGATAATCACGGGAAAGGCGTAATTCGTGATTTTTGCCGAAATTTTGGTACCTGGACAAAATTGAAAATTTAGCTGGATAGCGTTTTTCAAGCAACGGGAGCTTTAGTGTGAAAGGTATGATCCTACAAAATTATTACAGTTTTTGGGAACACTTGGCAGACATTAAAACCTCAATATTCTCAGAGTTCTGTAACGATTTCATCGTCACTTTTATAATGATTAATTTTTTCGTACTGTAATATGTTACTCACCCATTTATTTCCAAACCATGGGCTATGCAAATTTTAAAACGTGCCTCATCAATGCAAGGACACAGAATACCAGATACATGTGTATTTAGTAATTGAAACATACCTACCATCTGTAAATTTTTTTTTTAATAAAAACAAATATTTTTGAGCTGTCCCCACGTGACTAAAGCGCCGTGGCGTACAAAAATATAATTGTGTTACCCTCCTAGTCCTAGTCCATGTTAATGTCAAAACGCTCCTGTACCCATGAGACCAAAACAGCGTGGCAAGAATTGAGCCTCATGGGAGTAGCGCGGGAAGAAAAGCGCTAAAGTTTGACTTGTTGAACGCGTTTTCTTTTTTAATAATCCAGACACTTTTTTTGGAATAAATGTATAGCTTTGAACTCTGGTTGTGTCTGTTGGTAATGATAACAATTCTACTGGATTAGGTATTTGCCTAGAATTAACATTAGATGCTCAGTTAGACTCTGGTTTGTTGGTCCCCCTGAGACCAACCCTAAAAGCTGATTAAAAATATTACATGGCATATCCTACTTATTAAGGCTGAAAAGTTTACCCTAGTGTCTTGAGTGGGAAGCTTATACCAAAAAAGTATCTTAACAAAAAAATGTAAAAAAAAATATCACTCTGTTATATGTATGAATACATAATATGTACATAAAACCAGTGATTATATGGAATAATTAACCAACAACTGGACGTGTCTTCCAAAATAGGAAATACTATTCCAATTGCGGATATTTTGGAAAACTGTAAAGCACTCAATGCATTGCACATAGTTACAACTAATAACAGCGTCTGATTGCGCCCATACAAAAACGTATTCTCTTTCTGTCGTTTTTGACGGATAGCCTATTTCAAAATGGCATTTAAAAAAAATTGTGCATAATTGGCATTTCCTTTCAGTTTGTGGTAAAGAGGTAATTAAAAAAAAAATACTTTAAATGATCCAAAGTTAAATACGTATTAGAAAGGCAATATCAATGATAGAAGCTGCAGAAAAAAAACATACATTTTCTTAAATACCTTTTAAAACTTCGGAACATATAAAAAACATTGAAAAACATTCAATAATATCAAAACATTGGTAAAACGTTTCAGAAATATATCAGAAGCGTTTCGGAAACATATAGGAAATAATTTCAAAACATTGTTTTTCGAATTTTTGCAAAATGTTTGTTTGGTGCGGACAAGCCTTAATCCATTGGGAAGTAGTTTCTGGCTATAATTTATAGAAAAAGGGGCAATTCAAAAATACCACACCAACTTGAGAAATTGCCCTTTAAATATTTTAAGGAAGAAAAGAGTCAGGCTCCAAGTTTGTATAAGTGGTAGCGGAAATTGTCAAACAAACTTTACGATCCCTTTGAGCACTCATGTCGCGTCTATGAATATTTTAATACCGGGATGTAATTTTGAATATCACTAGTTTTGAGGCATCCAAAATGGTATTTTCAACTGAAACCTAAAGGGAGCTATCTAAACTTTCTACCAGATGTTGACTTTCTAACTGATACTTGCTGCATAAGTGGCTGATATACATATATAGTTTCCCCCCTTTGATCAACATTCAAACTTTATATCTATGGATATCTAAATAAGTATATATCTGGGTATACAAAAAGATTTTCACCGGTTCCTTTTTTTTCGTATGTACATACATAGCTATATTATTACATGTCTGAGGGCTTCATATTTATAAGCTAGTCCCCCATTAGAATGACGTTACTCATTTTTTTTTTAGTATTGTATCGTAGATGTTTTTTGTGTTTCGCATCAGTTATAGCTACAGATACAGCAAAATTTAATGACATGCATTGCTAAAACTTCCGACTAAACTGGTAAACTTCAGTAATCGAATGGACTTTGATGGTCCAAAGCTTACGAGGAAATACTCGAACGCACTCATCTGTTTAATTTTGATTCATCGGATGGATAGGATGGTAAACGCTTTTAGAAATTGTTTTAATCTGCTGCGAGAAATAACAGACTCCATTCATTCGCTCAAAAGTTGTTTGATAGTTTCGGTGTCATCAAGAAATGATCTATAAATGTTGTTAGGTTTGACTTATTAGCGACGAATGATCTTTGCACATTCTGGATTAATTGCTGTAGGTATTCACAACTGTTCATGCTATTGCCAACACTTTAATATTAGTTTTAGTTGACTGATGGGAAGTTCACAGAATGAATCTGGGCCAGTGAAAGGAGGTAAGGCACCTGATTTTGCGATCAGCTATTTAGTTACCAGTGATGCCCTTGTAACCTAGGACTCAGGCAAATGAGAGTTTGTCATGGGCAGGAACCTGCGCAAACTATTTGGTAATGCGTTTTCCTGATGTACTGTCTGGCACAGAGCTCGATTTTATAGACCACTGCTTGGAAGATGGTGGTATAGTAGGCCATCTCAGTGTTTTACCAGATTTAAAGTTAGGGCCGCATATTCCGGCACATACTCTATTTTTTTTTTATTAACCGAGTTCGTGTACCAGTCAGATTATTTCTTCAGCTGAGGAGTCTGATTATCCCAAACGAAGCGGTTTCCGATAAAGGTTTTGAAGGACCAGTAATGTATATTGGTGGTAAGGATAGAAACGAAAATTTGTTTAGTATTATCAGGTGTCGAACTAAAACAGAAGTTTTAAACTGACATAAAATATTTTATGGGGCTGGCATCCGCTATATGCATGTCGTAATTTTGTGTTCCTTCTTTATTATGAGAATCCTTTAAGTATTAGGAGGTACTTAAGTAAGAATGCAGTAGCTATTTGCATGCTTTCCGCATAATATGATAAGCCTATTCAAGTTATTTATCCATGCAATCTACATTCGCCATCGATTCACTCTACTAACACGACTGTTGTCCAAACCATAATCAGAAATATTTTACTGGCAATGGATGCTTTAATATTTACCCCAGTTTATGGTGCTCAGTATTAGCTCATTTCTCGTTCATGAAATGAAATTCCAAAGCTTTTCCGTGCCTTGTCAAATCGTTTGTCTTTTCATTTTCTCGCATTCCCACGTATCCTTCTACCGTAAGCAATGTCAATTTATTTCAGAAGATATTCCAAAATACATATCTGACAGCTCCATGTGACTATAGTTACTACTTGATTATCCATTGTTCTGCATTACCTTACCCACGTTCAATTGATCCAGTGCGTCTCGAATTGATAGGATGAAGTATTTGATTATACACTCACGTGACATGTGATACTTATTGCACCAGCAATGCCTAAGTAGTATCGAGTACATCTCACTTCGGTTAAGCTCCTAACTGCTTTGCATAACATGATAATTCCAAGTAAATCCATTAAAGTACCTATATCCGTATGTTCTTTCTTGGATGGTTTCATTGAAAGAATAAGCTCACCAAACTAATGTACTACGAAAACTATATTGGTCATATGGCCCCCGAAATTTAGTTGGATATTTAGCTGCCACCTGTATGCGACGTTAAGTCATCTTGCTAAGATATGCAACAAGTAACAAATAGACTTCCTGCCCTGCTGTTTCTGAAAGAAAAAATAACCGAAGATACCGTCAAAATCAACATCTACATTATAAAGCTCTTGTAGATTGGTTTTACCCTAAATTCAGCAATTTTGCTTGTTTATGAAGCCATTTACAGAAAAATGGTCAGTTTTAAAACTACCTCAAGACCTAATATGTATTTTGTTTGTTGACTTAGGTTGCTACATCTACTATATGCGCATAGTAGACGAGTTCATGTCCTTGCAAAAAATATATCAAAATTCTTGCTATTCCTGTTGTAACGCATACCAATACGAACGATGTGAATGCTTTCTTTTGAGTGGGTAGCACCGCGGCGTTGCACAGATAACTAGTGATAATTTCATACCTCATAACCAGGGTTGCCGTTAGGCGACTAAAGTCGCTATTTGGCGACTTTTTAGTGTCCGGGACACCAGGCGACTAATTTTTTGAAAAATGCCGAAATTGGACACTTTTTCAAAATCATGCGACACTTTGGGACACTCAGAATTCATTTATTAATTGTGCTGCCAAATTACTTGCTTTGCTACTGGACCAGAGTCGTAAAAGAATTTTACAATTTTAGTCTATTGAATTCATCTAGAAATGATTTGAAGTCTTTTTTATAAAAAAGATTAGGATTTAAAATTTGCCATTCTTTTGAAGTCACTAATTAATGCATTCAATATTTAACAAACACTGAATTGAAATCACTTTTGAAGTCAATCGAATTTACTTGATGTAAGTTGAAGTCAGTAGTGAATTCACTGGAAATCAGTTGAAGTCAGTGCATTCAATTGAAATTTTTGGAATTCATTTATATGTGGAAATGTATCTGTTTCAAATCCTTGAAAATTTTAAGTAAAAAATAAAGTTTTTGTTATGAAAATCATTAGACGATGTTGAGTCTCGTCAGCTTGGTCAAGCAATTTTACCCTCTTATATTTTGTTAAGACATCAAAATCTTCAAGTTTCAAACATCTCGGTATCTACACTACCTCAAAATTTGAATATTGTCCACAAATGACTTATAATCAGACATCAATATCAACACGATCCACCACCTGGAATCAAGTGAGTTAAAATTATTGCAGTTGAATTCACTGACTTCAACTGAATTCACTACTATATATGTGAATTCACTCCTGACTTCAAATTCAGTGATTGCTAAAAATTAAATGCATTAATCGCTGACTTTTAAAGAATGGTGTATTCAAGTTTTTTTTTTATTTCGCAGTCTTTTTTGAACATGATTGCTTCAACCAAAAATTTGAATTATATTTTTCATGAATTCTGCGAATGCATTTCCAAAAGAATGCATTCTTCTATAACTCTGCTACTGGTTTGGGAAATTCCAAAGCATTTAACGGGCAAGTAGCTAAAGTTTGTATATGTTCGTAAAAAAAGTGTCAGTATATTGGAATTTCCTTGCTCCAGAACTTGCTCCTGTGACCGCCTGGTACAAAATCTGATTCATTTCAGTAATTAGTTAAGAAAATGATAAATACTCGTAGTGCTGCCTGTATGAATATCTTATAGTTTGTATTGTTTTAATCTTTAATTGCTTCTGTTAATATGATTTAAAACGATATTTTCATGATTATATTATTGATGTGAAATGTGAAATTTTTCAGCGACAACCTTGCTCCTAACACTCCACAAATTGTGGCTTCACTCTGCTGATAGTAAATAAATTTCCCGAACCACATTGAACGTTTGACGAACAGGAACTAAGGGTTTTGTGATTAATAATCCTGATTAAATGGTGCACCTCTCTGATCACAGCTGTGAAAGAATAAAATCTTTGATAAATTATACATATGTATCTTCCCCTTTTGAAAAACATCCTTTCCTTACCTGACGACTGTAGATTAGATTCATTGCGCTACAAACTGCTAATTAAAATCCAACACACCTTATTTCATCGCGTAGAAAAATAATACATACATATATCCCTAGAGTTGCATTTGTAAAGTTGGCTTACTCAATCCTCAAAGAGAATTAATAAGTCGAATGAATTTATTTTCTGTTATCCTGATTCGTACTAATAGCTTTTTATATAATTTGTGAAATTGAGTTTTTATCAATTTTCTTTCCACTGACTTTCCGTTTCGAATCTCGTTTGTTGTTTTTTTCTTTTAGGTTTTGCTGGTGAACTTTGCAATTTTGAGTATAACGAATGCGAATCGAATCCATGCCTGAACGGAGCAGAGTGTATAGATCAAATCGGCAGTTTTGAATGTAGGTGCTCCAAAGGATATATTGGAAGTCGATGTGAGATTAAGGTATGTAACTTGTAATTCTTTCATTTCTCCTTTTTCTATGCAAATTTGGTTTCTGTTTGTTTTTTTTTTTTATTTTTTTTCTGACGCAAATGCAATTTTATTTGTTTTTCTCTTTCTATCTCGTTGCCATTGTTGGACAAACAAATCACACAAACACATCCATTCTCTCTATTTATGGTTGCGCGTTGTGTCTCCGGGGCTTGAATGGCATCGTAACATGATTAGGTGGATTTTTGTGCCAATAAACCTTGCCCCGAAGGACACCGATGCATTGATCATGGAGATGATTTTAGTTGCGAATGCCCGGGAGGACGAAATGGTCCGGATTGTAATCAAATTCCAAGGACGGTAAGTCATGACTCATATTGTAGTGGGGGAGGAGGGTTGGATGTATGGCAGGAAAGAGCACTCCTGGTAGAATGAATTTTGTGTTTTTTTTTTTTTTTTTTGCTTTTTTGTTCTCCTTTTTGTGGTTTGTCTCTGTTGAATAGAATGAAAATGGTTGTACGTGGACTTGTGTGCAGTTGCCTTAGATGATGAGATCTTTATGGTATATTTTGTTATGAGAAAGTGAGTTGGACCATCTCTCGGTCTATAGAATACCCCATGTGGTTTCTACAGAAATCTGCTTGCTGTTCTCTTTGCAAATGGATTACGTTTCTGGTTAATAACGTGTATAGACTTACTGAAAGGAGTTTAGTCGGTGGCCTATTTTGTAGAAATGATCTGCTTTTGGTTTCCTGTAACGTGGACAGTATGAATATGTGTACATATACGTAGATAAAGTATGGTTAGTGGCATTGGGGCTTTCTTTACACCGAAATGTATTATTGAAATTATGTAAGAAGTGAGAAAGTGAATTAGTATTGTTTGTTGGGGTTTCCGAGTGTGCTTTGTGTTTGCAGTTGGGAGAAAGGTATCCATTTACACACACATGAAGCACATGTTAGCTTTAGAAATTCTTATTCCATATAATTGTTGAGGTATTTGGTAAAATTGAGGGGACAACTTTGATTTTGTGTAGTCAAACCCAAATTCTTAAATTAGGGTTTAATTAAAATGGAAATATTAAAGTTTTCAATTTTTTTTTTTCAGTTAAATTAAAATTTATAATGATAAAAACTGATAAAACTGATGTATCCTACGTTTATAAAATACGTATTTTGCACCGCCTCATGCTAGTAAGTTTTGAATCACAGATTATTCTCGAATCTAGTATCCTTTTGAAACTCAGACTTAGGTCTCACCCTGTCTGGGACCATTGTAGTTTCCTCCATTCTTGGGCTTGATATCAGAGTATGGGTACAAAATAAAAGTTAGTAATAGTACAGGCATAATATCGTGTTGAATGGTGTACATGTTCCTTGTTTGACCCGAAGTTTTGTTATATCGTCTCTTTATTTTCAGTCATTGAAGCTAAACATTCTACCAGTAATTGATCACTCATTCCTTAGTTCAGAGGTTCGGATTTTCTATTTCTCTCAAACCGGACGACTGAGACTTAAAACATTCTTGTCTGAACTGTCGCGCTTATTTCTTCTCTTTTCTTTTTGCCTTGTAGTTATTTATATGTACCACGTGCACACAGGATGTTTTTTTTTATTCTGTGCTTACGTTCATGGGGTTATAACTACCCTTAAAAGTTCAATGCATAGTGCGAACGGTTAATTTTTGACTTAAGTCTGAGAGTACCTATACAACTAAGAAATACTAAGGTGTAGAAAAACCAGCTCTTCCGGTTCCACACCCTAAGTCGCTTGAGGTCTTCATTCTTTTGCGTTTTTCTTATGGTTTAGATTCAAAAACACTGAAATCCTTATATCAAATATCTGCAAAATCTAGACTCCAGTGATTGTGATGAGGGAAACCATTATAGTGCTTTCAACCGCAACTGACATCTATGATTCCTTCCGGGGTGTGGTTTTAGAGTTCATAGTGGACCCATGATGTAAACAATAGTTATCTGTACCAACAGTAGACTGCTTATTCCTTGTACTCCTGGATGTTAATCAAAAGTTCATTAAAGTGGAAGCCGTGGAAAAGCTTGTTGATGTACTTCCTGCACTTTCTGGCCTGGAACTGCACTGTTGTTTAGGATGCTCCAGATGGTATCTGTTTTTCAAAATCATTCATCATATAAGGTTTCATCTGATCACATTTTGGGAAGTAAGTGCAGCTTCTTATTAAATCTCTACCTACTGCTTCAAATAGATGAGCCCACCTTGTGACTCTTAAGCATATACAGATACTGTCTACATATGTAAGTATTAATTGAACTTTGTTCAACTGGATGCATCTGTTGACTGTCATCTGAGTGGTTGAGCGTGAAATTTGACAGTGGAATATCGATCATCATGACAACTTAACAGTTTGCAAAAGTGGTTTACAAGTACTCAGTATCGACTGAAACTTTGATACGATACATTTTCATCCATCGCTGTATATCCGTCATAGAGTGTATCGCATTTTCTTTCCGAAAAGTTTAATGGACTTGTAAACAACTTTCATCTATCCAGGCAGTACGAAGTTTTAATGTCAAATCAGATGTCAAAGATTTTGAATTCAATCCATCCGATTGCACTTCTTAAACGGCGACGGTGATGTCTACCTTCTAAATGGTTGCTGTCCTTATATCGCTTGCGAAACATGAGAGATGTGAATTTATGGTTATCCAAGACTTATGGATACTTTAAAGGTATCTGGTACCATGGCCCCATCAAATCATTTTTTATCTACCTATACACATATGTATGTGGGAATTAATTTATTCAAGAATTATGATTTATTGAAATAAACGATGTATTTTAAACGTAAATATGTACATATGCGTGTGGGGATTAAATAAATTTGGTTTTCACGATGGCGACGATGGCTGCGATGTTTACTGCTCGGCTGCTGGGTAAAAAGTGTCCTCCAACTCTGTTGCATCTGTCAAAGTATGTAGTTTGACGACGGTGGTGCCAAGTAGTCCGTAGCGTGGCTAGAGTTGCCAGTCGTCGTGTTTGTGATCCTCCATGTATGTATATGTCACTCTTAGACTCTCAACGATATTTAACCATGAGACAACTATTCAGCAGGATTCCGATGTGATTTTGCCCACAGGCATGCTTCCTTCAATTCGAGGATCAGTCTTCTCTTGTATATTTTGTCCAACATTAATATACATACATTTAATGAGAAATTTCCTCCATTTTTCGAACTTCCACTGACATATTCTTGAGTAATTCATCAGCTGATGATGGAGGTCAAGCACAAGCACAACGTCCTGATTAAGATGATATAAGGCTAGATACAGAGATTTACTTGATTACCATTAGCCATACCTACTCTTGCCCATCGACTAAGTTATCTTTCGACACTATGAATTCCTGAATAGATTCACGATGAATAGTTTTTCCACTTGTCCGCACAATTTCGTGAATTGCATCCTCGTCTAAAATATGCATCATATGGACGTCCAAAGCGCGTTGCATAGAATCATTGATGGTTTCAACGGACTCGTGGCAGAAGTCCCTTGCTCCTGAGTACCTTACTTTATGGACACTACTCTTGGTGAAAGTCCGAGCAGAGCGGAATTTTAAGTGGAAATTGGAATTGCAAAATTTCGAACATTCCTGTTGAAGTTAGCATAAAACTCGAAGGGTTGTTTCTATGATTTCGAAAAGTCTGTTTGCCTAACTTATGCTAGGGAATTTCCTGAAAAGGAATAATTACTCTTGTTTAATCGTAATATTCGTGCTGAAAGACACACGAAATCCTTTAAGTAGTCGCATATATGAATGAATATGCTTTCATGCATACTAAATACTTAAAAACGTAAGGACGGGTTATTTTGAAGTCGCATCTCGCGTGTATCTGTCGTTAATTAAACTTTTTTTTTTTGCGTGAATCCAATTGCTAAGGCAATTTACTAGGTGCCCTGTATACAATCAATATTCCGTTAAATAAGACATAAAAATTGCAAATAAAACCATTCGCACACACATCTGTTTTATTCATAGCTCGTATCTACAATAAAACAACGCGAGTGCAATTAAATTTACAAGCGGAATTTCATTTCCATACCAATTCCGAGCTCGGAAAAAACAGAAAAGAAAAAAAATTGAGGTATCCTCCCACCATTCATCCTTCTCTATCCCCATATCACGTCAAGCCAGTTAGTAGTACTCGTACATATCTTCGAAATGCTTCCTCGCAATACATGTTCCTTCTGCCATAGCATATGAATCGGGAAGTTTACGCGAGGGCCATAAAAGCAATTGTTTATCGTCGAATTAAATCGTATTGTTGCTAAGGACGACGACACGATGGGTGGAGGATGCAGGATGCGATTGTTACGTGCTACTCCCGCACGTTAATTCGTTGGATCGCGCGTAGGTATTCCTCTTGTTTGAATAAGCAATTAACAATTCATCGCTGCAAATAACACGGAACTGGCTTCACATCGACCAGCACCTGTATCCTTTTGTGTCGTGCGTGTTGTTGTCAACGCATACAGATGATATTATGTATTTTCATTTGGTACGTGTATTGCACTATTGTTCGCACAATAATGCCAAACAGCAGTTCTTCGGTTTTTTTTTTTTTTGTTTTGTTTTATTTTCATCTTTAATGAACTTATCTGAAGGTACGAATTAATTCACCTATCCATAGCTTGCTCCTGGTGCTGCCGATGCATCTGCTGCTGTCATCGTTCCCGCACCAGTTCAACATAGATCCAGGGAAACGGCAGTACACCAACAGGCTCTTCATCATTTCAACTTTCATTTCCACTGGCAATTCCATTACTTCTATTAGCGCATGCACCTGTTATCTGAGCTTTTTACCTCCGCTCCAACTTCCGCTTGAAATGCGATTCGCTGAACAATAAAAACCATACAAATGTGTATGAAAAAAAAAAAAATTCTACCAGCCAACTCCTTGATATCCACATATTGTTTTGCAAGAGCGCCGTAGAAACAACTAGGGTTGCCGAATTAATACGCTTCAATGGGGATGCAAAGGCACCACCAAGCGCGTATGCGGAATATTTTCATATTTATTCCCCCTAACCAATGTGTTTTTACGTACATATACACATATACGTATATGTGAGATACTTCCTTTCTTTTTTTTTAATTTTTATGAGTATGTAATTTAAAAAAAAAATAAAAAAAACTTTATTCAAGCAACTTGTTTCTATACAATGTATGTATGTATGTTATGAAAATATGGTGCATGAGGCTTTATTGGCCTTCGGTTGGGTTTGAGGTAGAAACTATTTATGTAGTGAATTATAAATTGATATTCACTTAATTGTTTTTATTTTTTATTGTATCCCTTTCAGCAGTGCAATGTTAATCCTTGTACTCATGGAGGAACCTGCTGGTCCAGCGGAGATTCATTCTACTGTGCCTGCCGGCCCGGATACACTGGAACAATGTGTGAAGGTACGTTGGAATGTGTAATATTCTGTGAATGGTTGTAGCTACTATGTGGATGTGCACTATGTTGAACTCTCAAAAAGAGGTCACTTAACGTTTGAGTATGAATTTACTACATTTGACCAAAGTGCATAAAACGATGAGGATAAAAAGTACACTCTACGTTTACACATACCTACTGTTAGTTTTAGGTTTATTAGTTAGTGGGTGGAAAAGGCTTTGTAGAAGATACATATGTATCACTTAGCTAATTGTTTATCAAATGCTTTGTAGCTACTTTTATTAGGAAATCCTTTAAATGAATTACTGCTCCGCGGGGGAATTAGAAGGAAAGATACTGGTGAGTTGGATATACTACAGAAGATATTTGTACTTCGTTTGTAAGTACCCACATGATGTAAGTGAGTTTTTATTTTTTTTATTTTTGCCACGTTTTTGCCAGGTTCTATCTACTACCTATGAGTAATTTTTGGACTACTTAGGAGTTCGGACTTCTAACTGATCAAATAAACTTTAAATTTCACCCATAGGGAGAATGCCCGCTTTAAATTCAATGAAATGAAGTAGATAGCTAGTACATCTAACTTACTGTACCCAATTGGAGGAAGCTAACTAAGGAGAGAGCTAAAGAGATACTATGTAGATACTTGTTGGTAGAATTTCAGATTCACTATGGACTGTAGCACCACCAAAAGTGAAGTCGTTACCATAGATTCCGATACTCTTTACTGTTTTCGTGTTTTACAAGTTTCTAAAGACAGCTTCACATTCAGGACTAACTTTAGTTATCCAAATGAATTCGAGTTCACACAACTAAATCCTGTAGATAGCTAATACTTAGCAATAAAAGCAAGCAGTGGATCTCTTAGACTTGACGTTTCTATTACTTTTTCATAGATTGTCTGATACCTATGTATATCATCATGATATATGGTATCTTCCTTTGGATGTCGTGGTTAGTGCATCAGTTTACTGAATTTAATTCTCATACAACATCAAAGTTTTTTTCACAGCCGTACCTCCCACGAGCATCTGACAAACATTCGAGGGAATAATTGTTATGTAAATGCTTCTAAAAATGTATCTTCAGAAAAATCCCTTGCACAGTATATCGCATCCATTAGTGTGAAGAATATGTATAATATAATAATACTATGCCTACTGTAAAAAGCTCATCCCTGGGTCTGGTACGGTCATGTTGCGCCAAATATTTGTATTTTATGGTGGCACAAGCATAAATTGACGAATACCGATGATTGGTAAGATTTGCTGTTGGCTAAATGTTTCGTGTTAGGTAATTATTATTGGTAATCCTAATTAATTATAGCTACTAAGTACATGTTGTCACTGCCTTTAGCTTCAACTACGTAAGTCTGTAAACTTATTAGTTGATTTGACATCATATGTACCTTCACACGTGTATGCATAAACTTGGGTATGCTTTATAGGTAATTATAAGTACCATGTAGCTCATTAATCGACACCTGGCTGTGAGCCAAAGTAAGCTGATCATTTAAATGCTCGGACAGCTACTGAGTAGACCTTTAGTGTTGTTTAGTGTGCAAATGTAGCTGCTTTGTTCAGTGTTACTATTCAGATGAATGAATCATGGACAAGCTGTTCTTAACAAGATATTAAAAGACGTTTGTTAAGTTCACACAAGATAAAACAGAATACAGATTGTTTACAAATTATTCTATGAGAACAGAATGTAGGCTTTGTTTAAAGTCGTTTTCTCAAATAACTTCTATTCTAATCAATCGTCCTATTAGAGTAGTTAAAGGCTTCCTAATTTCGTACAAAATCCAAATATTGTGCTTTGCTTAAGAATTGGAGACTGGTGCTCTTAAAATAACAGAGTCTGCTTTGTTTATTCTAAGTGAAGAATGACTTTTTGAGGCTCGTTAAGAGGCGCTTTTGCTTTGCAAAACAGGCGCTCAATTTAGATCATGTTCTTTCCAGGCTCCGTATCAGATTATAGTTTTATGCTAAAATTAAACAACTACACGCCAAAGGAAGCTTTAACATACCAAATTACGAATACAATACCATAAGGGATCTTTTCTGAATTGATATCGTTAAGATCACTGCAGATCGAGAAAAGAGACTACAGGATCGTTGGTAAATAGATAATTAGGAGGTCGTTCAGCGATATTTTGTGTCCAACTTCGTGAGGATATTTCTGGGTCAACTAGCTTGTATAGGTAGGTAGGTAGCAGTGGTTGTGTCAGCAAGCCGCGCTAACAAAATAATTAGCGCAAAGAGCACCGTTTTAATACCACAACTCAAGTGACCTAATGGATGTGAAAAAAAAGGGTGTTAGCGATTTGAGGTAGCGGAAAAGAGGGAGGATTATTTAAATCCATCCCGTTACATTGAGGAAACTGATGATATCCCCAATGCTAATCTCCGCCAACTCTAATAGGTTGTCGAAAAAGGGTTTACCTAGTGTGCGCTGCCTCGCCCTGCCTAGAGCTGGACACTTGCACATAAAATGTAAGAATGTTTCTGTCTCGTTAGCAGTATTACAGCTGCGACAATGTGCATTAAATGGAATGCCTATTCTGGCCGCATGAACCCCGATGGGCCAGTGGCCAGTACTAATTGCCAGAACTCTTGCTATATCTGCACGGTTTCTACTTAAAAGTTCTTGTGTTCTACTCCAGCAGTAATTCGGCCACATCTGTCTAGATATGATGCAGTTCCTCACCCCCTGCCATCTGCAGTCAGCCTTTGATAGATAGTGCGCCAAGATGCTACCCTTAAGGGCCCGCAGTGGGACATTCACCTCCTCCGCGAGGGAACCATCAAGGGCAGAACCCCGTCTTGCAAGTTCATCAGCTCGCTCATTACCCTCAATGCCACTGTGCCCCGGCACCCAAAGAAGGCTAATCCTGAACCGATGACCAAGAGAGGCAAGTTCCTCTTTGCACTGTTCTACGAGCTTCGAACATGAAGTGGCAGATGAAATAGCCTTGATAGCGGCCTGGCTATCAATGAGGATGGCTATAGAGCTAAGGGGTATGGTGGTTTGTTTGAGTAGTCGGCAAGCCTCTCGTACAGCAAGAACTTCCGCCTGGAAGACGCTGCACGAGTCAGGGAGCCGGTACGATTTGGAAATACAGAGAGGAGCAGAGAAGTAGAGTACGCTGAGTCCACATCCAGTAGCCCATTTGCTAATCTTGACCAAGGCACCTTCCATAATCTCACTGATTACTGAAGGAAACATCCCTGATACCAGTATTAAAACATCATCCGCATACGCGACGACCTTGACTCTAGCTCTGTCTAACCTACGCAGGATTTTGTTGATTGCCATAAGCCAAAGAAGAGGAGATATGACACCACCCTGTGGTGTTCCTCTTGCGACGGATATGGTGGAACTGCTGTTACCGAAAGTCGAATGAATGATTCTGGTTTTTAGCATAGTCACTATCCATTTGCTAATAAACTCTTCCACACCCAGTTGGAGTAGAGCTTCCTGAATCGATTCAGTGCTGACGTTGTTGAAAGCGCCTTCAACGTTTAAGAAGGTAGCTAGGGTATATTGTTTATAGTGAATTGTCTTTTCTATCGTTCGCACAACTTCGTGGAGTGCCGTCTCCGTCGAACGCCACTTAATATATGCGTGCTGAGAATTTGATAGAAGGGATTGATCTAGGGTATTTCGTATGTGTGTGTCTAAAATACGTTCCAACGTCTTTAGAAGGAAAGAGGATAAGCTGATGGGTCTAAAATCTTTTGCGGATTCATGTCCCCGCTTCCCAGCTTTCGGAATAAACACAACCCGAACACGTCTCCAGCTCAGAGGAACGTGGCTTAAAAGAATACAGCCCCTGTAGATAGGTACTAGCCATGGAACCACCTGATCCAAAGTTTTCTGCAGCATAACCGGAATTATGCCGTCAGGGCCAGCCGACTTATAGGGAGAGAAGCTGTTAATAGCCCAGGAAGTGCTAACTGCTGTAATTGTTGTCTTAATGTCATTCCAAGATGAGGATTGCGGGACGTGAAGGTCCGGTGCAAGAGCAATTGATTTAGTGCATCCTGGAAAGTGAGTTTGCATTAAAAGTTCAAGAGACTCTTTTGAGGAGTCCGTCCAAGTCCCATCCGGCGGGCTGGAGTGTTCTTTGGACAGAATTTTACTCAATCTGGCCGAGTCCTTTATGGTTTCAATGGACTGACAGTAGTCCATCCAAGCCAGAGATTTGGCCTTTTGAATGGATTTTTTGTATTCTTTGAACTTGTGTCTAAAACAGATATTGAAGATATCACTAGTAATCTTCCTGAGATTAGATAGATCTTCGTTCCACCAAGGAGGGAATATTTTCTTACTATGTTTAATAGGACAGGAAACCTTAAAAGCCGTACCCATGGCCATTTCTAGGGTCCTGATTTTGGCGTCCAGTTCCTCAACTGATTCAATTTTCAAGTTGGGAATACTGTGAAGTTTTGATTTGATCACCTGACCAAATTTCTTCCAGTCAATTCTCTTAGGGTTTCGAAATGGCTTAGGAGCCTCGACCTCGAGACACACATTGTATAGGATCCATCTATGGTCAGAAAAAGACAGACGATCGGATACCCGCCAGTTTTCTACCCTAAGGGTATCGTTGTTGGTTTTTAAAGTGATATCCAAAACTTCCTCCCACCCTCTGAAATTGTGCGTACTTGGAAAAATAAAAGTTGGAGGACGTTACAAACAGAGAGGTTGAACATCACTAGCTTGTATACGGTTGTAAGCTTAAACCTTGATCTATCAAAAACCTAGTTCTTGCAAATGATGAGGAGTTGAGAGACGTAAACTATCACTGACAATCTTTCTAGTCTGATGGCTGCATACAGCCGTGGTTTACCTTGGAACCTGTTGGATGAACAGAAAGTAAATATTCGTAGTATTAATATTACAAGGCTGATGGACCTTTATGTAACAGAAAATGAACTATGAATACTATTTGGCGTTAAAATAAGTGGCTTCCTGGCGAATCGTCAAGATTAGTCTCAACCACTTCTGTGAGAGGAAATTTTCAGTTCATTGGTTAAAACGCCCCGAAAAAGTAAGCAGAGACCTATATGATGTATGGAAGATTTGTAAGCTACTCTAATGTCTACATAATTCGTTAAATAATTACTTTTTTCACTTTCATGCAAAACTATTGAAAAAAATAGATTTATTTGATTTGTGGACGGGGTTGTCGGAGGATTTTAAAATTTTTTCCAAGAGTACTTTTATTGGATTCTAAGACATCCATATTCTTAATTTTTTTATAGCTCAACATGTAGGCCATTAAAACTTTTATTTTGTTTATATCCTTAAAACCAAGCACATTGAAGAATGGGCATGGTCATCGCCGACCGTAGCTCGAAATTCTCTAGAATTTGATTTTTGAATATTTGTTTTCTTTCAATCAATTCTAAGACAAATGGACCTACATTTTTCAAATGTAGAGCCATCATCCTTTTAAGGCTCGAATCTCTGTAAATCCTTGATTTCTTTTGGTTGAAAAACCAGCCCAAAACAAAACACGAACTACACAAAAAAGTCTTCTATAACATCAATAATGAATTTGCTAAGGCGAAAAGTGTCATGTCAGAATTTGCTTTCTTTTATTTTGATTTTAGTAAATTTTACTTAAATTCCTCTACAAGCTATTTAATGAAATTGAGAAAAATTCCTTTACATCGTATAGATAAACAAAAATATCTAGATAAAGGTAAACAATTAAAATTTAAAATCACTTCAGATTCATTTGCTTTTTTAGCAAGAACACCGGAAAATGTATAAATATGCATCCTTTGTTTTATATGCAACCTACGAGAGGATGTATACATATGTACATATGTATGTATACAGAGTGCACTGAATAGCAAAATGGTAGCTGTTTGCTTTTAATTTATGAAGGAATAGAAATCATAGCAATAATTTAGCATTAAAGCTCACTCGGATTCACCATCGAATGAAAATTTGTTCCATGGGATTTCATGAGGACGTTAACCGTCCAACCTTTTTTTCTAGTATAGTAGGTACTTGCTATTCACATAAAGATACAAATGCATAGTGTAAAACGACCATAGAATGGTATGTACAGGTAGATGTAACAGGAGTATGGCGTGTGGACCTGCACAGAAGGAGTGAGGAAAAATTTTTGTAAAAAATAACTAATGCCCAAATGCGAGTTCCGAAGCAAATAAATGGAATCCAATTACTCACTAGAGTAAACAGATAGGTATATGACCAAATTAAAAATATCAAAGGGTAGGTATGTCATGAATCATTAAATGATACATCCGATATACCGAGTTGCTTTTACATTACTAAACTGTTCATCAAACGTACTATGTAACCTTATGTCAGCGAAAGAACATGTAAATCAAGTTTTTTTAATTTTATTTTGCGCTTTCAGATATTCGTATCCGCATTTAATCTTAGAAAATAAAATATCCGTTTCTGTATTTTCTATAGCGTACATAGATACGAGTATGCTAAATGGATATTTTTTTAAGTATAAAATCCTTAGTGCATCTTTTTATAGCGGATTGAGCAGTTGCAAAGTATACCCATGCAAAATGAACAAAAAGCATCTAACATGCGATTATTTTGGGATTTCAAATAACCCTAGCACTTTTTTCAATTAGGTTAACCTTGATGGAGAAGAAAAAATATTTCCAGTTCAAAGGTAAAAGTCACTAAGTGCATTTTTTATAATTTTACTAAAACAGACTCAGCTCTCAAAAAATGTCATTACTTAACTTTTACATTTGAACCGACGATATATGTATATGCAACGGTCTGTGTTAAATACAAGTGGACTCACTGCCTCATTCATGGCTATCTTCTATCTTTCGCGATCTCAAGTGAGATGTAAATCACCTCATAGCCGTCGACAGCGATCTTTTTTCCTACATTTATTTACAAACATATGATGCACATATGTAGGTACGCTATAGGCTTCTCCTAATTTAGTTTAAAGTCCTCTATTTTCATATCGTCTCCATATCCTCCCAATCGGATTGACTTGTTGAATATTCTACCTTCTATCCTAGTTCTAGTCCTGAATACTATGTGCTCCATCATACCATTTCTGCCCATCATGATTTGGTAGACCGCAAACTTGTTACAGAACTTTCAAAACCGTATTTTTCTTAAAAAACCTAATATACATACTACTACCATTTCCTTAATTGTTCCTTGCATGTTTATGTAAATAGTTATAGATATCACAAAACAAAATGCTGTCCCAATAGAAATGCAAAACCTATCCAATAGGATGACAACTATTTTTTATAAGACTTGGGCTCCATCATTCCCTGGCTCAGACTAAACGTTCGCCTTACGGGCTATTGCACTGCGTGAAACTCACAATCGCGTTATTGTTAAGCTTCAAGAAATCGTCACAATATCGTCACGAATATTCGGCGCGACAGGTCCTAGCCAAAACCATTCATGTTCTTCATATTATTTTCTTCACTCGAATGAATACTGTTTAATGCAGTGTCTAAACGGACATTTTTTACTTGCACCTATACCTATAGGGCAAGTATTGGTTTCGTGAAAAATTTCGAACTCGAGATTTTAATCAAACTTGACATTACTATGATGGAGAAGTCCAAAAAAGTGGGTCCGCCAATTCCGTCTGTCTGTCTGTCTGTCCGTCCGTCTGTCTGTCTGTCTGTCTGTCTGTCTGTCTGTCTGTCTGTCTGTCTGTCTGTCTGTCTGTCTGTCTGTCTGTCTGTCTGTCTGTCTGTCTGTCTGTATATTCGACTGCAGCCCAAACGGCTGGACGGATTTGCTTCAAACTTCATATCTGGGGTCTGTGGGATGATCCCTAGAGGCGAAATTGGAATTTTCATTCTAACCTCAAAATTAAGGGTAGTTTACTTAAGGCCGATTTCACTAAAAATGGATTTTCTCGAAAACGGCTCTAACGATTTTGTGAGTTAGTTTGGGCATTTGCTATTAGATGGCATACCACGTTTTGCGCGAAAAATGCGTATAACGGTAATTTTACAAATTGACTGTTTCTCGTCTATTTCTACAGCGATTGGGCTTAAAACCAATATCTGAGGTGGATATGCTAAATGCAAAATTATAATATACCAAGTTTTGGAACTGCCACGCCTACTTTTGAAAAATTTTACTTTTTCAAAATTTTTACTAGAAATTGAAAAAAATTGTTAAAACATAATTCATAGGCTTTGAAAATCTCTATAATTTACCTTAACATCATATATAGCCACGCCCACTTTTACAAAGAAAACTTGAATTTCAGTGCTTATACGATTATAAAGTAATAGCATTAAGGTGCAAGTACGTACGACCCAGTCGTGCACTTTATTTTTTATAAGGCTTTTTCATGACAGTGTCACTTTTGGATATTTTTCAGACGCTCATGAGAGGTGAATCCTCTCTACAGTTTTTGTCTAAGCACCAGGGTTGCCATTTGGCGACTCTTTAGCGTCCGGGACACCATGCGACTACCAGAGTTGTTAAGACTGCAGTCTTTTGAAGACTGTCTCCAGTCTTTCAGTCAGTTATAAGTTTTCTAAAATTGTTAGTCATTTTTACAGTCAGTAAGTCTTTTGACTGTAGTTAGTTAGTCTTTCGACTAAAATATTCCAGTTTTCTATACCAATGGAGTACTTTAATCACCATTTTCAATATAGATTCAAAATTCACGATAGTATTTGGAATGAATTTAAGTGTCAAAGTAGTCAAAGTACTAAAAGCAGTCAATTAACTTTTACAGTTAAATGACTGTCTTTGACTGTAAGTTAATTGACTACAGTCAAGAGACTTACTGACTGTAAAAATGACTACCAATTTTAGAAAACTTATAACTGACTGAAAGACTGGAGACAGTCACTGAAGTACTGCAGTCATTTAAAATACAGCCAATTGACTGCTTCGGGTAACTGCCCAGTAAGAATATTCAAAATGACTGGTGACTGTAGTTTTAAAGTTAAAGTACTACGTCAAAGTCTTAACTTTTATTCCAAGATTTTAGTCAATTGACTATGACTTTCTGATTGCAGTCATTTAAAATACAGCCAATTGACTGCTTCGGGTAACTGCCCAGTAAGAATATTCAAAATGACTGGTGACTGTAGTTTTAAAGTTAAAGTACTACGTCAAAGTCTTAACTTTTATTCCAAGATTTTAGTCAATTGACTATGACTTTCTGATTGCAGTACCAAAGTAATGCAGTTTTGCAGGATTCATTTATAAATTGTGCTGTCAAATTACTTGCTTGGCTACTGGGCCAGAGTTGTAAAAGAATTAAACCTTTTGGGAGGTTAAGTCTATTGAATTCAACTAGAAATGATTTGAAGTCTTTTTTCTAAAAAAAACAAAACGTAATTCGGCATTCTTTTGAAGTCAGTGATTACCGAAACAGAATTGAAATCATTTTGGAAGTCAATCGAATTCACATATTTTTTTGAAGTCAGTAGTATTTTGTTGAAGTCAGTAGTGAATTCACTTGAAATCAGTTGAAGTCAGTGCATTCAATTGAAATTATTGGAATTCATTTATACATATGTGGAAATGTATCTGTTTCAAATCCTTGAAAATTTTTTCGCAAAAAATAAAGTTTTTGTTACGAAAATCATTAGACGATGTTGAGTCTCGTCAGCTTGGTTAAGCAATTTTACCCTCTTCTGTTTTGTTAAGACATCAAAATCTCCTTTAAGTTTCAAATACCACGGTATCTTTACTTCTTTTAAATGTGAATTTCATCCACAAATGTCTTATAATCAGACATCAATATCAACATGATCTACCACCTGGAATCAAGTGAGTTAAAATTATTGCATTTGAATTCACTGACTTCAACTGCATTCACTACTGACTTCAACTTCAGTGATTACCAAAAATTAAATGAATAAATCACTGACTTCAAAAGAATAGTGAATTAAAGTTTTTTTAAATCGCATTTTTTTTATCTAACAATCGCATTCTTTTATAACTCTGCTACTGGTTTGGGAAATTCCATAGCATTTGACAGGCAAGTAGCAAAAGTTTGTATACTTATGTTCGTAAAAAAAAGTGTCAGTATATGGAATTTCCTTTGCCAGAACTTACTCGTGTGACCGCTTGGTAAAAAATCTGTTTCATATCAGTAGTTAATTCAGTGGGGACACTTTTTATGCTCTGGGCGACTTTTTTGGCGACTTTCTGAAATTTTTCAGTGGCAACCCTGCTAAGCACTTGACGGTCTTCCTCGTCCTCTACTTTGGGTGTTCTGCAGACTCGTCATAAAATGTCCGTTCCAACTTAGACGTTTTTTTTTAGAACTTTTCAACAATTGGGGCCACCTTACAGGTTTTCGTTAGATCCTGGTTTTCCACTTTATCTAGTTTTATTACTTCCAACATCCATCTGAGCATCTTATTTTCTGGTATGTGCATTTTTTCCTTAATGGGAAAGCAGTGATATTTTACTATAGCAAAAAACGCTCGGGATCGAATGTTAACTTTCCAGCTAGAATGTATCCTGTGTGTTATTTCCCACTCGCTAGTTCCGTCACTACCAACTGAATGGAGGATCCTCCTCCCCTCCAAAGCTATACGATACACATTTGGTCTTGGTTCGGCTAATCTATAGTCCACTACCTGTTACTTTATTGGTGCTATCCAGAAGTCAGGTACTTTCTGCATGAGTGTGGCTTATTTGACAACTAGGTTGGAAAACAATAGGTACAGGGACTTCAAGTTTTACATCACATTTGACTATTTCACCACATTCAACACGTCCCCTAGAATCTCATGGAAGCAATCGATAATCGATCATTAACACATTAACTACAATACTATGTTAAGTGTAAGAAAGCACGAAACCAATGTACATAGCATCTGCCGCGCAGTGTTTCATTTTGCAGTCCATTTTCGATGGCACAGTAAAACTCGAAATGTACTTTAGCACTTAGCAGAGATGTGAAATAACTTGCCTATTTCCAGAAACCCACAAGTACATCCTGCCAAGGTTCAAAACGAATACACATCCTTACCTCAATCTTCATAGCTGCCTATTCAATTTCTAATTCTTCCTTATGCACTTTCCTTCCACTTCATTTTCCGTTTTAATAAAGGCTTGAATGAGCTAGTTCTGAAAATTAAAAACTAACTTTGCATACTTACATATGCATGAGTATGAAAATGTGTAGATACAAACTCCCCTAAAAACGCATATACCCTACAACAGCCTCACCCACTCTTACTATTTCCATTTTCACTCCCACACTTATCTAACGATTGATCAAAGGATTGCAAAATGTGTAAATCGATATGCCCTCAAACGGAAGCAAAGTGTCTCTTAAAGTACAATTGGAAAAAGTAAAAGTATAACGAGGGCGAAACACTTCCCATCGTTGCAATATCCAGGTCATGTCCTCCAAAGTTGCATAATACGTTAAAAAAAAAAAAACAGAAAATAAAAAACATCAGATAACAGTTGAAATACTCGATAAATGGGTCATGAAGGCGTTCTGTTGAATATGCACAAAGAGTTTTATCGGCCAAATCTAATAAATATTCACCTTTAATCCAAGAACACTTCATTAATTACATGCAGAGTGTATTTATCCGAAACTGTGTTTGTCCGTGTGCGTCACATCCTTTCATATAAAACAACTTTATTGGAATTTTTTGCATTCCATTACCAACTGAAATGGTTAATGAATATGCAACAACGCAATAAAGTGTCAGACTATCCGTAGTTGTTTGGTCCTTCCATTTACTGCAGAATTTAATACCAATGAGAGTTTCACCTGCAAAAAGGAGTTTTCATCTCTCATTTTACGGAAGTGCTAAATAAATTAATTAATTAACTTGTTTGCTAGGAGTTCATAAAGGAACTCAGATTTGCGTATTATTTTTAATACAAAGTATAAACTACCTATGCATTTATACATGATTTTAAAGTATCTGCAAAGAGGATTGTAATTGTTATTGAGTTTGAACTTTTGCTAACGAAAATACATATTCGTATTTGCTGTAAGCTTATGCGGATATTCACTGCGAAATATTTTAATTCTACATAAGTAATGGTATTGATTGTTCCTTTTCATATTCAAAGCTGCTCAACTCAGGATTATATTGCATTAAACCAAGCTAAATATACACAAGAGATAAGTTAAATATTTGTAGGCATTAATGAAAATCTAGAGAATGTTGATTGAATTAAATGTACATGCAATACTCGTATCTGTTTGCATATTCTTGGAAACCAATTTGAGTAAAGGCACTGAGTTATTTCGTTTTTGCTAAACATGACCAATGTATCTGTACGCACTGAAAATTTTATCAATGCATGTCAGATTGAAATTCCAGTCTAGTCATTAAAAATATTAAAATTGAAGAGAATGAATAGCCACATATATTTGAAAATGATATAACCCTTGCTCGGGATCCCACCGAAATAAACAGCTTTTACAATTTTGTTAACAGCAATAATTACTTATGTCCACAATTTTTATATTTCCTTACTTGGTGTTACTCTACTGCAACACCTTAATACCAATTAAACTAAATATTAATTTTAATCATTACCACCCTTAAGAATTTTCAACAAGAAAGCTTTTGTTACTTGCAAAGTATGCCATTCAATATAATTTTACTTCACTTTTACTGCAGCTAGTTCCCAACCCTTAATGCATTCTTAAGAAAAATGTGCCAAGGTCAGGTTCTTAAATTTCACAATTTCCATCCATTACCAATCATCGCTTTGTGGAGCTCTCTTTATCGATGGATGGAGGGTTATTGTCTGTCTGTCTGTCTATTCGACTGCAGCCAGAACGGTTTCAAGCTTTATATCTGGGGTCTGTGGGATAAAATCCCTAGAGGCAAAATTAGAATTTTCATTCCTCAATTTCCATTTTCTAACCTCAAAATACTTTACTCAGAGCCGATTTCACTAAAAATGGATTTTCTCGAAAATTTCTCTACCGATTTTGATAATATTTCATATGTAAGTTAGTTTGGCCATATGCTATAAGGTGACATACGTTTTGCGCGAAAAATATGGTAATGGTAATTTTAGAAAATAAAATTCCATGCACCACGGTCATTGTGGTCTCTTGAACACATATGGGTTTGTTGCGGTCCAATAATGCGAATTTAGATTATTAACAAAGCCATTAAGCCAAAAATGAGCTTCATCTCTGAAGATGACATTTCGATGAAATTAAGGATGTTCTTCAAACTTTTGCTGAGACCAGTGGGATAAGTTTAGGCGGTTCAAATTATCAAGAGGTCTCAGTTCTTAAGTTAATTTGATCTTGTAAGGGTACAGGCCAAGATGTGTTTTTCTGAAAAATTCGCCAAAATGTGAACTGAGAGATTTTTAATTAGCGTGAACGGCGGCGTGAATTCGAGCGATTTGGCTAATTTTGAACTGAAGCACTTACTTTTTACTTATTCATAAAAACGAAGGATATCCTCCTAAGTATAAGGTAGAAGTATAAGGTAATGCTTTAAAGTAAAAGGTTGAAGTATAAGCATTTCCTTCTTTTCGTATTCATATTGATTACCTCATACTTGCGAAGATATCCTTTAAGCACAAGCAAAAGGTAGACTTGTCGAATAAAGGTAGACACGTAAAATTTCTTTTAATTTTTTTGTTGTGCCAGCTCCCTTCCCTTCTCTTCGCTCAGTACTACTTCTGTTATCTTACGGATCACATCAAAAGGTTTTAGTGAGTATACGTACACCTTAGTGCGCTAAATATGCATTACTCTAGTGAAGAAGTTAGTGAAAATGTTAGTAACGAACTTCAGTTTATAGCAAGTGTGGCCGTTATATTGGAAATATCTATGCTGTCAACTACTGCATTCACAGTCCGAGATACCGTAGCTTGACTAACACCAAGTTTTCACGGATTCCTTTCTATCTATATCCAGGATCACTGAGATATTGCACACATACCTTCATTCGACCGAAATTTGAAATAACCGGTCTTAAAGTTGCGACCACCGACTCAGAATTTCGGTAGTAATTTTCCATAATTTTCAAACGTTGTTCGTTCGCGAACCTTGACTGACGTTTTGAGCTTGACAGACCATAAAAATGTGTTTAAAGGTCTATTTATATTACAATATAAAATGTTTATGTCCCTATTGTAAAACCCTTTACTTGATCAATACGCGAGTCTACCTGCCTTTGTCAGAAGTATTCCAATAACCTTTCCAGCCTGTTTTACTCTGACTTCTTTCTGGTACCTGCCGGTTCTCACCATGCTTTTCTGTCCTCAAACTTTTTACAGATTTCGACCAATTCTGCTGCGGTATATTTTCAATATATCGTCCATTCCCTTATAAACGTTAGCATCTGACCTAGTAAGTCATACCCTATGGATTTTAACATTCTTTTATGCAGAATGACTTGACCTAACCTTAATAAATAGGTATTAAAGGTAATAATTTGATGACGATACCTCTTCTATGCAAAGGTAGCCAAATAATTTCACTGTTGACACTTCGAATGTTCATAGAACCAGCAATAATTTGAATGCCTCCTATTAACCTTGACATCAAGTGGAGCCCTTTACCACACCCTTAAGTAGAATACCCTAATTCCTATAATTAAAGAGCTAATTAAAATATTTACTTTTAGTCCAAAATTATATATAAATACTTAGTAAAGAATATTATGTATTGTAGTGAACCTCCCAAAACAAAACATTAAATCAAAACATTTCCACACTTCCTGCATTGTATTGCATCTGCACACAAAGTACATACATACTATGTTTCGAGTGACAACTAAGTCAAACGTCACAAGTATTATACAATGTCGTAGTCCATTGCACTGCCCTATGCATGCGTCATTTGGGAATTGGCTGAAACATGGTTGTTGCAATGACTCATGGAATGCGTGTCAAGTATCCCGCGAACCACTTAGTATCAACATGCATTGGAAATGCTATTAGGGAATAGGTACATAAGACCAATATTTTTGAGAATAAAGATAGAATCATTTTGATTCTTCAGACAACTAGTTTCGTAAAGTTTTGGTAGATACCTATGGCATTCAAACCCTGCCCAACGAGCTAGGTCTTTAGCTTTGGCATATACCTATGGTATTTGTATCCTATCCTGATATTCAGATTATGAATTACATTACAGTATGGCAAATATGTTGTGAATAGACGTTTTACAGACTCTTAGAACTCAAAGATTTTGCATGTTGGTGTGTTACATGTATACATGTGTATAACAAGCTCATAAAAGATGCATTTTGATGTCTTTTCTCACAGGCAAGCCAAGTCATTTATGGAATATCCTCCGAAGGATGACTTTCTAGTTCGACTGAGTCTTTATCATTCACATGGAATATACTTCATATTCTCCTCCGAATTTAGGTCTATTCTGACAATACAATCTGACCATCTACCGATCGCAAGAAGTTTTTTTTTCTTTCATTTGCTATACAGTGACCATAATTTCCTCAAAATAGCGTGATGTTAGAATGTTCCATCTCTCATCAGCTAGGTTTTAAAATTGGAATTTAGAAGTGACATTGGTGTCAGGATTGAGTGGTTGACCCTTGTCTGGTCGAGTTCTGAGTCTTTCTCTGCTAGCTTATCGGCCTACTTGTTTTTATAGACACAGAAATATACCGGTACCTAATTTTTTTTTTGATATAAATATCTTATGGCTCAAAAGACCGAATGTGTGAAATAGTCTTTGTTCCTTTAAATATTTCTGATTCAGATACAACACTATCGTTATTACCAACTCTACATAGAATCGAGTTCCATTTGTAGACTACATTGACTTCTACAGCGATTGTCATACATTCCACACTTTACCACATCTGGCTGGTATTATTTTGATGACTAGAATTTTATCACCATAACGCAAATTGCTTTACGTCAAAAACTGTGTGATGTAATACGGACCTCTGTAGAAAATTCATCTACCTCTCTCTCTCTCAGCCCCCTTAACTAAGCAATTAAGGTAAAAATAACTACAAATAATACTCTTTCTAACCATTTCACTGAATAATAATTCTTCTATCCACCGGACACATGTCACACCATAGATGACACATGCCACCCCAAATAGTCGTGTGTCCCAACGAGATGAGGATAATACTTCCAGGAGTTGTCTCCCTGACGCCATCATAATTATCCATTTTATCCACACTGTCATGCCATTGCCATGACATCGTGTCGTTGATGATGACAACCAAGTAGTACGAAACGAAAAAAAAAAAAACAAAATACATATATTTACCGAAAATTATATCCACTTTTTATGAGAATGTATCTTATATGAGTGTGTATCTCTTTTATTATCTTTAGTTGAAGAAAGTTTTTTTTTACGGCTTCTTTTTATACGAGCTTCCTTGTTAGTTACATCATTTAGTTGTTTTGGCTAGTAAGAACTTCAATTAGCATTTTTACGAGCAGATTCTAGGAATAACAAAATTATACATATTTAAGATCAAATTAGCTAAACCTATCCAGGCACCTACTGATTCCCCTTTCACTTAGTGTACACTTCGCTAAAATTGCTTTTGATAGTATTCTGTATAAAAGGACATAGACATCCACTATCGAATGATCCTATAAATGAAGGACACATCTGTGAATTATGTTACACATAATCCAACTAGATTGAATGAAATTGTCACATATACTTACATCTCTTTAGAGCAAAAAAAAAAAATGTAAAAATATCATAAAGTTTCAGAAATAGTTGGTCTAATAAAGCGCATCAAACCGACACCTTACTTATACATTTTTTTTACGATTAGGATAGGGCTTTCATTTTATTTTGCAGCACAAGCTACTCTGTATCTGAATTGGTTTTACTTTTGTTTTTATTTCAGATGAATTTGTTGTGGAGACAGTTGTTAGCTCTAGTGAATTTATGGTGGATGATACGAGCGCACGAAATTTCAACGATAAAGCCTTTGGATCGGTTGTCCTGAAAAGCCCAATTGAGCTGCATAACGCGTATATTGCGGCCGGAGTTTTGGCAGCAGCAATTTTTATTGTTGCGGTTGTGGTAAGTTGAGTTTTGTTGCATCTTTTTTTTTTCTATTTTATTGATTTTTTTTGTTTGTTGTTTTTTATCCTTGTGGATTATTTCAATTTATTATGGTGGTTTAATAAAACAAAAAAAAAAAAAAAAACAGCCTATTCAGAGTTATACTGGGTTGGTTCCAGTGGGTGAAGTTATAAAGTGTGTGTATATTTAAAGGCCTTCATGGACTTAAGTCTACATCGGTTATGAAATTTATGGTAATGTTGTTTTATCTGTAATTGACTTCTTAGGCGTTTGCATTTGGTTTAGAATTTGCATTTGGAAATAATAAATATGAAATTATTGTAATGCTCTGAAAATTGTATGGAATACGGTTATGCGTTCTTTTTTTTTTGCTCGTTATGATTATATTATAGACTGAAAAATTAAGTGCTTTCAGACAGACATTGTAATCAGAAGGATTTATTGCACCAAGAGTGGTAATAGTCTAGTCTACTACCATATTTCTTAGCAGAGAGTTTCCTCATGAGTATACCAACTTACCTATAGGCCTCTTCACAGACGGTGGTACTTATCATCTCATGGGTACCTTCCCAATAAATCTACGAAAAGCTTCCTAACATATAAATGCGATATCTAAACCAGCCCTACCCAATTTATAACCCAACCAGTTAAGTTTTCTGTGTTCGGAATTACGAATCTAAAAAGCAGTTCCTAACAAAAAAGCAGCAGAACACACTGATCTAATGGTTTGTGCTTTAATTGCTGTTTAACTCAATAGAGTCTAGGGCCTTTGATACCCTTTTCATAGCTTATTGTACCTCAATTCTCAATGGCATTGATTTCGGAAAGTATTATACAAAGATCCGATTTCCCGTGATAGCTAGGCATTCTTGTTGGGTTCAACGAAGCAGGATGCATAATTTCAGTTTTCGAACCAGATCAAACTTCTCGGATCCAGTGTTCGATCTGACTAATTATTTTAACCGGAAAAAACAGTTACAACTACACAGACGAAGTGTAATTCTTTCCAACTCCTCAAGCTCCAAATTATGTCCAGCTACATTTTTTTTTTGCTGCGCCAAGGAGGTTTGATATCTTCTAAAGATGCCAAAAGCCCGTACTAGTGGCATGCATGATTCATATACCTAGTCCTGACATAGAGTATCAGGCGATGTACGCCTACTTACTAAACACTTACTCTGCCCCCCTTGTCGTTAGGTATTACTTTGCGGAGTTGTTTAGCAAATCAAGCTATTCGTCTTATGTCACCTTCTTCTTAGATTTTTGCTACCTCTGCTGTTTCTGTTGCTTTTCTTAGCCTCTCTATTCTCCGCAGCTCATTTTATAGAGTTATTATGAAAACACATGTTACCATCCGATTCTCCTCCGACAGCAGCTTGTGGTCGAGTATTAACGACGGGTCGGGCAGAGTAATGCTCTAAGCAGTGAAACGTCTGCAATAAAACACTGCATGCTCCGTATTTTCATCTTCATTTGGGCATTCGGGACAGGATAGTGAACTGTCAGATACTGGAGATACTTACGGTAACCACCGTGGCCGGATAGGAACTGATTGAGGTTGTACTTGTAGTCTCTATGTTTAGGACTTATCCAAACTTGGATTCGGTTTGAGCTTGTATGTCCATCTGCCTTTCGGTGTCGCAATGAGCTTGCCATATTGTTGTTGACACTGCCTTTCCTTCAAATTTGATCTTCTTGATACTATTGGCATAGAGTTGGCTACAGGCTCTTCTGTTATAAACCCTCTACACTTCATCTCCAAGCACGCCAATGGGGACCATTCCAGCGATAACAAAGGCGTCCTCGTCTGAACTGGTTCGAAGGCCGCTGATTATTGGCAACGCGCAGAGTCTGTATGTTGACGAGAATCTCCTTTTGGTTTCTTTCGTTTTTAATACATGCACCCAAAGAAATAATTGTCAGTGTCATTACGTGTTTGATCTTTAAAACAGAGGTATTCTAGTTCACTGGTTATGTAACGTTGTGGTCGAGCCAAAGCAATCTACTGAATTTATCTATTTTTGGGGGGCACAACTATAGATTTGAACTATAGTTCCTTAGTCCCTTAGTTTAATCATACTACACGAACGGAGTCTTCTTATCTACCCTTATCTTTTAAAACCTATTTTCGGTCGCCTGTTGAAAGAAGCTCCTTCTTTAGCCACTCAACACGTACTTGCCCTTCTTAATATTTCCAACAAATTATGATTTACACCTAGCTCTCTTTTCATACCAAATTCTAACTTCCCTATACCATTTCCCTTCGCTCTATCACTGAGTTTATAACTTTAAAGGACTGTAGTCCTAAGCGATGTAAACCATTACAAAAAAAATTGTTGCGTATACGTCAGTATATACTTATGTATGATGTGATGTTCATCTTAGTTCGATCATCTACACAGAAAATTCATTTCATCCCCATAATGCCTCATATATGAATGAATAGGGTGCTGCATCTGTTGGTTTCTTTTTGAATCATATGTTATTTTGACACTGACAGCTCGGATGCGCTCAAAAAATTGACAGAAACTTAGTATTATATTTTCGGTACAAAATGGATCGATTTACGCTTAAACGACTTTGGGACGACTATTGTAAAGTTACTTCCAATGGAAGAAACGTTACAGTTAATGGAGAGCATGTTAATCCAAGATAATCGATTTTTTATGGCCAGAAATTGAGAATTTGAACTTGGGCGAGCTCCATCTTGCTGGAACCATGCAAGATGGAGTAATATGCCACACAAGTGGATGTCATTATAGATCGATGCTATGCGAACAATCTAGAGACGATTCAGGAACTCAAGAACAATAATGGTCAAGCTATTAGAAATAGGTGCCGAAACCATCGAAAAATTGGGTTGACAGGATCTGCCAAGCCAGTCCAGGCAGTTATTTGAATGAAATAATATTCCATAATTAATCGGAAGGATTGCTTATTTCAGTAAAGCAGCAATCGTTGAAAATTAAACAGTACGCCCCTTCCATTCGTGTAAAGAATATAACACGCACAACGCGAGTGGTTGTGGGAAGCTGTGGGAAGCTGTTGCGCCAAATACACAGCCACACATAACCAACAGCCCACCGTATATACATATGTATGTATGGATATATACATATTGATATGTGTGTTAAGGTAAACAAACAACAATTGTTAAACTTTTTTCTAAATACCAAACGTTGCCGTTTTGAAACCATACTAAATTAACAAACCATGTCAATTGAGTTATGTAATGCAGTACACCGATGCGATTTATTCCTCTACCTGCGTACACACATATGTATGTAGCTATTTTCAGTGCAGTCGACATAATTAGGGTTGTACTGATTCCACGCATCACTGTTTTCTTTTTATACCGCAGGCTAATTTGAGAGTTGCTTTCCGACTTTGTTAACAGTAGAACATACATATGTATGTACATATGTAATACCATCTGAGTCACCTGAATCCCGCTGAAAATCTGATCAAATCATCAGAGATGTTTTTCCCCAATCATGTATCATGTATCATGTCCAACAATATAGCCCGAAACGCTAACCTGAAGGTTATGGTATCGCCATTCGATAGGGCATTTGTGGCATTCAAATACTGATATAACATGTGCAATGTAGCACCATCCGACAGCTGCAACTCTATATAAATTCCTAGAACATATCAAAGCATAAAATGTTGCCATCTAAACGTGACAGTGGCAGTACCTCCGTGACTATGTTACATATATAAATGTTCATTATCAACCTTAACAACCGAAACAAAAACGAAAAACAGGACATGAGAGGTACAATTGTAATACTATATGCCTTTCGAAAATCACCAAGAACGGAGCAACAAAATCTTTCTTCGCAAAACACAACACATTCGTGTGATGTTGTACAAAATTTCCATCTCATGATATTCGAGGCAAAACACAACGACAAAAGCAGGTTAAACGCTATTGAAATCTGCCTTCATTCGTGATGTATTTTGTGTATTTATGTTTTTGCACATACGACAGGAGAAAGCATAAATTCGAAGCATAAGAGAATTCGTGTCAGATCAATATACACACCGTCTACACTAGGAGAAATGCAGGTCGAGGTATTCAATGACATGCAGGGGAATCGAAATCCAAAAGACAGCTTAAAATTTATTCCATGAATTTGGTGCAATGCTTTACAACTAAACTTAATAGTTAGATGGAATTCAAATGATTTTTTCGGTCTTTGTTTGCTTGCGTATACTACTTTTTGGTGTACCTTTGCTGAAATGCTTAATAGACACTCTACTCTTTGATATATTTTAGCCGTTTTTTATTTCGATCTTTATGATTGAAATTATTTCGGAGCTGAGCAGACAAACGAACAAACAAACGGACGCATGAACGAAAGCAAAAGAGGTTCCAAAATGTATTAACGGAACGCTTGCAAACAACGGACGGTCTACTGACGCCTAATGGATAACTTACTACAAAATCCTTTAAATGGATACTTACTTACATATGTACCTATTGAACTTTAAATTCTTCTTCGGATTCTCTTAGCTGCCCTCATACATGGGATCTAATCTTGGACATAGTATCCTTCGTTTGCAAAACTTAAAATCTTAGCTCACCTGCTTTCCTACTTTCGTACAGTTCTTAAGTGGATATATAGATACATATAGTAACACTGGTAAGATCAGCATTTGGAACTCATTTTAGCAGAGGTCCAGGAAAGAACAACAAGATTCTTCAGTTTGGCAAAACCGTTTGGAACGCTAATCTTCAAGCGAAAGACAAGGTTGATACTGTTCAAATCAATGGCCTGTCGACAATGTTATATGATACCAAGTGAGCAATAATAGGATACAAATTAGCTCATTAAATTTCCGGTTCAATTTGTGAGGTGGATGAACGTACAATAATTTGTACAGCTTTAAAACAATCAAACATCGTATCGCTGTACTTAGAACGATTTTAGCATCTGCAGCGTTAAGTTAAATAGAGACTAGAGTCACCAGATCTGGTGGCCTGCTACTCCCAAAGATACAAACCAAAACACCTTCACAAGGATCCAACGTCTAGGGTGTGTGGATACCACCAGCGCAATTAGGACAACACCCAACTACTGCCCTTAAAGACATGCTAGGGCTTTGTTCATTGGAGGTCTTCACCAAAGAAGTAGCGGCAAAAAGAACTAACAGCAGATCACTCAGTCCTAACGCCCATCAGTTTTCGTATGTCCAAAATCACTTCGGACTTTCTCAACTACTAGAGTTCCGTTCCCATTTCCCCTTCCCATTTTCTTCAGACATTTCAAAGAGACAAAGTGAGATTGAATTGAGAAGATTCTGATTCCCAAGTCTATTTTGGAGAAATATTGTTAGAAGACTACTATTTGAGCAAGGTTTGACATTGTTTGGCACGTCAGACTATAAATTTAAGTTCAAAGTTTCTGTCCTAGAAAAAGAAGAAGAAAAAAATTATGATCTCATGTCTTGCCGTCTTCTGAAACGCCATAAAACTGTGAGACTCTTCCTATGATTTGCATGCAGAGTCAGGTTTTGAAAGAATATTGATATGCCATTGGGTCTCACTTTACCTCCACTTAGGCATAATAGAGCCAGTGGTGTATATCTTCCTTATTTCAAAGTCTTTGTCTTCATAAAATCGAATGCGTAGCGCAGCTTAAATAGATAGGTCCTAAGAGCTTCCCATGAGTGGTGTCTACTTTATTATCTTTCAGAACGACAATTGCTCTTTTCCAGGACACTTTTTCTCCTTCGACATGATACACCTACATATTTGCAAATGCAGATTGTTCTCCATTGTTAGAGTATACATCTCAACAACTATTTATCCTCTGTACTTTTCTAAAGGTACAACATATAATTTTATATAAGAGTGATTTAATATTATCACAAACTTCAATGCACTTGTGGCTCAAGTACTAACATACTTCAGCTGGATTTACGCCAATCACTTTCCATGCAATATTTACAATATTGCTCGAAATAGTCACTTCAATAATAAAACCACTTTAAGTGTACTTATTTCACTCCCCCTTCCAAGGTGATGTAAATATTTAAATAGTAGTAGCAGCAGTTATTTTGAGGAGAAACCTCTTACCCTACACTGTAAACATGAAACAAAGCTGACCAACGAAATCATACGTTTCTCGAAAGCAATAAAGATTAAAGCCTATGTAATGGATGTGAAATAGATAGCACAAACAGGATATATTTCAAATTCTGAGTAGGTTATCTTCTTGCTTTTACCGCATAGAGTGCCTCCTTTAAGTTTGCTTCTAAGGAAATCATTTGCATTAAGCTGCTTTTGTAATGCCGATCGAAGACTAGTAGGATTACCAGAGGGTAACTGTAGGATTAACTACCACTTGCAGGATTTGTGACAACTCTGAGTTAACTAAACTTTATCACTTTCATTCACTTCACAAATCCAGGACAATAGCTCAATGGAAGTGAACCATTAAGGACCAATGTGTATACATACTACAACGTAGTCTGTTGGCTTGTGGATGTGACAGGAGAATATGCAGTACGAACAGTAGAGAGAAAACGAACTAAAGCCAATTAACAAAAACATCTTAAGGAAAGGAAACGTTACAACATAATGTACTTAAAGTGGATTTAATATAATTAAAGTTCTGCAAATGTCACTTTATGTGTTAAATATTAATATGCAGAAGCTATACATACGTATATAATCCTTGCATGAAACAGTGTCAATCGAATTTGTTTGTATGCGAATGAAATCAATCCACTTTGGAAGTCGTTTTATATCTAACATAACATGATAATGGTTGGAGTTTGATATTTTAGGATAAGGAAGTTCACTTCACTTCACTTCTCAGCTTATCAGCAAGGAGAGGGAACATTAGGGTAAGAACAACTCAAAGTTATCCAAAGTTTGAATAAGGATTGTGTCATACCTTTGATTGGTGAAATCTCACATACTCCCACCAAGGATCATTAGAACTTTTAAGAATTTCAGAGTTTGTAGGGATCACAGCACTGCACACATTCAAAACCGAGCCGAATCAATACCAAACTTACCTAAGACTATAAAATCGAATACGTATTCTAGAGTAAATTAGGTAATCCTTAGAAAACGAAGGAAAATTCTAACTTCAAGCAGTTTTACCGAAATCAAGTCTTTATCTTGCTTTCCATATCATTTTGACTTTATACCCGAGGTTCGGTCTTCCTTGCCATTGTCAACCTGAAATTGCTGTGTCTTAGCATTTTCGCATCAGAAATAATCTGCCCTTTAGCAATTACGAAAATTAGGCTTAACGTCCATAGTCCAAAAACTCTTTGGAAGATCATAGCCAGTCATCTGTCTTAGCTTTATTTCAGGTATCTTTCATAATCATTAAAATGTATTCACATATGTATGCATACTTAATTGCACGCAGTACAGGCTCAATTGGCCGTATTCATAAAGAAAAGGATATGCTTATACTTGCAAAATATAAGGAAATCCTTCTGCTGGTATTCATAATAATTTTGAGCAGAACTTTTCGAGTAAAAGCATATCCTTTTATTCACATAAAAGTAAATGGGTATGCATAAACTTGACCTTATACTTTAAATAAAAAGCAAATCCTTCAAAAAATCTGAGTTAGGTAGCAGACTCATCTCGGTAGTAAACGGTTGTGTTATCCGATTTTCAGCGCGATGACAGATGTTATATTTACATGTGAGGGATGCTAAATATTACAAGCTCCGTTTATACCGTTTTGAAGAGAGAAATTTACAGTGGCTCGCGGACAGATTTTTAGGTACGAATGAAGAAACTCGTGGAGGTGCCTTGTCAACTGCCCATAGAATGAAGGTATGTTTACGATATCTCAGTGATCCTGGATATCAGAAAAGTATCGGTGAAGAACTTGGTGTTAGTCAAGCTACAGTATCTCGGACTGTGAATGCAGTAGTTGACAGCATAATTGCACATGCAACTGATTGGATCAAGTTTCCAGCTACCAATAGTGAAATAACGGAAGCAAAAGAGTTATAGCAAAGGAAGTTTAAGTTTCCGACAGCTATTGGTGTAATCGATTGTACACACGTATGAATTCTGAAACCGAAACTCTATAGAGATGAGTACATTAATCAAAAAGGTAAACCTACTCTGAATGTTCAATCCACTTGTGATGCCAAAGAAATGTTTACTAGTGTTGAAGTTAGTTGGCCTGGATCCGTACATGACTCGAGCATATTGAAAAATTCACAAGTGTGTCTAAAATTAAGAAATCAAAACAATGTTGTGCTCATTGGTGACAGCGGACATGGGATAGACCATGCCTAATGACTACATATGAAAATCCTACTTCTGGTGCGGAAGAAAAATATAATAAGCTTTTGAAAAAAGAAAGAGTAATTATTGAACGATGTTTTGGACAAATGAAACGCCGGTTGAATAAAAACTAACGAACGAGAGGAAGTTGTAAAATGAAGTTTTTCGTACAGGTACTGGGGCTCTTTGTTACTTACTTACTTAACGGGCTCCCGACCCGTGAAGAGTCTCTGCCTGAGACACAGCAGCCTTCCACTCTCTTCGATCCCGGGCACGCTGCTTCCAGTTATCTAGACCAAGCGCTCTGGCATCCGCGATAGCTTGATCCTTAAAACGGAGGTTCGGTCTTCCTTGTCTTCTCGAACCTGGGGGCTGTGATTCGAAGATCCTCTTTGCTGGAGCATTATTGTCCATTCGCTCGATGTGGCCGAGCCAGTGTAGTCGACGTGTTTTGGCTTTTTGGACTACATCCACATCCTGGTACAGCTCATAGAGTTCGCGGTTATATCTTCTCCTCCATTCGCCCTCCTCGCATATGGGACCGAATATCCGACGAAGAATTTTTCTTTCGAAAGTGTTCAGTATTTGCTCTGCTTTCCTGCTTATCGTCCAGCACTCGGCTCCATACAGCAGAACTGGCAGGATCAAAGTTTTGTAGAGCATACATTTCGTCTTTCGAGTTAGGAGTTTTGACCCCATTTGTTTCGCCAAACCGAAGTAGCAGCGGTTTCCTAGGGTAAGTCTTCGTCGAATCTCCACTAAGTTGTCATTCGTGGAGTTGATATTTACTCCGAGGTAGGTAAACTCCTTAACCACTTCGAAGTTACTGTTGCCAACAGTGACGTTTTGTCCTAGGCGGTGGACAGATGCTTCTTTGTTTGTTGACAACATGTATTTGGTTTTGTCCTCATTCACTTCAAGGCCAACACGTTTCGCCTCTTCTTCAATTGCCGTAAAAGCCTCTAACACGGCGCGCTGGGAGCGACCGATGATGTCGATGTCGTCTGCGTATCCCAGCAACTGGACAGATTTGTTGAAGATAGTGCCTTCCGTGTTTACACCTGCCCTGCGCACTATCTGTTCCAGCACAAGATTGAAGAAGTCACATGATAGCGCATCCCCTTGCCGAAATCCGGTGCATGTTTGGAATAGTTCAGAGGAACTGTTGCCGAATTGCACGTTGCACCGCGTGTTATCCAGCGTCACGCGGCACAGCTGGATCAGTTTAGCCGGGATCCCGAATTCGGCCATCGCCTTGTAGAGCTCAAGACGATGAATGCTATCATATGCGGCTTTAAAGTCGATGAAGAGATGGTGAGTCTCGACTTGAAATTCGTTGGTCTTTTCCAGGATTTGCCTTAGTGTGAAAATTTGGTCGATCGTCGATCTGCCGGGCCGGAAGCCACACTGGTACGTGCCGATTAGTGTGCTGCAGAAAGGCTTCAGACGTTCACACAGTACGTTGGATAGGATCTTATATGCGACATTAAGCAGGGATATGCCTCGGTAGTTCTTATAAGACATAGGATCGCCTTTCTTGAAGATGGGGCATATAGAGCTGATAGTCCAGTCATCGGGCATGACTTCATCCACCCACACTTGGTTGATGACTTGGTGCATGCACCCCACCAAAGCATCACCACCATGTTTGAAAAGCTCTGCTGGTAGACCATCAGAGCCGGCGGCCTTGTTGTTCTTCAGCTTTTTGATAGCTGAGCCGACCTCTTCAAAACTAGGAGGGGGAATGGATTCTTCATTGACTGGATGCGGGTTCTCTTCTTGCCCTATCACTCTCTCTACCTGCCCATTAAGTAGCTGCTGGAAATGCTGCTTAAATACATCTACTATTCCCTGTGCTTCGGTGACTAGGTTTCCTTCACTGTTTCGAAGAGCCTGCGTTCCGGGCTTGAAGCCAGCTGCCAGTTGCTTGGCTTTCCTGAAAAACATCCGGATGTTGTTCCTATCGCGGGACTCTTCGATATCCTTGAGCTGGGAGGCTGCGTGGGCCCTTTTCTTCTTACGCAGTATCTTCTTCTCCTCCCTTCTTCTGGTTCGATACTCTTCTCTCGCTGCCCTTGTTTTGCGTTGCAGCGCTTGCAAGTGTGCATTTTCTGTCACCTTTTTCCGGCGTACGCATTCATCATCATACCAAGGGCTCTTTTTGGGTGGTGGCTGGTAGCCTATGGTGGTCTCTGCTACCCCTTTGATGATGTCGCGATACTGGTTCCACAGATTGTTGGCGTTTGTGGATGGTGAATGCACAGCGGAGAGTCTCTCACTCAGGCGCTCCCTGTAGGCTCTGGCTACTCCAGACGTGCTAAGGCTTCCAACGTTGAATTTCTTTTTCTGGGCGGTCTGCAGCTTCTTCTCATTGGATAGTCGAGCTCTGAACTTAGCTGCAACAAGAAAATGGTCAGAGTCGACGTTTGCCCCTCTGAACGTTTGCACATTCAGAATGTTGGATGCATGCCTCGCATCTATTAGCACGTGGTCGATTTGGTTGGCGGTTCGACCATCTGGAGAGCGCCAGGTTGCTGTGTGGATTCGTAGTCTTGGAAACCTAGTGCTACTTATCACCGTATTACGAGCTGCTGCAAAATCGATTAGCCGGAAGCCGTTGTCTGTTGTCGTGTCGTGGAGGCTGTGCTTTCCAACTAATCCGCCGAAGATGTTTTCCTTACCGATTTTGGCATTGAAGTCCCCGAGTATGATTTTGACATCATACTCCGGACAGGCTCCGTAGGCTCCGTCCAGGAGGTCATAAAACTCCTCCTTGATAGAGTCTTCAGCTTCGTCGGTAGGGGCGTGTGCACATATTATGCTGATGTTTTGAAATGTAGCCTTGATGCGGATCACAGCCAGGCGATCGCTGATCGGCTTAAAGTCAATTATCATTGAGCGTAGCCGATTTCCCACGACGAATCCGCATCCTAACATGTGCAGTCTTTTGTGGCAGCTGTAATAAATGTCGCAATTTTTCCGTTTTTGCATACCTGATCCTATCCATCGTATCTCCTGGATCGCGGTAATATCTGCCTTGTACCGCGTGAGGACAGATTCAAGTTTTTGAATAGCACCAGGAGTGTACAGTGTACGTACATTCCAGGTGCATACTCTTATATCATAGTCCGTGTACGTTCCGGGTCGTGGTATTAAATGAGGGGGTCCATTATCCGAGGCTTGTGTCTCTCTCATAACTAAATTTTTTTTACGTGGTAAGGAAGTTACCCCGACGGCACAACCCCCAACCTGGAGGGCCAGTTCCATTTTTTTAAACCCCTAGGACGAGGGGCCGGTTTTAAACCGAAGTCAGTATCCCGCTTCGGGGATATGAGCGCTGCCGTTGGCCCAATAAGGGCTCATCCGCCACCATCTCTTTTCCAAAAACCTGACTTATTCTTGGAAATCTTTATCGGCCTGAGCTCCGAATATGTCGAAGTAGCCCAGATAAAGTGTTGTGCTTCCGTTTGAAGCTTTAACGCCACCGTTGACTCCATCGAGAGAGTTCGTCCGCTGTCGTATTTATAGTGCTGCAATTTTCTCTTGGTCAACACTCGCGCTTATAAGTTTAGCAAGTCGGGTCCGGATGGACACCAACCAGTACCCGATGGCTACCACTAGGAGGTAAAATAAGCACAATTGATGCGCAGTAACAGTTACAACACTGGACGTCGCCAGGTTGACGCCAGTCAGTGCCTACCCTATTTCTACAGCATCCAGCCAGCTCTTTGTTACTGAATATAATATTAAGCGTTTTAAGAGCACAAAATTTAAAATATGTGTGTAGGTCGCATCCCAAGATCCTCTTAGTGTATCCAGAAACATGATCAAAGCGTTTCAGATTCTACACGTATCGCGTAATATTGCTGAAGGCCACTGTAAGATTTTTTCGTGTTTCTGAATTGTGGCAACAAAAAATTTGACATCCGTAGGTAGCGATTGGTAAAATTAAGGTTTTTGCTAAGCTAAGCCTTATATTTCCATCGTTTGTAAGCCAGGTTTCGTTGTTTTATTGCTTTTTGTATTTCAGGTGTAAACCATGTGATCGTATTTGTTCGCAAATATTTTAGAGACGACGTATGGCATTTTGCAGAAAATCAATTTGATTACTGGCAGAAGTCATGACATACACATCTTGCCCATTCACCTGAAAAACATCCTCTTCCAACTGGTTTAAATTGATTCTCTCTGAAATCCCTATACTTATACACAGAGGGTGTTGTTTGCGGCAGTGGGTGTTTAAAAGTAGCAAAGATCAAGTCGTGTTTCGAGAATGCCGACACTGACAACTGAGTATATAGAAGGATGTTTTCAATGTTACTTGTAAGAAAAAGGAACAGAGTCGATGAGATACTTGTGAAATTCGTTGGAATACAAGTGTTGATAGATCTTAGGCCAAGAGAACTAATTTTGTTTGTAAATAACTGCGAAGCGTTTTCAAGCAGGTCGCAATTAAGGTCTCCACATAGAATGATGTCGGTGTAAAGAGAACACAAACCTTCTAGGACTGAGTAAAGTTCGATTAGATCCACACTTTTATTAGGCCGATAAGCTACTCCAAACAAAAATTTGCTTGACCCATCATTGGTTATCTCGACAAAATAGTAGTCAACTAAAGAGGTAGCTTCCGATTTGGTGACAAACTTAACATTTATACAATCTCGGATGTACACTGCTACTCCTCCGCCGATACGGCTTTTCCTATCAGCTCGATACAATTTGTAACCATTTATATTATACACTACATTAAGAATATCGGGTGGAAACCAAGTTTCAGATACACACATTACATCAACTTTTGACCCTACAAACACGTCACGAAATTCGTCGGGATAGAGGCTTTGTGCATTAATGTGACATACCTGAAACCCTTTACACTGGTTGCATAGAATCTCAATCATTACATGCAAATTATTGTTAATGCTGTCTGTTATAGAGACATTGGAACCACTAATCATTTTCAAAGAAGAAAAACATATCTTTCACCCTAGGACATGAGAAAAGCATAACCCCAAAAGGAAATAAAAATAAAACAGATATTTGACCAAAGTACAAAAAGCTAAACATAGAATAGAAGAAAGCAAAGAATAGAAAGTTTACAACTATATGAAATATATACAAAGATAAACAGAGCTTACGATACACCATCATGATCATCTCCATCGGCATTGACAATTGAGTTTAAGCTATCAAGTGATAGCTTGACGTGAATGCGGCTGTCAGAATCCATCCCAACGTCACGAAGGCAAAGAAAACTAGTTTAATTTGTTTTCCACCGCTGATGAATAGATTTCAGTAAAATGTTTTTATCTCCAGGTGTTTTGAGCTTCACTATAATGGCAGTGTCAGTGGATAATTGTTTAACTCGTGCGCGGAAAATATTGTGAGGAACAGGTGCTGGATCGCATGCAACAGAGTGGCATAGTTTGGCGAATATGTCGATAAGGTTTTCATTTTCCACCTTGGGTATTCCATGAATTATAGCATTAGCAGACATTTTTTCCCGCTCGAGTTCATCTATACGTTGGGCCAGTACTACGATTGTGATCAGATTTTGTGGCAGCAACAGGGGGTACGGGGCTCGCTTCAAATTGTTGAACTCGTAGTGATAGATCGGCAACAACTTTGTTGACTTCTGCAAACCGTTGCTTAAAATCTTCCTCAATCTTATCTAGTTTTAATGTCAGTTTAATGTTTTTATCCACAATTAGTCTTTTCAGGTCTTCGATTTGTTTTGTCAATCTCAGCTCAATGTAATTTTTAGATTTTTTATCATCCACTGTGAGAAACGGTCTTTGGTCGGGTGAATTCTGTTGTTGGCTCTTCACAGCATGTTGTTGCTGAGAGGCCGACATGGTTGACAATAGGCAAAGAAAGTGGAAATCGAGAAATTAAGAACACGAAAAGAATTAAATAATTGCGTGATATCGGTTGAAGAACAGATGCAGACGCGTTCTTTGAAATTTATGAACCGATTAAAGGAACACTTTTACTTGAATAATTAATTGTACTTCAATAAAACTCAAACTAAATTGCACTTGCAAATTTGTGTTAGCTTGCCATCGTCATGTGCTCTTAATATGTACATCCCCTACGTTGCAACGAAAACAAATACAGATAGCTTACATTTAGGCGTAATTTTAATTTTTTTCCTGTAACATTTCCATTAGAAAAAAATGGATGCTTTCAGATGTTAGCTTTTGTACGCGGCGGATTAGCCGCTCAGGTAACTTCGTTGCTCCAGTAAGGGTAGGTGCTGGTTCTCAAGCAGGCGCATACATATTACATACTATACTGAGTTTAATTTAAATTTTAGAAATCCTACTTTTACCCATTACTCGAGGTTGACGAATACGTATGTACCTACAGAAATGTACGATTAAGGTTTACGATTTTTTTTCAGCCTAGATGTATGCTACTGATTTGCCTCCATAGGGAACGTATTAAAGTACAATTTCTATGAACGCATACATACAGTACCTTAGATGCCGTCATATCCAGAAATTTCTGCACTGGCATTATGGACCTCACTACATCTAGGAAAATGGAAGTCCATTAACGATTAAACTCTTTGGAGGAATATGTAGATGTTAATTTTTTTCCTACAGTTATTTCCACTTTTTGGATGCATGTGCATAATTATTTTCCTTATTAGCATTCAAACTGCAGCTGCCACGCCCATTTTTCTTTTAAAAATGTGTGAACATTTGTTCAATAGATGGTACAATATTTTAATAACACAGGCAAATGTTACTATAAATTATATATATATAATATGAGCCAGAACTAAAACTGCAATCATTGCGAATTTAGTGAAAAAAAACCATCAAAACCAAGACAAGCCATTAACGAAAGTCAAATGCTAAATGAAAATTGTAAAAGGATAGCACAAGCTAAATTATGGCAAAACCTAATGGTAATTATACCAACAGACTAATGCAGAATAAAGCAATTACCTACAGAGTGACCAAGTAACAGATGGCCAAAGCGAATTTTCCTAAATAAAGTTTTTCTGAGATGAAAAAGTTAAAAAGCGAAAATAAGAAACAAATATAAATTGTTCAGAAAAGCTTTTCGTCACGCTTGCTCAAGCATTAACTTATAAATCAACTGAAAAGTATTCCCTTTTGCCCAGTTAGTGGTGCATCCTCTTGGCCGTTGTCGCTACGAAATTGGATGTGAAGAGGAAAACGAATTAAATTGTGATTACATAACTTTGTCTCGCATTTTCCAGTGGCGCCCTAGGGGTGTGTTTCGCCGTGTGAAAATCCATATACACACATAGCAAAGTCTAGGGGTTAACAAAGTTATGTATTTCTTAAGCATAAAAGAACAATCAATTCGGCAACTCTCCTAAAATATTATCAGTTTCCAGTCGTGCTGTATTTAAATTGAAAGTCCACAGCAAACTCTTGGATGCTGTTAATGTGTTGATGTTTATCCTGACCCCATTTTGTCTTCGACTCTCCCACCATTATGTCCAACCGCAATGATATCCCAGCACCCACGCCACATGGGCTGCGGACCGACAAGACGATGTCGACGACGACAACGACGACGATGACGACGAAAGGGTAAACTTTTCATACGGAAAGATAACCTATTAAAAATAATAAGCGATTAAGCAACTAACTGGCCTAGCGTATCGTTTTCATCTCCCACTATTACTGGTACATAGCCACTGCTGCTGTTCATTATCTTAAACTATTAAGAAAGAAAGAGTGGCAGCAGGGAAACATAGCTTAAGAAGGAAAAGGATAAAGTGGATTTTGTATGTGCGCGCCTGGAATAAGGCGAAATACTAATCCTTTCGTCGCCATAAAAGCGACGACAGGCGCTGCCTGCTGTTGGGATATACAAAGACGATGCTCTATTTCAATTATCTGACATTTAAAGTTGACTTATTCAATAATTAAAGTTTTCTTTTTCATTTAATGGTGGCTTTCTGTTGGGAATTTTGTGCTGCAGCTTTAAATTTTTGTAGCGGATGGATGTGAAACTTTGACTATAAATAACTTTGCGGATGTTGTTGAGTTGAAGGTTGCCGACAGTGTGCGTGCAATGAATCTTAACATAATTTCACATAGCAAAAGATCAACGTTTCGTAGCAAAACTCTTCAAACTTGATTGCTTTGGTTAAGATGCAGTTTATCAGTAATTAACCGAGTTTGGGGTGAAGTCAAAACTTTCTACATATGTATATGGCATTTTACAGCTTTTGTTGTTTGGATAAAACTAATTTATGTTTCATTGGTACTTACTTTTTTTTTTTGAGATTGTGAGAGATTTCGAGTGAAATGAAACCGCTACAAATTTTATGGCATTTGAGAAGTTTTACCAAACAGGGACAATAAAAACGGCAACAGGATTCACAGCTGTAGTAGAAAGAAAATGTTAATATTACAAAGAACTATGAAGGCTTAACTAGCTAATTAATCAATTACAATAGTTAAGTACTTATATCCAATGTTTTAGTTATATCCAAACTGGTGATCTATCTAAAACTTTCTTAAAGAAGTATTTACGTATTTTACATATTACTATATATCAGATGACAGGCTTACTCCCCTTCCTCTGTATACATAGAGAAGAGACAAACATCATCGATCTTCCTAGTCTCTCGAAATGATTGCTTTATATGTCTACCTGATAATATGCCGAAATGTTAATACCTGTGTTATCTCTTTGGTAGATGATATGTACGGGATTAGAGCCTAGCTGAAATCAAGTTCTAAGATAAAAACAATCATTTGCTTGAACTGAAGGAAATTATATAAGATGTACCAACCCATCCATTCTCAGAGAGGAAATTAAACATTAGGGAACTGGTAGCCGTAGTCGGGCATGTGCACATCCCACCAGTAATACCTACTCTAAATCGATTAATTATAACCAATACCTTTATCTCTAAGCTTATCGAATTTCAACAGAGAAATAGAGATCGAATCCACCGAGGCGGCTTACAGATACATACAGGGTGGGCCATCTAGTGGTTTCTTTTTAAATCATAGGTTACTTTAACACTGACAGCTGTTTCGCGCTCGAAATCTTGACAGAAAGTCAGTATCATACCTCCGCGGAACAAAATGAATCGCTCTACGCTTGAACAACGTTGGGAAATATTGAAAACTTATTTCCAAAATGAGTGTTGTATAGCTCAAACAGTGCGTTATTTGAAAAGAAGTTTGTGCAAAAAGTTCGTGAGATTGGTATGCTAGTGGACAACACTCATGGTCCCCGTCGTGGTACGGTGCGCCACAGAGAGTGACAGTTTGGTGCGGATTGTGGAGTGGTGGCATCATTGAACCATTTTTCTTCGAAAATGAGTCTGGGAACAACGTTTCGATCAACGGTGGGCATTACAGAGCCATGTTAACCGACTTTTTTTTTACTGAAATTGAAGACATGAATTTGTACAACCTCTGGTTCAGGCAAGATGGCGCGCCATGCCACACAACCCATGCCACACAACCCATGCCACAATCGATCTTTTGCGCACCAAATTCTCAAATCGTGTTATCAGCCGTTATGGCGATGTTTATTGGCCGCCTCGGAGCTACGATTTGACCTCTTTGGACTTTTTTTGTGGGGAACCGTGAAGGACCGATGTTATGTCAACAGATTCAAGCACTTACGGCCAATATCATCCAAGCAATCCGTGAACTACAGTCCAAAACCATCATCAAGGACGTAGAAAATTGGAGTAACAGAATGCGCTACTGCGAAGACAGCCGAGTCAGCCACTTGATCGTTGTTGTATTCCATAATTAATGGGAATGTTTGCTCTTACTACTAAAGCCATAATAAATGGAAAAGATTTAATTTTGTTCATTTTATTGCATTTTTAAAAAGAAACTTGTATTTGGCCCACCCAAATACAAGTTTCAATACGGACATAACAATTTTGTATTTTAATACAAATGCACCCTTAAACTTTTTATATGATTTGTCCATGTCAAAACGTCAGTTAAGATACACATTTTTATCATGGTGAAGTTCAAGAACGAGTAACGTTTGGAAATTATAAAAATTGCTGCCGAAATTCTGAGTCTGTGGTCACAACTCTAAGAGCGCTTACTTAAATTTTCGGTCATAATCATCGTCCCAGCAGACAGGCTGTGCATGCTATAGTGGATAAGTTCGAGTCAGCATATTCACTATTGAATGTTCCTCGGTCGAAGTACCTACTGAAAATATAGCAGCCGTAAGCGCTGCAGTTCAAAAATCAGTCCATTCCATGCCGTTCACAGGAATTGAGAATCTCTCAGTCGTCATTGCATAAAGATCTTGGCCTACAAGATCAAATTAACTCAGGAATTGAAGCATGTTGATCATTTGAAGTGCCGAAACTTCTCCGAAGATTTAAATTAGGTTGTTAGGGGTCGTATAATTGGGCAGAATAGACTCATTACTAGTCTAAGTGAGTCATTGACATTTTGTTGTGAACATGGGAACCCATTTACCTAACCTAACATAATAACTTTATCGTTGATATCTGTTTTAGTAGATTCAAATGAAGTGTCTTTTATTTTTTATTTTTTTTTTCACAAGTTGGTTTAAGGCTGTGGTAAAAAAAAAGCTAATTTAATTGATCCAACAGGATCAATTGAGTCGATATGGGTGTATTGGGTTGTGTATTGTCCCTTGTAAATTTACTAACATTTTCTTGCTCACAAGTTAGAATTTGTTCGACAAGAAATTTCATATCATTTTCATCAGAGCTCTTACTACTGAGATGACAACTTTACTCAGCCAATGCAGCAGCAAATCGGAGCAATTTAATGTTATTACTCAACTTACAATTAAGTATATATACAAATACAAATAGAAATTTTTGGCGCAACAGGTCCATGGGAACCAGGGCCTAGCTTCTCACAACCATTCGAGTTGTGCGTGTTATATTCTTTACACGAATGGAAGGGGCCTACTGTTTAATGCCGGATCCGAACGGCAATTTTGAGAAGCTTTTTCATGACAGTTTTACTCTCGGATGTTTGTCAGACGCTCGCGAGAAGTGGGGCCGTGAAAGAAATTTTAGGTGTTGTCTGGGGATTGAACCTGGAACCCCTCGCTCCGTAGTCCAACGCACTAACCACTTGAGGCACGACGCCCACAAGTATATTTACACTAATAAATAATGAATGCAAGCCTTAGTATAATTACTTGGAATGCAAGAGGCATTCGGAATAAAAGCTTAGAATTTTTTGCTTTCTTAAGGAAAAACAATATCGATGTAGGTTTGATCTCAGAAACAATGCTTACAAGTAAAATAAATATATTCAATAAAGAGTACAAATGTTATCGAATGGATAGGCAAAATAGAAAAGGTGGTTTTGTCTTCAATTGATACTAAGGTAGTGGACAATGTAGGCATTGAGATTCCATTTTCTAATGGAAATTCTATTAAAATATAAAATATCCCCGGGGGAGCTGCTAATTCATTTAAGCGTGAAGGCTTAAAGAGTGACTTAAGAAAATTAACAAACTTTAATAGTAGGTTTATAATTGGGGGAGATCTAAATTGTCGCCATCGCAACTGGAATTGTAGTGCTTCGAATTCTTACGGTAACATACTGTCCGACCTAAATATGACAAAAAATTTCTTGATTTTGCATCCACCTCACCCAACTTATATCCCTTCAAGTAGTAGGCTCAACCCTTCTACGCTTGATCTCTTCTTAACAAATGCGTTTGGACTAATTAGTCAACCAACCGTACTAAATGATCTCAGCTCGGATCATCTACCCGTACTGTGTAGTATACTTAGTTCTCCTGTGATAGAAAATACCTTTATATACGATTTTAAAGCTGCAAATTGGAATGCAAATATAAATCAACCTTAAAAAGAATGTTAGAAAGTGTGCATTTAAGTGTTGTAAGTTCATCTGATCTTGACCGGTTAATTGAAACTTTGAATACTTCAATCCTAGAAAGTATAAATGTGTCAGTGCCTAAAAAGTCCGTTTTGTTCGTTAATTCTAGTCCGTTACCGCAAAATATCCTTAACTTAATAAAGCTACGAAATAAATACAGAAGGAAGTGGCAACAATGCCGACTTTTGTATTATTTCGATTGGTTCACACTCCTAAACTCACAAATCAAGGATGAATTAGCGAAATTAAGAAATGATCACTAGTAAGCCATTTTGGAACATTGTAAAAATACTTAAAAACAAACATACTTACGCCACTTAGTAATGGAAACACTATAGCACTTTCTAATATAGATAAAGCAAATATGTTACCAACATCCTTTGAGTCTAATTTTATGCTTACTCTGCATAATAACAGCTCGAATCGAAAATTTGGTTGAATCACGTGATAATGGCGTACGTGATCAAGTTTTTTCTCATAACACACAATTTGTGTCAATAGAAGATGTAAGAGATATTATAACTAGCTTAAACAACCGCAAATCAATTGGGCCTGATAAGATTATGATATATCTATTTGAAAAATCTCCCAAAATCTGGAATAAAATTGGTTCAATTCATCTTCAATAAATGTGTCCAAATCGGATATTTTCCAGTATCATGGAAACATGCAAAAATTATTCCAATTTTAAAGCCCGGCAAAGCATCAAGTGATCCCCTTAGCTACAGTCCTATAAGCCTTTTAAATGGTTTAAGTAAGTGTTTTGAAAAGGCCATTAAACACAAACTTCTACTTCATATTGAAGAAAACAGCATCTTTCCTGCTGAACAATTTGGTTTTCGTTCGTATCACAGTACAACGCACCAGGTCATGCAAATAAAACAACACTTTAATGCAGGTCAAAGCACAGGTACTCTTGGATGTTGAAAAGGCTTTCGATTCAGTCTGGCATAAAGGACTGATATACAAATTGATACAACTTGACTTTCTAATGTATCTTATAAAAATTGGCGACTCGTTTTTAGACTATAGAACATTTCAAGCTTACTTGAACATGAGTTTCTCAAACAAGTATTGCATCCCTGCTGGAGTTCCCCAAGGATCTGTTTTAGGGCCCATCCTGTATAATACTTACACATCGGACTTTCCACATTTAATAAATTGTCACTCTGCAATATTTGCTGATGACACGATCCTGCAGAGTGCTGATTTTATATTCCATGTGATAAGCATCTTTCATAAATAGCTGGTTATGCCTCGTTTTACATCCCTACTTTCAATAGGTTATTTAATAAGCCTACTTTCAATACAATTAAAAGGTTTTCAAAAGCCACTTAAGCAAATTCTGTTTAATAGAGACTTGGTTCTGTTGACTTCAATAATATGTTAGGTACTACCAAGTTTGCTTTCTATTCCTGCATTAAAGGGTATTTGGTATTTGCGTTAGGAGTTGGTCCAAAAGGCCTCATGGCCCACCGTATATACGTACAACCATTTAATTCTTTTATTCTACCCTTAGTTTGTGGTGAAACTATTTTGAAGGCACCCGTCTTGATAGTATGTATGTATCTGTAAAAAGCAGGATAGTGTGACTTTCCAACACTTCAATCCAAGTGTCTTTCTTAATATAGAAGACACCGAGCCTCTCTTACTTCGTTTCGAGATTCGAGAATGTTTTTTTGTTTTTTTTCTTCATGTAATCATCTAACATTACATCATCGCCAACTAGTTTCACCCTATTGTATATTGACCTACTTAAATCTCGTTTTCTTTTTGCCTATTTCCCTATTCCACGAGTGAGGATTAACTGCCTTAGGTGTCCTCTTAACAAGGTATACTTGCTTGAGTGTTCTATTGAAGTATTCAATCGCCTTTTCTATGCAGATGGTACATCACTTTGTCCCTCATTGAGGGTGGAATGATCGATGAAAGTTTTTTTCTTTACATATTTTGATGAATTGCTTATTTTCAAAATCTAGCACTTGAATATTTATGCAGTTCTCAGGAGAATTGAGTAAATTCAATCGTATAACTCTTTGAATGAATTTTACAGCACTCAGTTGTCGCTACAAGACTCACATGACTGCAATATAATAAATAATGCTTTAATCATTCAATGAATCCATTTGCCTATTTTCTTCTAAAAATCCAATTAATACTAATGCTCTTTAACGGAAACCAGAGAATCCTATAAGTATACATTGTTCCTTGATGAGCATTAGTATCATAAGAATATCCTCTTCAAGTATAGCCCTGATAAATTCAATAGCCATCACTTTCATAAGTGCTAACATAAAATTTGAGAAAGACAAGGAAATACATAAACAAATGAATTGCCACATATCCTACATGGTATCCGTGTATACAAACACTTTGTAATCGATACACATAACATGCTCTACATATTCTACGTAACATACATACATACATGGATATTAACTTCACCTACATATTTTGTTTTTTTTTTGTTTTTTATATGACAATACATAGATGGGGTTTATTGTGTTAATTTGTAATGTAATCGTGTCAAAGTAACTACTAAAAGCTGACGTAGGCGCCTGTTTGTCTTCGTAAAGTAATCGTAAAATGAAACCCCAACGACCCTTAATGGTATTCGGTCTCTCTCCATTCGCAGGCGAATTCTGGAGTCAAGTGAAAGGCGTCGATGTTTATGTAAATTATGGTTAGAGCGAGAGCTGTTGCTACAATGATACGACCAATTTCGAAGGTAATTAAAGACCGCGAGTTTTTATTAGCCAAATTCACTTCCCTGAGTTAGATGGGGATAAAATTTACCCGATAATTAGCTTATGCCTTCTTGAAGTTTAAATGGAATTTCGTATTGGATTTGCAAATTCGTAGAAAGTGTATAATAAATATCAGTAGCCAATTATTAAGTTGAAGGACTTTTGTTGGTATAATGTTAAATGGATAAAACAAAGCCAGTGAACCGATTGTATGTAAGTACACATGAATGTTTAATGTGTAATTATTGACTTTAAAAATGCCAAATTATTATTAACTTGGAAAAAAAAATCAGAAATTGAATGAAAATGTTAAACAAAGTCAGCCATTCGAATCCAATATCCTGGCGCTACTGCTGGTTAATTCAAGCATGCAATGAAACTTCAAATTTGGCACACCTACATATGTATGTACATAAATATGTCAGAGATCATATGTAACATGTAACTAAATTGCTCCATGGAGCCCTAATTATTTCATTATGAGCCACCTTTGAATTTGGGGGATTATTAAGAGGGTACTACGATAACTACATTAAAAAGAAAATGGTAGGACAAAGCAGTGAACTTCTTCGACTAAATCACTAATTTAAATGGCTAAACGTAGGAGAACATACCTAGGCCCTATAACCGGTACTAAGTCGCGAAAGAAGATAAATTCTTAAACTATGCAGGTCTCAGTTAAGTAATGCTATAGATCTCTTGAGAAATACTAAATCTTACAGATTCGAAAGTGTTACACACATTTTATGCGAATGAAAGTGTAAAATGCAGCAAACACAAGAAATATTTGAAAATAACTTCACGGAATTAAGCCATTTCTACTATAACTTGGATTTTGTTTTTATTAGTAAGTTTATTAAAAATAACTGAAATACTCTTGTCCGTGATATTCAAAAATGGAAAGGAAAAGTTAGGTATATATTAATGTCTAGAGAGATATGGACAAGTAAGCGACTTAATTTCACAACAAACGTCAATACCTTTATAAGCATATTACCTGCAAATGTGTGTCATATAACGAATTCCATCTTGCATCGATTTTAACAATTATTTTTGTCCCTTATTCGTTTTCTAATACGCCCCGCCTCCTTGACAAATTCATTTTCAAATGCCTGAACTTCACAAAAATGAGCATACAAAAGCTTGGCTCTAACAGAAACCAATCTAACCCCGAGTATGCTTTTTTTCCACACAGACGAAGTAAATGATATTTTAGTTATTTACTTACTTATTTAACAGGCTCCCGACCAGTAAAGAGTCTAGGCTTGAGACGCGGCAGTCCTCCACGCGGCAGCACGCTACATTTAGTTGTCTAGACTCTAGACCAATCGCTTTGACATTCGCGATAGCTTGATCCTTTAAACGGAGGTTCTATCTTCCATATTGTCTCGAACCTGACGGCTGTGATTCGAAGATCCCCTGTCAATCGCGTGTACCAGCTGTTGGACAGATTTGTTGAAGATCTTTTAGTTACTAATCCATAACTATAAGCGTGCCATGTGTCAAAATCTAATTCAAAAGACTGTAGAAACATTAACCCTTCCTAACCAATTGGGGCCGGCCTTCGTTGCTTAAAGCTAGACTATTCCAAAGCCGAATCTTATTTTATCTTATTAAACGCCTCCTTTAACACACAAGTTATATTAAGCAATTGCCTATTTGATTCAGGACTTAAGGAAGTGAGTTAGAGTATTATCTCTAACTTTGTAGATAAGCAACTCAGTTTTGACTTCTCCTCCGATCCTGACTACTATTTTGTTTCAAATCATTTCAACCCTTAATGGCTTCTACATTTATCCATCTCTTACGTTTAACGTAATACACACATTGACCCAAAGTACTTATTTTATATCAACTTTCACAAAGCAGACTTACCAACCTAATTAACAGCATCCACTTTGAATATCTCACTTAATACTCATGAAGATACTGCCTTGATGCTTTCTATTCTTTAATCTTTCCCTGCATTATCACATCGGTTCCTTATACGTCGTAGAACCTCTACTCATCATTACCCCTTAATACAAGAAGGAGTTATTTTGATAAAGATACATCACTGACTCCTCAAATTACCTTTGTGCTTACAACCGTTTCTCTAAACTCCATATATTTCTTCACAAAATGGAATATAACCTCATATCTTGCCTTTTGAATTTTTTTCAATTCCATCTTAGTGCACTTTTCCATGTATCCGTTTGCAACAATTACATAATACCTCATAAAATCTAGCAGATATCTCAGGCATACCTAAGATTTTGTAATTATGATCTTCCATTGCAAACCAATATAGTCCACAAATCAACATGGATTCTTAAATAATAGATCAACTGTCACTAATCTATAACTTTGAATCTAACTTTAAATAAAGTTTCATTATTTAATATCATTAATGCTACCTCTGGTATCCCCTAAGGTAGCCATCTTAGACCATTGCTATTTATCCTTCCTATCCTCCATGCCGTCGACTATGGATTCTAAACTTCCACTCTTCGCAGGTGAATTGAAGTTTATATTAAAAGCCCTTAAATCGGGGCGAAAATACAGTCGCATAAGGCAGTCTATTGTCCTAAGGACCATATCATGGTCCAATGTTATTTATCTGAAAGAATTCTGAAAGAAGAAGAATAAAGATAGAAAAGTACCAATTTTTTTTTCGCTATCATACAAGCCATCTAAGTTTTTTTTTTGTAAAATTGTTCAGAAACTACCTATGGTCACTGTCTTTAAAACTTCACCTCTATAGATATAACTTATATCCATACTATTTCTGTAGAGTGTAGACTATACTTAAAGTCCATTGCCTTCTGAGGAAGCATGCTATGAGACTAGAATTAACAAACACGGACACATGCAATTTTTAAGATGACCTACATGTCGCAGAGAATATTACTCATCTACTATGTGTATGTCAAGCCATTGTTCAGAATAGAGTTAATTACCTCGGAAGATGGGTTGGGTTGGGTGGTTATCCCCGCTTAGCAGGAACGCACTTAGACCAAAAGGGGAATCCATTATGATACCACTATGAAAAAACCGGATTACCAGCACCGGAGACTTTCATTGAGACTTCCAGGATGGGACAGAAGGCAAGGCAACCATTTTCGGTATAGACCCATGCCGAAGATGTGTGGTTCGTTGTTAATCATTAAACCTTGTGACAAAGCTTAGCCTAAGTCTAGTCTGGCTAGATCGTTTACATCTTCGAAGAACTATTCACCTAAGGTTTTCCTTCTCAAGACCGATAGATCAGGACAGGTGCACCGAAGATGTATCATGGGTTTCTCCTCTTTCTCGTCTCTACAGTTCCTACAGAAATCGTTGAAGGGGGCACCAAGTCTTCTAGTACATATGTCTGCCTACCAGACAGTGTCCTGTGAGAACGCCAACTATCTTTCTAAGATTGATCCTTTACTGGAAATAAGTTTACTGGTTTTCCTACAATCCAGCTCTTTCCATATTTGCCTAGGAGTGAGACATGTGCTGATATTGTTCCACCTACTATTTGCCATACTTATGGCTGCGGTATCTAATTGGAATTTTATCGATTTTATAGGTGCTGATGGTCCTTCCCTATTGTCAAGGAGGTCCCGGTCTGCACCTTCTTTAGCTAGCTCGTCTGCTCTGCAATTGCCTGGAATATCCCTATGGCCTGGACCCCAGCACAGGGATACGTCGCACCTGACAGCGATCACGTTAAGAGATCCGCGGCATTGCTTTACCAACTTGGATCGAATTATTGGCTATTCCAAGGCTTTTATCGCAGATTGACTATCTATATAGGTAGAAAACAAAAGCGCCGCACTCTATCGAGTTAGAGACTTCTGCTTGAAAAACACTGCAGCGATCCGGCAGTCGAGTGGCGATGCGAATGTCCAAAACACCGGAGTAAACTCCCGCACCTGTGCCAGACGCTGTCTTGGATCCGTCTGTGCTTTATGACGAACTCATAACTCTATATACTCGTACATACCTACATATATCCTAACCTAACCTATACTTTGCTTTCTGTCCTGCTGCAATATACCCTCAGAAATTAATGCTCTACCTGGGTAATTAATTTGCTCACGTAGTTGTTCAAAAAGATTTACCTTCAGATAATGTTTATGGTTTCGTTCTTCATGACATTTTCAGGAGAATTATTCATCTTTTACATAAGCTTATTACTTCTAAAATTTCATATGGTTCCGAGACCACAAGAAGCACTTAAAATATGTATGTAGTCTTGAAAACCCATCTTCAAATTTCTCATCAATTTCACTCTTCGCGCGCGTTTCGCCATTGGCATTTCAGGTGGCGACGCACAATATTTTCTTTTTTTGTTTTTTCTTCGTAGTAGGCCTTCCCGCATTTACAACGCACAACAATAGAAACAATTCTCGAGCTCCTTACATACATACATACTCGTACATAATTCAATTCGAAATATTCAAAATATAACAAATTTGCACGAATGCTGTAACTGCCTCTCATGCTCAGGATTTCAGTGGTCACTCCGACAAAGTCGTGGCTTGCCATCACTGAAGGAAGTCATTAGGTAATATTTCCCTTCGAGCTAAAACACTTGCGCCTCCTACCCACCACCACCCACTCAAAATATAACGCGTGAAAAGTGCGCTCAACCTAAGGGTCGCGTTGGGCCGTGAATGAATGAACCCCTAATCACAGAGAATTGTAAATTTCATCCCCGTCAAGAAGAAGCACAAGTAGGTATACAACATGAAACGGGGGGGCAAACAGACACATACATACATACACAAAACGCCGCCTCACAAGGAAGTGGAAATTAAACTTTAATATACTCTCAGAGCGCTACCGCTCTCACACTAACGAAATACGCTTAGCGTACAGAAACGAACGTATTATACCATGCAGCAATAGCAATTTTCGTGAATCGTAAAAGTAAAGTTGGTGATTTGAATAAATTATTAAGATTATTTAAGAAGATTTTGCGGTTAAATAGGATACAGAAGGATGTAGATATAAATTTTGATGCGATCGCTGTGTACGTTAATTCCGTCTGCATGAAATCATCGAAAAGGATCATCCACTTCTGGTAACGCTCAAACCGAAAGCAGTTTTTGGCATTTTTTACTCAATTAAATTCCTATTAAAAGTTTCTCCTCCCATATCCGGCAATCTTCTACACTTACTTTTGAGACTTATAAGAAGGAAGACATTTCTTTTTTTTTTTGTTTTTTTGTCTTGGTGGGATTTACTACTTATTTTCGCCAAATTTTCTCACATTATTTCAAAAACTGTCACTATTATTTGTCGTGGGGTAATGTTAAAAGTTTTGTATGGCGAACTGGTATTCAAAAGAAAAACTAATTACTAATGTAAAATAATGCCATATTATTAAGTTTGGCTTCGTTTACGGTAGATTAATTCTTAAGTTGTGATAGCTTAAGGTGCTTTGGTAAAAATCATAAAGTTTTACATCCGCTTAAAATAGTAAAATTTATGAAAAGGAGGGAGCAGCCTATTAAAATGATTTTTCCTGCGGTTATAGTGCACTTTTCAGTGTGGACGAAGTTTAAGGGGGTTTCAAAGAAGAGTGATGACGAAAGCTTTACACTGCCTGTTATAGTTTGGTAGTCTTAGAGTCTGTCGGGAGAAATTTGAGTTTTTTTTTTACTTCAACTTCACAAGGAGTTAATGTTCAAATTTAAAGTCGTAAACGGTAAGTGGGAATTATCAGTCCTTAATACGATTTCAGACATTTTGTAGGATAAAGCAATAGGCAATATGCAATAGCCCGCCAACGTTTGGGTTAAGGTTAAAGTTACATTGTTCATGTTGACACATGCATCGATGTTAGTATTTCCATTTCCCTGTTGGCGTATTACCCTCATTAGTTACTGGTCGCTCCGCTGTGAGTGTTGCTTGATATTATTCTGCTGGTGAGGTACATACTTCTCTTGTGATTGTTTTACATGAATGCCTATTGGCATCATGAGAGCACCTATAGATACGAACTGCGTTGTATTTGAACCTTTGGTTTATATTCTCTTTCGTAGTACTGGCGCGTATTTGGGATCATATTTCGCTGATACAAAATACTAGTGATTTCAGTATTTTCATATCATATCACCGATGGCAAGTCTCTATCATAATGTAGTCTGGTTCTACATCATCCCGATAATATTCGGCGGTTGACATTAATCTCTTGTTAGCATTGTAAGCAAATTTTGACTGAAAGCGAGCCTTTCATCTATAAACATATAACATAGCCAATCCTACAATAATTACGATTGCTGATTTAGTTTACATCGCTGCTGAGCGCTACCTGTGCTCGTTTCCCTATCAATTGCAGACCTTTGCAATCAGACACGAAGGGGCGCAAAGTTCGTGTGCTCGTATTGCGACTCCTCGACCATAGGATTCTCTTACAAAGTTTTCTACACGTTTAGTGTAGATGGCGTAATGATGCCTTTGACGAAGTGCTGTCTGGTACCATCGTTGTCGTACTGCAGTACCCACCATATTTTTTAAATAATACTTATGTCCTGTATCCCCTTGTGGGTCCTAGGGCCTCTACAACGCCTACGCGCCATCGTGTGCGGTTTCTGGCAATGTGCCTCAGCTCTCCCCAACTCTTTCCCAATTGCCGTGCTTCCTTCTCGACTGTTCTGCGCCATGTACTTCTGGGACCGCCGCGTATTCTGCCATTCTGAGTAAGCGGGTTCCATTGCATCGCGTGGTTAACTATGGACCTGTCACCTTTCCGGAGAGTGTGACCAATCCACTGCCACTTTCGTCGTTGTATGGTGCATTTAGGTTCATGACCCGTTCTCTGATAAAGCTGTTCGTTAGAGATACGGTTTGGCCAGAAAATCCTTAAGATGTTGCGTAGGCACCTATTAACAAACGTTTGCACCTTCCTCGTGATAGTAGCGGTCACTCTCCAGGTACCACATCCATATAGCAGCACGGATTCAACGTTGGAACGGAACAGTCGTAGCTTGGTGTTTAAGCTAATTGCATTACTACGCCAAATTGTGGATAGCATCCCAAACGCAGATTTTGCTTTCCCTATTCCATATATCCATATATCCAGTTCGGTTCCGCCATCAGTTGAGACAATACTCCCAAGGTATTGGAAACTCTCTACTCTCTCAACCGTTTGTCCAGCAATGCATATATGAGTTGATGAGTTCGGTCCTAGGCTGATCAGCCTTGCCGAACCCCACTTTGGACTTCGAATTCCTCAAACAGCCTTCCTCTGTGCAAATCGTGACATGTGGATCCATCGTAAGTAGCCTTGATAATAGCTATTAATTTATCAGGAATGCATCTCCTGCGCAAGGCAAGCCAAATACATTCCCGATTGACACTATCAAACGCCTTTTCGAAATCGATGAACAGCAGGTGTAGTGGTGATCGATATTCAACGCATTGCTCGATGATGATCCGCAGGGTGTTGATGTGGTCGATGCAGGAGGATCCAGAGCGGAAACCTGCTTGTTCAGCGTCGAGTGTGTCTTCGAGCTGTTCTTTGATTCGCTCCAGGATAATTCTAGCTATTACTTTGGCCACAGCACGTAGCACGCAGATACCTCTCCAGTTTTCGCACTGCATTAGGTTGCCTTTTTTAAGAAGCTTGACGATCATCCCCTTCTTCCACTCATCCGGAGAACTCTCGGCTTCCCATGTTCTCCCAACAAGTGGAAAAAGAAGCTCAGCCGATGCAGTTGGCGCCGCCCGAAAAAGCTCCGCGGGTATGCCATCAAGTCCTACCGCCTTATTGGTTTTCAGTGCTTTGATCGCGGTAATGATCTGTTCTTTACTGGGGGTTGAGGTGCGAATTCGGGAATTTCTTACCACGGATACTTCAGTCTGACTTGGTTGCATATTGCTGGCGAATACTCTGTTTAAAACAGAAGCAAAATGCTCCTGTTGAGTAGAGCTTCGGCCACCTATTAGCTCTTTGGTGATTCTATAAACGGTTCTGCTATCGCACCTCGCTGCTGCTTCTTCTGCTTTCGTAACCAGCGCATTGATGTAATTGCTCGATCTAGCTCGATCCTCCCTGCTGCTGGAGTTGCTGCAATTTGAGCTCTTAGCTGTTTTCGTTCGTCGATCCTTCTCGAGGTATCCTCAGAAAGCCACGCTCTATGACTTCTTTGCGATCGACCGACAATCCTTTCTGCACCTGATGTGAAAACGGTTTTCACAGCATACCAATGGTCTTGGATGGTGGCGGGCAGTGAAATAATGCATACCTACCATATATTTTGAATGTAGACTATTGAATCTGTTTTGACGGGGCTTATCCAAAGCAAATGTGCACCGAAGTGAGACTTATAAGGTTGAGATTAGACATTCCCAGATGAAATGCGAAAAATCTGCATCTACCTGAAGATAGCACCTACTCTGAAGACCGAGCATATTTTGCCAATGGGTTTAAGACGGTTCTTTAAGGTGCTGAAACCAGTAATGAAACCCATAGAGGAAATCAATTAGCAATGTCTGTTGAATCCGAGCAGATACTAAGCACTTGACTGTCTACTTTTGGTCCGTCTGTCAGCCGTATAACGTCTCCGTAGACTTGCTTGTTTGGTAACCTTAACCAGCATCGCAGAGTTACATTGCCTACTATAGACTCTCTACCGACTCCTGCCCTCTGTAGCTGTTATTTTCCTGACTCAATTCTGCAGAAGGAGCTTCTTCGATGTCCATGAATACGACAAAGGCATACATTTTAGAATTTACTCTAGCAATGACGTCTCCATAGACTACGCTGTTTGGTAGATGGAATATGCTTGGAAGGTGGAAAGTAGGCGGTGGAATATTCTATAGGTATTTATGCGCATCACATCGATAAATTCTCAAAGTCGTTCATCAGAATGAGGATAGACTGATACTCTAGGCTCTCCTTAAGGCTACAGAAATATTCCGGAAAGGTATGTTTCTCCATGGACCGTATTTATCAGGGCTACTACAGACAGGTGGGTCTGTGTGTTCATTAACATATAAAATATCTCCGCTTTGTGGTCGGTCGAAGTGAAATCAATCTTATTCCTTTAACACCCCAAATAACTTTTGCCTAAATATGTAGTTTTTTAACTTGCTTAATATGCCTCTTGAACTTTCTCTGCGCATTTTGACACCAGTTAAAAAAGTTTAAATACCTGGGACTAAACCTAGACAGTAAACTCATCTGGAAAAAACACATAGAAGGGATATCCAAGAAAGCCACGCGGGCTCTAATAATTTGCCGAAGCATAGCGGGCAATTCCTAAGGATGTAGTCCCACCATCCTTAGATGGATGTATATTGCTATTGTGAGACCAATGATAATATATGGAGCGATTGCATGGACAAACAGAACCAATCTGGTCACCACGAGAGAGACCCTCAATAAGGTGCAAAGACTGGCATGCCTCTGTATTACAAAGGCTATGAGAACTTGCCCAACTGCAGCCATGTAGGTACTATTGGAACTGACTCCATTGCATCTTGTGGTTGAGGAAGGTACAAATAAAACGATTCTAAGAATGGCCAAAGAATGAATAGGAAGAGATAAATGTCTTACATCGAAGCAATTCGATGCACTGCTCGAAAAACTACCACTCCTGGCCTTTCCTAAATAACAAAAAGAGTTAGAGCAACGAATCCCCAATCTACAAACTAAGCAATCACACAACAAAGTGGTACTCAGATGGATCAAGAACTGATGAAGGAACTGGAACCAAATACTCTGAATTCATTGGCAAAAGTACCAGCATCTTTCAGGCTGAAATCTATGCCATAGATAAATGTGTCCAAGTCAATCTTGACAGAAACCACGCCAACTGTGATATAACTATAATGGCAGATAGCCAAGGAGCACTTGACTCCTATATCATTAAGGTCAAACGTTTATGGGAATGCCAGCAAAAGCTTAATGACTAGGTAGTAGAAACAAGGTAACCCTCTGTTGAATACCTGACCATGTGGAAATGAAATGGCCGAGTCCCTAGTAAGAAAGGGAGCATTAGAAACTTCATAGATCTTAAATCATTCTTCGAAATAGGGGATCATACCCTTAGAGAAGAATTCGGGAAACAAGTGGGGAAAAACAGGGCAAGAACCTGGAATAGCGCTCAGGACATGAGGCAACTCAAGAAACTTTTAGGGCAACATAACCGAAAAAGATTCGAAGCATGTATCAGCATGAGCAAGAATGAATTTCGTATCCTAATGGACTGACTTCCTAATGGGGCTTTATAAACACAAGGAACACCTAAGGAAACTAGGTATATCTGAAGAAGGTCTCAACAGATTCTGCGATGAGTGCAGTGAAATCCCAGAACATGTGCTATGATCTTGTGGGGCACTAACCCACAAAAGACTGAAATATTTGGGTAAGTACCAATTATCAGATGAGGATATACCGTCACTAGAGCCAACTCTCGGCCTTCGATTCTTAAAGGAAACTGGATTAAAGATAATGCTTTAGGACAGATTTCTTCCGCCCAGGCGTAGTAAGAGTACATAACTCTCAACATGTTTCCGAAAGAAATCCTAATGCGAGAAGAAATCTAATGAGGGCATGTACCTCTCCAAAGTCTTAGCTGGGGCACAATAGACTAATAGGTTGCAGTACCATTGCTTCTAACCAATCAATCAGCGCTGAATTTAAAGATAACATATCAATGATTGGATACCGTATTTTCTTTCCATACTATACAGGTATTGACCTTTTTAGACACCTCTGCCGTAGTAGCTGTTATATCTTCGACTTGGGTTGGGGTTACAATCCCGAAAATCCAAAATTCAGAAAAATTGGGTTGAGTACGAAATATAACAAATAACAATGTAACAAACAAAGTAATTATCTAATCCTTTTCGGCGCAGGGTCATAAGTCCACAATTCGATTTGTGCATAAACAGTGGAATATGTATGGAGGGGCGTGCTGCCCCCGTCACTGTTGGATTTCGAGTAGGTACGAGCATGGGTATATGCAAAGTTTTTTTTATCCATGCGAAAATTTTCAGTTTCATTTTCGGGATTTTGGCTTTTCGGGATTTAGGATTTTCAGGATTTTTGGTTTTCGGGATTCTGTCCGACTCCTCTTCGACTTGCCTCCTCTTCCGTGTGATAAAGGTATGTACATTACCATTGTTTAATATGTCCAGCTGAGTGGCAACACAGAAGTTCAACATGATGGTACGCATTCGTAATCATACTAACAGTCGAATATATTTTAAATGTAGAATTATATTCAAATGGTCAATTTAGTAACCCACTGTCGAAACAGAATGTTCTTTGATGTGGTCTTGGTAGCTCTCTTTAACTATCCATGAACGAATCTAGCATTATATGCAACTAATTTCCAGAGTCAAGAATCATCCTGGTCTTCCAGAAACTAATCTGGTAAAAGACGAGTAGACATACATAAAGTACACACTTATTAAACACCCTACATACATGTGTACCTGAGGGTTTATAAACAGATGCAGTTAGAAAGGATAACCATAACGAGGTAAACCAAGTATTTCAATACTTACGGAGTTAGTTTTCATATTACTGACCCAAACCATGTTTTAAAGAGTCAAAAGTTGCCTGGTCAATGAATCTATAAGTATTATAACAACAATAAAGGACATATTTCTACCACATTACATGGAAAACAAACTTTAGATACCTCAGGAGAATGCACAATTCTACGTACAACACACGAGCATACATATACTACATAAATATGTAATCTCCCACAGGGCATTAAATACAATGCAATTGTCCTTTTGAGATTTCCATCTTGTCAGGTCTGTGCACATCGTCCTTACCACCGTTCATCAAAGTGTGAAGTACCCTCCATGGGTGTAAAAATGTCTATTTGCAAAGTAAAAGACTTTTAATTGTTCTTAATTTATTACAAAAGACTTGCCCTTCATCCATATATTACACAGTTTTGTAGTTGGTGACCTCTCAGCCTTCCATAAACCCCCCTCCTCCTCAACTGCGAAGCGTATACAATGGACAAACACACATAAAGTCGCATTGTAGCATCGGGAAAGTACCATACATTTTCCATTAAAAGCCATTAGGACTTTGCCGTGCTGTAAGTACAAAGCTTAATGAGCGTTCAGTTTCTGGCAATGTATTCACATTAATTGTTACAATTTATTATACATATACTTGCATCTGTGTGCTGTATATGGAGTTAAATATATTTATTTTTTCGTATTGTTTCGAGAGTTTTCGTCACTGCTAATAGATGTCCAGAGACAAAGGATGATTAACTTTTCTTTTTGTCTAAGAAGCAAGGCAACACCATTTGTGTGTGGTATTATAGAATGAATAAGTGAAAAGGATTTGCTGAGTTGGATGATATTAATGTTAGAAAAAAAAAACCCAAAGAATAGAAACCATATAAAACGATGGCAAGTTTATGCCATGCGGTAGAAAGGATATAAGTTTGAGTGCTTATTTGGTAACATTGGGAAATAATGTTTGCATATGTATATGTTTGCATGAGTAAGGACAAAAAGTGCAGTGTCATGCATATTTGGTGTATCTATCAATATGACTAAGCTATTTTCACCATTTCTCTTATTACGGAAAATTCCATTTTGATGTTACGTTGTTTTTTTTTCTGAATCGATGTATCTAAAAAGTTATTCAACAATTTATCAACCATGTTCAACTATATGAACCATCGGATGGTTTCATTCAGATCAGGAAACTTAGGAATCAGTTTGAAATTCCAGTTTGTTTGTTTCCAGAGTCTGGATGGACAAGCTTTGGATAGAATCATATTCATCGATCAAGGTGTACAGATGAAGATGAAGATACTGTCATGTATGCACTTTTGTTTCTATTGGTAATGCTGAGTAAAGCCAAAGTGACATTTTTACAAATAAGACTTCTGTGGATCTATAAGCAGCTCCTGGCTCTGCCTATGATTTGTATGAGATGAGATTTCTAAGTCAGATTGTAGTGTACGTAAGTTTTCTTAACTATTCACGATTTGTGAGAACTTTTATAGGACTATTAGGCCTATTTTCTAGAATCAGTCATCAACACGGTTAAGTTTCTGTTTCTTTTGAATTTACCAAGGCAATGACATAGGCATATCCTTGGATATAAAAATCTTTATCACTAAATATATGTAACAGCTCATTTACTACGCTCGATCATAAAGTAGTCAGGGAAAGCCACCCTGGTGAAAACCCTTCGCAGCCGTGAAGCAGATTCTTTCTCTACCTAATGTAGCAGTTTTGGACGCATCTATGAATCGGGTCATGTCATCGGTTTTGTCAAAAACTTCTTTGATGTCCAGGAATCCCTCCTTCACAATATCTTTATCTGTGAGAAATTTATCAATCCTTGTAGTAAGTGTCTGACGAGCATACATTGGTTGTTGATTCCATTAAAATACATGAGAGATTTGTGGACTAGGAAAGGGAGGTAACATGAAAAAAAAATTTTCGTAAATACCATTATGAGAGAAAGTTTAATGAATAAGGTGACTGGCTCAATAATTGTATAAGTATAGAATGATGAAAACAAGCTCCACGAGGTCTAGGAAGTCCGACAGGCTAATGAGATTCATGAGACGTACGAAACTAGCGAGAATTAATAATATCTTCTAGACATAGTCCGCGAGTTTCATCCTCCAGATGACCCAAGTTGTTTGTATAGTATCTGAAGTTAATGTCCATAACCATAAGAGTGTTCCTCTTATAACCCTCGAATCATTTGTGTAGTTAAGTAACTGAAATTCAAGTCCCTGGAGTACACAATACCCTATAGCTGTCGATTTCTCGATCAACTTCCACTAGCTCAATTCTTAGCTGAAAGCCTCCAGTTTGTCTACCCCAAGACAGTTGCCTTCTACTTATACGTGCCATTAAAGTCAAAGTCGTCCTCTACAACGTTGTCACTTCCTGACTTTTTTTTTTTTTAAAGATCCTTGCCCATATGGCTGACTCTGTGAACTAACAAGATCTATTGTATCAAAGGGTAATACTAAGCCAAGAGACGTTCCACCTCCCTTATGAAAGGTAGTACGTCCTTAGCAGGGAGTACCTCAGCTCTGCTGATGAACATATTTCTTTGTGGAAAATACGCCTACTTAACCAATGTAATGCTGGGCATTGACAGAGAATCTACTCAGAGGATTCGTCATCTTCTAAGCAGAACCTACATTCCAAGTTGACCCCACAGTAAGGTTCAGGCCCTATGAACGCAAATTCTGAGCCAGCCCTAGCTAGTTTATCTGCAATTTCGTTGCCTACAATTCCTTGATGACCAGGATCCCAACCAAGTTTCAATAATACCTTTATCCAGGTTTATCTTAGCGCATGGAGTTCAGCGTGGAAAACCGTGCGACACATAGGTATTGAGACTTTGATGTTGAGCCCGAAGACGCCAGCACCGACTCCAATTTCCATCTTTGATCCTTCTGTGTACCAGATCAGACCTCTAGGGTCCAGTGGTCGAAACACCATTAGACCAGTTTGCACGGTCCAATATTTCTACCTCAAATAACCTTCCGAAACACTCCGAAACTCCCTGACCATAATGTCGGGGATAGTACAGAACATGTCCTTTTTGGGAATTGAGTCAAGAATTTTCAGGTGTCCCACATGGTCGCCTGATTTATACATGTATTCTAGTTGCAGTTAAATAGCGCATCTAGCGGCCATCTTCCTAATGAATATTTGTAAGGGAGAGAGCCCAAAAACCGCTTCTAAAGCTGCCGTAGGGCAGGTGCGCATGGCACCCGTAATGCCGAGACATGGAATTCTTTGAAGCTTCTGAAGCTTCGTTGCCGTTGTCCGTTCAAGAACTTTCGGCCACCAAACAATGGCCGCGTACGTGATAATGGGCCTCACCCTCATTGTATACAACCAATGTATCATTTTTGGACTTAGACCCCAAGTTCTGCCGTATAGGCGTCTACTGGTCCACATGGCCCTAGTGGCGCGCTCAATGGCAGACTTGATATGAGAATTCCAGCTAAGCCGTTTTTCAAAGATGACACCGATGTACATATTTAACCTGGAGTAGACTAAAGTGGTGCCTTTGATCGTGATGGGTCCTAGATTGACCAGTCTTCTTTATGGATGGATAGTCCTTCTCTGTTGCACCATTCTAACACGTATAGAAGCACATTGCATGACTCTAGAAATGGTCGTACTGTGTTTACCACTGATAAAAATCGCCAAGTCATCTGCATAACTAATAGCGATGTAACCTAGTCTCTGAAGATCGACTTGGAGATTATCGATAACTAGTGACCATAGAAGAGGGGAAAGGACTCCTCCCTGGGGACATCCCTTAACTGCAATCACAGACACTGATAATCCTCCAGAGGAGGAAGTAATAATTCGACTTTCCAGCATGGCCCGTATCCATTGAATCGAATCCTCGATAGGTCTGCTCTTGCTCTTGCTATTGAGTCGTAGCCAGTGTTATCGTATGCGCCCTCAATGTCAAGAAAGACACACAGAGCTATTTCCTTGGAACGTACAAATCCTTCTATCTTCTTCACAAGATAGTGAAGAGCATCTTCTGTTGATTTTCCTTTTCTGTATGCAAATTAGCTTGAGTGCAGAGGGGTAGACAAATCTAACCGACCTCTAATATGAACGTCAATGAGCCTCTACATTGTTTTGAGAACAAATTATGTTAGACTTATAGGTCTATAAGATTTAGGAAGCTCACTAGGCCTATTGCCTAGTTTGGGCATAAAGATTACATTTACCTGTCTCCAGGTTGTCGGGATGTAACCCCAATCGTAACTGGCTCTAAATAAAGCAATCAAACCCGGCAGGATGAGATCAATTACCTTCCGGACTTGATCAAAGTGTTGTTGTTTATTCTTCCTACATCCCAAATGACTGAATTTTTTTTAAATAGGTTATATAGAAGTAATGATCATAGAGTTTGTCATTAAATCTTCAACAAACAAGAACACTCGATAGAGTTTATGATTCAGCGCCAAATATATAGAAGGTCTTCCAAAGTGTATAAAGATATATTTAGCTAGGATCGCATTCATCTTGTCTTATCCAGTACATGTGGCACAGCGACCATGTCGCGATGATGATTATTTTATGCGTTCTTCTAGCTAGAACTCATCCCAAATCTTTCTACGTCCGTATTTTGTATTGTTCTGCACCAAACCCATCCAAGCTTACCTAAATGCCTGCTTATGTTTCTAACTATCCTCGTTTACATTTAGTACGCTGACATTGTTGAGGCTCATCACATATGGTCACAGAGCCTCAGATTTCTCTTTCATGTAGTTATTCCGAATTAGTCTGGTATTTGCGTAGATATCCCTAAATAGTTAACTTTTCATTCCAAACAGTGCCAGAGGTTATGCACATGTTTCACATACTTTCTCCTCTTGATGACGATTCATCCACAACACAGACTAACCTCCTCTTGATGATTACAATGACAATCATGACTGAAATGACCTCTAGCCATTATTATTTCATCATTCGTATACCCAACTACATATGTATGTAGATGCGGATAATATTCCATAAACTGAGCGGATATACCCTGGAAAAATGGAAAATCTACACACAAATATGTAACCGGATTGCTTCACAGACACTACAAATCAGTTTCAAAGGTGAAAGGACATCCACAGCTGAGCCGTGCCCCTAAGACGTACGATTTCTGTTTGAATATTAATCGTTTTGTTTCCAACATATTGTCCACACAGCCTACTATCCGTGCATTTGCCGCAGGCCTCTCTAAAATGAGTTTCAGACTCCCGAACCAGATTTCGTTGCAGGCAACTTTAATTTCCATCATTGTGTCATTTCCATAGACATATGTATGTATCTAGTATGCAGGGAACACATTGTAATGTCCATATTGTTTACCATAATCCTTTCCATTATCTTCAACTGAAATTAAGTTCGCCTGCACGATTTGAAACCTCTGTTCTATGTAATTTATTTGCCCAGGTACATTGTATGTGCAATGGTCGAGGTAGTAAAGTGAATTTAAATCTGACAATCTGCTTTAAATTTAAACCACCATTTAATATTATGTTTGCAAATATGTATTAATGGCTTACTAATTCCCAACACAGAGACTAAACAACATTTTTTTCTGTTTTATTTAATTTTAGGTGACAATCTGCCACTGTAAAGTAAATCAAACGTATCGTAAATTCTCAACACGATCGACAACCTTCTTCCCAATCCTTGGTTTTGGACGTCGGGGAAAATCACAAAAATCGCACAAGCATTGGCTTAGTGGAAAGGCAGGAGGTGGCCCAAGCACTGGTAGCAGCTGCAATGGAAATCCATTAAAGTCCGGACGAGGTCATGTTCCTGGTACCGGATCGAATCAATATCATAGTCAGAGTACGACAGGACTACATCAACCGCCTCAGCAAGTACACGAAAGACCCTTTCAGCGACATTTGGCAATGAATCTAGAAAACGACATGTACTACACAGTGGACTTTAGTGAACATTCACAGCACTCACCCTTAATTCAGTGAGGTAGTGTTGGCGTGTAACAATATGTTACTTAAATCTTTAAAAGAGTGTTTAGATAAATTTAAGTAAAGAAAAAAATAAAAAAACAACCAAAAAAAAAAAACATAAAAATTAATAAAACATTAGAATTAGATATGCAAATTCGCCTTTGTTTACTGCAAAAAAAAAAAAAAAACAAGAAAAAAAAAATTCCACAGGATGGTGAACGTGGTTATGTGTATCATGTGAATATTTTCGTTTTGTTTCCAAAGGAGATGATGAAGAAGTAAGCAAATCGTAAATTAGCATCACTAACTGTTCTAATTTTGATATTTGATAAATATTAGTAATTGAAATTAGAGATTAAAATTAAAACAAATACTTAGTAGTAATTTAAAGATAATCAGAATTGTAAGAAGAAAAAGAATTAAATAAACAATGCTCAAGATGCCAAAGAAAGAAAATTTAAATTTTAACTAAAAATAAAAAACCAAAAAAAATCAGACACAAAATAAATAAATAAATATATAAATAAAGAAAACTAAAAATTTGTAATTAAAAAGAAAACAAAAACGTGATTAGGTGTAAGGCTTTTATTTAAGACAGCAAAATATGGAATTATGTTATTATGAAATATAGTGGTGCCATTTCTAAACCTCTATTGTAGAAAACCCTTTATTTTTGAGTCCACCTGTCTTCTTGTTTATTTAAATTAATGCTTGGATTGTAATTTTTTTTTTATTAAATGCTGAATTTATTGAAAATATTTAACAGTACAGAAATAATTTAATGACGTTTCATTTTATTATAAAAGCTAAATTATATCTAAACTGTTTTAATTTGTGCTTAGTACCTGCTGTGTAGTACACAATTTATTGTACTTAAAAAGCTGCTGTTGATTATTAAATATATTATTTCATGCTACTAATGTCCATTGTTTAATAAAGTTTACGTTTTTCTTACAAAACAAAATGTTACAATATGATACCCTTCAACGGTATACTCTTCGAGTTTTTGTATGTTGGTTAAAAGTAATAGGTTCATGTTAACTATCGTGAATAGCTTATTTGGAAATCATCGTCTAGAGATAGGTGAAACTAAAACTAGAGTAGAGTTTGTTTAGCAGTTTTTAATGTATTTGGTGTAAAGATTCAACGTTATTTCGTTGTTCCGAAGGCCTCATCTTGAAGTACTAACCATGGTTAAACATTATGTAGGTAATTATGTTTGAACGCAATATTATCCAAGCCAAAGTAACATAACCGCACAACAGCTTATACCCCCAGGATAAAGAATGGAGTTAACCTATTGGAAGTGTCCGTGGAAGTACCATAATAATTTCACTCTCGGAATAAATATCTCTCTTAAAATAAATATCTATAAAAAGTAGACCAATCATTTTAATCTATTAAAGGAATTTTTTAAAATAAAAAAAACTATTTTGAATTCTTAACATAGGTATTTAGGGAGCAGTCTAAGCATGCATTATTAATGGAAAAAGAATGAAGAGTCCAATCACCATCTTCAATCATAGAAATTTATCGAGCTGGAAGGAATACAGCTACTTTTTTATATAATAGAGGGAGAATAAAGAAACCCTTTCACAAAAATCTAGGAGTATTCCAGAATGTTAAGAAGTAAACACAATTTTCATACCAAAGGACACTTTTAACTAAATAAGTATTACAGGCCTCTTAAGTCTAATCTCAATCCTTTCTTTACGCACTAGAACACCTACCAGATATTCGATGTAACATCAATTAAAAAAGTGTATTGTCAAATTAGAATGCGGTCTTTGATCGACAAGCTAACAGATCGCATAGGCTTGCATGGACAATTATGTAGCTCCTTTAATAAAGGAAATATGGAAGCGTCCCAGCCTAAGCTAAGCAAGCATTGCATCAAAAGTTAGAGACAGTCGATAGGAAAACGGCAAGCGAAACACCGCATAAGGGTAAACTATTACAGCTCACCTATTCTTAAATGAAAGTTTTAGATGAAAATTCTGTAAAATAGAGAATGTCTAACGAATCAGGACCTCTTTTGTTAAAAGGTTTGAACTATCTAGTCATGTTATTTGGAATAAAATATACTGAAAGTCAAGATTTAAGAAAAAAGTCTGGATGTAGTCTATACGTACTCTCTACGTACATTAAAATACATCGTAGGAATTAGTGTTCTTCCGTTAAGGTTAAGTCCTTGTTGTATGTAGCTAAATTGACCACCATACTGATCTACAGGTATCCAGTTTACTTCCTTTATGTAATTCTTTGCTGGAGCATTATTGTCCATTCGCTCAATGTGGCCGAGTCAGTGTAGTCGACAGTTGTATCTTCTCCTCCATTCGCACTCCTCGCAAACGGGACCGATTATTCGACGAAGAATTTTAGTCTTGATAGGGTTCAATATCTGCTCTGCTTTCCTGCTTATCGTCCAGCATTCGGGTTCATATAGCAGAACTGGCAGGATCAAAGTTTTGTAGAGCACGCAATTCGTCTTCCGAGTTAGGAGTTTTGAACCCATTTGTTTCGCCAAACTGAAGTAGCAGCAGTTTCCTAGGGTAAGTCTTAGTCAAATCTCCACTAAAGTCTTATTCGTGAAGTTGATATTTACTCCGAGGTAGGTAAACTCCTTAACCACTTCGCAGTTATTGTTGCCAACAGTGACGTTCTGTTCTAGCCGGTGGACAGATGTTTCTTTGTTTGTTGACAACATGTACTTGGTTTTGTCCTCATTCACTTCGAGGCCAACTCATTTCGCCTGTTCTTTAATTGCCGTAGAAGTCTCTAACACGGCGTGCTGGGAGTAACCGATGATGTCGATATCGTCTGCGTATCCCAGCAGCTGAACAGATTTGTTAAAGATAGTATCTTCCGTGTTTACACCTGCCCTGCTCACTATCTCAGCATAAGATTGAAGAAGTCACATGATAGCGCATCTTCTTGCCGAAATCCGGTGCATGTTTGGAATAATTCGGAGGAAGTGTTTCCGAATTGCACGTTGCACCGCGTGTTTTCCAGCGTCACGCGGCACAGCTGGATCAGTTTAGCCGTTATCTCGAATTCGGCCATCACCTTGTAGAGCTCAAGACGATGAGTGCTATCACATGCGGCTTTAAAGTCGATGAAGAGATGGTGAGTCTCGACTTGAAATTCGTTGGTCTTTTCCAAGATTTGTCTTTGTGTGAAAATTTGGCCGATCGTCGATATGCCGAGCCGGAAGCCACAGTGGTACGTACCGATTAGAGTTCTGCAGAAAGAGTTCAGACGTTCACGTAGTACGTTGGATAGGATCTTATTTACGACATTTAGCAGGGATATGATTCGATAGTTTGTACAAGACATAGGATCGCCTTTCTTGCAGATGGGACATGGTTTGCAGCACTTGCATGTATTCACTTTCTATCACCTTTTTCCGTCGTACGCATTCATCATCAGGCCACGGGCTCTTATGGTAGTATCGGCTACTGCTTTGATGATGCCGTGATACTGGTACCACAGATTGTTAGCGTTTGTGGTGAATGCAGAGCGGAGAGTATCTCGGCCTTTGCACACATTATGCTGATGTTGTGAAATATTGGCTTGATGCGAATCACAGCTTGGCGATCACTGATCGGCGTAAAGTCAATTATCATTGAAAGTAGCCGATTTCCCACGACGAATCCGGTTCCTAACATATGCCATCTTTTCTGACAGCTACCTATAATAAATGTCGCAATTTTTCCGTTTTCCCATACCTGATCCTATCCATCGCGGCAATATCTGCCGTGAGGACAGATTCAAGTTTTTGAGTAGCCCCAGGAGTGTACAGTGTACGTACGTTCCAGGTACAAACTTTTAATTCATATTTCGTGAACGTTTCGAGTCGTGATATTAAATGAGGTCCCTGTTGTTATCCGAGGCTGATGTCTCTCTCATAACTAGTTCCCTTCGGCGTGGTAAGGAAGGTACCCCAATGGCACAACCCCAACCTGGAAGAACAGTTCCATTTTTTAAAACCTAGAACGAAAGGCCGGTTTAAACCGATGTTAGTAACCCGCTTTGGGGATGTAAGCGCTGCCATTAGTCCAATAAGGTCTCATCCGCCACTATCTCTTTTCCAAAAACCTGACTTATTCTTGAAAATCTTTATTGGCTTGAACTTCGAATATGTCGAAATAGCCCAGATAAATTGTAAACTGTAACGTCACCGTTGACTCCATCGAGGGAGTTCGTCCGCTGTAGTTATTGTAGTGATGCTATTTCCCGATGGCTACCACTAGGAGGTGAAATAAGTACAATAATTGATGCGCAGTAACAGTTACAACACTGGACAATGGACATCGACAGGTATCCTATTCCTACAGCATCCAGACCTTCGCAGGTTTGGTGAAGTTAAATATTGAAAAAATTTTTAAAATCTTTTCAAAGGAGGAATACATTTTATGTAATGGGCTTATTAAAGAAGGTTGATAGTCAAGCAACTAGTAGTCCAAAATTGTAGTTCAAACAAATGGTTAAACAGGTCTAGAAATCCAGGAAAACTCCACTATTGGAGGGGCTAAACGGAACCACTAACAAGACCACTATACGAGCGTTACCGGCTCTTCTACTATTTACAAGTCCGAAGATTATTTATTCATACAATAGAGAAGATCTCACTGCAAATGAAAGAAAAATATCAAACATTAGACAATCCGATCAAAGTATAAGCCTTTTTGTTTCTTGTAAGGGATCTGTTCTGATCCTCCGGCTGATACAATCCAAGTGCATATGTAAGTACAATCGATTTTCTCAAAGGTTCACGTTCTTCCTTTTGAAGATTTAGAACTCTCGCCGTTTAAATAGCGCTTAAAAATTTTAGGAAATCGTTGGGTAATCCTATAGTGTTAACAATTCAGTCAACATATTATCGATCTGATGCTGATACTTACCTATCAATAAGCGCTGCACAAAGGCTAGAGAACTTCTAATAGTACATATATCCAAGCGAAAAGACTATATATTACCTTAGAATATGTATATTACCTTCGTTAATACATATCTCCTATTCATCAGAAATAAAAAAATTATGGAAATTATGTTTTATTAAAAAATTTCAAAGAAGAGAAAAATATTCTGCAATACTACTAATACATTTCTATAAAATTCGATCAATCTACAACAAAAGAGTAACATATCAAAAAAAAAAAATTATTTTTTTCTTCCCTTATGTCTTGTTCGATACAAAAATATCACTATATCATGTGGCATTACTTGTCTTATTATTTGACTCTTCTATACTCTTGCCATTCGTATGAGCCGATAGATTTCCATCTATTGATGTATTTTTTATCTTTGAGTCTGCGTTTGCCAGTTCCGTTTCTTCTGGAATGACCTTGCGTCGTTCTTCGTCCTAGAAAAAAATAAAATAAAAATTTATGTTTAAAATTTAGAATATGCTAATATATTTGTAAAACCGGTTCATGCTTATTGATTAATGCATGCATGCTTATATTCATAAAAATGCCTATCTATTATTATTTAAATACTGTATAGTTATGTAAAAGATAATTTATACAGGTTTTATGCTAAAACAAAAATATATTTCCATGTTTTAGATCTAGTGCATTATTCAGTCTTCATTCAAATTATTTTTTTTTACGAATAGATCTAAGCCTATTTAATGTCCTTATTCCAAAAACCAACACTAAGAAGTAAATAGAAAAACAGAAAAGAAAATCAAAAGAACCACCAAAGACAGAAGGTACTAATTGCTGGCTTGCAAAATAAAAGGAAAAGAAAACGTGAGCACATCCTTTGTGATCCATTCGAAGTTTTGGTGTATTCAACTTCAGTAAGTACGTAAATACTTACTTCACGAATCCTTTGAAATAAAATTATCATCAAAGGATGTGTTTAGTTCTTTTATACATCATTCTCTTCACCCGCATTGAAACAAGTTTTCGGACTACATTTAAAAGAACACCAATTTATTTGAAGTTTGTTAAAGGAAGAAATAAAAGTACACATATGCAAACATGTTCCACAAAAAAGTGAGTGCTCTAAAGCCTTTATCCTTAGTTAGAAGCATTACATACATATACATGACGTAGGACGTTGACGTGATTTCCTACTTGAGAGTCTTAGAAACAAACTGTTAGGAAATTGTATGTTGTATTTCTCTCACTAAATAAGAATGCAATGCCTAGGAAAAATATTGCTATCACAATCGCTGGCCAAACCACTATTGAAGGCAACAGGAGTGGGGAAATTATCTATATTGGTCTAGATAATCTTGAAGTTCAAAATAACTCAGCTTTAAGCCGAAATGATATAGAGTCAGGCAGGAATTAGCTCTACATGGCTCACTTAGAGGATGAGTGCTAATACCTTCTTGACTATACGAAGTCAAATGCTTGAAACTGTTAAAGTAAAAATATTCTCAAACTTCTTACTAAAGGGAATCTCAAAGAGGTTGGTTGACTAAACTGTGTCATATTAAGGGTGAAATAAGTAATGGCGAAATGGATTAAAATTGAGATGTAATAAAGTACATTTGTCAACACAGTCTGTACAACTTAAAGGACTCTCGAGCTAAGAACATATTCATTCATGTATGCACATCCGGAAGAACTTGTTACGACACAGGAAATAGGGATAAGATACACATAAAATATACATATGAATGTACTAAACTTTAAAGCCTAAAGGCACACTATTTATCCCTATAACGTTGCCAAGATTAAAAATAGCATATACATTCGATATTCCAGAAAGTAGGACCGGCAGTTAAAAAGTAAGATACGATATAAAAAAAAACGTTCCTCACTGATGGCTACTCCGAAATCTATCAGATTGAGTAGAACAAAGCAAACTAAAAAGTTACGCCAGACAAGCGTCAAGGCACTAAACTCTACAGTTATTAAAACAAAGCAAGTCAAAATCTTTGAGCTCTACCTCAATGAAATATTCAGAGCCAACAAGCTAATCTTATAGGTACCAGCTGGATCTTCTGGGATACATGTGCAAGAGGTAGAAACTTATGACCAGCTTATGACAGAAAAGAAATCATTCTCTACATTCTTCACCTAAGTCGCACTGACGCATTGACTATCTCTGGCATCATTTCAGGGCATTGACCCATAGGTATTCATGCAGACCATCTTGGCTTCACTCACAACAACTATTGTAGAAGCTGCAGAGACGAGGAATAAATTGAATCTAAACGTCATCTGCTATCCGAGTATAATTTTTCGTTGACTGGAGGATAAGGCTGGTAGATCTCCTGCGATTTATAACCCTATCTCGGTGTTCATATTTTTTATACCCTACCCAAGGGTATATTAAGTTTGACACATAGTTTGTAACTCAGAGAACTAATCGAGATAGACCCTATAGACCCTATTAGTATCAATAGAGAAGGCGATTTAGCCATGTCCAATCGTCCGTCCATCCGTCCGTATGTCAATACTTTTTTGGGCCTTAAATTTTGAGCTAGGAGGATGAAATTTTATATTTGGGTTTTTAATAACGAGAAGCAGTACAAGTGTAAAAATTTTGAAAAACCTCTCACTCCCACTCCCCATTTTTTCATAAGTTCACTATTTTACATGAAATCGAAAAAATTTGGTTAAGACCAAAGATTTAGATAATCAGATTCTCTACAATTCAATCATACATTGTCCATTTTATTAGGGCTGGATAGAAAGGAGGATAGGGTATCAAACGATCCATTCCAAACGAATTGTAGCTTTCGACGACAGTAGAATAAGGACTACTGGCAGTTATTTCTTTATGAAGTCGGGGGACTCAAGAAAAATTGAGCTAAAAGACTTCCTAGGACTCATATCCTTATCTGGAAGGAACTTTTCATCGATTCATTCATTAATCAGCGATCTATTCATAACAGGTTCCCAGGGTAATCAGAATAAGAGTTTGCTATCTCTAGACTGTATAACGCATTGTAGCTACAAAGAACTGGTAAAAGGTTAAGATTGCCCACAGATTTAGACATGAAGGAATTCAGAATCCCCGAAAGGAAAGAGATGAAGTTCAATTGCAATACCTAATAAAAACTTATGAAGCTGAAAACCTACTAATCCCAATTAGAAAATAAATCTATTAGTCATATAAAAGGTCTTTTTTTTAACCCAGTACTAACTTCAGACATTTATATCTGTCAAATCAATTGTCAGGTTAAACTGTCAATGTCATTTTTATGCAGTAGTCTTTACAATTTTATCGTAATGACATTCACGCTTCAACAACGCTATCAAATTTTAGATATTCGGTTCCAAAATTATGGTTCTGTGCGTCAAACTTATAGAGCACTTGGACCATATTACACATGACATAATCGACTTTCTGAGACCGCTATTCGCCGTATTATTGACAGTTTTCGTACAACATTTTCTTTGCAAGTGCAGTGTCATCGAGACGCATAAGAAGAGTGCTTTCTGAAGAGAATATTGCATCCGTTCATGAGAGTGTTACATCCGTTCAGGAGAGTGTTTTTCCACTTTATGGAAAATTTGACGCAAAGATCTTGGTTTGAAGGCTAACAAGATCCAGCTCCAAACCAACAATAATCGAGCCATTGAAAACAAACATTTTTCGTGTTATTGCGGACATACGACCACAAATGCTTGAAAAAGTGGTCGAAAACTTTGTCTCTCGGATGACATTCATCAGATCCAGCCGTGGTGGGCATATACCCGAAGTAGTATTTAAAAGTTAATTGCAAAATGTATTCTCTCGAAATGGGTATTTAATGAAATTTCATGAGTTTTGCTCAAAATAAAGGTTAGGTTCGGCTTTAAAAATACCCTGTTTATAAAAACAAAAATAGTTTTCTATTACTAAGCTTTGTATGGCACATAATAATATTTGGAGGACAAAAGCCTATACAGGAAAATAATTTATTCCATCAAATAGATCATATTAGCAATCAATATGGCGAGGGGTCTTTTAGTATTTCAATAAAAACTATGTCATGTACAAACTATGTCATTCCCATAAAACAAAAACTCATTAATTTTAAACAACATTATCAGATCATAATTGGAAATAGCTAGAAACACCGAAATTTTGTCAACCCAACCCAGCGATTCACGGAGTTTACAGTAGGATTCTCAGAAACTATGCAAATGAATTCAACTACAGCAGGAAAAAAAATCATTTTTAAATTCCATGTCGAATATGTCCCCCCAATTTTTGCTTCTTTTTTTTTAAAAAAAAATAAACAAATACACGTTTTACCAATTAGAAATTAGATTTCTAATCTCAGAAAGTGTATCTATTAGTAAATTTTAACACCCCGTACCATGCAGAAACTAATAGTGGTGCATAAAATATCAGTTACACGCATTTTCCACTCTATTTTTATCTATCAGTGCAATAAATCAATCATGAAGCTGAATACTTAATTAGAAAAGTACAGATCCATATAAAAAGCAAACCATGCAAGTATTATGGATGAAGTAATAAAAAATACCTTCCCATGCAAACTTTATTATTTGTTTCCAAATAAAAGGAAAAAAAAACAACAGAGTGTTCGAAAAGATGTAAAGAATTTGTATTCTCATACGTCATGCAATAAAAAAAAAAAAAAAAAACAAAGAACTAGATACAAGCATAGGTGTAGAAAAAAAAATTTGATGCACACAATATGTGTGCACGATAGTAAATACCATTAGCATAGAGCTAGGAATAACAGATAGATCCACTGTTGTTAACAAACCGCTGGGATATTTTTTCATTCGAGTGGGGAAAAACGTTGACTCCACGCCCTATGTACCGAGAATGCATGATAAAGTTTCATATTTATTAGAATTGTTTCGGGTGAATTTGAAAATATAGCATAGATTTGCACCCCCGCTGGGGGCGACTAGTTAGTTTTCATTTTAAGTTTTTTTTCTTTTTTTTTTTTTGTTTTTTTCTTTAACAGAGAGATTTGTTTTCAACTTGTTCTGTTTTACCAACACCATATATGAGGAATGTTACTATTTTGTTTAAAATGGTACTAACCTCTAAAACGACACCCTCTAGTGCCGGCTGTGAGATATTTTTCATATTGCCATGACTGAGTTTCGGTGCACTGTCAGCTCGGTTTCGACCCAATGATTGATTGGATGTTTTATCCGCTTTGCTTCCAACTGAATTATTCGATGTTTTGTGATTGATTTCGAGTGCTGACCTTAGGATATCGACTTTCGATGCGCTACCGATACCATGCCGTGGCACTCGAATTTGTTCAACATTGTAACTACTGCGTCTATGGGATAGATGGTCATGCATGTCCACCTAAAGTGATTAAAGTGTAAAATATTAATATGATGGCAAAAAAAAAAAACAGATTTCTAGTTGGCTTACCCTTGAGCCCCTTGGTAGGGATGTTAAACTGCCGATTTGATTGTATTTAATCATTAAACTTAAACGTTCTAGTGACATTGACGTTCCTTGCTCTTTAGTAGCTGGTTCTGTGAGTTTTTCTGTTTCGCCATTTTCAACTGCTTCATTATCTTCGTTATCATCAATTTGGTGATCAAATTTACGCAACCAGACCAGATGAAGAAGGCCATAGGCAATACCACCGACAACAGCTAACAGACCCATATAGCGGAAGGCATCTCGTGTACCAAATTGTCCAATTAGTAGACCTCCCGTAAATGATCCACTACCACGTCCTGCACATTAAGAAAATAAAATGTTAATTTATGGAGAAATATCAAAACCAATTTTTCAAACGATAAAAAGGCATATCCTATCCACCTAGTATGTGCTATCACCAAAGGAGACGATTCGTTAGCCTAGGTAGAGAACTCAAAGACTTCGCATTTTATTTGTATGCCAGCAATTTGGAAACAATTTCATTTAAGGTGACATAGTAATCAGGAGCTCAACACAACCTAACATAGGTGGCAACTTTAAAGCTGGTAAAAATATTTTTGAGAGACGTTTGCGAAAACTTCAGTTAGATTCAGGCAACAGCATCATAGCGCATGGTTATCTGCACTTATCTGAAAATAGATCCAAGAGCTTATTGCACTCAAAGTTGAAATAGCAGCTATCACGTCAACCCCTATGCTGAGGATTTAGAAAAGAGATATGACAGTAGAAGCGCGTATTCGATTGAGTTGACAAATGATCAGAGCCCCAAGCAATATCAAGTAAAGTGTTGGGACAGATCTTTGGTTAGTTCAAATGAAAATCAGTAAAAAAAATAGAATCATTCACCAGTATGGCCATTTGATGCTTTCTTTTTGAATCATATGTTATTTTGACACTGACAGATCTTATGTGCTCAAAAAATTGACAGAAACTTAGTATTATATTTTTGCGATACGAAATGGATCGATTTGCACTTCAACAACGTTGGGAAATATTGCAAAGCTACTTCCAAAGTGAATGCTGTATTGGCAAAACAGTGCGAATTTTGAAAAGGAAAATAAATTTCGGTCAAAATAATGCACCAACTGCAAGCTGGTGTACACCAGCAAGTTTGTGATGAAAGTTCGTGAGACTGGTTTGCTGATTGATAACCGATTCGGATATCATTAAAGATGGATGCTATGCGAAAAATCCAGAGAGGATTCAGGCACCCAAGAACTATTCGTGAGATAGGGACCGAAACCATCGAAAATGTATTGAAAAATTAAGTAGACAGTATGGCCTACTGCCGAACTAGCTGACGAAGTTATTTTAATCAAATAATATTTCATAATCAGTCGAAAGATTTACTCTCTTCAATAATGCAACAATAGTTGAAAAATATTAAACAGTGTTTTTTTTTATAACATTTTTAAAAGGCCAACCAAGACGACCCACCCATAGTTTTAGATAGATGGTGATCAAGAAATCAACTGATATACCTGAAGTTACGAAGACGCAAACAATCTCTGAGCCTCAAACTAACATAAATCCAGGTTTTCAAACGAAATGTTGTAAAATGGTAATGCCCTGCGACACCTTCTCGAAGTCTAGTAAGCAATAACCCGCTCAAGATTCTTAATGTAAAGATCACATTAAAGCTTAGTAAATGATCATGGAGCAATCCATCGAATAGACATCATTACGTCATATGTTGTTCATCGATTCTGCGGAAGCTTATGATAGCCTAACCATTTACCATGTAAGGGCATCAGGCAGGATCCATAGTCGATAGCGTAGTTGATCTGTGATCAATTTTGTAAACCCACCATATACATATGTACATATGTATATTACTAAATTTATTGCTACTCCAAATCTGTCTCGAGATATAGCATGGCGAACGATTTTTCCATCTGTGGTTGACCTCGCTGTATGAGAAACAAACGGAAGTGTAAAGCGGCCTATGAGGTACAAGGACACGATTGCAGAAACTAAATTGCCACTTGATTGTCAGTCAGAACCCTAATAGGTCTGACAGATATTGCATTGCAGATAGTCATGCATCGAACTTTTCCGAGAAGATATGACAACCTACCCCACTATCAGTTTTGGAACCGTCTCTATACAAGTGAGCTATACCTCCATCCAACGAGCGAACATGATCCCGCGTATTTCGGACAGGAATGTTGTCCAGAAGTTACGGTCAAATCTCAGTTTCAGTGGGTTTCTAATAGGTGTTTTCATTTCAGTTCAGCTGACGATCGACGGGTTGTTTTTAGTCGGATAGCCATACTGACAGCCATCTCTTTGTCAGATATACATAAATACCTAAAGCTGTCAAATGAAGCGTTTGTTGTTTGAAGCAGATAGTCTAAAATATTCCCCACAAATATGTACTAAAAGACCTTAATTATGACTTCGATTATATCTTTGAGGACAACATCAGAAACTAACTATCGTTATGTGCAGTCCCTTACAAAAATCTTCCCAGATATTCCGTTATGCGCTATGACAAGAATTTTATAAATCGACTTCCTGACAGATGAGTCCAAACCACTTTCAATTTATTTCTAAAAATTAATACATTTATACTTCAATCATTTTTGGCTTTCATACTTTTATCTGCATAACCAAGATGACCTTTGTAGAAGTTTGCATATACAGAAACCTATTTTAAAATCCTCATACATACATTATTCTTAATAATGAAGTAATTACATTCCAGTTCAGGATTACGAAATATGCAAGCATACCAAATTCTAACGTAGAAAACTCTCTAGAGATTAAAACTCAAATGAAAGGTCAATATCCTTACTAATGGTCATGCATATTAGACAACTCAATCCTTCTTAGAAACTACATTCAAATGCACTTAATCCAAAATCATTTCTATGTACCTGCCAATAAACTACATGCAATAACGTAATGTTAACATTCAATATACATACCCAAGCTGAAATGTGCCATTCCCAAAACACCAATTAAAGTTGCCAATAGATTCTTCGGGGCCAAAATTGAGCAATATGTTGCCGCTGCTACCCACATCAAGTGGCATGAGAGTGCTTCCATCGCCTCAAAGGGAAAACACCACCAAGCATTCCTGAATACACAAGCAGATAGAACACATGTTTTCGCCACACATACACACACAAGATGGTTTTGTATACGAAACCAGAAACGCACTCACTCAATAAAGGAATATCCAACCAACCGTCCGGCATGCGAGAAGAATGCAATAATAATCAAATTTACGTGCCCGAAAATCCTCGTTATCTTTTCTGCACCATACAGGAACGGTATACTGCTTACAGTTCCGACAGTAATTGTTATTCCTAAAATAATAATCGAAGACAGACAATGGATTCATAAATTTTTCAAAAAAACAATACACTCCCACTTACCCAGCAAATAATTTGGTGCACCCAACTCCTTGAGATACAGGAACAAGAAACTTTCGATAAAACCCCAGAAATTACCCAAAACGAAGAGGAACAAAATGAACGCTATTACATGAGGCATTTTCAACAGATTCCATAAATCTCGGAACACATTATCAGCTGGTAACTTTTCACCGAGCGGCATCATTAATACGGACATTGTTGAAATTACCAAAAGAATGTCATAGGTGTAGAAGGCGGCCGAATAGTCCGTATAGCCCAGGCCACGGGAGGTGTAATCAATCATGATACCGGTAATAGGTGAGAATATAGCCATGCCAATGCTGGAAAATAGACGTTCTCGACCGAAATCACCTCCGTATTTCTCAATCATGGTTAAAGCAATGGGATCCATTATTGTCACACCGGCTGACAACATGGTTGTAGCTAGAAATCTGAAAGAGAATTAAACATCGATTAAAGTATACATAGATTACTTGACATGGAAGTAAGTTGGTAGATGAGTAACTATCTTTCTGTGTGCATTTAACACTTCATTACTATTTAACAAATACCAGGATGTCAAATTATAATAAGAACAATCCAATAATCGAAGCAGTTGGTGTGCTTACAAGGAAGGGTTCTGAAACCCGAATGGGAGAGAATGACACAAAATACAATAAAACTTGAGGAAAGATGAAGGCATCCCAGACGATATGATGATTTTACCTAAATGAAACAGGCCAACTTCTGAAAAAGATGTAAAACTCGCATCAGAATATAGACACAAAAATTGACTTCGCTTCTAGCAGGCATGATAATAGGTCACTGCTAATTTTGCATATCGGGAAAATAGGACAATGAAGTTTAACTGGGATCTCAAGACCCTAGGAGTTCATCGCTTAGAACAGTGACCATAGACTTACTTATGTTATAGGTACAGGTACAGTGTACAGTATACAGTGTATGTAACTAATATTGGAAATTTCGACCGGAAAAGTCAGAAAATCGTGAAAATCCGAAATTGCATACTTTCAGGGAGGATGGTGGCTATATCTGAAGGATGTATAGGAAGGAGAAAATATTGATTCTAAGAAATGACAAACACTGCGGAATTAACAATCGGCTAAATTTGTCCCTCACGAAAATGGGATCGCCAACAGAAACATGACCTGCAAACATTTCAATATTTTGCAACGATTTATTAAAAAGAGTAAAACTTTTGATTATTTATGGAATATTATTTCATTCAAATAACTGCCATGACTAAAATATAAAATATGCCACGAATGAAATATTCTCCATTGAGTGCACAGGACGAACACGAGAATATGTTCGTTTATCAATTAGCAAACCAGTCTCACATACTTTCATCGAAAACTTGCGTACACCAACTGCAGTTGGTGCATTATTTCGACCGAACTTTCTTTTCAAAATTTAGACTGTTTCGGCAACACAGTATCCACTTTGGAAGTAACTTTCCTATATGTTCCAACGTTGTTCAAGTGCAAATCGATACATTTCATACCGCGAAACTATAATACTGAGTTTCTGTCAATATTTTGAGCGCATAAGTGCTGTCAGTGTCAAAATAAGATATGATTCAAAAAGAAACCAACTTTACTTATACTTATGTACATCTCCTATCATCTGCTCCTATGTACATGTCCTGGCCATATCAGACGACTAATACGCAGTTTTTTTTACTAAGTCTATGTCACTGTACAGCTTGTATAGTTCTTTGTTGAATTTACTCCCCCAAAACTTGTCAACGCAAATGGAACCAGATATTTTCATCCGCTTTCCGGTTTTGTACAGAGTCTTCTTAGTTCTTCGAGAAAGGGGCTTACTTCTCAATTGCTTTTTCAGCGCAAAGAAACAGCGGTTGACAGGAGTTATTCTTCGATCTATTTCTAATGAGGTGTTGTTATCAGAATTGATAGCAGGAAAGCCATTTCACCGCGGTCGATTGCGAAGTTCCGTTCAAATCGTCGACGTGGTGTGTTCATTCTCGTTGACAGAAAATACTTGATTTTGCAATCGTTTACCGCTAAGCCCATTTTGGCAGCTTCCGTTTCAATATGTACTAGCTAACGCACCGGTGTGCCAATTATGTCAGTATCGTTGGTATTGGCCTGTGAGTTTCACACAATTCTTTCAAGTATGATGTCAAAGAAGCCGCATGAGACTGCGTCACCTTGTTTAAATCCTTTTTTGACATCTCAAAGGTCGTTACCGACATTAATGAAGCAGCAAGCCTCCATCGTCATTCTGGATTCTGTTTTGCAGAAATGCCAAAACTAGACTTGACTCTATACATATATATGTATGCTGTCATATGCGACCTTAAAATCGACGCAAAGATGGTGGTTATCGATTTTGGCTTCTTGAGTTTTCTTTAGAATCTGTCGAATTGTTAAAATTTGATAGATTGTGGACTTTCTTGGCCTATGTCTACCTGGTCTACCTTAATACATAGTATGTATATAATGTGTTTAATTTGTAGTTGAGTTATTTTCTCCACTTTTTGTTACAACCAAAAGTTTTGAAAATCACTAAAGACAGTAATAATGAGGGTCGGATACAGCGTCTACTAGGTTTTTCTAGAAGTCCTTTACTTTCGAACTTGCTGAAATAGTAAGAGTAATTGCTCGTAAATATAGATATCTTTTTTAAATTCACAGTAAACCAAAGATACGTTTGAATTTTTCTCTCAATGACACTCTTGCAAACACTGAATATCCAAAAAAAATAGCTTTCGAAATATGGCAGCTCTTTTAGTTTTTAAATTGTGAATAATGTTAAAGAAACGGATTGGTAAATGTACTTATTTCAAAGCTACAGTAGTATTATTATCCAACTTGTTGTGGTACTATACAGACGGATGAGTTTGGTAGCGATGATAAATCTAAACATAACTCTGTTTCTGTACATTTTTAGGCAAGATCTATCATACTATTAATCCTTGGCTAAGCCCGTACTGACTCGGACCAATACGTTTGCTGTAAAAATAAGTAGGAGCCGTTTATACACTTTTTGTGAGAATGCTACCTCTGTAGCTGGCATAGACTTTAGCGACCTCTTAATAAGGAAAAAAAGAAGTGTTTTCGCGTATGTGTGTGAAATTGAATTCCGAATTAACAAAGTTAACAAAAATGTCAACTTGTCTGGAACTGTTTTTGGAAGTCGCTGAAACTCCATTAAAGTAAGCGTTACTACATATAACCACTTAACAATTTATTTTGTCTGAAATTATTATTATTTATTATTTAATCTTTCTAAAAATATTTTAATTTTTTGACGGAATATTATCGGACTTTTGAGCCTATCAGAAAATGAAAATGCAATGCTAAATGCGATGAAACCAAACTATGTAGGTACTATTTACTATAAAATGATTTTCATGTGTAGAAGTCAGAATTAAAATTAACTTGTAAATAATAATAAGTAAATATATTTTTATTGCTACAGAAGTCATTACTGAATCGAATTCGTTGAAACCACAAAAGGAAAATATAATTAAACAAATAGAAATTAATTAAAACCGTGACAGCAAAAGCATTATAAAAACAAAGACCATTGATAAAACTCCACAGTTGGAACATTATCATAAGGTACATTAAAGTCCTATTGTGTGTGTTAATTTTAATTAATTATAATATTATTTAATCTGGGCTGTTTAAAGGAAAAAAATAAATGCTACTATAGACTGTTGATGAAGTGTAAAAAGCAAGCAGAAAATACTTATCTACGAAACCCTACAACATCAGTGTCCTTAACCGAAACGGTTTTGCCACGGCCTTCGCAGAACTCGATATTTAAAATGTCACTTCAAAAGAACAGTAAGACAGAAAATGAATGTTATAAAGCCATTTCTACTGAATCCTGGTAAAGTCCAATCATAAGCTTTAAACCAAGATTAAATTCCTCCAAAGAGACAGACCATTGAGTAATAACAAAACATAATCCATAAGAATAATGCGTTACACGTTAAACTAGAAGAATTTTGTTTAACTGGATTCATTTCATTCATCACAATAAAAGGAAAACACTAATTGAAGATGCAACAGCCATCTTTGGAATTATACTGCATATTTTGCTCTATTTTTAGTATGTATGTAAAACCAATTGTGCTTAAAAAATCACAATAAATTAATAATTTAAATTAAAATAAATATATTCCCACGTGTTTCAAGAAATAGCTACAATAACATCCACCTGTCCATTTGTTCTTCTAGTCACAAGCTCAATCTTAAATTAAACCATAACATGCAAAGTGAAGTGGATCCTGGAATAGGTTTGGATGAAAGTAGTACTTTAACGTAATGTAATTGAGAAATATGTATATTTGGAGATGTTTTATAAATGTTATTTCAAATATTCAAGTAATAGTTTCACCAAATATGTGCTTCACAACTGTCTCAGAGAAAAGGGTATTTGTAGGTACTGTATGCATATTAAATCAGTCCAAAGCTACCCTCAAATTCTCATAACACTACGCATATCAGACAGAGTTTATCTCTTTGGATGCAATCAGCTGTGTAAGCAATGAAATGTCAAAAGGACTGTCCAGGCAAGGTTCCATATTTAATTTTGTGTTGGTACAATACAGGATCGATCTTGACTAGTACACAACTAGTTGGTTCAGGTCTTTTTTCATTTCAACGCGTCACCTAAGACATATTCTTTCTCTACAGCATCGTCAAGCCGGGTTGTGGTCTCCATTTCCCAATTTAGTCATTCCATTTTTACTCTTCTGACAAGTTCGATGTCGCCATGTACATACGTAGCTCGTACACTCATGGTTTGCATTTTCCTCTCCATACACCATCAATGCAATCACAACATCAGCCATTACTGTCAAAACCTATGCTCCTGCGCAATAGATTAGGGATCTGCACAGGATCAGAGTTTGAGATTGAATCAATTGCCCTTTTGGGCATAACTACAGAAAACTAGAGTCACAAGGTAACAGAATTTGCAATGGTATTGAATGACAAGGATAAATCAGGTACTGACATCTACATATACGAAATATATCCTTAAATTTTAGACCCTTGGATGTTATAGAGGTTTGTTAAATACAGCTTTTATTTGAGATATGACAACAAAAATTATTTCGGATTAAAGTACCATCAATGTGATCACTTATGAAACACATCATTGAAATCCTTCACGAAAACGCCTGCAGTAGTGAATGCGTTGAATCCAATTTTCCATTACTTTTAAGCATAGTTCGGGCAATATGCCAGCAATTTGGCATTCGCAGTTGGTTCTGAGGTTGTCTAAAATCTCTGGATTGCAGACATAAGCCAAACCAAACCAAACAGACTTGTCATAGTCTCAAAGAAAAAAGTTGGGAATTTTTTTTTGACTAGTCCATTTCTGGAGTCACGGAACGTCGACTTCAATAACTCACTTGTTTTGCTGACCAAATTGTTTGATAAACTCAATTGTTTAATGTAACATGTGGCGCCGTCATGTTTAAACCACATAAGCTTAAAGTAATCCTCTTCAAAAAATATTCAGTGAGCATGGTCCGGTAGCGATCAGCATTATTGAAGAAGAAATAAGGGACAATGATGTCTCAAGCAGATACCCGCACCAAACACTTAATATTTGTGGATGCAATGACATTTCGTGAATTGCTTTGGGTAACTGACTTGCCCAAATGCGACAACTTGTGTATTTTTCCATGATTATATTGCGGTTGAACACCTCACACATTGGAAAAATTGGGCGCCTCTTCTCTTCGTCTTTCTGATGTTATTGAGGAGTCTTCAATCTAATACACTACTTAAATAATTTCTTCAGAACCTCCAAACGACTTCGTATAATTGAAAGGACCCCAAATTATCAATGTGGCTTGTTCGCCAATTAGTTCGACCTATAGCAACCATGAAGGCCTCATTTCAATAGTCAAAACAACATTCTTCCTAATATGGGCGAAAAAGTCTAAAGCTTTTGTTTAACCTCTGTTTAACCTCTTCTTAAAATGAAATGGGAGCTGGATTTTACGACAAAGATACATATCCATTTTAAAGGTTCTACTACTATGCATAAGACTAATAGATTTGATGTATGTATCTGCTTATAATTAATCAATCAATTCACAAACCCAAAACCAAGTGAACAACTTTTTTACCATACTTGCAATTTGGACTTTATCATTCTTCGTGAACATTATAAAGTCATACATATGTATGTACTTATCCTCGTAATATGTTTAATTCAAAAATATTTACATAAGGATACATAAAGATACAACGTGGTTTGTTACTTTCGGATTTTTTTCAGACATCGGGAATGGTCGAAAAACAATTTTAAAACCTTTATGGTGTAAAATGAGCTTTTCAACATATTTTTGTTGGGAAAAATGGTATATAACTTTTACGAAACCTTATTCAAGGAATATATTTAGATATTTAAAGTGTAATGACTTACCTTAACAAAAAATACAGCCAAAACACCCGATCATCACTTTCCTTATAATCTGGTGGGCAAATTTCCGGTCCATTCTTTCTAAATCTACACCTTTGCACCATACAGTCCGCTGTCAATTCACTTAACTTATGCGGGCCTGACATATTACTCCTTGTCACAATACCACCACATCGTAAGTCCAACTCTTCCAAATCGGTTACATTTACTCCACTACGCCAAAGAAGCTTTTCTCCAAAACGCTGCTTAAAATCTGTCACAGTCTCATTGTCATCCGGTTCGATTTCCATTCCTAACTGTTCGATGGGGTCTGCCAAATCCGGATGCATGTCCAAAAAGAAGTAGGCCGAATCATCACGGCTCGATAGCACCCACCCTCGATCCGTCTGATCTTCCACAACACTACTCTCTGGGGTTAGATAGTAAATATGTCAAATCAATTTCATATTCACTCGAAAACCCTACTCTACTTACGATTCGAATATAATGATTGCGGTAGTGATGTGGTTGGAGTAGTCGATGACAAAATTATCGGTGGTTCATGTGACCTATTGTGCTGCTTGTTGCTCACATGGAATCTCAAATTCTCCGGATCATTTGGATCAATTTCTGAAGTGAAAATGGGTGCATTAGTGGGTGGAGGCACAATTTCAATTCTCGGATTTTGCTCAAGTAGCAAACAATAGTCCAGACATTGGTCCACAACCAAGTCTAGTTCCTCCTCTTCTGGACACTCTCTGCTGGGACATGGTGACCACCAGATCTTGAAAAAACAAAAACAAATACAAAATACATTTTAAAGAAACTGTTAAACAAAAAAATAAAAAAGTTTGCGCATGTAAGTATCTAAACCGACTGAAATCGCAAAAGAACACGAACATTTATTTGGATAACGATTTGGTTAGAATTACATAAACAAATGTAAATAAAATTAAATTATCAATTAGGTTTTCCGACATCTATGTCCTTCAAAGTATACATGTGTCTCTATATTTTGAGTGTTTTTTGTTTTTGTTTTTTGTTGGGGTGTAGGATGGAATGTAATTACATTAAGGGATGATTCTGCTGTGATTAATGATATTGACCATGAAACAAAGATTTTCGTAATATTGCCAAAGGACCCTTATCTCGTTGATATTTGTTTAACTCATGGAAGTTAAATAAATGTATATATCGAGCTGATTGCATGATTCGATGGTTTTTAACAAGAGTAATTTATTTACATTAAGAAAATTCATTTAAGCCTTTTTCACTAAGTAAACGATGTATATCAATTCGTATTGCCAAAAAAAAAACTGGGATCTGTATCTTTTGTATTAAATACCGATCCATATAGAATTTCATGCATTACTTAACAAATGATTATAAGCATTTTATTTAGGAAAATAAACCAAAATCCTAAAACCCAATCAAAAATACTATTAAAAAAACCACATAGACGCACATATGAATCGAATTGGATAATTAAACACAATTGCTGGTGTTTCAATTAAAGTTTTGCAGAAATATAAAACTAGGATATTAAAATTATGTATTTAAATGTAATTACCTCAACTGTGCCAGCCTCTGGATGGCGCATAACAAATGCCGATGGTACAACGCCTGGAATTTCCTGTTGTGGGATAAATAACAGCGAATGATGAAACAGTGCATTTAGAAGCAAACTCATCACCACAACAGGTTTGTATTTCCCAAATTTGTCGACCAAAAAACCTGCAAATAAATAATACTTTTGAAATGTGCATGTATACTTTTGAATGTGTTTTTGAAGTGTTAATTTAATGAACAAATGAAAATGCAACCCCATTGACTGTAATTGGAAGATTAAGTTTGGTTATTTTAGGTATGTTGCCACAGAGTGTATTAGCAGTGTATCTGTGAATAATACATGGCACAGGGTCATAACTCTACATCAAGCTACATTGTAGTATTATGACTCACTTTCGAAATACATATGTACATACATGTGTATGTATGTATAATTAAGTGTAGGTGCAGAATTTTACAGGATATTACTCCAATTTCATGCAGTGTTGTCCATTTTTAGGTTTTGTAAGGGTAAATTCCCAGTAGCCACAACAAGAATGCAGGAGCGAAGCGGTGCAATAGTGTATAATTATGCATTTCAGTTTATCGCATGTAATTAATGGACTTACTAAAAATTGTGAAAAAATGGCTTAATGTATAATGGGCTTATGGTTCTCTGCCCCATAGTACACGGCCTATTGTAGATATGTGGCTTGAGAACTGAGAAATCATTGGTTTCAACTATACCAGTATTCTAAGTGGAAGTACAACACTAAGGAATAATAGAAAATAAGGTTGAACGCTTCGATTGGTCATACTATCAATATCCACAACATAAAGTAAAAGTCGTAATTGATAATTTCAATTACAAGGAATCACGACAACACCTAGACCGTACGATGGGTCGAGACGATAAGAATGTTTTGAGCATTCCTGACCACAAAGATACTACTTGTTTGAATGCACTGAAAATAGGAGCCTATATTTTCGTTTGTCTTCAGCATAGAGTGAGGATAGCAATACCTCAGACGTAGCAGATCTACCTGATAGAAGGGATTGTTAATCGAGATTCATCCAGAATCGTAGCGCTAATCAAGTAAGTAAGTATCTCTTCCTTTCATATGATGATTCGCAATATCGCGTTTTGCACAGAGAAAGTTTCTCTATGAAATTAGGAAACCAAAGTTGGGTAACATAAGTCTGCTCTCTTTCACTAATATTGTTTATATTGGGAAATAGCGATGTGTTGTATTGTGCTTTATAGACGAGAAACGGAGCAATTCGATCCGAACACTTGACTAAGCTGCTGCTCGTTCGCAAAAAGGCCAAGGTAGCATGTTTGCTTATTAGACTTAGCTTAGTGTCCAGTAATGACACCTGTTGTAGTACCGATATGCAAGAGAAATCAAATTCTTAGATTCTTTTAAATCCAGTTTTGGCCAAATTTGTGTGTTGGTCCACTTGCCCACCTAAGAATTGTACTCTCGATAGCATCCAGCTTGAATTTTAGTTTGCAATGAGCGATTGGTACACCTAAGGTGCCTTTGTCTGGCAAAATGTATAAAGTTATTCTTAATCTGATGAGTTCCCTGGAGTATCATTATGCCCCGGCACACAACAAAGGCGAATATTAAACTGCTCAGCTCTGCCATAGCCATCTCCATGAGAGACGATCAGCAGTCTAGAGCTACTAAAAAATAATAGAGATCGATTCCAAGGATTTGATAACTTCTTGGCTGTCGGCAAAGATGCGGTTATACCTACCAAATATCAGGTTTTCCATAAGCCAAGATAAGACTTCTTTGATCGCCATAATTATCACCTGGAACACGCTACAATGATTTGGAAGCCGAAAGGAGAGACTGTCAGAGAAAACACCTACATACCTCCACCAACTCTATCTTTTTTTTTTTTTTGGGCCGTCCGTGTAGAAGTCAATCGACTCATTTTCTAGAAATGCTTCTTCATTCCAGAGTGATCTGGAAGGGATGATGACGACGAAGTTCTTATCAAAATTTAGACGTGTAGTGTTGTAGTACACTTTTTCGGAAATATTTTCCAATTATTCAGAATGGAGACGTGGCCAAATTCTTTTCTTGACCACTGAAGGGTAGCTTCGAAACGAACGCCTGCATTTGCTGCCATTTGCTAGCTAAATACATACACATATCCAGGGGTAACAGGTGAAACATAATGTCCAGTCCCGTAGAGGGAGCTGTGCGTAGAGTACCGCTTATACACAGGCAAGCTGAGTGCTGGGCCTTACTTGGATGTAGAGTATCGGTCTTATGACCAAGATGTAGAGCCAGGGAGTTATTCGAGTTTGTAGACTCCATCTATTTCCAATAGCTTTTTTTCAAGAGAAAAGTGTTTTCTTGACTCTTTCTTGAATGTCAGGTTTACAGCTTAGCTTTCTTTGCAAAGATAAGACCCAAATATTTTGCTCTGTCAGAGAAAGTTAAGTTGATACCATTGAGAGAAGGAGGATCGACTACCGGAATTTTGTATTTTCTGAAGAACATTACTAGTTCAGTTTTTTGGGGCGTTTACACCCAAACCACACCGAATCGCCCTATTGGCTATCTTATTTAAAGCGTTTTCAGCAAAGGATTCGAGGTTAGATCCCCAAATAAGACCTAAAATTACTTTCACGGCCTCACCTCTCGCAAGCGACTGACAAACATCCGGGAGTAAAACAAAAATTCGGATACGGCATTAAACAGTAGGTCCCTTCCATTGGTGTAAAGGATATAACACGCACAGCACTAATGGTTGGGCTCATGTACTTGTCCCGTCAAAAATTTATATTTGTATTTTAAGTAGATATCAATCAATCGTCCTAAATTTTTGAAGAGCAATGATGATAGCATTGCAGCATTAACTAATGTAAGTTAATTAAGTGTTCGAAATAGAAACGGATTACAGTAAAGTATCTTGGATAGTCTCAGAGACCTAGTATATCCTTTTAAGAAAGATTCAGAAATGTCATTCAAAAAAGTGAATTTTGACTCTATCTACCTATACATTGAAGACTAAAGGCAATCCTTTATTTTGCTTATGGTAATACTTGGCACTTAATTGATTTCCAAACTCATAAAATGTCCTTCCATGAAATAAGTTTCAGACAAGCACACAGAAATTCGTATGGTTGTGTTTATCAAAAGGATTTCAGGTAGATGTTATTAACTTGGAAAGATATGGGATAAGTATAAGAAGATATGTTGTGTAAATTTAAAGGCAAACCCTAAGAAGTAAATCAGACTATCCTTTTTTCGGCTTTGCTCAGTTTGGCGAGATAAATGGCGGGAAAGCCAGAGGCAACTGAAGATACAGTATAAAATTGTAGGTCCCTTCAATTCGTGCGGAAATCATAACACGGCAAAGCCTTGGGCTCTACATGGGCCAAAAAAGTATTTATTTATTCACAATACTAACTATGGAGATATAGTACGTACCTAGGTATATATGTACATAGATTAAAGTATTTCAGTTTAAACATCTTCTACCTACCTATGTATGTGCTAATGAAAATAAATTTCAAATATTTTATTTCACTGCCGATAAGATTCATACAAAATAAAAAAAAAGGAAAATAATAATTACACAACCACATACATACATATGTATGTATGTATATACATACAACTAACTTTTCAACCCGACTTCATTTAAGAATAAAAACACAAAAAAACAACGCCCGCAAATGCCAGCCGTTGTAAACCGAAAATTACGACTTTACTCTCAACAATTAGATCATAAATAAATAAGTGTACATTAAGTCTTCATCAGATTCATTTTTCCAGCGTCGCTTGCCCTCTCGCCAGACCCTGCTCCAGTCCAAATTGTCTTGGGTATTTTCTGAAGGCATCGCTTATTTTGGACACCGCTGATTGTTGTAGCTACTTGTGAATTGTTTCGTTGTATCATTAAAATTGTATGACACCGGTACTTCGGTGGCAGGGTAATAATATAATAAATTCATCTTACAAAAACTGACGAGTTCCTTAGACAAGATGTGAGAACAAACATTTGCATAATTACGTCGACCATTTTCCCTTGGAAAAAAAAAAGGTAAATATCTACCCCGTGATTTATTGAAATATTTGCCTTAATTTTTCTTTATTTTATTTTGTTTTTTCTGGATAAAAACTTTGGTGGGATTTTTTATGAGATGATAATTTCAATTAAGGGAACAAGGAACAAATTATATGTTAAGTACTTACCTGTAATTGGCGGACTGAGGAATGTTGTAAATGGGAGCGCTAAATAAATGATGGCAATCTCTTCAACTGTCAAACCAATCGATTGCATGTGGATTGTCAGGTAGGGTAGTAAGGATGAAGTCGCTGTAAATTAAATAAAAAATACATATATATATATTCCTTTTTTTTTGTTTACTTATGTAAGTTGATAAAAGTAAATGTGGTAATGTACATACAAATGTGTATATGTTTGGTACATCAATCAGACCTTACCAGAATGTAGCAATTAAGATACATACAAAGCGGCAATGTGTACGATGGGGAATAAGAGTAATTAAGATTCAAATTGGGGTTTATTAAAATTTAATATTCATAATTTTTATGTTTGAAGTTCCTCCACAAAGAATAGTCCTTTTCCTTTGCCGCATACATACATATGTACTTATGTACATATGTACTTAGGGCGGGAAAATTAATAACCAATTTAATATAATGAAACAAAGGTAAGTTTAATTGAGTATCATCATAGCCATACCAATATCAGACCAAATCGACAATCCAGGAGCAAAGTGACAAAGAATTCCAACTCTTTCAATTCCTTTGACACCCTGGAATGTATAAATGCATTCAAATTGACTAAATAGCAAGCGAAAGTTCAAATTAATGTCAAATCTAAAGGAACTGCTTAGTCGTTAGCTGTGTCGCTATTTTTAATATTGTAAACTCTTAAATAATAGAAAATGTTTTTTTACGAAATATGGCGAACCGCATTATTAGTCTCAAAGTTTGACAGATACATAAATAAAGTATCTGCGTCAACAGGAACTCCGAATTCCGGCACAACTTGGTTACATATTACATTATGTATGTATGTAATTATAAATGAGATCTTAGTGAAATTCAAAAATAAATGTTTGTCGATCCTAATGCTACCGTCAACAAAATTAGTCAACGCGTTAACTCTTTGACGTCAAAATGACGTAAAAATTCGAAATTTCCTTCAATGCGTTGACAATGGCTGCGTTGACTGCCGCATTGACATTGACCGTGTAATCACCCTGTCAACGAGGTTGAGACACATTGACATATTTATTGGAACTGCTCGACAATGCATTGACCGTATCCCAACGTTGACATGACGGGTTTTTCTGCTGTGTCCACTTTGCCTGTTTTGACTACTTTGACAGGTGTGTATTTTAAATGAAGCAGACGTAGTATTTCGTCCAAGTGAACGTTTTTCAAAAAGAAATAACGTGAGCGACTGGGTCGCACATACTTCCATCTTTATGCTGAAGGTTTATTAATTATTAAGGATAGGACGTTAAGTAAAATAGTTAGTCAATAGTCTGAAACGTTAGGTATGAAATTCCACCCATTTTCATTATGCATGAGGCCTGACAAAGTGATAGTGGCAATTCGCATTTTTGAGGACACTGCCGCGATGCTATCCATTGGATCTCTACAATATCTACTGCAGCCCGATTGCTGGCTATGGCTTCCACTGATGAAAAATTTTGACTGTGATTCGATAAATTGAATCCACTTTTTTGAACTTCTCCATCATAGTGATGCCAAGTTTGATTTGTCGTTAGTAGGTAATTGTGCAGCATATTTTTTGCCTTGCAGTAATTTCGGTGCTTAACCGAAAGTGCTACGATTGACTGCACCACCATCCGAAAATTTCCTATTACACTTTCGTGATGGCCTTGAACTGTTGCGAAAGTCGTCGTTGTCGACGGTGCTACACTTCAACAAATAAGCTAAAACTACCATCTCCAAATTTCTTATCGACAATTTTTTTAACGAAGCAAAAGGAAACAAAATGCAATGAAAATCACCTGAGTTTATTATTTTATATAGGTACTGCGATTTCATTTATCACGTCTATTGTAGTCAAGTGAGTCACATTGAAACAACCTCTGAACGTCGTGTGATCGTCAACGCGAAAAATTACCGAGTTTCGATTCTGTCAATGTGCCGTCAGCTCACCGACAACGGTCAACGTATTCGTCAATTCGTGTGATCGTCAACGTTTTGCGTATCAATGCGTTGACACCGAAGGAGAAAAATCAATCGCGTTGACACAGATTACACGTCAACGAATTTTGGGACAACATTGATGGTCTGTCGTCATTCGTATGATCGTCAACGTTTCATGCGTTGGCTCGTTGATCGTTGACAGTACGTTTACTACTTTTTTCATGTAACGTCAGAGATTCAACACGTTGACTGATTTCGTTGATAGTAGCTTAAATAATAAAACTCAGTCTGAATTAAATAAACATAAAAAAATAGGCAAACCACTGCAGTCTATGACACTACAGACAGTAAAAGACTTCGTTTCAAACTTGTCGAACTACGAAGTACTCTATTGATCTTGGAACTTTAACACCTCAATACTGTGTGTGATGGACTAGTATAAAAGAATCAAAAAATAAATCAATAGTATTAACGAAACAGAACCTAAAAAATATTGTCAGCCTTGAAACAACAAGCCTCTGTAGAATTATAATGCACCGTGGATCAAGTGGTTTGTGCGTTGGACTACGAAACGAGGGATTCGAGGTTCGATACCCAGATAACACCTAAAATTTCTTTCACAACCCCACCTTTTGCGAGCGTCTGACAACTGTCAAGAAAAAGCTTCTCAAAAAAAAAATTGCCCTTCGGATACGGCATTAAACAGCAGGTGCCTTCCATTCGTGTAAAGAATATAACACAAACAACACGAATGGTTGTGAGAAGCTAGGCCCTGGGTCCCGTGGACTTGTCACGTCAAAAATTTGTATTTGTATTTTTGTCTCGCACTTTATTACTTCAAATATTCACAAGGCTGTTCGAACCGTCATTTTATTTTGAAAAAAACCGACCGATCGACGACCATATCCATAATAAATCATGCAGTGTGTTTCAAACCAAGATTATATTACTATACGAGGCGTTCCACAGATGAGAACAATCATCAGGCAGTCAAGCTAAATCAAGCGTTTGATCCCTGAGGCTTACGATAGGACTCAGTAGGGCAAGCTAGGATAGATTATAGTGACACCGTGTGAGTTCCTTTTACAGACCTCATCAATCGTTAACTTTTGCAGGTTCGGATGGAGAAGACTCCTAATGGAGGAAGTCTATCTACCTCTTCATAACTTTATCAATTTCTTCCAACATTGGATATCGTATAGCAATTATCCAGGAAAGTCGTTCTAAACCGTGACCCATTCATCTCCAAATCAAATTTCGTTTCATTGGTTTATGAACGATGGCTTTGAAATTCATTTGGCGTAATTTAAAAATTCAGTACTTTGTCAAAAGATTATCCTTACTGCAATACGAGAGAACGATAACCACTTGTGATGAAAATACAAACTAAGCCCCTTGCCTCAGTGGTTTGTGCGTCGTCCACTTCTCGCGGTCGTCTAACTAACGTACGAGAGTACAACTATAATTATGAGAAAAGCTAGGTCCTGGATCCTGTACAGACCTATTGCGACCAATATATTGAACCAACTCAGATACCTCTCAACTCTCCTCACTCGTATCAATGATCCTTCATTTAGAGAAGAAAAGAAACACTTTTACCTGCTATGATCTTGACACTCTCACTGGACACTGTGCTATAGAAGACATGCCCAAAGATTGGGCATCCCCTACAACGACTTCTGTAGAAGCTGTATGGACGAAGAGGAAGAGGAGACCATCAGTCACCTCCTGTGCACGTGTCCTGCGCTCGCCAACACTAGGAAAGCTACATTAGGCGAAAACTTTTTCAATGATCTAAATGATCTCAACAACGCCTGCACGGCTAAGATTAGCTCCTTCATACAAAGGAGTGGATGGTTCCCAGAGTAAGAAAATGACCCACCCGCCTTACACATCGGCAGCACAATGGACCTCCTCTGGTCTAAGTGCATTTTCCCATCGAAGGCTTATCTTAACCAACTAACCATGGTCTTCAACAAGAAAGTGGATTGCGGTAGAATACTTCTTCAAAAGACTCTTATGAAATGGTTCCAAGTGGTTTACCTAGTTTTTGTAAATTCTCTAATCTTCCTACCGACTGATATTGATTCTAAAAAAAAGCACACCCAGCGTCAGTCGAACCTCCAGTCTGGTAGACCACCGTACAGACCATCAGACAGCCACGATGCAAATGAGCATGTCATGTGATAAGTTCTTTACATCCCAACATTAAAGGAAAAAGTAAAGCAAAGGAAAACATTAATTATTGTAAGATTTGTCTAAACGCGAAGCGTAGTATTTACAACTAGTTTAAATGAAGCTTCTCATTTATTAGACAATCATACTTATGGCCATCCCTGTATTTAAGTTATAAAACTTCAATTTCTTGTTAGTTAAATCACTGAGGTGACAATATGCGATATTGGAAGAATATGTTAATCAGTTTTGAATGAAAATAGGATGTGTTCTTAAATGCAGCTATAGATGTACGAACCTTTTTCTTTCAATACTAACGGCGCTCCACCTATCCCAAGAAGATCAGTAGATACTGAAAATTCTATAACACAAGTCTATAGTCCATAGTTATACTAAAAACGTTTTATATTTCTAACATTTTGTCTTATACGGAGCTTATCTTTCTTTTGCACTGATGTCTTCTATCACAAAACAAAAATAAAGAATTTACCTCACCATTCACCACTACAACCTATAGTCCCTGTTACAAAATGATCAACTGATTTGATATGCCATCAGAGTACATACACATATTTACATACATACTTACATCTATGCCTACAACGCATAAACGATTGCAACGACATTGTCCTCGACATTATCCAAATCATAACCTACACTCATATACCTATAAATAAAAATTTACGTACATACATATGTATTTCATCCATTATCAACGTCATCTATTAAACGGCACAATTCTAATTAAAGTCCACATTTCTCTAATTACACTTCGTCGGTATATTTCTTACGAAATTACCGCAAAAGAACTGTGAAAACAGATGGTAGTCCAACGCAAGTTATCCCATAATCTGTGGTCTCAGTATCAACCCCCGCTTTCGAATACACTATAATCTCTCTTCCGACTAGTATCTGTTATCAATGTTGCATAGCGTGTGTGTTGTATTCTGGTGTATTCATACAAAATAATGAAAATAAATAAATAGCAACAATGATATATGTACAAGTAAGCATCGTCTAAATCGCGAGAAAATCACTTCACGTAATTAATACACATTTTCTATGACTGGTACGAGTATATGTATACATACATATGTATATGGATGTGTAAGCACGCCAACAAAAATATAAAGAATACAAGACCTCTGCATACATACATAGATATCTGGTGTATTAAAAAAAATACAACCCCAAAGAGGGTTATTATATTGATGGGGTCATGCATAACAAGGAGTGTAGGTGTGGAAAAAGAGAACAACCTGAGTATTGAAATTGAGAGATCTACATATGTACTTAGGAACTAATCTCTCTTACTTCATATAGTACGCTGAGAGTTGCCATTTATTACAGTTTACTTTTTTAGTGTAGTTCATGGCGTTTGTTTATATGTCTAGTTGCGATCAAGAATCAATGATTCCAAGACTTTCGATAGCTAGAAAGGTTGAATCTGGATATGTACATAGGTAGACTAGTGACTACACAAGTGCGCATGTATACATGTGCCTACATCAGAAAAAAATTTATGGAACATTTGCATGCAACATACGGTGTGCAGGGAAATAACTTTACGGGAATCTACTTCATAAAATGAAAATGACTTTACTGCAAGTGAGAAATAATGATTCGATGCTAATGGTGGCGCTAAAAAAACTATAGACATCTCTTCGATTCACACGCCGTACGGCCTTCGGCCTTGCGAAATTAGGCCCCAGAAAATAAAGCCTCAAAATGAAATAAGGCCTTAAAATGTATATACAATGCAATAACGAAAAAGAATTGCATATACTTGTGATGTTATTTATTGTTTTGGGATCTTTTTTTAATTTGGGTCATATTTCATTATGAAATAAGGCCCCAATCTATAAAAATGAAAAAAAAAAAAACAAAAAATATTCTTACCTTACAAGAATGGATACTATAGGTATGTACGATGATCGTTAAGGAGCAGCGAAGCGGAGCGAGCGGTGAAGTATTTTAAGATGATTAGTTAGACTTTATTTAATGGCGCCGTTTTTTTTTCAAATAAAGTCCAAGTAGTACAATAAAATCTAAATGAACATCCTATATCATCATCACCGCTCACTCCGCTTCACTGCTCCTTCACAATCGTCGTAAGAAGGTACACACATATGTTAGGTCGGACATAAGGTCAGACACTCTTTTTGTGGACTTAGATCACACTGACCTGGTCCATAATGGACTTCCCTACAACGCTACTATGCTTACCTTATCTATGTATACGTTACCTACTTAATAAAAAACTAAAAATAACGAAAATACATTTTGGGGTCTTATTGCATTTATTTTTGGTTTTTTTTCCAAAAATGGAGAAATTTATAATGAAATAAAGCCCCATTTTAAATGCGGAAATAATGCCCCAACGAAATGAAAAAACGAAAAAAAAAATTAAATATTACTCCAAAATTTATTTTCTTTCTTTTAGTATTTCTATTTTCATTCTTTTAGTACCTACATATATTTTATAGGTATTTTCTTTTTTCATTTTTATTGATTATGGCTTAGTTTTATAATGAATGAAATCACCGCAAATTAAAAAACAAAATTATGAGACAACTTCACATTGAAAGTGAAACCAATTCCCACATAAAATTTTAATTATTTCACACTTTCAGTAAGCATACATTCCCATGTGAAGTATTATAGATTCCACGTTAATCCCATTTTCTGTGAGAGGAAAAATTGCATCATTCGTTCAGACTCTACAATTCTATGTATAGTCTTCTGATTTAGTTAAATTTGCAAAAGGCATAAAAAAAAAAATACAAATTTTTGGCGCGACAGGTCCATGGGACCCAGGGCCTAGCTTCTCACAACCACTCGTGCTGTGCGTGTTATATTCTTCACACGAATGGAAGGGGCCTACTGTTTAATGCCGGATCCGAACGGCAGTTTTTTTTTTTTTTGTTTTTGAGAAGCTATTTTCATGACAGTTTTACTCTCGGATGTTTGTCAAACGCTCGCGAGAGAGCAAAAGGCATAAAACCAAACATAAACTCAAAAACCTAATAAACCCAAGGTCTCCATTATGAATATTTACGTAACAGCAGAATATACCTGAGACTTAGGTTTATCTAGCATGAAAACAAAACTTTGCTCCACATTCTACGGAATCAGATATAACTCCTAGAGAAAGCCTATCACCTTCAAATATCTTTGTGTTTACCAAGTCAAAGTCAGTTCGAGGACTAGATTTTGAATTTCTTGACTCTTTTTCCCAACATAACTTAAAAGTAATTGCCATAGTTTCATCAAGACTTTATCTAGCCATTTTCAGTGGAAATGATGATTCCGCTTGTTACAAGTGGAGCTGAAATAATACAATCCAAAGACCCAAAGCCTAGCTTCTTGTAACTATATGTGTTGTACATGTTATACTCTTGAGATGAATGAAAAGCGTCTACTGTTTAATGCCGTGTCCAAAGTGCAATTTTTTATTAGAGAAGCTTTTCATGACAGTTATACTCTCGCATGTTTGTCAGACCCTCGTGAGAGGCCTCACCTCTCAAAGAGGTGGTCTTTAGAAATAAAAAAAAACTATCAATTTGTATTTAGTTTAAAGCAATTGCATAAGTCACACATGTGTCCGCAAATTATTGCACTTTCCTCAGATGCAATCAATAACTCGGTGCAAGGGTGGTATGAAGTCTCAAGATAGATAGGGCAAGCTTGACTGAAGAAATGCACGTCGGGTACTGTTTGAATGTTATTCAAGGGCTCTGGTGATCACTAAAAACGTTGAAGAGGTTAAGAAGTAATAAAGATGAGATGAATTAACCAAAAAGGATCAAAAAACCTAATTTACATACAGATACTGCATTTTGAAAAATCGTTTGCGCACAATACCCGCGGTGCGGTGGACTACGGAGTGGCAGGTTCAAAGTTCGATTCCCAGACATCCGGAATATTGTTTCACACTTGTGTTGTCCTTTGAGTACCTATGCATTACACATATTTATGTACTTATAAACTTTATTGACGAAATTCTGTCAATAAATATCAGTTTTATTGGTTAGTTTTGGATTTTATACAAAATCTTCACTTAAATTCTAAAATATTTTATAGGTTTCTCATAACTCAGGGTAAACATAATTTTGTTTCAAGTTCTTTGATACATAATAAGAATAACTTAAACCTAATATTAAATTTAGTTTAAGTGAAGTTATGCACATACATCTAAGCTTCAGAAATGTAAAGATCTATAAATTATAAGATAAATAAAAATCATCTGGGATTGATCGCATGTTAACCTATCACTCATTTTATAACCCATTCCTATTAAAGCAGGCGTGGGACTGTAATCTTATTACTAATCGCTAAGAAATTATTTGTCAAAATTAACAGAAATTTTTAGAGAAAATTTAAAAAAAGGCGTATTTCTAAACCCTACAATAAATCCTTCTTTCTTTCCTAGAATTGAAAAGTTCTATTTCGAATGTACCACTCGTAAAAAGTTGATTGGAGCAGCGGAGCAAAGCGGTTTAAATTTTCAATTTTAAGACACGAAAATTATAATTTTTTAGAAGGAGAATTATATATTGAGTAAAATAAATATGTATAAATAGATGGTCGAAAAAATTAATTCAACTGTGTTTTTTATTCTTTTTCAACCATTTTTACTCCTTTCACATCGTACAAATTAATTAGTTCACATAAAGTTTTCGAACAAGTTCGATTTGAATATGGATTAATATAGAAAAAAAGAGTGGTATGAAAATGAACGAGGATAGTTTCGATAGAGAAGTATTACGAGGATATTCTTAGATACTATGTACCATAGTGGGCCCATCGCGATCGATCCTTAGGAAACCTTCACAGAGTAAGTAAGTCATATTACAATTTGAACAAACAAATATTTAAACAACAAATGAAAGAGCAAAAATCGATGCTATCAGAGGGCTCTTTAAAATGCAACATAGCCCATAAAATCAGGACATTAGTTGGGGTTAATTACAGAAAATTAGCAATTTCCACACTTGAAACTAGAGAAGCTTGAGTAAACCTCTCTCAAAACTGAACAATTACTCAAATTTGAAGGCCCAAACCCTGTTGATTCGGCTGCTAGAAAGGATTTCTATCTTTGCACACCTTTGTACATATCAGTCACTCTCTAAAGCTATAATACTTCTTATGGCATCCACACCTTATCTGTTCGGTTACGCTACTATGGATGTTAAAATCTATTTTTACTTTCTCAGACTTTGCGCATTGCATCGCTCCCGTACCACGATGGGAGAAAGGGCTAGTGACAGTTTTTACGGAGTTTTCCATTTTAAGAAAATAACAATTTAAGACATTTAGATATTTTTATAATAATTTGGAAAAAATATGTACTATTTATTTTTTCCAATTCTAAATATTTGTGCAGCAATTTTTTTGAAACAACAGGATAAAGAAACGCCTATCAAAGACGTTGTAGTTGTAAAAAATTGTCTAACAAGTCCAAAAAATAAGTAATCACTATATTTCTGATTTCAAACAAATTAATTCATATCGTATAGGTTCATTAGATTGAGATTAGAGTAACATCTCATTCAAGTTAAGATACTAGCGCCTTTGTAAAGTCTTCTAAAGTTACCTCGATAAATTTCAATTCAATCGCAATAGCAACCCTAAGTGAAAAGCTCAAAAAGCTATTCTGCACTGAGACGCCACGACTAGATCGAAATAGTTCATTTCATTTGATCATTTATATTCATTTATCCTTCGAAGTACTAAGACCATAGAAAAAAAAAACAATCTTAACAGCAATTAAAGCAAATGAATAAACTAGCCTATACTCTGTAGATACAAGGTTTAATTCTTAATTAATTGCTTCCGAATAGGAAAGCTTAAACATTTTTTTTTTTTTCAGAATTCTCTTAATTTGACACATACCTCCATACATTACGAACAAAGTAATTTTTAACATAATCAAGTTCGGATTAATCCCCTTCCTTTGGCAAAATTGCCCGAAGCCTGTCAATTGCGGCTTCTCATCCTTTGTCTCTGTTGCGGTTTCTTCACCCATGTTGCACGAGTCTGTTCTTGAAGGTTTTACCAATTAAGAATGTATAATTGTCGACTGGTCGACTTTGGTATTCGTTACGTTTATTTTCACCTTCAAATTAATATTTGAACTTGTACGCTTTTTGATGCAATTGTTTTTTTTCTTTAGAACTTCATATGCATGTCAAGAAAGCAAAAAAAAAAAAAGCGTCCAACACAACTACTAACACGGTACTATGTATGCTTCTAAGACCACTTGAAATTAGACGTCCGTTTTTCTTATTAAATCCAATTTATCAATAAAGTTCCATTCACTAAAGTAAGCCTCTTCCTCGGGCTGTGTGTGCTGTTACAAAGCTTGTTGGGGTGTATTTTGTTTGTTCACCGTTCGTCACCAAACTAAGCACAGGCCAAAAATAAATGTTTTTTTTTTATTTTTTGTTCAAAAATAGATTCAAATTATATATCCATTACTGGACGTGATATTCACTGAATTCGCGGTCCTTTACGAATTTGACAGTTTTCGATATAATTAGCTACGGTAATTGGTCACTTATCTTTAAGTAGTTACAATCGCACAAACACCAGCTATAAGAGCATCGAAGTCGCAGCGATAATTGTATTGATATTGATACTAGGATTTAGCGATATTTCCACATGTTTCGAGATACATAGATATTTCTGAACCTTCCAACTGATCACATATCCGTTCTTTATTTTTCACTTATTTAATTAATTTATCCTTATAGTAGTGAAGTGCGTGAATTCAACCTCTGTTCTCAATTCATTTCTTAAAAGATTTCTATAAGATACTTTTTTTCTTTTTTTTTTTTTGTTGTGAGATAGATGCAACTCGTGGGGGTGGCGGCAATGGGTATATCTCACAATCACTTCGATGTCTGGACAAAGACTGAAATTACTTTAGATGAAATCCAAAAGTTTTATATTACAGTTATGTGTACGACGCACGGTGAGATAAGTCGTATGTTTAATCTTTCAGCTAGAAAGAAGATCACAGTACTGACGGTGATAATCCGATAAGATACTAAACTTAAGAAAGATGAAAAAGAAGAAGATTCTGTGTCCATACAAATATGAGTAGATACAATTGTAATGAGGGTGGTTTTTGGAGAGATATCAATGTATCGGTAGAGTAGCTTTTTTTCCATACACAGGTACACAGACAGTTTACCCATTCTTAGATGTAAAAACAGAAATAATAATATTTTTTTTTTTTTTTTTTAAATTGTTGCAGATATGTGAATGGACTTGAAGCCGATTAAAGGTATGATTAATACGATACACAAGAGAGCGTAAATTATCTGATTATTTGTATGCATTCCTTTCATATCTACACATATTTACAAAAACGAATAGGCTATGCGGAACAGTGCTACCCGGATATTTCAATTATGAGGCCATAAGAATATTTCTGCTAAACTAACCTTACCCGGACCTGCGAAATAAAAGTGTTGCGTTATCGAAATTGCCTTAAGCTATGTTCAGACGATTGTAAGATCTTGCAATATTATCAGGTCTACCAATTTTCTGACAATTGCTGCCGATAAGCTGACAATGGAAAATTGTCTTAAAACGTAAAATTGTCAGGTCACACGGTTGTTACATTTTGTCCCAATCTCTGACAATTTATTGTTAGGTGGCTGATCTGACAATTTTCTTACAATGCTTTGTCGGATCAAAAATTTTCAGTTCACACCGTTGGTAGATAATTGTTCACGAAAAATCGGCAGGTAAATTGTCAGACAATTTTTTCTTCGTGCTGTATGGAATTGAAAAGTCTGAGTACAATATTGGAAAGCAGCGTAGATGAAGACGAATCGCCACGCAAATGTCGTAGTGTTTGGACGAAGGATTGGGTAGCCAGCTCGTTGAATTGCGAGCTGAGGAGCCGGAATTGTATCGCAATTTTTTACGCATGGATTCTAAACAATTCGACAATCTTCTTTCTTTGGTGACTCCACATATTCAAAAGGAAGAAACGAATATGCGCGCGAGCATCTCAGCGGATGAGTGGCTTGTTTTGACACTACGCTAAGCGGCTACTGGCGAACATTTTCGGTCACTGCAATACCTTTTCTGCATTCCGGTGTCAACAATTTCGACCATCATTCCAGAAGTTCTGGATGGCATCTACAAAGTTCTCGTGGATGAATATCTTCAGGTGAATTTATTTCACCGCACGAATGCGTTAAAATTGAATTTTATTCTAGACGCCGAGAACACCAGAGGCTTGGGAAGCCGTTACTAGCAAATTCAACGAATTGTGGCAATTTGTCACATTTTTTTAATTTTTTGGATGGTAGCCACTCTAATCAATCCACTGCAATAACTGATTAACACTATTCCAGAAAGACTGCACCCTGTCTGACGAGTTCGTCACCCTTGCAATTCCCTGCAATGTCTCTGTAGCCTGGCACCCAGCAAAGATGAATGTTGAACTCCTCTGTCATCACCAGAAAAGACAAACGGCAGTTTAAAGAGGCATTTGAATTGAAAGAGCACGATTTCTCGGATTTGATTGCCGCTTGACTATCAGTGAAAATGCTAATATCCCTAACAATTATTGCACTATATTTCAGCCAGGACAAGGCTTCCTTGATCGCCTTGACTTCCACCTAAAAAACGCTACAATGATCTGGGAGTCTTGGAGCTGTTCATGTAGAAATGGACTGAACTATTCTCAGGAAAGGGAGCAGTAACCTATTCACTTCGGAAGTTTCGATCAAATAACAGCGTCGGCGGAATGTAATGATCAAGGAGTGGCCCTTATGATAGCTAGACGACTGTGAGGAGGTTTTGAGTGGATAGCGGCACTCGCAGGCAATTGAATGCTAAGAATATCTAAAGGGAGCAGAAGGAGCATAATGTCCAGCGCCGCTGAGGGAGAAGTTCTCAGTGCACCACTGATGCATATACAATATACATGCATGCAAACCTTTGCACCTTAGATAGGAGATTGAGGTGAATAGCCGGCCACTAGACTGATAACGGACAGGTGCAGCCAGCGTAAGACCTGAGGTTGAAAACCTATCCGCTTTATACAGGAGTGTAGAGCCACAGTTGATTTCTTTACGCGTTCAAATAGATTGACTTTCCAGTTTAGCATGATCAATACATACTCTAAGGGAAGAATCGATTTTAAGGCTTGCAATTGCATCTATAATTAACGTAGATCCAACATTGTTAAAGGTCCCCTCGATGTACAGGAACGCGACCATAGTAAATTCCTTAATGCTAAGTGATATTTCAATGATTCTAGTATTTTCAATAGAAAGGACGATGGGCTGATAGGTCGGAGATCCTTTGGTTCCACATGTGATCATTTTTCTGCTTTGTGTATAGAGACAAATTCAAGCTAGGTCCATTTCTTTTTTTTTTTTTTAAAGACCCTTTCCCATATGACTGACACTGCGACCTAAGAAGATCTATTGTATCAAAGGGTAATACTAAGCCAAGAGACGTTCCACCTCCCTTATGAAGGATAGTACGTCCTTAGCAGCGGAGTACCTCATCTCTGCTGATGAACATATTTCTTTATGGAAAATACGGCTCCTTAACGAATGTAATGCTGAGCATTGACAGAGAATGTGCTCGGAGGATTCGTCATCTTCTAAACAGAACCTACATTCCGTTTCCGGGCACAAATTGATTTTGTTAAGGTGGTAACGCAGGCTACAGTGGCCTGTGAGAAAGCTCACCAGCTTCCTAATGCTTTCCTTATCTAGATTAAGGATTTCCTTGTAGGAAAAAGGCCTGATTAATCTCTTTGATTGTCTCAGCCCCGGAACATTTTCCCAGTGAGCCAGACGAAGTTTATGTTCACAAGTATTGATCAACGCTGTGGCAGTAGCCCAGTTGACACCACAGTAAGGTTCAGGTCCTATGAACGCAGATTCTGAGCAAGCCCTAGCTAGTTCATCTGCAATTTCGTTGACTGCAATTCCTTGATGACCAGGGACCCAACCAAGTTTCACCCTTTTGTGTCTGGCAAGAGATTGTAGTGCATCGTAGCAGCATTTAACTGATGCAGAGTCCATTAAGTTGGACGACAGCGCTTTAAGCGCTGCCTGGCTATCTGAAAAGATATATATGCTAGCGCCTTTAATACCTGTATCCAGGTTTATCTTAGCGCAGATCTCAATGGCATGGAGTTCAGCCTGGAAAACCGTGGGACACATTCCCATAGGTATTGAGACCTTGGTGTTGGGTCCAAAGACACCAGCACCAACTCCAGTTTCCATCTTTGATCCGTCTGTGTACCAGATCAGATCTATGGTCCAGTGTCGGAACACCATTAAACCAGTTTGCACGATCCAATATCTCTACCTCAAATAACCTTCCAAAACAGTACTCCCTGATCATAATATCGGGGATAGTACAGAACATGTCCTTTTTGGGAATTGAGTCAAGAATTTTCAGGTGTCCCACATGGTCGCCTGATTTATACTTGTATTCTAGTTGCAGTTTGATAGCGCATCTAGCGGCCGTCTTCCTAATGAAGATTTGCAAGGGAGAAAGCCCAACAACCGCTTCTAAAGCTACCGGAGGGCTGGTGCGCATGGCACCCGTAATGCCGAGACATGCAATTCTTTGAAGCTTCGTTGCCGTTGTCCGTTCAAGAACTTTCGGCCAGCAAAAAATGGCCGCGTACGTGATAATGGGCCTTACCATCATTATATACAACCAATGTATCATTTTTGGACTTAGACCCCAAGTTCCGCCGTATAGGCGTCTACTGGCCCACATGGCCCTAGTGGCGCGCTCAATGGCGGACTTGATATGAGAATTACAGCTAAGCCGTTTATCTATGATGCCACCGAGATATTAATATAAGCTAGGTCCATAGTTTGGGAATGTAGACCAGATTCAGACAACCAGACATTTTAGGTTTAAGCCAATCGAACACTATATCTTCCTGAAGCTCAGCCGGAATGATATCATCTGGCCCTGGGGACTTGTATGGTTTGAAACTGCGCATGGGCCAAAGGATCTTTTTAGAAGTAATTATTTTCGTGGAGATGCAGAACAGTGTAGTAAAGGTGGTTTCGAATTGAGGTACAGCAACAGAAGAGCTACCAGGAAAATGCGTGCCCAGCAGAAGGTCGATGGACTCCTTACTAGAGGTGGTGCAGTGACCATCTGGTTGCATTAGGTGAGATAGAGGGATTTTCCATAGACTTGAGCCTTTGCAGGACTCTTCTATGTTTTCACAGAACAGCATCCAGGCACGCCATTTGTTATTCCTCAATGAAATTGTATATTTCTTAAGAGACAGCCTGTAGGCATCGCAATCAGTCGTCTCACGAAACCTTTTGGCTAGATTCAATAGGAACCTACTTTCCTCATTTTTGGTTCAATGGGTATGTCAATAAGCAAAATTGTCATATTTGGAGCGAAGATAACCTGTAAATTGGCATCCAAGATCTGATTTGACGCCTCTTGACTGACAAACCAACAACAGTCAACGCATTGGAAGCCAACATTATTCGTGTTACTGAGGACTTACGTCCACAATTGCTTGAAAAATTGGTCGAAAACTTTGTCTCTCGGATGACATTCATCAGATCCAGCCGTGGTGGGCATGTACCCGAAGTAGAATTTAAAAGTTAATTACAGAATGTTCTCTCGTTTGAATAAAAATAAATGGTTATTTAATGAAATTTCATGTGTTTTGTTCAAAGTCAAAGTTAGGACTGGGATAAAAAAGAACCCTTTAGATTGTTTTCTAACTAGTCCAATCTCCGTACTAACTAGTATCTTATGTGTTTTGCAACATCGTTCGGCGGTAGCTCAAGCTCTTATTCGTTTTATAACCAAAAACCTTTACGGTTTTCTACAATTTACTTTCTACTAAGTGTTGCTTACTGACTAGATTACCTGATTTCCTAAAGACTTCCAGACAGTCTTTACAAAAATATTATGTAGCAGTACATTTTATATATGTACTATGCTATTATACTAATATAGTTTTTGCAAACAAACATGATGTGTGTGTTAGGTATACCTATGTATGCTTTTCCTCGAATCGCTTCGGTTTGCTCAAAAATCCGAAAGGATATTGGTTGGATATTTCTGTTTAAGAAAAGAAGATACAAAATATCACACAACGCCATACATATGTACAGGTACATTATTAAATTATGTAATACTTACATACTTACTTTATAAACTTGAAGTAGAAAACCGAATGCTAAATACTTCAAAGATAAAGAAAATTATTATATGACATTGGAAATGGCAATCACCTTTTTATAAGCAAATATTGATTTCAGATTTGTTCATCCATCATAAATATTTGTGTTTTTTTATTTTTATTTTTATGAATATGTGTAAAACTATTCAAGTTTACCAAGTTAATCCTGAAATAACAAAAATATCAAAAGATACCAAGTGCGACTAATTTAAGGGAACACTCTCTTGTCTCTTGGGATTGTTGGCAGTGATAATGTTTGAAATTTACTGCATATGTGTCAGATTCAACACATAAAATACAAGCGGTAGCTTAGATTTGAGAAGTAAACATTTCTATCTAATTTAAGCTTTTTTGATTTTGTACACAGTCTCTTACGCTTGAGGTTAGGTAATATACATACATGTATGTACATATGTAAGTACAATCCGTTTGCATTATTTTACCCATTTAACGTAGTTTCGGTAAACTTTAAACGATTGACGTGAGTAATTTTTTTTTTTTATTATGTCTCAGTTATATTTAAAACTTATTTTCTATTTACATTATTTTAATTCCTTAAATATATACAATGTATTGTTATAAGCTACACGCTTTTATTGCTAATCTTAAATTTTTTGGCACGAGGCCAGTGACTAACTTAGTGTGCTTCATTTTTGTAACGCGTACGTATGTACATTGTCAATATGTCTTAACGAGTAATGTAAATGCAAACAGCGATTTTAGAGTAGCAAATGACTGATCCATATCATAATCGTCCTGGTTTCTGGTTTCGAGCTCTTTCCCTACTAAGTTGTCCTCGCGTGTTACATTCGAAGACTAAGGCGGATCGAAGCTTTGGTACCCATTCGCGGTAAAATGTTTCAGCCGTCTCAAGAGATCAATGTGCCTTTCAATTATGATGTCAACGACAATATGACACCTTGTTTTTGATATCCTTGATTCAGCAGCAGGTATAATCTATCGTCATCCTAAATAGACATCCGAGGGATATGTATAGCTCGCCTCTATGAAATTGCAACAGTCCTTAACATCTATAGATATGATGATGGTGAGTATCGACTTGTATGTACTTTTTTGGGTTTTCTGTTCTACTCAAGTGTTAAGATATGGACGATTGTGGACTTTTCTCGCCTAAAAAAGTCTCAACCTAAAAGGATATAAAGGATTAGAATTCATAATCGATACTAAGTAGATGTACGCCTCTGTAATGGGTCTCCTTTCTTGAGATAAGACTCCATTCATTGAATTTAACCCTAAATCTATTGGAACATACATATACATGTATGTACGAGTACATATTTACACAATCGTAAATATTTGCATTCGGGTTTCTTACGAATATAATAATTATCTGTGAATGCAGTCAAATTAAGCAAATGTTTCTGGACGTATTGCCGCATTCAGAGCCATCTTGTCAATCATCTTTACTAGTATGTATATCAAAATCATATTAATGTGATTTTAAAAGTAATATTATAAAACACAGAGCAGTTAAAAAATTATCTGCATTCTGGTGGCGATAATAGCCAAGGAGGGCAGCTCGGGAGCTAAAGAGTGTTTTTTTTATAGAGGCGGAGAACTTTAAATTGAAATATAAATCAAAAAAATGATATTAAAAACATTGAAGTTAGCTTTATTTGACAGATAATTTTATTACATTAACGTTTGAATATTATTTCGGGCATATAGCCGCTGGCGCGTATATGACGTAATCTGGATATTCAATTTTCACACACTTTACGCAGTAAATCAGGCAATAACGCGTCGAATGTTTGCTTCCAAGTGCTCAATTGTTTCTGGTTTATCGGCGTAGACATGCGACTTTACATATCGCGAGAAAATAATCTAATGGCTTCAAATCGCTCGAACGAGGCAGTGCTGCCAGACATTTTACAAGAAAAATACCACATGATGGATGAAAATTTACCATTCCCACCAAAAATTTCCCACACAAGTAGAAGTGACTTTCAAAGTCAATAGAGGACCGCAAAAAGCACGATACAGAATGAAATTAAAACCACAAGACTAACGAAACAAACCACAGCACATGAGTCAACACTTAATCCCCGCAATTTCTAACCAGCTCTATTGGAATCGTTTCCTCTTATTGTCTTCAGTTCCTCTTGACATATCTTGTAGAAAATCAGTACACTATATTGTTGATTTCACAAAAAACGGGTTAAATTTATTGTGTATCAAATATACTAAGTATAATGAGCGTGTTTTACAGTCTAGACCTACTTTTGAGGGAGAATCTTACATAAGGAGAATTTTGTTACCTATAGTCCACTACTTCAAAAGATTGCCTTCCTTTTCTGTCAAATCTGGATCTATCGACCAACCAGAAAAGTTTATCTACCTAGTGTCTAGAACCTACCCAATGTTATGAGGAGAATCACAAATATGTTAACTACTCGTTCGGTATTGTTAGAAGAATGACAGTAAACTCTCAAAATGAGATCATATGGTACCTATTGTATACCGCGTGTGCATAAAACTTTTAGTTCGGCATTCACTTACATGCATTAGTAATTGCCACAAAACAATAGTAGGTGCCTACGCATACATTCACCAAATATGTGATTCGTTAAATTACCACTTTAAAGTTATAGGATGAATTCATTACTGACTATTGCAGTGAGAATACGCGAGAAGACAAATTTCCCTTTTTTGTATGGAATCGGAAAATATTATCTTTTTACCATAACTTGAAAATTGAAGTTGAAATTTACCACGAAAAGGTAAATTTACCACGATCTGGCAGTATTGGAATGAGGTGGCCAGTTAACAGGTCCATTTCATGAAATTAATTGTTCGTCAAATGTTTACTTCAGTAAATTAATTGTATTGCGCGCTGTGTGACATGTGGCGCCGTCCTACTGAAACCACATGTCTGCAACATTAATGCCTTCCAATTGCGCTACGAAAAAGTTAGGAATCATATCTCTATACCGCTCACAGTTGACTGTAATGTCTGATCATAATCATTTTTAAAGACATTGGACCAATGATTCCACCGGCTCATAAAGCGCACCAATCGGTAGCTTTTTCTGGATGTAATGGTGTTTCGACAATGGCTTGTGGGTTATCATCGCTCCAAATGAGGCAATTCTGTTTATTGACATAGCCATTTAAACAAAAGTGTGCTTCATCACTGCACAAGATATTCAAATTATTTTCTGTGAAAATTTGACCTCCAGATTACTCTATGTACATACATGACAGCTGCGGCGCCCACATGCTACAACTAAACTACAATCCATTTAGAACGGATCGTCCTTGCTAAGCAACACTGATAAACACTGCATTTTTTTTTTTGATTTGAATTACAACGATAACTTTGAACGTTTGAGGATGTTACATGAAAAGTTTCATAAAACATTTTTCTAATTTTTCATAAATTGGATTTTTGACTTACAAGAATGCAACTAGAATTATACACTCCTCGTACTGCTTAAATACTTAAATCCATACTCTCGCATTATTGGGCAAATATTACTGCACGAGTTGGTACCTTAAATAGGATAAGGAATTTTAAAAAGACACTGCAGTAAAATAAATAACTCCACCGGAACAGCTCTGCCGCTGGAAAAATTTGAAAAGTTTTCAAAATGTTTCCCGTAATAAAAAATAAAAAGTCCACATAATTTAGAATAAGATGTTTTTATTTTTCTATCTCTTATATCTTATTGTAATATCCCGCATCTCTTCGATTTTACTTAAATAAAAGTTAAGGGCCAACCATAATAGTCGGAAGCTAATGTCATTAATTGTGTGAAATTAATTTAAATGAGAAAATTCCTTTGTGTATGAAGCTCAAATTACAAAAAACACAGCCGTCAACAGCTCAAATGTCAAATTTTCATACGAAAGAGCGAATAGATTCGCGCCTCATGACTTAGGTACACTTTAATATTGTATTTTTTAAACGAGATTTTGTAAAGGCAGTCATTTCAATAAAAGTATTGTTTCAATACATGAAAGTAGTTACCACATCTGAGTCTAGTCTTAAGCATAATTCTGTTTTTTTTTTCAACACCTTAAAGTATTGCAGCACGTGATACCATAACACCAAGTTAGTTATGTTAGTTAAACTTAGAACTTAGAATTTCAAAATTGTGTATTTTGGAACATTTTTTTTTACTTGACTTGGTTAGTTGGTTTCCAGGCTTTCACTCTTCTAATTGCCCTGCGCTACTCTAGGAAGGCCTACGCTTAAGAGAAGGTGTTGATTGAGCAAGCAGTTATCTAAAATTCCATTGGTGTCTCATTGAGGTAAAAAACGATATTGTCAGAAATCCTAAATAAAAGTAGCGCTATATTTTCGGTCTTTCTGTACAATTGACGGCCCAGAAAGAAAAACAATTGCAATAATTCTCTCTAAAGTTTAAAAAAATATACAAAATACATAATTTATGTACCTAAGACTCTTATTAAAAATTTTCAGAAGTTAAAATGATTATTATATTATTTTGAACATTTTTTTGAACTATAAATGGCATTATTACAATTTTTTCTTTTGTGGCTTAGCATGTTATTATACTCAATTCTAGATCCATGCACTTGTGGATTCGCTTATGTATCTATTTCTATACAACTGAATGTATCTAATGTATGCGGTAGTACGATATCACAGTTATTGTATACGTTTGAGAAATTACTTAGTATATTCTTATAGTAGCATTACATAGCAAGTGAAAAATAGAACATTTGCAATAAACCATTGATAATAGAACATCCTCTTCGTCTTTTAATTGTCCTTTTATTCTGCTCATCTTACACAAGCGACATTATTGATTAAGTTGACAGAGTGTTTTATAGATAAATTTATGTTTTTTTTTTTCTGACATATTGGAAAAGCATCCAAAAGTGTCCACGATTTTCAAAAAGTCTCCATTTTAGCTAATTATGCAAAAGTGACGTCCAAGTGTCCCGATCACTAAAAAGCGTCCAAACGGACACCCTAGCGTCTCAACGGCAACGCTGCACCGGAATCATTTGGTGGGAAATAAATTCCGATTTTTAGAACAATTTTCCACTGACAGTGAGTAATAATTCCACTTTAATGTAAGAAATAACTACACTCTTATAAAATGCATGCGCTTGCAAAAAAAATAACTCCAGAGACGAAAGAATAATTTTTGAATAATGTGCTCATTCTCAAGAGGGAAATACCCTTCTGTAATCAAAGCTACAATGTATTATAGAAAATCGCGCTAGTGGTAGATTTAACTTACGCCTAAAAGTATACACTCTATTGCACGACGTACGTTGGAAATAACTAGAAAAATGGGATAAAGATTGTGGTGTAGTTTGTAGGTTTGTAGTTGTAGGTTTGAAATCCACACACATTAAACTCTTTATACATATATGTACATTCAAATTACTGCACCGCTGAGCTCCGCTGCACCGAAGGAAAGTACCTAGAATTGGTTGTTACAGCGTGACTCGCTTGAATGCGTATTGACTATGTATGTATCTTCGTAAAAAGAAACGTATTAGGCCAACAAGACCCGGACAGAAGCCTGTAGAGATGAAGAGAAAAACCTCGTAGTAGAGTCACCCTTGCAGCAGTTTCTTGTACATCAGCTTGTATTCCCATATTCGCTTTGCTCGTTGATCAGTTGGTGAAATAATTTTAGTGCGATCAGTAGAGGTAGTCAAAAGTTGTATAATAATGAAAAGTTTAAGCAAGGAAGTCAAGAATAAGGTCTTAGATTTGGCAGGTTGCAAAAACATTAGAGATAAGCCACATGTCCGTCTCCACGATCAAGAAAGGTAGCAATTTGCAAAAAAATTTCGTAGACAGAGGGGAAAAACCAAAAAAGATCGAGGATAGAGAGGCAAGACACATTTTATTAGCAGATAAAATTTCTGCTCTAAAGGATGGCCTTCCATTCCTAGCGCAAAAAGAAAGTGTTTGGACTCTCCCGCTAGGTCTGAAACGCGTAGGTTACAAGGCTAAAGAAAAGAAAAAGAAACCAGCTTTATCAACCAAAAATGTTTCGTCACCGAAGGCCTTTTTGGAAAGACACAAAGCCTGGATCTTTGACGATTGGAGACATGTAGTATTCAATTAGTGATAGCGTATCACTTATCACTTACATATATCTATTACTGTTATCACATTTTTTAGGTCATTTGGTCCGATGAGACAAAAATTAAGTCAGACGGACGTTCATGGTTCTGGACAAACTCCTCAGGTTCTCTCAAACCACAGCACGTCAAGCAAACTGTTAAACATTTCAAGTGTATGCCTGATGAATGGAAACTCAGCACCGTTTGCCCTATCCACAATAAAGGAGATGCTCTAAATTGGGCCAAGTACAGAGGTATTAGTCTCCTTAATATCGCGTACAACATCGTATCTGTCACAACTGTGTAAACGCGTTCGCTAGTGTTGCAAGGGATGCTGCCAAATTGGGTTTAGCTGTGAACAAGGGCAAAACCAAGTATATGCTGTCAACAAGAAGGGACACAGAACATCGATGAATTGGACAGAATGACACAATCGACAGATATAACTCTGAGGAAGTAAGGGACTTTGCCTACCTTGGTTCTACTGTTAATTCTGAAAACAACACCTCAGCAGAAATAAACCGAAGAATAATTCTTGCCAATCTCTGTTTCTTTGGGCTGGGAAGGCAATTGAGTAGTAAAGCCCTATCCCGAACAACTAAGGAGACTCTATATAAGACGTTGATCATCCCAGTCCTCCTTTATGGAGCCGAAGCATGGACTTTATCGCTTCGAGAGAAAGATTCTTCGTAAAATTTTCAGACCCGTTTGCTTTGACAGGCTATGGAGGAGGAGATTCAACGACGAACTATACTAACTGTACAGCGACATCAACCCAGTCAAAAAATTACGCATCAGTCGTCTACGATGACTTGGACATGTAGAGCGGTTGAACACAAATGCTCCGGCCCATAGAGTCTTCGAATCTAACCTGGAGGGACAGTAGAGGAACACCTCAAGGGGTTATGAATACAGTGCAAGTGATATTTTTGACTTACGCCTAAAAGTATGCACTCTTATTGCAACTGCACGGCGTAAAGTCGAAAGAAGAAAGAGAAAATAGCATTGATTTTTCTTTCCAGAGCTTCTCCTCTGTAGTTATCGTTGGTGCTTCCCAATATTATACTGTGTGCATTAGCATCGCAACCAATCATTAGATCTTCGCTCCTATCCCTGCAGTGATTCACCAGAGACTTTACTTCTTTCGTTGGGGTAACTCTAGAGAGTCTACGGCGAATATTTGAATTTCTATGCAGAACTTAAGGCTACCCGTCCCAAAATTGTATGCCCAAATAGCATATATGTATGCAGTTTCAAAATTCTTGAAGCCAAAGAAGGTATAGGGAACCTCATAACACGCGGGCCACCCAAATCGACTATGGACGTGGACGTTAGAGAGGTAATACTGACGAAGACGGAAATTCCCGCTCTACAAACTATTAAAAGCAAGTTTATGTTTTTAAAAGCTTCTTACTAAGTACGTAATTGATTTCTAGTAGTCACCAACTAAGTGTCTTACTATTAACCCAAGTCATGTTTGCAAACACAGCTATTAAATAAACTCACATCAAGTTTTTGTTTTCACATGTTTCTCTGTAGGTACCATTCGAGTGACTCATCAATCAACAGAGTTCTCGCCGTAATACATAGCAAACAGATAAAGGTGTTTGCTGTGCTACCCCAAATTCTAAATGTTGATCATCAGTAAAATCATAAACTACCAGAACTACGTCACCCCGTGACAAGAATTTAAAAGGGGTCTGATCCAAGTACACACGACAGCTAGTATTAACTAACCAGATTAAGTTAGAAGCGTGAAATCAGGTCTATTCTACCCTGAATCTGCTGCAAAGAGATATATCTGCCAGATACCCACGAGATGGTATCTTCAATATTTACTTTGGCTGTCATTTATTTTCGTAAGTTTTAGGTGATACACCAGGATCAAAGGTGATTTCCCAATAACTCTATTGTGTGGTTGTTAATTGTTTCCTGATTAAGCAAGGGAATTCCTTCCCACTTCCCATGAAAGGGGAGAAATCATGACTCTAAAGGAAAAAATGCCTTTATTTGGGAGCAGTGTGAATTTTTGAATGCAAAATGTTTAATATTATACAAAAACTGCAACTCTCAACCATTTTAAATAAAACAAAAACATTCGATAGGAACATTCCTATAGTTTGTAATTATAAATGAATCACTAAACGTTTGTAGCGCCCTCTTTCATCGTTCGTTCTAGTACATTCTATTGCTTTAGTCAATGCATACACCAGTTTTCTTGCTCAGTATTTATAGCACGTGTTAGAAACAAAATATATAAAAAAAAATACATTGCAGGACTACAGAACTGACACCATTTTGTTCAATGTCCCATAAAGTGTTGCCACAGTTAATAGTGTGTTAGTACTAAAAATGGAGATTTAGTAAGATTAATTCACAAAAACTTAAATTTGTGGAATTTACAAGCATTGTAAGTATTTCTTCCGATATTTCAACTTAAAATGGACACATAAACCATGTATTGCCTACCTGCTGAGTTCGTTTCCGATGCGTTTGTCCGGTTTCGTGAAGTACGGCTGGGAAATGCAAGTGATACCATGAGCAGTATGCCATTCCACAGTTCTTACTCTGAAAATATGAACGAAAATCCACTAAAAACGCGTTTACAATTGCCTCGTAGGAAGTTATTATACCTTAGATTTGGATTTTGAATAAAATCCAGTTCGGGATAGTATCTTAGAAAAGTGGAATTCGAACGTAACCTTCGTGAACCCCCGTGTGTAGGTAGAAATACTTAAAAAAAAAAACGTATAAGATATTGAAAGAAAAATTAAACTTGAAGAAAGCAATTTTGTAGTGAGGCTCTATTCCGATTAAACTAAGTACATCCTAAAGAATACCTTTAATAAAGTTTAAGGCGTTGAAGCGTGGATATATTTATGGAAAGCGGAAAAAAATATCATCTGTCGTTTCGGGGTTTTCTAAAGATTCTTCGTTGATAATTATTCCCATTTGTGTTGATGGAGGAGGTTTTGGCGGAGGAAACTTAACGACGAACTGCGGCGAAATGTAGATAGATGAAAAGTATTGTCTATACTTCTGCAATCAATCACAATATTCCGTGCGACATTAATGGTACACAGCAAACACGAAACATTTATCAATAAAAAGAAGTAAAAATCTGTACGGTAGATTCTGGCTTCGACATGGGACAATAATGGAATTGACAAAATACTACAAGATCTCTGATGGTTCCAGCTTTCGTTTCAAAAGCAATTGCGAAGTCACGTACTGATCATGCTGAAAAGAATGACAGTGGTAATTTCAAGCAAAGAGAAACTGCTGCCGCTACAAACTATTTTCCAACGCAGCAAGACTTTGGGTTTTTCGGGTTAGTCATATGAATGCTATATGAAGAACAGGAGCCACTATCTGACCTTATCCTAAAATGTTCAATCTACGACATGTCATGCATATCAACGATATCAAGAGAAAGGTATTCATTAATTTTACTGAAATACAGATGTCGTAGTCGTTTCCTATACCCTGTGATCGAAAGTGGACATTGTAATAGAAAATGAATGCGTTTTGGAGTCCAGCCTATGATGAGTCTACATAAATCGCATGAAGCCGATTAAACGCCGATGTTCCAACATTTTTACCCACAACGTCTACATCCGGCATTTAAAGTGATAAACACGCTTTTAACATAAATAGAAGGAGATGATCATCACCTTGATGATCATCGTAACGCATATCATTATGAGCGAGCCATTACATAAATGCTGTTACAGAACTAATTCGCCTCGGCATACTCTCAAATCGCTTAATACACGATTTAACACACGATGCAAGACTTTCGGAAAAAATAACAGTCGAAGTTTGTTCTATTTTTAATCGAAAAACTCAATCGACAATAATGATTCAACTTTTAGGCGGGAGATTTACCTCTGGCGCCAAACTGTTGCAGACAAATTAATAAAACTCAGGTCAGTCAGGCATAAGAACTCTACTCTATCACCGATAAGATAATGATTCAATATATATATGTATGTAGATACATATGTATATTATATTCGCATTCATCTCAGATTTAGAGTTTATGTAGGTATAGAGAACACAAAATGTAAGCATTCTTATTGCAAAGACAAGATGAAAACAAATTATCGCGAGACCAAAAACAATGCACGTGAATCGAAAAAGTTAAGAGAGTACATACATACATACATACAAATGATAGTGGTGCAAATAAAAAATCAATGAATGTTTTTATCGGGCTTGTCTTGTGAGGCTCCGTGGCCTTTGAACCGAGTTGATAAAAATCGGTTTTTTACTTTTTTTAAGTGTAATTAAAGTGCCTGGATTTGGTCTCGTTAGGAATAATGCGCCAAATGTTTGTCCACTCGGATATTTTATACATACATATGTATGTAGCTCATTGATATTTTGCAAACTAACAGATGTCATTATCGTACCATCAAGACTTTCTATCAATGAGTGTTCTGCATGTGATTAGATTAAGATTTTGTATTTTGTATCAGTTTTACATACAACTAGCTTAAACCACGCCAGGCATACACACAGCACGTCGAATGCATTTGTATTCAGGTGTATATACAACAACGGTATCACACACAAAAATGTCTAGTTTTTTTTTTAATGTTTTTGAATTAATTTGTATTTTTTTTATGTATACGTCTGCGAATGGTAGATTTTTCTTTGTGACTTTTCTTATTTACATTTTGTCTTTTCCTGGACAGAATTAATTTTGGAGATTTTAATGGAACGAAGGATGCTCATGACGTCTATAGACAACAGTATGCTGACGTTGTCAAAGAGATAAACTTCTAGATGTAGCTGTCTTCCTTAGGACAAGGCCGAACATGTGTGAAGTAGCCTACAGCCTACACGACACCACGTCTGGCAAGGGACTTAGGCTTATTGACTTTCCGGCGCGCGGAGCGAAACGTCACTATAGCGAGCACATGATATCCTCATCTCAATATCCACAAAAGGGACATGGTTGTCAACTGATCATGAAACAATCAACCAAATTGATTACATTACAATCGAACCAAGGCATGCATCCAGTATTCTGGATGTCCTAACCTTCCGAACAAACAACATCGTCACGGATTACTAACTTGAATGAATGCAAATATCCCAAATGCCAGAAATAAGAACAACTATGTACTGTGAGAAGAATTGACGTCGAAGATTTGTAATCGCAAGAGATCACCATAATCTTCGCTAAACGCGTATCCCGAAATCTCTCAACAACTCCTATGGCACCAGCATCAAATGCCTAAGACCATAGGCAACGCTCTCAACACACCATCAGAAGTGCCGAAACTGATGTACTGGGTTTCACGCAATTACGACAATTATAACTTTGAGGTAGTAAGGGACTTTGCCTATCTCGGCTCTGTTACCATTTACGAAAACAACACCTCAGGAGAAATAAGACGAAGAATAACCCTTGCTAATCGCTGTTTCTTTGGGCTGATAAAGCAATTGAGTAGTAAAGCCCCTATTACAAACAACTAAGGATACTCTATATAAGACCTTAATCATCCCAGTCCTCCTTTATGATGGTGAAGCATAGACTTTATCGAAAACGGATGAAGATATCCGTCGTTTCGAGAGAAAAATTCTTCGTAAAATTTTCGGTCCCGTTTGCGTTGACTAGTTGTGGAGGAGGAAATTCAACGATGAATTATACGAGCTGTACAGCGTAATCGACCTAGTCAAAAAGTACAATCTTAGTCGTCTAAGATAGCTAGAATATGTAGTGCGGATGTACGCAAATGCTCTGGCCCGTAGAGTCTTCGAATCTAACCCGGGGGGACAACGCAGTAAAGGAAGACCTCACTCTAGGTGGGGCATACAAGTAAAAGGAGACCTCAACCGACTTGGAGTGCGCAACTAGAGCAGCTAAGGACCGGGCTAACTGGAGTGGTTTGTTATTGGAGGCCCAGGTTCACTCTGAACTATAGCGCCATCTAAGTAACGAAGTGTAACCACAGATCATAGATGCATACAAAACTTTAGAACGATTTAATTTAAGGTCACCATGTTTCACGGAAGAACTTGAAAAGAGCAATGTCTCATAAATCCAAGGTATTAGGTAGCATATTCCGGGCAATAATTTTCGTATCGTTCTGCGCATATGTCAAAAAATCGAAAAATGTCGGCAATTGTGACCCCATAGTGAAAGCGGTTAGTTAATTTGAAATAACTTTGTCCTGGTTTTGATTAAATTGTCAGTGTTTTTAGACAATTTAAATTAAAAATTAATTGTCATAGAAAGTGGTCACAATCGCCGCCATTTTGAACGTGCGCAATATATCACCTTAATATGTGTACTGTGTCATAAATCTATGTGAGCTTGTCAAGAAAATGTTTCGACTGAAAACATAGAACACATATTAGAAGGTAATGGCGCACTTTCAAAATGGCGGACAATTTTGACCTCTTCCTATATACACTAATTAATCAAAACTAGATCAAATTTATTTCAATTAAACTAACCGGTGAACATGTCTCATTGTTTATTGCTGGATTGTAGTCTTGAGAATTGTATTGATATTGGACGTAGACGCAAAGAAGTTGTTATATTTAAGGCAAGAAGCCCAATAAACAAAGATAAAGATCATACAATTAAAATTATTATCGAAAAGCTGTAGTTACAAAAAAAAAACTCAGTTTTGTCTTTTCTCAACACACATGATTTGTTTTGTTACATTTTGTTTCGGTTGGTGTGTGTTGAAAAAATCAGTACGCTTAGCCATAAACACTGCCTTCGCAATGGGTCCGTGATTGTCGAAATTTTTCGTTTTTTTGACATATCCGCAGAACGAAACGAAAATTATTGGTCAGAGTATATTGTAATATATGGGAAGGTATCTGTTCTGAAATCCCGCTTGTTTAAAATGCCGATGTAATTTAAAAGCCCGTTTAATCCCGCTAAGCCCGTTTCTTAGAATACCGCGTTTGTATTTAAATGTAATGATAGTAGAAATAATAGTCCACATTTCGCATGGATTTAAAGAAACTTTGCATATATTTAAGCTCGCACCTTCTCCAAATCCAACAGTAACCCCAAGTAAGGGGCCTGCATGGGGGCAGCATTCCCCACATACGTATTCCACAGTTTATTCACAAATCGAATTGTGGAATTGCAAAACCGGGATTATAAAAATCAGAATTATATAAAACAGAACTATAAAAAACGGGATTATGAAAATCGGGATTATTAAAAACAAGATTATGAAAAACAGGATTTTAAAAATGTGTTTTTAAAAATCAACATTTTAAAAAGCGGGATATCGTACCCAACCCATAATATATAAGTAATGTTTACTTTGGTCGGGAAAACCCTGACGTATTTTTCGTTATATGGCGGCTAATGACACACACTCTACGAACGTATGCTGTCTAACCTTCCGCATTCGTCAGACAAGAGAAAACTTATATTATAGCATTTAGTAAGAGAAGGCATGAAAATACAATAACTGAAATGGCGTATGCCCGATTATTCTTTCGGATTTGCAGTAGTCCTCATCGCAGTATTTTTTCCCGTGCAAATATCTGACTATCGCATTAGTCAAAGACTCGAAGAATTAATAATTATTCTAGTGACTACCAAAAAACTTTACAATTCGCGACCAAATAACGTGTCAACAACAACAGGCATCAATTCAATCCAACGAATCCAATGAATGAACCAGTGCGATAGCGAATATAAATGAATCATTTCGTCGCCTCCAATATCGAGCATTAATTTCTCTCTCCCTCCCTGCAATTCGGTCTAGCAGAAACTAGAAAACACTTATTAACAAAAATGTTTCCCATTTTCCCATAAGGATGACGATTGACGACTTTATGTGTTCCTGCGACGAACCCAGATCAATGAAACAGTTCTGATATCCTACAATTCGGTGCCGTGTGTACGTATGTATGTGTGCGTGACGTTCCTATACGTGTTTCCGCAATAATCAGATCTATAATTTCGTTAAAAACAATAAACGAAAAAATTGCAAACAAGATCGAAAGAATTAAAAAAAAAAAAAAGCAATAACGTATCGGTCTCGGAGATTTGTCGGTGTGTGTGTGGTGGATTTCTATATTTTCATTTTCTTCGTTTTTTTTTTTTTTTTTTATCATTTGCAATGAGTGCATTGATTTTATAATCTTCTACACAACCAATTGGAGTATACCGGACACGAGCAATCTGTGGATGCACCATACGGCATGGAGTGCCGAAGAAGAGGAAAATTTGCAATAAATTCACCTCTGGGTCGGCGGTGGTGGGTTCAATGAAGTTTTGTGGGAGAAATGTTCATAGTTTACTTCTCTTCTTTTTTGCAATATGTAGGTATTTTCAAAAGGAAAAAGAAGAAAGAAAGAAAGAAAGAAAAAAAGTCAAAAGAAAGAAAAGTTGCCAAAAATACGTGAATACATATTTGCAATCAAATTACCGATGTGCATATGTGTGTGTGAGCCCCACACTTCATCTCACGCGGTTTTGAATTCGATTACGGGTTCGGTCTTGTTTCCATCATATCATTTCTTTCTTATTGTTGTTGCCTCCATCTAGTTTTCTTTGGTTGTTTCTTCATCGCACATTCCAATTATAATCTAATAAGAATAACGAATAAAACATGGGGAAAACGGAGGAATTATAGAAAATTTCTTCGAGTGGCCTGGCCGACTATATTCTACACTACATTCTTTTTGAGAGAATTTTTTTTTTTTATCAATTTTTCGCAACTCTGTACTCTTAAACACTGGCTGTGCTTAGTTATTTATAAATGACTCAGTTAACAGTGGGAATCAGCCTTGTGAAATTCGAAATTCAGAAAGAAAAGAAATGAAAACGTTTCCTTTTTAATAATAACACCATCCAATAGAATTTCTTTTGTTGCTGAATTTTATAAGAGAAATGTATCAAAGAATCTTGTTTAACCCGGCAGTCGGCACTCCATTCCATCGACGACATGGATAATAAACAAAAAAGAGTTTTTTGTAATGTGAACTGTCAGAAATTTAAGAGAAATTCTCTTAATAGCACGTACACGGTACAGTACACCATAGAGAGGAATTTTTTTTTTTTTTGCATAAATGGTGCATTCATGTTGCAAGAATAGCGAGTATAGAGGGATGCATGTACATATGTAAGAAATCGCAGAAAAGAAGGAGGAAAGATATTTTTTTTTCTTTAGATTTTCCTTTTATAATGCATTCTGTTTTCAGCAGTATGTGTACATTGTAAATTGATGAAAATCGCTAAGGTAGGATAGAAGATTAAGGGTAGGACGAATATAGAAAAATTCCAGTTTTTGTCCTTGGATGAACAGTTCTGACGAAGGGTTTTACGCACAGTTCTTCAGTGGAATTTTTTAGAATCTTGTAATACTGGCATTCGCAGGATTCGATTGAAAACGCTACAACTTCGCTGACGTTCTCGTAGAAAAAAATATAGGGCACGACTACGACTGCAGTAGGGTGTACAATGAAAGTACCTAATAAGATGTTGTAAACATATTTTTGACGACAGCTTTCCATCCTTTGCTTAGCGGCAAACTCTACCAAACGCAATCTCTGCCACCTACCGTGTGTAGCTATACTTTCTGGACTTACTGTAATTTCCTTAAAAATGTCGTTGACTCTTAACACCAATTGCGAACAAATTTGTGCGCGTTTCGGTTTGATATCTATTGATATCTTTACACAGACAGGATATGGGAGACAAAACTTAACAGGTCGTAGGAAATACTAACTTGAGGTCCACCTTCAAGCCGGTAGATGCTCCCACTCATGTACTAAAGGTTGTCACCTAAGGCAAGGTTTCCCCTACTGCGTTGTTCCTCTGGGTTGGGTTCAAAAACATCGCGGTTTAAAGCATTGGTGCCTATAAGCTTTACATGTCCTAGATAGATTTGGCTGTAAAGCTGGTGTATTTCGTTCTTGAACATTCTCCAAAGCCCAAAAAAGCAAATGGGATCCAATATCCTACGAAGAATATTACCCTCGAAGTGACCGAAGACTTTCGATAGAGTCTGTGTTTCAGCGCCATAAAGTAGGACGTATGATATAGAATCTCCTCCACATGTTTGGAATAGTGCGTTACAACTCAAATGCCTTTTTAACCCATTGGCAAGAGTTATTTTTCGTTTTACTTTTACTCAGGTATGTTCTTGTCAGAATTGATAGCATAGCTGAGATAGACCTCAAAGCTACAGATGTCCGCTGTGACGTTCTGTCCAATTCGTCGATATAGTGTTTACCTGTTTGTTGACAGGCGTTGCACTCGTTTACAGTTGAACCCATTTGGACAGCTTCCGATTCAAGACTTGCAACGACAGTCCGCTAAACTGTGCAAATTATGTCAATGTCGTCGAAAGATTCTTGATCCACTGTAACCTTGTGCGTTTTACACCATCCGTCCAAGTACGGTGTTAAAGAATTCGCATGACAGCACATCAGCCTGTGTAAATTTTTTAATGACATCAAAGGTCTTGCTTAAGTTGTTATCAACTTTATCAATCAGATGCTTTACAGGTTCTTAGGCATAATGTAAAGAATATATATAAGTAAATAAATAATGGTGTAAGACAAGTCTTTCTTGACGTGTTCGACTCTCACATTCCATAATAATAATAAATCGAACGCACCTAACGAGTTACCGACAGTTGAAGAGTTCTACGTTTTTACCGGCGTTTTAGTCTTTCATAGTGAGTCACCTAGAGCCAGGGAAATAAAGATCTGGAGCTGGAGCAAAAATAAAAAATGCAAATACTTAGCGGGACATGTCCGTGGGACCCAGTTGCTAGTTCCTCACAACTAACTGCTGGACACTGGCGCATTCTTGTTTATTTGCCAATTTAGCCAAGCCAGTGTTATCAAAGTACATTACTTATTGGTCACATTTAGCACGCAAATCCTAATATAGAATGAAGTATCTTTCGTTATAAAGAGTTCAATATCAGTTCTGCTTTCTCACTTATCGTCCTTCACTCTAATTTGTACTTCAAAGTGAGTCAACGTTTTTAATTGCTCCGAAGTCGTACTTAACAACAATGACCTTCTATCTTCCTTTTTTTTGACAACAACGTCGTGATCCTGTCTCGCCTATATGGTGGTCTGCGTCTCTTAGCTGCTGGACGGATTTCTAAAAGACAGTTCCTTCCGCGTCCTATGTACTATCTGCTTTGGCACACATTTTTCTTCGTTTTTTTATTCCACTTCGACTATTATTGACCTTCAAGGTCACATAGCATCTCTCTCAGAATACCGCGTACTTTCCAGTTCTACAATACTGGAATCGTGTTATCGCTTCATAGAACGTAAGACTATTAATATTATACTGTACTCACAGCTTTAAAGTCGATGAAAATGTGGTTAGTTTCGACTTGAAACAAGTTGGTTATTTTTTTCCAGTACTTGCCTCAAAGTGAAAGTGAGTATAACATCGATCTCCTGCAGTGGTACATGCCACTATACATATGTACGTATCTTCTCCATAGAGGTTTGAGATGTTCCTACAAACTATTGGATAGAATCTCGTATTCAATGATCGCAACTCATAACTTGAACGACTGGCTTCATTGTTCTAGCCGTAACAAATTGTAATTGTTATAATAATTTTAATTGTAATTGTTTAAATAAACAAATTCTAATGATATCAATTTTACGTTGTCACAATGCAGTCCAATTTAGCTGGGCCCTGTAGACAAGTAGGCGGTATACTGATCTCGCTAGTTGGTGATCGTTTTCATATCGAAAGATCACGGCTACAAAAATATTTCATGTAGCCAAAGATCACCATAGTATTTTCGCAGATTCCGAACATAATATCACTTTCATTATTTCTTTTCCTTTGTACTTATAAGCTGCATCTACTGACGACTCACTTGTTGATCCAAATGCTGCCTTCGATTGACAGAAAAGAAAACTAATTTCATCCTTTTTACATAGTTTGGTCTTGACATCAGACTGTCATAAAAAGTATCTGCTACCAAAATTATTTAATTTTCACTATAAGGTTTTCAAAAAGAGGCAAAATCATTAAATTTCTGTTTCTCTACCAAAAAGGGTAATATTTCATGTCCTGCGTCAAAGTAGCACGTCATAGTCATACCATCCTTCGTTCACGGTTGTCACCATGTCTTGTTCGTCTTTGAAAAATATGAAATATGAATGTTTTGGATGCGTCGTGCATGTTTTGATTAAATGGTAAATTTTGTTGAATACATCTGTCAAAATTGAATATAGCTGTAATCGCTGTCAAAGATTTATTTTGGGAAATCACATATGTATGTACATATATGTACGTATAAGTTACCCTAACGAACAGGATTTGCACATTTGCATTCGATGATCAACTATCAAATTTAAAAATTTTAATACATTCACATAACATCTTAATCCACTTACCTCTTCAAATATTTTATTGTGTTTCAGGCAATTGCTTTCAAAGCGTAAAAACAAAACATAGCTTGCAACAGTAATTATATATAGTAATGGCTGTTCTAGTCATAGACAGTTTTCATTCATATTTTGTGAGGTCCTTTCCGAGTGATTAATAATTAATTATTACAACTATTCATTATGTAAATGATTTGGAAATAGTAGAGGACGAGACATGACCTCATTTTCGTGTGGGCTTGTTGCTTGTGCTACAATATTCTCATACCGGTGAAGGAATGATATGAAAAAGGTTTGGTCGAAAGGGATAAAGCTGTTAATATGTAGAGTGATTGGTCTTCCTTTTTCCTTTCAACCTCCTTGTGGAACAGTGAGTGTTTGGAAATTTTTATCACATTATTTGTTTTCGTTTAGAAGACTAGTCTGCAGGGTTCCTTTGAGTGCGGACTATAATTTCTAAGCTATGGTCGCACTGTACGAATTTGCATAGCAATTATGACAGGAATGGTTTAAGATTTTACTTGTTAGATGTCCTCCAAAGCGTTCGTTTTATTTGGGTGTTTGAATCTTCAGACGATAAGGTACACCCTTTTTGTGAAGCTTATGAATTACATAAAGCACACTTCCATGGTTGTAGATACATATGTCATTATCATTTTAAATGTTGCCTATAGTTGTTAAGTCATAGATATTAGATATAAATTTTGAAGAATATCAGCCTTTTGAAGTTGACATTCCAACAGAAAAACCTCTTGTTTCGACTACATATCCAATTCATTTCCTATACATATATGGATGTACATAAATAGACTGGATATTTGTTTCCAATTATCTGCTGAGATATGATTGGCAAATTGCTGATGTGATGAAAGTAAAGTGCCCTATTCCTATTCACCGAGCAAGGACTCGAATCCTTTGTTTTTCATGAGATTATGATCGCTTCAGGAGCTTTGATCTTACCATGCAGGGGTCTAAATCGTCAGTTAAAATCTGTTTAAATTTATATGCATGATACTTCTTATGTCCCTGAATACTTGTCTGTCTTGTAATTATAGTTTTTCGCTCACAAGTTGGAAAATGAGTTCTAGTCCATATCTGTTTTTAAGGATTTTAACGTGTTGAAGTTTTTTACTTTTTTTTCCTCCCCTTTCTACAACATATCAGTTGAATACAAATATGACCTGCATTCGCCTTAGGCAAAGTATGCTTACATAGGTATTACTGAATGGTATTTTAGTGAATCAAGAATCACAGATTGGCAAAACGATACTTGCGTAGACAACATGATGTCCCATCTATTTTGACGTATGCGAATTGCAAGAATCGATCACATCTAATGTGGAGTGTTAAAATTTGTTGGTACTTTGGTGCAATAAACCCTGGAATCTGTCTAAAACTAAACGCTTTAAACGAAATTAACTTCTGTAGAAGCTTGTAGAATAATACATAAAAACATCGCCTCCAGTCCTTTATAATAAGGCTGATTCTGAGGGTACTTTTTTGAGTAGACCTGGGCTTCATCGAAAAAGATCGTCGACGGTGCTCTTCTTTAAACCTATTTCCTCTCGTGTAACACACCGTATTGGTTGGACTCAGTATTCAAATGTGTTCGCAAATTTGGGTGAGGTCTTACTTTACGGTTTAATCCTCCCAAGATGTGGCCAAAATATTTTCTAACTTGAATCTATCGGGACTATTTTGATGTTCCCTTGGATTTTGCATACTTAAAGAAAAATCGTTGTAAGTCGAAGAAAGTGTCTTGTCTTAGTGTCTTGTGAAAATTTAAGTTAGAGAAATTCGACTGTACTTTCGACTTTTATGCTATATTGCTAGCACAACGAATTTGTCCGGAATGCCAATTTAACTCATGGCTGTGCAATACCTAAACTCTATCAACGATTTTTTTAAATGCTTCCGAACTTCCTGTCTAGCGCATCATTGATCTGTATTACTATAAGTGATGTTGAAAAGTTTTATATTCTTATAGTTAACATATCAGAGAACATTTTCTAGAGCTCTCGAAATACATTACCGTATTCACTTGGCTTTCGCCCACTATTCTGCCCATTTTCCTCCTGCATAGGTCCTAAACTATAGATACTTTGCTCATAGTACAAACAAAGTTTGTGGAGATAGTGGAGATGGCTTGACATACTTAGTATCATACCGCTTCAATCAAATCAAAATTGTGTGGAGATCCGTGTGATTTCGTGCCTTTTGTGGGATGTGGAACATACCATGTGTGGGACATACAATATCTGCGGTCCGTCCATGTCATTAAAAAAAGATACTCGGAGGTTCGTCTTTCTGCTTTTTCTGAGGATTGGATATTAGCGTAGAAATTTTACCAATATCCTGCATAAGTCTTTTGTACTCAAATGTATTTTCTTAAGGTGCTTGTTTTAACAGTTGCAATAGAGTCAGGACGGGTTGGCCCATTATCGTGTGCACCAGTTCCGAAAGATCTCTACCTCGTTCGTTGGTCTTTTAGTATCCTAGTTAAGCTGTATGATGTGGTACCCAGGCAAAAGAAGGAATCAACAAAAAAAACATACTTTGAGACACCTCAAGGACCCCCTTTAATAAACCAAAAATTCAAAAAAAAATTGTGTAGAAAAACATTAAATAAATTGTTATGCGATGAATTCTAAATCGTGTGACTAAGTCATTTCTGTCCATTTGTCCGTATGTTTCCAGTTTCCAGTTTTATAGCGTTTTTACTGTATTTTTGTTTCTTAGAGCTCAAAGATACATACGTATACAATCCTGTAAAAATAAAGGGTAGTTTTTTTTGTATTTAGAAAATGACTATTTCACACCCCACAAATATTAGTTAAGTTCTACTTACCTCTTAATTTTGACACGGACAACCCAGTGCTGTAACCTTCTTTTGCTAGGGTCCTGTTCATTGTCAACTTTTATTAAATTTCGACTGAATATAATATATTCTAAACTTATTTGCAACATTTCATAAAAATCAGTGAATTTTCGTTTCAATATGTGAGAGCCACTCCCACTTTCTTCTTTCAACCGATATATCGAAGAAATCTCTTTACCTAGAGTCGATAAAATATCGTCAGTACAACAAGATACATATGTATCTCGAGTTGTAGAAATCTCAATATCTAAAATTTGCTTTACGATGTAAGAAGTTAGAGTGTTGGACGAGCGGTTCGAGGCTCAATCTTCAGGCAACACCCAAAATTTCCTTCATGGCCCTACCTCTCGCGAGCGTCTGACAAACATCCGAGAGTATAACTGTCATAAAAAAGCTTTTCAAATGGCCCTTCGGAAACGGCATTAAACAGTATAGGTCCCTTCTATTAATGTAAAAAATATAACACAACTCACAGACCTGTTGTGCCAAATATTTGTTTTTGTTAGCATCTGTTCCAGAGTAAGGATTGCAAGTGTCCGGTATATTTTTCGTTTGTTGTTCAACTAATGTATCTTTTTTTTTCCATCACTTCCACCGATAATGATCGAAAAATAATAATGCTCGACCTATTTGCGGTCTTTCTTGTCTACAAACAAAAATCCTGAAAAGCCATCAAAAAATTAATCAAAATCCTGTTTCTTTTATCCTTACAGAAATTGTGAATCTTCCAAGTGAAATACAATTCAAAAGCCATAAACGAAGTGTTTTATTGTCACGAATATATATTTTTTTTCTTCCACCAATTGCGAGACTGCAATACGGTGTTTGATAAGAAAAGTGTTAAAGAAGTGTTTAACCATTTATTTTGGCAATAAGTGGTAACCGTTGTTCGACCTCCAAACTAAGTGTGTGCGTTTTTTTGTTTTCTTTTTTAGTTATTTTTTTTTTTTAAATCATATTTATCCATAATTGTTTGTTCTTTTGCCTGAAATTTAAATTAAAAAAAAAAAAAAGAATCTACAAAATCGCAGAAAATAAAAAAAGCTCTCTAGTGTGCAAACGTTAGAGAGATCCAGCATCAGTAAGTGATCAACAGAGGAAAAGAGAAAGAAAGAGTGGAATAAGTGTTGTGGGTCGTTTAAATAAAATTCTTGCTGTTCACGATGACGGGATGATGAAGATCATTTCAAACGGATTTAGTTGATGAAACTCAATTAGGTTTAATTTGGAGCAAAGTCGTAGCAGAAAAGTCTTAGTATTAAGAAATCGCGACAGCAGCGTAATTTGGAATTAAAACGAGCTTGCCAAGTGATTCGTCTCATAGAGTCGTCGTTGATAGATAGATTTAAATCGGGTCATACATATAGCGGAGTGGTGTTTTTGAATTTAAATTTATTTCTATTTTGAACCGGAACGAATGTATACTATAGACGCGTGATTTGTTTTTGAAGTTTTTCGTGCGCGGTTATTCTAACGAATATGGCCGAAAACCAAACGGCTAGTGAAGACTCCGGTCAGCAGCAGCAGCAACAGCAACAACAGCAGCAGCAGCAGGATCAACAACAAAGTAATCAGCAAACACAACAACAGGACAGCTCACCAGATCAGGATAGTTCAAGTGATAGTATTACTCCGAACCCTAGATCAAAGACACCATACATTCGGAATCCAATAACCAGCGTTAAAGTGCAACGGGCAATGTCTAGTACTAGTGCAGAAGGAACTCATCAATCACCTGGCAGCGGTAAACATCACCATCACAATCACCACCATCATAGTCTTCATAATAACGCCAGCGGCGGTCACCATGGCCATCACGTAATTCATAGAACAACGAGCGAAAGTCTGCGCCTAGGTTCAGATTATCCTGCCAGCAGCAGCATGACAAATTCCACCAGTAATAGCAGTTCTATTCAAGGAGGTGGATCCTCCTCCTTAGCATCAACAACCACAAACAACTCTAACTCGACAACTTCAAATCATTCGCATTCAATGTCGTCCTCGTCCTCCCATTCACATTCGTCGCATCCACATTCGCATGCACATCTCCCGAATAGCAGTGGCGGTGGTCCGCTGCAGAGAAAACCAAAGACATCATCATTTCAGATAACATCGGTCACGGTTGGCAATAAGCTCAGCTCCGATAATGGTGATGATTCGGCCGATGATCTCGATGAATCTCACACCGATGACAACAGTCGCATCACGGATTTAGAAAACGAGACGCCAAGCGTTTCCGAGGACACATTCTCGAAGGAGGATGTATTTTTTGCGAATAATGCATTGAGTACGACTGCGCCCGTAATACCGACAAGCGCCCAGTACGGTCTGGTCGTGGTTGATCCAATTGGATCGTCGGTTGGACAGACCATACAAAATGTGCAAGTGAATGTCGCCGATAATATAATAAACGTGGTCAGTGCCGTCGGTAATAAGAAGAAGCCCGAAGTGAAAGAGACTCAACACCGCAGTGAACGCTTCAAAGTGGTAAAAATCGAATCGACTGAACCCTTTCGACGTGGACGTTGGATGTGTATGGATTATTTGGATCATTCCGGAAATCAAGCATTGAACAAGGATATAAATCCGGATAAAAATATAACAGGATCAACAGTACAGGCCGGTTCGGGTGTATCGACATCAACCGGGGAGGGTGGCTCACGTGGCGCAACACAAACTGCTATAATTTTGACGAATGACACGAGTGCAAGTGCTGCTGGTGGCATGGAAAACCATATTGACGCGGCTGCTAAACTAACAGCTGATGGTAATTTGAATATTTATCGTTCCGAATCACAGACTTCGGCAGGAACTGGACAAAATGCGAATCAGACGATAATTCATGCCCAAACTTTGGCTGGGCCCATGAATCTACAACAGCAACAGCTACAATCACAGCTTCCTAACCAATTCCAAGGTCAAAATTTCGAAGGCGGCCATGGTCAGACAATGCCGCATGTTTCAGACTTCCAGCAGCAGCAAGCAAGCCAGCAACAGCAAGTGAACGGCAATGAGCCCTCGGTTGGAGCTGGCCAATCACAACCTGCGAGTTTCTTTATGAATCAATTGAATGCTCCTACATCTGGAGGCGGTGGCAGTGGTGGTAGCAGCGCTCCAACGACTTTCCAACAGTCGCCGCAACAACAGCAACAGTCCACCCCTGCACATGGTGCAACGTTGCCAGCAAACATTCACTTGCAAAATGGTAGTGGCAACGGGTCCAGCTTCCAGCCAGTTCCTTTCATACCACCGTCGGTAACTCCAAGTGGTCTGGACATTGGCGTCTCTCCTGCAACTTCCATACAACAGCAACCACCCAGTAACCAGCAACAACCATCCTCCAGAGTTTATGTTTCACAACCTAATGCAACTGTTGCTCCGCAATCCTATCCTAGTGCTGCTAATATCATCCCCGGCGGCGGTGCATACACCAATGCCCCTGTTGTACACCAATTAATACCAGATCCAACTAACTCGATGCAAAGTGATTCAAATGTTGCGACACCTTCAGGCGGTGGACAACCGCAAACCCAGCAACAACAGCCACCACAATTCCAAACAATGCACTCAAATCCGCTTGCTGGTCAAACTATGCCCATTCTAAACCAAATGTCTTATGATATTCAATCGCATCAGCAACAACCCACACAAACAGCCACAAACACTCCAGCAACTATAAGTGACCCAACAGCTATAGCTGCAACGATACAGCAACAACAAATTGACAACAATACATTTTCAACTAACAATAATAGTAATCCTGCGAGCGGTAGTAGTACAACAGCTGAAAGTAGTACTAATGTTGGCGGTGTTGGTGTAACTGGGACTAGTAGTAATATTTCGCAACAACAACAACAAGCACCAACATCGTCTTCATCATTATCCGTCGCAGGATCAAAACAAGGATCGACATCGGGAGGAAACGCAGCGGCCACATCGACTACTGTAAGCACAGACGACCATCAGCTGCACCATAACTCGGAGACAGAGACTGAAAGGTAAGAAATAATTTTTATTTAACAATTTTACTTTTTTTTTTTTTTTATTAATTTTTACACACTTGTATCTATGTAAAACTGAGAAATGACATTCTGTAGCGTAATATCTCATGAAATAATCGCGTATGTTGTCTGGGCCAGGTCTTTAGTATGTAGTCCTTTAAAGATACGTACAGTCAGGATGATATTTGAAATTGAATTATAAAAACTCCAGACTTAACAACTACTTTCTGTTTTTGAAGTTTAAAGCGACCTTCCTGAACCTATGGGTATTTATGTAAGTGACAGCTAAGCTAACCCCACATGTAGCCGATGATATCCTGGTCTCAATTAAGTATGAAACTCAAAATTTGAAGCTCTTCGAAAACCCTGAAATTGTATGAATAGTTCCTGGAAGAGCCTTCTCTATGGAAAGTGATAGCTAATAAGTTTCTTAACAATATGCTTGATTTAAGGGTGATCAGACAGTTCCAAATAAATTGAGGTTCAAGACGAAAAACTGATAGGATTGCTGTCTGTAGAGTTATTTATTTCGTTTGATACACTCAGGTGCAGGTTTCTTTTGTTTACTATATTCCAATTCTTCAGAAGGACAATTTAATATTGCATAAAACAGTAGTATCTGTTAGGATGTTGTACCAGTATGTACTTACGTATTGCAGGTTCGTGGGAATACTTTTCATCATTCTCCAACTATTTTTTAATTTCGGATATTCTCATTCAAGTATTTAGCTTATGTTATTTTGCTTACTTACTTGTTCTTCATTTGTGTTTTTAAAACGTTACTGCCATTTATCGCTTGAAAATTATCCAAAGGTAGGTTCGGTTGAGGTGGCTGCTTTGGCCAAATCTGTTTAGTCGCCAGACACGTTGCATCAGCTTTAAAAGGACCTTATGTCACATCACCCAACAAAGGTGAATAGTTAACTGCTTCGCCATCTCTATGCGTTTAGAGTAAATGCTTCCAAGGACTTGATAGCTGCTTGTCAGTTTGGAAAGATGCTGGTATATGTTTTTCTTTAGCCAAGATTAGACTTCTTTAACGGGTAATGATTCCGTCTGAAGCATGCTGCAATGATTTCGAAAACAGAATAAGAAGTTACAATTAAACCTACCAGAAAAAAACACCTCCATCTACTCCATGGTTAGTTTTTAAACCGACGGAACAACATACATACCTACATCTTCCCAGAATGAAGTATATGTAGGTGATGGTGACTTGAGGGTTTTTGTCAAAATTTAGGCTGGATATGGTGTTGTCTAAGTTTTTGTATGAGATTTAAAATATATGCAGAATGGAGGCGTGGCAAAAATCTTTACTAGACCACTGTGAGATTTGCTTCCATAAGATGTCGAAAGGTGTCAGATGAACCCGATTGTCCAGTGCTGTAGGTGATCGGTGAACTTTGTTTGAGCTAACGCGGTTGAATTCTCAGTCTAGGCAGTCCACTGCGCAACCACCCAGTATGTAAATATCCATCTTGCTACAACGTTCTTGCCAATGTTGCATATTGATATCCTTGGCTTCTACTGTCCCGGTATATTCGCCTCTTCTGTTTTTTTTTTTTTGTGTACCACTTACAGATCGATGGATGTTACTCCTGTCACTACAAGAACAGCTGTCTCTTACAATATTCGGTATTAGCTATCTATCCGGGTTATCTTTATGCTTCCTGAACTGTTTTATTTTCCTAGGTGCATCTGTTAATATCGCAGAGTCATTATTATTATTATTATTAAGGAAAGTAAGGAAGTAAGTAAGCCTTTGCAGCTTTTACAAACGTGAACTCAATATATACAAATCTCTGTAGCTTATTTCTTCTAGATTCATATCAAAAATAGGGAAATTTGCCCTCTAGTTAACAGAGCTACCGTTGCAACTCTTAGTCCGTGCTCTTGCATCCAGAACTGGTCGCTTCTCAGACGTGTAGTTAAATCGTTTTTGAGCGTGCGCGGTGATATTGTCTGCGTAGCCAACCAGATAGGTGTTTTGAGCATTGCTATTTTAAGAATTCCATTATATAAAATGTTACATTAGTTGGTTCCTATGATTGAACTTTGAACAGCCCACCAGTATTTTCCTTCCCATGAGATCCTTCTGTGGTATCATATATTAGTTCTTTATATCCAAGGTAGTCTTTCACCATTTGGAGGCGAAATATAGTTATAGTAGAACCCTGAGTGTATTTTATAAGGCGTATCTAGCATAGTTAAGAGGGTTTCTTACGTCTAGAGCTAACAACATCACGCATTTTCTCTGCTTCCCATCGTGGAAGGTCTTTACAACTATTTCTACTGCTCCAATTGTAGAATTAATGTTGCATAGGTCGTCTACTGTCAGATCTATTAGCAAAATTCGTGACTTGAGCGCCTTGATTCTCCGGATTTATTTTTTCTTTCCTTATAAGCCAGCCGTTGCTGTTTCCAATCTCTGTGTGAGATTGTATCTTTTCTCATGTTTTTTTATCGATATTTCCTAGGTACGAGGCATGCGACCGGTATAAGGAATTGAAAGATGTGGAACATCAGGAGTGACGGTAATACATATCTTCATTTGGCTGAGCGTAATGTCGACAAATATGGCCCAAGACACTGAGCGAATATTAATAGTCATTGTTTTTGGAAACCTTTATTTCCAGACCATTTTTCTTTTATGTAATTGCTATCCTTTTACTTTCATGGGGATCCATTCTCTAAATCGTAATCTTCTCGCGGTAACAACATTTTCCTAAATACCAGTAACTTGGTAACACTTTTTTCTTAGCTTTGACACTTTTGTACATATACATATTCTCTTTGCTTGTTTGCAGCACATGCAAATAATTATTAAGTAAAAAATTTCCCACACAATTTTTATTTTTTTGTGAAATTAACGATTTAACTCTTGACCATATGCTTTTAATTAGCAGAAAAAAAATGTCAATATTGACTAACGCAATTATACTGCAAATTCCTGACGCAATTATTATACTATATTGCAATAGTTTTCAACAAAAGTTTCTACTTTTTCTGTTTTGTTGACAAAATTTATTTAAAAATAAAAATATATTTGTCTTACATAACTAGAGACATATACACTATCATCCAAAAGTTTTGAAACAGGCATGCTTAAATTATTTATTCTCATTTATATAATAGTAGTAATGCCATGGTTTGGAAAGTCGAATAGAAAAATACAATCAAATAAATGTGTTATGTCAAGATGATATTGGGTTTGACAGATAGATTGTAGTATGCAGAAATAATAAAGTATGTATATGCCTATAAATATATTAGTACTTGTGATCAGTATCTGTAGCCAAGACGATTGAGCGCATCCTTTGCTCCATCCAACTTAGCTTAAATGTCACAAGATAATTTAATGGTTCTTTTCATTATTATTTTGTGGTCGTTAGGATAATGAAAACACATTAAAACCAAATTACACAGTAATCCATAGACATCTGAAAGCTGATATATGTAAACAACATCAAAGTGCACATGTGCGTACATTCATAATTCTAAGAAAACAATACAATAGTTATAAAGTGTTATTGTTAAAACAAACGAATGAATCGTATTCTATTACATTCGTAGGAAACACAATAAATGCGATAATAAAACATACTTACATATAATAAAGTTATTTTTCACAAAAATTGGTTATATAATATTCACTTAAGACATTATACAAATAATCACGTATAATTTGTTTTTATTTATCTTTTCATAGAATTGTGTTCTCACGATAATGGAATTCTATAGTGTTGTACACACTTTCACAATAAACTTAAAAATTTCTGAAAAATTAATGAAAATAATGAGTATACAGTTTAATAGGGTCTTTTATCAATGAGAAAATATTAAGAAAATTATAGTCGCATCTGTTTTTCATATAAGTACTTTTACTTCGTGTTGGGTTACTTTATGGATTTTCATAGCCGGAACATAGGGCTGTCAATTCAAGCCTAACTCTAATCGAGGCCTATCTTTTTTAAGTCAAAAAATTTATTGGTTATGTTTGAAGCTTACATGTAGCCAACTACTCAAGTGTTGCATATTGCCAACCTAAAAGGATGCCTTAGCAGTAACCGAGACGAAGATCGATACAAGATTAGGATTAGATACTGCGTTGTCCTCGGAGGACATCACACATCAACTCTGTGAATGCCAAGGCATAACCCGGAGTATTTTGAAATACCTTGGGAAATATTTCCTTCAAAACCTAGAGGAAGTTGGGTTTTCGAACCAAAGTACGGAGATAACAAAATTTTGTAGGAATATCAAAGGTATGGGAAAAATAGGTTTATCGCCTTTAAGGTTCTCTAGCGATCGCGATGGACCTACTATGGTGATTGATGTCTTATGATGAAATCATAAACCTGCATATATATATATACCTACATACCTTACACCGGACAACGCGACGTTGACTCTTCTTATTGTAGTAAGAAACTTAGCCTAAGATGCAATATCTGTACAAGGTTTCCATTACACATATTTATAAGGAAACCCACTGTCCATATCAGTAAGCGATCTACTATGATCTCGTTTTAACATACATTTGTATGTATATATGTATGTACTCATCTGAGAGTTTCCTAGAATAGCGTAACGTAGAATTTCAAATTGGAAACTAGCATTTTCACACAACTAACTATATCACTTATGATTACAATGTTCAATCCAAGTCAAGTAGAGTTCACATCATAACGTTTAACAAATAAGGAACTGTTTGTGAAACAAAAAGTAAAGACCCACTTTAACCAGAGTATAGGGCCGTTATCAGGTATTTAGGGTCAGGACATCCCAACTACGCACAGAACAAACTAAAGCTACTGGAGCCAGTTTTTCCTATACCTAAAGATAAACTTCGAACAAAACTGGAGAACAAATGCAAATAGTGGGTCTTGTCCTTACAGCTCCTAAGGAAGCCAATTGAGAATAGGCTAAAACCGTTTGAAGTGGCACCTTCAGTTATGAAGACGTGCAAACATTTTTAGCCAGATTAAGCTTCTGGAGCATTCCTGATACCAGTTCCGGCTAAATCTGTCTTGTGATCTACGCATCCGGGATTTATTTTGCTGCTAATCCTTACTTTAAGTAGAATTGGTACAGTTGGGCCTTGTGTTGTGTACCTTATCGCTAGATAGTGGATATTTTGTCACTGTCCTTCAAAAGTATCAGTTATACCCTGTAAAGTAACAGATACTGTGACTGTTTACACGGAATAGCCAGGAAAAGGTCATGATTTGAATGTGATGATATATAATGTGTGACTAAAAGTAATAGGTCATATTTTTTCTTGAAATTTTCTATCCTCTGTACGGACCGATAGCTTACCTCGGAGACGGATGTACTGTAATGTTCGTTCGAATGTGGTATTCGATTTAATTTGTAACTTTTCAGATGGTTAGGTACATAGGTTGTTGCATGAATTATTTATTTATAGGGCATTAAATATACTTAAGTGATGTGTTACGTTGGTAAATGACAACAGTCACGTATGCTTTTAGTGATCATTGGTTATCAATACTGGTCATATGATCACAGTAGTACATAATTTTATATAGTTCAACAAATCATTACTAAAATCCTAAATGGGAGACAAAAATTCACTTCTGATTCTCCAGTAACAGGTATTTAAAAGTAACTGCTACAGCCTGCTACTGAGAAGTGTTATCCATCTCCACTCATGGCCCATAAAGTTCCTGGAATCAACTTTTGTCCAAGAAATCAAATTAGATGAACGTTCATTTCCTCAGTCTTTTCGCTGACTTGATTCCTTCTTGCGTGTTAGTGAAAATGCCAAAACTTTAGGTAGGTATTCCATTGCACTTCAGCAATGACTAGGACTCCTTGATTGCCATGACCTTCGCCTAAAATTTTAGTCGAAAAAGAATGCTATAATGTTGTATATTAAATTTATTACTACTTTAATGTTGTATTTGAATTCAAAACCATTAGAATCGATACGAGTGAATGATGGTTTGAGAACCTAAATTGCATCAGACTCTAGTTTCAATTTCACTTTCCCCATTCCAAAGCAATACAAAATCATAAATTCGTTCCCAAGTCGTTGTTGAAAGACAAACTTTTTTTTTTCCTTTGGCATGGTGACTGCTATAGTCCTTCTGACCATACATTTTGACCGTGACACAAGTCATTTAAAAGAATATATGTATATCTGTCCAAATATTGGCTAGTTTTCATTATATAGTTTTTTTTTTCTTTCTTTTATTCTAAATATCTCACAATCGATATTATATAGCCCCTCTTCAGCCTTCACTTGACCCACATACTTTAAATGAAATCCCTCTGCAGTCCATAAAGTAGTTCGTATCTATTGGATTTCATAGGTAATTCAACACCATAGCCGACCGGAAAGCGATACAATTTAATTCTTAACAATTTGAGTGCCGAACTTAGAACTGTAAACAATATCGAATTTTAATTTAGCAAATAATAATAAGATGTCAGTAATTAAATAGAAATTACACAAAATATGCATTAAAAGTTACCAGAGACATTGGCTGCCTGGTACGTTTATCGAATACACAGACTGTGTGATTGTTTGCTTTTCCCCAAAATCTTTCATTGCCATAAATGTACTACTTACTAAAACTTTTATTAAAGTCAATACTTGATATATAAATATATGTATGTACATATAGCAGCGGGATAGAAACCTCCACCTCAAAGTCAATTAACCGACATGTGCAGATACTTGCTCTTGTCGGTGAACTAATAGACAACGCTAAAGAAAGAGCTTGTCTCTCAAGAGCCTTTTCGCTAAACAAATCTGGAGATGTTGCAAAAAAAAAAAATAAAAAAAAAAATAGCATGGATAGGCGAAATAGTTTCGACAGACAAACAGACAGACAATTCGTCAGAGTGAGAATTTTGCAAACATTTTTTTTTTTTTTTTTTTAATAACTCGAGCGCGTGTTTGGTTTTTCTTTTCACACCAGTTTCGTAAATCTGTTTTTTGTCTCGTTTTTGTTTTTTCTCTCGCCTTCTGTCGTTATGGTCTAATTTTTGCACATTTAAAGTTGGATGAATCACAATCTAATGCACGCTTTAACCGACAATTTGATCTTTGTTATTTATTTATTTATTTATGTATAGTATGTACATAAATATATTGCGAATTTAATTTGCTGGCTTAGTGCGAAACGATGATGTTGCCTAGCACAATAACCTTTTCGGCGAATCTGTTTCAAGCAGTCGTTTTTTTTTGTTTTTTCTTTTACCTTTTCTTTTGACTGTATCTATGAGTATGTAGATACGTACAATGTATGTGGTGTGTTCTCTTTGGTTGGATTCTGACTCAACTGAGTGTTATTGACCGGTTAACGTGACAGCGCCACCTGTCACAATTAATTATTGTTTTGGGGGCTTTTTAAGAATTACGGAAGTTACACATAATTACTGTTGCAACGTTATGAAAGTGACATTGTTTGTAATTTTTCGCATGGATTCAGCAAGGATTGTTTTGGTCATCACAGAGAGGTGGTGTGGTTAATACCTAGTGGATAGTTGAGATGGTTAGTTAAACACTTTTATTGGCAGCCGGCAAGAACGCAAAGCAAGACTTCTAGAACTGTATATAGAATCGGCCTAATGTATACATGTTGGTCCCAAAGGCATACGGATTTAACAACTAATAAGATATACCTGATGATATTAATGAAATTTAGCCGATGACAGTAAATTCGTTGTTGTCTACTGAATGTTTAAACTGCCATATGGGTTGGAAAATGATATACATATGTACATGAATCACCAAAAACAAATAGCAGTCCATTTTCGGGTTCTTTTGACTGCACCTGGTTTAATGCCAAATGCCAAGGGCTAAAGCAACTGTTAGCTGGCAACGAAAGTCATTGGATAATACGCTATAAAGCTGTTGGGAGTTTTGGTAGCCTCCGACAAGTTCTGAAAACATATCGACGATGCCTTCAATTCCAACAATTGTTTAAAATACTGCGATTAGCTTCGTAACCCTTATTAATGTTTACGTTTACGGTAAGCATAATTACTTATATCTGTTCACTCTTACGACCCAGTGTACAACCACAGTAAGACCTTTAAAAAGTTAAAAATTAAAATATCAATCAAACTTTTTTTTAAACATTTTTGATGAAAAGAACGAATTACTGAAATCCACGTCTCTTCGAATTATGTAAAATACATGTGTAGGCGTGCATTAAGGCAGTTCGAGTAGGTATCTAAAATTCTGAATCCCTTATTTTAACTCTGCGTCAGATGTATGTACATACATTTCTTTTATTTTCCTGGTTAACAAGGAATCTGTCGATTTAGGGTTTTTTTCGGTCTTTCTTTAAAATTTCGATTCCAAGAAAACTCGTCATGATTGGTATTTCACGTCGATTGAGAGATTTATGGTAGTTTAATCAAAGCATTATTGTAAAAGTCAGATTTGTCCTCCTGGTAAACAGTATCGATATAGCCTTCGGGATAATCAATGGTTCTGTCCAATCGCTGTAAGTTTTTCCTCTCTTGTCAAAATTTTGGTGACAAAGTGGATTCTCCTCCCGAGGTGTTCCTGTAGTGGATATCTCCCTTGCCTAAACAGTCCCGGGGGTTAAGTTATTAATGCACTGTTAAGAATTTCAAGGTCATTGCTACATTCTCTACAAAAAATGCGCCTCTGAAGAACCATACTCAGCTTTGCAGATACTTCAAAGAAACAACGATAGACTTATTGTCCTGAGTCCTTTGCAATTATGTTGCTCACATTTTTCTCTACTGATTGTATAATCGAAGATATTGTGCAACCAGCCGATTTTCAAATATAAAGCGTTGATCCGATAACAATTGAATGAAGTTTTGTCTATTTGGTTTTCTTCTGTGCTAATTCTAAATGACGAGCAAAGGATAAATGGTTTCTATAAAATTTGCAAGGCCTATTCACCCATGTGCATCGAAGTCAACCTGAAAATGGCAAAATCACATCAAACATATGTATGTACATATATCGTAGTAGTGATCAGTACCGAGTATCTAATTAAAAGTACTAAATTTTAGTCTACATCCATGTAATTAATCTTTGATAATATTGTGTACAAACATACATCTTAAATTTACTTACGATTTATTAGGTGTATGACAGGTTATGATTATTCACACATAAGCTAAATTTTGGTTGTGTAATTCAAAGTGATCATTAATCAATTGATAATCATTCTCGTGCATTATAATTATTTCAAATCAGAAAATAGTTTCTTTGAATTAGTGTTGTTAAAACAAACGACATTTAACCATATTTTAATCGGAGGGGATTAAATACTTTCACCAAGAAGACGATAATTTTTGTGTTATAACTTCTTATAATTTGGTCTACTGTTGCTGGCGTTACGAAATTCGATTGGAGTTTGAAGTCCTCATGATGGATACCCTTAGTGTATGTATCAAGGGATGGGCCATATATCGCACTATGCAACTAGGTATGCCAGATGGATGAGAATAGCGCCGATAGTTGGTGTAAACTACGGGTGCAAAGAGTAGTAGTAGACAAACAGTGAAATTTAATCAGAAATGTTGGTTTGGGTGCTGTAAGCTTGTGAACAAATTTTAGCATAAAATGAGTAAGACATCGCGTTATAATAACCGATTCACCCAAATCGGAATGGAGGAGACAAACTCACACTGAATGATAGTCTTTTAAGGGAAAGCCAGAAATCTGTTCTTCTAATGCTCACATGTCCAATGTTCTCACGTCGATTTCAAAAATGTGCCACTCAAGTAAAAATTAGCAGCGACACGGTTGGATACAATATTTCCTTCAAGATGCCTGTCTTATCAAGCGATACTCTGTACCAAAACGAGGAATAACAGAAGGTCAGGTCATTCGCCTATTCGCCTACATTATAAGGGGACATAACAATTTTGTATTTTAATACAAACGAACCCTTCAACTTTTTTTATGATCTGTCAATGTCAAGGTTTACATTTTTATCATGGTGAAGTTCACGAACGAGTAACGTTTGGAAACTATTAAAAATTACTACGGCTTACGCCAGTTTTCGGTAGTAATAATCGTCCCTCCAGACAGGCTGTGCATGCTGTAGTAGATAAATTCGGGTCAACATATTCACTATTCAATGTTCCTGTGTCAGTGAGACAACGCACCGTTCGAAGTACCGAAAATATAGCAGCCGTAAGTGCTTCAATTCAATATCAGTCGATTCCACTCCGTTCACAGGAATTGGGAATCTCTCAGTCCACATTGTGGCGAATTTTATGTAAAGATCTTGGTCTACACTCTTACAAGATCAAATTAACTCAAGAACTGAAACCTCTTTGAAGCGCTGAAACTTCTCCAACTGGGCTCTGCGACAGTTTGAAAAAAATCCTGAATTTCGTCGAAAAATCATCTTCAGAGATGATGCTCATTTTTGGCTTAATGGCTTTGTCAATAAGCAAAATATGGCTTATTGGACAGCAACAAAGCCACATGAGCTTCAAGAGACTCCATTGCATACACATAAAGTAACCGTGTGGTGTGGATTTCATGCCGGATGTGTGATTGGACCGTATTTTTTCGTCAATGAAAATGATGGCTATGTTACGGTTAATGAAGTTCGCTATCGTGCCATGTTGGAAGACTATTTTTAGTCAGAATTGGATGGACTTGTCATCAGTGATATGTGGTTCCAACAAGGTGGTGCCACATGCCACACAGCGGGTCAAACAATTGATCTATTGAAGGGGAAGTTCGTTAATTATGTAATGTCGAGGGTTGGTCCGCTCGAACGGCCACCTCGCCGAAATAACGAAATACTAAATGTCATTTTATGATGGGTATTTAGTCATTGCAATTTCTTTAGAAACCGTACAACTGATGAATTAGCTAAACAATACATACATACATACATAGATGGATAGGCATCGTCCGGACCCATGCTCAAAACTTACCTTCTAATATGGCAAGACTGTTTCAGGAGGTTACTTCTTTAACGATCTTGCTTCATAGTTATGTTGCAATGGACTTACATATGTATGTATGTACATATGTTCGCTTAAGCACATCTCACCGGGAACCACTTTCCTTCTGTTTCAATATCGCATTTCGTTCCAACCTCTCCATGGTCAAATTGCCACAGTTGTTTACAGTTTTATAACCTTTATGTCAAGAAATAATACCTTTCTTTATCACGACACGAACTAATGCACTGCGATCTCATTATTCATTCCTGCAATCCTACTTCGCATTATGACTGTCAAATATTTACAATATACGACGCATTATAAAATGTGACGAATCACTTCTTATTTCTACTGATGATACTCAACCGATTTGTCCTCAATTCGTACTATCTGCGAAGTAATAGCGAAAACAAATACATCGCAAAAAAAAAAAAAAAACAAAATCCGACGACTCAAAATCAGGTCAAGGTCACTGGCACCTACATCCACCGGTTGGTTGTCTACAATAAATTCGTGGTAACCAGGTAATCCAAATATCACTGTCAAAAAGTAAATTCGACAAGCAATTGCTCGTAATATGAATGATCAGAGCAGAGCGCCCGATATTCTCATGCCGCCGCGTTTTGTCTATCGTGTGTAGCGTGTAGCACACCCCTAAAGAGAAATCAATACTCGTCCGCCTCCATCCTTAATATAACGTTGAACAATTTCATTCATTCGCGTGCCAAAGATGTTTTAGTATTTTTTTCTATTTTTTTTTTTTTTCAATCCGAGAAATGTAAAATTGTATTCACTTCAAAGATAAATTCTTCTTTGTATAAGTTTGGGGCCGCTGACGTTCAACCAAAGGCACAATGTTCATTTGCTATTAAAGCAAGAGATAGGGAAAGAGGAAATAACAGCTACTGACTGCTATGTGTAAAATTAAACTCTTATCAAGATTTGTGTTTATTTTTATTAAAAAAAAAATACAATAATTATAAAAACAAAACAAATCAAGTCGTTTCCATGTAAACAGTGAATGAAGAATATTTTCATTCTGTTATTAACAATTTCCATTTTACATCATACACAATGCAAATCAGTCTCCGAGTATTTAGTCTTAGTTCGATGAATAATAACAAATGCGTCAAGAGTGTAAACAAACGATTAAATGATGAAAAACTTTTGCCTTCAACGTATAGTTGAGGAAAACTTTTCCTTTGCTTTACAAGTTTGTTTTTTTTTTTTTAACCGTAGTGCGCATTATAATGAAGTACATGGCGTATATAAATAGATTTTTTTTTTATGAAATGTATTGTCAATGGGTATAAATATATCTTGTACGGTTAGCTAAGAAAAGTATTGTGTATGTATTAATCTTTCCAGACTTGGTCGAAGAAGTATTGTACTCTGAAAGATACAAAGTGCATTCTTTGACGATCTTTTATCAGTTAACTTGTGTTGGCCTACATTATCTTAGGAACAGTTTGCGGAAGAAGTAGTGATATGATTTTTTGATGAACTATCAGTCATCAGATTTTGTTCACTATCTCTAACATAACTAAGCAAATGATAGTAATAGGCATCATAGTAGGCCCACCTACGAAAAAGTCAGGAAATGAGTAGCAGACTTAACATTCGTGATTACCATTGATCGAACTAGAGTTATTGACCAGAGAGCTACTCTTAAATACTTAAATACGCCGTCGAGGACCACTTTCTAATAAACATTTAACTTTAGCTTAAGTAGCATCAATTTCAAACCCATTACAAACCCAAGGAAGCCAATCTTGAAAACCTTTATGAATCTGTAAACAATCAATGAAAGCCCCAATTAATGTCCAAATTATTGATCTTATTAAACCACAAATCTTTAATCACAGCAACTTAACTCCCTGTGCAGTTTACCAGCCAAGATTACTAAAAGATAGATACATAGATAGGTACATATATTTATTTCGTTCAAGAATTACTGTGTTTTGTCGCACAATGTACAGTGGTCAGAGATATGATTTACATGTACTATATATTCTTTAGGAAACAACAAAGAAAAAACCTCAAATTAGAGGAAAAAAAAGAATGTACTAAAACCGTGACACTTTTATAAAGAAAATATCTCGTCTTCACGGATAAATCCAAAATGGAAAAAAGATATGTGCTGTATTCTGACTCTGACCATTAAAAAAAAAAACAGAATTCATCGTCTCTCAATGCATTAGTCTCTAAGCTTATAGACTCAAAATGCAAAAAAGACTGTTTTCAAGCTGTTGAATCCTAGCACTACCAAATTGTTCAACTCTGCAAGCCAAAAAAAAAGCTCTTGACATCAACTCATGTTCAGTTGACAGGGAAATTCTCTCATCAATCAATTTTTCCAAAGGATTAATCTATAACACTTGGCACTTGATGATAAAGACAACACAGTTGCATTAGAAGAACGTTAATAGAAAAGAAATTAGTAGAAGTATTAGAAATAAAATTGATTTGTTCTGATGCAATCTCTTCAAATTTTAGGTCACGTGTCTTCCGATATGTAGACGGTAAACTATCCCGGAGAGACAAACCAATTCGGTTTCACCTTTACATATATTAATGATGTCTGCTTTATGCCAGAGGATCCTTCTTTGCCTAAGCAAAGAATCAGCTTTGTGATTCTCTTAAGTGGAATAGTGTCCTGGTATCCACTAAAAGAGAAAGTTTTTGCAGTGGTTTCGATCATATAGAGCTGAATGCGTGTGATTTGAAGTACATCTATGTATAACGATATCCGATAGTAATACAATACTAACCATGACTCACCGAATAGTTGTACCTTCGGTTTGAATATCCTACAGTGATTTGGGAGGCTAAAAGTGAAGTTCTCCAAGCCGTCTGAGAAGATTACAGTATCGACTTCATCCTCAGTTAACACGTTAAAATTTTTAACTCTACCATCCTGCTTAAGCAACATGTGCATCAACTTTCGACCACTTCAAATATCTGGGGTCGTTTTCTAACAACAACTTAACTACTAGGGCCTCAACTCACGTTGGTTTAATCGCATACGCCAAAGATATAACATACACAAAAAAAAGGTCTGAGATGTCAAATCACACGATCTTGTCCGTTTCTAGATATGATCTTGTTGATTCTGGCATCTGGCATCTGGCACCTTCCTGTTGGAACTACAAATTCGGATACAAAAAAATTGATGATCATTGTTTGACACTAACAATAACACGCTGACCAGCCCAATGATGCAACATGCATATAATGTAGACCATATGCTGCGTTTTTCATTATGTAGTGGAAGCTGTTCAATCACAAATATGTGGATCTCCTCTCAGAATGCGATCATTTTACTTCTTACTGAAAAAATGGCCTTCATCACTGACTAACCATTTGATTCACCGAACACAGTACAACTTAAACTATAGTTGGTGGGTGCACAAACCCCAAGTTCCTGCGTAAGTAAGTGAATCCACAAATTGGGGTCTTCTATAATAGCCTCTATAGCAGCGACATTGGAAATAAATTTCCGCAATCTATTTCTAAAAGCGTGAATAATTTTCGAATGCGCATACCGTATGGGAGTGAATTTGACAGCTATACCTTTTTGAAAAATCTATCAGTGCAAAGAAAAGACAACGTTTTTTTAAACAGATGGTCAAAAATTCAATGCACCCTTTTGGAGAACCACATGCGTTGTTGAATATGACTCCATTAAATTGGGCTATCTATGTTGAGCAACGAGATTTTTCACATAGCCGCAACTTCTATCATAAGTATTTTCAAAAGAGTTGATAAATTTATTAATTAGAAACAACTTATCGTTTTTAAGAACTTACCACTCATGCATTTATGGATTGGATACCTAAAATACTGATTAAGGTATTAATCTTGCAGCCACATGAAGACACAAATTCACAAACCAAGACTTTTAGGAAATCTATGAAGAATGGACCCGTCTTTCTAAGATAAAAAATGACACAGAAAAGTTCTTATTCAATTTTTCTAGAGAAAGCAAAATTTATCATTAATTTTATGAGACATAAGAGAACAACAGTATACTGCACCATTTTGTAAAATTATCTTCAACACTACACTCCAGCATCTCCACTGATTACAATTTTCTGCAGAACATGAACGAATTTCGTTTCCGTTTAAAGACGCACTTGTCGCATTGTTTTTTTTTTTTTTTTTTCTCTAAGACCTTCGAACGTAGGCGAAGTCCCAACCCGTCTTTGTGTATATTTCCATTTTTGTTTACTAATTTCAACAACATAATTGAAAAGTTCATGGTGTTTAATCTGCAGTAGTAAAAAATTGTTTTACATATGCATACTTCTTAAGTGTGTGCTCCTCATTCGTATAATGATCAGCACGACACCAAACTTGTGTTATGCCCCCCGACTACATTGCCATCGGATACTCCTCTCTCAGCGATAGCTGATTACCTGAACGGATGGCGGCAGCAAACGTTTTTAAGCAACTCAGTACAAACAATGTGCACCTTTTTTTTTCAAAAGCAAAATCGTTTCGTTAATGCCCATATTTGTTGTGCCTCTGTGAGTGAGAGAGAGTTTTACCTGTAGCCACCAAAATAAAAAAAAAAAGGAATATTGTGTATTGTATTCATATTCTTATCGTCTTTGTTATTTTTATTAGTGTATTCAGTGGTGTCTGACTTCTGTTGGTTAAATTTATTTGAAAACCTTTACTGTTAGATTTAAACAGCCAATGGGACTTGTGAAAATTCGCTATGGTACTGTTTTTTTTTTATAGGGTATGGCATGTGCATGGGGTTTGATTTTAGAGCAGAGAAAATATTTAGATTATAGGCACTGTGGCTCAAGTGGTTAGTGCTTTGGACTATACAGCGAGGGGTTCAGGATGAAAACTACACTACTTTGTTTAGTACAACTGACAATTTATAAAAGTACATACATAATGTAGACTATTTATTTAAACTTTAAGCAGCCATCTGAAATGTGGCTACTTTCGCACCACGACGACAATATTCGTCTTTTTCAACTTAAAACTGCTGCAAGCAATAATTGTTCCACAAACCATGCATAAATTCTTCTCACTTATCATTTGAAACTTATCAATTTGATTGGTGTATCTTATATCTATGTACATACATATGTATCGATGAATGTATACGATGTTTAAAGTTTTTGAATTCCCACACCCTTGACTTACATACATGTACATATGTATGTATAATTGAAATTATAAAATTAACCACAGAATAGTTTAAAACTTAGAACTGCGGTGTGTTATCAAAGTGACGTTGCAGCTTAATACTTAAGGCAATGATTTAAAACTCGCATTCCTGGATTTAAAAATACATTACAAAACAGTTCGAGTCGCATTACATTACAAATTTCATCAAAATGTGAATGTTTTTTCATAGAATATATCGATTTAGAATATTATTACATTTTTCTCTGTGCGATTGCTAAAAAATGAGCCAATATCTATTAAAAACAATAATTTCTTAGAAAGAAAAACAATTCATCCATAAAAAAACTTACCAAAAATAATACATTTAAAAAAATAAATAAATTTTGCGTGTTGACTATATTGGATTGTTCACTACATACATATGTATATCAAACGTTCACTGTATGTACATATGTACATATGTATGTCGAACATTTAATGAGTTGACTATAAGTTAGTGATAAGTCATTGGCGAAAAAGGATCTAAGTAAGATGAGTTTCATAAATCGAAAAGTCTGTTGTATTTATCTTTGTCATGTTTATATTGGTACCTACATGTTTACTTAGATGGATGCACACCGGTATAGACTTGGTAGAAAAATCAAAAACTATTTCAGCAAGCAATGAATCCCTTCTTCACTGCATTGTTCTTATGGGATAAGCTGCGAGGAGTTTACAAGCCAAAGCATTTAAGCCAATAGGCGCTAGATGTCCTAGTGCTTTATTTTGTATTCTTTAGACCAGATCGATGTCACTATAGAACTCACAAAGTTTTATGTTCAGTTCATGTAGGACTGAGATGATCACCGTCTCATACAGATTTATTTTTTTATTCGAATAGACAAGGTTGGGTGTCATTAAACGCCTGTATGCTTTCATTCTTTATATACATAGTTCTAGCACGGTCTTCTTACTTTTTGGTACATGTGATATGACTAGATTCAATATATTTTCTCGATTACGTTTGGGGTATTGTATTGTTTTGTATTTGACGGGGAATCATCCACAGACGACAAAAAACGTTTGTGTACCGAATCGGGTTCTTTTAACCAATCAGTAGCTTTCACAAAAAGAAGGCTACTGTCGGGATTAATATCAATCAGCTCAAGTATACCTGTATATAGTCATTCTAATGGGGGCGCATGCTATACATTGGAAGATGAATTATAAAGCCTTATCATCCACCATATTATAACACTCACATAGGCCCGAGCAGATATTTAGTAATGCCCATTGCTGGTCCGTCTATCAGCATCTTTAAACGTCGTCATGAAAATGAAGGATTTTGATCATTTCAAGTTTGATCAGCAACATGTAGAAAGTTGTGGGATAATATAAAAGTCTGTCCCATTTGATGCAATTTCTGACAATAACGTCAGCTCTTTCGTAGTCTGAATTCGTGCGTGCACAAGAATTTAGACCAGAGTTACATCGTCTTAGTCGATTGAACTTTTTATAATAAAGATCTCGCTGTGGATCTTAGGAGTAGATTCTAGCCCAAAAAAAAAAATGCGTTAATAAGGGAATCGTCCATATACATATGTATGTATAAGACCGGTAAAAATTCCCGAAATCTGAGTTTATAAACTAGTTGCATGTTCCCATTAGCTTTGCCACTTATCTTCTTGTGACATAGAACTTCTGAAAAGGCATACTGATCTCTTATGATTATAGCCACTCGACGTCAAGCTTTTTCACAATATTTCTTTGGCTCCACGTTGTTCTAAATTGCCGCAAAGCTTGGGTGTGACGAGAAAGTAGTCCTAACCACTGTAGGTTAGAATTTTAGCTTCTTGAATATTCAATATTATATTGACCAAGTGCTTTGCGTTAATATCAATTTAGTTAACATTAATCAAGAAATTCTCTTCAGAATATTAAAGATTTCCGGAAAGTCGATTTGCCTTATGCCTTCCTTTCCTAACAAAGGACATTGATCTTTGCCTTGCGTTGTTTGTACTTTTTAACATTAAACAAACTAATACTAATAAGTGATCCAGTGTATGAATAAGGCCCGGATTCTCATTTAATTAGTTATTTAGGAGAGCTTTAGTGATAATTTGGAATTTAATCGATGTTAATGGCGCACCAAGCCATTTCTAAAAGGCCGCATCTAAAAGCTTGCTTTTGATGCCTTTTTTAGGTAGTTTATCTGTTTTATTGGGATCCTAGCACAACTTTGATATTCTGCATATAGAACAAGTAGGCATTGCCTACTATTATTTAGATTTAAAGTCGGATCGTTCCTTCTCGGATTTGCGTGTTAAAGGTCCATCAGTGCAGCGTCGATTTTGATGTTAGATGCATAGGAAAAAACTCCAGCCTTTGTATCTCCGCCTGATTTTTTACTTGCACCTATAGGTCAAGTATTGGTTTCGTGAAAAATTTCGAACTCGAGATTTTAATCAAACTTGCCATTACTATTATAGAGAAGTCCAAAAAAGTGGGTCCGCCAATTCCGTCTGTCTGGATGTCTGTCTGTCGGTCTGTCTGTCTATTCGATTGCAGCCTAAACGGCTAAACGGATTTGCTTCAAACTTCATATCTGGTGTCTGTGGGATAATCCCTAGAGGCGAAATTGGAATTTTCATTCTAACCTCAAAATTAAGGGTACTTAAGAGCGATTTCACTAAAAATGGATTTTCTCGAAAACGTCTCTAACGAGCCACGCCCACTTTTTAAAAATGTACCTTTTTTCAAAATTTTTACTAGAAATCGAAAAATTAGTTAAAACGAAGTTAATAGTCCTTGAAGTTTACTATAATTCAGTTGAACACCATACATAAACTTTGAATTTCAGTGCCTGTAAAATAAGGTGAAAGTACGTACGACCCAGTCGTGCACTTTATTTCAGAATGTTATTAACTTTTTTTCACGTCCCCACTACCGCACAGAACCAGTTGACTGCTCTATAATTAAGCTGTATCTGAGCTAAATAAACTCTTTTAACGCGTTTGTAGATCAATTGAAGTTTTGTTAAGGATTATATAGAGGTATTTTCTGTAAGACGTACATACTGTACATATCTCTATATCTTTGTACTTAATTAGACTTATCATTTATACCTTCTTGTAAATATACATACCTCTTTGGTTTTGGAGGATTTGACAACGGGTTCTACCGCAATCTCTCCACTTGACTAGTTCCCTGGTTTGTGACACATATGTACATCCTTCATTTTGAGCTATAACCCCATATCTTTCGTCCCAAGCTACAGTTTGCTGATAATTGTTATACGCCGAGTAACATGTATCGATGGGGCATGATAGTTTGGAGTTGGAAATGTCAATACTGTTGGAAACAGCTCCTGTATAACATGATCGGAAAAGTTTAAGTATGCGTACAATTTGAAAGTTTCTACGAGATCGAGTAAATACTGCAACCTACATATACATATACCAGGGCCTTCTACATACTTGTAACCAACTTCAGTAATGCATTCATAGGGTACTGTACTCCATGTCCCAATCGTTGGCAGTCAGCATCTTAGTGTTCATCATATTCAGTGTAACCACAGAAAACAGGAATGAAGAAGAGTGCACTTAGACTCCAACTTGTCTTCAGTGATTCCGACTTTGCCTCCGCACACTCGTCGACAAAGAAAGTATGACACGAAGAAATATGACCAAGACCCAAGAGCAAAGGTAAAAATAAATGAGTCTACGACTGACGTCAAATCTATTGAGAAAGCCACTAAAAATAATACGTTTCAGTTTTCAGGTGTAATTTTAGGGTTATCTCTAACAGTCTTAACTAACACATGTCGTAATTTTTTTCTTTTTGGTACTAAAGTACGATTTTTTTTTTTAAATAGGTTTCTTTTGCTTGTGGCTCTTTTCTTTTTTTTGTTTGCTTCTTTTATCTCAACGAAAGAACGAGAACATCATAAGCAATGTGATAACGCTCAAATGCTAGAAGAGAATAAAGAGTACATATATACATACAACACTTAATCACACGCGTGTGTGGCTGATAAAAAAAAAATAAATAAATAGAAAAAAAAGAACACCAATTCGAAATTCCTAGAGAATAACAAATTATGTGGCGTTTAGTTGTTATGTCATTCATAACGCCACAAACACTCATACAGCCACTATGGCTGGGCCGTCATTGAGATATGTATGTAGCTTCTAGCTTCTATTTTTCTTTTCTGGTTTTTTTAGAAGAGCTTCTCATTCTGTCCCCATAGCGATAATTACTTCATGCGCGGAAAATACCTGAATACTGTCACGATGTTTGCCACCCAGATCTTCAGTTTTTTTTTGTCAATTAAATTTGTGCATTTAATTTTAATTGTGCTTGTGAAAGGCAAATCGGTTAGTACTTAACTACTAACTGCCATTGTAATGTTACTACTTTATGGGCTGTGAATGCAAAGTTGCCACGGAATTATCGTGTTTAATTGAATTGAAAAAAGTTCATCAGTTCAATTGAGAAACCGCCTTCTGTTGGAATATTTTGCAATGAGAACACAGAGAGCGAGAGATGATGCTGCAAAGAGATACAGTCTGTATTGGGGGAGTGCTTACTTGCTTGCTAGTTGGTTTATTTAAGAGTCTCAACATTTGATTTGTGCAAATGTTCACAATAGTGTAGCGCAGACCCCTCATGTTAAAATTGAATAATAAATATTTTTTATTCTTCACTTCCTCTATTTAGAATGAATTTATCATTGGGATGGTATGTAAAATTAAATTGAAAGATAACGACTTTGGTTACGATGTTGTTGATTTCTTCATCAGTGTGTCGCAAAAGATGATGTGATGGTTATAATTAGGTTCCTGGCCTACTGACTAATGTGAGTTATTTAAATTGTTTGCAGAACAATGATGTGTCCAGGAAATGGAGGTGAAAAGGTTTATATCTTCTTAGGTTGATTCTTTGACTCAGGGCATTCTTTATAATAGGTGTGTGTAGTTAAGGTTTAAAGAATGGTGTATGGAGTAGGTGGAAGAATTCATGGTACCGGCCTCAACTTAGTAATCGTTTTATATTCAACCGCAGTTCATAAATACGATGGGTTTCTTCTCATTTACTGGACCTATTTAGGACATCTGAAATTAGTTTAGTACCCACAATGAGATCACACGCATGATCACAATTCATCGACAACAAAGCATCGGAGTGAACGAAATTGCAGATGAACTCGGACGGTGAATTTGAATTTTTTGGAAAGCAACCAATTGAATAGTAGATTATATTTCACTTCTATAAACCTCCTATTTGCTATTCGAGCTCTATGTAAAGTAGTTGATACATTTTGCATAATAGTATTAGTGCATATGTATGTTAAATATTTTCTAAATGTAGTGTCTTGAGATTTCGTTGTTCTACTAGTTAATTTTGTAAATAATCCCCTGTATGAAATGTCTCATACACATTACCTGACTCACACTGATTCTTTTTAGAAAAAAAGAAACACTTGACTCATGACTTTTAATTGGCATAAAATACAAAAAAAAAAACAGTTCTTAAAATGCGTTGACCAAATGCAGACTATCTAGTAATGTTTGTATTTGCTAGTCATTTCCTTTTTTGCAACCATAACTATAGACAAAGGAAAAAATGGATTATAACAAGATTACGATAATTAAAGCTGAGATCTCTCCTTATATCGAATAAAATGGAAAACAAAACAACTATCAAAATAATATTAAGTACGTCATCATGTATCCGCGTAAATACAGCCAATTAAAATTTGGAACTCTATTAACGCTGTAGTTACGACCAAAAAGAATTACCCTGATTTTGAGACAAAGAATCAATCTGATCTTCTGACGCATTTTATCCTATTTCATAGTTTAAATTTGAAATAAAAATATGGAAACATAATAATTAAGTACATTCTATTTATTGTGACGTTTGATTGGTTCGAATTATAATTTGCTGAATGACTAATCCACGCAGAAGACGGAAGTATGAACAAAATAAAAAAAACTCAATAAAGACGAAAACGACTGACTTGTAGGGAGATCATCAGCCTTTAGTTATTGGTCATGAATCGTGTGATGGTAACAGTGTGGTATGAATGAACTCAAAGTTGGTATTTTTCTTTTCGTTTTCATTATCGCTGTTCTCTTGGGAGCATGCGACTCCCAATGGCAGTTTTCTTGTACTTTGTTCAATTTTATTCTCTTCCATGTTTTCAGTTGTACTTTGGGCGCTGTTCCTCAAGAAATATCCTTAGAGTGAATTTTAAGTTAGAAACTGAATAAAGTGAGAGAACTCGAATGCCTTATTGTGAAGTAAGCTCAGTAGCGTTGGATCTTATTTAATCTCCAAACACATGAAGAGCTAACTTCTAGGGTTGCCTCCGAAGGATTACTCAAGGCGTATTCGTACAAGAAAATTGTCTTACTCAACAAGGACTATCTTAGAAAGCTAGTGGACTTCACTACCTACATATGTACATATGTACGTCCTCTAGACAAACGTTTGTCGTCTTTGCAGAGGCAGCAGCATTCAATTTTTTAATATTTCATAGAGTAATGTGCACACTGGTGGAGTTCAGAAACTGTTTTACTGCAATGGTCTAACAAGGGCATTCACATAAAATGTGGTCTTAAGTTCCTTGTTCTCTTCGATGAAAAGTTCTGTTTTTCCGCTAAAAGGTGGGAATCTTTGAAAAATTAAATTGAGTTCGAACTCAATGCAGTTCCATTCACTAAACCTACACACTCTTCTGCCCTCTTTCGCCTTCTTACCTATTGTCCTTAGTTTGCCCTGTTCACGTAGGTATGCCTATCATGTTTTCTAAACATTTTTGCGGATTGATGGCTCGAGGAGTACTCTATTTTAATCCATAAAACCTTGGGCGTTGAAAAATTCGTGTATATCGGACAATAGAGGCTTTCATCGTGCTAATATTTATGTAGTTAAGAACGGAATCATTCATGTTATATAAGGAATTGGGTTAAGTGGAATGAAAATTCAATACCACATGATGACTATTTATCCGTGGGTAAATGTAGGATATCAGGAGTCATGCCATTTCTTCAACATCGTTCTTGAAAGAATTGTGCAGAACTCACACGCCAACGTCAGAGGCACAATTTTTCAAAAGTTCGTACAACTGCGGAAGAACAAAGCGTGATGTCAGTAGTGCTTTTGTGAGCATTGACACGAAAGCGGTACATATATGCTGTCAACAAAAAGACACACAACACCGACGCCTCGGACGTCACCCTCGACAGATATAACTTTGAGGTAGTTAAGGTCTTCGTTTACCTAGGATCCGCTATAAATTCAGACAATGACACCTGCGCTGACATCAAACGAAGATTAACTCTTGCCAATCGCTGCTTCTTTGGGCTAAGAAGGCAATTGTGTAGCAAAGCCCTCTCTCGAACAACTAAAGTATCCCTATATAAGACCTTGATCACCCCAGTCCTGCTCTACGGTGCACAGACATGCACTATGTCAAGAATGGATGAGGACGCTCTCGGTTGTTATGAGAGAAAAATACTTCGGGAGAGTGGTCTGCATAGACGGAGAGTGGAGGAGAAGATACAATCAGGAGCTGTACGAGCTATATAGCGAAATCGAGTCAGAAAAGTTCGAATACAACGACTAAGATGATTGGGTCATATAGAGCGGATGGACAACAATGCTCCGGCCCGGAGAGTCTTCGAATCCACCCCAGAGGGACGACACAGTAGAGGAAGACCTCGCCTAAGCTGGCGCTCTCAAGTGGAAAGGGACCTCAACCAACTTGGTGTGCGAAACTGGAGGCAGCTAGCTAAAGATCGAGCTGGCTGGAGAGGCTTGTTAGTTGAGGCTCAGGTCCACCCCGGACTGTAGCGCTACCTTAAGTAAAGTAAAGTAAGTAAATGTAGGATATGAGCCGATGTATTCATCTGTGGATGCATCCCAGTGTTCTTGCAATATTCTCGTTCTCTCTAGTCTTTCTGACTGATGGTTTTTGTCGACTAGATTTGGAAGAACGACAGCCTCGTTCGTATCTACATATGTATAAAAATATTTTTTTTAGATGTGATTAAATGTTTGACGTTTTTCTTCCTCTGTTCTCGTCAAACATTTCTGTTTATCTTCCTTCTGCCAGTATAAGTCTGATCTCGGTAATCCCACTTCATCCAACAGTTTAGTAGGAACATAAATGGCGAGGCGATTCTATCACTAAATCCCAATATTTTAGCATCTTCGAATAAATAAAGACGCAGTAGGCTGTCATACATGATATTCTACAGTAGTGGGCCGAGAACAGAACCTTGTGATACGCCGCCAGTTACATTCGCTTCTGTAGAGGGTACTTGTTAATATGCTATATCAGGATTCTATGATTAAGTAATCCGCTACAATCCTGATAAGATACATTTGTACCTACATTTGTTTTAGTGACTATTAGTAGTTGTATAGCGTCACATAATTTGCATCTATAGTCGTTGCAATACGAAATACGTATTGGTTTTCCGATAGTCCTTTGGTGTTACCTATCTTTTTGAGATAGATTACGTCAAGATTTTAGTCAGCTTTAAATATCATTGAAGGCAAGTATCTTGTACTGACTGTTCTTAGATGCGTTCCTTTATTTTCTTATACACAGTTTAGTGATTCACTTAAAGAAAAGATATCCTTCGAAGACCATTTTAAAATCGTTAAATCGATCTTTATGACTGAAACTACGGTCGGTTGAGTCGACTGGACTTTGTGTGCTCATGTTTAAGTGGGTAATTGTTTTCGTTGTAACCTCGGCATTGAAGTCTGTTACGACTTTGATGATATCAGCTTTTGATATTTAACTATGGTCAACAATTTGCACCTTGGCTTGTTGGCTCTGTTAGCTCGTAGAGTAACTTTATTATTACACCAACAATTTCAATGTGCTTTCATATATAAATAAGAAAAAAAAAATTCAGAAAGCTAATTTATAGTTCTCATAATAATTTATTGAACTTGGTATGTCCGTTATACATAAACAATTTTTTCAATATACCTACAATCACATCTGCGTACAGTGATTGAATTCACAATTTGCCTTTTTGTGCAAATACTTTTACGTCTACATATATGTGTATGTATGTACCATCATTGTTGGTATTGTTGATGACTAATAATTTCGCAGCCAACGTGCAGTGTGCAGCTGACGGTGACGCCAAACTACGTAGCGCTATTGTTCATGGTTGCTTCATTGTTATTTCATTCATGTTTGTGCGCCTATAGTCTTGGACACTTCATTAATGGAAGGGCGTAGTCTTAATTTGGCCAACACAAATGTGTGTTAATTGCAAATTTTCTTATGTCTCTGATTGAGTTTAAAATGGCTTAAAGTCAGTAACGATCGTTTGAAAATTTGTTGAATGAAATAAATACGACTATCAATCAATAAACTTTTATTGGCCAATTTGTAGTCAGATTAAATTTTTTTATGAAACGGATATATTTTCTACGATTACACGATCGGTTGTCCCCAACGAGCGTACAATTTCTTAATCTGTTGATGCATATGGTTGCATGAATCATTGGTGCAAAGGTGTTTCTGATGTTAATGACAATTGCTAGATAGAAGATATATTTAAACAATCCTTAAAGTCTTTATTTCTTGTGACCATAGTCTTTGGTTTAGTTCAATCCTCTAAAAATAATTGAATATAATTTTTGTGGGTCGGTGGTGAGGCACATGATAACAAACATCGATTTGTCATTGTCATTTATTTATAATACTTACCTGATCGAAGGTATAGTTTCTGGGAATAATTTACTTACCTACATTTCATTGGAGATATAAAGCTGCTTTAGTGCTTTTTGGAGAAATAATAGAAACAATCAATTATGAAGTTAATTTTAATTGAGCTGCTTCTGTCACATAGTGTTCGATAAGTTAAATAAATTAGTTCACAACAATTGTGTAGAGTTTCTTCTTGCGCTATGACTGCATACAACTAATCTGCATATTTATACTGCAATTCTCGAAAACTGTTCATACCAAAGTTAGGCTGTAAACACAAATGTTGACTTTTTTTTTAATTTATACTATTTTACACTTCTTGTAGTCAGTGCTAGTATTTTTTTTGGCAAAGTCAACAGTCGCTGGATCCATTTGGATACGTTTAAAGTATGACTACATCCCTGTACTGCACATATCAACTAAAATTGTGTTTTGTAGTTTCTTGAAGCTAATTCAAATATTTCTATTCTTAGTTCTACTCCTTAGTTTGATTTTTTTTAAATGTTCCAGTGATACTATTTGGAATTAATTTGCTTTTTATGTCCTTGGAAATATCGATTTTCAAACCATAAGATGGATATATAATCGTGATCCTTCAAGTGCAGGAGCAATTACCAAGAATATTGCGGTAAAATGTTCAATATATATTTATGTATGAGAAAACTTTCTCTTCACCTTCATTGATTTACTATGAAGAGTACATCCTGCACTGTCACTCTAGAACGAAACCTCATTCGAAATTAATATACATAATTGTGAATAGTTAATAATAAGCTCCAGCTCAATGTCAAAGTCATTTTTCGAGGAAAGAAATTACGAACTTTATCCAAGTATTCTTAAACTTATGAAATTCCTGATGATACTCATCTATTAATTCAAAGGAGTTATAGTACGAGAGATTACCAATCTCATTTTTTAGCAAAACATAAAACGTTACTTCACACTTTTATAGCTTATACGGTTGGGTCACCGAAGATAGAAGCATTTACATATGTCATTCGTCTGAAGTGTCTTTCAGCGTTTGTTTTTTGGCAGGTGAATCCCGCCACTGTTTGATTAAATTAGCATACCCAGGAACCGTATACGTAAGTCGGTTAATACGGTGGTCATATGAGTGTCGTCAGGGGGCTTGGCCAATAATTTTGTTTTGTCATAACAATATTTCCTTCTTCAATGTTTTTTCGTCAAATTTCGAAAGTCCTAGCACACTACCTGGCCCTCAGTCAAATTGTCATTGCCACTATTTATTCAATATTAGGATATCTTTTGGGATACACTATCTTCTCTAAAACAGTCCACAATTTGTAGTCTACAGGGATTAATTTTATTAAATATTGTCAAAAGGCCAGACTTCGGTGCTGATGAAACGTGAAACGTTCCTTCTGAGCTGACTGACAGCTGGGTGATGTCTTTTCTGGTTCTAGAAGGTTCCTTAGATGACGGGGCATGCAACCCATCATTTTATTTTTAATATTTTTCCTAAGCGGAATAAATATTTACGGGAATCGATAAACACAATTGGTTTTTTTTAAATAAATCTTTAAAAAAATTTGTCGAATGTGCTCCTATTTGCCATTATATGCATATGGCTCTTAGTCTGACACTGTTCGAAAAGTACTACACACTCTTAAATGTATAAGCGGTCTGATTTTTAATCGGTAATCTTCTGCTTGGTGAAACTATGGGTCACCACGCAGAAGAATAAATTGCATCATTCTCGATAGGAGACTGGATTTATGACCTCCGATATTTGTCATTATTCTTGACAGCGCCTTCTCGATCGACCTCGTCGCAGGCTTGTTTTTTGTTTTAACATTTATTTATAGGTATCGGCTGGTCATTGTCATCATTTTTATTAGTCATTATGTTTCATAAGGACTAGACCGACTGCTGAAGCCTAGCGCCTGATTATTTGGATTGATTCATTGCAGATGTCTGTAACTGGCTGGTGATCAGTTCCATGACTCAGAACACTGTCATACACTTTATTCAATAGCATTCACATACAAACTTACAGTCCTTTAATTTCTAAGTAGGTACCACCCTGTATACTCTTTGTCATTAGGGATGTACATATCTTGAGGTTACTTTAAAGTCCATCACCCCAATTATCTTATCATAAGTAGGGTACACACTTTGAACTGTCAGTTCGCAACATTTCAGTGCAGACCCATTATTCTCGGCATCATTCCAAGCTGCTATACACTATCATTTTGCATGTCAGTCCAGGAAAACTGTCAGTCCAAAACAGAGAGTGTGTACCCTACTTTATGGATGTGTGTTGCTAAGGTAAAACCCAAAAGATCTATTGCAATTTATACACGTGAACATAAGGAGGTTGGCAACAATTGCAATAAATCACCCTCTTCAGTGCGTGCAGACTTGTTGTTGGACTTTGTACACCAGGGGACTCTCTTTATCTGGCCATAAAGGCCAAATAAATCGTGATCGTGTCTTCTCGGGAGAAATTTTATTTAACCTAAGAGAATCAGTCCGGAACGACGTGACCACTTTTCTTCGTTTAACTCTCTTCATTTGTACGGAAGTCTCATACACGTCAAACAGTTTTCTCTTTATGCTTATCTTGCCCCTATGTGAGTATGTATTTTTGTGCAGCACCGCACCGCGGATATAACAAGAAAGGCATACGGCGCACAAGGGCATGTCTACTAAATACATAATGCAAGATTGCATGCAATAGAGGGTGAAGAAGAGGTGGCGCTGCCAGTTTTCTTTATTTTTTTTTTGTATCTGTGTTTCTGTTACCCACAGTAAAACTTTTTACACACAAACATCATAGTATAATATAATATAAGTAACCAACACTATCACATGAACGTATGCAAACTTTTGCAACTAAACGTCAAATACCACTACAAATACTTGTTCACTAACTCAATAAATACGCGTGCACTGGTTTTAAAAATAGACGGCACCCATTTAGGCCCCAGTGCGCCCCCACCCTTACAGCACCGCGCCCTGAAGCTATGCCTGCGCTAAACCGTTGGTACTTTGCAGAACTATTTGATTCCACACACTCACACCAGCTCAGCTCGTACGTATTTGAAATTTTTGCGGTTCTCTTTAGTGCAAATAATTGTTTGTATTCGTATTCAACACATGCTTAGGTGGCGCCAGCCCAAAAGTGCTATAATTTTTGGTCATCAGTCGTTTCGGTCGTCGTGGTCATTCGTAGAATTTCAATAAATAAAAGAGAGAGAGAGAGAGAGAGGAAAAAAAGAAATGTTTTCCTTTGAGTTGTGCTGTCTGGCCGTCTGTCGGAGTGGGTGGTGACGGCGGCGGCGGCGACGGTGGCGGCGAAAGCTGTTTCTATGATATACGAGGGGGTTTTTCGCACTGCTAGATTGTGTGGAAGGTGATTTCAGTTGTTCCACAACTTTTGGCAGAGACGAGGGAAATAGAAAAGAGAAGACAAAATTGTTAATGCGCAAAATGCCTTAAAACGTAAATCCCGCACGCGTAATTTTGTTTTCTTTTTTATTGTATATACTGTACTGCGTTTTTGTTTTCTATTGTTGCAGTCGTTAGTAGATGCTTTGTTTTGGTATTAACACTTGTGATTAGATTTCGATTCCAATGGCATACAGGGTTACGTCTTAATCAATTCGTTAACGCCTGTTTGGACTGCAGCTATTTTATGTTCCCTATCCAAACCGTGATGAGTTTTTGTGTGAGCAAGGTCGGCCTTCTTTCGCTAATGATGATGGGCACGTGTTTCTTAATTTAAGTTTGTTGTGTACCTACCTGTGGAACTTCGTTAAGATGGATGGAATTGTTTTGTACTCGAACTACGATTTAGTCATTTGTCAAGATTGTGATGGTGCTCAGAGATTAAGTACCTAGTTGCGAAAATCGATTGGTTAGCTAACTGTTGTCTTCAGAAGATAAAACAACAAATCGGTACCTATACCATGTACACTACAGCTCATAAGTATTTTTCCAATTTATATCTAAAAAAAAGTGTATTTGTCAATGAAAAGGGTCATAGTATGGGGATAGTGTGTCTAAAGCCTTGTAATATACGTTTTAACGAAATGAAAGAACCAAAGGAATCGTAAGACCTAAGGATATAATAATGGGTATGACAAAGCCTAGAATTAACAGATTCAGATGTTTGCATGTACGTATTGCACAGTTGAATTCCTCTAACTCGAACTCAATCTAAGTTGAAATATCTTCTAATTCGAAGAAGATATAAAGAATTATAGATCGAAATTCGTTTAATTTTGATTGTCTGTCGTAAATAATCAATTGTATTTGCAATAATCTAAAGAGGGAGACTACCAAAAATCGCCAAGTTCTGTAAAATAAAAATACAGTTCCACAGGGAGCTCGATGGTCATGCCCATTATGGTACCTTGTGTTCTGTTAAAGCTTTTCTCCTTCGAAACCATAATTTCAAACCGCTCTTTTTGAGATGATCCTCAAATCACTCAGGTGTACCACAAAGATGTACTTTCTTCCAAGCAAATGTTTATACATCGGAAGAAACATCCGAAGGGCCATCTGTTGATTTCTTTATGAACCATTTGTTATTTTGACACTGACGCATAAGAGCTGCGTTTAAAAAATTGACAGAAGCTCATTATTATATTTTCGTGGTACGAAATTGATCGATTTACGCTTGAACAACGTTGGGAAATACTACAAAGTTACTTCCAAAGTGAATCTGTGTTGCCGAAACAGTGCGAATTTTGAAAATAAATTTCGGTCGAAATTATGCACCAACTACAGCTGGTGTACGCAAGTTTATGCAGAAAGTTCGTGAGACTAGGTTGCTGATTTATAACCGAAATTATTCCGATGTTCCGTCAGGTGTGCTCAACGGAGAATATTTCAGCTCTTGTGTGGTTTTTGGAGTGGCGGCACTATTGGCTATTGTCCCATTTTTCTTCCAAGACATTACAGTCAATGGAGAGCACTACTGAGGCAAGGTAACCGATTTTTTATGGTCAGAAATTTAGGTTTTGGACTTGGGCGAGCTATGGTTCCAGGAAAATGGGGTTACGTGTCGATTTATTGCACACTAAGTTCAATAATGGTATAATCAGTCATAATTTTGGTGATTTTGCTTGGAGCTGTGATTTGACGCCGTTGGACGTTTTTTTTTTTTTAGGGACATTTAAGATCGATTCTATGCAAAAAAAATTCTGGATTCAGGCACTCAAGAACAATAATGGTTAAGCTAATAGAATTAGAGGCCGAAACCATCGAAAATTTATTTATACCTTTTTTAAAATGTCAACCAACAGATGACCCACCCTATATCTTTTGCTCCAAAAGCTATTATCAATTCATTAAATTTTAAATTGAGACTATACCTACATATACAGTTTGGAACTGTCTATAAGACATTACGCAGCTTACTGCTCACAACAAACTCACCCACAAGATCATCATCATTGGCAGAGAAATTGCTGATGAAATCACCAGACCCTTTTAGTGACTCTGAACCACTTTGTGAAATGGGAAAAATTTGTCTGCTGAAGATCGACATAACTAAATTAAAAATATTAGCAATAAATAAAAACTAACGACCGAACTCCCTACCAGTCATTGCTCTCTCAGATATCATTAAAAAAAATTATCATAAGTCAATCCAACATCTGTAGACTATGTCTTGAGGACACTGAAACTGTCACACTTATTTTGTGCAAGTATCTCTCCATTGTTCGTAGCAGAATTGAGATTTTCAGAAAGGGCTTACAAACCCATCTTTTAACATCTCTTTCCCATGCAAGTTGCATGCCTATGCATAGCATCTTCCATCTTCCAACTCGTCCAACATCATGTCTGCAGATATTCTTTAGGGGACAGCCTCGCATTCATCATAGCCCCCAACTTCTTTCAAGAAAAACCTCGCATCGAAGTATTTAACGGCTGCAGCTCTTCCATTCTATTTTTTGGCTTTTTTTTTAGTTTCCTACAGTATGGCTGTTACCGTGCTCATATCCACCGTTCCCGCATCATTCGCAGCGGTTTCTTATAGCTAGAAGCTCATCTTATATGATCGTCAGTATGGTATAGTACTAGGAAACCCGAGCGACAAAAATTTGAGCGCATTCTAGAGAAGAGTTAAATAGTTATTCTTTTAAGGTACCTACATTTTTCTGATCCATAAGCTCATTCACCACGTCAAGGTATAACCTTTTGCAAGAGATTATGAACTACAAATTTACATCCTGCACTTCTACGGAACTTCATCTTTTACTTGGTTCATCATATTTCATAAAATTCGGTTTTGAAATAACGCTCTAATCGGTACCACAAAAAAAACCTGTAGGCTATTAATATAATGATACGTTGAAATAATGTTTTTTTTGTTGATAATTACTTAACTCATTTGTACTTTTTCAAAAGTTTTATTACTGATGTTTCGTATTCAGCTGATAAGCTTTCGCTCAGTGTTGGAATAATTGAAATAGGTGGAGAGAGGGATCACAAGCTCATGTGCTAACGATTTAATTATATATGTAGATACCCGAGCAATGTGGTCTCTTGGCGGACAGATTGATGGTGGTCCATATGCTGCATACATACATATGTATGGTACTGATTATATCACAGAGAATTATATGCACATTAGGTATACATCCAATTTTTAATGAAAATTGGTAATTTCACTGACATGCTAGGACACCAAGCTCTCAAATAAGTGTTAAAATATACAAATCAAACCACCCACTTGCTTCCAATTGCATTGCAATCTATTTAATAACGTAAAAAAAAATTCAAGAATTTTTCGCTTACTTTTTAGCGCTACTGTATATAGAGAAATATTGCTTTAGATTTAATCTCAAATAAGTGCTGTGCAAGAATTATTTATTTCAATTCATTCTTCCTTCGATATGAAAACAAAACGAATGGACGTTGAAGTCATTTAGTTTTGTTTACCACCGGCAAATTCAAAATACCCACAGCACAGTTTGAAAGTCATGAAGCTTACAATCCACTGCAGGTTCGTGTACAGGATAATATACTGCCAACTTTCGTTAATTCTCTCCACCAACCACATCTGTATATTTAGTATGTGCTCATGAATTTTAGTTTCGTTCGGTTTTCATGATTGGATGAGAGATCCGCAAGAACGCGCTGTATGTTACGTAGGGGATTCCCCATATTAACTGTGCGAACGCGATGATTCAGGATAAATTAGTCTTCTGTTGACTAGGACGGTAGGTACAGCATTTGTAGGAGATTAAATAACATAGGTGATTGTGATTTGCAATCGTGTTAAAGGTTTGTTTAACTTCTGTTTTGCACTGGTTTCTTGTTTCGTTTAGCACGATTTTGTTTAACATGATATTTTTCAGGAACGTTAAGTGAGGTCTACCTGTAGTTCTACAATAAAACTTGGATGAGATGCAACATGATGCAGAAATAAAGTCTGCAGTTGGCATTTAAAATGAAAATCCGGGAAAGATTCTCTATAGAAAAGGATAAAAACAAAATCAATATACATACAATATACAATATGTATACAGCATTAGCATTCCCATATGAATGAAAAAAAGTAGATTGTGCAATCAATGTTTGGATTCGTCACTTCCAATGTTATCGTTATCATATCAATAACCAAACACTGTCTAGTCGAATGAAAAAAAATATTTTTTGGTAATCTGTGTGGAAGTTATTTCCTACTGTACACTTGTCTTTGATAGAACAGGTTATTTTGAACTTATCGTTATCTTTTTTTTTTTTTAGCGTAAATGATTGTTTTATAAATAAATGAAAATATCTACTTGATATATAATAAAAAAAATATATAACATTCTTGCCACAATCAACATCCGTTGAGGATTTAATTGTTAACTTTGGAAAGATTACGTTAAAACTTAAATAAACACTTTAATGTCATTAAAAGTAATCAAGTATGCATTTGAAGTACTTTTTTGCGACTAATAGACTAAGACATCTTGTCTCAAACACCTTTCTCACACAATGTGTCTAACACGGCATCAAATGATTTACAACCTAAACCATTCCAAAATCTGTGATTCAAAAATTCCAAATTCAAATTGTTGGACAGAAAGTTGTTGAGTTTGTCGGCTTATGTAGTATTTGCTTAATCATGGTTTAGGTTAGGTTTACAGATACACTTAGACCAGACCAGAAGGGATCCATTGTGATACCATGGATAATGGATTTCGATTAGTGTCTACCCAGGAACTAATTAAACCAAAGGAATCTTTTTATGAAGTGAACGATGCTCGTGACGTTTCAGGACGCTAGTTCGCTGAGGTTGTCGAAGAAAATAGTCTAATGAGTCTAATGAGTCAAAATAGGTGAATGAACTACGTTACTGATCTAGCTTAGTCCAGATCTCTTTCAAGATATGATACGTCGAGCCCTTTTCGTATACTATCTGTTGGTCTTAACAGTAACAGCCAGATTTTATGGACCCCTACAATTAGCGAATACCCTAATCAGGAATCGCAATTTCGGCAAAATAAAAGGAGTAGTACCTTTTCTGACGATCTAAACAGCCTTTCAACCATTTCTCCGTCATCTTTGTTAGAGACAGTCGGAAGTTTAAAACGGCCTTTATTGCCGCTTGACTGACAGATGGTAATATCGCTATCAGTGTTGCATTACATTTCAGCCAGAAGACAAAGCTTCCTCGATACCCATCAGTTTCTCCTAGAAATGCTGCGCTTATCTGGGAGGCGGAGAGAGATGCTCAGATTGAGCTCATCAGAGAAAACACCGCAGACCATCCTGCTTTTGGTCTTGGGGCCATCAATGTAGAAGTGAACTGAGCTACTACTATGCAAAGTGACATTTGCTACGAACAGGGATGCTCGTCCAGAAGTTACAGTCAAAGTTTCGGATGTTTTTATGGATTTTATGGATACAGTGTAGTTGATCGAAGATCGAGGAGTGGCCAGAGTGATAGCTAAACAATTGCGAGAAAGGTTTTAGTCGGACGGTCGCGCTGTTTTTCGGACACATCTAAAGTCATCAGATAAAACATAATGTCTAATGGTGCAGAAGAAGCAGTTATTAGTGCACCTCTTATACATAGTACATACATACAAATATGTACATGCAGATCTTGCTAATAGATTGAGGTGTAAGGCTTTTTCAAGACCCGGCCACCAAACAGGCATCGTGTGATTCAATTTTGTATACCCCAGCTCCTATAGCCTTTTTACAGGAATGGTGAACCACATTTGCTTTCTGTAAGTGCTCTATTAGATTGGCTTTCGAGTCTCCCATCCTAAATAAGATCCAAGTATTCTACAGTTTTTGTGAAGGAGAGACTGGTACCATTAATAGTGGGAGGGTCTATAAAGGGTGTTTCCTAGTGATGCGGATTAACTCAGACTTCTGTAGATAAGCCTTTTGTTCGGATTTTTAAGTCCATCTGGAGAAGAGTGTGTCTGAGAAAGTCTAGGTGTGTGACGTGCATGGGCACTCTGCTGCATATTTTTCCAAATCGAATAGTAGCTTACTAACTACTATAGATGCCACAGAGGAGAAGACAAGATACCACCTTGCGGCGCTTTGCCAAAAATGCCAGTAGAATCAGGTAGTAGTGGGGATAGTCTGAGAAAAGAAAAGAAATCTAGAATGTATGAAGGAGAAAAAAAGAAAAATGTTCGTCAGACATTCACGAGAAGTATATCTAGTTTTGAATTTTTTTTTCTTTATTCTTTGATTCACCTTGGCTCAGAAGTTTACTTCGGCTGGTTTAATACAGAATGTGAAAAAATTGGTATGTCTACATAGTAGAACTCTAAAGCTAAATCGTGAAAGAAGCCGATTGTTTCAAATAAGATCAATGCAGACACTGAACTATATTGCCTTCCCAACAAGCTATCTATAAAAAAGTAACAGACTCAAGGAAGCATTTCCAAGTCCCTATATGGAGGTAAACAAATGTATTTCGAACTTGTCACAGCAAATTTCCGTCTGCCCATAAAACCCAGTCGTGTCCCAGCCAATATGCAATTTACTCTAACAATGAAAACATTTATAATGAAATCGAAAGGAGAAACTTCACGATAATCGGCAAATTATCATACACACACACACACACACAGGTCCAGAGAAAATAGAAAACTAAAGAGGAAGCCAAACCAAAACAACTCAGAGACAAATAAATTTGTATTTTCATGTATACCCGTACAATGAACAATAAACCCATGCATCCCCAAGCCAGCCATCTATTTTCACGCTGCTGACTGCCCCAGCAACGAGGGGCCACACGTTCACCTAATTTTCCATGGAAAAACTGCATAAAATTGTTTCCTAAAAATAAACTGCAACAAAACCAAATACACACCAAAACCGTAAGCATCCGTTCGCTTCCATATGTCGAAGATGTAGCTATGGGACGATAAACATAATCCCGGGCCAAGACTTACCCTACTGCGCTACTGGTTAGGTATATCTTTGCGAATACACAACCTGATTTGTTTACCAAATGATTGCATGCGCGCCTACTAGTACACAGTACGGCTGCAAACAATCATCGCTATCATAATCATCAATATTATTTAACCTGTATACACCATTTGAATTAACGAGGCTACTACCGGCAACAAGCACAACCAAATTGCAGTCACGGTTGTTGTTGTAGTTGTTGCCTGCGAAGCTGAGTAGGACACTCGGTTTACCTAGATTTTAGCGCGCACTTTTATTATGACGATTGCTGGCGCATGCACGCTTGCCTACTTATACGCTGTGCTGTATACGTACAACGACTTTGTCGTGTACAGGTTTTCTTCTCCTTTTTTTTTTCGAACGTAAAACAAAACTTTCCCGGAAATGAAGAACTTAATGTAATAATTAAAGAAAATATGTAAAAGGCATGTGCTAACGTTTTGTTACATGAATAAAACAAAATTTATTACGCACACGCGGCAGGGGATATGGTTATTTTAGAAAGACGATCTTAATTTATTAAAACTGAAGTGCACGACTTTTGAAAAATGTACAAATATAGTTTTCAAAAACTCTTTGAAATGCTAAAGTTATTGAATTTTAAATATTCAAAATATTTGGATGATCTGTCTTACTGCTTAGAAGTACCGAAAGAAGGCACTCGTCGGCCCTCTTCGACCCAAAGTACATTGCTGTCAGTGCGTTAGATCAGGCATGAGTGATGCCAAATCCAGCCATTTATGGCAACTTTAGCTATAATTTCTTGAAAATGCATCCAATCCAATGCAAACCGATAAAATTCCACTGAACTAAGTACTAAAGTACATATGTATGTCAGAGTGTCAAGTTGTCAATAGTTTTGACATGTGTAAGTTCAGCTAGATTTCAACGTTAGATGTTCGTCTTGCGCGTATGCTTCCTGCATTACATTTGTTTTTTCTTGATTTTTTTTTACCCGTGGCACTTATAGCTGACATTACGATCTGTATTGTATCAAAAGGGTGGAATTAGCTTAATAGATGTACACCTCTCTAAAGAAGGTTAGTAAGTACTTAGTAAAGTCTTAGATTGTTTCAACTATGCTGCCGTAAGTATTTCTCTGTGAAAGGCACGTCTCCTTAACAATGTGCTGGTCATTCACAAAGAATATGTTCCAATAATTTATCATTCTCAAAGCAGAACGGCCATTTTGCCTTTGAGTACAGATTCAATTTATTAATGTGGTACTTTAGGCCATAATGGCGTGGGAGAAAGACCACCACCTTTCTGATTCTCTCCTTATTTAACTTAAGGATTTCATTGATTTATCGCTTGGATTGCCTAATCTCGAGGAGATTTTCCCAGTGGGCTAGACAAAGTTTGTGTGCCCAACTATTAATCAGCGCCACGGTTAGGTTCTGGTACTATGAACCCACATTCTAAGCCAACCCTTCATATGTAGTTCATCTGCAAATTCGGTGTCTACAATTCCCTATTGATCAAGAATCCAACCAAGTTTTACCTTGTTATGTCTAGCAAGGAATTGTAACGCAACGTAGAAACATTTAACTGATATTGAGTCTACTGAGTTGGACGATAGTGCTTTAAGCGTTGCCTAACTATCAGAGAAGATATGTATTCTAACGTCCTTAATACCTTTTTTAAGGAAGACTTAACCTAGAGCAGATTTCAACGGCATGAACTACAGCTTGGAACACAGTGGAACACTTCCCATAGGTATCGATATTTTGGTTTTGGGTCTAAAGAAGCCAGACCCAACTCCAGATTTCACCTTCTATCTTTCGGTGAACCAGACTAAACTTCTAGAGTACGTACCGAAATACCATTTCCCGTGACCAGTTTTAACGGTCTAATATTTCTACCTTGATCAAATCTTCGATACCTCTGCTACTGATTGCTTTTGCTATCGAGTCGCAGCCATTGTCGAAAGTACCCTCCATATCTAGGAAGACACATCAAGCGATTTCCTTGAAGTGGAATGCTCCTCCTTCATGATTGCATGCCACCACAGTGTCGTTAACTACCTATTAAAATATATATCCCAATAATCCTCCATGCTTGTCATCATGTGTGCAATGTTGTATGAGATAACATCCGTACACCGTTTCTTCATCCACCCTGCACTGCTGGTAATGAAGGGTCTTGTGAGCAGTTCTGTGAAACAGAAACTGAGGAATGCTTCCTATCCCTCAGACAAATATCAACTTTGATCTGTCCAGAGAACCAACTTGCCTTGAAGAATTTGACGCCAAAACCCCTTATCCACCTGAACAAGGTTACCAACATCGCTACTAAGGCATATGTGGCCTCTATAGCAGAATTTGGGAACGGAAACCCAAGATGATTTATTGGTCGTACAGCGCCATTATCAAACAAATGGTCACCTATATGTTGTTAGTATGCAGGTCAAACACCACAGTAAAATACACTCTACCGTCTAACCTGTCCAAGGGCTATGCCCTCACTCTGTAAGATTATCTGAGGATACTAGAATATGTGCAAAACTGTCCAATTTCTATGATCCTAGTCAAGAAGTTTCGATTCTCCAGAATGGTTAAGGTTTTTATAGCTGTCACCGCGAATGGAGTGATACCAGAGTCCAACGTACGGAAGCGCTTGCAGACACCAACAATCTTTAAACCAGTGGTTCACAGTTTTTAACTAATTTGGAAGAAATGCTCGCGAAGGTGAATCGAAGGTACCCGTCTCTAGTCTTTATAAATAGTTAAGAAATAGGTAATAATGGTACTCAGGTTTTTGAGAGAAATTAATTCATTGGGAGAAAAGATACATACATGTCGCCCACTCAGATGTATCCAGTTAACAAAATAACACAATGGGAGATCGACGGACTTACTGAACATTGTACCAACCTCAAAGGCCCAAGGCAAGCGAGAACGTTTATCAACTCCAACCAAAATAAACCCAAAAAAACTGCATAAGATCAACAAGGAGGACCAGAGAACCTTAACGAGTTAATTAGATAACATGTGTGTAAAATAAAGTGATAAGATACATATATGTACATATATGACGTCCCTGTAGAGAGCAAAAAGCCACGTTAGAATACATTTTTTGAGTTCAAAGCCGCAAAGAACGATGACTTCAGTAACTTTAAGACTCAATCAGTCCAGCAGAGACTTGGAGTTATATTGAGGTGTATCAAGAACTTCGCTATAACTTCTGGTTAATTATTGGGCCATGTTCCATTATTCTGCAATCCAGATATCGGCTGCACATTATCATTTACTGCAACTACTTAGTCGCATCTCTGACTATGTTATACATATGTGAACACTCATTAGCATATTATTTGATCAACATGCTATTTGCCAAACACAAAGCTAAAAAGTCGTAGTTTTTGGAGATCCTACTAGGTCATAAATGTAGAAAAGAAATATAATAGGTACACGAATAGATTCCCTGATTTAATAACAAATATAACAGAAGAGACACCGTCGAGCACAACTTGAAATGATTTGTGCCGTAGAAAGCCTCCACCCGCAGAGCTATTGTGGTATGTTAACCTTTGAGTTGTTCATCGCAACAGGGCATGGTTTTCAGCTTGTCTACCTGCAATTTGATTGAAAAAATTATCCAATAGCCCTTTCTAGTTACGGACGTTGAAGTCGTCAAGGATAATAATATCAGTCAAGAGCACCAGTACTCCTCTCTCTTACAAGCCAAATCTAATCTGAAAAATATTCAACAAACAAAAAACAAACAGGTCCATGGGGCCCAGGGCCTAGCTTCTCAGAACCATTCGGGTTGTGCATGTTATATTCTGCACACGAATGACAGGGGCCTACTGTTTAATGCCGTATCCAGAAGGCTTCTTCCTGGCATTAAATTCATCATTCAAATCATTACTCTCGGATGTTTGTCAGACGCTCGCGAGTGTTAGGGGGGCCGTGAAAGAAATCTTTTTTAGGTGTTGTCCGGGGATCGAACTTCGACCCCTCGCTCCGTAGACCAGCACACTAACCACTTGAGCCGCGGCTTCCGAAATACAACTACAAAGCTTATATCGAAACCTAGGCGATGAAAGCACGTGTAGTTTGTTTATTATCGACTTTTTAGTTTTTTTTTTTTTTTTACATAACCCCTACCCCTACACAGTTTTCAGATACTTCCTTCAATGTTTCGATCCCTTGAAAGAGATAAATACGAAGTACTTAAAAACTGTTTGCCTTTGATCTCCATCATCTGGTTTGGAAACATGAAAATTAATTTAGTGCTTGGGAGTCATGTCTGAAGAGGATGAGCACTTGAAAGGGGCACTTCCTGTGCGAACTGAATGATTCAGATGACAATAGCGTCCGGTTGGAGTGATGTGATACAAATAATCCTTTGATATACGTAAACCCGGTGCAAAATAATGACCTCTCTCCTTATACGCATTCCTTCAGAAAAACATATTAACCCGTGTAATGTATTTTGTAGCCAATAAAAGTGTCCTTAAAGGACTAACATAATTATTTGAAACGAACATAAAGCAAATAGTTCTGGAAAATCCATCGCGTGCTACTATCCAAAGTTGAAACTGCGCCCTTCTACTCGAAACTGAATTGCGACATTGTTTCAGGCAACATGTTAAAGTAATTGTTCCTTAACGTCAGGGCTAAAAACAAAGGCTGAGGTCATTGCAATGAATAATGAAAACCATTGGATACATTTAATTTTCACAAACACAACCTTAGTTGTTAGTCTTTACTGCATTTAGTTAATCAACTATTCTATACTCATTTATATTTTCTTTTTTTTTACATTCTTTTCATTAGTAGTGCTTCCAGCTTAACCTATGCACTTGCAAACAGAAGAAAACGTAATTCAAGCATCCCACAGCTACCCATCCTAGCACCCATCTTTAATAATTTTACTGAATCCACAAATCCTTTAAACAACAACACAACCGAGGATATCACAGGAACACAAAACATATTCACAAATCTCGCACTTGGCGATGATAGATACAAATTTCCCGACAACCGATATCCCAGCGGTGAGACAGTCAATTCATTGAGTGAATATGCTGTAACGCGTTCTCTTCCGATACCCATTAGTGGTGCAGGGACAAACAGTCGACAGACGACCAGCTATGACGTTATGGCATATAGTGCAAGTCCAACGACCAGTACATATCCCTATTCACCATTCTTCTATGGTTCACCTTCATCATCAGAGGCCTTGCCGCAGCAACTTTCTATGAGTTATGATCCTAGATACGCATATGCTTCGAATCAACTCTATGTACCGACTTTAACTTCTCATCATCGTAATATTGCCACTAACGATAACGATCGATTGATAAGAGTTATTCATGATACCGGGCGAATTGGATGCGATGGACATGGACAAACTTCATCAGCAACAGCAGCCGTATTAGCTGAAGGAGGCGTTGCATCTGTCCTAAACAGGTCAGGTTTTTGCTGTTGTTGTTGATGTTGTTGGTGATGATCGTGTGTTAATTATTTTCAATCATTGCTCATTATAACTAGTGGATTGGAAAACATTGTTCAAAATCAAAAGATTGTTAATCCACTAGTATGTATCTTCATGCACGGCATTTTTATTTCTTAATTAGCTCACTGTGTTGATACTAACAGTTAAGGTAGAATACTTACTTGTTAAACGCTTTTTGTGATATTTTTTGGTTTTTTCTATTTCGTTTTGATAAAATTTTTTTTTGATGATTGATTCGCAGACCAAGCGAAAAAACAATACACACGCTGAGTTTCTGAATCTTTTTTAAACTTGTCCGCATGTTTATTGAAGTTATTTTTTCAACGCGATTGAATGAACCACGAATTTATTGTGACAGACATTCATTACATCGCATGGCATGCCCGAGATGTCGAATACTGTCTACATTTGCAAACCATATAAACTTATAAAATTAATTATGTTCTGTTTCTATTTACCGGTCTTTGTGGGCGTCAGGTCTATTCTAGTATCATAATTTGTCTTGAAACCTTCTGTCGGATATCCTTGATTAATGATTTCGAAATACATGCCAAATCAACTGCTATTTCCATTGTTTGATATTTGTGTCTGTTCGGGTAGAAAATCCTTAACTTTCTTGTGACAGTAGAGGTCGCTTTCCAAGTTTTGTTCGCACATCGTACACATGTAAGAGTAAGGTTTCAAAATTAATGCAAAACATTAATAGCTTGAGTGTTGAGTTGATTGCTTCGGGTTATTTTGTACAACGATTCGAACGCAGAGTGTTCTTTGGTTATATCCTATTCGGTTTCACTATCGGTCATTCTATGTTCTTAGTACAGATTGTAAGAGCTTCACAGTCTTATTGCTTTGGCAGTGAAACGTCAAATACGTCAGTTTGACAGAACAATAGCAAAATACTGCGACTTTCTTTGTAGTTGGACCTCATACAAAATAATTAAGAAACCGCCTCTCAAAGGGTGTTGGCTGGTGATTTTATGAACGGTTCCTTGCTGATTCCTCTAATTTGTAGACAAAGCCTTGATGTACATATGTCCGTTTGTCCTGTCACACGTTACGCTGTCTTCCTCTCATCTTCATACGGTACAGGGACTCTATCAACAGAGTCTATTCTGCAATTGACCTTCAGTCGCCATTGATCGCAATCGTCGGTACGCCTTCCGAGGTCCTTTTATTGTTGGCACAGTGTGGGATCATTTAGTCTATTAGTGCCATCCCTGCAGCTTTTCCTCCTCTGTTCATGATGTCAAACGGACCACTTCTAAAATGTCACTGTCAGTTGACATCCAGGCTGACTTTTATTTTAGGTTTTGTACTCAAACGTGGTGGTCACCTTTCGCAAGATGATTTGCGTTTGTCGTTGTCATTTCGGTTTTCGCTTCTTGATAACATGCCAGCGTTGTCACTACCTAACTTGGCTTTCAGGTTCGTCATCAACCTGACAATGTCTCTGTTTGGCGTTTTAATGGTAACGACACCTAGTTATAGAAAATTTCCTTCTCAACATCAGACGAGAGCTGTATTCGGTCGTAAGACTGGATGATGTGGCGTTTTCAAGTCATGTATGTGGCTGTTGTTGACAGTATTTCCTCTTCAAATTCACGGTGTAGTGTTGCTCATTAGGGACATCTAACATTCTTACTTCAATTAACCCTAAAATATCATACAAACTCGTGAAGTAATCTGGCTCTTCGTTCTCCGAGTCAAGAAGCTTCCCACTCCAGACATCAATCTTAGGCCGGGTCCAAATGTCGCTAACATGCATGTATAACTATAATTTCTTATCCGATGTGCAGTGTTGGGTTTCAGTTAAGATCGGTTTGGTATCGCAGGGTACTAAACCAGACTAGAAATGGTGCAGGGAAATTTCTCCACGGGAATTTTCTCCACCTCTATTGGGTAATTATGCAACTTGTAGAATGTGATGTAATTTCTCATAACACTTCCTTATGAGAAATGACTCCACTTTTTAAAAGAGGTGGTTTTGCCGCTCACGCGACTTCGCATTGAATGCTAACATGATTTGACCGTTTTCTCCGCTAAGGGTGTCAAAGGTGCCTATAAGCAAGTCTGGTGTATTTAAATCCACATTCGAAAAATGGACTAATTGCTCACTAGAAGTGGAGTAAATTGCTAAGTCGAATAAATTCCCGTGGAGTAATTTCCCTGCACCACTAGAAATGCTAGACTGGCGTAATAAAGGAGACTATACAAATGACGTTGAAATAAAGTATGATATGTATATATGGATCCTGAACGTCTATAAATCACGCAAAACTAAACAGGATTTCCTTGCTTCTTCTCTGATATTGGCCAAAACTGCTTACCCAGTTTATCTACATTTAAGTTGATTAGTAAATCTTCGAAGTCTGAAAACAAACAATCACAACTCCTTACAGTATCCCAGAATTCTCCAGAAAAGAAGTGATTTTTTTACATTTCAGGATGGCCCTTATATCTTCGATCCTTCTATTACCGAGTCTCATAAGACGCGCCATTAATATCTAAAAAAATATACCCAGAAGGTGATTTTCTTAAAGCAGTTTGGAGAATCTACGAGTATTCACACAATTCGAGTAATCTTTGGCAAGGATACAGCTACTAATTTGTCAGCAATCTTTCGCAGGATTTTTTATCCTGAGAACTAACCAACGTATATTTGTTCTACCTCTTCGTGTACTTAGCGTGACTACATGTCTAAAAAATTGTCTGCCATTCTTACAGAGTCTTCCAAGGTGGTCATTCCGCCAAGAAAGGTTACATTTACACGTCACAGTAACTAATACATTATTCAGCTGCTCCATCTAATTTTGATTGACTAAGATTACGATGCATTCTAAATGTTTCAAACCTGATGTGTGGATGGCATGACAAGGAGGCTGACAGTAATGTTTAGCTTTCATGTTACCGGCTAGTACTGCTGAGTTTGATTTTCACCTACAGAGTGATGATTAAAGAAGTAATTTTTCTTGTGATAAGATTTACGAAATCCATAAGGCGTGTGCGTTTTGTCGGTGGGTTGCCCAAAGAAATCGCTTATTTTATTTGTAGAGGTACTCTCTACAGAGAAATCAATATGTATCTCTCGTTGATTTAGTCTTGCCAAATAGTAAACATTGAATTTCTCTGCCACCATTCTCCAAGAGGGCTTTCTATGTGTAGATACATACTTACTCCTCCAAGAGTAAAGTGAAATTGATGACATCACATGCCTTCCACCTTTTGAAGTGTTTTTTTTTTGTTTATAAGGAATCACGTAACTACGCATATTTTGTGGATACTACGACGTATCGCCCAAGGATGAACATGATGTCATATTCTCGTGGACTTTGAGATAACTAATATCCGTACCGTCACGCCTTGTTGACGATGGATTGCAAGTTCAAAAATATCTCCACTATACTCGTATTGTATACATATGTTTTTTTTTGCTCCGCTTTAGGGGCAATCATACATGTGATTAACCATAACAACAATTATGACCACCATAAGTCGTGGTTGAATTGTAACATACAAATAAATTGAATATAAACAACAAATTAAAGCTCACGAAGAGCCAAACGATAAACCCTACCCCGCCTGACTTCTATCACACGATAATATGTATCTGCAAAACAAGAAATAAAAATAAAAAATAAAAAAAAAAGACAAAAAAGACAAAAAAAAATTAAGTGAACTTCGTATTCGCGAAACAAACATATGATGTCATGGTCTATTTTTGGGATCTTTCACCACAACATTGTTTAAACGGCATAACGAAGTAGTTATCGTGTTTTTCACTGTTGTTTTTTTTTTGTGCATTTTAGGTCCAGTCGTTTTTTTTTTTTGTGAAATGTGACGTCTTCGATTGTTCCTTCCCTTTGTTTTATTCTCTGACCGTAAACGGAAGAGTCCGAAAAGCAAAAACGCAAAAAAAAAAGTTTACGGTTTAATGGTCAGGTAAAATGTTGTTTTTTCAGATAATACCAAGTTTCACTGGTTCGAGGCAGTTTTTTGGGATAGTTATACTTATTTTGATAATAGCTTTGTTTTTGGATTATTTTTTTTCCCTACATACATACATATATAATTATCTACGTCAACAAATTCTATGCTGTAGGCAATTTCGTTTCGTTTTTATTATTATTATTATATATAAAATTTATGACAGGAAATAATGATTTATGTACGTAGTATGTTTATTAATATGTTTGTGTATTAATTTGCGAACTTATGTATGTATGAAGAGAAATTTTCAGTAACAAAAAAAAAAAAAAAAAAATAGGTAAACTGCGACAGGTAGATTATTTAGTGCCAACCGTGGTCTGCCGGGTAGCTCTGTTAGGGGAGAGAATATACAAACATAATAAATAATTGAATAATAATTAACACCATATAAAACGTTTGCATTGTTTTTTATATACCTGTACTTTTCCCAGAAATGAGAGAAATCTTCAGTCTTATACAGTTATGCACCCTGATGTTTGTCAGACGTTTGCAAGAGGTGGAATTCAAGCCTTGATCCCTAGCGGTAGTCATTCAGTCTTGGTACTATACATTTATTTGAATACTTTTTACATAAATATTTACAACATTTACTTACGACAGACCATTAGGCCTCTCAGAAACAATCAGTTATTGTGGCAATCCCATGAAAAATGCCGAATGTCATGCCCACTTAATTAGAACCCGTTCAAAAGGGCAGAGTAAGGGGTTTCATACTCACCGTTTCAAATGGATTGATTTTTATTATTTTGCTTGAATTTCAATCCTGAGCAGATTGGAAATAAATACTCGTAGCATAGAAATTTTATTTATAACTGCCGTAACCCATGAATGTTCCGAAGAAAATCGAATTATTATGGTGTAGTACTTCCAACTTGTTGTAGAAAGTTGAAACTCTATGAACTTTTTTTTTCCATTGAAAGGTGGAAATCTTTGAAAGACGTTACTAAACACAGCAGTGCAGTTCTAGATTCTTACTAAAATTTAAAATTACTATCCTCTGGTATCACAGCATTGCCGTAATAATCGGCGTTTTTCTTTTTTAGTTCAGAACAGAGCCTGAACATGTCGAGCGCACTCTGAACTAAAAAAGAAACACAAACATTTTTTTTGACAACCCAGGCTCTGCGCTGAACTAAAAACAGAAAAACGACTGATGTTTCCTGAGCTGGTGCTTCACCAAGTATACATATGTATCTAATGTAAAATGTACACAGCTTCCCCATTTTCATGATTTCCATCTCCATCTCCTCAACTTTTCGTTACTAAGGTTTGAATTCGGTATGCATATTATCTGCTGATATCCACGATCTAGTATGATAAACTGATGGGTCCAAAATGGATCCAGATACATATGTATATTGGATCTGAAATTTATGATGAATCATTTGACATTAAACTCTTTGCGCCAATATTCAACCATCTTCAAAGCGAAAATATTAGCCATCAATTAGTTGATAAAATTATCTCCGTCTTCTCCAACAGCTAAGCTGCTTAAATTGCACTAAACCCAGCAAAGATGAAATCGATACCATTTATAGGTATTTTTGAAGACAGTAAAAATACTAGAAAATAATTTGGTAATTTAACGTTGGATTCCTTTTCGCGAAAGCCACATTAGTAACGAAATGACCGACGCACTGACCAAGATCAGCGCATTATCCCCACTCATAGGGCCTGTCTTAATGAACCTTTGCAGTGAACAGACCGATACCATGTAAAATAAATAGATAACTAATTACTCCTGGATAGAAATATTCTACACATAATTTTCACCGGAAGAAATCTAACTTAATGGCGAATCCTAGCACTTAAAAGACTTCATCGTCGCCATAAGTGAGAACTTTTCTTCTAAAATGATACATTTACAGTCCATGTCTGGAGGGCCAGTTAAATTCTGTGTGGCCACCAAGGCATTCACCCAGGCATGTGGGCCTCGATATTCATCTCTAATCATCGTGTTTTCTACATTTTAATCCCCGAAATTTTTGTTTGCAGTCTGACTTTAAGTATATGAACACATACTAGATACCCTGATATAACTTTATATTACATACTCTACCACTAGCAGGCTGCAGCTGTATTTTGGTCTGCTTACGTATGTATGTTGATCATAATGGGTGCAATACTTATATTTGCAGCTAAAATATTTTAGGTGTTATTTAAAATACAGTCCTGCATCTACCCCTAGACCTAGATAAATACTTGAGTCTAAGATTGATATGATCGAAATGTATAACCACAGACTGTGAAATCGATCGTCTCTATTCATTCTATATATCTCGTAGCAGTCACAAAGATTGCCATATTTTCAGGAACTTATATATTTAAGTGGTACTACAATTCACGATGGACCTGGGCCTTAACTAAGAAGTCCATCCAGTAACTCCATCGTTAGCCAGATACCTCCAGATTCGCACACCAAGTTGGTTCTTCGCTACTCTCCGCCTATGCAGACGGGACTGCAAATTACTCAAAGTACTTTTCTCTGAAAGCAACAGAGGGCATCCTTATCCTCTCTGGACGGGAGTCGGACAGAATCCCGAAAAACAAAATCCCGAAAATCCAAATTTCCGAAAGACCAAAGTCCCGAATATGAAAATTTTTGTATGGATTTAAAGAAATTTTACCCAACCTCGCACCTACCCCAAATCCAACAGTGACTCCAAGCAGGACGTAGCATGCCCCCCCACACATATTCCACTGTCTATGCACAATCGAAATACCCAATTTTTCGGGATTTTGGATTTTCAGGATTTTGAATTTTCGAAACTTTGGCTTTTCGGGATTGTGACGCCAGCCCTGTCTGGACATATGTATGTACTTGTATGTACTCCATGCCTCTTCACCATAGAGCAAGACTGGAAGAATCAGGATCACTTTAGTTTTTCAAGAGAGGATTTCGCTACTTAATTGCCTTTAAACAATGATTGGCAAGGGTCATTCTTTGCTTGATCTTAGCGCTGGTGTCTTAATCTGAACTAGACAATATCTAACTACCTGAAAGTTACATCTGTTGCGAAGTCGGTGCTGCATATAATTTTTTTTTTCGCATACTTACTCTGTTTTGCCCTCGTTGACTGTTAAACTTGTCTTACGTTCTTTTGCTTTAATACTCAGAAAAGCACTTCTGACATTACGCTGTTTTCTTGCGATTATGTCAATATAATCGGTCGTGTGAATTCTGCACAATTCTTTCAAACACAATTTCAAAAATAATGAGATTGCATAACAACGAGTAAGATGCATTCTCCATCGTCATCCTGCGCAATCTGACAAGTGTGACATGGATGCTAAAGCTATATTATTATCGAAGCTGTCATAGGGGCAATAAAGTCGATAATAGTGAACAGACCAAAGTCGAATGGAATTTTGATTGACGGAGTACTTTCCTGGCCTAAAACCTAATTGACAGGATTCAATCAGACTACTGACAAAGGGTTTGGAGCGCTCATAAAATATCACCGATTAGACATTATACTAAACGACGTACATATGTATGTATATATATAGTTTTCGATGAGTTGATGCATTAAGCAGCGCGGTCCAGAATCGTAATTGGATTTCAGTTTTTCAATATCGCTATCATAACCTCATCCAGTTCGGTTGAACGGAAATGTTGGTCATCATCGTCCAGATTGAAAGCATTGCTCTGTCATCATTTTCATTTCTTTGTAGTCTTTGACAATTCCCGAACTTCAGTCCTGTGATAATATCTTTCTATTTCCTGATCACGCGCTTCTCATGTTTTTTTTTTCTTTTTCCATTGGAGAAATTAAGGTGTGCTTCTCTATTCCTCCATATTCTATTCGTCGTGTCATTTTCGAGCGAGTCGTGTCATTTTCTGCAGCTCCGCTCCAATATGCATCTCGTCTTACTATTGTAAGCTTGATTTAAGAGTCGTTCTGTGCTTTCTTTCTATTGGTATTTTTCAACACACGTAGGGGGCGGCAAAAGTCTGAAAAATTTCAGAATTTTAAGTCCCATGCGATTTATGTATGTTTGGCTTAGTTAACATTGCATTTGTCAGACTTCTAAAAGCTAAACACGCTAACATTTCTAGTTTTGTTAGTGTCTTATAAAAGCTTGCAAAACCAGAAAGCAACCATAGTGACTCCTGTCCTAACGCGCAGATAGGCTTAGACTTGGTCGATGATTGGTGCACTAGGAATGGGTTTTCGGTCAATCCTTTGCAAAACTGAGGTTGTTCTCTTTACGAAAAGGAGGATTGTGACCGGTCTGACTCAGCCAGTGCTAAAAGGCGTCACCATCTAGATCTCCGATGAAGCGAAATATCTGGGAGTGATCCTGGATAAGAAACTTCTTTGGGCAAAGAATGTCAAGTCGAAGACATCCAAGGCGCTCTCAGTTTTTTGGCAGTGTAAGGGTGCTTTTGGCAAGACATGGGGCTTATCACCGAAAATGGTCCTCTGGATCTATACGGCTATGGTAAGACGTTTTCTAGCTTATGCGTCGGTTGTCTGGTGGAGAGGGCTTTCGCGTAAGTATGTGACTGGCTTCTGCACCAAACTCCAAAAACGACTTGTCTCGGCTGCACGAGAGCTTTCCCGAGTACGCCTGGCTCTGCTCTAGATGCTCTGTTTGATTTACCTCCACTTGATACTTTTATCATGTGCTGTACTATCAAAGCACTCTATCGTCTTAGACGGGGTGGCTTTTGATATTATCCGTACTGGAGTTTCGATGATCCCGCGCGGCACTTATCCTATGACCCTAGTTCCTAGTTCTTCGTGGAAACCGACAACACTAGACTTCACTATTCGTTAGGCAAGCACACCTCTGTTTTCCAAGCGGAGATCTATGTTATCCTAATGGCTGCCGACTATATTGTTAAGAATAGGTGGCGAGATCGGAGTATCTGCGTCTGTAGTGACAGTCAGGCGCTTAAGGTCTTGCTCAACCCTGTAACCCGTTCCAAAATAGTTGGAGAATGCAAAAATTCTTTGAATTCGGTCGCCAGGCTAAACTCCTACGAGCACAATTGTGTGTGGCACGGCTCTCCAGGATGCAGGCAGACTAAACGTTTGCCTCCGAACGTCTGTAAGAAATCAGCGGCATTCTTGCTGTCTCTCAGCAGAAAAGACTGCAGACAACTTATTGGCGTTCTTACGGGACACTTTCCTTTTGTTAAACATCTTAGTGTGCTAGGCTTAAGAGACACTTTTGTCTGCGATGCTTGTGGAGAAGGCGACGATACTTCGGATCATTTTCTTTGTTATTGCCTTGCCTTTGCTCGGATCAGGTGGCAGATCTTCGGTGCTGATGTGGTGAGTGCTGATACTGTAAGCTCCTCATCACTGAAGTGCATTCTCGGCTTTCTCCGACAGTCGAAGAAATTTCAGTAAAATGGCTAATACTGGATATTGCTGCCTGGTAGTACAATGGACCAGTTGTGTCTGAGTGCTCCAGTGGAGTGTTTTCTAACCCGACAAAAAACAAAAAATAGTGATCCCTGACCCACTCTAAATTATTATTTAGATTTAGATATGTCTGTTCCATGACCACTGTCAATGTGTCAATTCATCCACAAAAAAAAATCTACTAATTCTGTTAAGAAAAAAATTTAAATTATTGCATTAAATCTGCTAAACACATTCGAAAGTTCAAGAACTTTTTGAACGCTAGAAGCCAGAAACCGGAAGATCAACGAATCAACAAATTAAATCATCATTCGACACATTTTTTTTTATTATATCTGTTGCTGTCCATATGTGCGCCATGTTCGTCACAGATGATTAATGTTTCCAAAACATTTTAGTTATTTGCATTTTGGCTTATCCAAAACAGGACTTGTGAATACAAAAAAAATATTTCACGTTTTCGTCTGTTTATTTACCATTCCGGGGTTATATCATTCTTTTAAAAAAAAATAAAAAATCTTTCTTTCAGAAGCAAATGATTAACATGTTGTTGTTTAAACATTACCAGAATTAAAGATCGTACGATATTTTATTTTGGGGTGACGACGCCGCGTCTTGAGCAATTAACACACCCTTTAGCGTATTTGCATGCTAATTAAAAACGTCTTATATGTTTTATGATATGCCATTCGTTTGTATACGACATCGGGAGTTTATTATTTATTTGATATTGTAAAAAAGAAGAGTAATGATATGTTACTAATAATTTTTTTATTTCTGTTTTTGTTACAGGTATGTTAATATCCTTGTTTCTTCAACTTTATATAAAGGGGATGGAAGGTGAGTGTATCTGTAAAAAAAACTTGTGATGTAAATTTCTAGCCAATTTTTAAAAGACGCACTTGTTTTGCGACATTATATTTGTATCTTTGGAACAAGTGTACTGTAGAAAGTGGGTTATGTAATTATCTACTAAGCCATATAAGAGAGTACCAAGTTCAACTTCAGTGCGTTGAAAGTCGAAATTAGATAAGGTGACTGGTGAAACGTTATCTTTTCTATTAATTTTTCAGTGCTGTTATATTTTTATGTAAATACTAGGACAATAAAAATGACATTTTAAACCTGGAATCAACATGAGCCCTTTTTCAACCTCTTTTAGACTACCTTGTATTTCAAAACCTTTCTTAATCTTTGGCCGGAAAAAATAATCTTTTACCCGTCACACTTAGATGTGACGTAGTGGGAGTTATGACTTTAGAACTTTAGAACTAATCTATGGATTTTCAAGCCATCCCGAGGCTTTGTACAAGTCATTTACAGACTTGACAGAAAGTGCATCTGTCATGAGCAACAACATCTTTCATGAGCGGCTAATAAGTAGTACTTTGTCTAAGATTTCAGGGTGGGATCTTCACAGTAGTATTTGCTTGCTTTAGTTCAAGTGATAATCCTTATCTTGGTAGCTCATTAGCTTTTTCACTTTCCGCCACCCCTTTATGTGTCACTTAGTGCGTCCTTTGTGGTGTGTCCAAAGAACCGACAGTGACTTAAAAGCATTGATTTAATTTTAATGACAGAAATTGCTTTTATTGGCGCTTGGCTGTCAAGGAAAAAGATAAAATCAGCGTGTGGTAGTGCAATATTTGTAACCTGTTTAGCAGCTGTTGTCACTCCCAGCTTAAAAACGCTGCTATAATCAGGAAGTCTGATTGAACTTGATAGTCAGTATGGCTTGCAACCATCTATGTTGCTGGGTACCCTTGATTTGATGACTGGTAGTTGATTTTAGTGCCATTCTTCTCTACTGGGAAAAGAAGAAACGAATGGTCTTGCAAAATCTAGTACTGATTTTAGCAGTGCTACTGTAAGGTCATTCGTGCTACGATGAGGAAGAAAAGTTAGGTTTAGTGCGGATTTAGCAAGAATACAAGCTCAGATGTTACTTGCGTGGTACAGTGTGTAACATGGAGCCCTTAATCCCATGACGATGTCATCTCTTATCCAAGTTTTTTGGATGATGTCGAAATCTCTTTCATAGAGGCGGAAATTTAAATTAGCGGATGCTAAAGTAGAATGATGGAGTTTAATCTACTTATACCAGTTTGATAAACATTGTCATCTGCTACAGACCTTTCCACAACAGTAGCGTCTAAGTTCTCGGGAGATGATGATTCGTCATCTGGGGTCGAGATGTGGGGAGAGGCGGGAGTCGCCGGTTTGGAGGGACTGACAACGTTCGTGCGGTCCGAAGCAAAGGTCTTAACCTCTAATACCGTACTTAATCCTAAAGCCTTTAACTTGGAGTAGTGGGAGAGACTCAGTGGTCAGCGAACGGCCGGTTTCTTAGAGCTCGGTGTCTCGTCGATAAACTTTCAATCTTTGACTAGAAGGTCCGGATTTTGATAGGTCAGAAGACCATGAATTTTAACTAGCTCACGGAGTTCAGTAAGGAACTCAGATTATTGTCCTTTGCCTGTGGAGGATTAGACTCCGATCCACTGCCTTAAGGTTAGCACATGGCCAGATTTAACCTATACAGCTAATAGCTGTGATGATGAAATCGATCGAATTTTGGTCGTCGCAGGCTATTAGCTTTAAATAGCACTGGTGCCAGCCAAAGTCTTTGAAGGTGGATGGAGAGTTTGAATGAGTGGTAATTCGCTCGTAACAGCAATTCATCACTCTGCCTTCAATAAGCTCCATTTCTCGTAGGAAATCCTTCCTTCCCGACGATGAGGCTATCTTTACCCGTCTCGGAGAGGGTTTTAAAGTTGCTCGTCTTCTTCGAGGCTTTGGATCCCTCGTCAGCGGATCTGGCGCTGTTTTTGTCGCGGCGATGGATTGGCTCCCAGCTTAGTTCGTTGAACCAGTTCAGTTCGATGAGTCTTTAGCATGGAGGCTACTCTTTCGTTGAAAGGGATTAGCTCTTTGGGCGGTGGGGTGGCTGGTGTCCCAAGTGAACGTTTGGCATGGATCGTATTTGGGTTGGCGGCCTGTACCTCGAGCGGACGATTGGCGTGTGCCCATGGTAGCGGTGCGGCCGTAGACGCTGCAGCTTCATCAATTAGTTGAACTGGCTAACGATGCCGGTTGTCCAAATGTTGGACTTCCGCTCCTGCTGGCTACAATCATTTTCCGACTTTTTTGCCTAATTGTTTTAGGATACTGAACACCGCTGCAGTCTCACAACTTAGCGACTTCTTTTCCTGGTCAGCGAGCTTGGGAAGGCTTGGGGGAGTAAAACTGCACGACGGTGTCGCCCTGTCTAGATCATCCGATAGTAGCGAACACTCGCTCGCGGCATAGGCTTTGCAAATGCTCATCCACACGTTAAGCTTTCGTAGCTGCAGTTACAGCTGTATCCAGATTTTGTTAAGATCCGCTCTGAGACATTTTTTTTTTTGTTTTGTGGCATTTAAATTTTGATCCAACGAGTAGCTGGGGAAGAGGTGGGTCTGCACAGTGCCCCGCATTATGCGGATGGAGTAGGCTAATCCAGAGCATGCCAGTTCTTCTGGATGTAATAATTGCATTTGTATAACGTTTTTCTTTATGAGGGAAAATCTAAAAATTTACCTAAAAAAAAGTTATGTTATATTTTATGACCTTCCAGCCTGAACTCTAATTACTTTCCATTCGCCTACCTGACTTGAGTCCTTTAAATACAGAATCAAGGCAGATCATCCCTACAGTTCGAATTAAACTTTTGATAATTCAACCAACGCTCTTTAACTCTAAAATCTGTACGATGGAAAATCTTAATATGGCTCATTTTCCTGCCCTTAAGCGTGAACATTTAACGTTACTTCAAGACCACTTAGACAGCCTTGAGTTTCGAATCAAAAATTTCTATGCCAACTCTTACTTCGATATCATAGTCACATCAAAGATACACCACCAGTTGAATCAAGAAAAATCACCATTGAACTCAAGAAAAGTGAATTCAATGACATCAAGGAGTACACCAAAGAAAAGTCAGTTAATCCCCTTCGAACACGCATTCATCAACTGAAAAAGCTTCACAAATGTTTTACAATTACTCGCACTGCAGCATCTGTTACATGTGACCAAATCAGAAAACATTTAAAAAATCGATCCGTCGACGTGTACCTCTACGAAAGAAAATCATATTCATATGTTGCATCGGTTTCGGACTCGGATTATGAGACCGAATCAAACTCATCGACAATCTTTCTTCCGAAAATTAGACCTAATCACGACTATCCAAAACGTCTAATTTCATACTTCGACATGTTACTCTTGGGTCCAAATGGAACACGGTTTTCAACTTCGGTTTATGAACGAATTCGCAACAAAGGTGCAGAAGAATGTACAAGAGAGCTATTGACCGATGTTTTCGGAGAGAAGGTTCTTGCTACGCACACCTTATCCTGGAAATATGATAGACCGAAATTTGTGAATAAACCTCGATTTGGGTGCGTTTCCGTCTGCCGACATTATTCGATTTGTTTGTTCGAAATACACCATAAGCCAGCGAAGAGTATACGAAATAATCGAAGAAAAATGTGCTGATGCCGAAAGGGAGTATAAAAAGAATTTGACTGAATGTTCTAATACCAAGAATAAATTTTGTAAATGATTTTCAAGATTTTAAATAAAAACGAAATAATAAACAAAAATTTAATTTTTATGTTTTCTAATGAAAGGTTTTAAATATTCTTCTATTGATGTTAAAGATACTCGCTGAATATCACTGTATGCACTCTAGCTGCTGGGTAGTAGTTTCTGTGATAATTGTATAAGATTGTCCTAGACATTTGTAAACCAAGTGACCTACGGTTTCCTTTTGTCTTTTTCATTGTGCATGGTTTTAAAAAGGGGTGCCCATCTAGACAGTGGTCATTATTATCGCCTTAGGGAAATTACCATCCAATCCTGGAGAGTTGATACGCTTAACGCGTAATACGCAAAATGAAAACACTAAACTGCTTACACTGCGATATATGTATGTATGTACTATTTGTATCTTTAATAAATTTAATTAACCTATGTTACAAAATTTCCACTTAAAACCACTGACATACATAACAAGGTCAATCAATACCGTGCTACTTTAATGAATTCTCAATTAAGAGTCAAAACATTTGTCGTAACGAGAAAAGCTAAGAGAAAATAAAAAACAAATAAATAAATTTTCTAAAAATATTCATGTAGGGCCTCGGCACAACACTTTGTGTAGTCGTTTTGCACATATGTACGTAGCAGATTTAAGTTTAGTGAACACTATAGGCACTCGAACATCTTATATACCGATACAACGAGGTACATTACCCTCAAATTGAGAACCATTTTTCGCTTTTCACTTTTGAGTTCATTCGAGTTTATTTGCCTTGTCTTATTGATTTTTGTTAGCAGACTTAAGACGGTATTTGAAAGGGCTGTTTTTGAAGGATTATTTGTTTGTCTACATGTGTATTGGGATTTGTTAAAAAACCGCCCTTTAGATACAATGAAAGGAGCAACCACCGCCACTCATAATACTCACAGTACTGCACTGCACCAGTACGATGATAAGAGTGATAGAAATGATTCGGAAGTATTTCAATGAATTGCATTGGATAGTTTTGTGATAGCAATTTGGAATCCTTTAGAGTTGGTACCGACACTGGTGGTATTTAGCATATACACACATGCACATGCATAGTATTGTATAGCATTGAGGGTGGTACATATCTGATGAAGGCTTAGCATGCTATTATGACCGATTTTGAAAGGGAATATAGACAAAAGTACTCCAATTAGAATTGATGTAGTTAAAACCATGTCGTGTGAGGTTTGAGATTACGTTTGGGTTTTGCAAAGGCTTTATAAAGATTATCGATATTCTGTCGTCCGGTGCTGCCTTTATTTTGATATGGACAAACCCTTTATTTAAATAATAATTATTTTATTTTTGCTTGTGTTGATCTTGAGTCCATTTCATGACATGCACAGAAAATGTGTGGAAAAGGACTTTATCGACAAGTTTTAGAATTACTCAAATTTTTACTTGCACCTACATATAGGGCAAGTATTCACTCGAGATTTTATTCAAACTTGACATTACTATGATGGAGAAGTCCGAAAAAGTGGGTCCACCAATTCCGTCTGTCTGTCTGTCTGTCTGTTTGTCGGTCTGTCTGTCTATTCGACTGCAGCCTAAACGCCTGGACGGATTTGCTTTAAACTTCATATCTAGAGTCTGTGGGATAATCCCTAGAGGCGAAATTGGAATTTTCATTCTCACCTCAAAATTAACGGTACTTTACTTAAGGCCGATTTCACTAAAAATGGATTTTCTCGAAAACGGCTCTAACGATTTTGATAAAATTTTATATGTGAGTTAGGTTTGGTATATACTATTAGGTGGCATACCACGTTTTGCTCGAAAAATGCGTATAACGGTAATTTTAGAAATTGGCTGTTTCTCGGCTATTTCTTCAGCGATTGAGCTTAAAATTAATATCTGACGTAAGTATGATAAAGGCAAACATATGACGTACCAAATTTTGGAACTGCCACGCCCACTTTTCAAAAATTTACATTTTTTCAAAACTTTTACTAGAAATCGAAAAATTTGTTAAAACGAAATTAATAGGCCTTGAAGTTCTCTATAATTCACTTGAACATCATATATGGCCATACCTACTTTTTGAGGGCATTTTTGCAAAAAAAAACGAATTTGCGAAATCTCCAAGATAGCATCAGAAATAGAATCAGTTCAATGTAATCAATTCCATCAAAAATGCAGAATGCCACGCCCACGTTATTAAGCCTCATGTGTAAGAAGAAAAAAACTTGAATTTCAGTCCCTATAAGATTGTAAACTTATAGCATTAAGGTGCAAGTACGTACGACCCAGTCGTGCACTTTATTTAGTATGTGTTCACCTAATCTTAAGTTGTATTAGAATTTACATCAGTATTAAGTTCGTTGTTAACTTTAAGGCAGTAAAATGCCTAATAAACCGCCGAACTAAGGAGTAACTATGTTAACTATGAGTCGTTCATAATACCTCAAACGCCAATTATAATAATACGATAGGTGCGTTGGATTATTTTTAAGGAAGCAAGCCCTTTAAGCAAATAACAAAATGAGTTAATTTTTTTAAATTAGTTTAGAGACTAATCAAGACGGATATGTTAGATTTTTCGAATGTCTTCCATCAGTATTATTATTTAATATTTTTGTCAAAGATATTAATTTTTGTTCATTTGTATTAAATAATCTTGTGTAACACTCTCACCCGTTTAAATGCAGTTTTTAACTTGGTTTCTGGATACCAAGCTCATGCGGTACTTGACTGTCTGCGCTGGAGTCAGACTAGAAACCATTCTTTTTTGAATGCACAATTATTTAAAATGTAAAGTTCTATTCGCTGTAATATTTTTTCCAAACCGTTTATATAGCTTAAACTCCTAGAAGGTTTGCATTTACAAAGCTGTAAGCCTGATGTTCAGCAGATTCGTTTAGTGTCGCTTACAGACGAGTATGCTCACGTAAATATTATAGACAACATGTGGAGAATCATACCAATTCCTTCACTTATTCACAAAGACTGCATTAGAAGTTGGTTCAGTTTAGAGTATGGAAACGCATACGCATGAGCTCGTGTTATGAATTGCATGCTAAAAACTGCCTAAAACCGATAAGTTAGGGTAAAGTAGGAACAACGCGCTGACATGTTCGCATGTTCGTTTTGTATCCCATGCAATATAGAAACACATTGAGAGTCGTTTTTATTGCACACAACAAGGGCCAACATAAATGAGTCGCTTAGTATTCCAAAGAGAGCAGGTGTACATGTTCATGTATTATTCACGAGAAAGAGAGAGCTGTTGATCAATTATAATTGACACTTGGTTATAGGAAGGTGTACATCTAGCGCAAGCCCTTATGGCATGGGTTAGGTAAAGGTAGGTTTACGTGATAGTATCAGAATATGTGCATTGCAATACCATAGGATCTAGAAAGCCTTCGCTCAAATCCTACCTTAACCCATTTATGCCCGAATATTTTTTTCTTCAATATTTTGTTTAATTTCACCTATTTTAGGTAGGAAAACACTTAAGCAAATGAGTAATACATTTTTTCCCCCTGGTAAGAAATTCGAGATTTTAGGGTTTTTAAAATGTTGCGTTAACGCACCAATAGGCAACCAACGTATTTTTGTTTTACATATTTTTTATTTTTATTTTGCAAATACAATATTAGGTAGATATGTTCTTAATTGAACTTTAATTTAATCAGCATTTGAATGAAATTCCACGAAACATTTATCATGCAATGCAATGTTGTATTGACTGCTTCGCTTGAGTCCTGGAAAAAAACAATTTTTTGTAATCACGCAAATTATTTGAAACAATATATACACTATTTTATCTCCTGTGACAATAAGATGTTGTCCTTTAATTTTCTCTTGTGAATCTTGGGTCTTTGGTCTTCCACTTCGTACTGGTGAAGTGGTGAGTAACCGTATTTTTTCAAAAGACCAATTGCCAGTTGCCTCCTGAACTCAAGTTGATCTAAACTTTTTACGTAACAATGGAGGTGTACCATTTCTTACCTCGAAATCCAATTCGGTAGCACGAAATGTGTTCATCTAGCAAATCTACACCACTCATATGAGAGTTGTACTCATAATTTACATTTGGTTGAGTGATATCTATCTTTCTTTTCTAAACAAATGAAAACCTTTTTGCACTCCTTAGAGGATAAGTGCCATAGACATTGGACACCATGGTAACTACCTTTTTGTCCTTCCACCTTGTTACAATTTGGCCAGTTCCTTTATCGTAGTAGGAGGTAAAGTAACCCCTATCTTTCTTACAAAATTCCTTCTTATCCTCTAATTTTATATTTTTCAAACGATTTTCACGCAAAGTTCCTGTTTTACGGAATTGCATTATCGAAAGTTTGTGTAGAAGATCTGGGCTTGAAAAAAAGTTATCAAAGAAGAAGGAAAATTGTGAAAAGGGGAACTCGTTGGCGAACGTTTTGCTAAAGTGCAGAACGACTGATTCTCCTAATCCTAAAAGGGGATCTTTATCCTGTGTCTTCCCTTGATATATATCAAACTGAAGACAGTATCCATACTTCAAAGTAGCTACCGAAGCCTTGTATCAGAATCTTACGGGCTTATTCCAAAGAAACTGCTTGCAACTATGTTTGCCGAAGTATGGTATCATTGATTCGTCAGCAGATATATTGCTTTTCATTGGACAATATTGCAAACATTTTGTATTTAGGTGATTAAGCAGAGGTCGAATCTATTAGATATTAAACGTGTTTGAAAAAATAAATGCTACAGAGTATCGCACTTACCTTATTCATCCTATTCGTTGAAGAAGAGGGAAGGTTTGGTTGTACAAAGTACAGGTTTGAAAAAATGTCTTCAAACTTATTTCTTCGCATAGCTTCAACAACTAAAGTATTATGAGAGTCTTCGCGGAACTCCCAAAACATTCGCTTTCTTGGTGTATGAATATATCCGCTTATTATAAGGATTCCAATGAATGCATATATTTCTTATTCCTCCTTAAAAACGAATAGACTTTTGTTTTTTCAAAAATCAAGTTACTAATTTCTTCGTCCATAAAAAGTTCGAAGAAATCAACAGCGTGGCTCCCCGAAGATAAAGTTAGAGGCTTAGGATAACTCATATCTGAAAACTCATTGTTGTACACAACAGTATTCAAAGTAAGGTTGTCCTCGTCACCACATTTCCACTTTTGAGGTATTCTGAACCTCACTTCACTCACTGCTTGGAAGAACGTCTGCGCTGCTGTTCCCATGAAATACCATTTCTCCATTGGACATAAATTGTCTACTTTTCAGTCGATTTGCATCTTCATTTTCTTCATTTCCCAACTCTTTATCTGTTAAGTATCCATCTTCTCGAAGAGTTATAACAATTTCACCCGGAACATCATCGTCATTAGTCAAATTCTTAAAAAACTCCAAAATTTCGCCAATAGTAAGACTTTTATTCCTATATGAAAAAAAATATATCTTACACTTGCATATCCCATTGATGCGTTAACGCAACACCCGTATTCTGCTTGTTATAATAATATGATCTATTTACTTTTTTGATCAGGTTTTTATTTCATCACACTTATGTATGTTTATGTAGTTTAAATTGTTTCAATTACCCAGATGTCATATATTAAAATTTATTAATTTTTTGTACTTACCATGCCATTTCCACAACCAACTTTACTTTTTTTTCTTTAAGATTTATTTTCACAACTATAATCACCAAAATACCAACGTTTTTACTCACCGAAAACTTTGAAGTAACGCGAAACTACAAAGTCCACTATTTTAAATGTGTAATAGCACTTTCAAAATTTAAATTCTTGGTAAATTCAAAAATTTATAAATCGAAAAGGTTTACTATGTTTTTTTGTTGCGTTAATGGTCATAAATGGGTAAAACCATTTGCAAATTATTGTACAGCGTTAGAGGTTTCGAACAACTTCACTCGCCACCAAAAGCTCATAAGTAAAGATTTATTCGGATAAGTACAAAGAAGATTCAGAGTAATATTTGTTTAGCCCTTAGATTGAGATAAACATGTCTTTTGTCATATGGCACACATGACAGGAGAATCCATTAGTTCTGGCTCTGGAGCAATTTTAAAAATATAGCAGAATTCAAATCAAAATTAGACAAATAGATGACTCTTGACTGAATGAGTAGACTAGCGTAGAGCTCATATTTAGCAGCCAAAAGCAGAGCGTTTATAATGCGAACCTTCTGTGTGAGATAAGGATTGTGTAGTGTCAAGACTCTCCTTATATCTAGTCTACCAGGATAGGTTACGGACTAAGACAAAAGGTATGTAGGTAGGGTATAATCAGTGCTTAACGAAATGAATTTTAATTTCTTAAGGACCATTATAAGCTAGTCTTAGAATGTCTGTTTTAACTGCCTTCTGCTTGTCTAAGACGTCGTATGATTGAAGTGTGTGCGTAACCATTCTCGAATCATTCACATGGTTCAATGACAACTTTACCATTGTCTGCTTAGCCAGTCACCCTGAAACCTTGTCCTTTTGGGATAAGTTGTAACAAATTCGTCAAAAGATGCGAAAGAAAGTTGACAAAATTTCGAGTCGAAAAACCAGCCAAGATTGTATTGGCAGAAGTTGGTTTTTAAATACGCCAAGCAAAGGCTCTCGGACTATCAATATTACTATGGTCTTTCTATGGTCGATACAATACCTCGCTCTTTTGCTGATTTTTCAGGGGAAATAGAGCTGATTCTAATTTAACGATGCTGGGATATTGGCAGTATATTCAGAGTTCTTTGCGGCAGAGATATGTAGTTGTTTATCAATATACCTAGAATCTTTATATATACAAATGAATTGGTGTCGGGTTGTACGCGCATAACTCAGCTGAACATCATCCGATTTGAAGGGGGACTTTTTTGTTGGATTCATATTGAGCCAGGTAAACACACTACGGAGCCAAAAATTGGTAATTTCTAATCGTGAAAACCCGAAATTGCATACTTTCAGGGGTAGATGATGGCGATATTTGAAAATTCCATTTTGTATGTGAAGGATACGTTGTTGGAAGGCGGTCGAACGGCTCATTCAGCGTTAAGATTGCCATTGAATCTTCAGATGAATGACGAACCAGAATGCGACATTTCCTGTTCAGTTTCATTCTTTCAATAAAAAGGCTCGTCTTTCGAAAGAGACATTAATAATTTAATCAATTTTAGGCCGAACGAATTTCACCGAGTCAACTAGTTTAAGAATAAATGATGGAAACCTTACGTTTCTTTGGGATAAATGTAAAAACTTTCTTCTAATGTGTGTATGAAGTATACCTTCATCATTACTTACTGAGTCGACGCTTTAGTTTGCGGTGAACATATGTATGTAGGGCTCAACCAACAAACTTCTTCAGTTAGTTCCTTAACTAAATGCTTCACATTGTGCAGTCCAGATCGGTCTCGTTCTACTTTTCCGCGCCACCTAAGATGAGTTCTTACCATACGACCTATCTTTAATCTGGGAGTTTGGACTAAATCCAGACATCCTTTCCACAGTCACCAACTAGAGAAGAACCGTTTCGGAGGTCTACTGAATTTCAACGCCGGGTATTATCTCCAAAAAATTCTTGCTGACTACAAAGTTTTAAAACTACACGTTGTCCAAAATATTTTGGACTATGATTTGAAGGAGTTGTTTGAAACTAAAACTCACGTTTATGATTCGAGAAGTTTGAATGATATCGATGAGTTGATTTAAGAATGTAGGTACCTACTTAAATGTGCTTTTTTATTAACTGAGTCGAAACTTTTGAGTTTAATCCCAGAAATAAGCAAACGCCTTTCAAGGGGAAACACTTGTAAATTGCAGTTAACCGAATAACTATTTGCATTCAATTAATTATTATATAATATTTTACATTGTCATCTCTAACCACTAGTCAATTATAAATTATTATTTTTTTCCTTTTTCATTTTGCATGTAGTTTGCTAAATTCGTACATCAAAGCAAATGAAGAATAATAACTATTTTCTAATCCATTGTTCTTTCAATTGTTGCTTTGCACAACTTTGAAAGGAAAAAGCGAATAAGAATCATAAAAAAAAATTCATAAAAAATGATAGTCATTCGTAGAAAAGCAAGGTAAAAACAACAATCTACTCGTACCAGACAGATTGTCGCCTCAAGTGAATTTTATTATTTTGTACTTTGCTTATACATACATACATACATATGTACATACATACATATTTACAAGTGAATTGTGGCTCGTACATGAGATATTACTCATTCTCGTGCTGTCATCGCAATTTTTAAAAGTACCTCGAAACATGTGACACGCTATTGAATACCGTCCACCACAGGTGATGTAGGGAATTATTTTGTTTGCGCCGTTTCATTAAAAAAGGAAATTCATGTAGAAATGTATAATTAAAGCAATAGCATATGTGGCAGGTACTTTACGGAGACAAAGTCCAGTTGGATCGCCATTGCTGAAAGCCAATATAATTAGATAATGTAAAATAAAGCAAATAATTACCTAGTTTTAGTAGAATGATTAACGATAGAATTAATATGTCAGCAACATTCGATAATAGATTCTGATTCAAGTTGCCGCAGCAATGCGGCAGGTGTGCATGCAGAAAACCGCACCGCACGACACGATTAAAGTTGCTCAACTTTTGCATTTTTCATACTAAATCTATTAAAGCTCTCTCTGTCTGTAATTACGTTTTTCATAATAGAATGGAGGAAAAGGCAAGTGCACTCCTGCTACTATGCGATATATTTGCACAATTTTAATTCATAATAGTGATACTATCTGTAAATACATACATAAGTGTTTGATTTTGCGGTAGATGCAGTTTAGATGCGGTGGCTTTGGGAGTCAATTACATGTACTCACAACCGAAATGGAGGTTTTTGCCTCCACTCACTCTGTAGCTGTATAGACGAGGTAGTTTGTGATGTGTTTTTTTTTTCTAAATCTGGGTTATAGCTTACCAAGGTCCAATCAACCTAAACTTGGGAAAGATATAAATTTTTATGATTTCTCAGAATTGGTAAAAGGACGGGGTGACGATATAGAAAATTTAATGGAAATCCCCATTCGTGCTTTGGAAAATACCAAAATGCTTTTTGTTTTTTTTTTTTCTAGATAAATAAAAATTAGGCAAGAAATCAGGCCATAGGCTAGTCAAGGCCAATTGACTGATGTCAGACAAGAAAAAACTCGGAAAACGCTTACAAATAGCAAATCGTAGCTTAGAACTGTGAGAAGACAAAATTCCTACCGAGGTGAATACTGCAACGACATACAGTTGTGGCGAACTAATTAAGAACAATAGTAAGTACTGGCAACACCTTCGTCCAACAATAAGACAAATGGCAACAAAAATCAGAAAGTACCGTTATCACTTCACTCACGTCTGTTTTCATGAGAAACTGCAAATGTCAAAGTTATTACTCATTGATTCACAGTTTAAATCGGTTTTTAATGTGGTAGTCGGTAAATTCGATTGGCGATATAATTAAGAACGTTAAGATAAATTAGTTTGTTTGCAAATTTTAGCTGTTCACAGAAAAAAAGTTTTCGGTAAACATACTAATTCATTTTAAATAAAAGGTATATTATAAGTTTTTATTGCGTTTAAAGGTATTTTGGATATGATATGGGTAAGAAAAAGAGCTGTACACCAGGCATGAGGGATGCCATAATAAGACTTCGCAATAATGAAAAATTGTCCTATGATGCTATAGCGAATAAAATGAATTGCTCAAAGACGATGATTTTTAACGCTGTAAAGTACGTTGAAAAACATCAAACTACGGAAAGCGTTCCAAGACGTAAAAGACCACGTAAAACAAATGCAGCTGAAGATAGGCTGATAGTTCGTATCGCAAAAAAAAATCCGGTTCTGAGCTCTAAGGATATAAGAAAAGAAGTTTTCGGTGAAGACCCAAATGCACTTTCGGCACGCTCTATTAGAGAGCGATTGAATGAAAGTCAGCTTTTTGGGAGATCAGCAAGAAAAAAACCATTGCTTTCGCTGAAAAACCGAAAGGCTAGATTGGCTTTCGCAAAAGAACACAAGGACTGGACGATCGCTAAATGGAAAAAAATACTCTGGAGCGATGAAACTAAAATCAATAGAGTGGGTTCCGATGGTAGACAATTTGTGAGACGGCCAAAAAATGAAGCATTCAATCCAAGGTATACTACAGTCACGCTCAAACATGGAGGAGGGAGCATTATGCTATGGGGTTGTATGTCATTCAAAGGAACCGGACCGTTGCACCGCATAGAAGGCATAATGAATGCTCAAAGATACATAGACATTCTTGAAGATGTAATGCTGCCCTATGCGGAGGAAGAATTGCCTGTAACGTGGAAATTTATGCAGGACAACGACCCGAAACATACTGCGAGGTCAACAAAAGCATGGTTTGAGAATAATTCTGTGGATGTTATCGATTGGCCGTCATGCAGTCCAGACCTCAACCCTATAGAGAACCTCTGGTATGAACTCAAAAGAGAAGTTAATAAGCAAAAAATTGGAAATTTGACTGAGTTATCTGAAGTCGCAAAGACAGCTTGGAAAAAGATAACACCAAAAAAATGTCAGGATCTCATTATGTCAATGCCAAAATGATGTAGGGCTGTCATTGCAAATAAGGGATTCCCGACAAAATATTAAAGAAAAAACGTTTATTTAAATGAATATTGATATATTTTCTCACTGTTCTTAATTAGATCGCCACCTATTTTTTTTCACAAAAGTATTTTAGATGAAATATTATGTTTATGTTAATTTTTTTGATACTGACTTGATTGTCTTATGTAACTGATATTTAGAACAAGAAAAAAAAAAAGGAAGAACCCCATTCTAACCAAAATTTTAATAAAAAAAACTTAAAAACATTTTTCCGGTGTATCGTTCTTAATTAGTTCGCCACAACTGTATGCATCGTAGAGGACTTGTTACATGTCAACGCTTTCGTGATTTTTTAATTGTTTTGTGTTTGCTGTTCCCAGTTTGAAGAACACCTTGCTGCTTGACAGTTTTTTTCGAGTAGGTATGCTTAGTCATAGATGCAGTGGTGAACCCATCTTCCCTTCATACTTACATGTCTTACCTTAATCGGCACTATTGTTTTGAAAACTTTGCCGGAAATCGATCCTATGAGACTGTTCTCATGGCCGTTTGATACCATATGCATGAATTGTTTCAAAATAATTAAATTTTTCGCGAAAGACTACAAGGTTAGACCTCGTTACGCGAAGACCTGTCCTAATAGCAACGGGCTGTATTTTAAGAAACTTGTATCTATAGGCTCTCAAAATTGCCAACGAATTAGGGTTCCCAACTTTGATTGAAACAAAAGGAGGACACCGATTGTACTAGCATTAGTTAAGTTCTTTGCATTTGTTGTTTAAAATAATAATGTAAATATATTTCTATGAATTTCTATAAATAATCATTTACATCATTAAAATAAAAACGAAAATAAAGTAAATCAGTGGAACACATAAACGAATAAATGATAAAATTCAGAAACCGTGGGACTAGAAACAGAAGCTTGTTGCAACTTTTGTTTGATTTAAAAGTGACACTTACTGGAAATACAGAAATGATAGAAGGATGATTACCATCATTCAGAACAGGACAATTGAGGAAGCGGAGAGGTGACGTGTTACGGCAATCTGTATGTTCAAATTTTCTGAAATTCACTCGATTATTTTGACGTTTGGAAAGTTCAATCGGTGTCTTTCGATGAAAGCGTGAAAAAAATATAAAAAAAATTTTGAATTTGCGACGCAAACAAAAGAAAATCAAAAATTCAATTGTTGTGAAAAGCATTAGTTTTGTTGTAGCCCCTTCGGGTAGGGGTTAGAATATACCCGAGGTAGGCACAACTGTTGTAAGAGGCGACTAAAATCCAACTTCCGTATACCGAGTGTATACGTAGGAACAAAACAAAGCAACAAGATTTAGTACCCCAGGTAACAGTCTACCTTTACTGAAAAATCTACCCTCTTCGGAGGTCGGATGTACGGATTCTGGGGAGAGTCACTTATCGCAATCTAATGACCCTTTTCATTAGGGTATCACGGAAAAGAAGTCCACCTGGAGCGCCAGAGCGCGAAAATCTGGACTCAGCGAAATTTAAAAGCTTTTGTGAAGAAAATAAGGCACTCTGAATCAAGCTTAATAAAATGGATCTACTCTATCAAGATCTTAAGAAAGAGATAGACTTATTATAAGAAGAAAATAAGGTTCTGAGGGACACACATTTGCAGAAATGTGCTAACATGAATGTTAGCTAGTCAGTAATACCACACCAACGAAGAAGAGCTAGCACGCGAAACGAAACGGGTCTCTAAAAAAAGACTTAATAAGAAACGATGAGTCGGTTCTTCGCTGCTCGAAGTCAATCCTTTAAAAGAAGAAAAGCAGAAACAACCACAAGAAAAACAACTTCAAGCGCAATTTCTTCTACCGCCACCAATAGGGGTCGTCGGGATAACGGAATATAATAAATTGCATAGCCTCCTTAGGAATGATAACATTTAAGTTACATCTTTGGGATATTCCACATGCGTGGAAAATTAATGATGACTACGGTGCAGTATTCCAAAAGCTAAATACCGAGAAGTTCCTGTGGTATACTTTCGAAACAAAGTCAGAAAGGAAGTGTTCAGACAGAACTATCAATCTAAACACGGAAAAGTAAAAAAAAATCCAGTCCGTCAGTCTTGTGCGAGCAGGGTCATTACCGAAAAAGGGTATCCATCGGAAATGGGTGCAGTTTTTAATCCCATTTTTATTTTTCTTGCTTGCGAGCAAAAGGAGGACATTTTTACTTAAAAGAGGACGGGAGGACAAAGTGCTGAAAAGGAGAACTGTCCTCCAAAAAGGAGGACGGTTGGGAACCCTAGTTCGAATATACTAGAATTGCTAGAAATTCGTCGCAATGTTGAGTTCTTTTATTCTTGTCCTACATAACATTACGGGTAATGAGATCTTCAACAGGATTGCTAGAAAAAGTGTTTTTAGGCTCTAAACTTGCATTGAGTCTTCGCGCATCCCCAGCAAGAGCATTCATTATTTCTTGTCAATATAATTCTAAGCGGGATGATTCTATAATATGCAAACAAAACCAAAAGAATGCTCCGAAATATCAGCGACATTCTTGCTAAGCATCTTATTTGCTAGGCTTGAGACACTACAATCTGTGAGGCTGGACGAGTATACGACTGCACTTTGGAACACATTTTATGTAATTATTGTCCGTTTGCTAGTGTTACCTAGCAGGTGTTCGCTGAAATATTGAATTCTGATATCGTAAGGTCTTCATCACTAAAGCGGTGGTCAGCTTATGTAAGTTGATTATTCTGTGTGATAATAGACAAACTTCATTTGTTTAGTCGAGTGTTAAATCACTAAAAAGCAAATCAATTTTAACAACAGAACAAATTAATAAAACATAACCTTATTTTGAAAACTATTTGGTAAAGGCTGTTTCACGAAGCATGGAAAACACAATACTATAGAACTTAGAACTTTAATTTTTTTTATAGAGACCGTTTAGAAATACAAAATACAAATATTTGGCGCAACAGATCTATGGGACCCCCCTGGCTTCTCTCAACCATTCGTGTCGTGCGTGTTATATTCTTTACACAAATTTGTGAAGTGTTTTCATGGCAGTTACACTCTTGGTTGTTTATCAGAGACTCGTGAGGGGTAAGGACCTTGAAAGAAATTTTAAGTGTTGTTCGGGAATTGAACGTCAAACTCCCAGCTCCGTAATCCAACGCACTAACCACTGTAGTCACGGCGCCCCATAAAGACCGTTTAGATAGCATAAGATGCACCAATTAACAATGAGAGAAAATAAAAACTGAATTTAAAGCCTTTGCAACCAACTAAAGGTTGGTAATTTAAAGTAGACGACAGAAGAAAACAACAATGTCCTGTCCTCTCCTTCCTAATAAACCACGTATCTACGTTTTTTTCTGCATAAAGCCACATGTATCTACAATGTGTATGTGCTTTTCAAAAGGGCCACCAAATTCAAATTTAGAAATGTTCTGTTTTCAACTAAATTTGTGTTCATTCACTTTACTTCATACTTCAATTACCGAAGCATACATACATATGTATGCTAACCTACGCTTCTGACATTTGAATGAATTGATGTTCGTTTGCTCGTCCGACCTTTGGATGGCTAGCATTTATTAAAAAATCCATCCACACACCAGAAATACAAACGGCTATGCAGGACCATATTCCAATGTTTTTTTTTTTTAAATTAATTTCTTTGTAAATTATTATTGATATTGGCACTACTAGCGGGCACAAGGACAGATTTTTGTTAAACTTTATTCAGGAAATCTAAAAAAAAATCCTGTACCAAAATCTATAAAAAAAAAAACCGTGATCGTCCCTTTTCCAGAAAATCGATTTACATATCCACTTTGTTTGTATACATTGGGTGTGCATTCAAAAGAGGATGCAAAAAGGAAACTCACTTTTCCGGAAAAACCAACGAGTACAAACTACGAGTATAAGTAGGTCAGTTCTGCATGAGTAAAATTAATTTATTTCTCGTTTTGACTTGAAGTTTGTTTGCATTTTATCTTGCATTACACATTCAATTTTCAAAAGCGCTCCCAGTTATTTAATACAATGAACAGAGGAAGGACTCTTGTCTAGCTTTTGATATACTAGAGTTGTAGGTACATTAGTACATATGTATGTACATTAGAATGTAATTAGATATTTATTGTGTTGAGTTTTGTAAGAAGGACATACACGAATATTTAATTTTACTTTGCTGTCTTTTATTTTTACACGTTTCGTCGCTTTGTTATAAATTTTACACGTATCCTTTCAAGAGTTGAATGGGAGGAGGATCTGCGACTACAAAACACGAGATCCAACAATCTAAATATAAGTATCTCTTTCGGCCTTCATAATCACTGTAACGTCTTTCAGGAGCAGATCGTGGACATTAAGAAGAATAGTCAAGACGCGGTCAAATTTCTGGAAACTTTCATATCTAATTCGAAAACTGCACAAAATTGTCGTTTGACTCCTAACTAGATGGCTAAACAATTCAATATTGACTTAATCTCGGTGCCGGGACACAGATATTTCAGGGAATTGCATCGCCGATGAACTCGCCAGACAGGGTACCACAGTATCGGTTTTATCGGATAAGATGAAAATCCTTTTTTAAACTCCTGCTTAAGCTCAACACTATTTTAACCTTAGATGGGTATACGGCACTATGTGCCTTATTACAAATCAGATCTGACCCAAGCTGGATTAGAAAGGTTCCAACTGTCTGATTAAACAGAAAAGGTCCCTCGTACCAATCATAGTAGGTGTCATTACGGGGCACTGCATTATCGATAGATATGCCATTAAGCTGGAACTCATTGCTAATGACTTCTGCGTGAACTGCAAGGACGAGTAAGAGGAGTACACTATACCTTAACTCGTTTGCACGTGCCAAGTTCTTTGCACTCCCAGAAAATTGCATTTATGTAGGTGCCTACTTCTTCGAAAATGCAACATCAATAGCTTCTAGCGCTTTATGTTAAAATCCTGCTGTTTCCTAGGGTAGCCTTATAGGGATTTTAGATCAATGTGGTGCCACAATAGACCTTTATTATAGACAGGCTATAAATATAAATAGTAGCATGTCATTGCATAGGGGAAAATGAAACCTCAAATCAGGGCACATCTACTTTATAAGGAATGTATCAGAAGATGAGAGATTCATGGAGTATCATAGGAATGAATCCCGATGGATTATAAGTAACTTTCTATAAAAGTTTTAGTTAAATTTTGACTAAGGTGTGATGTGTCTTCTTAGTTGCTTTGTTCTTGAATACCTATTTAAACCAACAAAAAGTTATTTGTGTATCCCGAAATACTTTCAAAATGTGTATTATCTTCTTAAAGTTGAATGAATTTGGTTTATAACAAACTGACTTGTTTAATTCAATCTGGGCATGATTAATGCCCACACGATAAGTGAAAGACAATAAAATCAAATAATTGAGATTGATGAACAGCATAAATACGCTTTTAAGAGCTACAGTCAATTTGTTTGTCTAAAGATTTTTAATAATTTGATAGACATCTATTTTATGGCAGTCTCTGCGAGGGAAGTCAGCCAGACGCTTGTCAAATTTAAATGCTAAAAAAATTAGTGCTAACAAAATAAACCTGCAAGAAGATTAGTTTGACATGTTAATGATTGTCTGGAAATAAAATTCAAAATGTTCCTTCGATAATTAAACTAAAAAAAAAAAAAAACAAATTAAATTCATTAACCAATGATTGTATAAATCATTGACTTTCTCGGTGAAGGTTATGTGTTTCTAATCTATAGTGTACGTATGGGTATAAAAATAAACAAAACAATTTTTCTCCGGTGTCATGTATTGTTTACAATATTGTACATATGGATATATAGTATATATAAGACAAAGAAAATATTTATATACGAGTATATCTATTTTTTTCTTATTTGTTTAAAAAAAACACACATTTTCTATTTTTATTTTAACTTGCCCGCAGAACAAAGATAAGATTTATTGCAGGCGTTTTGCGGTTTAATTTGAGTAGCTTGTGCCAATCATATGTCATATTGTGAACAATGCTTTGCAATGTCCGATTTGTGTTGGCTATGTTTTTGTTTAGTCACATGTTAGTAAAAAATAGCTACTCTACTCGTGTCATCACACTCAAAATAAGAACTTATTCTGTCTAATTGATAACAAAATGTCAAATAAGCCATTTTTATAAGTGTACGTTCGGCTTGGTATGCAGAGTAATTATCATTTACAAATTCTAAGACGTGCGTATCTGTATTCGCTTTATTCATTTCTTTACATGGTATGTCTTCATATTTACGTGTGACGACGTACTTCCAACAATAATTTAGGCAAACAGTCTTACAGTCTAGACAGCTTTTCCGTTTATGTTTCTTTATTTTCGAATAAATCCCTATTTGGTTGTTAAGGTAAACCCTATGAGACTCGATAGACAGTGTTCAGTTAGGAGACCGATAACGGTGTTGATCTGCAATGGCTTTTATATAACCAACCATATAAATACTACGTTTCCGATTAATCTTTGGCTAGATCTCTTGTGCCATTATTCCATTTTTAGTCTTGCTGACTGCATATAGCCTTAGCAGACTAAAATAAATACTCGTCAGAATCCAGTATCCTAAAGTCTGGTGAAATCGTTAGGCTTGCTGTCTGCCGGAGTGTCTGTGGCATAACACAGAGTACTGGTGAATGTTGAAATTCTCAACAATTCGAGATATCTATCTGCCACTTGACTGTTGGTAAAAATACTACTATTACCTTACTAATTAGCCCGGACAAGATTTCCTTAATCGCAACCACTATATGGGAATGGGCTGCGGAATATGGGACGTGAACAGAAATGTTCCGATTGTTCTATTAGGAGAAGATACTACCTCCGGATTCCGAATTTGAAAGCATCTTTGTAAAATTTTACTTGATCTCCTTCCAATTCGGCAAAACTTTACAGTTCCCGGAAACTACGTCATAGAAAAATCAGACCTATGTGTAAAATTTAATTAAACATAGATCAACACCATTACAAAAAAGGCTTTTCTGGACTTCGTACCAAGTTGAATGCAATACTGAGTGGCTAGGATGTAGTAGTAATGCGTTCTGCTATTGAATAAATAGAAGGTTGAGTTTTCCAATTCCATCCATACCCATTTAATTTGTAAAAATTAGATTGACAGCACCGCAACTCCACTTAGATTAAACACCATGAACTATCAGCCGAGAAGAAGCTCTGGAGAAGTAGTCCAACTTAATTTTATTGGAAAAGATCCAACGAGTTGCATCTCTCAGTATTACTGGTGCACTGAGAACCTCTCCCACTGCAGCGCTTCAAACCATAATCCACTTACTCCCAATCGACATCGTCAGCAAACAATTGGTTGCCAGCTCAGCAATAAGGCTGAAAAGCTCTAAACAATGGAAGGAGCAACACCCACCTTACACATCGGCAGCACAATGGACCGCCTCTGGTCTAAGTGCATCTTCCCATCGTGGGCCGATCCTAACCAACCAACCAACCGTCAGCTGAATGCAAAAAATATAGTCGACGCTTAGTGCGGACACCACTCATGGAGTAAACTCTGACATCTAATGATACCCGAGTTTCAAACCACAATCTATCCTATCTTCTTTCCTATGTTTCCACTCTTGCAAATATGTATATGAGTAGTGAACTATATGCCATTAGGTATCATAAGATCAATGTGTCCTAGATTTTCAGGAATAATAAATTAGAAGGAAATCATCAGAAAAATTTTCAAAATACATAGGTGTCAGCTATGACCACCAGTGAGGCTTATACTTCTGTATCGAATAAGAAATAGTACAGCGCGATTGAGAATATATGTATGTAAGAGGCCAATTCGCTTTAAGGCTAAAGGACCAACAACGTGTTTTCTTCATTTAAACAGATACACATACATACATACATATGGGCGGAAGTAATTTATCGGATAATGTGCCATTTCAATTCGGTGTCTGATAAACTGGATCCAACGATATCTCCAGGAGCTCTGCAAATGAGGAAGAAATAGACTAGATCCAACATAGCCTTTGCACTTAAGGTTCCTATTTCTTGAAAACATAGCAGAGGTTGTAAAGTCAAAGAAATATGAGTATACCTACATATGTATGTTAATTTATAAGTAAGACGAACTGGTTTACGAACTATTAAGGAAGTAGGCTATATCTGGTATTGTTTCTTACAGCTAACCTAAACTACATAGTTCCCCTACTTCACCGGTACTGCTGTGGACGTCGAATATAATTCTTTAAGATATGATATGATCTTTAGGTTATTAGACCTAAGAACGAAGCTATCAAGCCGAAATCTAACGTAGCTAACTTCTCTGAGCAAACGTAAAAACGTAAATATTCAAATGACCTAAAGTTGAAGTAAAAGATCCTATACCTAAAGACAAAGAAGCAAAACTATTCAGCTCTTTCGAAAAAAATCATCGGCTTGTAGTAAATTTCACAGTTCACTCTTCACTTCGAAATATGAACTTCTACGATCGCAAAAGTATGTCATGATCTCAATGTACACAAATCTGTTGGTCCAGATAGTATAATATCATTCTTAGGAGATAATGTTCAATGCTTGTAGAACGTTTCTGTAAACTTTTTCATTACCCTACTTCTCTGTGTATTTTCGAGTAGATGGAGTTACCAAGCTTTATCCAAGGTCATGGACATTTTTATAAATTATTTATTTGTACAAAATTTCTCGAATTACCGAGTTTCTTTAAGGATCTGCAAGTACGATTTTCCTAGCAACCGGTTCACTGGATATCTAAAACATGTATCAGTAACAAATATTACAAAATTTTCAATTATTGTCGAAAAACCAGACTTGACTTTTCAAAAATTTGACATAAATTCCATTCTTTTGTCAAAAATACAAGGAATTTAAAAGGAACGGAGTACTCATTTGATAAATAAAACTATAAGACCAACTTGTGTTGGACATATTATAGTCTGCAATTCACCCAACATGGATTGGTGCACCGCAAGGTTCTGTTTTGTTTCCGAATATCTTTCTAATTTTTGCAAAAAGATACTTGACTTCTCTGATAGTTATGATCCTCCAAACCATGACACCCTTGGATCAAGGGGTATGCACAATCGGTCTTCAGATCACCGTGGAACTGTAGCCATTTCATCTAAGGATTCAATTATTGACCTTAGAATCTTTTGACAAGAAGACTATGTGTGGGAGTAATTACTAATCCAGATCTACTTTCCTCTTGCCCAATCCAGACAATGTTTTCGGTATTCGAACCAACTTACTTCGTTAAGACATCGTACTGGTGCCGAAGAGATGTTTATGCCGATCGTTTCCAAAATTCCCTTCCTTAATGGCATTCTCTTAAATCTCTCTTAAATATTTACATACATTCCTCCTTTAAAGCAAGGACTTGATGTTTTTTTTTAAATTTCGGTAATTCTTGCTAACTATGAGTGTTTTGTGGTGCAGGTAAAATGACTCGATGGTAATTACCTACATATATATATACGATTTAAAACCAGGTTTCATGGGAAATATAATCACCTTTTTAGAGTAATATTATTGTGCACTCAAAGTGAGTAATAATTTCACCTAATATCTGGTGGAATTGTTTCCCAGAAAATAGAACTTGTAGTTCCTTTCGCTGCTTATTTTCTTCTACAAATAATTCAATTACACAAATTTATGACACCCATACATATATAAATGGTACCTTTTAAAAGAGTGGCAGTATTTCTCACTGTCAGTGAGAAATAATTTTACTATAAAAATGTGGATTTATTTTCCACCAAATGTGTACTTATGTATGTATGTAGTTCTAATATGGAGTAGATTTTCCTGAAGCTATTTTGCACCGTAGTATAGACTTCACGATTAAACAACCGTAGCAGCTTTGCAAACAAGAACACCTATGATAATAACAACGATTGAGACTACTAATTACTCAACAATGAATGGGTTTTTCCCGATCATTAAAAAAAGGGGCAATAGAGTATAGTGAATCAGTTCTCGAATTTTCATAAAATGAACAATTTGTTATCTCTGCATTATTTTTTGTACTCTATCCTAAGGGTATACATATTAAGTTTGATACATAGTTTGTAACATAGAGGAATAATTGAGATAGACCCTATAAAGTACCTGTACTTAATTATCGTTCGTCTGCCTGTATGTCACGTTTTGTATGCCTTATATTTTGAGCTAGACTTTTGAGAAAAAGATTCAGTACAAGTGAAATCCACCAAAACTAAATCCGGGATTTAGCAATGATTTCGGTAAATCCACCTAAATCTTCACTAAATTCCGTGGATTTACCATACGACTTGACGTCTATAAATTTCATCTAAACCGCGATTTATAATAAATGCCAGTTAAATCCTCAAGCGACACGAATCAAACGATCCTCTATTATGTCAGCACATGTCATTTTCGTGTGCTGAGAAAGAAAAAAAATAAGAATTAAAACGTCAAATAAATTCAAAATACATTGAGCAATTCGTTTTTTTTTTTAATTTTTGGTAATCATTTTAGTATTTCCGACCTCAAATTTATTATAGACAGCAATACAATTTGTAACAACTTCAAGAAATTATAAAAATGTTACCAGCTGGGACAGACTTTTTGAGAGCAAATGTCAATATAAATCCTAATTCTCGGTGGTGACACCTTACGTAAATCTACATCTTTTTTCGATAAATCCCGAATTTAATTTTGGTGGAGGCATAGCATTAGGTATCCAAATTCACGCATAGACACGCCCACTTTTTGGGGTGTTCCTATTTAAAAACTGATTTTGATGATATTTTGCAAGTTACAATATATATACACACGTTTGATGTTATCATTGTATCTGAATCCAAAACATAATAAGCCACGTACCCATTATTACGGCTAATAGAAAAAAAAGGATAAGATACCATATTATCCGTTCCAGACGGATTGTAGTTTCTCTATGTTTATTATTTAATTGCGTTGAAAAAATCTGACTTACTTTTTAGATTGGACGATGCTATAGCAAAACACTAATACACCCTGCTTCATTCTATATAATTTTTTTTACAATTTGATTCTGATTTTTTATTTTCGCAATTCTTCAATCCAAATAAACATAGAGACGACCCACGTTTTTATAGAACACACTGTGACTTCAATGAAATTGAATCGAAGTCAAAGTATGAAGAATAGAAAATAGAACAGATTTCGGATAATCTCCTTCTTTCAGAAACCTGTTTTATCCCAAAGAAGAGTCGACCAAAGTAGTGCGTTTGGTTGGAGATAAGTTAAATTTGAATGGCTTAGTTGTTCAAGACTCCAAAAATAGAATGGACTAGTCATTTATTATTCATAGAAAGTCCAGTAATATCTAATTTATACAAAAGATATGCATTTACAAGAATGTTTGATATACATAAGTAATAGTCCTCCACAAAAATACAAATTGTATTCTAGCGTGGCCAGCATATACTACAAACCACCAATACATATGCATATGAGATGGCTATTTTTTTACAACTGTCTGAAGACGGACGGATTCCAGCAGAGCAATAAAAAAAATGATTTATTACCATCAGATTTTAGCGAATATTTCCAGCTAAATCAGAGTTAAAACCTTTTCGAAAGTTTAGCTGTAACGTTCGCTTAAACATTAGCGAAACTTTTTGTTCACATAATGCTTCTCCACTAGACAATTTGTACGGAAAGCGAAGGAAGGTCTATACATCAAATCATATCGATCTAAAATGATTTATGACATAAAATGTCGTTTTTACGAGTTAAACTAAATGCACTCCCTTATCAAGACATACTGTAAGTGTGTCCAGCATAAGTCTTTTAGCGCCCACATTGGTATTGCTCATCAGTTCGACATATAGAAACATTTAATTCCTTTCTCTATCTTCTTTTGTTAACACCGCGCCGCAGAGAAAATATTAATAATATAACAATTACACACACGGCACACGCGTTTGGCACTTGAATACGATTATAGCTTAAGCAAGCACATTTTATGGTTCATCAAACTTTCCACACAAATCGCTAAGGTGAGGTTTGTTCTTTCATTCGAATGGAAAGGGGTTTAATTTCTAAAAGACAATGATACTTGTTTGTTTTTTTTTTTTATAAATTTATATTTAATACACAACCATTGTGAATTCTAGTAACATTTATGTATAAAAAAAAAAATATCTTAAATTAATTCAGTACAATCACAGCCTTAATCAGTACGCATTTTCATGCTTCACTTAAACCGTATCTTTTACGGACAGTGTACATACTACCTATATAAACTTATTTATAAAACGGCCATGGCAAAAATCACAATAAAGATAAAAATTAACCAAGGACAGATGAGCAATAAGCAAGCTACTTCCAGCATTTTGTTTGTTTTGATTTCTACCACAGTCCTCTATGTTTCAAAGTATTAATCAGATTATTATATTCCTCTCTAGAGTAATTAAACAAACAATCAAAAAAAAAAAAAAACTAAGATTGTGATAGTCGTACCCCCACACAGTTAGAAAATTCCGGTTCTCAATATTCCGGTTGTGCCAGACGCAGACGGATGATGATGATGATGATCCAAATCAATTTCCAGAATCACGTAAACAATATTGTGTGGCTCACTTGTGCTTTCATTAGCATTCATTTATCGTGTTGATTCTTAAAAAAAAAATGAATTAAAATAGATAGTTAGTATCTGGGAGATATTAATTAAATTCAATTTATTTTTGTTACCTTTATTTTTATTTTTTTAATGCCTCAAGTAGTAATCAGCAACGTAGTATATACCGCTCACCATTACGCTTTCTGTGATACTGACAGACTGAAGTGTTTACACGCCAAGCGATGAGCCATCGTCGTCGTCGGTCGCATTCGAACAAAAAATTACAAAATGATACCGATCCCGCCGATCTCTACCACACCTCACCATCACCACACCTATGTATATCATACAATAGTCGTGGTTGGTTAAGCGCTGCTTAGTTAGCTGTGGTGAATGCGGTGCATGTTTTGTGATAGCTTTTTAAACTGAATCTATACGAAGCTGATTATGCCCGGCAGTTTTTTTTATTTTATTTTTTTGATTGATTTGTTATATTACTGACAATATTGTTAAAAATGAAATTATCACCAGTGTTGAAATATACATATGTACATATATTTACCACGCGAAGTGATGTAAATCAAAATTATTTGTTACCTATGCGGGGAATCATGATGTCGTTAAAGTAGTTTTAGTTTAAGTACATATATTTAACTTTATAGTCGAGTACAATATCACCTACTCTTAAGGTGATAATAATTTCATTATGCTTTTAAGTCAGGAATAAATATTTGTTTGTGCACCCTATATCTTAGCGTTATAGTTACACATGTCACGTTGTAAAAGATTAGACACACTACTCGTATATTGTGCATCCAGATGAACATATTGTAGATTTTCTCTGCATTTTTATATACAAGTTATTCAAATCATTTGTCTAGACATGTGTCTTATCAACTGTCTAGCCGCATTCTTTCGATTCAAAAAAGATGTTCTTGCTATGGTATGCTGGTACGAATATGACAGTATCACATACATAAGTAAAGGGTGGGCCATCTGTTGGTGTTTTTTTGAATCATATGCTATTTTGACACTAACGCACTAACCTCTGGAACCACGGGGCCCATTTCGTTCCGCTGAGTTTCTGTCAATTTTTTGAGCGCATAAGAGCTTCGATGAGGCGCTTGTCAATCTCGGCGGATACGTAAACAAGCAAAATTGCTGTATTTGGGCTCGGAAAATCCACACCTAGTAATAGAGAAGCCAATGCAACCTGAACGTATGAATGTTTGGAGAGGTTTTGAGAGTGGCGACATTATTGGCCTATTTTTCTTCCAAGACTATAATGCAAGAAACGTTACAGTCAATGGAGAGCGCTACTGATGCATGATAACCGATTTTTTATGCCCATAAATTGAGGATTTGGACTTGGGGGAGCTATGGTTCCAGCAAAATGTGGTTACGTGCAATACAAGCCTTCCAATAATCAAGTTATTGTACACTAAGTTCAATCATCGTGTAAATCAGTCGTTTTGGTGATTTTTCTTGACCGGCATGGAGCTGCGATTTGACGTTGCTGGACTTTTTTTTTCTGGGATGCCATTAAAGATCGATGCTATGCGAACAATCCTTCAGGCACTCAAGAAGAATATTGGTCAAGCTATTCGTGAAATAGGGGGAAACCATCGAAAATGTATTGAAAAATTGAGTTGACTGGATGGCCTACTACCGAGGCAGTCATTTGAATGAAATAATATTCCATAATTAATCGGAAATTTGACTCTTTTCAGTGTCTTTTTATAGCCTTTTTAAAAACTTTTTAAACCAACAGATGGCCTGCCCTATACTAGATTTTATCTGTGGATTTATTAAAAAATAAAATATAAACAAGAATATGCCATCAACTTTGAGGTAGTAATGGACTTTGTCTATCTCGACTCGAAGAATAACTCTTGCCAATCGCTGTTTCTTTGGACTGAGAAGGCAAAGGAGTAGTAGAGGAGTTTCTGTATAAGACCTTGATTAGCCCAGTCCAGATTTATGGCGCTGAAGCTTGGACTCTATCTAAATGAAGTGGATGAATGCTCGGTCGCTTATAGAGAAATATTCTTCGTAAAATTTTCGGTCCCGGTTTCGTTGACGGGCTTTGGAGGAAGAGATTCAATGACGAACTATACGAGCTGTACAGCGTAAAGTAAGAAAGTAAAACGATTTCCCTACAAAATGTAAGATTTTTTTTGTGGTTTGTGACATGTAATTCCTATAAGTTGTTAAAGAATTAATAGCCTAAGTGCTCCATGTACTGTTAAGCTGTAGCCCCCCATTTGCCTAAATTATATGTGATGTGATTTTGGGCATCATAATTCGATGGACTATTTATACATGCCCGAGTCTGTAAATCTTAGTGCTCTGGCTTGGGCAAGATTCTTATAATTTTTTCTTTATCTAACGTTGACCATACATATGTAGGTCTCGTCCTTGTCAGATAATCGGCAAGCACCATTTCCCTCTAGGTAGCAAGGTTCACGCACATCTTGCACTGTTCTGCACGGTTTGAACTTAGTCTGACTATTAATATAAATATGTAGCTATGTATATTCTTATCGAACACCGATATCTGATGTCCATTGTAATTCCTTCTATATTTGCATCGTGCAGTAATAAAAAGCGGTCGTTTTAATAAGATGTCTCTGATACATCTTTGAAGTCCCATATTTAGTAGCCATTGTGTAAATAATAGGTAAATATAGTAAAGTCCACTCGCATAAATATGCTGATCTGCAAGACAGATTCCAATCAAGTGTGGAAGTAAATAATCAGCCAGTTGTATATGTATCTGCAGTTTTCATTAATCAAATGACTTCACTATAAGAACATTAAGTAATATCTCTTAACTTAAAATTTTCTAAACATTGCGCTACATACAGCTATGGCCAAAATAATAGCAACACTTTGTACTTTTTACAAATTCAGTGCCTAATTTTGTTTTTAATGTAATATATGGAGTTGTTAGTTTATACAACTATAGAAAAATATATTGTTAATGAATCTCCTTTGGCAGAAAGTAAATGTTCGTAGCCATATGAAAGTTAGCGAACGTTCTTCGTAGCAACCTATTGAATTTGCTGGACAAAATAATAGCAACAGCCAGAAAAAAAATTTTTAAAAAAAAATTTTAAAATACAAAATTTTTATTAAAAACATCAATATTCAATATTTTGTTGCAAAACTATTATTTTTTAAGACTGCATCTACTCGGTTTGGCATAGAGTCAACTACTTTTTGACACCTTTCCACAGGAATGAAAAATCACCCTTCTTGTACAATTCTCGAGATTTTTGACAGGCGACGATTATGGACTTTAATTTTGACATTCTAAAGATTCTTAATCGGATTCAAATCGGGCGATTGAGAAGGTCTCTGCAAAACATCAATGTTTTTCTGTAACCACAGCTTTGTTAGTGTTCCCGAATGCTTGGGGTCGTTGTCCTGCTGGAATCTCCATATTAAAGGTATATTTTCTTCGGCCTATGGTAGCATGATATTTTCCAATATGTCCACATACTTTTCCTTTGCCAATATACCATCAATGATAAATACCGGGCCAACGCCATAATAGGAGAAACAACCCAATAGCATTATACTACCACCGCCGAGTTTTATAGTCGGCTTTCTGTACTTGAGGTTATGCGCTTCGCATTTTGGGCGACGGACAAAGTGTTTTCCATCCATACCAAATAAATTTATATTAGTTTCATCCGTCTCAAGCACATTTCTCGATTGTTTATTAGCACGCCAAGTATCTTCTGGTATGTGGTGCAATTTGGCAAAACTAACTCGCTTCTGGAGATATATTTTTATTTGCAGTGGCACTTTTCTTGGAGCTCAGGCGTAGAGTTCTGACTCCACCAAAGTACGACGAATCATTCTATCACTAATTTGTAGCCCCGTTTCTTCGCATAGCTCGCTGAAAGACATAAACGGATTTGCTTTGCACTTTCTTATCCTTTCGGGATAATTTTGCTGGACGCCCTCTGGTCTCAGGGGTTTTTTTTAAATGCAAAGCATTGAAGACCATTCTAGGAGAACATTTAATTTTTTTTGCAATTTTTCTAGTGGACTTTTCCCTTTTTTCCCAACGCTAGAATGATCTCTCAGTGTTCTTCCGAACAAAGCTTGGCTCTATGCATTTTATTGAAGACTAAACAAAAAAAAGGATTACTATATATCACAAAATTTCCTAGGACTCATTTGTTACCGATTTATTTTGCTTATTTACGATAAAAGTATTTTTTTTAATTTATTTTTTCTGGCTGTTGCTATTATTTTGTCCAGCAAATTCAATAGGTTGCTACGAAGAACGTTCGGTAACTTTCATATGGCTACGAACATTTACTTTCTGCCAAAGGAGATTCATTAACAATATATTTTTCTATAGTTGTATAAACTAAAAAGTCTTCTGCGATTATGATAAAGGGAAGTCCTAGGTTGATTAATTTAGCAAAGCAGATATATGTATAAGTTAAAACTATAGTCTTTTTCTGTAAACCAAAACATTTTAAATCCTTAGAAAATACAATATATTTGAAGAAAAATTATTAGGAATTATTTTAATAAAACTCTTTAACTGGGAGACCTCATACCTAGATATGCTACCGTATGGTTACCAAGTAATTTAAAAAAAAAATGCTATTTCAGTTAACAGCATCAATTGTTTGGACGTTTTGAAGTCAACAGGAAAACAAAATAGTTTTTATATTACAATACTATAATACGAAACGAAAATATTCTGAATACTTTATCTTGAAATAAGCTAAAACTTATTTAACTTATTTCAAATAGAAGCAATTAAGAAACGAAGTGCCTCTACAAATATTCAGGACAGATTTCTTCCCATTTAAACTTATTTCGTATAGTTCCATCTGTTATGGTATACCGTATACCTATAATTTCATTTATAGAGCTTCACTGGCTCAACAGCTCTGATTTGTCCCTTTCTATCCCGCAGTACACTTATACCTTAAATAACACCCAGTCAGATTATTCGTACGTGCGAAGTTTCATTGGCAATCAAGGTATATCAAAGGTCTCTGACCTTGATGACAGCAAGCATTCGTATACAATCAGACGACTTGTGCGGGGATGCGAAAATTAGATTTTGACATATTTTGAGAAAGATAGTTGGCGCCCTCTTAGGATATGCCAGAAGGCTTCAGGTCTCTTCAACGATCTCTGTAGAAGCTGTCCCATTTAGGGACAGGTGGTGATAATCTGGTTTTACCATAGTAGTATCACAATGGACCTTGTGATTCTACAACAAGATTTTCTTATTCGCTCTGTAGGCTTCAGTTCTGGCTGTGGATTTTATATGTTCTTTGTACCCTTTAGTAAAAAGTCCTATTTCCCCATTACGTGCTTCTCATTTCCCTTTTTAAGAAGCCGGCGGCGTTCAGCTCTTCTTTTTTGCTCGATACCAGTTCTGGTCTTTCTAGGGAGTGCCGCATTTTAAACCTCCTTCATCCAATCAGTTACATATTTCGTTTAAATACCCGATAGAACAATTTTAATATCGTAGCTAGGGCAATGCTCGTATATTTTATCCAAGAGCTCGTCTTTGGTGTCGGCGTTGAATACCTTTGGGACACAAAGCGGAATGCAATGCAATGGTTTTGACGAAAATAAATTCCTGAGGCTTAAGTAAATATGTATTACGCTGTTATTCATAGTGACCTCCAATTACTTCAGTCATTTCTAAAAGCGTCGCCGCGCCGTCGTGTACTTTCTATTAAAAACTATAAAACACGTTCTTCATTCCTATCCAAATTTGGCCAGAGGTTTAATTTTTCTGGTTACCACATTGGAAAATTCCTTTAAAAATATAGCATGCGCAATCTAGATCAGAAAAATAGCAATCTCTCCGTGCAAGACTAAGGTCGATAAGTCTGCAAATTTAAAATCTACCAGTTTATCGAATTCCAGCGTTACATTCAGTATTCTGAGTCCGAAGTAGTCACACATTTCCAGCGATCTGATGCACTAAGTCTATCTGAAAGTCTTCCTTAGTCTATCTAAACGGTGAGATTTGGACTAGAAACATTTGGGGATCAAACCTCTGTCCGAAGGCTGTTGAATAGAGTTGAATATTTCAATCGAAATATGTTACTTAGGGAAATTCTTAGTCTATGGATAGCTCAGCTAAAAACACAAAAACTTTTTTTTTTCTGTATATCTTCTGATATGAGGCATCAAAAATTCGTGTCGTATCTATATAATGTACATTTTCCAGTTTATTTTTGAACTGGTATAAATTTACTTCCTTTACCTACTTAAATGCCTCTAGACAGTCAGTCAGTCGATGTCTATTGCTCTTATTAAATTGACCTCATTCCTGAGCTTATCAAACTACATACACCATTTAATTCTGCCATTGGCTATATTGTTATATTCGTTGCTGATAACAATAAAATCGATGTGTATTCAGGGGTTGTAATGTGCTGTAATCTGCAATGGGCGCCAGAAGAAAATATAACCTCATTCCATACTTTATTATTCTCGAAATTGGAACACTTACAGATAGAAAATAAGACATGTAAAATAAGAAAATCCACATGTCCGTTATTTATTTGTTGAAAATAAATTTGTATTGTACGTATCTATGTATATTTTCATACATATTTGAATCATTATAGTACATATACCATAAACAGAACATTAGCATCTAAAAATATCTCCTAACATTATCTTCCTGTTTTTTTTTTGTTTCATTTCAGGTATGTAACTATATTTATCTTTAAATATTACAAAGTGAGTAATAAAGAAAAATGAAATAATAAATATCAATATCCTCTCTTTCTCTTTCCATCGGGCAGGTGTGCCACAATAATAATGTGTTAAGAAAGGTCAAAAAATTACAAGACATTCCATCCGCTTTTGCTCTAGGTAGCAAAGTCAAAGAAAGAAAAGTTTTCCCAGTCAAATAAATTCATATTCTTGTTGGGGATACCCAGTTTGGGCTTTTCACATTTTAACTAACAGACCTTACCACTTCCCAGAAGTAAAGTGGAAACTTTCACTATCTCCAGAAACGTGATATAGATACATACATACTTACATTCGTACATGTTTTCCTATTTATAGATATCTGGTCCTTAACAATCTGCAGAGCGCAGACGTTAAGCTTTTAGCTGGAATGTCCCTTTGTTTTGAATATTTGTTTGTTTATTATTATGGTTGGTAGAGATTCACGATATGAAAATGATCGATTTTTCAGTGCGTTTCGCTAATGTAAAGTATCTAAAACCAGAGCAAACCCAATGAAACATGGGTGTACACAAATAATTTCTCGGTATATCCTAGTTGGATGAACTATTTTCTTTGTAAATTCTTGGAAAATAACAAATTCTATGAATGAAAGTGGAACATTTCCGGGAAGTTGTATAAATATTTTAAACTTTTTCCAACCAAAGTACTATTACCTATGATGAGGCAAGAAAAAATTACATGCAATTACAGTCCCATAAGCATGGTGGGGTGGTTGGTTGTGTGCTGCTCTCTATTGAAATTTTCTCACACAAGCTTTTTTTTTTTGTCTGCCATTTGTGTAGAATTTTCTTGTGAGTTCACATCCAAAAGCAATGTTCAATGCGCAAGTCTGTGGCAAAAAAAAAATGACGAGCAATACAAAAATGCTGCTGCAGATACAAATCATAGATACAAACTAAATAAATTGAGCGAATCAGAGGTATAGTCTCGCTGTGCGCATTCAACCTCAACCGAGTGTACTCTGAGAGAAATGATTGTCTTCGAGGTTCTTCTTTGGTAGATACATTTAAAATATCAGTGTTACCGTTTTATAGATGAAAGAGTTTCTAATAAGCACTTGCATTTGGGATGGTATTTTCTTCCTTACAAATCATAAAATAACTTTTTATCTGTATAACCAACGTCACAACTTTGGAGCCACATGGTCTGATATCTGATTGCACGTGGCAAATATAATTTCGACATATTTTCCTTCCCGAGGTCCTTCAATTTCCCCCATCGAATGTAAAAGCTTTTTGCTAGCTGACGTTAGGACTGACCAAAATGTTTCACTTTTGTATGTCCAAAAACAATTTGAGCATAAAATAGTCAGAACTCGATCTTATCTCGGCTATTATTTGAACCTGAAAGAGAGAAATGTAGACTTCATCCAACAATTAACGAACACATCGCTGACATACAGAATATCTGTCAAGTTTTACTCTATGCATACTAAATTTGTTTTGACATCAACCGATACCTCATCAGGTGTCCCACAGGTTTGTTCAGTAGGACCAATATTACTTGCGCTTATGTTAAACTTTCTTGTAACTTGTATTAAAGAGTTTTATTTTTGTTTGGTACTTCTTTAATTAACTTTTAATTGATTGGTCTGATCTTTTAACATCTGCAACAAAACTTTTTGATTTTTGTCTAATCCTGTAGAAAATTATTAAACTTCACTATTATTATCTTACACGCAGTTCAAGACGTAATCTTAACTCACTTTTGTACTTTTGTACTGTCTATCAGATTCGAGATACAAATAGATATTTTCATTAAGACTTCTATTTACAGACATGGGTTGGCCGATGTTAAAGTTTCAATAGATCACATATTTTTCACATTTTGTTATTATAAAATATTAACTCAAGTTACTGCATTATACATCAAAATTTAATATCTAATAAATTTGTCGATAGTTATTAGTCCAACAATTCTTTTAAATTTGTCTAATCATCAGATCGAATATATTTAAAAGAATAAATTAAAAATAAATGAAGAGATAACACCTGTATCCGGCTTTTATAATGTCGTTGTACGAAATAATCTGAAAAATAAAAATACCCATTACCAGTGCTTAATGATTCCTCCAATCCACTTCGGTAATCTAATCAGTCAGTCAAGTTGATCTAATTTAGTGTAGTTTAGCTACATATAGGAAATCTTATCTTTTGTTCGAACTTATCAATGCTTCTACTAGGTGAGATCAGTAAGGCGTTCATTGTTTCAAATAAACAGTGTGTTTAGTTTATAGGATGGTATGATCAAGGCAGCACACTGAGTTTATTACACCATATTTGCCTCTCGGCAGGTTTGTGGATTATATCTTCCATGTTGAACGTGGTTCTAACAGTAGAGTTATAAGCAAAACTTTCATAAATAGAGAGTAAATAAGTAAAACTGTTCTAAATAAGAGCCAGAAAGATCCGATGGTTCCCTATAACTATTTGAGATCTTAGGTCTATAAGTAATTTAGTCAGAAGAGTTTATGGTGAATTAATCCTTATTGGGTCAATGGCATTATTTTTACTCTAAGTAAGATATAAAGCCATATGGGAGTTTCTTTAACTGTCATGTTTCAAAACTAGAATGATTTTTTAAGCGGTTGTGGTATGCAACCTTGCCGGAAGCCACTAAGGATCTCAAAGACAAAGATCTTAAAATTATTCCATTTGCCTAAAATCAGTCCGTGGACTCTACTACTCCGTAGTGACTTGATGTTGGAACTCAAATCCGGGGAACTCTAAAAGCTTCTTAACGAAGGGAACACTTCTAAAGGTCTTCGTCGCACTAAGAATATCATTCAATCAATTCCGTGATAAAAAAAAGGAGGCCAAGAATTATTTTGCTTTTTTTAAGTGTCCTTTTGGATTTCCTGACCGGTCATTAACACCTTAAGATGCATAGGTTAAAGTCGCATGGTCGTTATGTCGATTTTGCCTAGAAGAACAAGAAACTGCAGAAGACATTCTATGTGAATGTATCCGAAATCTTCAATTTCAGTTAAATCCATCATCAAATTCCTTTAAAGCCTAAAAATTTCCCTCTGATATATCAAAGCCCTCAGGTCCCAGTATTAGACAGGTCCTTTTCACTGTGACCTGTGACTGTGTGATAAGTTCTGTGTCAATCTACTGTGGCATCAAGTGTATACTTTTATTAACAGAACAACAACTTTCTAAAATTCTTGCAGTTTCATCGGTGGAAAATGTCACCCCTAGCAGGTGGCTTATATGAAAAAAATTAGATTTTTCTCATACTGTCTATGTCGACTGACCTTTTACATATTTATTCCTGTCATTTGGTTTATGATCTTAACAATCATTAGCGGGATACAGTCTGTGGAATGAGCAAGTTGTTTGATCAATTTATTATATGTTTATAAATGTATAACTTTCTGTTGCAGTTGCTACTTAAATCGTTTCTTGTATTTTCAAATTGTATAGGGTCATCCAACAAGAGATGCCATTTTGAATCAAAAGAAAAACGCAACATTTTTATTATAATCAAAATTACAAACTCTATGGTTAGTAATGAAATACAATATCAGCCAAACGTCCACCTTGGCTATACCTACAAATAACAGAATAACAACTCCGATATGTTCTTTTAGTGCATGAATCATTGGTGGAGCATTGTCGTAGACTTTATCTTTAACATAGCCACAAAGGTAAAAGTCTAATGGTGTTAAATCACACGATCTCGGCGGCCAATTGAAGTCTCCATTTCGAGAAATCACAAGTGTACGAAATTTATCACGCAATAGACCCATTGTTTCACCAGCTATGTGGCATGTGGCGCCGCCTGGTGAAAATAAACTTTAACCACGGCTATAGCATCTGTAGCATGCAAATTCATTAAAACGGTCGCACTAGTATTATTTTAAAAAAGGAATATGGCACAATGACATCCCGCCAGCCCGCCAGCCCAAAAACCTCACCAAACTATCATTCGTTGTGAAATGCACAGGTTGTTCCACTATTTCTTTTGAGTTTTTGGAGCCCCCAATGCGACAGTTTGTTTACGTTCCCAGATAAATGGAAATGAGCCTCATCTCAGAATAATTTTGTTTAAAAAATGATGATCATGTTCCTTCAATTCCAGCACCTAATCAGCAAAAGTACTACGTCGTGCGTGGCCTGCTGGCTTCAATTCTTGTGCCTACTGGACCTGGCCAAGATCTTTATGCAAAATGCGATGCAAAGTGGTTGCAGAATTCCTATGATCGTCTCGAAATGAACGCACCTCGGTCTTCAATCCCTTTATCAGCTATGGCGGCAATATTTTCAGCTGGCCTTGTCGGACGAACACGTGTTGTATTCTTCACATCACTAACGTGTCCGAGATGTTCAAATTTATCAATTAAATTCACTATAGCTGTGCAAGAATGATAATGACCAAAAGCAGTATGAACGTTACGAAACTCCTCCGCGATATTTTCAGCGTTTTTGTTGTGAATTTTCACTATTTTTTGTATTTAAGTCGTCGAAATGATAGTTGAATGTTGACAGATCAACAATGGTGCGAAATTTAAATAAACACCTCTTGTTGGATGACTCTTTAAACACCTCTGTATGTATGTGCACAGTCGATTTTATCTTGCTACTATATAGCTTATTCCATGTTGCCTCTTTTCAAAGCTTAGATTGTCGACTAAATAAGCTACCTCTATAATTCGAAGAATATTGTGCAGCTTAGCTTAGCTAAAAGTCCTGCATTTTCCAAAATTTAACATTGAGAAGCAAAGACTTTTTGTGTGTCTTTCTGGTTTATGCAAAATAGTATGATGTCAAGTTTTAGATATAGTGTTCCTACCCTTTTTAACAGTTCTACGTTTTCATGAGAAAATGGTATCTTCGACCTCTTCCCATCCAAGCAACGTATTAAAAGTGCAATCACAAAACACTGAAACGGTCAGCGATTTCCCTTAACATGACTACACCCACACCAACGAAATACCTCCCCCCAATAATGCTCTCTCTTTTTCTCTCTCTCACCCTCTCCTATGTGAACGAGCCCCAAACAGCAATACTCAAAATTCTCTACTCGCAAAGAGAGTACGAGAGAGTAGAAGTCATTACCGAAAAAAAAAAAAACACAACACGAACTCAGGAATTCATCCAACCAACCTTTTTACGAAAAAAGCTGTCAATACACACTTTGGCTTCTTTCTATCCACCAAACAATAATTTCGTTTGTATACGCGCTTTTTTATTTAGTAAATAAATTTAATTTTATTTGTTAATTCAACAACAAAACAAAAAGAAAAACAACAAAAACGCACAGAAGAAGTTATATTTACAATACTTTTTCAAATTGTGACGACAAATAAATTCACTCAACACGAACTAAACGGGCGGCGGACATCTTTTCACGAAGTATACCAAACCAGCCACAAGGAAACGCATTCTACACGAAAAAAAATAAAAAAAATTCTATATAACCACGAAACAACACACAAAAGTTCTTAAAAGAGAATTAAAAATTTATTTAACAAAAGAAAATAAAATAAAAAAAGTAAAATTTGCTACCACAAAAGTTGTTCAAGATAGAAAGTACAAAAAATAAATAAACGCGAAGTTCTACAACGTCTATATAATAAAATACAAAAAAAAAGTAAATTATTAGTTCAAAGAGAAAAAGTATCGCAACAAATCGTGTAAATTAAAGGAACCAAAGAAAATTGTGCTAAAAAAAAGAGAAAAGAAAAATAAAAAAAAAATCTGCGAATTTGTTCACACAGTCTCGAGGAAAAAGTATCTATTATCTTTTTCAAATTCAATATCATTTGTGACAAGTTGAAATTTTATACGATATTTATGGAAAACAAAAACAACTTAGAAATTGCATTTAATAACGGAAATTTATTTACTAAAAGGTAATAATTTTTTTTGTTTTTTTTTTTTTTTTGTTTTATTAATTTACCCTTGGCTAGGCTAGGGGGTTGGAAATTCTAAATTTATACCAAAATTATATTTATTTTCCCTCAGTTGGTTTGGTTTATAACAAAATCATTGGATTGTGGATTTTCTTTTATTTGAAATTCCTTTTTTGCAAAATTTTTGTGAATGAATGGGAAATTCGCGTTATTTCTCTTAATTTCCTTTTGGCTGAAAAAAAAAAAAAAAAAATGGCTGACAGAAAAGATAATATTTAAAGGGATGACAGCGAATACTAAGTAGCATAGAGGTGTGGGTTTGCGTGATTATTGGTTAAGTATAAGTTCAAGAATGTGGTCAAAACATTTATAAGAACAAAAGTTATTGAATGTGTTTTCTCTAACTGGTATTGGCGCGCGCCATCATTACTACTCGTCGTCGTCACCACACCACAGCACCCCTTTTGCGCTGAGACACGAAATGGTGTTTTATCACTTTTGTTCGTAGTTCACTCTCATTCTCTAGGATTTTGTGTAATAGAAAAGCACAGTGAAATAAAACAATACACATTTGATTGAAATTTAAAAATAAACCAGGAAACGAGTTTATTTTTGGTTAAAGTGGATAACTTTGAATTGTTAGGTTTGTCTTTGGGGGGGGTGGTGGTTTTCGCAAAGTGCATGATATGCACCTTTTCGAATACTTTTGTGGTGTCCTTTCATATTGATTAGGGATTTGTCAGTGTGGTAAGGTGTGTTCTTTTCTTCTACTTTGATTTAAATGCGTAGATATATTTCCACTGACATCGATCGGGAACAGGTTCTGTTCGAGTTAAAATAAAAAGTTCGATTGAACTGTAATCTAAAAGAAAAAAAGTTGTTCTGTATCCTCATCAGGGAAATGAGAAGTGTCGATTCTGTTTTTTTCTTTACAATCCAGGCCTGTACCTACATTTTTATATGTAACTATACTCACTCAGGGATTATATCGAGGGTAGAGAAAGCTTTCAATTCATAGTGCAGTTAGTTCAGAGAGCTCTTTATATTTCATTTGAATGGAATTTGAAAGGTCCTGCATTTGTATACCCTATGGCATAAGACTGTATGTTTTTCAACCCATAATGCGTAGCAAACGTTATATGACTTTCGCCCATGCCTAAATGATCAGTGACACAATTCGAATTGTATGCAGAGTGGTTGGAACTGTCAACTTGTTCCTTCCTTTTGTGAGTTGGTGCAGAACTTTAGACTCGTTATACACAAATAATAATTCAGATTGGGTTGATAGATTGACACAGAGGAGAGAAACTTCTACCTTTTCAATATAAATACATTGTCATGTCCATGCAGTGTGCTTTCTGTATTCGTGGAACAGCTTCACATCTACCTACAACCAATTCAAGACATTGAATAAGCTACAGATACATTTTTTCTTCGTAAATTAATAAATATCATAAGATACTTAATCGAATAAACGAAGAGTCCATTACTATAGCCTCTAAACATTCGCCTAGTTTCAATTCGTATTGCGTTCAGTTTTGAGCAGCCACAGTAGTCTTATTACGCAGGATTTTAGTCCACTCCACCTACTACCATAGGTGTAAGATAGTATTTACTCCTAAGCCTTTTCTAGTGAGCACTTGAGACCTTTTATTACCCGATAAACTCGTATGACCCAGAACGCAGCCCAGTATAAGGAAGCTGTCGTTTTTTGGGACAAAACACAAGCCTTGATTTTTTTTTAATAGAAATCGTTTGAATGCAGCCTTACTTTCAATCATGAAAAATGTTAAATCATCCCGTATTATTGCTTTCATTAGAATTCACCTCGTACCTACTGACCTTTCTGGGAGACTAATCGATTCCTGCATCTACTCCTATATTCTTACTGCCGTGGCTCAGTAGTTATTACGTCGGACAATGCTTGATTCCCAGACTGTACTAAAAAAAATTTCACGAACAAATCTTACTTAGGTGGCGCTACAGTTCGGGGTGAACCTGGGCCTCAACCAACAAGACTCTCCAGTTTTCCCGGTCCTTAACTAACTGCTTCCAGTTCCCCCTCAAAGTCGGTTGAGGTGCCCTTACTTGTGTGTGCCACCTAAAGCGAGATATTCCTCTAATGCGTTGTCCCCTCGGACTTGATTCGAAAACTCTATGGGCCGTTTTGGCAGCTTCTGTTTCAATACTAGCGAACGCACCGATGACAGCCCGCTGAGTTCTACCAATTATGTCAATATCGTCGACGTACGCTAGTAGTTGCACAGACTTTTGACAGATTGTGCCTCTGGTGTTGGCTTGTGAGTTCCGCATCTTTTAAGAATGATGTTAAGGAAGTCACATGACAGCGCGTCGCCTTGTGTAAATCCTTTTTTGACATCAAAAGTCTCGGTGAGATCGTCACCGACCAAAACTACACATGGCTCTGTACAGCTCGACTCTACAGATGCTGTCATATGCGGCCTTAAAATCGATGAAAAGATGGTGGGTATCGATTTGGACAGGATAGACATTTTGTCAATTTTTGTCCTACTTATATCGGACCTCATCTCGATCAGTTTTAAGGATTACATTGCTGTGTCAGATGGCTAAGATCTGATCGACTATTTTCGACTTTCATTAATTTTAACCGAATGGCATTCATTGTGAGATTTTAAGCTCCAATATCGTTCAATGTATCTATATGTGTACATACCATTTACCCATCACAGTCAGCATCTATCTAGTCGTCCATTTCTCGCCCACTGTGTTGTAATATTTATGGCCAATCTTTTGCATTTATACACATCAAACCCAAACCCACTTAAAAATTAATATTCCTTGCAAGAATGCACGGCTCATTCCATAGTCCATTGGGCTAGCGCGAGTTTAATTATCCGTTTTATTTCTTTCTTTTATTAAGAGAGGCAATAATTGTTCCAAATGTATGTACATATCCCATGACCACAACGATTTGGACACAATCCAAAATTACAGGATTTTAATAGTAATTCGCAGTAATTTACACTGTAGTGTAAACTTAAATTTATATTTTGTTATGTGAAAGAAGTCCCCACTAAATTGGTATCCCACTGGCATCCAATGAAATCTTATGCCAATAGTATAGGTATACTCTGGATCCTTGTAGACAATCGTCATCTATAGATTGAAAATGGTTAACCAACAAGAGATGGGGGTTTCAACTTGAAATTCAAGCGTGACGATATATCAAAAACCATCTATACAGTATGTTAGAAAGGTCCTCGTATTTAGATAGTTATTTGCAACGATTGCATGTGAGGCTTCTTAAGGCTTATTGGTCTCAGGCCGGATAACCACATAGGTATAGGCAGGACTTCTGTGTAAATGAAAATAAGTCTTACTCTAACCATTCGGTTACTTATTTATATAGGTGACACTATAGTCCGCGGTAGAACTAGGCGACAACGAACAAGCCTTTCGAGCCAACTCAATCGTTAGTCTTCTACCTGCAATTTCGCTTACGAAGTTGATCTCGATCACTTTCAAATTGAAGTCGCCACCAAAGGTCTTCCAATTCTGCGCTGCCTCTCCGTGGTTAATTCAAAGACTTTAACTCATCTTCTATGCAAACGAATACAAGGTATTTTTCACTCATGACATTGTCCATGCTTCGGTGCCGTGTCATTGTGCCTTAGTTCAGGGCGTTGTTTGTCGACACTTTTCTTATTAGAGAGAGAACTTTACTACTCAATTGGCTTTTTAGCATAAAGAAACAGCACGGAACCAGAGTTATTCTTCATCTGTTCTCAGCGCCGGTGTCATTGACGTACTTCATAGAAAAGCCTTGTAGAAAAAAATTGTATTATTGCGTAGTTTAGGGAATCTCCTTTCATGGGGATCGAACAAACAATGCTTATGTTCCACTAAAAGGAGCATACTTCAGTCTCACTCTATATTTCTGTTTTGGACAGCTCAGCCATCCGGCCAACAGTTCGAGCAGTTTTTTTTGGAGTACCTCCCATTTTCATTTGAATATCGTTATCTTAACCTCATCCAAGTTAGCTTGACAGAAATATTACGCATCATTGCGATCGTCTAGATTGAATGGTTCATTCTTAATACTACTAGGTAACTCTGTTTTCTGATTTCTCTTTTTTCTGGGAGTTAATTTCCGTGCTGGAACTTTGGTTCAACGATTTCCTGTATTCAAAGATATTTGAAGAAATTCGCTGACAGTGAAAAGAATATTTCTGTTCCCACCCCAACTATGTATGTACATAATCGTACATCGTTGGTAAGCAGCAATGTCGCTGCACTCAGTTGTTAGTGTAAGGAAGTCAGGTACTGAATTTCCTGTCGAAAGCTACTGGGAGGCTAATGTAATCGCTCTCTGTCTGCTTTTTCGCATTCTCCCACCAGTATAAGATGGATGGAAAAAAAATATAAAAAAGACGGTTCCACGACCATGAATTTAGTCCTGTAAAAGACGACAGGTAGTAATGCCGCAGGAATTTCTGGATGGTTTTAAAGAATTCTCCTTTGAGAAGCAGAATAAAAAATTGTTTTAAGCATGGAGATATAGGAATGGATGTACAGCGAAATACATGCATAGTTACAAAACTGTATCACAATTTTAGAAATTCAAAATTTCTTCTAAATATTTGCCAGACGTTTCTCTATATTTTATTTACACACATACGTGGAAGATACAGTTTAACGCAATATCCACAGAGCTGTTCTCTTTCTGTTTTTAAGCAAATTTTCTCACTTTTCACACCCCCAAAAGAATTGTCTTCATATGTGTGTATATCCTTTTATCGCCGTTTGTATTTTGTTATACTGTCCTTCTTATATCATCTGACTATAGCTGACTAACGATGATGATGAAGATGACGTAGTCAAGTACACTATAAGAAGACAAAATTCCAAACGCATTTCCAGGTCAAGGCTAATGGGCGAAAAAAAAGCTTTTTTGCCTCGCGCTTGTGCTCAACTTGAACTAACCCATACATATATAGTCGATATGTGTATCTAGATGTACTCTAGGGAAAATTAAAAGTCCACGTAGTTGTGTGCACTTTGTTCATAAAACGGTCCATATGCGTTTGCATGTTAAATGGTTTCACGTACAGACAATTGAAATCAAGCTTAAAATAGGTTTATGACAAAAAGGAATTTTTTTTGTTCAATTAATTCGTTTAGTTTGTTACTTCCATTACTCTGTTTGTGTATGTCAATTGTTGGGATTAATTTCATTTATTCATTATAATCCAATCAATATAATACGGCATGGGGGCAAATGCGTAACTTTGTTTATCCTTGTTATTGCTTCAAATAGGAAACTGTGAGCATACAATTACATTCAAAGTGTTTGCCAGATGATTGTTAGGACTAGTTTACATGTTCATCTTATCAAATTCAAACAAACTCCTTACGTACAAGTTTTAAGCACATGAAATGGTTTTATTTAAGCCTTTTCAATGTATTGGACATAATCAATTCCCACCCTTCTACTGCTGACCCAATTTCTAACTAGTAGTAGTGCGTCTTTCGAAAATAATCAACCTGTCACCAGAATGACAACATCTCAACATCATTTCGTGGTGAGTACGCCATGATTTGAAAAGATACCTATTACCAATTTATTATTCTTTTTCTTAAGGACTCTGCAGATATGTTACTACCCCTTCACTAAGCTAGGTTTTTTCTCCGTATCTCGGCTTGTGCTATCTTCCTTGCCGCTAAATATGTTATGAATCAGGGACTCTTTTGAATGAAGTGAAAGAAATGCTTAGACTTAGTAATACATGTCATATGGTCCATTTTATTATAAGGCAGACATCCTGCTTTTGGAAGCTCAAAGCATAATATGTGAGATCTTATGGTCGAGCTCCTTTCATCCAAGGACTCTGTTTTTGAAATCCGCCTACAATATTGCCCAGCGGAGGTTTTGACCACGTTTAACAGCGTATTGTCAGTTTTTAAGGGCTCTTAGAGAATCCTGTTCTATGGCTAATAATACGATCCCAAAAATATTTTTTCCCAGCTTGGTGGCGAAATTTTTTCCCAAAAATATTGAATGGCAGTTCAAGCTGATTTTTACCGACTAAAAACACCTCCAACTGTCCTCATCGGACTACTGATAAATATTTCTTCACGAGGATTGTTCCAGACTTTGATCGGCTCACTCGTATTTGCAGCTTTCTGCACAGTAGCTCGCTGTAGCTCTAGAAGGAGTCTAAAAATTAATAAATAAAGGTGAGTTCCAAAATACATCAGATGCGTCATAGATGCAAAGTCATAAGTTCTAAAAGTCAAATGAGAAAGTGTTGACAAAGTCGCAAGTTTCTAAAAGCATCCTAAACGTTATAGATGCGCATCAATTCAGCAAACTATGCATCGATAATTTTTTCGATGCTTTCATTTGACATACAAATCACTATTTGTAACTCAAAGTTTGTCATTTTAATTTTGGCAATTGCCTGTTTTGTATAAACTACGTTCCGAAACATCAAACTTGTGCAGTGTAAAATGTATACAAATTATCAAAGTTGCGTTGCAGATGCGCATCAAAAGAATAATACTACCGCATCGAAACTACTTTTTTTACATTTTGAAACTCAGCCTAATATTTACGAGTGAAAGCTGAGCATTCACTGATAAAACATTAAGCCGTTTCGTCTACCTCATGGCGGAATTGAAACTGAAAATAGTGATGAGAACCACTAGGGTTATCAAGCGACTTCTTTTTAATCCAAGCAGATACATAGCTCTGCGAATTTTGGTCAGCCTCTTCGAAAGTCAATATGACTATACCGACTTGCAAAAAAAAATTGTGTGTAGACCACCTCTAAGGTGTTGAGCATATAGTGCGGAGTGTTCTATTCCGAGAGCTAATAAGAAAAACCTGAGGTCTTCTACTTCCAGGGCTCCTTCGTTGCGACCATCACCGCCTTAAGATAATTATTTTCGTCGACAATGATTAACCCTTTGTCCACGTACACAACAAAGTCTTTATTACCTATCATGCGTTTTTTAAGCTCTGTATTTTTTGAAGAAGCTAATTTTTCCCTACTAACCTCTATACATACATAAGTATGTAGGTTTCGCGTGTAGTCCTTTTTTCTGCTCTAGTCCTTGTTAGCAGTGTCACAAGATACCTCTAGTTTGATAGTTCCTGCCGATGATCGATCGCCAAACCATAGATTGTGTAGCTTCTGTCGATCGTAGTGTGATTTATGTACTAACCCAAGGTAATTGAATTTGACTTTAATCCGCACATATCTCCTCACTTGTAACAGTTATCGCACCTGTAGTTATTTATAATACATATAGTAGTAGACGCTGTATATCCCTAAACTCACAGACCAAGAAGAGGACAAAGTAGTCTGAGAAACAGGACATTATTCCAATTCCTTCCATGCACCCAAACAATGGGAATGCAAATCAGTTTTATTTTTTAATTACAAATTTGTACTTGTAGGCAAATTGTTACACAATGCCATTTTCGTTATTTGCTTTCGTTGTTTGCTGATTTCGTTTTGCACCAAACTAATATTTTTTTTTTTTAATTGTTGTTTTAATGCAAATTGGAGTTTTGTCCTTAAATCTGTTTTCCCTTTTTTGTAATGTTAAATTTGATGACTCATATTTTGTACTTCTCTTTTCATCGCGCAGAAAATTGTAAATTTTCCATTCATTCCATTGCAAAATAGAAATTTGGCTGATTTTCTGTTTCCTTTGTTTTTTGATAAATATTTTTGTTGAAAAAGTTCGATAAACCTGAAATGAACTTTTATTTATGAAAACAATTTCTTAGCGGTTTTTGGTAACACACAACAAATACAAATCTGAAGAAAGCATAAAATAAATACGCAAAATTAAAGAAAGAAAGAATTAAAAGCAAAAAAAAAAAAAACAAAAAAAAAGTCGCATTGTTTTGTTTGGGATGATTTCATCAGTCCTTGATGTAAACAACACCTTAATAACCACCACCATAAACAGCAACAAGAAAAGTAATAACGCTTTGAATTTCTACGATACGCTTAGTACAAATTGGAAGGATAATAAAATGGTCAAACATGACCACTACTGCTGCAGCTGGCCTCAGTGGAACTAAGGACTTCCATCAAGTACAATTTGCATCTAGAATTTTATCGGTACGTCCTACTGATGCCAACGCTATCGGAGGTGTTGTTGGTGTCGCTGCTAATATCATTGGAGGTGGTGGTGTTGGAGTTGTTAGTGGTGGTGAAGGAGTCAATAAGACTGGCAAGATTAGCAACAACACCAACGCCAATAATAAGAACCGCATTGGTCAACCAATGAAGGACCAGTTGCCGGTTCTTAAGCCGGACACATTGTTGAATGATACTGGCATATTTACGGTATACTGTTTTGTTAAAGATTTCATTGGGTAAGTAGTTATCATTGCTTGTTTTTGTTTTTTGTTTTTTTTTTTTTCGTTTGTTCCTTATATTTTGAATCAAATATTTAAATGTTAACGCATATCGTTTATGGTTGCTTTGCTAAACTTACTTGCATTTATTACCATAACTCCTTAGTAGTCGCAGCGTAGTTGGATTACAATTGCACATTTGCTTTGCTTTGGATTTTCGGCTAGTTTTGCAAGAGTATCTGTTGTGACTAACTTCCATGCTACATTCTCTCTTGGTTCCTTAAAACAAAGGATCTGTTACTACTTAAACACTTCTAACTTACTGTTGATCTGGAATTTAATCCTAATACTAGGATAAACCTCTTTTTTCATTTGAACGTGACTTTTAGTTCCTGTACTGGTATTGTCTGTTCGGACCACGCCATAGAGATACCAGCAGATAATTTTTGTTTCTATTTATGAATTGCTGAAGATTAAAGGCATCATACTTACTTAATCCTGTCACCCCTTGAGGGGCATAGGGCGTCAACAACGCCTGTGTCCATCTTGTTTGGATTTCTGCAATGCGTTTCTCGATTCCTTTACGACTATTATTCATCATATTTGCTTATGACAATTCTTTCTGAGTGGGTGAGTGGATTCCACTACATGGCATATTTCACAATAGTGCAGTTTTCACACCGTAAGTAATCTATTGCCTCTTTGTCCTTCATATGGTGGCGTCTATAGATTCTTGACCCGTTCTCAGATAAAGCTGTCCGTTCATGCGGCTGAACCAAAAAAATCCTTAAGGAGAACATTGCCTTTCCAGATTTTTGATAGCATTCCAAACACAACTTTAGTTCTCTGATTCTGCTGCCCACATCGGGTTCGGTGCTACCCTGCGTCGGCCGAGACGATCCTCCCTAAATATAGAAAGTTTTCAACTTTTTCGACCTGTTGTCTGGCAATGTTGAGGTGAACGTCGGAGTTTGAAGTGCCAAGGGCCTTTATTTTCCCGCATTTATATTAAGTCCTACTTTGTTTCCCTTAGCTAGCGTATTATGTGCCATTTGGTGGAGATTCATTATTTTATGTGCAAGGAAGCAAACATCGTCAACGTAGTCCAGGAGTTTGAAGTAAGATGTCATTGTCCACCTCGAACCTTGGTTTCTTTCAGTTAGTGTTACCCGCAGTACATCGCTGATGACTACCAAGAATAACAATGGTGAAAGTGCACTTCCCTGACGTACTCCACTATGAACCTCGAAGTCATCTGACATCTTACTATTGTGCAGAACGTGACACTTACCACCCTCGTAACTAGCCTTAATAATAGCTATAAGTTTTTCCGAGATACCTCTCTTGCGCAAGGTTATCTAAATAACATCTCTATCCACACTGCCGAAAGCCTTTTCAAAGTCAAAGATGAATCACAAGGTGGTGATGTGATCTACACAAGAGTATCCACCCCGAAGTCCCGCATGTTCGACATCGAGTGTTGAGTCTGGATGCTCTCTTATCTGTTTTAAAACTAATCGTAGCTATTATCTTTGGAAGATTAACGATCATCCCTCCTTGCCACTCCTCCAAGAACTGCTCTAAAAATTAGCGGTTGGAGTTGGCGTCACTTGAAAAAGCTCGGCAGGAACACCATCAATCCGTATCGCTTTATTTCTTTTGAAGGATCTGATAGCGGTTACTTACTCTTGTGTTGCTGACAGGTTCGGTTCGAATTCGGGAATTTGTTGCTGCGACGCGTTTGTTGGAATTTGGCACTACAACGGTATCGCCTAAATTATTTAACACTAACGCGAAATGTTCCCTCCATCTGTTGAGCTGATACTCATTCGAAATCAGCAGAGTCCCATCTAAACCATTCACTGGATTTTGTTTAGAACTTCGACACCCAGTAAGTTCTTTTGTGATGCTGTAGACGGTCCTGCTTCTTTATCCTTCGCTTGTCACGTCTGATACTACGCTGCACTTCCTTTGTCTTCACTCGATATTGGACCTTAAACTCGGGTTTTCTACTGCTGATGACGCTGTAATCCGAGCCTTAAGTGAAATACACTCATCAATCCGCCTTCAGGTGGCTATAGCCAGATGCTGTGATTTCTCTGCCATTTATCGATGTAGGCAACTGCTCCAGATACAAAAAAAAAAAACATTTTTCACAGCATTCCAATGGTCATCAATGTCTTCATGCGTTGAGCTGCTGATTGTATTTGCTTCTGTGGCGCACTACGGAATCCCGAAGTGTGTCGGCATTGTACCTGGTAAATCGAGGCAAGTACGAAGGCATATAGTGACTAACATAAGATGATATCGACTCCACTTTTGTTTCGGACGTCTAGGACGCAATTTCTGAAATGTCGACTTATCGCAAAATGGTCGATTTGGTTCGAAGTTCGCTGCCTGTCAGATTAGACCCAGCTGATCTTGTAACATGTCTTGTGCTCAAACAGAGTGCCTCCAATGACTGGCTAATTGGTGTTGTAGAAATCTACACACTATTTCCCATTATCATTACGGTCTCCGAGGCCGTGAACTCCTATCACGTGTTCGAGCTCTGTGTTGTCATTGCCTACTTTAGCGTTGATATCTCCCATTACGACTACGATGTCCCCGTTAGGCTTTAAGTTATGAGCGGCGCCAAGTTGACTTTAAAAATTGTCCTTTTCGTTTTCAGTCGCGTCTTCCGTCGGCACAAAGCAATGGGTGATGATAGTTTCCAAGATATGAGGCTGCTTCTTGCTGTTGGTGTTACAATCAGTCCTACGCCAGGCCGGACTCATAAGTGCTTCCGGCTGGTTTTCCAGAGCAAGATAGTGCTTTTTGTGAGAGAGTTGTATTCCCCAGCATCCAACCATCTTATCTCCTTTAACCCCAAGATGTCCATATTATATCGTGAGAACTCAAGTTAGTGGAATCTGGCATTCTGAGAACATTTGCTTTGGGAGTCAAGGAGGGTCCTAACATTTCAAAATCCCATCGTTTTCCGCAGTCGATAGCCCAACGGTCGTCAACAAAATATCAGTCTGTACCCGACGCTTGTCCAACTGGTGATGTTGGTTAATCTAGACAAGATTCCGGTCTTATGTTTCAGAAGTACCCTAGTAGTAGTGCAAAGAATGCTAATTCATCAGCTTTGGAATTTTCGTGGGATGTTATATGGTCCTGATACATAACAAGGATTGGGTTTTACTTTGTAGCCAACCCATATAAAAATATGCGGCAGTCTTTCACTGTTGTAAATCTTATAGTCACATGAAGTCCTTCAGCTTTAATGCTAAGCTCGTAGCCATTTGCTTACAGACGATGTCAATAGAATGTCATTGTGGAGCAATTCGTTAGGTTTTTTCGAATCATTTTTAATGGGCTTCCTCTTCAGAACTGGGATGTTACTTACTTACTTAGGTGGCGCTACAGTTCGGGTTGAACCTGGGCCTCAACTAACAAGCCTCTCCAGTTAGCTCGATCCTAAGCTAACTGCCTCCAGTTGCGCTCTCCAAGCTTGTTCAGGTCCCCTTCAACTTATGCGCGCCACCTAAGACGAGGTCTTCCTCTGCTGCGTTGTCCCTCCGGGTGTGATTCGAAGACTCTTCGGGCCGGAGCACTGGTGTCCATTCGCTCTACATGTCCTAGCCATCTCAAACGACTAATGCGCAGTTTTTTGACTAGGTCGATGTAGCTGTACAGCTCGTATAGTTCGTCGTTGAATCTTCTCCTCCAAAGCCCGTCAACGCAAACGGGACCGAATATTTTACGAAGAATTTTTCTCTCGAAACGACCGAGGATATCTTCATCCGCTTTTGATAAAGTCCAAGCTTCAGCGCCATAAAGCAGGACTGGGATGATCAAGGTCTTACATAGAGTCTCCTTAGTTGTTCGGGATAGGGCCTTACTACTCAATTGCCTTCTCAGCCCAAAGAAACAGCGATTGGCAAGAGTTATTCTTAGTTTTTTTTCTGCCGAGGTGTTGTTGTCAGAATTGATAGCAGAGCCGAGGTAGACAAAGTCCCTGGGATGTTAGTACATAATATATTACTCCACTATTGATAAACTTAGGTTTCAGGACTAAGATGAATCCTTTGGTTGTGGAGTAATTTTTTCGTTCCAAAGAAATTACTCCAGTTAAGACGCTAAAGCCGTGCTTATTAGATTCGAGAAATTTGTTGGTCTTTCCTCGACTTGGTGCTTTCCGTCTAGACGCCGTTGTTTATAATTTATTCGGTGATTATGTTTATAATGTCAGGACAAAGCGAAGATAGTAGAAAGATTAGATGAGATAGTAAGTGATGCTGAAGTACATTGGTTTGAGGGTTATGAAAAACAAGGATCGGCTTTGCAATGTTTGCTTGGACGCCGAAATTCATGGGGCAAACTAATTATATCTTGGACCGTATTGATTTCCAATTTTAATTGGCTTACTTCTGCTGCCTGATGATGCCCCATTTAATCCGTATCTGCTAAGTTTATTTCATGGAGATGGTAGCTAGGTAGTTACCGTCAGGTAACTTGTTTAAAACTCTTAGCTCGCTCTTACAAAGTTCAAATAATTCTTTGACTTTATTTCCGTTGGTCAGCTCCTTAATTGCCCCCGAAACATTCATAACCTGGAATCCATGCTGCAGTAACGTTGTTCAAGGACTTTAAGACATTCCCAGGCATGATTAGACCATATCGTGTAGAATTTAGCACCACAAGTACTTTTTGACTATCTTAAAAATGAAAGACTGAGACTATAAATATATTACGCGACCTTTATTCTTCCATTCTCGGCGGTAAACTATGAATCGAACTTTGTGACGAACCAAAATCTATTGATCATGATCATTTTGATTATATTCTAGTATTCTCAGACGACTCGTAAGTCACCAGCTTTAAGGTCCAGAATCTTAGGCAGCTTGCTTCCTTCTATACCGCAAGTTCTAACCTTGCTCCTATAGTTGGCGTTGCTTCAATCGTCCGTCGATATCCACTCAAACTGACAATAAGTCTATTTAGCTGTTTCTTCATACGTATGTACACACATCATTGGTTTAATGACTGCATCACAAACAGTCAATCATCATGGGTTTCTGTCCTTAAGTTTTGCCGTATAGACGTTGGCATATAAACGACGAGCGCTTTTTAGTAACCTTCCTCAAGTTCGAGTACCAAGTAAGGGTTTTACCAGAGATTATTACTAAACACTTCGTTTTTTTTGGTCCGATGGGGTCCATAGAAAGGTCTTTCAATGATACCTGAGTTCGGATTTCTTCGTATTGGAAATCGAAATGCAAAGACAGTTTTTTCCGGGGTTGATGATCAAGTTTTTGGTCCTCCCCAACCATATTTATCTTCGATAATATGTCATTGAACTGTTATTGTTAGTTCTAGGAAATCATCTATGAACAAATTCCTGTGCACGCCCTTACGATTATCAGAGGTGTGATTTCTTTTCTAATAATGGCAAAATGAAATATTTCATTGTACATATTCAGTTTCCATCGATCAGGGTCAAATGGTGTCAAGCATTAATAACCAACAAGAATAAGAGTGGTCATAGGATGCAGCCCTGCTTTGAGCTTTGAAATCGTTCGACAAGTTTAAAAGTATTATTGTTGTCAAAGTAGGAGGATCCCAAGCGGAGACTTGCTTAATCGACATCGAGGGTGTAACTGAAATTTCTAGTTTTGAGTGATACATATATACATATGTATTTATGCCTTTCAATTCGCCTACAGATGCCCATGAGTCATCGAGCGTCAGTTTAGACATTAGAGTTGAAAAGACGAAGTTATCTAAGATGATCTCCAGATTTTTACGTGGATCTATAGCATCTAGTATTGATTTCCTGAATGATGGAAAACCGCTGTCGGTCTGTCTGTTTGTGACTAAGACTGAAGCCTAAACGGCTGGACGGATTTGTTTAAACTTCATACATATATGGACTCTGTGGGATCACGACTCAAAGCTTTCTAACATGAAAATATAGGGTAAATTCTAAGACGGCCACGCCCACTTTTTAAACTCCAATGATTTAATATTTTGACCTGAAAATGAAAAAAAAATATTAGAACACAATTCATAGTCGGTTCATGAGTGAATTATAACTCATACATAATATAGAACTCCGCCCACTTTTTTCGTGGAAGTCCCTTCAAAAATGCAGAATGCTACGCCCCCTTAAACTAAGATTCATGCATAAGAAAATCGGTGTTTCAGACTATAGACTTTAATTATATTACTTGAACTTCAATCCTGAATAATTTATATCCTTCAGCTAAAAGGTGAAAGTACTCACGACTAAGTCGTGGAATTTGTTTTTATTTTGTATAGCATATTGCACAAATTTTTAATAGTTCTTTACACGAAGTATAAAAAGAATAAATAAATTGCGAAACTTTTCAATTACTTAGACAATTTTATGGATCTACGAGTTCAATCTCTTAAAGGTCTTTTCTTTTCATTAAGGTGATCGCCCACCACGACTGAATTTCTTTCACAGTATCTCTTCATCTGTGGTAATCAATAATTTTTATTGCATTCCTTTTGTTTAACAGATCTTTGGAAAATAAACTTTACATCTTTTCAAGAAAGAAAAAAAAAACATTTAAAATATTTTTCTTGAAAATGTCATTCAACTCAATTTATTCGCAATCGTTATAGTGCATAAAACTTAAATATTCTTAAAAAAAAAAAAATGTCGACCTTCAATGTTTCCATTTGACACGGAAGAAATAAAATGTCGACTTAAGAAAAAAAAAAAAAAACTGCAATCAATTTAATCAACACTCCACTGGGCGTAATTAAACTCGTATAAGGCATTTAAATTGAGGAAATAATATCACGGTCGCAGTGTCGAGACTCTGTATGTATGTAAGTGGTAAACAGATCTAATAAATATAATTTCATTCAACATCAAATGTGAAATAAAACTTGAATCGACCAAGAAATTCCTATACCGATTGCCAACGAATTATATTTAGATACCTGCAAATCAAATCACTTCCCGCAACGATTTGCTGTCAATTTGTCAAATTTGAGAATCTATGATGCCTGATGCCGAGAAAGAGGCTGGTTAGTGTTCACCTTGAATCGGTTACTGTCATCAATGCCAAATTTGCTAATTAAAATGCATCAGAACCATAAAATAGACGAATAAACTTTCGTGTAATGCTTATAGTTGTCGGTGAGTGAATCAAAAATCAATAGCAGCATCCAATTGACGTAAGCCAATTCGTTTTGTTGTGCAACGATGTGTGAAAGCGTTTTCGATGAACTTAGGGGTTGTGCTCAGACGTATATCTGATAATTAAAGTTCCAAGTACTGTGAAAAATTAATTTGAGATCATTTGCGTTACAAGATTTCATAATTAAAATATAATCTGGTATTGAGAGAAATATACCACACATTGCAATGGCAGGGTTTCTGAGCTTGTGTTTGTGAAAGAACTATTTGAAAAATATCGTTCTGGGTATATAATGAAGAAATATTCTGATAAACGAAGTTTGATCAGAGAGAATATGACCTCTCTACGTTTGATTTTGATTTTGAATACTTTAGAAACGTGACATAGACCACAGTGTTGGGATCTGCACGCGTCACAACGAGTTTAAATCATCCAATTCACGCTATGGATGATCTTTTTTTGTCGACTCTGTGTGGCTTGATTACAAAAATTTCTATCTGAAAGACGCTACAGAAGTTTGCTAATCAAAAAGACAACAGTTTTTAGGTTCCAAGTAGAATTCTGCACCAGATATTATTTTTAAACCTGAAAGTCTTCTCTGGTGGAATTTTTTCGGTTTGATCATGATGTTTCACATTTATATTCTTGACATACATACTTCCTCATTGACAGAGCCATTTATGTTGTAGAACCTTTGGTAAAAAGTTCATGGGAATATAGTGAAGAATCATATCCATTCCTGCTTGGTGTGTACTTCTAAGTCTCCGTCTCTTCCCCAAGGTCCTTTACAGGCGTAACAGTTGTTAAGACTGTTTTTTATCCCTTTTTTTTTTAGCTCTAAGGAAGGTCAACGTCCAAAATGTGCAAAAAATCTTAAGCTGCACAGTGTCTAATTTATTTTAGAGTTTATGTCAACAGAAATGGCAAGAAATAAAACCAAACATGGATGTCTTGCCATAAATTATTTTTTTTTTGCGGTCTCAATAGTAAATTTCAATTGCATGGTACATATATTTCTTGCAATGAATTATTGCCAGTGCTGGCCAGGGGTTAGAATAGACATCAATTTGATTGATTTAGTAAAGTAAACCTTTTACTCTCTCTTGTTCCGCTTCCGGAATTTCTTTCACCTTTTTTAAAGACTTGATCATTGACATTAATGTGCCGGATATCCCCGCAAGCTCACAATGCTAACTCTTTGTTCTATTGGGTGGAATGCTTTGTTGGAACGCACAATGGTCCATCAGTAGTCCGACCAGGGTACCTATGTCTGGTCTGCTGATGAGAAGCAGCCTTGATGACTTGCGACTGCTTAATGGTGGCCATCTGACATTTCCCTGATGCAATGGTAATGTAATTGAGGCCCCTCGTTCAGTAGGCGAGAGCTCCTGCCTAGTGCTTTTTTTGGTAATACCTCTGCTTCACAATTTTCGGAGACGTCTGAGTGACCAAGTACCCAGCACAGAATGAGATTAAAATTATTCGACATCTCGTTTAGAGTAGAGCGACATTGATTTACCAATTTAGATATTATTATTTGGTATTCGAGTGTTTTTACAGATGAGAGAAAAGCCATAACCTCAGCTTGAAATACACTCCGATAGTCTAAAGTCTAAACGCCTAGAGCAACTGAAAACATTTCAGATCATACACCCTCGCCTATATTAGACCAATCAATGTAGATTACCTGGTGTTGTATATTGAAGTCTAGGAACGGGGTTACAATGTCATTGGCTTTTATTTTTATATAAACTATACGACTGCGATGACTCCCTCAGTCACAGCGCCGATTTCATTGCAACCTCTTTCTCATACATTTCCAGAGGAAGAATGTGCAGCATTGTTTCTAGCGCCATCGTGGGTGTTTACCAGAAGGAACTGGTACTGGTAGCAGAAATGCAAGTCGTTCTCTGAATTGTACTTATGAGAGGTAGCTAATTCTATTTAGTGCTGTCTACAGACTAGGATTCCGTACATTGGTCATACTTCCGCTGTATATAGCTATTTCATTATTTGTGGACGAACCCCTCAAGCGTATAGTGCCGTCGAGGCCTTCTTAATAGGTTCAGTTTCCATGTCAGTTTAGTATTTGGAATGTTCGGAGAAACTTAAGTGAATTCCCCTAATTTTTTGGGGGTGTTAGCTCTGGATATGTTATTCTGTGTATTTTAGTAAAAAGGATTTCCTCAGTCTTTGCCGGATTGGCACTAAGTTCCTAGCTGTCTGTCCACTTGACCAACCTTGACAGGCCTATTTCCATGAAAGCACGTACTGTTGCTGAGTGTTTCCCACTGACTACTACATCAATGTCTTCTTCATAAGCTATATCTTTGAATCCTGCCTTGTCTAAGGTCAGCTGTAATTCGATCACAGTATGAAGCCATAGTTGCGGTACTCCTTGTGGTGTGGCGCGTTCAATTGATATTCTGGATTTCCCTTGGCCAAGTTCTATGGACTAGCATCTGGTTGATACAGACTTATCCTACCAGCGATCCTCAATTTCCTGAGAGTCTTTACTTTGGCATCTGGGTTTTCTATGACAAGGAAGGCTACCATCGTAAATTCTTTGTTGGCCAGCGATCTTTCAATGGTGCCCACAAGAGAACGTTTTACCTGATTTAACTTTTTGGATTGCATTACGGATGTAAATACTCATCAGCCGTTTCGAACTCTTTAATAAAAAGGAAGATAGGCTAATGGATCTGAAATCTTTTGGTGCGATATGTGTAACCTTCCCGGTTTTCGATATCAAGACCTCTTTCACCTCTCTCCAAAGCTTTCTTATGTACATAGGTGTTGTCTAGATAGGATCGAAATTGTCTTATCAACCAGCGGCGGAGAAAGTCGTATAAATGTTGATTCCATCCGATCTCTCCTATTTGCATATTAAGGATACTGCTAATTGCCAATTGAAGGTTAAGATCGATTACTACTTACTCTGAGTTAAGCGGAGTCTCCAGATTAAGTTGTTCACCATTGAAGACAGACCCCGCAGTGTATCCTGGAATGTGGGTAATTAGAAGTAAATCTGAAGCTTATCGACTAGATATTGCCATTGTTCCTCAGGTAATTTTTTATGTAGTCGGGTACAGAAGGTGCCTTCGAAAAAAATCTTCCTGACTTTACTGGTTTCATTTGCAGTTTCAATGTTCAAGTAGAAGAGAAGCGAGGTACTTTTTTTTGCTTTTCTGATCTTTATTCTAATGTCATTCAGATTCTTCTTATCATTGTACCAATCTGAGGGCTTCTTGGTAATTTTTAGCTGATCTAAGAGCTTCGGACTTTCTCTGCATATTTCGTTTCGATCAACACGAACTCCTTGATTGCTTTTTTCCTTTTATTTTCCTTGTTTTGAAGAAGAGTCACCTCTACACCATTTTCCAGTTAATATTGATCTATCGTAATGTATCCTGCACTTGATCATTGGTCTGCCTTAGTTTTTTCCAGTGTAGCTTAAGCTTCATACCTTGTTGATCAGATAGTATTGTACGAGTGTGTAATCAGCTATCTTTATAGGTTGCTGACTTCTATTGGAGTTTTACTGAGTGATTACTTTGCTTTTAGTTCAGAGCAAAGGCACTAGAATAATTTAAGGCCTTTTTGTGAACTTCTTGTTCTTTGTTCTGTCGATGACAAATCGATATCGCACGAAGTCGTGTGGTAGCTTCATCACAGTCTTATAAGTAGTATCTATGACACTGCTTGGAAAAATCTAGTGTGGTCCATAAGTTTGATTTATTCGGACAGCCCCATCATTTTAGGATATTCTGTGGATCAACCACATTTCTGCATTTCTCGATCCAAATGTCAGGAAGCAATTTCCGCACACAAAACGCTTGACAAATTCACACAATCAAATACACATTTTAAAGCATTAAAAATACTCAAAATACGGACTTCAAATGATTTCTGTCACAGGAAATAAAACGATAATAAAAACTCGTTTTTAAGATATTTTTGGATTGTTTCAAAAAGTTCGCTTTGCGAGTATTTCTGGACTCATATCACTCAATAAGTCATCATCGACAAAAACAAATTTCATCATATGATAAACTCGTAGTATACAGTCGATACATGCGTCATTTCGGCAGCGGCACAATTAAAATAAAGCCTTTCGGGCGGTACCTTATTAATGCTCAAATGAATTGGCTTCTCAATTTTCCCGTTGAATGGTTTCTTTAATTAATGAAAATGAACATCGCAATATTCATGATGACGTCTGTGGTATATTATCTCATGTGATTAGCGCAGTATTGCCTTTTTTTTTCGAAAATAAATTTGAAAAATCTAATTAGGCGTATGTTTTGTGTTACAACTTTATTCTAGGGAAAGTTAAATTTATCGCATTTGGATTTGGTTCTTTATTATTAACTTAGCCTTGCTTATTTTAATCAACTGTGAATGAAGCGGCTGCTACTCAGGTGACTTTCTCGTGAGGCTGTTACAAATTTCAGATCATATAAATCTAGCCGTCATTTGTTTACTATGTTTTCAATGAAGTTTGCCCACGAAATTATAAAGAATGTAAAAATAACAATTTATGAACAGATAGGTATGAGTTGGTAGATCACATGCACCAAATCATTTGATGGATCAAAGCATGATTGATGATCATCAGCTGAATTTGCTGAATTAGCATAGAAGTCGTTCTTGTAGTTACTACCAAACTATATGTATATATTGCTATTACCTGAATTCATTTTGCAGCGTACTGCTTCGGTCGTATTAGTTTGACTTTCGATTCAGCAAAGCGACAATAAATCTGGAAGATGTCCATTCAACTCGAAGTCGTAACTCAATATACATATCAAACGTATAAGAGCATTTATCGCCTTCGAGACAATAGCCAACTTGAACATAATACGTAACATTCGAAAATTTTGACCTGGAGACTAATACTATTGCAAACCTGCACGGGTTTCGGCAAGGATGTGCTTGAAGTGTTATTATGTATGACAAGACGAGAGATGACAAGACTTGTGAAATCTGAACTACGTACATATAATTTTTTGGTTAAGCAAAACAACACTTCACCCAAATTCAGTTTTAGTTTTATGGAACGATTCAGGCAATTAATCGCTTGTGATGTAGTGAGTCCAAAAAATCGTGGGGTTTGAAGGAGTGAAGTGCCAAAATCGTCTTTAAATCTTCACAAGTTTAACAGATACTCACCTTCCATTAGAAGTGAAGTATCTGAAGAAGGTGGAGTGTCTGCTAATAATATCGACTGTCGCCATGTCAATAGTCCCGTCCTTATTGAAAAAAAAAACAGATCCCTTTAGCTTAAATACATTCCTTTACATAAAACCCAAGCACTGCATAAGTTAATGTTCTCGGTTTCAAATGATTCAGAATTAGACATTCAAATTTACTTCCGGATTCATTGCACTGCATACGTCTTCATGCATATACATATACTATGCGACACTTCACACCTAGTTTCCTCCTACATATGTATGTGAATTAGTAGATCCTTTTTTGAACTTGGTTGCCTCAAATTAATTCGAAAAGAACTCAGACACAAAGTATACTATTGTACCTGAACCCCTAAAGAAAACACCAAACCAACCTCTCTACATGCTCCTAATCAAACTCTAAATGTCGTCTAGGGAAAGACGTAAGACTTGATCCATTTCCATGACATCGTGGTCCAAGAGGTGTTTCCCGAGAGTGTTCCATCGTACCATCGTTTTAAGAAAAGACTTAAAAATAGGATCCACAAAGATTTTCATGTTAATTAGTTCTAATTTTTGATTGCAGACGTAACTGGTCTGTTGTGATGTCTTGAAGCAACTCATTTAATCTCATTTTAGACAAATTTTTTTCGTTTTTATAAAAGGCCAAGAAGGCTTTACGATATCCTTATTCATCACATAAGCCCCTCAGATCGGTTCTATAAGTAAAGGCAGGACGATAACAAAGGAGGTATTTTGAAATATTGTCGATCTTTCGAAGCCTTACCTACTATAATATGCACATGGAAATTAGTATACAGCTGATGCTCTTCACGATATTGCATATTTGTTAATCGAGTAGTGATGTCTTATGATGTATTTGGTTAAGGAAGGCACCGCATCTAAGTTTTGACTGATTTTAGAGCCCAGCTCTTGGTTGTTCAGCTGGCCTTTCAACCAAGTTTGAGAAGGTGGTGCTTTTATCAATCCTTTCATGAAACACTATCTGATTCTACGATCCAAACTGGGCCATCCACTCAAGACTCTTCGTAGACTAATACCAATCATTGGTTACAGTTGGTTGAAACTGGTCCTCGATGAGGATACACTTAAACCAGGAGAAGGTCCATTGTGCATTGTCTTAATCTGGGAACCAACTCCTTTGTATGAAGTAGCAGTACAGGCGATCATTGAAGAGGTATTCACCTAGTGTAGCCTTTCCGATGTTGGAGAGTGCAAGGCAAGTGCATAGGAGGTGACTAATGGTCTCCTCTTCTTCTTCATTCCTACAGCTTCTACAGAAGTCGTTGCAGGGAAGACCCAGGTTTTGAGTATGCCTTCCTATAGCACAGTGTCCGATGAGGGTATTATCTAGGAGTCCGATGTTATATTTAAAGTCGGTCAGAGCAGCCTCGAAATATTGCATCGTTGTTTGATTACAGACCTAGAGAAGTACATAGTACCTGGTCCCTATTTTGTAAGCATTCTGATGATTTCATAGCCTACAGTTCCACGGCATTCCTGATCAATTATCCAGTCTTCCTACGCCAAGTCTTTGAATCAAAAAAACTCTCGTCGCTTTTTTCCAGAACGTATAAAGCTTTGGTAGTGCATCCGTAGAAAAACTCTTCATACCTTCTGCCGAATATGACGATTATTCTAAGGCATCACAAATAAAGAATATTTTTTCAAAGATTGCTAAATGTCATATCCATCGTGGTAAACAGCCTACTTATGAACGACTATATACTGCGAAATCTTAGAACCTATTTGGTTGTTAAAGGTCTTTCTTGGTTGTTAAATGCTTCCTTTAGACTCCTTCTTGCTTTGTGAGGCTACATTGTTTCTACTCTGCACTAGTAACTCAAAAACAATGAGACTTTAACAACACATCAAAAACAAAAACACACACATGCCAAAATATTATCGAAAATTTCAATCAAGATCTATCACCGTTTACATGTTCTAAAATGTAATCGTAAAACGTATACAGATTGAGTGTTGAAAACACAAAAGGCATCATTCTTTCTTATTTTCTAAGTACATATGGCCTTTTGAAATGTGTTACCAAAATATTTCACTTATTTAACGGTTCTGTACTAAGACGCGATTCAAATTAATTGCATTTAAATTTTTTTGGCACAGATGTTGAATTTTCTTGGATGTGATTCATTTCGAGTCGAATATTAATAATGAACTTGCCACCCAGACATTTCGAAATTATTTAAAATACCACATGTCAATTTGAAAATACATAATTTATTTATTTTCGTTTCTTTTTCTTTTCAGGTAAGCTTTAAACACTTGTGTAAGAAGTTCACACATGTAAGATATTCTTGTCGTAAGTCTAGTATGCATTAAGTTTATAAATAAAAAGAAAAAACATATTTTACGGTTGTCACATTATTGATAATTAAATTTAATATGACATTACTTTGTTATTAATGTTAAAGTTGATTTTAGATTGTAATATAATTTTGTGTTTGGCATTTGGGGTGCATTTGTCACACGAGAGTTTTATCCGGTATACATTTTTCGCGTTGGTATCTGTTAGATTCTATTTTTTTTTTTTAATTTCTTAACTTCTGATCTTTGACGAAAGAAAACTGACGCTTTATTATTGGCACAATTGAAGGAGTCTATCTTTTATAATAGACCTAGTAAGTTTTTGGCCTTAAACCTTATTTTCTACCAAAATGGTATCTATTCCAATAGTTTTGTTCGGATTTCGTATACTAAGCTTTTCGATCCGATATATATATATATATATATATTGTTCGAGAGATTACGAACCAGACCACTGTATTGGGTCCGTTTTCGTCTCTCTTCCACGATTCATCTTAAGCGGAGAGTCCGTCTGGATTTCTCCACACTTCCTTTCTGGCTTTGTTTTCTCTTGTCAACGCTAGCATCTGTTTAACAGAAATCTGGTTCACCCAGTGGCACCCCAGGATCTCCCTTCTTCTGCTAGCTAACGCCGGACATTGACACAATATATGTGCTGCCGTCCCGACTTCCTCCAGGCATAGATCACAGGTGTCGTCCTCCAGAAGACCCATCTTCTTTAGGTGATACCCGAAATTCCCATGACCTGTAGATAACGCTACCACCCATTTCAGTGTTCTTTTCCCTAAGCTTAGAACCTCTCTGTGAGTGGTGTCACCCGGCATTTCAATAGTCATTTTCGCCTGTCTGCAACCTTCTACGGTTGACCACCTTCTCTGGTGTTCCGCCGCCGCCCAGTTGCTAATCAGGTGTTCTACCATCCCTCTGCCAAGTGCAGCGAATGGTTCCGGACCGGAGAGCTCCGAGGTTGACCTCTGCTTTGCCAGAGAATTTCATTTCCCTCAGTCCCTACGTGCCCTCTCACCCAGAGCAGCGTCATCTCATTTCGAGATGAGCACTCATTGAGCTTATGAGCACATTCCAATGCCAGTGATGTATTGATATCGGTTTGGTCCATGCGTCTAATCACTGATTGATTGTCCAGGTAACGTTTTTACCTTCAACCTGACCCTCTTTCAGGTGATCCAATGCATGCAACAGAGCAATCATCTCGGATTGATAGACTGAGGTATATTTCCCCAGACTAATATGACAGGCTAGTTCCCGTTCTTCTGAGAAGAACCTGCCCCCGCTCTGCCATCCATCATGGACCCGTCCGTAAAGATGATTATATCACCAATCTTCTTTTCCGATAAGAGTTTTGTAATGCCTTTCGGTAACACGCATTCTCTTTATTCCATCCATGGGCATATTTAACTCCCTAATCTCGTTTTTCACGATATCCAGGATTTTTCTATGCCCATAGATAGTACCGCGGCAGTGCCAGTTGGCATCCCGGTGCAAACGAAGTGCCGTCGAGGCCGCCACTTTCTTAATAAATAAGTCGAGCGGCAGGATACCTAGGATCACTTCCATTGCATGTTGGTGTCGTTTGTATTGCACCCACGATCCCTAAACATGCCAGTCGTTGGACCCTATCTAATTGCCTATCTCCACCTCTCTGCGGGCAACCTCTGCTGACCCTTCCTCTAAGTCTTGAAGTTCCCGTCTGAATATTTATCGCCCTATTTTTCAGCATATTGTCCACCCATCTCACCACCAATGGGTTAACCCTGCGTTCTTCTAAGGCCATTCTCAGACTTTCGAAGCATATCTTATCGAAGGCATCTTCAATGTCCATTATTATGGTCATTGCGATGCCTCCGGTGTTCATCTCGTCTTTCGCAACGCGTACCACCTGGTGTAGCGCTGTTTCCGTAGACCTGCCCGCTCTGTATACATGTTGTCTACTACTCAAAGGACACGCCGTGCTCTCCATATGGTCCACCACAATTCTTTCCATTGTTTTCAACAGAAATGATGTTAGGCTGACCGGTCTGAAAGACTTCGCTTCGGTGTAGTCCTTTTTTCCCGGTTTTGGAAGAAACACCACATTTGTTTCCCTCCATGCTACCGGTATGTAGCCTATTGCTAGGCATGTGACGTATATACCCCTAAGCCTTGGTTTTCGATCCGATACTAATCACAAAGTGTACGTCAGTGATGGAAGACTGAATGATTCCCCCTGATTATTGCATGATGTCATTTAGATACCCTACTTTTGGGCAATACCTAAGACAACTGTGAAATACCTCGGCTTCATACTGGATTCGAAAATGACTTGGAAAGAAAACACTGAAAGCCGAAATAAGAAACCATGCATGGCTTTATAGAAAGTAACGCTTGTAAAAGGACTTTCGGAAAATGATGGAGTTTAAAACTCAAAGTTGTACAGATACCTGCTATATAGGTACAGAGCGGTATTGAGACCCATCTTTACATATTGTGGAAGAAATGCTTCCTTACGAACACTACAAAGATTCAAACGGGAGGCTATTTGGGGGTGACTATTGAGAAGCAATATGGTATGACCGAAGCATATGGAATGACTGGTATGGATTTTTCACGTGCCCTAACTGTGGCTAATACAAAAATACAAATATTTGGCGCGACAGATCCGTATGGGTCCCAGGCCCTCACTTCTCACAACCATTCGTGTTGTACATGTTATATTCTTTATACGAATGGAAAGGGCCTTCTTTTTATTACCGTGTCCGAATGGCAGTTTTTTTTGTTTTGAGAATATTTTTTCATGACAGTTTACATACTCCGATGTTTGTCAGATGCTCGCGAGAGGTGGACACGTGAAAGAACATTTTGGTGTTGCCAGGGCCACAGCCCTGGGGCCAGTACACCGCATAGTAATGTACACAGAAAAAAAGGGATTGAATCAGTTAGAGGGCCATATGTATAGGCGATGGTATCAACTAGATACATGGCCTATGGAAGGGTCGTTACGTCCAACGTCCAATCCTTTATAGGCAGTGGTCCATCAAGCTAATACAATACTGTGTTCCGTAAAGCGATAGTAGAAGCTGTAGAAATGAAAAAGAAATTGAATCTATCCTGTCCTTAAGACACGTTTTAGGCAGCAACAACAAGATTTCTAAACAATTTGAGCATAAGGGTCTAAGTGAGCTGCTAGCATTTACTTTCAAAATAAGATTTCCAAATGCAAAATGCAATCATGTAAATATTTGCAGATTTTTCTTTTTCATTTGGCTAAATTTATCTGAAAACGTCATCGATTACAGATTATTTTCTCAAGTCATTTGAAATAGGCTATTGCCTATTTTTTTCCATAAGTTCCTTATTCTAATATTCTCGAATGGTCTGCATAGGCTTACCGCTTTTGCTTTTACTAAACCATGCTTATCTTTCCATTCCATTTTGGAAAACTAATCAACTTGTGAAAATTCGGAAAACCCATTAGATCAGAAAAACCTATCATAAACTACCTAACGGTACCTTCCATTGCAATTAGTGTATGTAATTATTTACTTTCTCAATAGATTAATTACTTCTAATAATAAACATCAGTTTTTATTAAATATTTATTTACGTAATATTTTTATGAGGAAACAAATCCTAAAATCTACCTTCGAATTAAGTTCAGTTATATTTTATGACCTTCCAGTCTGAACTCTAATTACTTTCCATTCGCCTACCTGAATCGAGTCCTTTAAATATATATGATCAAGGCAGATCATCCGTACAGTTCGAATTAAACTTTTGACAATTCAACCAACGCTCTTTAACTCTAAAAACTGTACAATGGAAAATCTTAATATTGCTAATTTTCCTGCTCTGAAGTGTGAACATTTCGTGTTACTTCAAGACCACTTAGACAGCCTTGAGTTTCGACTCAAAAATGTGTATGCCAACGCTTACTTCGAGATCATAGTCACATCAAGGACACAACCACCAGTTGAAGTAAGAAAAATCACCATTGAACTCAGGAAAAGTGAATTCAACGATATCGAGGAGTACACCGAAGGAAAGTCAGTCAATCCCCTTCTAAAACGCATCTATCAACTTAAAAAGCTTCACAAATGTATTACAATTACTCGCACTGCAGCAACTGTTACATGTGACCAAATCAGGAAACACTTCAAAAATCAATCCGTCGACGTGAACCTCTTCGAAAGAAAATATCAGCCAGAACCAGCTCAAGCTCAAGACTCAATCACTGATTCGGAACCGGAATCAGGCATTCATTCATTATCATCATCAGAATCGGATTCTAAGCCAGGATCATATTCGTATGATGCATCGGTTTCGGACTCGGATTATGAGATCGAATCAAACTCATCGACAATCTTTCTTCCGAAAATTAAATCTAATCACGACTATCCGAAACGTCTAATTTCATACTCCGACATGTTACTCTTGGGTCCAAATGGAACACGGTTTTCAACTTCGGTTTATGAACGAATTCGCAACAAAGGTGCGGAAGAATGTACAAGGGAGCTGTTGACCGATGTTTTCGGAGAAAAGGTTCTTGCCACGCACACCTTATCCTGGAAATACGATAGATCGAAATTTCTGAATAAACCTCGATTGGATGCGTTTCCGTCTGCCGACATTATTCGATTTGTTTGTTCCAAATACAGCATAAGCCAGCGAAGAGTATACGAAATAATCGAAGAAAAATGTGCTGATGCCGAAAGGGAGTATCAAAAGAATTTGTCTGAATAAAATTTGTAATTGATTTGTAGTTAAGTTTAAATAAAAACGAAATAACAAAAAAAAATACTTTCATGTTTTCATTTGATTGGTTTTGAACATTATTCTATTCTATTTTTGAGTGGAACGTCGGTCTTCATAGTATTGTCGACCTAAGTACTTATAGGTACATATGTATGTACTCTAGCTGCTGGGTAGTAGTTTCTGCGATCATTGTATAAGATTCTCCTTGGTAAAACAATCGACCTATGGGTTTCGATCTAGAGAGATCAAGCTACATCGCCATTGGTAGATGACTTGACGATTTTTATCAGTGGTAAACACAGCACGATCATTTCTATTGGCATGCAAGGTGCTTGACTACACGTCTTAGAATGGTGCAGCAGGACTATCCAATATCCATCAATCCTTGGAAAAACATTCTAGTACCAGTCAATCTAGGACCTATTACCAACAAAGGCGTTACTTTAGTTTATTCGAGTAAGATTAAGTATCGGCGTCATTCTTGTCAAACTGTTTAGCTGGAATTCCAATATCAAGTCCGCCATCCAGCGCGCCACTAGGGCCATGTGGGCCAGTAGACGCCCTTACGGCATAACTTGGGATTAAATCCAAAAATTATACATTGAATGTATACAATGATGGTGAGACCCATTATCATCTACGCGGGTATCGTCTAGTGCCCGAAAGTTCTTCAGAAGCTCCAGAGAATTGCCTGTCTTGGTATTACGGGTGCCATGCGTACCTGCCCTACGGTAGCAATAGAATCGGTTGTTGGCCTTTCTCGCCCACAAATCTTCATTAGGAAGGCAGTCGCTAGATACATCAGCTAGAATATAAGTACATAAACATAAATCAGGTGACCATGTGGGACGCCTAAAAATTCCTAACTAAATTCCCAAAAACGACATGTTTTTGCACTATCCCCGACATAATGGTCAGGGAGTACTGTTTCGGAAGGTTATGTGAGGTAGAAATACTGGACCGTCCAAACTGATCTAATGATGTTCCGGCACTGAATCCTAGACGTCTGGTCTGGTTCACATATGAATTGAAGATGGAAACTGGAGTTGGAGCTGGCGTCTTTGGACCCAACAACAAAATTTCGATACCTATGGGAATGTGTCCCACGATTTTCCAGGCTGAACTCCATACCATTGAGATCTGGGCTAGGACAAAACTTAGTAAAGGTATTAAGGGCGCTAGGATATATGTACATATGTATATCTATTCAGATAGCCAAGCAGCACTCAAAACGAAGTCGTGCAATTTAATGGACTCTGCATCAGTTAAATGCTGCTACGAGGCACTACAATCTCTTGCCGGACATAACAGGGTGAAGCTCGGTTGGGTCCCTGGTCATCAAGGAATTGCAGGCAGCGAATCTGCAGATGAACTAGTTAGGACTGGCTCAGAATCTGAATTCATAGGACCCGAACCCTAATGTGGTGTCAACTGGGCTGCCGCCACAGCGCTAATTAATAATTTAGAACACAAACTTCGGCTGGCGCACTGGCAAAATAAATTCGTGGTTGCTGAGATAATCCAAGTGATTAATCAAGTCTTATTCCTACAAGGAAATCCTTAATCTAGACAAGGATATTAGAAAAGTTTTCTCACTGATTACTGTGACTTGCGGTATCACCTTAACAAGCTCAATATGTGGCTAGAATGTACGTTCTGCTCAGAAGATGACAAATCTTCTGAGGACATTCTTTGTTAATGCGCAGCATGACATTGGTTAAGGAGGCGTATTTTTCATAAAGAAATTCTGCTGGTAAGGACGTACTATCTTTCGTTATAGAGGTGGTACAACTCTTGGTTTAATTATACCCTGACTGATACAATAGATCAGTACGTTCTGCTCAGAAGATGACAAATCTTCTGACATTCTTTGTTAATGCCCAGCATGACATTGGTTAAGGAGGCGTATTTTTCATAAAGAAATTCTGCTGCTAAGGACGTACTATCTTTCGTTATAGAGGTGGTACAACTCTTGGTTTAATTATACCCTTACTGATACAATAGATCTTTTAGGTCGAAGTATCAGCTGTATGTGCAAGGCTCTAGGTATGTTTGGCTAGGTATGTAGTTTATTTGTCCTCGACTAGCTACAAGGAGCTACCTTTATACTCTTTTGTACTTGGTACCCCCTTTATAGATTTCAGTGAAGGATAAAATGTCTGCACCAATGAACTTGAACTTGCTAGTTCCACCAACCATGCCAATGTCGACAGCACACTTAGAACGTTCTCATAAATAACGCTGTACAATGGGGGACTGAAAACCGAGTCTTGTGGAACTACATATATCGCTGGTCTTATATTTTGTTTTCTCTTCATCGGTGTCGTATGAAAGTGTAGTTCGGCAATACTTTAATGTATGCTTCCAACCCACCATTTTGAAGGCATTTTTATTGTCTTAACATTACTTTCCATTAGTTTCTTTCGGATTCCATATTGGTATTTTGTTGTTACTACCTACCGCCTAGCCTACATATGGAAATCTGGAAAACCCTTTACATATAATACAATATTCGATGGCTTATCATAATTAACCATCTGTTTACTACAGTAAAACAATAATTGAATGTAATTAGTTACTTTACCGTAATATATTAATTATTCATAATTGCATTTATATAACATTTTTATGAGGAAAAATCTAAGAATCTACCTGTGAAAAATGTTCAATTATATTTTATGACCCGCCAGTCACAACCCTAATTACTTTCCAAACGTCTACCTGCTTTGAGTCCTTTAAATACCGAGTCCTAGCTGATCATCCTTACAGTTCGATTTAAACTTTCAACGATCAAACACCATTTAAAAAAAAAATCTCTAAAATGGCAAATCTTAATACTCCTCAAATTGCCGCTCTACGTAAACAAAAAAAGCGACGTGAGCAATTTATCGCACTTCAAAACCACATAAGCAGCCTAGAGCTTCAAGTCAAAAAGAAGTGCAACAACTCTTACTTCGAGATTGTAATCACATCAAGGACACAACCTCCAACTGAACTACGAAAATTCACCATTCAACCCAAGGAAATTGATTTCGAAGACATCGAGGAATATACCGGAGGAAATCCAGTTCATCCCTATATAAAGCGCGTTTATCAGCTGAAAAAGCTGATTGAGACTTTCGAAAATGTATACACCAAAGCAACGGTTAAATGTGAAAAAATCAAGAATATATTGAAAGATGAACCATTCGACGTTAACCTCTTTGAAAGGAAAAATCAGCCAGAACCAGCTCAAGTTCAAGACGCAACCTCTGATAGTAAATTTAAACCAGTCTTCAATTCATCGTCAGCAGCATTGTTTGAATCTGAGACAGATTCGAACTCATATGATGCCTCAGCTTCAGAAACGGAATCTGAGTTGGATTCGGACTGGGAAACGGACTCAGTATCAGACTCAGAAGATGAAGCTGAGCCAACATCAGAAAACTATGAAGCATCAGAGTCGGAGTTAGAATCTGACCTAGATAAGGAATCGGAATTCGATTCAAACCATCCACCGAAATCTGAAACAGATTCAGACCTGGAGCCAATACAAAGCGAGGAGGAGAACTTATCGAGTGGATATTCATCAGTATCGCCACTCTCTCTTCCGGTAATTGAACCCAATCAGGAATATCCGCAAGGTTTAATTTTATACAACGACTTATTGCTTTTGGGTCCAAATGGAACATTGTTCTCAACTGTGGTATATGAAGAAATTCGCGACAAAGACGCTGTAGAATGCACCAGAGAGCTGTTGACTATTGTTTTTGGAGAGAATATTCTTGCCACGCACACCTTATCCTGGACATACGATGACCAGAAACCTCAACTTGATGCGTTGGCGGCTGCCGATATTATTCTATTTGTTTGCTCCAAATACAACATAACCCGATGTGAAGCCCACGCTATAATTGTAGCCAAGTGTGTTGATGCCGAAAGGCAGTATCAGGAGAATTTGGCTCAGAATTAAAATTGTATTTGTAAATAACTTTTTTCATATCTTAAATAAATACAAAAGGAAAGTAAAGACAAATTTTTTATCTTTTCACTTATTGGTTTCGAATCTTCTTCTGTACTCGTTTCCACACTATTTTTTCCACAGCTAATAGGAAATATGTTTTACACCCTTGTTGGGTCTACTTGGTGGAGTGACTATATCCTTACCAGCTTATCCTTACACAGCTTCGATTGGATATTGCAAGTCGGCATCACAGCCGAGAGAAACATCATTGAGTCAAAGCTGACTTTTGAATATACATACATACGTAGGTATGTCTTGTATCGCAGGTATTCGAAAACCACCTTCTAGGCGTCTTCGCGATAACATCCGACCTAGAATCTTAAGTTGGTTTTAGCCTTTCTTTGTTAGTTTTTCTCGAAACTTGTTTATCCTGTCTCAGTTGATAGTGTGTTGTTAGAAGTGGAAAAGATTAACTACTTCAGAACTGTACCTTTTGTTGTGTTGTATTGTGCAATAGTTCTTGACCATGCCATCTCTGAACCAGTTCAGAAAAGGAGTTCAATTTGGATAGATTGTGTCGCTTCTTGTGTGCGATGTACTCGTATTTCCCGTTTATAATGTACTTTTTGACTTATTCCCAAAATGGTCTATGTGTAGAGGTGTAGATCCTACTATTAGCTTAAATGCTATGGTGGGACATGGTCTCTCCTTCTATGTGATTCTTAGTCTATCTTTTAATGGATTCGAATAGTGTTTCGTAAAATGTGCTTCTTGTAATGATATCTATGAAGTCCGCATATCTTTGACAGTTTATGACGATTGATGTGAGATACACTCCTTTCTTTTCGAGACCTTTCCTGATATTTTCTTGGAAGGTATGTCCAAAGACTTCTTTCGTTACTTGTTGCGCATATTACAGCTTCCTTGTTTTGGAGTACATCCTCAATCGGTCTTGTTAGCTGGTAAAGGCAATTAAATTGAATCTACCTTGAATAGTTACCATGACCTTCTTTAACTTCTTCAATATGAATGAGGTCAAGCTAATGGGTCTAAGGGATTTTAGTGAGATGTTGCTCTTAGTACGTATATACCACCAACCTGTTCTCATTAAGATGTTACATAAAAGTTCCTGTAGAGCAGCAAAATTGGCGTCTACTCCTAGTGCCTTGAATGCCTGGTGGTATTTATGGCCCAGTCTAGTCGTTATTTTCTACAGATTGCTACTGAGATTGTCCAGTCCTCTCTGTGGGATCATATTTGCCTTTCCGCTTCATCTGTATTTGCTGTTTGCTACTAGGAATGTGTGTTTTGACTTAAGAGTAACCTCTATGCTCCTCATTCATGATGTAAATACCATCTTGCTTTTCTTCAGTGAACATGGCGCGTCTATGTTTTCTTTAGATAGAGTTCTGTGGTCCTATGGCCATTTTTAGAGAATGCTCTGTAGATTTTCATTTAGTCTTACTGATTTCCATGTTGTTTGCCAGTCACCATCGCGATTGGCTTATCCCATTATGGGGTATCATTTTGATTTCTTCTACAGCTACAGCCTGGGGTGAGTACATATATCAATAAAGGGTTTTTCAATAAGGACGTAACAATTTTGTATTTAAATAAAACACAGAATAATTTAGATATCGGGCTGAAATTTATTCCAGTTGTAGTCCACAATATATATTTAAGTATGGAATTCAATCTCGTTCATATGACCACCGCGAACACGTTTGCAATGATCGATCCTTTGGATCCAATTTTCCACCACTCTTCCACACAAATATTCTTCCAACATGTCACGATAGCGAGCTCCATTGACCGTAACCGTAACATCATTTTCATCGATGAAAAAATACGGTCCAATAACACCTCCGGCATGAAATCCACACCACACGGTCATTTTTGTGATTGCAATGGAGTCTCTTGAAGCACATATGGGGTTGATGCTGTCCTTACTTACTTACTTACTTACTTAGGTGGCGTTACAGTTCGGGATGAACGTGTGCCTGAACCAACAAGCCTCTACAGTTCTTAGCTAACTGGCTCCAGTTGCCAACTCCAAGTCGGTTGAGGTCCACTTCTACTTGTGGGTGCCACCTAAGTCGAGTTCTTCCGCTACTGCGTTATCCCTTCGGGTTTTAATTTGAAAACTCTACGGGCCGGAGCGTTTCGCTGGTGTCCATTCGCCTCAAACGACTGATACACAGTTTTTTTGACTAGGTCGATGTACCTGTACAGCTCATATAGTTCATGTTAGAATCTCCTCCTCCAAAGCCCGTTGCTGTCCAAAAACGCATATTTTGCTTATTGACAAAGCCATTGAGCCTAAAATGAGCTTCATTGCAGAAAATGATTTATCGATGAAATTCAGGATTTTTTTAAAATTATTGCAGAGCTCTATCGAAAAAGTTTCGGCACTTCAAATAATCAAGAGGCTTCAGTTATTGAGTTAATTTGGAAGCTATTCTGCGCAAAATGCTGGCAAAAGACGCGGCAGTTCCCAGCTGCATTAGAAAATCTGACGGATCGTAGCAGAAAGTAGTGAGGACGTTTTAGAAACATTAGTTGAAGCTCACTGCCCGAGAAGTGGCTCATTAACTGCTAGGACACATAACGTATATTCTGATAACGTCAGGTTATCAACAGAGGAAGAGTTAAATAATCTCATCACATGGAAGTTATAAGCACGATCAGGGAAATCTTCATAAGTTGTCTAAGGTTTGGTAACATACCTACGGAAGGGAAGGAAGTGCGGGTGATATTTATACCCAAAGCAGGTAAACCAAGCCACACTTCAGCGAAAGATTATAGACCCATTAGTCTTTCGTCTTTTCTCCTCCAGCCCTTAACAGGCTTGGAAGATGGGCTGAAAAGTGCGGAGTACTGTTTAGCAGGAAATATGAAATTCCACCTTTACAAACTGCCTAGGCTTGCTGGAGTGGAGCTTTCTCTCTCGGATCGTGCAAAGTTTCTTAGTACGGTACTAGATAGTAAGCTAAATTGGAAACTTAACGTTCAGGAAAGAGTTCGTAAGGCTCAAAATGCTCTCTTCATCTGCAAGAGGGCAGTGGGAAAAAAGTGGGGCCTGAAACCGACAATAATGCACTGGCTATACTTTATGGTAGTCCGACCCATTCCAACATACGGGGCTCTTGTTTGGTGGAAGCCACGATCAAAAAGAACACAAGGGATATGTTGACCAAGGTACAAAGAACAGCCTGCATTGCCATCACTGGCGCTTTACGCACCACGTCAACGGCTGCACTCGGGGCTTTTATGTATCTTCTACCATTGGATAAAATTACAGGCAAGTAACAGTGCGATTCGTCTCACTAACGCAGGGTTCTTCAAATCTAGCTATATTGGACATAGCTCTATTCTTCAGAGATCATTCCCCAAATTTCCTGACGAAACGAATGAAAGTGTTTACACTCGACTTCGACACACCCTACGAAGTAATGTACCCAGATAGGGAAGAATGGCAAAGGAAGGAAGCTTCGATCGAAAACGAAATCTTAATATATGATTGGATGGTTCCAAAATTAGCAAGGGTACGGGTCAGGATTATATTCGAGAGATATAGACCTACATGTGGCTCTGAAACAATGATGGTGAGACCCATTATCACCTACGCGGGTATCGTCTAGTGCCCGAAAGTTCTTCAGAAGCTCCAGAGAATTGCCTGTCTTGGTATTACGGGTGCCATGCGTACCTGCCCTACGGTAGCAATAGAATCGGTTGTTGGCCTTTCTCGCCCACAAATCTTCATTAGGAAGGCAGTCGCTAGATACATCAGCTAGAATATAAGTACATAAACATAAATCAGGTGACCATGTGGGACGCCTAAAAATTCCTAACTAAATTCCCAAAAACGACATGTTTTTGCACTATCCCCGACATAATGGTCAGGGAGTACTGTTTCGGAAGGTTATGTGAGGTAGAAATACTGGACCGTCCAAACTGATCTAATGATGTTCCGGCACTGAATCCTAGACGTCTGGTCTGGTTCACATATGAATTGAAGATGGAAACTGGAGTTGGAGCTGGCGTCTTTGGACCCAACAACAAAATTTCGATACCTATGGGAATGTGTCCCACGATTTTCCAGGCTGAACTCCATACCATTGAGATCTGGGCTAGGACAAAACTTAGTAAAGGTATTAAGGGCGCTAGGATATATGTACATATGTATATCTATTCAGATAGCCAAGCAGCACTCAAAACGAAGTCGTGCAATTTAATGGACTCTGCATCAGTTAAATGCTGCTACGAGGCACTACAATCTCTTGCCGGACATAACAGGGTGAAGCTCGGTTGGGTCCCTGGTCATCAAGGAATTGCAGGCAGCGAATCTGCAGATGAACTAGTTAGGACTGGCTCAGAATCTGAATTCATAGGACCCGAACCCTAATGTGGTGTCAACTGGGCTGCCGCCACAGCGCTAATTAATAATTTAGAACACAAACTTCGGCTGGCGCACTGGCAAAATAAATTCGTGGTTGCTGAGATAATCCAAGTGATTAATCAAGTCTTATTCCTACAAGGAAATCCTTAATCTAGACAAGGATATTAGAAAAGTTTTCTCACTGATTACTGTGACTTGCGGTATCACCTTAACAAGCTCAATATGTGGCTAGAATGTACGTTCTGCTCAGAAGATGACAAATCTTCTGAGGACATTCTTTGTTAATGCGCAGCATGACATTGGTTAAGGAGGCGTATTTTTCATAAAGAAATTCTGCTGGTAAGGACGTACTATCTTTCGTTATAGAGGTGGTACAACTCTTGGTTTAATTATACCCTGACTGATACAATAGATCAGTACGTTCTGCTCAGAAGATGACAAATCTTCTGACATTCTTTGTTAATGCCCAGCATGACATTGGTTAAGGAGGCGTATTTTTCATAAAGAAATTCTGCTGCTAAGGACGTACTATCTTTCGTTATAGAGGTGGTACAACTCTTGGTTTAATTATACCCTTACTGATACAATAGATCTTTTAGGTCGAAGTATCAGCTGTATGTGCAAGGCTCTAGGTATGTTTGGCTAGGTATGTAGTTTATTTGTCCTCGACTAGCTACAAGGAGCTACCTTTATACTCTTTTGTACTTGGTACCCCCTTTATAGATTTCAGTGAAGGATAAAATGTCTGCACCAATGAACTTGAACTTGCTAGTTCCACCAACCATGCCAATGTCGACAGCACACTTAGAACGTTCTCATAAATAACGCTGTACAATGGGGGACTGAAAACCGAGTCTTGTGGAACTACATATATCGCTGGTCTTATATTTTGTTTTCTCTTCATCGGTGTCGTATGAAAGTGTAGTTCGGCAATACTTTAATAAGATACTCAGACTTTAAAATATGTATGCTTCCAACCCACCATTTTGAAGGCATTTTTATTGTCTTAACATTACTTTCCATTAGTTTCTTTCGGATTCCATATTGGTATTTTGTTGTTACTACCTACCGCCTAGCCTACATATGGAAATCTGGAAAACCCTTTACATATAATACAATATTCGATGGCTTATCACAATTAACCATCTGTTTACTACAGTAAAACAATAATTGAATGTAATTAGTTACTTTACCGTAATATATTAATTATTCATAATTGCATTTATATAACATTTTTATGAGGAAAAATCTAAGAATCTACCTGTGAAAAATGTTCAATTATATTTTATGACCCGCCAGTCACAACCCTAATTACTTTCCAAACGTCTACCTGCTTTGAGTCCTTTAAATACCGAGTCCTAGCTGATCATCCTTACAGTTCGATTTAAACTTTCAACGATCAAACACCATTTAAAAAAAAAATCTCTAAAATGGCAAATCTTAATACTCCTCAAATTGCCGCTCTACGTAAACAAAAAAAGCGACGTGAGCAATTTATCGCACTTCAAAACCACATAAGCAGCCTAGAGCTTCAAGTCAAAAAGAAGTGCAACAACTCTTACTTCGAGATTGTAATCACATCAAGGACACAACCTCCAACTGAACTACGAAAATTCACCATTCAACCCAAGGAAATTGATTTCGAAGACATCGAGGAATATACCGGAGGAAATCCAGTTCATCCCTATATAAAGCGCGTTTATCAGCTGAAAAAGCTGATTGAGACTTTCGAAAATGTATACACCAAAGCAACGGTTAAATGTGAAAAAATCAAGAATATATTGAAAGATGAACCATTCGACGTTAACCTCTTTGAAAGGAAAAATCAGCCAGAACCAGCTCAAGTTCAAGACGCAACCTCTGATAGTAAATTTAAACCAGTCTTCAATTCATCGTCAGCAGCATTGTCGGAATCTGCGACAGATTCGAACTCATATGATGCCTCAGCTTCAGAAACGGAATCTGAGTTGGATTCGGACTGGGAAACGGACTCAGTATCAGACTCAGAAGATGAAGCTGAGCCAACATCAGAAAACTATGAAGCATCAGAGTCGGAGTTAGAATCTGACCTAGATAAGGAATCGGAATTCGATTCAAACCATCCACCGAAATCTGAAACAGATTCAGACCTGGAGCCAATACAAAGCGAGGAGGAGAACTTATCGAGTGGATATTCATCAGTATCGCCACTCTCTCTTCCGGTAATTGAACCCAATCAGGAATATCCGCAAGGTTTAATTTTATACAACGACTTATTGCTTTTGGGTCCAAATGGAACATTGTTCTCAACTGTGGTATATGAAGAAATTCGCGACAAAGACGCTGTAGAATGCACCAGAGAGCTGTTGACTGATGTTTTTGGAGAGAATATTCTTGCCACGCACACCTTATCCTGGACATACGATGACCAGAAACCTCAACTTGATGCGTTGGCGGCTGCCGATATTATTCTATTTGTTTGCTCCAAATACAACATAACCCGATGTGAAGCCCACGCTATAATTGTAGCCAAGTGTGTTGATGCCGAAAGGCAGTATCAGGAGAATTTGGCTCAGAATTAAAATTGTATTTGTAAATAACTTTTTTCATATCTTAAATAAATACAAAAGGAAAGTAAAGACAAATTTTTTATCTTTTCACTTATTGGTTTCGAATCTTCTTCTGTACTCGTTTCCACACTATTTTTTCCACAGCTAATAGGAAATATGTTTTACACCCTTGTTGGGTCTACTTGGTGGAGTGACTATATCCTTACCAGCTTATCCTTACACAGCTTCGATTGGATATTGCAAGTCGGCATCACAGCCGAGAGAAACATCATTGAGTCAAAGCTGACTTTTGAATATACATACATACGTAGGTATGTCTTGTATCGCAGGTATTCGAAAACCACCTTCTAGGCGTCTTCGCGATAACATCCGACCTAGAATCTTAAGTTGGTTTTAGCCTTTCTTTGTTAGTTTTTCTCGAAACTTGTTTATCCTGTCTCAGTTGATAGTGTGTTGTTAGAAGTGGAAAAGATTAACTACTTCAGAACTGTACCTTTTGTTGTGTTGTATTGTGCAATAGTTCTTGACCATGCCATCTCTGAACCAGTTCAGAAAAGGAGTTCAATTTGGATAGATTGTGTCGCTTCTTGTGTGCGATGTACTCGTATTTCCCGTTTATAATGTACTTTTTGACTTATTCCCAAAATGGTCTATGTGTAGAGGTGTAGATCCTACTATTAGCTTAAATGCTATGGTGGGACATGGTCTCTCCTTCTATGTGATTCTTAGTCTATCTTTTAATGGATTCGAATAGTGTTTCGTAAAATGTGCTTCTTGTAATGATATCTATGAAGTCCGCATATCTTTGACAGTTTATGACGATTGATGTGAGATACACTCCTTTCTTTTCGAGACCTTTCCTGATATTTTCTTGGAAGGTATGTCCAAAGACTTCTTTCGTTACTTGTTGCGCATATTACAGCTTCCTTGTTTTGGAGTACATCCTCAATCGGTCTTGTTAGCTGGTAAAGGCAATTAAATTGAATCTACCTTGAATAGTTACCATGACCTTCTTTAACTTCTTCAATATGAATGAGGTCAAGCTAATGGGTCTAAGGGATTTTAGTGAGATGTTGCTCTTAGTACATATATACCACCAACCTGTTCTCATTAAGATGTTACATAAAAGTTCCTGTAGAGCAGCAAAATTGGCGTCTACTCCTAGTGCCTTGAATGGCTGGTGGTATTTATGGCCCAGTCTAGTCGTTATTTTCTACAGATTGCTACTGAGATTGTCCAGTCCTCTCTGTGGGATCATATTTGCCTTTCCGCTTCATCTGTATTTGCTGTTTGCTACTAGGAATGTGTGTTTTGACTTAAGAGTAACCTCTATGCTCCTCATTCATGATGTAAATACCATCTTGCTTTTCTTCAGTGAACATGGCGCGTCTATGTTTTCTTTAGATAGAGTTCTGTGGTCCTATGGCCATTTTTAGAGAATGCTCTGTAGATTTTCATTTAGTCTTACTGATTTCCATGTTGTTTGCCAGTCACCATCGCGATTGGCTTATCCCATTATGGGGTATCATTTTGATTTCTTCTACAGCTACAGCCTGGGGTGAGTACATATATCAATAAAGGGTTTTTCAATAAGGACGTAACAATTTTGTATTTAAATAAAACACAGAATAATTTAGATATCGGGCTGAAATTTATTCCAGTTGTAGTCCACATCATATATTTAAGTATGGAATTCAATCTCGTTCATATGACCACCGCGAACACGTTTGCAATGATCGATCCTTTGGATCCAATTTTCCACCACTCTTCCACACAAATATTCTTCCAACATGTCACGATAGCGAGCTCCATTGACCGTAACCGTAACATCATTTTCACCGATGAAAAAATACGGTCCAATAACACCTCCGGCATGAAATCCACACCACACGGTCATTTTTGTGATTGCAATGGAGTCTCTTGAAGCACATATGGGGTTGATGCTGTCCTTACTTACTTACTTACTTACTTAGGTGGCGTTACAGTTCGGGATGAACCTGTGCCTCAACCAACAAGCCTCTACAGTTCTTAGCTAACTGGCTCCAGTTGCCAACTCCAAGTCGGTTGAGGTCCACTTCTACTTGTGGGTGCCACCTAAGTCGAGTTCTTCCGCTACTGCGTTATCCCTTCGGGTTTTAATTTGAAAACTCTACGGGCCGGAGCGTTTCGCTGGTGTCCATTCGCCTCAAACGACTGATACACAGTTTTTTTGACTAGGTCGATGTACCTGTACAGCTCATATAGTTCATGTTAGAATCTCCTCCTCCAAAGCCCGTTGCTGTCCAAAAACGCATATTTTGCTTATTGACAAAGCCATTGAGCCTAAAATGAGCTTCATTGCAGAAAATGATTTATCGATGAAATTCAGGATTTTTTTAAAATTATTGCAGAGCTCTATCGAAAAAGTTTCGGCACTTCAAATAATCAAGAGGCTTCAGTTATTGAGTTAATTTGGAAGCTATTCTGCGCAAAATGCTGGCAAAAGACGCGGCAGTTCCCAGCTGCATTAGAAAATCTGACGGATCGTAGCAGAAAGTAGTGAGGACGTTTTAGAAACATTAGTTGAAGCTCACTGCCCGAGAAGTGGCTCATTAACTGCTAGGACACATAACGTATATTCTGATAACGTCAGGTTATCAACAGAGGAAGAGTTAAATAATCTCATCACATGGAAGTTATAAGCACGATCAGGGAAATCTTCATAAGTTGTCTAAGGTTTGGTAACATACCTACGGAAGGGAAGGAAGTGCGGGTGATATTTATACCCAAAGCAGGTAAACCAAGCCACACTTCAGCGAAAGATTATAGACCCATTAGTCTTTCGTCTTTTCTCCTCCAGCCCTTAACAGGCTTGGAAGATGGGCTGAAAAGTGCGGACTACACATCCATTCAGAAAAAAACAGAACTAGTACTGTTTAGCAGGAAATATGAAATTCCACCTTTACAAACTGCCTAGGCTTGCTGGAGTGGAGCTTTCTCTCTCGGATCGTGCAAAGTTTCTTAGTACGGTACTAGATAGTAAGCTAAATTGGAAACTTAACGTTCAGGAAAGAGTTCGTAAGGCTCAAAATGCTCTCTTCATCTGCAAGAGGGCAGTGGGAAAAAAGTGGGGCCTGAAACCGACAATAATGCACTGGCTATACTTTATGGTAGTCCGACCCATTCTAACATACGGGGCTCTTGTTTGGTGGAAGCCACGATCAAAAAGAACACAAGGGATATGTTGACCAAGGTACAAAGAACAGCCTGCATTGCCATCACTGGCGCTTTACGCACCACGTCAACGGCTGCACTCGGGGCTTTTATGTATCTTCTACCATTGGATAAAATTACAGGCAAGTAACAGTGCGATTCGTCTCACTAACGCAGGGTTCTTCAAATCTAGCTATATTGGACATAGCTCTATTCTTCAGAGATCATTCCCCAAATTTCCTGACGAAACGAATGAAAGTGTTTACACTCGACTTCGACACACCCTACGAAGTAATGTACCCAGATAGGGAAGAATGGCAAAGGAAGGAAGCTTCAATCGAAAACGAAATCTTAATATATGATTGGATGGTTCCAAAATTAGCAAGGGTACGGGTCAGGATTATATTCGAGAGATATAGACCTACATGTGGCTCTGAAACAATGATGGTGAGACCCATTATCACCTACGCGGGTATCGTCTAGTGCCCGAAAGTTCTTCAGAAGCTCCAGAGAATTGCCTGTCTTGGTATTACGGGTGCCATGCGTACCTGCCCTACGGTAGCAATAGAATCGGTTGTTGGCCTTTCTCGCCCACAAATCTTCATTAGGAAGGCAGTCGCTAGATACATCAGCTAGAATATAAGTACATAAACATAAATCAGGTGACCATGTGGGACGCCTAAAAATTCCTAACTAAATTCCCAAAAACGACATGTTTTTGCACTATCCCCGACATAATGGTCAGGGAGTACTGTTTCGGAAGGTTATGTGAGGTAGAAATACTGGACCGTCCAAACTGATCTAATGATGTTCCGGCACTGAATCCTAGACGTCTGGTCTGGTTCACATATGAATTGAAGATGGAAACTGGAGTTGGAGCTGGCGTCTTTGGACCCAACAACAAAATTTCGATACCTATGGGAATGTGTCCCACGATTTTCCAGGCTGAACTCCATACCATTGAGATCTGGGCTAGGACAAAACTTAGTAAAGGTATTAAGGGCGCTAGGATATATGTACATATGTATATCTATTCAGATAGCCAAGCAGCACTCAAAACGAAGTCGTGCAATTTAATGGACTCTGCATCAGTTAAATGCTGCTACGAGGCACTACAATCTCTTGCCGGACATAACAGGGTGAAGCTCGGTTGGGTCCCTGGTCATCAAGGAATTGCAGGCAGCGAATCTGCAGATGAACTAGTTAGGACTGGCTCAGAATCTGAATTCATAGGACCCGAACCCTAATGTGGTGTCAACTGGGCTGCCGCCACAGCGCTAATTAATAATTTAGAACACAAACTTCGGCTGGCGCACTGGCAAGTGGTTGCTGAGATAATCCAAGTGATTAATCAAGTCTTATTCCTACAAGGAAATCCTTAATCTAGACAAGGATATTAGAAAAGTTTTCTCACTGATTACTGTGACTTGCGGTATCACCTTAACAAGCTCAATCTGTGACTAGAATGTACGTTCTGCTCAGAAGATGACAAATCTTCTGAGGACATTCTTTGTTAATGCGCAGCATGACATTGGTTAAGGAGGCGTATTTTTCATAAAGAAATTCTGCTGCTAAGGACGTACTATCTTTCGTTATAGAGGTGGTACAACTCTTGGTTTAATTATACCCTGACTGATACAATAGATCAGTACGTTCTGCTCAGAAGATGACAAATCTTCTGACATTCTTTGTTAATGCCCAGCATGACATTGGCTAAGGACGTACTATCTTTCGTTATAGAGGTGGTACAACTCTTGGTTTAATTATACCCTGACTGATACAATAGATCAGTACGTTCTGCTCAGAAGATGACAAATCTTCTGACATTCTTTGTTAATGCCCAGCATGACATTGGTTAAGGAGGCGTATTTTTCATAAAGAAATTCTGCTGCTAAGGACGTACTATCTTTCGTTATAGAGGTGGTACAACTCTTGGTTTAATTATACCCTTACTGATACAATAGATCTTTTAGGTCGAAGTATCAGCTGTATGTGCAAGGCTCTGCAAAAAAAATGGCTTTCTTTGATGATGATTATCAACGCTACAGACCTGTCGATGGCTATGCAAGTTTGGCTAGGTATGTAGTTTATTTGTCCTCGACTAGCTACAAGGAGCTACCTTTATACTCTTTTGTACTTGGTACCCCCTTTATAGATTTCAGTGAAGGATAAAATGTCTGCACCAATGAACTTGAACTTGCTAGTTCCACCAACCATGCCAATGTCGACAGCACACTTAGAACGTTCTCATAAATAACGCTGTACAATGGGGGACTGAAAACCGAGTCTTGTGGAACTACATATATCGCTGGTCTTATATTTTGTTTTCTCTTCATCGGTGTCGTATGAAAGTGTAGTTCGGCAATACTTTAATGTATGCTTCCAACCCACCATTTTGAAGGCATTTTTATTGTCTTAACATTACTTTCCATTAGTTTCTTTCGGATTCCATATTGGTATTTTGTTGTTACTACCTACCGCCTAGCCTACATATGGAAATCTGGAAAACCCTTTACATATAATACAATATTCGATGGCTTATCATAATTAACCATCTGTTTACTACAGTAAAACAATAATTGAATGTAATTAGTTACTTTACCGTAATATATTAATTATTCATAATTGCATTTATATAACATTTTTATGAGGAAAAATCTAAGAATCTACCTGTGAAAAATGTTCAATTATATTTTATGACCCGCCAGTCACAACCCTAATTACTTTCCAAACGTCTACCTGCTTTGAGTCCTTTAAATACCGAGTCCTAGCTGATCATCCTTACAGTTCGATTTAAACTTTCAACGATCAAACACCATTTAAAAAAAAAATCTCTAAAATGGCAAATCTTAATACTCCTCAAATTGCCGCTCTACGTAAACAAAAAAAGCGACGTGAGCAATTTATCGCACTTCAAAACCACATAAGCAGCCTAGAGCTTCAAGTCAAAAAGAAGTGCAACAACTCTTACTTCGAGATTGTAATCACATCAAGGACACAACCTCCAACTGAACTACGAAAATTCACCATTCAACCCAAGGAAATTGATTTCGAAGACATCGAGGAATATACCGGAGGAAATCCAGTTCATCCCTATATAAAGCGCGTTTATCAGCTGAAAAAGCTGATTGAGACTTTCGAAAATGTATACACCAAAGCAACGGTTAAATGTGAAAAAATCAAGAATATATTGAAAGATGAACCATTCGACGTTAACCTCTTTGAAAGGAAAAATCAGCCAGAACCAGCTCAAGTTCAAGACGCAACCTCTGATAGTAAATTTAAACCAGTCTTCAATTCATCGTCAGCAGCATTGTCGGAATCTGAGACAGATTCGAACTCATATGATGCCTCAGCTTCAGAAACGGAATCTGAGTTGGATTCGGACTGGGAAACGGACTCAGTATCAGACTCAGAAGATGAAGCTGAGCCAGCATCAGAAAACTATGAAGCATCAGAGTCGGAGTTAGAATCTGACCTAGATAAGGAATCGGAATTCGATTCAAACTCAACACCACCGAAATCTGAAACAGATTCAGACCTGGAGCCAATACAAAGCGAGGAGGAGAACTTATCGAGTGGATATTCATCAGTATCGCCACTCTCTCTTCCGGTAATTGAACCCAATCAGGAATATCCGCAAGGTTTAATTTTATACAACGACTTATTGCTTTTGGGTCCAAATGGAACATTGTTCTCAACTGTGGTATATGAAGAAATTCGCGACAAAGACGCTGTAGAATGCACCAGAGAGCTGTTGACTGATGTTTTTGGAGAGAATATTCTTGCCACGCACACCTTATCCTGGACATACGATGACCAGAAACCTCAACTTGATGCGTTGGCGGCTGCCGATATTATTCTATTTGTTTGCTCCAAATACAACATAACCCGATGTGAAGCCCACGCTATAATTGTAGCCAAGTGTGTTGATGCCGAAAGGCAGTATCAGGAGAATTTGGCTCAGAATTAAAATTGTATTTGTAAATAACTTTTTTCATATCTTAAATAAATACAAAAGGAAAGTAAAGACAAATTTTTTATCTTTTCACTTATTGGTTTCGAATCTTGGCGTCTACTCCTAGTGCCTTGAATGGCTGGTGGTATTTATGGCCCAGTCTAGTCGTTATTTTCTACAGATTGCTACTGAGATTGTCCAGTCCTCTCTGTGGGATCATATTTGCCTTTCCGCTTCATCTGTATTTGCTGTTTGCTACTAGGAATGTGTGTTTTGACTTAAGAGTAACCTCTATGCTCCTCATTCATGATGTAAATACCATCTTGCTTTTCTTCAGTGAACATGGCGCGTCTATGTTTTCTTTAGATAGAGTTCTGTGGTCCTATGGCCATTTTTAGAGAATGCTCTGTAGATTTTCATTTAGTCTTACTGATTTCCATGTTGTTTGCCAGTCACCATCGCGATTGGCTTATCCCATTATGGGGTATCATTTTGATTTCTTCTTCTTCTACAGCTACAGCCTGGGGTGAGTACATATATCAATAAAGGGTTTTTCAATAAGGACGTAACAATTTTGTATTTAAATAAAACACAGAATAATTTAGATATCGGGCTGAAATTTATTCCAGTTGTAGTCCACATCATATATTTAAGTATGGAATTCAATCTCGTTCATATGACCACCGCGAACACGTTTGCAATGATCGATCCTTTGGATCCAATTTTCCACCACTCTTCCACACAAATATTCTTCCAACATGTCACGATAGCGAGCTCCATTGACCGTAACCGTAACATCATTTTCACCGATGAAAAAATACGGTCCAATAACACCTCCGGCATGAAATCCACACCACACGGTCATTTTTGTGATTGCAATGGAGTCTCTTGAAGCACATATGGGGTTGATGCTGTCCTTACTTACTTACTTACTTACTTAGGTGGCGTTACAGTTCGGGATGAACCTGTGCCTCAACCAACAAGCCTCTACAGTTCTTAGCTAACTGGCTCCAGTTGCCAACTCCAAGTCGGTTGAGGTCCACTTCTACTTGTGGGTGCCACCTAAGTCGAGTTCTTCCGCTACTGCGTTATCCCTTCGGGTTTTAATTTGAAAACTCTACGGGCCGGAGCGTTTCGCTGGTGTCCATTCGCCTCAAACGACTGATACACAGTTTTTTTGACTAGGTCGATGTACCTGTACAGCTCATATAGTTCATGTTAGAATCTCCTCCTCCAAAGCCCGTTGCTGTCCAAAAACGCATATTTTCCTTATTGACAAAGCCATTGAGTCTAAAATGAGCTTCATTGCAGAAAATGATTTATCGATGAAATTCAGGATTTTTTTAAAATTATTGCAGAGCTCTATCGAAAAAGTTTCGGCACTTCAAATAATCAAGAGGCTTCAGTTATTGAGTTAATTTGGAAGCTATTCTGCGCAAAATGCTGGCAAAAGACGCGGCAGTTCCCAGCTGCATTAGAAAATCTGACGGATCGTAGCAGAAAGTAGTGAGGACGTTTTAGAAACATTAGTTGAAGCTCACTGCCCGAGAAGTGGCTCATTAACTGCTAGGACACATAACGTATATTCTGATAACGTCAGGTTATCAACAGAGGAAGAGTTAAATAATCTCATCACATGGAAGTTATAAGCACGATCAGGGAAATCTTCATAAGTTGTCTAAGGTTTGGTAACATACCTACGGAAGGGAAGGAAGTGCGGGTGATATTTATACCCAAAGCAGGTAAATCAAGCCACACTTCAGCGAAAGATTATAGACCCATTAGTCTTTCGTCTTTTCTCCTCCAGCCCTTAACAGGCTTGGAAGATGGGCTGAAAAGTGCGGAGTACTGTTTAGCAGGAAATATGAAATTCCACCTTTACAAACTGCCTAGCTTTCTCTCTCGGATCGTGCAAAGTTTCTTAGTACGGTACTAGATAGTAAGCTAAATTGGAAACTTAACGTTCAGGAAAGAGTTCGTAAGGCTCAAAATGCTCTCTTCATCTGCAAGAGGGCAGTGGGAAAAAAGTGGGGCCTGAAACCGACAATAATGCACTGGCTATACTTTATGGTAGTCCGACCCATTCTAACATACGGGGCTCTTGTTTGGTGGAAGCCACGATCAAAAAGAACACAAGGGATATGTTGACCAAGGTACAAAGAACAGCCTGCATTGCCATCACTGGCGCTTTACGCACCACGTCAACGGCTGCACTCGGGGCTTTTATGTATCTTCTACCATTGGATAAAATTACAGGCAAGTAACAGTGCGATTCGTCTCACTAACGCAGGGTTCTTCAAATCTAGCTATATTGGACATAGCTCTATTCTTCAGAGATCATTCCCCAAATTTCCTGACGAAACGAATGAAAGTGTTTACACTCGACTTCGACACACCCTACGAAGTAATGTACCCAGATAGGGAAGAATGGCAAAGGAAGGAAGCTTCGATCGAAAACGAAATCTTAATATATGATTGGATGGTTCCAAAATTAGCAAGGGTACGGGGTCAGGATTATATTCGAGAGATATAGACCTACATGTGGCTCTGAAACTACCGAACGCATGCCGTGTGTTTCAGGCAGAGGTTCTGGCTGTTCTCAAAGCTGCAGAGCTACTTGAGATGGGATCAATATCCAACAAGAATATCGCCATCTACATTGATAGTCAGGCTGCACTGAAAGCGCTAGGGTCCTACATCATTAAATCTGAACTAGTTAGGAGTTGTCGCACAATGCTTAAGGCATTATGGTCGCAAAACCGAGTCAGATTATGTTGGGTTCCTGGACACTGTGACATAGAGGGTAACGAAAAGGCCGATGTACTAGGCAAAAAAAGGAGCAGAGCTCCCGGTAAGTGATATACTTGAAGGCATCAGACCACCAATGGCCCTGGCTAAGTGAATTATTCTCGAAAAAATCATCATTATGGCCGACCTAAGATGGTCAAACTTAGATGGACAGAGGGTCTCTAAGGCCTTATGGCCTAAATTAAATCTAAAAAAAATCTGGAGAATTGATAAATCTAAGCAGATCAAAGCTGAGAACAACGATAGGGATACTCCCTGGCCATTGCCTTTGTTATTGCTATGTCGCAGAGGACATCATTCACATATTATGTTAAACCATTGCTAGGAGCAGAACAAAGTACCTCGAAAAATACTTTTTCAACAATCTGGCTGAAGTTGGTTCACTGATTAAAATTGAGGGCATAATTAGATTCTGTAGGGAAATTAAATATATGGGTGAATTGGTGTAAGGTTTCCTACCGTGATAGTTCCCTATCGCGATGGGCCCACTATGGTGCCTAGTGTCATGATAATCTCATAACCCTACTCAACCTAAACCTAAACCTAACCTAAGGGTGTTGGCCAAGGTCTTTACGCAAAATTTGCAGCAATGTGAATGTGCAACAATGTTCCTGTGAACGGCTTAGAATTGACTGATTTGGCTTATTTTAAACTGAACGGTACGTTGTCTCACTGGCACAGCAACATTCAATAGTGAATATGTTGCCTCGAATTTATCCACTATAGCACGCACAGCCGGTCTGCGGGGAGGATTATTCCGACCGGAAATTGATGTAAGAATTTCGGTAGAAATTTTTAATAATTTCCAAACGATACACGTTCGTGAACTTCACCATGATAAAAATGTAAACCTTGACTGACGTTTTGACAGATCATAAAAAAAAGTTAAGGGTGCGTTTATATTAAAATACAAAATTATTATGTCCCTAATGAAACATACTTTATGTACATACATACATAGTAGGCTGATGTTCTATAGAAAGCTGTTTAATAATAGAGTAGGGTCTTCTATTGACTTTAGTTAAGAACTTTTTTGAGGGATTTTTACCAGGGATTTCATCACTTTTTCGCACCTTAAAACCGTTCCTAATTAGCTGAATTAAGATAATGTGTCTTATTATAGTGTCTCTCGGATGCCGGATCTCAAACAACCCCCATATGATTGATCTGCAGAACCTTTTCGTGAAAATGAATACTCGAACATTAATGCATCTGCTGATGAATGCTTTGGAGTTCGAGTAAGTTGAATCACACAACTAGTAGTTGGTTGATATTCAAATATGCCCGAAGTTTATTACAAAGGATCCAGCTCGATCAAATAAGACGAAAACTGTCAGATCTCGATCGATTTTTATTTTCATGCGATCACTTCAACTTGTAAATATTTGTTTCTTGCGATAGCATTCCACCTTTTTCGAATACATATAAGTAATCACGAGTTTTTTCTTTCCTTAGGGCAAATATTTTTTTTCACTTACTTGCATTACTACCTTATTTTCTTTATCGCTCTTACAATCGTTTCTTTATAAGTCCCCCCTTAAATCGATAACGGTATACGATAGCAACATATCAATGCAAATGTAATAGTGATATAATGATAATCGTATTGACGTTGTATTAGTAGTTTATGGCCAAAAAAAAAAATCTTAATTACAAACCAAATAACACGCCTATATTCTAACTCACATATGATAATACATAGTAGTCGTCGTTGTCTTCACCACGAACTCTCTACTCTAGGCGCATTTCTACTGCGGCCACAAGCGACGCCAACAACATCTCAGGCGGTGTGTGAAAAAAAAAGAACTCAGTTACAAACAAACACTCGTCAAAATCGTTCGTTCAACTTATACGTATCTGTGTGTATCTACGTATGTATCTATCCATACTAGTTATTCAAATCAAAATGAAACCAGCACTGCTGGTGACAGCCACTTAAACGAAATCTATAGACCATGTAACCTTGTGCATACCTTGGCAAAAGTGACAGAAAATAAATAAAAACACAGCTTATAAGAACACTCTAACAATATTATAATTTCGCTTGAATATTAAACTCTCAGATACATGTAGGTACTCGTACAGAGTATGAAAATAAAAAACGCTTATCACCAGAATAGTATCAGTATCTACCGTGAACCGCAGCCGTGGTGTTGGAAATTCATGTAAATAAATCAATAAAATAAAAAAAAATAAAATAAATACATACGCTACATCCGATAAAAATAACCGCTGTGCCAGTGATGATGATGTGTTGAAATTTACTCTCGTTTATGTTTGGTGGCGTATACGTGCTTCTTTTTCGATATTTTTGAGTGAAAACCGTGCTCCTAAGCTAAACGAAGAATATTAAGCAAAAGCGCGCCGCGGGCAAATGGAATAAATAGAAACAAAAATTTCTTATAAACTAATTTATTGAGTTTTTTTTTTTTTTTTGTTTTGTATATCTCCACACGTTAGATACCAGATTTTGTGTGTGAGTTTTTCACAAGTAAGGTTGGATCTTGTTTTCCATTCGAATTTGCAATTGCTCGGTCGCACGGCTTTCATTCAGAATATCAACGTTTTCGTATCGGACTGCTAAACGTTTTGTTCGGTTTTGCTTGTCGTTTTGCCTCGAGAGAGTATTGCGAAAATTAGTACCCCGACGTGTTTAATAGTAACGTTTGTTGATAAAGTTGTTGTTCGATAATAATAGAGTCTTTTGTTTACCAGTTTGAAAAATTTCAAGTTGATTGTGTAAGACTTGTGAGTGGTGTACTGGTTGTGGTTGTTGCTTGCTTTTAAGGGCTTCGAGGTAATTGAAACGGGCCATATAGTGTTGAGGTTTATAGTGTAGCTGATCTAATTTTTCTCTGTACAATGGGGCCATTTACGAAATTTCAATCAACTCATGGTAATGGATTATGGTCATCTACGGCCGACCCTGAATCATTCTATCATCAACGGCATGGCGAGGAATATCCATCAACGGCACAAGTTCCAGCCGGATTGAAACGAAACATTGTGAGGATGTTTAGTGAAGAGTAAGATACATGTTTTTTTTTTATTTTTCTCATTGTTTAGTGTATAAGTTTTAATGTTTCTTTATTTTTGTTTTTTAATATCTCACGGTCGTTCAAGGCCTCCTTGTATGTACATATATATTACAAGTTTGACGAAAATAAACTGCTTCACAGCTAAGTTTAAACAGGTTCTGAATATAACACCTCTCAATATAATAACAACAAGACTGATTCATCTGCGTCAGACTTATTTGATTTATATTGCTTGGCGATAAGTGCTTTTGCACATGTTGAAAATAAATGATGATTCTGCGGAGCCAAGTATTGTTCTTCAGCGGCTGGTATAGCAACATTGTTTTCTTGCATGATCATTATGCAATGATGAGTTATAGTCTTCAATATATCACTTTTTTGGTTAAAGCAAAAAGCTCTTATTTGAAAAAGGTCAATTCAACAGGTTAGGCTAGACTAGGCACTGTTTCTAATACTTGTAGTTTCGAGAGCAAGGGAAGTGGGATTGTTCCAAACTCCACAAACTTGGAGCTTGGCGTTTCATTGTTGTCTTGATTTCGTTTTGCTAAAAAAAAATATGACAAACAGCAATGACAGAACCCATTAACCAGAAAACACAACCCACACCAACTGGTAAGGGTTACAAAGAATTTTGCAATACATGTTACCGTTTATGTCTGTCGAATATAAATCATTAGTCCTAGTTCACTCATAAGTTGGCAGGATTTATGAATATAAATAGTAGACAATCAAACCAATCGTTCTAGTACAGGTTACGAAATACGGCTTACATAAAAACGTATAGATAGAATGGAAAATGCAGTCTGTATATACACACCCTAACTGTAGTCTATGTATCTGTAGGTATTGTTCGGTTAATAAAGTAAGTGAACTTACAAATAAGGTACAATAAACATTTCCGCTACCCTATGTGAGTTACAAATTTCTAGTCAAAATGGATACAATTTCAAATTTTGCGCAGCTAGTACTTTGAAAATGTTGAATGATGTTTTTAATACTGGAAACCATTTGACGAAAAGAGACTTGTTTTTTATTTAGTCGCGTATTGGCAAAAATCTACGTAATGCAGTGCCAGTCCCCATGTACTGCGACCATTTCAAACTGCTTGCAGTTCCGTACATGCAAACAGTATCAAAGGTATAACCTGTGTCGCCTGCATAAGTTTACCAATGAACTCGAAAATTTCTAAGCCCAGGATATTTATTTTCATCTAGTTCAGTAATTTTTAAAACCCCCTTCATATGGTCATTGGGATTGCATAGCCATAGTCATCCGAAATTGGTAAAGTCGCTTCGCCAGCTTTTACTATGATCTGCATTTATGAAGGTCTTATGTACTGGAAGCTCAGTTATTGTGGGTTGGGTGGTTGTCTCCGTTTAGCTAGAGACTTACATACTTGATTACCACGACCCACACCAGTAACCATTTTCAGTGTCACCCCATTTTTTATAATAATTTCCCGTTTAGGCATGAAATTAGTTTCACCCAGAAACAAAACTTTTAACGTTGCTTAAGTCGAGACACTAAGATCTTCGAAAAGTATTCGATAGTAGGTACTCTTCTCCTACCTCGTCTTGCGTAGGTTTGGCTCGACCTACGTAGTCAAGAGACATGTACTGATACTAATCTACTTACTGTTTGCCATTCTGTTGGTTGCCTAGATACTAGATGGAATTTTATGGATTTCCATCTCCTCCTCATTAAGGAGATTATGCCTTGGGTCGTTTTACTCAGCTCATCTTCTCTGCAATTGGAATTAACCTGGCGATTTCAAGGATTAGCACTGTTTGAGTACGCGGTTTCTCTGCCTAAAATACACTACACTGATCCGTCAATCGAGTAGTGGTACAAATGTCCAGTGCGCTGGAGAAGACTTCCGGACTTCAGTGCAAAACTACTTTAGATTCCCTAGAACTTCTGCACTACAAATCCTAGTTGTACACTTGACTTTAAAGTCCAAATTAAAGACGATATAGTCTGAATTACTAGGAGAAGTATCGTGGTCGTTAAGGCCCCTCTGAAAATTAAGTTTCCAACTTTTTTTTTATCGAGAACAACCCACAAATATCCGGGTTTGAGTTTTGGAGGAGTTATACATATGTATGTATATCATAATTGGGTTTTAGACGGATTGACCCCGAGATCAACAGTTTGCAAGTTTATTGAGAGCAGACTCCATCGGGCGTCCTATTGTTATGACACTGAACCCCTCTTTAGCCAAGGTTAGAAGAATCTCAATCACTACCATGAGCAACAATAGTGCTGATAGACTTTTCTACTTTGGAATTTTTATCCCACAAAACTGCAAGAGTAAAGCTTGAGATTTGACAGTAAAGGTTAGGTGGATGCATTTTTTTTAATGCATTCCGTTTCTACCTTTCCAATAACCATGCTCAACTTAACCTATAAACTAACCAAGCGTTAACAGTGAAGCGTAATTTTTGTCCGCAGAAGTAGTCCAACAATGACTCTCAAACTTGTATGTCAATGACTTGTAAGGAGTGTTACTTTGATAAAATTGTTTGGTAGTATCGGGCATTCAAACCAAAAGGACTAAGCATTGAGCACACAACATAAGTACACAGTTCAGTTAATATAAACAAAAAAAATGTTCCGTTATTACATATATTTTATTGAATGATTTACGATTACGAATTTTAATTCAAATTCAAATATGTACAAACAATACATATATTTAAAAACAAACAACGAACAAAGAAAAAAATTTATTTACCTACTTTTAGTATCATTATAATTTGATTAAATTTAATCTAAATCATCAACATATATATATTTGCTCCTTGTTTTTTTAATTAACACAAACATCATAAAGTTTAAATCCATATAAGATACTAATTTTCTTATAACAATTACAAATGTCATGTTTGTTTATTCAGACAATATATTTATTAGTCTTAATATACTTAATTTACGAAATGACGCACTTTACTTTTATTTAAAATCAGGTCCAATTCTAAAACCTGTATTAGAAAATATTAAAATAGAATAAACCTTTTTTTTTCGGACAGGTTATGATGGCATAGTATAATTTTGGTAAACAAGGGCTTGACACATCAAATTTTTCAATCGTTCTGCTTAAATATTTGATGAACGGTTGTGGATCCTTATGTTTGCCTTTGGTCGATCAATAATTATAATCCTATGGTTAAAATTTTTTTCACAAATCCTTTATGGGATTTTCTATTTTCATATGCGCACATCGATCAGAAAGCAAAGCTCAAGAGTTTAAGAGTTAAAAAGATATCGACTTAAGTCACTCGGATTTCAGAATATTTTCGTTGCGTCAATATGCTAATAAGAAGGGACTTACGTGGTTTAAAATAAGAAATAATCTAGCCCATGCAAATAACAAAATAAGCTTTAACAGTGTTTTGGGGTTTACTTAAAATTCAATATCTTAGTTTCCAAAATCGACTGCAAAACGTTATGATATCTGTTCATGCAAGTGTTGCTCTACTGAGCGGGGAATTGGCAAACATCCAAGAGTATAATAGTCATGAAGAAGTTTCTAAAAATAAAAAGTTTTTGCTACAGCATTGAACTGTAGAAACTTTGAGTCCTATGTGGGTCTCTTGCCCAAAATATTTGGTTACAAGTGCCGCTAAGGGCTGTAAAGACGCGCATCTAATTCAACTAATTTTTATGTTAAATGATATGCTGCTTATCCATTATTGCATCGCTTGATTTCAAAGGGATTATCGTTTCGGAATCCATATCGAGATTCTCTCAATCACTCTACATTTTTTACTTCTATCCAGGAGTGTCCACATTTTAACCTTACTTGATTTGTCCAAAAATTTGAAAATGTTTCTGTTCAGCTCATCCAAACTAAACTCAACTGAAATTTAAGGGCCATCCACACCGTTGTGGACTCTATCGGCAAGCTAGATGATATATGATATACGTATGTGCATACCAAAATACTCGTACGGACATTTTAGATGTCGCTAGTGTATTTTTTTATTTTTGGCCAAAGATTGGAGCTTCTAACTCTAAGGCTGGCAGCTTTCTTTTAGGCTACAATTTTCTTTCAATTTCAAGGTCCAATTTTGTGTATCCTACAAATAATTGCTTCACACATGTAGAAATCTGGAAAACCGTTTAGCTTCCAAAACTCGTCATCAACTCCCTAAGTGAACCTTCCTCCGCAGTAAAGTAATTAGTTGAGGTAATTACTTACTTACCCACGTTTTATTGATTACTTCTAAGAATCAGGCGTTTGGTAATTCAGAAATCCTCATATTGAATTATGAACATTATGTAATAATGTTTAATTCTATTGTATGACTTTCTAGTCCAAACCCTAATTACTTTTCCATCATCTACCTGTGTTGCGTCCTTTAATTCTATGTAATGCCACAGCTGGCAGCTTTGTTATTTGCAAAGCAACAAAAATCTTTCGATTCCAAGACACAATTTTCTTTGTTTCTTACAAATATCTGCTTCACGCCTAGTCTACCTGCAGAAATGGGAAACCCTTTTGGTTCGAAAACCCATCATCAATTCCCTAATGAAGCCTTGCATTGCAGTAAAGTAATTAGTTCAAACAATTACTTACTTATCCGCAAAGTAAATCTATGAACCTCATTATGTGTAATATTATTAGACAAATCTGCCTAATAAAAATACAAATGTAATTTACTTCAGTTATATTATATAACCTTCCAGTTTAGGTAATTACTTAGATAGAATTGATTACTTCTAAGAATACTGCGTTTGGTAAATCATGAAGCTACTACCTAGTAATCAATTATTTTTTTAAGGAAAATCTATCTTTCCATTCGCCTAACCTACCTATAGAAATACAAATAAAAACCTTTTATATCTTACTACCCACTAACTTGCTTACTTATTTATTTACTTACTTACTTACTTTATTTAGTTCCTTTGGTATTGATGAATTGGATAACGCCCACATCAATAGCCTACAGCGCTTTATATTAAGATCCTGGTGGTGCCTGGGGTAGATTAATTTAGTGGCTGAGCAAATGTCATAGCAATACAACCTACCTACCTAGTTCCACTCACCCCTCGAAGGCCTTATGCAACCAACTGCGCCTGGACGTCATTTTGTTTGGAGCTCTACAATCCGTTTCAGTTCCCTGCAACTCAATGCGAATTTCAACGCATGGCGTATTTTTCAATGGAGTTGTCTTCGCGTTGTACGGTGTGACCTAACCAATGCGCGCTTTATACTCCTGATGGTGATGACTACGGTTCATGGCCTGTTCTCTGATAAAGCTGTTCGTTAGAGTTACGAGTTGGCCAAAAAATCCTCAAGAAGATGATGATTTACAAAGGTTAGGTTAGCTTAGGTTAAAGAAGGGGTGTGTGGATAAAAAAACTCATCACGTCCACTCGGAGACCTAAAGGTCCATTGTGAATCCCCTAGTAAAATATAAATGGAGTGAGAACAACAAAATACAAGAAACCTATCGCGTCACTGAATGGGTTGGGAACCAGTTGGTGCTTTTGATAAAGTGGAGAAGATCCGATATCTGGAAGCCTGCTACCTCTGAGGTGCTTGCGAAGAATCTAGAGTGCGAAGGCAAAGCGGGGCAGTAGCAAAGCAGATGTTGGATTGATTCCACCTCTTCCTCATCTACGCAGCTTCTACATAGGTCGTTGGACTCCGCCCCCCATTTACGGAGCATGACTCCGATGGCGCAGTGTCCTATAATTATACCAGTAAGGATGCGGATAGAGGATCGATTTAGTGCCAGAAGGCTGTTTGTTTTCTTTATACCCTATCCTAAGGGTATATTAAGTTTGACGCATAGTTTGTAACATAGAGAAATAATCGAGATAGACCATATAAAGTATATATATTCGTGATCAGCATCAATAGCGAAATCGATTGAGCGATGACCGTCCGTTAGTCCGTATGTCACCGCTTTTTGGGCCTTAAATTTTGAGCTAGGGCGATGAAATTTCATATCTGGGCTTCTGAGAAAAAGATACAGTACAAGTGTAAAAATTTTTGAAATCCGCCCACTGCCACGCCCACTTTTTCATAACTTCACTAAATTATATGAAACCGAAAAATTTTGTTAAGACCAAATATTTAGGCATTCAGTTTCCCTACAATCCACCCATACAAAAGTTTTGGCCACGCCCACTTTTTGGGGGCGTTTTCATCACAAAACCGATTTTTGGGCCTTAAATTTTTAACTAGGACGCTGAAATTTCATATCTGGGCTTCCGAGAAAAAGATACAATACTAGTGTAAAATTTGTTTACATCCGCCCACTGCCACGCCTACTTTTTTATAACTTCACTAAATTATATGAAACCGAAAAATTTTGTTAAGACCAAATATTTGGGTATTTAGATTCCCTACAATTCACCCATAGAACAGTTTTGGCCACGCCTACTTTTTGGGGGCGTTATCATCAAAAAACCTATTTTGATAAAATTTTACATGTAACATCCTCAAATGTTCGACATTATAGCTATATTTGAGTATAAAATGCAATTTGGCCACGCCCACTTTATAGAGAGGAGGATAGGGTATCATACGATCCGTTCCAGACGGATTGTAGCTTTTCTGTATGTTTTTATCTAATTTCGGCCATAATATGCGAGAGGTGGCACAGTCCTCCCTAAATACCCAGGACGAGTTGGCCTCTTTCTCTATTATGCCGTCAATTATACTATACAATTTTCCAATCGGTGGCAAAGGTTACAAAGGTTAGCTTTGGTGTGTAAATGGTGGTCCCCTTTCAAGTACTACAACCATACAGGAGTGCTGATTCGACGTTAGCCCGTAACAGTCTGAGGGTAATTTTTATACTGAAAACATTGCTTTTTCGAAATTATGGATACCAATACGATGGTAGCTTTAGCTTTTCCAGTGTCGAGACTATTCGTCCTAAACATAGGAAGCAGCTCACTTTCTCGTCCTGCTGTTGGGCAATATTAAGTTGAACATCCTGAGCATGTTTTTGTTTTGCTTGTATGTACCAACATTCATATGGTGTGTCATGACATATATTTAGGTCCATTACTCTCTGTGAAAGCAGGTAAACATCATCCGTTTAGTCTGGATATTTAAGCTAGATAATGTTTTTTCTTCGCTAGGGCTTCCCGAAATAAAAAAAACCGGATGACCATTAAGTACAGCAGTGGTGAGAGTTTATAACTCGGTCGTAAAGTCCAAAGTGGAGACTTCGAATTTCGCTGAAACCGAAGTACTTATAACGAAAGCCTTCTCAAAGAGTCTGAGTAATAGGTGCAAGATCTGTACTTAACAGACTGCTCTATAATGATTCGCAGAGTTTTGATTTGGTCTACGCAGGAGGATCCGGCGCAAATGCAGGATTTGTTGTTTTTTTTTATCTTTTCCTATAACCCATCCTTTTATCTTGGCTATGGTTGGAAGGACCCATATTCCTCTCTAATTACCACACTTCATAAGACTACTTTTGGAAGCTTGATAATAATAAGCCCTTTCCGTTATCAAATGAGAGACTGGAGTAGTTCTGTCGATGTATTTGGCTTCGCTTTAAAAAGCTCGGCAAGAATTCCTTCATGTTTCTATCTCTCAGCCCTCCCAAGAGTATGAGCTTCGGGAGGGGCATTGGAATTTCCGGCGGTAATGCTGTTATGTAAGTGGTTCAGAACAGTTGCAAAATGTTGTGTCCATCTTATGAGTTTCTTCCATTGCCATGAAGTAATTATTAGTAATCGTTTATTTTCCCGCAATATATTGCTTACTTCTAAGAATAGGCAGCATCAGCAGTTTGGTAAGCCTACCATAAAATAATTATGAACTTGTACTTCTATAATATTTCTACCTGGTCATAAAGTTCAATAATTATTTTATGACCTTCCACACATCCCAGTTGGATCCCTAATTACTTTCAAATCGCCTACCATGAGCTTGTACTTCTATAATATTTGTATTAGGGAAAATCTACCTGGTCATAAAGTTCAATAATTATTTTATGACCTTCCACATATCCCAGTTTGATCCCTAATTACTTTCAAATCGTCTACCTGCCGCGAGTCCTATAAATACCGACTCTTTGTAGATCATCCCTACAGTTCGATTTAAACTTTAAACGATCAAACACCATTCAAAAAATCTCTAAAATGGCAAACCTCAATATTTCTGAATTTGACGCCCTACTTCAAGAGAAGGAACGACTTGAATATTGCATTTCGCATTCAAACCACCTAAGCAACTTAGAGCTCCAAATCAGAAATTTGTGTGAAAACACTTATTTCGAGATTATAGTTACATCGAGGACACAACCCCCAGTGGAGTTAAAGAAATTCGCCATTGAACCCAAGCAAAGTGATTTCAACGACATCGAGGAGAATACCGAGGCCAAGCCACTTCATCCCCAACTAGAGTGCATTTATCGGCTGAAAAGGCTGCAAAAGTGTTTCAGAATTCTACGCATTTCAGCAGAGATTACATGTGACCGAATCAAAGAAAAATTAAAAAATGAAGCCGTCGACGTTAACCTCTATGAACGGAAATATAATTCCGAACCAGATCAAGACTCAAGCTCTACTACGGAATTCGAAACAGACTTGCATTCAGCATCAGAATCAGATGCCGAAACAGATCCCGACTCATACGAAGCATCAGAATCAGATCTACAATCTGAACCAGAACCCGACTCGGATGAAACATCAGAACCCGACTGGGATGAAGCATCAGAAGCCGACTGGGATGAAGCATCAGAACCCGACTGGGATGAACCATCAGAACTCGACTCGGATGAAGCATTAGAATCTGAACTTGAACCAGACCTAGGTTCAGACTCGTTTGGAACATCAGGTTCAGAATTCGAGTCATCAGACGGAGATGAGGCACATGAGTTAGATTCATATTCAGAAGACTCAGTTACAGAAACAGCAACAGAATCTGAAACAGATTCGGAGTTGGACTCAACACAAAGCGAGGACGACAAATCATCCAGTGGCTATTCATCAGCATCTCAACTATTGGAAGAGCCAACAATAAATCATAATCAGGGCTATCCGAAACGTTTAATTGCCTACAGGGACTTGTTAATCTTGGGTCCAAATGGAACACTACTTTCATCTGTGGTATATAAACGAATTCGCGGAAAAGATGCTACAGAATGTTTAAGGCAGCTTTTGACTGTTATTTTCGGAAAAAGAGTTCTTGCAACACATACCTTAACCTGGAAATGCCATGGACAGCGAATCATCAATAGACCCCAACTGGATGCGTTTACGGTCTCCGATATTGTTCAATTTGTTAGTTCCAAATACAACCTAAGCCAACGCCAAGTTCAAGTTATGATTGCAGCAAGGTGTGCTCAAGTTCAAAGAAGACATCGACAGATTTTGATGTTCTAAATAAAAAAAAATTGTATTTAGTTAATGAATTCTATGACATTTAATAAAAAGAAAAAGAAAAATAACAAACATATGTTTTTATTGTCAATCTTCAAGCTTTGTTGACCCTAGCAGATATCGGTTTCGAATTTCTAGATTTTCCACAGCAAAGCCCGATGCCTTCGTAGTTGGCGCAGCTCAGCATAGGCGTTAAGATTTCATTCGGGAGGCGTGCTATCGTTCGACCATGTTTCAGCTCGTCAGCTAAATGTGTCCCCAGATCCAACAGGCTTAGGTTTAATGGCACTATTCATCACTTCATGTGGACAGTAAACACCGTCTACAACGGCTTTCTGTATGTAAATAGCTTCACGCAAGAACTCTTCCTTCTTATAGATTCGGCTAGGGAAAACGTAACGTACCAGAGCTAACGGAGTTAGACTTCTTGCAAGACTTTAGGAAACACCAAGGTAGTCCCAGCTGTCTCTTGTGAATGCAGTCTTCCTTATGCAAACTTTTTTATAGTTGGCTTTTAAAGTTGGGTTTAAATTGCTTAGCATGCTCCTAATCTTATATATATTTATCAGTACATCAGTATTTTGTTTTGAGCACTTTCTAATCTGTGGTGGTTTGACATTTTAGGAAGACTCTTATGAACCCACTCCTAGTTCATTAGAAGATGGTTTCGTTACGAATTGGCCCAAATGCCTGGAGCAATGAACATCTTACCTAAAACTTACGTTAAAGACACTTTCATATTCAAAAAAGTTCTGCTGCTGGTTTTCAACCATCGTAATACCAACTACCATGTCTTTTAAAAAAATAGAAACGGTGAATTGGTCTCTTCATAGGGATTGAAAAAGTGTCTTCCCGTTATTCTACCTACTGAGCTTTAGTGAATCGGTGAACTTCATTACATGACAAATACCCTGCATATTGCACTAAATAACATAATGCCGGTGGTTTGCCTCATCCACAACCTTCAAGGAAAGAAGATACCACCTGCAAAATTTTACTGATTTATTCTGGTACAATATGGAGGCATCCTTATATCATTAGCTGTTCTATCACAGCAATCTATTGTCCTAGAACGGGTTTTGGTATTATCTGACATCTGATGCCAAATACACCGGAACTTCGGTTGTGCAAACTTAATGTCGACTTTCCTTTGCGTTCTGGACTGGCTTCGCCCATAGTATGAGCCTGGTATGGGCTGTAGTCGAATTTTCATGGGTTGCTCTAAAACCAGTCAAGGTGTTGTCTTCTGGGCGACCGACGTAATTAGAGTTCAATACATAATGTCTCTGTTTTCCAATCGGAGTCTTACGCTTCCCTCATGGCCACGAATAGATTGAAATGTCTGCGTTTGGAGCAGTAGCCAGGATATGCCTAAGGCTTTGTAGCCTTACCACCAGTTGTAAAATAGTTCTCGGAATTTGTGTCCCAGGTCACACTTAGGGGTTCCCGTGTCCAAGGGCAGGGTCCCCTTGGCGATTGGGGTTCGAACACAATTGTTTGTGGCACTCCTCTTCAGGATGCAGACAGACCAAACAATGCTCCCGAACGTCTGAAATCAGCGGCATTCTTGCTCTCGGCTGGAAAAAAATGTGGACAACTTATTGGGAATCTAACACTTCGCTTTTGCTAAGCATTTCAATGGTTTAGTCTTAAGTGACACTAGTGTCTGCGATGTTTGTGGACAGGGCGAAGATACTTCAGATTGTCCTGCTGCTTTGTGATTATTCTGTCTTTGCTTTGTTCTTCGGGCCTGATGGGGTGAATGCTGATACAGTAAGCCATCCATCCATCATGAATATCCTTTGTTTTATAAAGGCTCCGGTGGTTTCAATTAGTCCTTGGGTAACTAGTGATGCAATCAGATTCGTGGTATCACAACGGACTTCTTCTGATCTAAATGTGTCTCTACTATTCTCATCCAGGTAGTCATCCTTACAACATTATTCCAGACTTTTTGGTTTGGTTCCTCGGATAGTTCATATTTGCACCTTCCTGCAAAAATACAAATACTTGGCGCGACAGGTCTATGAGACCCAGGACCTAGTTTCTCGCAACCATTCATTTTGTGCGTGTTATAGTCTTTACACGAATAGAATGGAGCTACTATTTAATGTGGTTTTCGAAGGGCAATTTGAGAAGCTTTTTCATGACAGTTATACTCTCGGATGTTTGTCGGAAGTTTGCGAGAGGTAGGGTGTGATAAAAATTTTATTAATTTGTTGATTGAACCTCGAAACCCTCATTCTGCAGTCCAACGCACTAACCACTTGAGCTGAGCCATGGCGCCCACCTTTCTGCACCACGTTTTATTCTCGCTCTTGCTTCGTCAGGAAGACAGTGTCTCAGCCATTCCCTTTACTCATCATTAGCCTAGCCATCTTGTTTGAGGTTATGCCCAAGGTTCACCATTCCAATTCGCATTGTACCGCGAACAATGAAACATGACTTCTTTTCATCTTCGACTGAATTGGGACTTTCGTATGATAATCTGATAATCCATCCGATTATTAAAAATCACTCCGTAATCATGATGAAGCCATAAATGCTAGCCAGGTATGTATATCACTGTTTCTGACAGCAGTCTTTTGAGATTAGAGTCTTCCTTCAGTCAACATTCTCAAACGAATTTAGTGGACTTATCCAAAATTTTGGGAAAGTCTATAGGAATGCCAATCAAAGTTCAGAATCTAAATACAATTTCGCATTCAAAACAACGCCACTGCTGCTCTTCATTTACATTCTTCTTTTGCTCAGTCCGTTCCATCGCTATGGTAAAGATTTATTAAATGTTAATTAGCTAAAAATAGTTCAAGTAAGCTGTGACTGACATTATCAACCGCATGGTATACATGTTGTTTACCTAAGCTTATGTGCATAGCTCAATATGAAAACCAAGTCCAAAGGCCTTTATTATGAGATTATATTCCTTTAGTAAAAGACTTGTATTGTATCATTAATTCATCATACGCTTGAGCATGTCAAATAGTGAAGTTAAATTGTTTGACTGACAACGGCTGTCAAATATACCGTCATACCGTCTGACAGGCTACTTACACAGTAAATGCAGGTTCCTACTTGATTACTGACAATAATCTGAGATACTACACCATACTAGAGAATACTCGCGCAGCTGCTTATTAAGTACTTGCGACTATCGACATGAGTGACTGACTTATCAGAATTTTTTTGCAAAGTGTGTATTGAAATTAGTCATCTGAACGATAACATGAACCATATGTGGACTACGTTTTCTCTCTGATATGTATGTATATTTAATTTGATATTAATAAAGCCTTACGAGAAAGATAAGCGAGGGCAACATTGTTATTAAAATTATTATTTTGTTGTACAGTAAGTGAACGGACTAGTTATCTCGAAAACAAAACACAATTATACTGTAATATTACCTCCAAGCCAACACGTGCGTAAAACCTTAATAAACGACTCTTTGTCTATAATGCACGTGCCCACGAACTGCAAAGATAATTACATAACAATTAACACCGGATATCAAACTGACCATGTGATGCCTACATGTTTCGGTTGACATTTAAACGAGTAGACTGCTTGACGCTTGTGAACACGAATCGAAAGCGAATTACAAAGCCATTTCTCTCAATTTAATCATCTTATCTCACCACACAAAAAGCAGGTCAGGTGTTAATGACTTTCAAAGCCAAAACTAATTGACATTTCACACGAGCTCGCTCTCGGTATCTTTGAAACACGAAAATCGAAAAAGTAAGGCGCAACTTTCAAAGGAACGATCTCCATTGTCCTAAATATAGAAATTGTACTGCACTCATACCATAAAAATTTCAGAGTCGAAAAAATTTAAAAACAACCATCCACTTGCACACCTTCTTTGGCATGATTGCAAGTATGTGCAAGTATCCGATTGGGGTTGGGTCATTAATTTCCGCCACAAGTGAACGATATTTCTAGAAGAAATACAATTCCAATCGGTATCCATGCAATAAGATTTATATCGTCTTCTCATGCAAATTTGTGTGTTGAATACCTATGTACGTTTGGCAGAATATTTATGTATCTACTGCCGCCACTGACACGGTTAACAGCAAACAAATCAACGATGGGGATCTCCATTTGAAAATGGATTAATTTGCGGCTACAATTCTTTGGCTTACATAATCCGATGCATTGCATCATCCTTGAAATGAAATGCAATTGTGGAATATTACTCGAACATCATTTGTATTCATTTACAGGCGTATCTATTACTTTTGGATTTGATGATGTTCATTTAATAAATGTCTGTCTACGTATTTTTTTTTTTTATTATTTTACTTAACAGAGATCAGATAAGAGGCAATATTGCGATTGCGATACGACTTGTTATAGCTTCATTATAAGAACAATGTATTATTGGTTCGAGGACTACTCAATACAGATATGAACCTAAAAGTTAATGATTGAAATATTACTGTTTGACTTTAGAAAATCGTCGATAATGAATAAAATGAATAAAAATAAAATGTTTCACTTGAAGATATTGCAAATACCTTGTCAACAGGGAATTCTTAAATGAAATGTAGGTGCGGTAAATATCGATGATTACGATTACCCAGGTGGTAGACACTTTACTTTCAAGAATAGAACGGAAAATACTTACTCTCTTATCGATGGTCAGAAATAGAAAGTTTCTCATCGATATTATCGCAAAATTCGAGAATGAATTGAAAAATGTAATCTGAGAGGGTTTTGAAATAGCTACATACTGCATTTTCAGAGCCATGCCCTTACACTGCCGTCTTAAATTGCACATTGTTAGAGAAATTCATATTTAACAAACGTACTTTCAATAACAATACTTGTGTCGTGTATGGTTTCAAACTCTCTTCGTTCTGTTCTGTGCCATATGTATCTCGATTGGAACACTGTGTTAACTCGTTAGATTGTCTCGTATAGTTACGAAATGTGTTTCCTATCCATTGCAACTTCCGACGTGTGGTAATGTATGCAGGTTTTTGACTTGCTCTATTATGGATATGCGCATTATAGATACGAAAAGTCTATAAAATCCTAAATAGGCTTTGTAGATACGTGTATATGACACGTAATTTTCAACCATATAGGAGCTCACACAACAATCTGACTTTGTTTTGGCGATTCGTCTAGCTATATTCTATTGAGTACCGCCTTCGATGAAGACAATACTCCTAGGGTATTGGAAATTCCCTATTTCCTAAACCGGTTGCCAAGCAATAGCGTAGGTGATATTTAGTGTTGGTAGTGTTTATCTCTCCTTCGACATCTGCTGTCAGTTCTTGGAGGTCCATAACCATATAAAATATGTAGAAGGTATTTAATACCTACTGTAGGAGTCCATTGAATTTATTCATATCCCGTTGGCAAATCTATGACATCGCTGATCACAAAGGACAATAATACAGATAAAAGAAATCAGTCTTGTTCGACCAAACCTTGGATTTCGAATTCTTGTGGTAGATTTCCTCTATTTAGAACATGATTAGTTTATCTAGTAGGTCCACCTATCTTGTGTAAGAAAATCTCTATTGAGACTGTCGAACGTCTTTTCAAAATTTGATGAACAGTAGGTTAAGTGCCAATCAGTGTTCTATAATAATAATGAAATGCATACAACTGGTATATACCACCCCTGTAACAGGTGATTCGGTGCAGCTCATATCTGACCATCTTCTCACCAATTGAAACGAGTTTTGGAAAGTGCTCTGTATCTGCTCTATTTTCCTAATTGCAGTCGCATTTGTTTTGTGCAGCATCGTGTTTGTCCTTCATGTTAGAAGTTTTGAGTTCAGTTGTTTTTTCTATAATCAGGGATTCATTGGTTCCTCCTTAGATTATTTTTCGCCAGATCTCTAGTTAGTCTATTCTACACTTTTAGTTTCTGAAGCTAAATTTTACCGGAGTTCCGAATTCGGACATATGTAGATCTTCAACCTATGAATGGTATGGCTATGATGTCGATAAGCTCACTTTCATGATTGGTCGTAAAGAAAAACCAAATTTTCAATTGTGACCCAAAACACTTTAAGGCTACTGTTAGGGATGTGTCTCAATAGTGTTGATAGAAATGTAGTGTCATTTGTCGATCCGGTCTAATGTTGGGGCAGATGTCTTACAGCCTTTACTGCCAAGTATATTTTTCTTTCGTTGGAAGGACGAAAGTATCTTTGATCTATAACTATACCAATGAACATTATCTCCGACTTGGAAGCTATACTGACCCGCCCGTCCGTATGGCATCGCTTTTTGGGCCTTGAATCTTGAGCTACGACGATGAAAATTCATATAGGGGCTTTTGAGAAAAGATTAATTTTTTTGAATCCACCAACTGCCATGCCCACTTTTTCATAACTTCACTATTTTATATGAAAACGAAAATTTTCTTATGTCCGAATATTAAGATATGTATTTAGATCTTACATTTTCTTTGGAAATTTCATTTCGTTAGATTAGAAAGATTCATCATAAACTACCTAACGGTACCTTCCATTGCTGGAAAGTAATTAGTGCATGTAATTACCTACTTTCCCACAATAGGTTAATTACACCTCAAGAATCAGCATCATCAGTTTTAGTAAATTTGTATTTACGTAATATTTTTATGAGGAAAAAAACCTAAAATCTACCTGCGAATTAAGTTCAGTTATATTTTATGACCGTCCAGCCTGAACTTTCCATTCGCCTACCTGAATCGAGTCTTTTAAATACAGAATCAAGGTAGATCATCGCTACAGTTCGAATTAAACTTTTGACATTCAACCAACGGTCTTTAACTCTAAAAACTGTACAATGGAAAATCTTAATATTGCTCATTTTCCTGCTCTGAAGTGTGAACATTTCGTGTTACTTCAAGACCACTTAGACAGCCTTGAGTTTCGACTCAAAAATGTGTATGCCAACGCTTACTTCGAGATCATAGTCACATTAAGGACACAACCACCAGTTGAATTAAGAAAAATCAGCATTGAACTAAAGAAAAGTGAATTAAATGACATCAAGGAATACACCGAAGGAAAGTCAGTCAATCCAATTCTTAAACGCATCTATCAGCTTAAAAAGCTTCACAAATGTATTACAATTACTCGCGCTGCAGCAACAGTTACATGTGACCAAATCAAAAAACATTTCAAAAATCAATCCGTCGACGTGAACCTCTTCGAAAGAAAATATCAGCCAGAACCAGCTCAAGCTCAAGACTCAATCACTGATTCGGAACCGGAATCAGGCATTCATTCATTATCATCATCAGAATCGGATTCTAAGCCAGGATCATATTCGTATGATGCATCGGTTTCGGACTCGGATTATGAGATCGAATCAAACTCATCGACAATCTTTCTTCCGAAAATTAAATCTAATCACGACTATCCGAAACGTCTAATTTCATACTCCGACATGTTACTCTTGGGTCCAAATGGAACACGGTTTTCAACTTCGGTTTATGAACGAATTCGCAACAAAGGTGCAGAAGAATGTACAAGGGAGCTGTTGAGCGATGTTTTCGGAGGAAAGGTTCTTGCCACGCACACCTTATCCTGGAAATACGATAGACCGAAATTTCTGAATAAACCTCGATTGGCTGCGTTTCCGTCTGCCGACATTATTCGATTTGTTTGTTCGAAATACAGCATAAGCCAGCGAAGAGTATACGAAATAATGAAAAATGTGCTGAAGCCGAAAGGGAGTATCAAAAGAATTTGACTGAATGCTCTAAACAAGAATAAATTTGTAAATGATTTTTTAGATTTTAAATAAAAACGAAATAACAAAGAAAACAATATTATTTTTATGTTTTCAATTGAAAGGTTTTGAATATTCTTCTATTGATGTTAAAGATACTTGCTGAATGTCACAGTTCTTTGAGTGGAACGTCTGTTTTCATTGTATTGTCGCCTTAAATATGTACTTTGGATGCTGGGTAATAGTTTCTGTGCTCATTGTATAAGATTGTCTCAAATGAACTTGAATGTGTTTGATTATCCGGTTAGGCCGCTTGCTCATTTGTACTTCATGAAGCAGTTCAACTAATGAAATAGCATTGGTATTTAAATTCATAGACCAACTACATATGTTTTTCTTGGACGATGAATTATTTTTAATTATATCAATATTAAAATTTCAACTTCTAGCATTGTGTTGCAAATCCTTTCAGCAATTCACCATTCCTTCAAGTATGCTGCTCTTCTCCTTCGACTTTGACTTTGAGTCCAAGCCTGTTCGGTATTGTGTTCCAATTCTAACTGGTCGCCTTCATAAATACCACTTCAAGAAAATTGATATTGGCCAATCGAACATGTGTCAACTATACCCTGCGAACACTGAAACTGTCGCACATATTTTGTTTGAATGTCCGCCATTGCTCGGACACTTCCATAAAGACCTTACTTCGCCTTTTGATGTCACCTCGTCCAGAGCTCAAACAATCCTAAACTTCATCCATTTAGTTGGTAAGACCATATAGCGTTAAGAGGATGGCACAAAAAATCTCTATGGGATCGTAATCTCGGTGAAGTAATTTCTAACCCCATCAATCCAATTATTTAAAAACCAAAAATTCTGATCTTCGTTCGATGACGACATGAGGCAGTTCAATAATGGTTTCTTTTAACTTACACCTATAACATAGGGTTTCGAACTTGAGATTTTAATCAAACTTGACATTACTGTGATGGAGAAGTCCAAAAAAGTGGGTCCGCCAATTCCGTTTGTTTGTCTGTTTGTATATTCTACTGCCGCTTGAAACTTCATATCTGGGATCTGTTGGATGATCACTAGAATCACTGGAATTTTCATTCTAACCTCAGAAAATGGATTTTTCGAAAACGATTGTAACTATTTTGATAAAATTTCATATGTGAGTTAGTTTGGTTATATCCTATTAGATGATGACCCATGTTTTGCGCACAAAAAATACGTTGAACGGAAATTTTAATTTAAAATTAATATCTGATGTGGGTATAACAAATGCAAAGTTTTAGAACTCGCAACACCCACTTTTCAAAAATTAAACTTTTTCAAAATTTTTACTACAAATCGAAAAAATCTATTAAGACAAAATTGATAGGCCTTGAAGTTTTCTATAATTTACCAGAACGCCCACTTTTTGAGGGCGTTTTTATAAAAAAAAAGAAGAATTTCTGAACACTTCTAGATAGCATCAGTTCAATGTTATTAATTCCATCAAAAATTAATTTTTCCACGCCTACTTTATTAGGCCTCATATGTAAGAAGAACAGGACTTGAATGTCAGTGCTAATAAGATAAACTTTAGCATTAAGGTTTTAGTAAGTGCGGCGCAATCGTACATTTTATTTTATCTACTAGTTGCAGACCCATTCATGTCAATTAATCGCGGACGATCCTGCAGCTGCTCTCTTGTTTCATTGTTTTATTGGTGTCGCACAACACTACTATAATGGTGAATTAGTCGGTTGAATCCTCCATGACTTTTCTCATTGTATTAAAATTTTCATAAATTGCGTCGTTCGTGGAGCTCGCCTTCCAAAATGTACTATATTGACGATCTACATATGAAGGCTTCGAATCAAAGATTTCAACCTGCGGCTGATGATAATCTTCAGTATTTTTCTTATCATTCATGTAGTTTCCATTTTGCAGTATTTAGGACCAGTCTATGCCTTTTCCATTGGTTTACGAATATTTCTTCTCCCAAGAATGCTGCGAAAATGCCAGTTTGGAGATTCCATTTCTATGTTACAAAACGTTGCATTTTAACCATATTTCCCAATAAAAAAAAATTGTTAAGTTCACCGGTATCCATATGTTGAAGGTTTTCAAATTTGCCATAATCTGGAAAAATGATCTTCAGATTGCTTAAAGCATTCCGATATAATATTTCCGATCTCGAAGAGGTAACATCAACATTAAAATATGACCAAATGAGAAGAAATGCATTGTTCAACTAACTGCTTCACGAAAAAACAAGGAAAACAAGTGGCGATTGTCATATATTTTCATGTTTTTATGGTTTGGTGGCGAGCTTACAGATTCGGCCTCGAATTCAACATGAGTCACACTAATAGTGACTGATTAGTAGTCACACAAAACAGGCACGGAAGTTCAACATTGACTTTGAATACATTTATTCCGATTCAATTAGAAGAAATTTAATCGACTGATTGACAATTTCGAAGCAATAGATACTTACTTATATCTATATATGCATAAGTGTGGCTTTAGTGGCCAACAAAGTTTGTAGCTAATTACTTTTTTTTTCACTAGGCATATATTAATTCTAACACATTTTGAACCTACTTATCTGAGTTCCCCTATTGACTCTTCAAAGTCCCTAAAGCTCGAATAGAGTTAAATAAATCATAATGTATACATGTCTTGAACCAAAAACTACATTTTTAACCTACTTGTTGCACGAAACTAAAGACTAGTGGCCAACTACCTATGTTTAAGCTTAAATTCATAACTCAAACACTGTTTGTCCTTAAATTTTGTATAAATAACGATGTTTTTTTTATTACTATGCACGAAAGTAACCCCAAGTTATACCTATAGATATTTGTTTACCAACTTCGTATGATGTACAAATTATTGTAGACGAGAACCAATATTTATTGTTGACCATGAAACCAAGAAAAAAAAAAAAACAACTTCGTAAACACCGTAGTATAAAATCAACGAAATGCTTCATTAAATAGATAAATTATCACTCCTAATTAATCGTAAACACTTTTCCCGGTATCGACTGTTAAAGTGGAGCCAATCCTATCCTGCTTCTGTTTGTGTTTACCACAGAACAGTGTATTTAATGTGATTACCTGCCATAAATACTGTTTCCCTTGCCCGTTCCTTCCTCAAGTTCATTGATTTAATTACTTTAACCTCTAGTTGTGGAGAGAGCCTTTCATCTAAATTGTATACAATTTGTTATACCTATGTGCGTAACATACCACGCAAAGGTGGCACTCAATAAAATTAGCTAAAGGGACAAGGTTTATGTGATATACTTCGTCCTACTTATCGATAGATACATATACTGTGGCATCTTTTATTCATATTCATACATACATATATGTATTATTATTTTTTGCTTAAATCCGATTTTTTAGGCATTTAAAGTGTAAATAAGGAAAGTAATAACATGTTGTGTTGAGGCGATTATTTTTCGAATGCATAACAAATTGAGGAAATAATTTTGAAATAATTCTTATTTTTTTTTATTAACAATAAACATTAATAACAATATGTTTCCATTCATGTCTATTGACCTAATCCTATATTTTTCTTTTCTTTTTCAGGTGAGTGTGCAAATTTTATTCACAAATAATACTTTGCTACTGTGTGTTCGCTTGCGAACATGTCGAAAAGTGTAAACAAGTGAACGATAATGAGTGAGTAAACAAATTGGGGAGCAATCGTTGGATATGGACTTCATTAGGTGGCTTTCTTACAAAAAAAAAAAATATACATTGTTATGTGTCATGATGCAAGCGTGCTGTGCGCTTAGAGATGAGGTTTAGATATTTTTAGAAATCCCAACAAAAATTCGCTGTTCATCACTTTCCTCAATAATTTTTTTGTTGAAATGAGGGCATTCAAGCAACAGATAACAAGACGGGAAGACGCAAAAAAATTTCCATTTCTAGCCCAAATACCTGGTTTAATGTCTAAAGTACACAAATGCATACACACATACGTAAATTGTGTAAGGATGGATCTTGATTTTGTTCTATCCCTGAGCTTCTCACACTAGATTAGATGTTTCAGCGTTCAGTAACTCTATTGTTCTTAAATTAAAACTAGTGCTACCCCAGACAGTTTAGCAAAAATCTATTTAGTTAGCCAGTAATTTCTATGTAAAATTTATTATGGTTTGTGCTTGAGTTTCCGCCAACTAATTGCAAGTTGTCAGTTTATCTTTTTAACCAGCTACTCTGCCAGCCTATGTTACCGAGTTGACTACAGAATTGCTACCCTTTCCATTTTACTATTGGACGATGGTGTTGCTTATGGGTCCTTGACTTGTCCCATAGAAAAATGTTTGTTGGATTTAAAGACCATTAATATCGAACTTTTTGTGAACATTGCCGTCTTTTGTGAACAACTTGACATTTAGACAGGGTTGCCGCTAAGGAGTCTCGCAAAAAAAGGGTCAGAGAGCAAAAAATAAATAATCCAGTACTTTTCGATGCTCTAAATATGGATATCAAGAAAGTGAGTTTAAATGACTACTTTCTTGTATTGTTGCCAAGAATACTTCACTGTATTGAGAGTAGTACAAGATTCCAGAATATGTGTCGGAGTCTCATTGGGCGCATTACTCTGTTATCCATTATTAACTATGTACATATATATTTTACAGATTGCGTATAGGTATCTATAGGTAATTAACACCCGGAGCTCCAATAGGTCAATTGTGTATCCCTGTCGTAGAGAACCCTAGACGTGATTTAATACTGGCTTTGGGTTGACTATGCGCCACTATGCGGCCTCTTAGACCAACCCGAGATTGATATACATTTCAAAATGGTCTTCAAAGTGCATTGGAGTCTCCATCCGTAAAGGAAGTGAACTGTGCTTTCTTCTGCAACCGTATTGCCACAACCTCTGCAGATGTCAGATGGGCTGCCAAGAATTCAGTAATGATTCTCTCGAAGAGTGCTAACTGCGTTTTTAATCGAAAGGTTTTACTTGGTTATGTCCAGAGTTTCAAAAGATGAGAGTGCGTTTCTTCTCTCATTTACTAGTCTTAGTTGTAATAAGTTTTGTACTATATTAGATTTAACAAGTGCTATGGGAGGTAGAACAAAGTTAACGACCAATGTCAGGTCATGTTCAGCTAACTTGTCTGCCAGTTTGTTCTCTTGGAAACCCGGTGTGTCCTGGAACCCACCAAAATGTAACATTGTGTTCTGTTGTAAGTGTTATCAGCTCGTAACAGCATCGTTTCACAACCGTAGATAAGATTGCTTTTATAGAGACTTGGATGTCGATGTAGATATCGGCTTTCCTAGAATGAAGTTTCGTGGAACATTCTCGTCTCGATCTTACAATTGCTAAGATTTGGAACACCCAACATTGGATTGGAAGTCTTAGGAAGCGTGAAATTTAATTTCGGGTTCCGACAAGTAGATGCCAGAGCCCACTACTTCATTGGTTTTTGACCCGTCCTCGAAGATTGAGATTCTATTCTGATTGAAACCCCTACCATTTGCTAATCATCTCTTGAGAGAAAGATTTTTTTAATTTTTAGGCTGAAGTCAGGGGATGATGTTCGATAGTCTGTGTATGTTCCCATATTTGCACAACTCGCAATAGTGCGGTGGCTCATTAATCTGCATTTTTTCATTAATTTGTGTAGGATGGGCATCTCAGAACCCATTATGTCTTATGCATGTCCCGCCTTGAGCATGCATTCAACCCAATTTAAGATTACTGCATTTGAGCTTTTTTGGTCTAGTGCTATTCTAATGGATTTAGATTTCACGTTGTTGAAAGTTTTTTCTATACCTGGGAAGGCCGCTAGCCTGAAGTCTTTATGTTGCATTCGAATGTTGCCACCAATTCATGCAGACCCAGCATGTTGAGACTTAGCTTGGAGATAATGTGTAAATTTATTAATCTTTCAAATGTCTTGAGTAGGAACGAGGGGAGGCTTACAGCCCTAAAGTCTTTGGGGTTCGTCTGTGAAAATTGACCCGCTTTGGCTATGAAAATAACATTGACTTCTCTCCAGGCTCGAGCAATTAAGGCACCCGTAAAAAATGTTCACCTTGTGGCATCATGGGGAATACACCCTCTTGAATATCAAAGTCGATAAACGAGTTTCCTCTTCATGTCTACAAAAATTACCGCAGCAAGTGTTAAAAGTAATGCCAAATTTGTATGGTTTTCAACAACCAATACATGTCGATATAACTCAGCTGAAGTTAGTCGAAGTCCTGCCAAGGTGAATTTTGGGAATCACACACTTCTATTCTGAGATTTCTCGACCTCATCAATTAGGTCTAGGTGCAAACCTTATTGATGTGAAGATACCTATAATTATTCACATCAATTCAAAGTCGATCCAATTGTGAAAAAAATGACATTTAAAATTTATTTCCTTGCCATTATTTATCATAATTAACAAGCCAATAATGCGATAATTGTTTAAAATGACATACTGCATTCCTTAAGGAATCAATAAACAAATTGAATTGCTGATAACAAATCTATAATTTGTTTTTATAAATGCTTCAATAAAAAGCTTTACTACACTCCCAGACAAGAAGACGATTTCTAGTTTCTACTGGAAATCTAATCGTAACAACAAAATGTATTATTAATTCCAGAGAGCATTCGTTTTACACGTGTACCTCGCAACAATAATTACAGAGTAGAGCCATTTGTACAAAGTACAACTTACGACCAACTTTAATTTGCTTCAGCAATAAATAGAAGATTTTGTAATCACAAATGTCAATAAAACAATCCATTGTAGATTTAGTAACTTTTATTGGAATAATCATTAAATGTATTGTTATGCATTGATCCGACGAATGCAATTTAATTGCCAGGAAACCTTTTGGCGAAAGTCTTTTATTTTAAAAGCTACACGAACCAATGAATATAAAAGTTTACGGTTTCAGGGGCTTTTAGATTGCAAAACTATAAAAGTTTATAAATCTGATTACAAAAATATTTCCTCGTTTTTATAGACGGAATGAACGGAAGTGAATGATCGTATTTTGAAAAAATAATCTGCCTTTTCAGGGATATGGGAGAAAGAAGATAATTTTTTTTGAAAGCCCTTGAGGCAATTTCCGGCAACCTGCTGTTTTATTTGAATAAATTTGGCAAAATACATATATTGTGCAGAAAAGTACATATACATATGATATGTATGCAATGTACATATTTTTCTTTACTTAATAAATTGATAGTTTTGTCCAAGTGGGCCTTGAAAGAACGCCTCTATTATTTGTGCTGTGCGTATTATATTCATTGCACGAATGGGAGGGACCTACAGTTTACAGCCGTTTCCGAAGAGCATTTCGTTTGAAGAAACATTTTCATTAATTCATTATACTCTCTGATGTTTGTCAGACTTTTTCCAGAAAGGAATAGAAAACTTGGTGGGAATCAAACATCGAACTCAGTTGTCCGAAGTAGTAACCACTGAACCAATGAGCTCGCAGACACCACCTTCATTTTTGGTTTTTCTCCTCGGGTTCAGGTTTCAACAATGGCATTGAACTCTTTCTCAATTTTTGGTGAAAAGACCTGTAGATCATGTCATTTGTCATTCTGGATTATTCATTGTATTACATAGTAGCCCACTACTATATGCTAGAACCTATTCGATTTGGACCCGTCTTTTGATGGACTCATAGGTAGCACAGCCTTCTCATGGTACTAGTGAGTGTGTCCACTAGACTACAGATTTTAAATGAACAAATGGTTGGCCTAATAGTTTTTTGAGTATTTGCCTTCAATATCACGAAATTTTCCTTCTTTTATAAACTCATATTCAATTGGTCCAGATCCAAAAGCCTTGGGGCAGACGTCAGATATGTGCTTATCAGATGCTTACCAGATACTAATTCAGATCTAAAATTCCTTCGGTAATGTTATCACTATATACAAAATTTAAAGCATTTTTGAAATCAATGTACAACAGTTCATTCAAGTAGCATTGCACAAGATACTATCAAGTGACATTCGCAAACCTTGGAAAATTGAACTTGTAAACAAATGGGTCGAAACAGGACAACAGCAGCACCGGTATTTGTGTCTTTCAGCTCAGGTTTGAAATCAACTCCACCGGACTATGGCTATGGAGAAATCCTACAAAGTTTCCTTGTATTCTTGCTTACGTCCTATTCGCACATTGTATACTTCAAAATGTTTACCATTGCAATTGCAAACGTTTTCTTTCTTGAGGAGCTTAACAATCATTTCATCTTTCTATTTTTCGAAAACCTCGGCCTCTGAAGTTCTCTGTATGAATGGTCGCTGAAGATCTTGCATTATTGTCGAATCTGGTTGCTGCCTTATTTTCGATTTAATGTGGAAGTACACAAACGATGACTACGATAAGTAGGCTTAGATCTATGAGCTGAGCATTGAAAATTCTGTTACTCCTACCTATTACTATCTCTGCCTTTGTATGTTTGTTACAGCTTAGACCAGTTTGAAATTCCATAATTTGTATGCAATATTGGATCCTCCTTCCAAACGCAGGGATACCGTCTATAAGGGCTTCAAGTAGTTTGCCTTCTTCTCAACCCCTTTCGTAATTACAATTTATGCACCTCTTTCACTATTCAGTACCTCTTGTAAGGTTGGTGAAATAAGACATCCCTACACAATATCTTCAATATTTGATTGACTCATGGAATGAATGGAATACAAAATTTGGGCTACACAAGTTGTATTTCTTGTCCCACAATCCTAATTTTCAAAACTTTTGGCGACTTTTGCAAAATCATTGATTTTTCTTTTCTCCAGCTTCTTTAAATTGATTGATTGGTTGGTACAATTCGTAGTCATAGTACTGTATCCTACATTCATCTTGCAAATGCATTTTATTTTCCTCAATATCCTAGCCTACGTTTTTGATGGCTTTAAAGACTGCTGAATTATAAAACATCAATTCTGCGCTATTATTTTCCCTAATACAGTTGTCTTCGTTGAAAGTTACAATTTGTTTCTAATCACATAACAAAGTTACCACTCAACCGGTATACAAAATTTCATCGAAGACGCAATTCGATTCTGGAATCGCCCACTCACCTTAAACTAACAATAACGCACGTAATACTCTCCAATACTTAATTACTCGAATCAAGCAAACCTACTTTGTTGAATGGGTAAGTTACATGCAAAGCAATCTGTCAGGCACTTGTAGCCTGACATTTGTCAGTAAAAGTAGAATCACTCACTCATTTAGCTACACGTGTTCAATCACCCATCGCCATTCAAAGCAAGCTCACCACCACTCTACATTATTCTCCAATGACGCCCTCCTTCCCCTATTTTTATAATATTTTTTATTTTTTTTTTTTTTTTTTGAATTTGAATTTGCGCATTGATGGGGATACATTTTCACTATTAGTAAATTGATTTCTATTATAGTTGATTCCACCGTAGTGTTGCTTCTCCTTTTGGTCTTGTCAGTGCAATCTGTATATTGACGTCGTGAAGATCAGAGGTTAAAGTTTCACTCTGTATGCTAGTGCTTCTTGGCTAATAGAAGATGTAGACGATGACGGTGGCGACTACGTGTCTCAGTGAATAATAATAAATTTGTATAATTTACTAGTCACGATCTAGGTAAATGTAAATCTATCTCAGTTAACATGGACGATGTGTCTATGTACTAAAACAGGTTTGTTGTTTATTTCACAATAAACTTTTTTGAAATGAATTTCAGGGATATATCTACATTTTGCTGTGATTTATAGTTGAATTTTGGAAATTTTTATAAATTTGAATAAATCCACTTGCTGTGTTCACATAATGCTCAAGATCATTGGTTGCTCAAGCAATGGTTCCATCTGAAGAGATGTATTCGCATTGGAAATTGTTTATACGGACTCCGCCGAATTCAGGCCGAATTACTTCAATGCTACTTAATGGGACTTTTACTAATTATTCGTCAATCGACTAGATATAGATGCCGATCATCTTGGTTTGTCATGGATTATTAAATCCAATATTGTTTTAACTTTGAGTAGTTCTGCATTCTCCAAGGACTGGATCTTACAGAACATGTAAGCCAATTACCTAACCAACTAAACTTGTTTCTAGTCGGTAATCCTAGTCCTGCTCTGTCTGTTTTCTAATTATCGGCCCTGAAAAGCGCTTCTGATTACTTTTAAATGAAAGAATCTCGTTTTTTGTTTGGTTTCCACTTCTATTAGCACCCCTGGTACTACGAACAGGTCTGTCCCCGTCTTTCATTAGAATATCGCTCTCATTCCTACGCCACAAAGGAACAATACTGCTTTTATGCAGTTTCTAGAGTTTGTTTAACCAGTCCAATTGTAGAAAATGTGTGGTCTACATAACTCTATATCTGTCTGTAAGGGATACAAACGCCCTTCGACCAAAAGGTGTCCGTTGTGATACCACGGATCTGTCACTATCACCTATAACTACTCAATGAAAGGATGATGCTGACGTCCAAAGAAGCCAGCTCGCTGCATTCATTGAAGATGAGAGCTCCTAAATGGAGCAATCTGTTTGCTAGACAGTGATAAGCTAACTGATATGTGATTGGTTTTTCATAACCAGTATTACAGTTTATAATTTAGTCTAAGCCGATCTAACGTAGATCCATTTTCCCATCTGTACTTTGCTTTACCTGTCTGATGAGCTCGTCAGCCTTTCAGGTTAAACTGCTCCGTTTTAGGTTAAAGTTTAAAAGCGTACGATTGTTAATGAAAATATTAAAATCCCCGGGCCAGTCTTCCTGGTTCTGCATAATTTTCGTCTGAAATACGATACAGTGATCCGCGAGGCGAAAAAGATATTTAGACTAAGTTTTTGGGAGAAGATCGTCCGGCTTTCCAATCAGACATCCCATAAAAATCTTCTAACTAAAAGCCAATTTAATGAAAGTGAAGTTATTAACCGTATTGGCAAATTATAAGACGATAGTAAACGTTAATAAAAATCCATCACATAACTTATAAATAATCGTAACTCTTGCCAAGCAGAAGAATCGTAAAAAAACACTTCGACGACAACCACTGGGCTTGACCAGCCTGACATCATTCCATGAAAGTAATTAATAAGTTTTCTAAAGGGTTACGCTAAAATCGACATAAAATTTTTGTAAAGCCATAAAACTGTATATTTAATTGCACCACAGCGATAAAAGTCTGTAAAACTGTTTGTTCTTACTGAACACGAGTAAATAAATTGCTGGTGAGTTGGTTACCCGGTAATGGTTTGTACGTACAAATAGTGCAGGAGTTCATTAACAAATGTATTGCAAGGATTTAAGTTATGAGCATTATGGGATATTGGAAAGTGTAGTGGAAAATTTAAGCAAATGTGGTAAAATAATATGAAAATATAACAGTCGTCAATTATTGTTGAATTTAATGGAATATACAGGGTAAGCAAAAAATTTTATCTGTTTTGGTAAAACTTTTGAAACTTTCGAAACACGGTTTCAATTCAGTAAGAACACCCAATTAATACAGCGAGATATCAAAAAAAAATATTTCCGGCTAAAGAACTATTGATGATATTAATTGTGAATTTACAACATCGTTCTAATGAAAAGCATGTCCAAATTAATTCGCTGAACCCAATGGCTTTTTGGCTTAAATTGAGCAATATCTCGGCAATTCGGCGTTCGATGTTGGTGTAATGTCTCTGGGTTATCACATAGCCCCAAAGAAAAAAGCGTTAAATCAATAACAAAAACAAATAACGTTAACTTCAATAACTGCATTATTTTTCCAGGTGTGTGACATGTGGCCCCGTCTTGTCGAAACCACATACATACATATGATCCAATTCTTATTCCAATTTATTCCATCAGTCAACATGTTCCAATAGCGATCTCCATTGACTGCGACTGTGGTGCCAGCATCATAGACGAGAAGTATTGGCCAATGACTTCTCCTCAAGCATGAAATTCGCACCAAACAGTCAATTTGTGAGACCGCAATTTCATAAATGGCTTCGGGTTGCTGACTGGCCCAAATGTGACAATTTTTCTTATTAACAAAACAGTTGATCCAAAAATGGTTTTTCATTTAAAATCAATAAATCGCACACGTATATAATGTTATCGCAACCCAAACCGAATTTCAAAAACAAATTTGAATAATTTGAACACGGTGTTGAAGCGTGTATTTTTCCATGATTGAATCGGGAGTATAGACGAGTTGAAACGTCATACAAATCGCAGCTAACTTCATGCATAGCCGAGAAACCCTATTGGAAAATGATGCGTCCCAACTGAAAAACACTAACCATGCCCACTTTAAAGTCAATTATGCGTTATGAAAGCTTAGGTATTAAAAGGAGTTTGAAAACGTACAATTCCCTAAGTTAGTATTACACAATGCCTTCCAAATGCTTCAGACATATGGGTTTTCCTTAGTGTACGTGAACTCAAAATACCGCCCGTTTCAAACCTTGTTTTTGGGAAAAATGAATCTAAATCTGACATTCCACCCTGAGTTAGTAAATTTGTTACTGCATTCGAATAAACCTCAACTCACAAATTGACTCCGATGTGTCGCGACGTACGCCGTATTTATTTCAAAACAAAGTATCAACTAATTCATTCAAACGTCTTAAATTTTTTTGAAGCAGTAAACACTTTTAATAACTCACCCACTAATAGCGGATACGAGTACATAACGTTTTTGCAATTACTTCCAGTCAAATCAATAAAAACTACCAGGCATAGAATTATAAACAATTTATCTTTGCAATGACAGTCTAAACATCACGTCAGTAATAAGTAGGCGTGCACATTGGCCTTTCAAACATACAAATATAGTCGTGAGGAAGCAGAACGTATATACCACCTCCTGCAAGGCATTTCCCAATAAAATGAACGTACGGATAAAAGAGGAAAAACTCCAAACAAAACCCGACTTAATGACACCTAGATTTGTAAATAGTTACAATTTGAAAATTCAACTCACACATTTTGCAATGGTTTTGGCGGATTTTTCCTTACTGCCACACGAGATCTGCCAGCCAGCGTAACGTTATGCAATATAATTTACTTGAGTGAATGTGGCTGGAAAGATGGGTGCGCCGGTTGGGCCGCCACTGTTGCTTCTGACTGCCAGGAATCCCATAATACGAATTGCTGCACTGTGTTGGATGGTTTGACCTGACAAGTGTGCCACGCGATTATGGAGCAGGAGGAGTGCCTCTAGCACCAATATGTGAGCGTAATCGTCGCACGTCATTATGCCATTTCCCATGCAGATACGTATATTGTGCAAGTTGTACATTGTGAAGCGCGGTGTAATGAAGGCTGTCGGCGATCACTTTGAATCTGTGTTGTCGATGATGTTTCGAGTACTCGGCAGCACCTGCCTGAGTTGGTTTTAGTGGCGCGTTCATGAGTTTTTGCGCCACACAGTGGTACTGCTGTGTGATAGACGATTGACTGTCAGTTGGTGCAATTGAAACGCTTTTATGAATTTTTATTGACGTGTAGCAACGAAATGCATCGAAAATTAGTTCAAACCGGTTCGATAAATCATGATAAATGGGTTTTTGGTAGCACATAGCGGTTGTAATGACAGATAGTGACTGTATTAAATGCGAAAAAAATCATGCTATTAGTTGAAGTTTAGAACCAAAGAAGTCACGATGTGTATAGATTTTGGTATCTTATTTTGAAATGTGTACTCATCTTTTAATCATAGAATGCTACAGAGTTTATCAACAAAAATCTCCTTCTATAGCGGGTGTTGCATGACATTTATAGCCAAAATAATCCAAGTACTACATTCGTCAAAAAAAAGCTACCATCGTTTAGAGTCGAAGTTCCACTTTATGGAATCTATTGGTCGATTGCCTGTTGTGGAGTCTTAATAGCAAAGGATATTGAGTAGAGTATGCACATGCTCGGTGCTTGTGTCCATTAATAATACAAATATGGCGGTTGCATGAGTTTATTGTGCAACCAGCTAACCTTATCCAATAAATTTAGGTACTTTTCCGTTCTTTGAACCCTAAACTAACTTTCACTGAACTCATAGAGTGAAGGCCATGAGTAATCTCTAGATGTTCAGCAGAACCTGGGGACTAAGCCACAAATTAGCGCACTGAATTTAAATACATATATAGATCTGGATTATTAGGTTATACTTAATGAATTTTCACGTCACCTTGTTTCTTGCCTGAGAGATCGGCTGTAAGCTTTAACATCTAGTGTGTCTGTGCACTACAGGTTCTGCTTTACCTCCCTTCCTTGCATCTCTTTGTTGACATTGAAGCCAAAAAGGCTGTATACCACATAAGTGTGGTTTAAATGAATAAAAGGGAAACGTAGAAGGCTAAAGGGTAGTGATGGGGGTTTTCTTCTTATTTTTCTTATCATACCGGGCGTTCGTGACAAGGCACTTGGGTAGACTAAATACTATCTTTCAGACAGAAATTTATAAATTGGCTATAGTAGCCAAGCTGCTATAGAAGCCTGTTTAGATATAATGATTATCTCTCTGATGCTAGTCTGAATTCATCAACACCTAGGTATTTGGAAGCTTATACTATCCAATAGACTCCATTACATCAATATTCGAAATGGCTAAAAGTCAGGCTAAAACTGACCAGGTCTAGGTATCTTCTCGAATTAAGGTGCACTGAGAATATTAGTGGGTCTAGATACGTGTTTAACCTCCTTAAACAAGCATCTTAAACTCAGTGCCGTCTACAGGCGGATTTAATGGTTTCACATTGTGGTCGCATTAGGATGTCTATTTTAGGCGAAAACTTTGTCCAGAAGTCTTCTTGCCTTTGCAAACGCTATTGGCATCTGGTACCAGATCGTTGGCTGAGCGAGAGATTCTAGATTCAAATCCGGGAATAGTCCAAAAAAAATTGTCAAACCTATGGGGAACTTCGGACAACCATCTAAACGTTTACTGATACGCATTTGTCATTAAACAGAAGGGGTTTTTTATGCAGTGCGTTTTTTCCTATTGATCGGTTGCAATCGAGCTATGCTAAAGGATCGTCCTTTGTTATTTAATTTTTAACTTTACTTGCGCTTAAAAGTTCAGGAATATTGACTTATGCCTCGAAATATGCACTCTTTTTTAGCTAACTTTTGTCTGTGGTGGTTTGAAACTTAGATGTTTCTTGGTTTATTTATCCATGGTTGGTGTCTGATCTTGTAAACAGCAATTATTTGGCGAAATTTCGCATTCGACATTCGACTTTTTTTAATGCCGTTTCCTAAGGGCAATATTTTTTTTGAGAAGCCTTTTGATGACAGTTATACCCCCGAATGTTTGTCAGACGCTCGCGAGAGGTGATGCCGTGCAAGATATTTTAGGTGTTGTGTGAGCGAACCTAGAACTCCGCTGCACTAACCACTTGAACCACGACGTCCACTAAATGGATATAGCTGAACTAATAACCTTCCACTCTAGTACCAAATTCTTGAATGTAAGAAGCTACAAACCAGCAGTTTTGTAGTCCACCTTTGCTTGCTCTTCTCTGTATGAAATATAGCACATTCCCAATCAATATAATCATTTTCGGGCTCCATAATGGCCGATATGAATATGACGCACTCTTTGACATTCGACTATGACGCATTAACTGCAGACGTTAATTTTTTTATGAATCAGCAACCTTACCCTTCTTTTGCGCAAAAAGTACGAAGTTGTTGTAAATCAATCAAATTTGTCGATGAAAGTCTGTCGAAAGTGGTTATCTGGAATGCGCAGCAATATGTAGTATTGTCTATTTTTAAACCTTACGTTAAATTGTAGATAAGAGGTTGTTAATATTTTGTCCTCAACCTCAATTTATTCAGATTTAAGGTGATGAGTGAAAGGAAATCTTTTCAGGAAGAAGTCAAAATTTCTGAATTTTGTCTGTACTACTTTTCTTTGTTCTCTAAATGTCTCGTATTTAGTTCTTCCGTAAATGACAAGTGCATCGTTAGCATGGCATACTTGACAAGTAATCAATTAAATTAAAATGATATCATTATCAATCTTTTCGTACACGCTTGCATATTTATTCAATATTTCTGACCTTGGCATTCGTAAGAGCGCGGCATATTGCTAACTTATGGAAGCGATGTTGTTCCCTCCAGTTATGTACATATGTTGAAGTGTCTACATATCTACACTTCACTTCAAAATGAATAAAATGAAGCGTTTTCCTTATTTACGCCGCCGAGAAATTGGGGAAATTATTTGACTGTCAAGAGCCTTACTTGACAGGGCATAATGAATTTTTTATATGTTTTGCTCTCTTTTTCTTTTTTGAGATATTTTTTTCAAGTTCAACGGATTTTTTGATATTGCACAAAGTGCAGTCAACGAAACAAGTTCCAACAATATGGCGTTTCCTTTAATTGCCCAATTGGTTTCAGTGACGTTGGACTCTGGTGTTTTGTTTTGTGGAGACCTTGAATATTTTTTGAAAGTCACTGCTTGTATCTTTTTGTTTTCGAAACGAATTATTCTTAATTTGTTGGACTTGAAGACAAATGATTTATTTCTTTTGTTAATGAGAAATTATGATAAATGTTTTGATCAAAAGATAATTTCTTGGATATTGTTTACACAGTGGGCGAAGTTGTAGTTTGATTCTAAAGGTTAACATAGTTGACACTATTCTGTCAATTAAATATTAAAAAATAATTATATTCAAAACACGATATGACTTCTTTGCTTCGGAACGAAGCAACGAATTAACAGTTGAGCTGTCTGAATATTATTTTGTTTGCTGCAACTAAGAGATAATTTTTCATAAGATTATATGTATTTATTCACTGTTGGTAGACATAAGCTCATTAATGTCGACGTAATTAATTTGTTTACGTTCTTACGATGTTTACCATTCTTTTGTTTTTTACATGTAAAATTTGTAGACTCTTGTCATGCTATAATTTATTATTATTATTTATTTTTTTTTTACTTTCAGGTAAGTCAAAGATGTTTTATTTGTAGATGAAGCTATATGGTCTGTATACATGTTCAAAAGTAGATACAACTTTCTACATCCTAGTAAGGGGGATAGAGATCGAGATAGATAAAGACTTTATTTTTTTAAATTTTAGGTTTACAATGAATTACAATACAATGTCTAAACAAAAGTCTGCCAGATTGACGTAAAAAAAGAAAATATAATTTTAATTCAACACATTTTCTCAAACTAAAAGGTTTTGCTAATAATAATTCGACGATATCTCATACTCGCTTTGATGAAGTTGTGAAGACAAGTCCAATTGTTGACAGAGTTTAAAATGTTGTAACAACTATCTAGTGACAATGATTCAGCGCCTAGATGGATTCAGTGAAGTTCCTTTAATATAGGACATTTTACTATGAGATGAACAGCATCTTCTCGAGCTCTAAAATTGCACAAGGAACAAGTGATGAGTAGATCGTTCCTATGTAGAATGTACTGTAGTTCCAACAGTTTCTCACGTTCTTTAAAAATTTTAGATATCATATTCGTTTCTAGTAAGGTATTAATCTGAGAAATATTAGAACTTTCTTTTACACGCACATCTTAGTACGTACGAAATCCAACAGAGATTGCTTGTCATCACCACATTTCTTAACTGATGATTCTAAAGCCTGCTTTACCTTCTGCAAAGATGTTGTATCCGATGGGTGAAGGTTATTATCTCGTGTCAGATTTTTAGCTTGGAAGATACTACAAGTTTCAGTCAATCTTAAAGAGTATTTAGCTATTATCATTTACATTTACATTCAGTTCAGGTTTTTAGCCTTTTATATGTTTTTGAAGTGTCTTCTTTCAACAGACCCTTTCTAAGAACTCGACCGAATTCTTATTATGCTCCGTCCTTTTTTCGAAAAAGAGTTTTTGTTCTTAATTTGGTGTAGAACTCTAAAGCGGTCCTCCTAGCAAACTAGGACCGAATGTGAAGCCTAGCACATCAGGGGAAGCATTTCCAATGCTATCACAGGCCTTCTGCTTTTGATGCTAGATTAGACTCCTCGATAGATTAAAAGGAGCTCGATTGACAAAAATGCTGTCAGTTTTCTTTAATTAAATTCAAGCTGTTCGACGATAAAGGTTTTTAAAATATCTGCATATGTACGTTGCATAACTATAACTAGCCCCATTTTCGCTGTTGGGGGCTAGTCTGTTGATTGATCAGAGACTACCCCTTGTGAATGTTGCAATGTAATGCTGGTATCATTCAAGTTTTACTTACCGACTGTACCTACTGCAAAAGATGCTCTCCATACTTACTTTTGACTTTAAAAAAAGCCAAGGATCATCTTATCGTCATACTTAGTACATTTTTCGTAGGTTTAGGTTAGGTTAGGTTAAGAAGGGGTGTGTGACGGTTAAAAACTCATCACGTCCACTCGGAGACCTAAAGGTCCATTGTGAATCCCCTATTTATATCGATGGAGTGGGAACAACAAAATACAGAAACCTACCGCGTCACTGGTTGGGATGGGAACCAGTTGGTTCTTTTGATAAAATGGAGAAGATCCGATATCTAGAAGCCTGCTACCTCTGCGGTGCTTGCGAAGAACCTAGAACCTAGAGTGCGAAGGCAAAGATGGGCAGTAGCAAAGCAGATTGGCTCCACCTCTTCCTCATCTCCGCAGCTTCTACATATGTAGATCGTTGGACTCCACCCCCCATTTATGGAGCATGAATCCGATGGCGCAGTGTCCTGTGATTATACCAGTAAGGATGCGGATAGAGGATCGATTAAGAGCCAGAAGGCTCTTTGTTTTCTTTTTATCTAATTTCGGCCATAACGTGCGAGAGGTGGCACAGTCCTCCCTAGATACCCAGGACGAGTTGGCCTTTTTCTCTATTATGCCGTCAATTATACTATACAATTTTCCAATCGGTGGCAATATGAATGTGTCCGCTTCACTGATGTTCATTTCCTACTCCATTCTTGCCAAAGCGTCTGCCTTCTTATTACCTGCAATATTGCTATGTCCGGGAACCCAGCAGAGTTTGACCGAATGGTGTCTAATCGTGATCAGTGCATCACGACAGTTCCTAACTGCCTTTGATTTAATCGATTTTAGAGCTGCTTGACTGTCAACGAAGATGGTTATATCCGACGGGGGGAGGTGACTATCTTCTATGCATTTAGCAGCTTTTTCTATTGCCAGGATTTCAGCTTGGAATACACTGCATGCTTCTGGTAGTCTGAATGATTCCTGTTTTTGCAATGTTTCCGAGTAAAATCCTGCACCCGTACCTATCTCCATTTTTGAGCCATCTGTGTAGACTGTGATCCCTAGATCGTTGTCTATACTATTGGACTCCCACTCTACTCGGCTTGGGAATAGGACTGGGATATCAAAATTGAAGTCGTTGTAGGGGACTATATAATCCGATGTGGCTGTGAAGCATTCGGAGTTGTATTTCCTGCCCATTGTCTTTGTAGCGTTTAGTATTACCGCATGTCCATAGGTGGTCTCTTTCCACAGGTTAGATACTTTCAGTCTGAGAGCTCCTTTCGTGGCAGAGCCTTTGATGAACAAGTCTAAGGGAAGAATATGAAGAATAATATCCAAACCTGCTTGCGGCGCGCTTCTCACAACTCCAGTAGTGCAGAGTGCTGCAAGCCTTTGCACTTTGTAGAGTTCCTTCATATAGCTCTTTGTACTCGTAGCTGTCCACCAGACTAAGGATCCATATGAGATGATGGGCCTGATAATTGCTTTGTACATCCAGTGAATGATGTGCGGTTGCAATCCCCACCTTCTCCCAAAGGCCCTCTTACAAGCATATAGAGCATTCATTCCTTTCTTTGTCCTTTCTTCAACATTTATTTTCCAGGATAACTTGGAATCTAAAATGACGCCAAGATATTTCGCCTCAGATGAGAGGATTATAGTGGTGCCATCTAGCTTTGGTAATGTGAAGTCGGGTATCTTTCTTCTCCTAGTGAACAAGACAAGTTCAGTTTTCTGAGGATTGACCCCCAAACCGTTCTGTTTTGCCCACGTAGAGAGCACTTTGAGAGCAGATTCCATTAGTTCACTGATTGTTGGCAAGAATTTGCCTTTAATCAGTATTACTAAGTCATGTGCATATGCTACGATTTTGATTCTCTTCTCTGTGAAGATTCTAAGGATTTTGTTGCCAGTAAGGAGTAAGGAGAAAGGACTCCTCCTTGTGGCGTGCCCCTTGTTGTCATCTTCCTTACAGAACTAGGCCCGATGGCTGAGTTAATGATCCTGCAGTTAAGCATGTTTTCAACCCAGTTTACGACGTTCATTTCTACATTATTGAAAGCGCCCTCAATATCCAGGAACGCTGCCATACTGTATTCTTTCGCATCCAGAGAATGCTCAATTTCCCTGACCACGCTATGGAGAACGCTATCCACCGATCTACCTTTAAGGTAGGCGTGCTGTGCTTCACATAGGTTTTGGGAGTTGATCAATCCTCTGATATGAATGTCAATGAGTCGCTCTAGGGTTTTTTGCAAAAACGATGAGAGACTAATTGGCCTATAGTCTCTATCGGTAGAGTGGTTAGATTTTCCTGCTTTAGGAATGAAAACTACCCTTACCTCTCTCCATTTGCTAGGTATGTATCCCGTGCGCATACAGCTTGAGAATATGTAAACGAGGTGGGGTACTACCTTGCTCAGAGACTGTTGCAGCATAGCTGGTATAATTTCGTCAGGTCCTGCAGATTTGAAGGGTCTGAACGAATTTATAGCCCATGCCACTTTGTCTTCATTAATGTTGGATATCACTTCCTCTTCTCCGTATTCTAGAGGAACTGCCGTCCTGCAAGGGGTGGCAGTTTCAATTTCTTTACAGCCGGGAAAGTGAGTATCCATTAGCAGTTCTAAAGATTCCTGGCTGGATTCTGCCCATGTACCGTCAGACCTCTGGATAAATCCGGGGACGCAGGGGTCTTTGAATAGTATCTTTCGGAGCCTCGCGGCCTCGTTTTCGTTCTCTATGGATTCACAGAATTCGTAGGTTCTGTCGAGGAGAAGTTCGCATCACCGATACCTTTCTAGGAAGTTCTTCTTCTGTCTTCTAGCCAGTGATATCCATATGATCATATTGTACTTCTTACTAGTCCTAAGCCAGGAGTTCGAGTATCAATTCACGGTTCCATCTCTAGCGAACCTCTGACATGAAAAAGCTTCTTAAAAAACGCATGAAACTACACTCATGCTACCTATAAAGATATCGAGCACACTAAAACGGTGCCAAGAAGTCTGTTGGGCCTTATTACAGTATGCCTGCAGGTCCATATTGTCTTCGATTGATGTTTTTACAGACTGAATGTTGGCAGTGATTTCGACTTCAATAACGCTTCAATTAGCATTAAATCTACACGAACGGTTGACACCTTTGACAACTTAGACTATTGCAGCTATTTAAGTGCTTCTAGGATTTCTATTATCTGGTTCACCACAAGAATAAGTGCGAATGGAAAAGAGCTTCTACCGTTTTCCAGTGGCTAGATTACACTGGAATATTTGCTCGGGATTTTACTCAATTCTTTAATAGTAAAGTCGCTATCTCTAGAGTCTCTAGATTCTGTGCTCTTGGAGTCTTGGAGTCTTATATTGTTGCTTGTCTCTTAAAAAGGTCTATTTAATTACCAGGGGTTCCAGTACAAATGGACGATAAACTGGTTACCTACGTATTCTATTGCGTACTTTCATTGTAGGAGGCTATTCTTCTTCATTAGAAAAAAAAAAACTACCTACATCTAGGACTTATGGATGTTAAGTACTATAAGCGATTAATACTGAGTTTCGGCCCGTAGTTCTTGAGAATACTAATTTTGATCTAAGCGTGTTTGCATTTCGGCAAGAAAGACACTCGTACTTCTAACCTTGCACCTATCGAGTGAATAACCCATTTAAATATGAATGTCATTTTATTCTAATTTTATTTAACAAAATGGTGATACAAAATGGTGCCATGCAACCTTCCAGAATCCAACCAAACACTCAATCATACAATTATTAATATTTATAATTAAACGACTAAGTGCAAAAAATCTTGTCTGCCTCAAATAGCAAAAGTTAATTTTTTTATTCCATATTCAAAATTTCTTAAATTCCCCTAGCAAAAATTGTTTGGAATTTTTTCACCAGAAAATATGTACACTCATCCGGAATGTCTGCAAAATCTCGCCCTTTCGCCCTCACACTAACTGGCTGCTGTATGCCACTCTATACGCATGCATTCCAATTCATTCCTCCATGAAGAACCCAAACAAATCAATGTCCTCCTTTCATTTCTCACAGGATTTACGAAGCACCTTACCTTCCCTTCCAACATCAGCACAGCACAGCTACATCATCTGAGTTCAGTGCGATTTTTTTGTCGTCACTGTATCATAAACGTTTACATTTTTTTTTCAGTTTTGCACTTGTGTGTACAATCAGCTGATAGTTCATTGCAAACATGTGTGCAAACGTGGCTATACAACATTATTTTAACAATCAACACATTGAAATATGACCTTTTCGTAGTGGTATCATTGTAATAGTGTTAGTACAGCAGCCATGTTTTTTTCTTACTTTTCTGTCTGTATGCATTGCAGACTACAGGTATTCAATTCAAAATTTCATGCGCGCAGCGCAGGCCGTATAGAGAAAGAGAGAGAGAGCCAACATAGACCGCCGCCATGCCATGAGCTGAATTTGATTTTATCATGTGTGTGCGAGCAATGTATTATGATTCAGCAGAATTATTCAAATGTGCAAATTAAATGAATAAAAGAACGTCTACGTTTTGTGTGCCCAATTTTGTTTGAAAACGTTTTGTTTACATGACGTGTAGAGGAAATATCATAATGCATTACTTTTTCCACCAAACGTTTGCTTTATTCAGCTGAACAGAGAGAGAGAGAGTGGCTGGATATGTGTTCATGTTCACCTCTGCAAACTTTATATGCAACCATCTCTACCCCGCTGAGTGCAGTGGATACCGCTGAAACCGCACGTAAAAAAAAAACCTCTGAGTATGTCCAGCGAAGCAAATCGATGCTGCTACCACGGTTAATGGTAATCAAAAAACGACGGCAGAAAAGACAATCATTTTTATTCAGATATTCAGTTATGCTGAAGAGCTCTCCGACATCGCCTCAGCTTTTTTTGTTCGTGCGTATTATCCGACGCGCATTTCGTTTGCTTTCTTTTTCGTCTTTGCTTTTGTTTGGGGGTATCCCCTAGTTCTAAGAATCTGCCGCATTTTTTTGGGGAGTTCTTAATAAATATTCTGTAGTCGTCCTTCATTCTTGTCGCGGCGTCTGTCCATACAATATCCTAGTTCCACGTGTGTTCTCGAAAAAATTCCAAATAAGGTAGTCATAAAACCACGGTTTTTTTCAAAATTTCATATCAATTTTCTTTTTTTTTTCGTACAGAAGAGGTACAAAAAATTTTCAGTTACTCTTTGATTTGATTCACCACTGTGCGATACGGTTCGCGTCTGGATAGTGTGGCGATAGTGTGTGTTTCATTTTGTATTCGTATTCAAGTGACCCCCTACTCTGTGTACACACAGATTCAATAAAAATAAGCGTCGTCTCCTCGTTTGTGTGCTGTTTTCTGCTTAACACACTGAAAGAACTGATTTTTTTCTTGTTCCTCTCCTGCGGTTGGTATACTTTGAAATTGCTTGTTCTACTGTACTTTCTAGCATCGCTGTATACAGACACACTCAAATCAGTGGTATACACAAAAACAACCCGAGAGAGAGAGTATAACCCATAGTCCCGCGCACTTGCATTCGAATATATGTACATATAGTACACACTATCGCAGCGGCAGTGTAATTAGAATAAATTATTGAAATTTTATGGTCTCGTGCAGACTTACCAAAATCATTTTGTTTGCGCTGTGTTCTAATTGTGAACTTTGTTATTTATTTTCATTTAGTGTTGTAAAGTTTTTTAAACACAAATTTATCTAAAAAAAAAAAAGTGAAAAAAAAAATTGTGTATACTCAAGCATATCCATAAAAAAATACGTGTTTTTTTTGTGAATGAAAACAGATAAAAATTTATCTACAAATATCATATATTTAAGAAAAAAAAAATCTCAGTCTCCATAATACTTAAGTATTTTATCAAACATCAACCATTTTGAATAAGTTTTACACCTGTACGACATCGTGTATAGATATTTGCCGCGCCCCCTAAAATAGAGAATTCGAGAAGAAAAACCTTCAACATCTTCGTTCGTCGTAGTACTTGCTGTTAAAAGCAATTTTAAATACTTTTTTTTCATTTGTTACGGAAGCATAAAATGAAGACAGACGTTATGACCTTTCAACTGTATCCAACAACCTCCGGCAAACAAGACATTGTCCGAGAGGTCGTAATGAAGTACATCGATTACTTCTATCCGGAGTAAGTAAAATCTTTATTTTTTTTTTTTATGTTTTGTTACTGCGACAATGTGTACACACTTAGTTTTATTGTCCTTGCAAATCAATTATCTATTCTGTAGGTACAACAGAGATAATTGAAATTTCCCTGAAAAAAAAGAAAGAAATAGGGTGTGTATTGTATATAGCCATGTATGTCAAATGGGGGGGAAATCAATATTTCTGCAAATTTTAGTGACGTGGTGTAATGCCAAATTGGCTTGATTTACTGTATGACCGTGGAACAAGAAATTCTGGGAAATAAATCGCAGATAGTTATGTAGGTAAACTGTACGTCGTTTTACGAAAATGAATTCCCGGTACGCCATTTTGAAGATGAAAAAATATGCTCAGGTTTTTTTTTTGCAGAAATAGTCAATTTAGGAATAATTGGTCTGCATGCAATTATGAATTACTGTCAAAATTGATTATTTAGGAATACCACCGTATCGCTTCAAATTCTGCTCTTAAACACCTTCAAAATTATTTCCTTGTATCTACCACAGAAATGATTGTGTCTTGTTGCAAAAAAAAAAATCCCACGCGGATGAAAAAAATTTCCCATTTTTTTTCGCTGTACCTGCAAAATATCTCCACTTCTCCAACACAATTTAAACAAAAAACCCAAGGTTTCAGATTGGTATGAAAGTATAGGTAATTTCTAGTAAGATAGTGCTAACAGCTTCATTTCACTACAAACATGCAACTGAACCTTAGTCATTCCTAGAAAACACACATCAAACACTCTAATGAAGTTAAATTTCCATATCTGACCTGACTAAATTGGTATCGCCAGTTAGGCGATGAAAATCGTGTGGTTCTGATCAAACAGTGATCTATTGATCATACAATTCACATTTTATTTGGTGGACGAATATCACAATCACTCCAAAAAATATTGTGCCTCACAAGATCCTGTCCATCTATAGTAGTAGAAGCAATCCAGAAATGCTGTACTCAATTTCAGACTTCATGACCAAGAAAGCTTTTGGCGTCTAGTATGAGTAACTGCTTGCTTTCATCGTCCTCGAAACCTTGAAATCTTAAGGTACATACATACATATGTAGGTATCCAAAGTGGTCTCTTCCGACTGAAATGCATGCTATCGATATTTGTATTTGCACTAATATCAAAGGCGCATCTGATAAAAATGTTCTCTGATAACCAAGCAGCACCTTAACACTTCCGATCCGGAAAGTGTTTCGATGACATCATGTAACGTGACAGTTGTTAGAGTTAAGAAGTTTTATCAAATCAAAGTTGAAATATGTAGTACCATGCCCACAAATTTGAGAAATGAAAAAAAAATTTACTGCAATACAGATAATAAATTTTATTTGTAATTAAGTCAAATAAAAATTTAAATTAATCAAACTAGTTAAATTTCATAGTAAAAAGTTAGGTATTTCTGAACACTTACCAGGATACATACATATGTATGTCCCGTTCTGACCGAAAGGGTTAAATAAGCCCTAAGGTAGTGACATACTGGTTTAAGTCATGCGCACACCAATGCGGTGCTTTACCGGAGGCCATTACGTTTTTTATTCCCCATACCGATGCGATAGCGATAGTGGTGAAATAGAATTTTTTTTCATTCTGGAGAGTGTGATGTATTGAGTTTCATTATTACTCCAACCAAAGTGCATTCAACTAAATACCCAATCCCTTATTACGGTCTAGTTCCGATTAACAGACTGAAGAATGACAAAGTCAAAACCCTTTCCGCTGTTTTTCAAAAAATGTTTCAAGGGCGAATGCCAACGGGTAACAAAATATTACAGTGATACGATACGTCAGACAGACCATGCCGCTCAAGATAAGATCGGTCGAACTGTTCAATGTCAGTCCAATAAATCAAGTCGTATACTTTTAAGTATCCATAATGTCCGATAGACTTTCTAAAATGGAGGCGTCACCATTTTCTGAACTCTATTTCTGTCGTTTCATTCATATTTGACATATCAGTGGTGAATTACACTGACCAGCAATAAATTACATGAATTTCCGGTCAGCCATCTATTGTCCCACTTTGTCCATTTTTTTGGACTTCCGGAACGATGTCTCTTAATCAGCGGTAACCCCTGTATTATTCCGAGACTCCTTTGTGGCGTGGCGATTCTTTTAAGTTCAGGATTTCCTGACAGGATTCCAGACTGTCGACTTGTATCTCTAAAAATTAACATTTTTTCGATAGATTCACGAAGTCACCTAAAGTTGTGAGTATTTATATTCATAGAACCTATCGTTATATTTATTGTCATTTCGGCTTCTTTCTGTCCTTTTTCATATCCTTTTTTTGGGTTAATGAAGTAATAAATTCCGAGGCCAAATTACATATTTCTGGCATAGAAGAGTTTAAAAAAAAACTTCGGGAATTGTTGGTTCATTTGTGCGAACAAGATGGAAGGCACAACACGAGTGGATGTAAAAAGTTATGAACTATGACTACAACCCTTTTCGGGCTTGTTGCGTCAAATACACAACTCGAAGCAGGGATTAGTCGAGAAAATACTAAGCAAACAAGTTCTTACGGTCTTGCATCTCTCAAATGTCTAACAGACATTCAAAAGCAAATCTGTCATAAGAACATTTCTAAATATCTCGACCTTCATAAAACTGTATGCCACTTCCATTAGAAACACATCGAACGGCTGTTTGAAGCTATGCAGCCGTAGGTACATTACGAGAAATCGCACCAAAATTGGAAACATGACCATTCGGTCCTGTGGATAAAACGTAGCTATTACATCATGTGATTTCCTGTTGCTAGAATTCAACGAAACGCTTATCCTTGACGTAAAAAGTGATCGATTTGAGTCATAAAACCAGGTCACATAGGGTAGTAAAATTGCGCTGCAGTCAAGTAAATTTGGCTCTTTTCGACTTGAATTTTAATTTAGCATAAAAAATACGTGTCCTGGCAATGGAAATAGTAATTTTGTCTCTTGAAAATCACTTCTGGACGAAGTTTCTGAATCTGAAGTAAGAGTTTTGGATTGCCCCTAATCCACCGTTTACAAAACTGTAGCAGAGTGACCATTTATTATGTATGTATGTAGGTATGCAGACTTGTCCGATTAAAATGTGATTGCGGAAAATCAATGGTGACCCTGTAACCTTTAGAGTATAATTTCACATTTAGCAGTACCTACCTACTCTTGAAACACGGATGTTCCTTATCATCACTAAATTATCCAATTCTTCCCCTATAATTATATTTGATGGTTTGTGCATTTGCTACAACGTTATAGGGTGGTTCTGTTATAAGGTTTTTACGGCAGTATGGTGGATTTCTTCGCTTTTTGGTTGGTGTATACGTTATGGATTCGTGTTAAGTTTTAGCGCCGGTTTAAACGTTCTGCAATTGAAAAAAACTCACGCCACCAGTTGCTTAATCTAGTTTTTAATATGAGACATGAGACCAATTAACATCACTGTTCTCACTTAAAATAGAAGCGGTGATAGTTTGCAGCCCTGTTGACTTCTAACATTGAAATTTATTGGCTCTGTTCGTCAATAGTTAGCTTTATGAATACTCTATTTCTGAAGTTCCAAATTGTCGCCGGCCATTACTCTACGATTCTATTGATTGTGCTTGGGATCGTAGAGAGAAGTTGGATGCCCTCGGGACTTGTAACACATTGTGTTAAATGTTTCGATAAGCGCTATAGTTTGGTGTCGAACTCTAAATAATGCACATGTTAATCTATCGCAACTTTCAGAGCTTATCTGCAGTTTCCTCGATTTTTCAAGTATTACGTCAACTTCACTTTGTCAACATCAATTGCACACCTGCAACGGTGACATCTGGTTTAACGCAATACCAACCAAAATTTCAAGATGCTCTATTTACTAAACAAAATGAAGGTGAAAAGTTTTCTAAGTCACTGCAAAAGACCTGTGTTCCTTTACTGCTACGTGTTGTCAATTCAAATTTATTTTTGTATTCTAAATACTTGCCATGTTGCCGGAATTTGCAGCGCAATTACCCATCGATGCAGTACAACTTAAATGCGAACTAAATTAAGATCTGCATACGCAATTGTTGACCACACCTATCTGTATCGAGTGCCTTCAGGTTATTTTCAACAGTACCTACGTCATCGCTAATCTCATTAAAATAGATGATAGATGTAGTAAACGTGCCAAGCACAAATCTCACAATGGCTACCGTACAAGAGATGATGAAACAATGCACAATGCGTTCTATCAAACTTTCACTGTTCTTGTGTGGCGGCCTTCAATATCGAATAATTGTCCTGAGTGCACAATGCATTCCATACATACCAAGTGTATATTGTTTGTGTCGTGTGAAAAATTGCATCCTTAAGAAATCTGACCTGTTTTCGAAAAATGTATCTATTTTTAGACGGAGTTACCATTTATGTGTATTTGAGGAGAAAATGGTGCAAATGACCAGATATTTACGAATAAAAGCTGTCGCCAGGGCGATCCTGTTCTAGAATGTGGCCATGCATATAAAGAAAATGATTTAAAGCCATTTCTTCAGAGGAAATATATGTATGCAATTAACCTCACTGCAGGTTGTGTACCCCTTGTTGTTAAATCGTTCTGTGTTCTGGTGAGCTGCAGTGATTGATAGATAGCAGCCAGACCAACAATGTTGCGGATAATGATGAGTACGATGGCTGATTCATTGCATTGTCCTCGATGCAGTAATATTTGTTGGATACAATTTAAAAAGAAAAAAAAAAACAAGAAGAACTCAAAAACTAATAACAATTGTTTATATAAACAAAAACAACAACACAAAGTGCATAATTTAAACAAAGAATCATGGAGAATGAGGAAGTGTAAACAACCGATCATCCGAGTTCTTTGTGCGAATTTTATTTGCTCTTGAATTTTTCTCTCAAATTATGAGAATTGTTTTTTTTTTTTTTTGGAAAACTGACTGAAAATTGGACTTTAGATCATTTCGTGGCGTGGAAAATTATTTCGCGAATAAGTGTAAACAGGAGATTGAGTGTAAATAAACAATTTGATCATTGTCTGGTTTTGGCACTTTTCCGATACCCAGATAGTATACTTAAGGCAATAATCGTGGCGCCAGTACGTCCTGTTGTGGACTTCATTTCTGGAAATATCTGCAACTTTTGGGTTATTAAGATTAACTATCGCCTGCGTCAGTCAAAGATTTATAGGCTAAAGCTAATCGGTACTAGCTTTTATGGTATTTACTGCTTATAAGATTTCTATTTTTGTTTATTACTTATGGCTTCTATGGCTCCTTGAGAGTAAAGTCTTGTACAAAATGTGCAATCGATAGTTGGACTTTTGATTCTTTATGGAGCTTATACATAGATACCAGAAAGTATCCCTTCATTTCAACTTTGTCGGCATGATTCTATTGGTTATGTACATTCGTTCTGATACCACAGTCAACTGAGGAAAGAGTTTCTACTAGTACTCTGTACTTTCTTGACTTGTTGTCTGTTGCTGCCAGGTTCAGGATAAGCAAACAACACTTCCAATTTTGAACGTCGTACTCCCAAAAGAAATACAGAATACATGACATAAAGAATTATCACAATCAGGGGATTATCCCCGATTAGTAAAGACACACACCATTAAGTAAAGAACTCAAATAATACCAGAGTTTCAAACCACTTCTCCCTGCATATTAACATTGGAACTGGTAACTTCTTTGCATGCACACTCATTACTTTCTGACAGGAACGTTTCTTTTTTTCTCGACAAGTACGATCCCGATCTCTTAAGCCTTTTTGAGAGATCATTTCTGAACACAGCTTCTTAAGAAATTGTATTCAAGGTCACTAAAGCAATAGTGTCCAAATTTTCTCATGGGGAAAGAATATGTAGCAGATACATATGTATCTATTACATAAATGTAACATTCCAACGCGCATCTCATGAAACTTTAAACATCTCGGCCATGACCTAATTTGTTAATTTTTTTTTCTATTTTAAAACTTATTCATTATCTCGAAATTTAAATACAAAACCATTCGTTTGAGGTTTTATTGGCATATACTCCAGTAAACATTGTATGGGATGTGTGCGCCTTGAACCATAACGACAAATATGTCGAAAGCGATTTTCTCTTGTTTGCGCCGGGTGTATTATGATCTGCCGGTATTTCCCACAGAACAAACAATAACAACAAAAAATCTACATTTAATATTTACTCAACTGAAAATCATTGACACACAATATGCACAAAGTGGGTACGATGGACAGAAGACCACTACGACACGGCACAACGTCGTCGTTGCCGTCCAGATCCTACACGTTTTTTTTTTGTTTGCTCTCTGCGGTAAATATAACCCAAACAGAAAAACGGAAAATAAAGTTCAACAAAGCAAACTCCCGAGAGGAGTGAGAAACGAAACAAGTGCAAAGAAATTTCCCCCGGCTTAATCCAATAAAATATGGGACACAATGGAACAAAAAAAAAATGTAAGTCTCACCTTACCCATCGCTATCAGGTTGCAAACTATGGATTGATGTATAAACAACCAACCGCTCTATGGGAATATTTTGTTGTTGATGTAAATATGTACGTATTCGTATTTATTTCGCAATCTTGGACCGGAAAACTGAAGCGGATATCTTGTATCTATACCAGATAGGTAGAGTACGAAAGCAGAAATAAATTTTGTACGAGGAAATCTTAATGCCACGAAATATAGGCGCGGAACTTTGGCACACATTTTCATAGGAAAAATCAGGTCAACGAAAACGTGTTTTGTTGATTTTTCTCCTTTGTAATTTTGGGTATTCAAATAATTTCTCCAAATTGAGAATTTAAGAAGAGACATTAAAACAAAAATCTTAGGCAGTTCGACGGTACACGATAATTAATGAAACCTGTTAACCGTGACGCGTCTATCTGTAAATTTGTATGCAGATACATGGTTTCTCGTTTTGAAAAAGCAATTAAATTCGATTGCAAAAAGTTTATTAACGATACGAATTGTGGTTTCTAGTCAGAAGATACGTGTTACAAGCTACGTTTCTGGTTCTGATTACCACGTGAAACAAGCCTGATATAAACAATCATTACTAATCCGCTGGTGATGGTAATAAATTACTTTGAAATGGTAAATATTACGATACTTGAGATAAAGTAAAGTTTTATAGAAATTCTTTATGTTTATAGCGCGGGTAAGTCGTGGAGATTATCACTCTGCCATAGTGGATTAGGCTAGGTTATGTTAGAGGGGGATGTGCACTTCCAAAATTGTCCTTAGACTAGTTAGGTACCTGCCCCAGACACTAAGCAACAGATATTCCTAATATAGCCACGCCCATTTTTGTTTTCTAAGACAAATTTCTACCATTATGCATTTACGGTAAAATGTTTTAAGAACTTAGAGCACTATATCATGTTTTTTCAGTGATTTCGCTTAAGCAACTAGCCACAAATTTTTGAGCTCTACTTGTAGGATTGCCATTGATTCTAGAAGAAAGTAGTATATTCAAATTGGAGCTACCAAAACCTATCTTTTTAATTCTTGAAAACCAATTGATGGAGATCATGCAGCAGTTGGATTTTGAAGTATCCTCGTTTAGATTTATTGTAATAGTACTGTGCAGTAACTTTTTCCTAGATTGCCACAATATTTGAAACACGGGCTCAATCTGTGGGTAAAGTAAGTCCAGATAGACCGATAATTGAAAGCAAATAAGGAGAATTCAAACGACATTCTATCGTGCGAATTGAACTTCCGTTTTTTCAAAAATATTTCCTCAATTGCGTCAATAAATCTAATATAAATCAGATATTACTAATCAAAATATTTATATTTTCCATTCATAAATAATTAAATTTCCTTGCCATTTACAGATATTAAAAATTAATTATATGTATCTCTAATCTGCTCCTTCCTACAGTTTAATTTGCATACGAAACACAAGAAAAACAAGTTTATATAGAAAAATCTAAACAGCTGATGGCATTAAACAATCATAAAAGAATTATGTATACAAAAAGAAAATAATATCAAGGACATAATCACATCATACATATTTCATTCATACCGGTCGTTGTAAATTTTGTCCAGTTAATGTGATTATAAACAAAAAAAATATGCAAATGAGTCGGAAGTGAGCGACAAAAAAAAAAAACAAAAAGAAAAAAATAAATCATAAAAACAAACCCCAAACAACTATAAAACATTTTGAGTTCATTACCTATTTAGAGTTCTCCAATGTTGAAATACGCCTCTTTTGCGAAATTAAATATTTATGTCACGATTTTTTTTTTATACCAAAACAAAAGTCAGCAATGAAATGTCGTGCATAAACTAGAAAACATTGATAAACAATTTGACGGCATAACAGAAAATTTATTTGTTATTCTTTTGGTTTTCTCTGCCTGCCTTTTAAAGCAGGTGATTAATTAATCGAATTTAATGAATTTGTTTTAGAAAGATGTATAGAATTTAAGTATGTGTTGGAAAGATTTTTAGTCTGCATTCTGTATCTCGAAAAAACAAGTGTTTTTTGTTTTGTTTTTAAATGTCACTGTGAGCTACCTTCTCAAAGTTTATACGAATAAGATACATATGTGTAACATATTTTTCCTCGAATTAAATTACAATGATGCAACACGAAACGTTTTTTTAAGGTACTTTGAGTTCTTAGAATGTCACTTAATAATGCAATTGAAACAAATTCCATTTAATGATGTCTAGTGCTGAACTTGGTCGGGTTAACGCGGGTCAAATACGTAAAAAAAAAAGACACGAACGTTGAAATAATGATGTGGATCTAAAATGGTTCAGTGAGTAATGGAGCACGTCAGATATCGACTTTAGATGAATGTCAGTGAGAGCCAACCTTCATGTAGATATCAGAATACTGTCATAGTCGTGTAACTTTGAATATGACTACTTTACTTAGATGCAATCTTTGAAACGTAATTCTCTTTAGAAATTAACAAAAACTCTTTAGAATAGAGATGATTGTACTGTGATTGTATCTACGCAATCTAAAATAGATGTAAAAATTGTACCTTGTGGGACATCAATATTTTGTACCATTTCTCTTGGTCTACTTAGTGTATTTTTGTCAATCTTCTTAACTAATGTTACCATAAGTCCAAACATATGCTGTTATACTCAGCTTACCTTATAGCATTCCCTCTGTACAAAAGAAATTTAAGTGACTACTTGAAAGATACAACTTAAAGCGCTAGAGAATGTCCATTCTATTCCATATTAGTCCATGCTTCCGACACACATTCGATTCATCGACCATCTAGTGATTAAACCTTTTCCATTTCAGAATTACTAACAAAATTAAGATCTCAAAACTTTTCGCTAATGTTTATATCTTTTAAATATCTATTGTCAACGTTATTTTTGTATTATTGCAAATCAATTTGAAGTGTTACTCTCCAGCTTTCACTGTCAGATTTCCTTACTGCATTTTTATTTTTAAGGCTATTATATGATTCACGCTATATTCTGCCTGCTTATTTAATTCCGCATCTTAACAAGTTTCCTGCAATTAAAAAGGTATAAACCAAAAATTTTCTGAGAAATGGCGAATAAAAAATGACTTTAACTTGCTTAACCAGTTATTTAATGGTTTTTTAAAGCATTGCACCCATATGTATTCCTTTAAGTATGGAGGTAACAAAGTCTTATCGTTTGTTTCTATAATTACTGGTTACATATCCTGATCTATTTCGCAGGCTGGGAGCACTTTATAGATAATAGATACAGACAATGCATATCCTCTATTAATTTTTGAACCAAGGAAACATTGGGGTATACTGGCCTTGGAGGTTTACTTAGTTTTATTTTTTAAATATCGTTTATCTACTGCCACACCTAGTTTAATATGAGACCGATGAATAGAAGAGTTTATTAAAGTTTATTTGAAATTAAATATAAAATATGTACATAGACTATGTTATGCTGCATATATTTTTATCCATGCCTACTTTATGTCACCAATTTTTGGGTCTTCAAGACTTGAAGTCGAAATTTCATATATGTACATATGTACATATACAAATTTTGGTATCAATTAAAATTTCGGCTTTAATTCTTACAACGTTCTTACTATGAATTGGAATAAAATCAAAAATAGAGTCAAAAGGAAGATGTTGATTTTCTCGAAAATTCTGCATATTGAAGCGAACCACGCCTACTTTTTATTCCGTTTTCCTCCCCTGCGTATGGATTCCGAATTTACTGATACTACAACCAAGTCAAAATGGAAATCATTTGTTTTCTCGAAAATCATTCTATTAAATTCTACGAAAGGTGAAGTCTAAAACCCAATATTATAGCATATTATGGCAAACCCAAAGCCAAAGCAATGAATGTGATGAAGCCTTGAATCCTTGTCAGAATAAATTTTAAAACTTTTGGGAAAATATGTGAAATATGTGAAACTTTTGTTTAAAAACACTACAATACAGCTTCCTGATACTCATGAAACTACTCATTGCAAAAGCCACACAATGCCTTGAAAGTCTAATGCAATTATGTCCAAATTGAATTTTGTCCTTTGTTCCACTTTTGAAATTGCATTAATGTTGAAACTAATAATTGATGCTAACCGAATGTAACAGTAAAGTGAATTGGGACGTAATTTAATTTTAGAAAAGCCAATAAGGTAATGCTATTTTGGTTTTTGGCATTGGACTTTATTTCATTCATTTACCTATAAAGAAAAAATTTACTTGGCAGTTACAGTTGGTTCTTCGTTCTCGTTGGTATTCCCTTGACCCTGAATGTCCTTAACACGACAGTGGGTAACCATCAAACAATGATTGGCAGTGAATAACATTATTGTACGCTTGTCAGATCTTCCTAGATATGGTGCGAATAACTTTAGAAGACTTAACTTTCTGAGGGTTGAACCATTTTGTCTGCTCTCTATTTGAAGATGGTGTTTGAGTGAAGGGCTTTAATGGTGACCGGGCTTTCAGAGACTTGCTATGCTGTTCTTGGTTGTAGACTTATAGAGAAAGAAGTTGTTAATGACCCTTTCGTATTATACTTGAGCAACTGGATGTTCAATAGGTTAGATACTTCTGTATTATTTTTTTTTTGAACGCTTCACGATTTTGCATGTCACCCTTGCGCAGGGGCCATGCTAATCTTCTCTGTATCGTTCCAATTTTAGTATATGTTCTGCCGAAGCAAGAACAAATATTTCTGTATATCGGTCCATAATCTATGGTTACCCTGGTTAAAGCAAAAGTAAGTGGTTGCTAAATATTTTATTACAAAAGCAATAATATATTCAGCACCAATGAAGCAACAAAATCCATCAATCGGTAGTATGTACTTTAAATTGGCATCATCGTATTCCCACGCAAGCCGCTTTGTAAGCTTACAGCAACCATCTAAACAAATTCATCATCTCAAAAGTGTGTCAATGTTGCAAGTCTGGCAGTAATTTTCGTTACCATTTAAATATGTACATTCGGTGCCCTCCTCCAACGTAAATCAATTTGCACATAACTTTGTTCACTCCCCACACGAAACTGGATACCTTTCCAAAGAATTATGGTCTGTTCAACTTGTTTTTTGAATTTAACTAAGCAATACAGTAGCATATGTATGTACTTTGTATATATTTATGTCAGTTCCAAAATTGCTTAGATTGAGACAAACTTGAAGGTATCCAATGTCAAGCCAGACCATAAAATAGTATCTTTTACCAAAGATACACTCTTATGCTACAATCTTTTTTAAAGTTACGACGCTTGCAATAATTTATTTCGCCCCTTTAAATTGTCCGCATAGCAACTTTACAACTAGCCATGAATTTTGTCATTTAAATTGATGACCCTACACTAGTTGATCTACGGAACAAGTTTTAGTTTTTAAGATATTTTTAAGGTCTTTCCACGATTAGTATCGGTTTGAGATAAAAAAAAAAATAATTGCCTGTTGCATTGAGAAATTGTTTAATTTAAATCACTTCTCTAGGTCGTAGCGCTGCTGAGTCTGTATGTTGCTTTAATTATGCAAACATTTAAATTAAATTTTTTTTAGTATGCCTTTGGGTTATTTTATTTTTACGTGTCTGTCGTTTTATGTAGACTTCACAAAAGCATATGATTTTATTACCATCTGTCTACCATAACCTAGTCATACTCGAGATACATAGTTTTTTTTTTACATAAGATCAGTAACTCCGCTGCAGGCAAAAAAAAAATAAAAATTAAAAATACAACAACACTATCATTTTTTATGAGTCTATTCAGTTTTAAATATATTCGCACGATCGCGTACGCATGTATTGCGAAATGGACAACTTTTTAGAGCTGTCAATTAAAAGTGTAGAAGCTCGTAAAAGTCAGGAAAAAAAAGTCTTTAATGTATAACATTGACTATTTTATTTCGTCTGTGAATTTTGTCGATTGGAAATTTTGTTTTTCTTTTCTTTTATTGTAATACATAAGTACATACATACATATAATAAATGTACTTATGCACCGCAAAATGATTTGATTGTACGCGCTTACTGTGGATAATTATTTCCATGGTTGTGGCGGTTGTATCTAATGGTTGAATTTTGAAATGTTATGTCATAAAAGATATTTTTTCTAACTTTAGTGCAATTGCATTTCGTAATGCACCAATAATGTTAGAGTATGGGTTTTTACCATTGGGGTTTTTAATTTGCTTTTCTTACATAACTTGCTCATCTTCTTGGTCTGTCGGCGTCCGTTTGTTGGTTGCTGAGTGAAAGAACTTTGAATAGTTATGTATGTGATAATTCACACATGTGACTATGTATTATGGGCGATACTGGGTGTAATCTTAAGTATTTTTTTTAAGGATTCACATTAGGTGGTCAGTAATAATTCGCTTAGGCTTGAAGTTAACCAAATGATGCCTTAGCAAAGTTTCGTCTAACAATTAAGTTTAAATCGGTTTTATGTTAGGAAATGTGTTAACTTACATTATGTACATGTATATGACTGTTAAGAAAAAATTGCAATTTTATCGAAAAAATCAATTAAGAAGACCTACTTTAACTGCTAATTTCCCAATAGAAGAAGAAAACTTTATATTTAGTCATAAAATGTTAGATTTAAAACTAATAAAAGGAGGATAAAACTTACGTGCGAGCAAAAGCCGTAATGTTCACTTTATCGCGATGGTATTTGCGTTTAGTAAGATTAAAATCTACTGACCTATGTATGTGTTAATCCAAAATGCAAACCACCTTGTTCACCATTGAGAAATGTATAAAATCGTTCTTTACTTAAGTCTAGAATTATTTCCGATATTCTTTGCCTCATTGAAAGGACGTAAACGCCTTTCTAGAAACCACACTTTGATAAACTATTTTTCTTTGTTTGATTGATAATAATCATCCCCTTTCTACTCTGTTTTTTCGAGAAAATTCAACATTTCCTTGCTTCAGATTGTTTTCAATCCTGTTTCTGACTAGTCATTTTCTTGTGAATCATTTTTTAATGATGTATATGTTTACATTTTGAAAACACCTTATCCTTTCAATTAAAAATTAAAATTTTACTTTTTTTCATATATTTACTTTATCTCAATATTAAATACTTACTGATAATTTTCTTCCTTTTTTTACAGTGCATCTGGTACAAGTGCAGTTGCCATCGACAACAAAATCGAACAAGCTATGGTAAGTTAACATTTTTAATTCACAAAATTCGTATTCCAATACGAAAAACATTTTTCCTAGTATTTTTGAAAGTTAAAAACCCTCGACATGTACAAAGTATTACGTCGGAGGCGATTGCTTAGAGTAAAGTACAAGACTATCACAAAAGCCACAAACCTACACACCCTCATAAGGATCCAACGTTTAGCCTGTGTAGGTACCTCAAGCGCGATTAGAACGACACCCACCGATGCCCTTGAAACCATGCTAGGGCTTTCAATTCGGACACAGCACCATCACCAAATGGTCAATTGTCAACTTCCTTCCGACTACATTTCTCCCCACACGGACTTCAGCCCCAACCTTGACTACAAATTTCCCTCTAGATAGAGCTGGACAAATGTAAATATCATTAATCCTGACTCCATATCCATCTTCACGGATGGGTCAAAAATGGAAGAAGGTACGGGCTCAGCATTTTTTCTGAGGCACCTCCAATCGCCCGGTCCTTGAAACTCCCCAGCCATGCTAGTGTGTTTTAGGCGGAAGTTTATGGTATAACCGAGGCCTGTCGGGACTTATCCACTCTGAATTATAACGTACCTATCGATTTCTACATAGACAATCAAGCAGCCATCAAAGCCATTACCTCCATCTCAACCAACTCGAAATTGGTCAAGAGATGCAAACAGGAACTCAAATCCATCAGCTTACGAGAGCCGCTTCCGACATGGTATAACTTTTGGTAATAATGGTCTTGTTTCATTTTAGGTATCTCACACCGGGGAACACAATGGATCCGTTGAGATCCGAGTGAGGCTGCACACTTTATCAGTGCAATCACCCCCCCCCCCCCCCCCCCCAACCTACTTCGCAATAATCTGACACTGTCAAGCCACTATTAAAACCTTGGTTACAAGAGATTTTTGAAAACCCGTTTCCATAGGCTCAGAATACCCGGCGAATCACATCTACTTAACTCGGCTAATGTTGCTTAGTAACGTCGAGCGGAATAGACGTAAAGTTTTAGACCCTTAGCCATTACTTGAACTAAGAATATTTAAATCCTCTCGCCCAATGGATAGTTAAAAGAAGCTGGAATGGTTGGAGGTACGACTGGATTTTTCTTCTTGGTACTACAATGGACCAGTTGCATCTGTGTGCGCCAGGTTAGAGTGTCCTATCCCGAAAAAATTCTGGGTGCAATCACAGGGAAATTTGGCTCGAATCAAACCAAATATGTTTCAGTTAGTTGGTCGTGCTGAAAAGTTCACAACTTTGGAATATGTACCATCAGTGTCCACAAAGGGTAATGTCTGATAAATTTTGACACGAGCCGCCGACACAGGACATATCTAACACCAGCGAACCTGAACTTCAGTGGCTCCACTGCATAAGCTGATTTAAATAATCACAATGGATCTTCTTTGGAGAGCTATCCTAATCAAACCTAACCTATGCTATTGAGGGAATGGTGTGTAGGCTTAGTGTACCTTTCATTTAGACTAACGTGGAGCGTAGACGGCCTGTTGTAGAGAATTGTACTCGTCTCAGCTTACCTACTGTAGTGACTTGGCAACTTTTTGTCCACCAAACCAGTGACAAAACATACAAAAAAAGCTACAATCCATCTGGGACGGATCGTTTGATACTCTATCCTCATTTCTATTCAACCCTAATAAAGTTTAATATAGTTTTGAACTCATTCATTTTATTTCATGGCACAATACTCAGCTTTCATATTACGGCATGCTGGTTGAACAACCTGTACCAATTTTATTGGGTTAACCTTTTTTTCTTGGTTTAATAGTGATTTATAACACTAGAAAGATTATATATAAAATGTAGATTATTATGAGTACTACACTCTGCTAATCTATGAGATATCTCCTTATCAAAACGTAAAAATACGGACAAAACAATACTAGTAATCCATACTACTTATTATGGTAGATATTACCTCAGAAAGAAAAACCCAAGATACCATTTTACGTATCTCACAGTTGTTTATTTTTGAACAAGTTTTTTTTTTCATTAATACACCCGTCAAGAAGCCCACTTCAATTATACTTCCGTCAATTGAAATTAAGATAACATTTTATTCCCGCTCACAATTTCTTTAAAACCATGGAGGCGACGACGCAACTGGATTTATTATCATGACTCCCTTGACTGCACAAATTACAGCACCGCAACACGCAAAGCTGCATACAATTTACCGATCACTGCAGAAATATACATACTTACATACCAAACCAATGAAAATAACTAATCAGCGAGTAAAGTGTTTTCTAGAAGCTATGCCACTCATGTTGACTATTTGTATAGTTTGTTTTTTTGACCATTAATCAAACTTAATGGTCAAAACAAAAGAAAGAGAATCAAATCATTTGGCCTATTGCACGAACAATGCACCAAACAACAAGCCTCGTCGGGCGAAAATAAATGAAAAACAAACAGGACACATTAGGCGTAAGTAAATCATCGAATGTAGTATATGTGCCAGATACGTATCGGCCAGTATGCGTTAACTCAATAAATGCCACACAAATTAATTGGCGCAATCATCATGAGTGCGCATCATATCGTCGGCGTCGCAGTCGTCGTCGACTTTGCTGCTGTCTAAAAATAGCGCGCCCACTGACAGTAGAGATCCCTATTTATGTCATATTGGCAATTGGCTCCGGGGCATAATTGTTCAGGATACAAAGCATCATCGAGAACATTCGAATGTGAAAGAGAAATCTGATAGATAGCATACTTTTCGAAATCAATTTCACATTTACTCTGACGGATACGTCATGTTTTTTTTTTGTGCCTTCTCTATATTGATTGACAAAATCAGCACAATATCGATTGATGTGTACGGTCTGGTCTTTATTTTTAAAATGATGCTGACACCGATATCACATCCCTGTCGTTTTCTTTTACTTTTTTTTTGTCTCTTATTTCGATGTTCATGTATCAATAAAGAACGTCATCGTCATGAATGCGTGTGCAAAATAAATACTCACCAACCTACTTCTCTCTATGTGTGTTAACCACTTACATAGTTCCCCTTGAAAGATTGGGCGAATGTCCGGTTTAATGATTGATAACACCATGTCTGGGGAGATTGAATTGCATTCATCTAACAATAAACAATGTGACGACGATGATCATTGTGTATGCCTACACGTATAGTGTATCTATGCGGTTTAGTTACAGCAACTTTTTTTTTTTTTCGAGGTCAGTGAAATGAGATTAATGTAATGGATTTAGTAATGTTGCTCCCATATGAAGATTTGACGGGTGGTTCTAGTTTAACGAGAGTTCATGCTTCCATACAGATGTATAGCAGATGTTCTAATCGGGCCACCCTTTGCTTGGTTATCTATATACATTGTATATTCTGTTTCTAAATCAAACCTTGATGAAATCAGTTCTATAACTGAGAAAACACAACAAATGTGAAATGTCAACGCATCACTCGGCTGTGTCGCTGATAAGAAAACAAATAAAATATTCAAACACTCGGTGTACACATGAAAGTTGAGCGTTTTTTGATTGAAGTTCACAGATGACGGATTGACGGACTAATTATTATATTCGTTATCTGTTTGCGAAACATTTATGGGAATATTACAAACGCTTTGTCTGGAAGGTCGATAAAATGTCAGGTTGTACTGATTAGATGGAAATACAATGAATTTATTGGGTAAATTTGTTTGTGTCGCCCTTCGAATACTTTTCAGAGATATTTCTCCATAAACGATAACTTAAATTTTGATCATGGCGCCATGATTAAATTTAGATTACGACTAAAATAAAAATAGTAAACAACATCTGTTGAATGTAAACCTTTTTCACAAAAAATTTTTTTTTTTTTTTGATAAGAAAAAAAAAATAACTGACGCAATTTCCAAATTTGGTATAAATAATTAAATTGATAGGAAGGAGGTAAACATTCATTTGGGTGGAAGTGTACCCGTCTAATGATAGTCGTAGATAATAGTGGACACTGTGACCTGTGAAATCTCTTGCATCATAACGTAGTATGTATTAATCCAAAAGATAGTAAATTTTTCTGATAGCAATCCGTTCCGAACGATGAAGCCTTGCCTTGATGGGCATAACACTTGTCATGGAGTTTATTTTTTCCCGTCAACAATGTCATGTTCTGTTCGATAAAATAGTTCAAGCCAAATTAACGCCACATGCATCACTAATAGAGGAAGGAATGTAATGTCGGGCTAATCATAGAACACGACCTTTATGGGAAACATATGACCATCATATGTAAATCTTATTTCAAAAGCAAGAATACGACGAAACACGTTCTCTGTCAGAGTGGTTCCTTTACAAAGAGATTGCAAATTTTGTGCTTCGCTGGGAATGAATTTAGTCCAATGAAGTTCTTCGCTTCACTTAGTGTACGATAAGATGATTTTCTGTGTGGCTTAGTGGTTAGGATAAAATAATCCTAATCTCCGCCCATTCTAATACCATTTATATTCATGGGAAATATGATTTCCTCTGTGGCTTGGTGTAAAGGTTTCTTAATATTCTCCACAGTTGATGAATCTTTCGCCTTTTCTAAGCCCCGAGGGAGTTGCTTAGTTAATACCACAGAAGGGCTGCAGGCCTGAGATTTCGTTTGCTGATCAACTGATCGCTAAATTAAAAGTACCGTCTGAATATTTAAAGAAAGCTGCCTCTAATGGCATTATCAAGGTTAGTCCTTATGAAGAGCCAATGAAAAGGATTTGAGCTTGAGGGGCCTACTCTTTAATGCCGTGTCCGAAGGGCAATTGTTTATTTGAGAAGCTTTTTCATGACAGTTTTACTCTCGAATGTTTGTCCGATGCTCACGCGAGGTGGGGCCGTGAAAGAAATTTTAGGTGTTGTCTGGCGATTGAACCTGGAACACCTCGTCCCATAGTCCAACGCACTAACCACTTGAGCTACGGCGCTAAACCAGTCACGGTATAAAAACCAGTCTTTACGAGTCTAATGATGCATCGTCATTGAACCACCCAGTCAAGGTAGATATTTCATATGACAAAGAATGGAGCATATTCCTCACTACACGAGTTGGTATATCTAGAGGAAACGTGTTCAAACTGATAGAACGGGTCAATAAACCAAGGAAAAGTTTACTACAAGTTGAAAAAATCCAACTTCTGGACCCTACATGGGCGTTTTGTACTATCAATTCTTTGAGGTCCTTATGTATATTGTTCAAAGTTCAAACGGTTTTGGGATTGCAAACAAGCGACTTCAACTCCAGATGAATTCCGTTTTCGAATTTCATTTTCAACTCCTGCGAGAAATTGAACCTTGAAAATCATACAGTTTAATCTTTCGTTCCAATTCTTATACCCTATGCAAGGGTATATCAAGTTTGATACATAGTTCGTAACATAGAGAAATAATGGAGATAGACCCATAAAGTATATGTATTCGTGATCAGCATCACGTTCGTCCGTTCTATGTCACCACTTTTTGGGCCTTAAATTTTGAACTAATAGAATAAAATATCTGGGCTTTCGAGAAAAAGAAACAGTACAAGTGTAAATATTTTTGAAATCTGCCCACTCACGTCTACTTTTTCATAACTTCAGTAAATTACATGAAACAAAAAAAATTATTAAGACCAAATATTTAGATATTCAGATTGTCTACAATTCACCAATACATTGTCTTCAATCACGCAGTAAATAATTCAATAAACAACGCAATATGCCACGCCCACTTTGGTAGAGCTGATGGAAAGGAAGAGTGATAGAGTATTAAAAAATTCGTTCCAGACGGATTGAAGCTTTTTCGTGTGTTTGTAGTATGAGTTGATAGAGTTCTTACTATGGCTCCACCTTGCTTCAACAATTGAAAACTTTGTGGTTCGCTCTAAACTGAATTTTCATTAAAGTATGTTCATTTCATTAGTTTGCTGCTATAATGAACTTGCCTGAAATTAGACTCACAGGTTTCTGTTTCTAAAACGGCGAATTCTATCGACGCACGGCAAGAAGAAACAGCAGGGGTTTCAGTGAGGTGTCCCTTTGGTGGTTATTTTTCTCTTATGATTCTTTGGAAAATTATCATCAGTTCAGTAAGCGTTGCTGGAAGAACTTGTCTTTCCAACCACAACAATTAACGAACGAAAAAAATAGTCATTTTCGTTGAATTACAAATCAGTGGTGCCAACTTTTTAAAAACATACATATACAGTTAAACAAAAAAAAAATCACAGATACTCCGTGTTTGCATTTGTTTAAAAGATTTCAACGCAATGTTCATTCATTATTCAGTCCTCATCACGTGATTGGAATATCCTGACACTAACTGTCATCTTTCAAACGCCTATATTATTGCTTAAATATTCATAAATAAAGTTAAAATAAAGAAAAAAACTCACGTGTCTTTACCGGGTAATAACAAGAAAAACAAGGACGTTATGCCAACAACATACTAACACATTGCCCAAAACCATCCACTTAAACCAATGTAATGTTACATAGTATAATTTTATCTACGTTTTCTTGCATTTTTCTGCACGCTTTTCCAACGCGCCCAAGCAACACTCTGTGACAAGTGAATGGCAGCAATGTATGTACATACATACATACAATTCGCTTGATGACCTACTTCAGCGCAATTTTACTTCTCTGCAGTTTATTTCTTTAAAAAAGAAAAATAAAAATAAGTGGCCAAACTATACGGCCAACACACTTGCATGTGTGTAAACTGTTTACATGCAAAAAATGTTGATTTTATATACTTACCTATACTATAGATGCCCACATACCTTTTGTGGATTTTTATATATATTTTTTTTTTGTTTATTTCTTCTTACTTTCATCCGGGTTTTCCTATGAAAGGAAATAAAAAAAAAAAAAAATACCGGATTAATAAAAGCGATGCAAACGATGATTTGAGGTCAAAATGAGCGCGCAAGTTGTGCACACGACGTCGAATGACAACGGATTCATTAGCAGCAGCAGTAGCTACAGCACAAAAGACCAACGTAACAAGATGTAATGCTCTGATAGACCAACGCGGAACTATCAATTAATTTACCGACTTTGTTCTATTTTTATGGTATTTTAGGCTAGTGGTAACAGTTCTTTCTCTAGTTTGCTGTGCGGACATTTTCTGTTTATGTATCTGAATTAGACCACAATGCAGTAGATACTGCAAATACGCACTTCAAGGTTTAATGTGAATCTCCCACTTATTTTTCACAATGTACACATCAATTGGCTTAGAAACAACTGTCCACAATGTATAAAGATTATAAATAAATCAGACATGGTTTTAGTATTGTGTGTAGGAGGTGGAGAGAGGCAAGGTTACGCAAATTGTCGAGAGAAAGTTGTTACTTGCGGGTGTGTCGGTATTGATTTTTTAATTTTTTTTTTTTCTGTAATGTATTACACAAATTATAATCTCCATTCAATGCAAAAGGTTACCTTGATAAAATAGAAATCAAAGGTAAGGCGTCCTCGTGTGTAATATGCGTTTGAGATACTTTCACTTGTGTAAAACTAATATGTAGTTGGTTTGACGGTCAAGAAGCGAATAACCTTCATGGTTGCACTGGGAAAGAATTATTTAAGTTTATTTGAAACGAAAAGAAATGGGCTCATAACAGGGTCTAATTGAAGAGCTGCGACAATCCATAGACAGTCCGTGGTGGGCCTCAACCAATAAGCCCATCTAGCTTAATTGTTATTGTTTCTCCTCCTCCACTAAACTCTCAGAATAACCAAGAGAATGTATTCATCTTATTTTATAAGTTTCACGCCTCAGTAGTATGTATGTGGCAGCACTGGTATGGACGGAGCCTTATGCAACTATTGCCGTAGTTGTTCGAGAAACGGCTTTGCCTTCTTATCTCTAAGAAATGACGTTAGAAAGCAAAAGTGTATCATTTCATCTTTGCGGTCGCAGCCTAGCGAAATAAATTCCTTAAGTACCTCAACGATGTAGCTGTACATGACAATCTATCTGAGTACCATGTTTGGTTGACAGTATTGTATTGATGTAAATCAACCGCATTTGCTTCAATACTTACAAAGCTCTACTACCATTACTCTGCGGACCTCCGCATATCTGAATTTCGATGACTTATGCGAGTTATTGTACGAATTTTAAGAAGATTGTGGGTCTAATATTGGCGTTTGCCTTTTGCACGATTCTTTTAGAGACGATATTGAATTCATTGTTTAGATTGAAAGTATCGCTGAGGTTCTTGCCGTCATTGATGGAGTAGCATGCATTATCCGCCTTATTTCTGCATTGGCGGACGAGTTTGGCAGGTATGGTAAGCATAAATTCTATATAGGCATTGACATATGTGACCTTAGGTACATACAAAGTGGTTCTAAAATGCACCAATATGGAGTAGAAATTTCCTATCCACTCCTCCCTTTCAAAAGCCGTTTATTTTGGCAGTGTAGATTATGTTTACTTGGTTGAAGGATTATTCTTCTAGACTAAGCTTTTTAATGAGGACAAAACAAGGAAAAAATTACTCTGATCTCTTCCTCTTCACAGCTTTAAGAATGACCACGTTTAGAATTACGAATTACCTTCTATAGAAGTGGAGGCAACTCCCCTCCCTGTGGTTTATATCAATATGTTTTCTCTCCAGCAGAGTTGTCACCAAGAGTGTCATTTATAAATTTTATTTCATCTAATCTTGTTAACGTAAAATCAATAAAAAAAACTAAATATAAAATTGTATCTGATTTAATTTTCACAGAAAGCAATAAGCTTCAATGTTGGTGATTTATCGCAGATTATTTGTACAAGCTGTCATATAATCTTTTCCAATTAAACGTCAAACTTACTGACGTTTATCCAGATTAAGAGGCACGATACACTTTCATACTTGAACTAGAACAAAATTATGGGAAAGTTTGACATTCCTACTACGTTAAACAAAAAAAAAAGAAAAGAAATTCGAGATAAGAAAATGATGTAAAAGATACTGTGTTGGCTCATCTTGGCATACCATTGTATAGATATTTTATGTGCTTGTGATATGAGGACCTAAGGTACATATGTACATATATACTCATGTATATACTCGTATACTATTATCAAGTATTTGATTTCAATTTGAACTGGATTACAAGCAACTTTATCTAATTGTATACGAAACGATTTGTATAAGGGACTTGAGCAAAACCTTCGTTTTCCATGGGCAATTTGTCTCAAAAGTCAATGCACTTCATTGTCTTAAAGGTTTGCTTGGTTCTAACATTATCGTTCCTGACACGCAATACATGTATGTATGCAGACATTACTTTTGTTTCTCAGTCGTACATATCTAAAACCAGTATTACTTATTAAGTGATGGGTGACTTTAGCAGCTCTGCGCAATAGCTGACGTAGAACGAATGTAATTAAGTTTAATAGATGATTATTACTTTAATTGCGTCAATACAATGTCTTAATGGTAATTTGAATTACAAACGACAACCCACACTTAGTAGATCTAGTACTTTCTATACCAGATTGCTGCAGTCGGCATTTGAAAAAGCAATAAGAGACCCTGAATGATGAACATTCTAAATTTTTATAACTTGACTGTAGGTCGTAGATATGCATTGTACATCTGGTTTTGTATGATATAATTGTTCTTAATACGATCGTAATTTTGCAACAATGTATTGGACTGAAATGGCATATATGTAGATATCGTAATCTTTACGTAAAAGATCATTGCACTTATATAGTTGTGGGGCGACTGCTCTGACGCTTACTGTAACTAGTAATGGAAATCTTTGGTTATAAAGAATTTTTTTTAACATTATCGTCTAACTACGCAATTATTAACAGAGAGGACCAAAATAACAAAAAGTCGTCTATAAATGAAGTTAAAGCCAAGCGGAACTACTCAACCGGATGCAAGTGTTACCAGACCGTTTCTCTCTTTACAAAATATATATTAGAGCTTTTTACAGAGTGGTTTGTGAAATAAGTTTCAGATTTTAAACTGTTCCTCCAATGTGGAAAATTTCAAATGTTTGTGAAATATTTTGACGCCCAATGTAGAGTTTAAAATCTGTTGTCTCACAACAGATCACATTATACTCTTTTACATGAATAGAACGGAATAATATCATGCACTTACATACATGCACTAAGCAGCTTTGCCACAGTTTTTATTGCACAATATTATCCTATTGGGAGTGAAGTACACCAGATTCAAAAAGGCTCTTAATGTCCGGGAGACAGATAGAAAAAAAAACCTACTTTAGTACTGGAGCAGAAGTCCATCCATTGTCTTGCTATCATTTTTTTGTAATATGGATCGACTACGTATCCGAAATCGCAACATTAGCATCCTCATTCGAATTATAATGTGTAGATATTATTATGTATATTGTAAAGGGTTTGTATCCGATAACAACAACTCTAATAAAGTTTTTCTTACGAAGAAAGAGAAAACAATCAAAAAGAAAAAATCAGAAATGAAAAATGGAATTTGTGCCTACAAATCGTAGTACAGCTACCACAATTGTGGTAATGTAACAATCCTGGTTGAGATACAACATGTTCTTCTTGTAGTTGATGTTTCTCATCGTTTCCATTGTCTACAATTGCTCTTCCGTTTCTTTTATGTCTTCCTTGGAATTTCTGTTTACGGTTTTACTTTATCTGCACTGTATCGGTGACAACAATTGCCTACTATTTTATTTGTTAGCCATTAATAGCGTCTGAACTTTGCGGAATAACTCAGTCAAAACATAAACTATTCGTCACGGATCTGGTATATTATGCATGTCGTCAACCACAAACGGCATATTTCGATAATGAGATACATACCATAAACGTCACCGAACGAAGAAATGACTCATGACATTTTTAATTTTTGTTACTTGTTGCTATCGATAGTTTCTGTGTCATGTCACAAAATATTGATGACAACATTGTTATAGTCGTCACTTAGTGACGGCATCAATTCTTTTGTGGTAACACATACTCAGTCATATTTGAGTAATAATTCGTAAAACATGCTCGTATTTTTGCTTTTGGTAGTAAATGTGATTGAACTTGAAAAAACTGCTGCCAAATTTCACTTTTTTTTTTTAAATAAACATTGTCAATAGATTGACGTTATGTATCTGTCATATTTGACACATTTGACATATTTGTTAAAAATAAATTTCTTTACTGTCTCCTGACTGAGGACAAATCTGTCACCTTGAGACGTAACGCAAGACTTATCTTAACCTATATTGTTATTAGTTTTTTTTTTTTATGGTATAACCAAATACGTCAAAATTATCATACGTCAACAATTACAAACAACCGGATAGATAGATAGGTTAACTGGTTAAATTATAATTGCTTTGCTGGCATTTAATTACTTATGCCGTCGACTTTTCTTTTTGATATTTGTACTCACATGTACACAATAAACAATTCTCATGATTAGAAGTCGAGTCATGCAGTTGGAAGGCAGGTTGGATGGCACAGGCATACATTTAAAAAAAAATCTAACTTATTCAATAGAAAATTGGTCGATGGATAAGTGAGTGTTAGAATTTTTTATTTTTGCGATAAACTATAAGCCTGTGGGCTTTTTGTGTACAATGCTATAATTATTATAATGCTCATTTTGTATGGGATTATGTCTGCGCAATTATGATGACATTGCGTATGATAGGAAATTTCCGTTGACATATTCATTGGAAGTCAATTAGATTCTTGGGAAATTGGGGATGAGTGGATAATATGCAGTAATATATCTCATAAGTGAGTGTTTGACAGAAGTTGCTTTGGAAAATAAAAGGTGATTCACCAATATTTGTCTGTTTTTTGTATCTTTGGATTCTATGGATCTTGACATTCCGATATTATACCGTGCTTGTGTCGATTCCGTCTTGTATAAAAGCGAACCGAGACTGACTAAATAATGCCAATCATCATTCCCTTCAACTAGAATTAATCCCTAAAAGATCATAAATAAAAAAAATGCTAGAATCCAAATAAATAAACAAAACCTTCATTTGGTAATGGGGCGATGGGCTAAAGACGATTTACTTTTCTTGGAAAATGTTAAACTGTTAAACAGAACTAAAATCGCCTACATGGGCCTGTACACAATACATGAACACGATTCTGTTGGCATCGGCTGTACCACAAATTAAATTTGAGCTACCAGTCTAAAAGCCATTCTCAATCTGTTATACTCCACCTAACAGTCGTAGTTAAGCACATGTGCCTTTGAGTTATGGATATATAAGTATGTTTCAAATACTTGAAGATCTTTTCGAAATAACTAATCCAGGAAGCTATTTAAAACCAGTATATGTAGGTATTTCGAACGCTGTTTCAGTGACTTTCTGAAACAAAATTTTAAACATTAACTATTTGAAACAATAATGATTCAAAACTAAAGAAAGAAATAGTTGCGGGTGCTTCTAATTGAGGCTTTAGCAGTAAGCAATTTAAAGTTTACATTGTATGAATGCGCTTTGTTACTCTAGATTTGTTAAGTTAATTCATAGAGTTTGGAAATAAAGTACCTGAGCCATCAGATCGGAGAAAACAAAATTAGTGTGCTGTAAGGTTTAAACAGCTTATTTCCAGTAAAATATTCAAAGTGTACCTGGAATCGGGCTTGTCCACTTCTGAAGCTTAGTAAATGTAACTATGTTGAATGACGACTTTAATTGTTTAAATCATCCTTTCTTTACTTACTGTGGCCTTATGGAAACAGTTTTTAAAAGTAAACCGAAGGCTAATAATAACAACTCTTGGTCGTATCATATCCGAGTAAAATTCTTCTATCCTTGCTGCTAACTCCTTCTTACAACATACCGAAACTTGTACTTAACCCATTCTTGTAAATAAGAAACAATTGTAATTTCTAGATGTTACTGATGGTGTACCATTGGGTTTAGTTTTAGGCCCTCTCTTGTTTGCTTTGTTCGTAAAATAATATCACTGACAAAAAAGTTATCTATTGTATTTCTATACACGTATATACATAAATGCTAATGATCATGAACATCAATATCTTGTAGCCTCAACATTTTCCCCTTGTGAAACCTTTGTCTTTACAAATGCAGTAGCGCCTGTACATCAAACAGGCCCAGCTTTGTTTTCTTCCTAAGCCAAAATGTAACAATAACCTCAAAAATGATCACAAACTCGTTTTTGTCTTCACTTATAATTCACTTATTGAATTTTCTCGTCTTTTCTTCATTTACAATTCAAAATCGAGTTTGAATATCTTTTTTTTTTTTTTTTTTTCATTTATAAATCCAATATTCATTACACCATTGTCTTTTTTGAAAACCAGCTTAGCTTTTGTACGGCTTAAACTTGTTTTTGAACTTTGTTTTTCTTTTTGTTAGATTAAAAGAAAGAAGAAAAAAAAACGTCCATTCAAGCACGTGTTAATTAAATTAAAAGAAAAATCTGGCGCCAACTAATTATGCACTTGACTCGGCATATATCTTATAGTCGAGAGTACGAGTTAAACTGGTTAGATTTGCCTTTTTGAATGCACGATGTCTTTATTTCGAATAAACAAAACGTTCATACATATGGATGTACATATGTATGTATGTTTATTATTTGCTTTATGTTTAAACTATAAGATGCCTTTAGAGTTTCAGATTACTTGAGCACACACATACAGTATAATACCCATGTGCAACAAACATGAAATTGATTTGGATGCCCATGTAAACAACGGTAGCTTGTTTGGAAGATTTATGGTCTGGAAATATTATTGTTTCTACTGAAAGGGGGAAAGTGGGTTAACACGTGCTTTATGAGGGCGTAGGGATTTGATTGTGGGTTAAGAAATAGAAATACGCTTAGACGATGGGGAAATATTTTGTTTGTTTTAGGTCGAAAATATGTTGTGTTTGAGGTTGTAAACAGATTTTGTGATTGTAGTTTGTATTGACATGTGTTTTCTTGTGAAATCCTAGGGATGCATTTGAAATTTTATTTGTAATTGTGGGGTAATAGATCTCCGGTATAATATACTCGTAAACACTATGTTTGTGTTTTTTCGTTGTAAAATTGCACCACCTACGAGTACTTGACTTCCGGCTAAACATCGTCATTCAGCAATCAATTGAGACACGTGAATCGCTTGACTATCAGTTTAAGTTCCAATTGGGACCAACAATTCTTCCAGTACTTAAGCTTTAAGTACTTAAAATATTAACCGATTGTAAAAAATCGTAGTAATTTCCTCTGATTAGTTGGAAGACCAGTGTACAATACCTGAGCTTCAAAACACTTGGTTACAAATCTCCCTTCAGTGTTTTTTCCTCATTTTCAACACGCCGGGTCATTGTTATATTCCATAAACGAAACAATTGTTTAGACATTAAATTAGTTTCGTAAAATCTTAACCTCACTCTGAGTTTGTATGGAGTATTTTGAGATGGCTGCACGCTTATAGTGCAATCCTTTGTGTTATGGTGTAGTGTTTACATAAAGATAGATTGGCTTGCTGTACCCAACCTAATCTAAGCTGTTTTGCTACAGTTTTTATTTAAATAGAATTCTTATTTATAACTCCGATTATGACTGAAGTTTTATAAGTATTAGCAATTCGAGATACTAGTTTGATGTGGAGCTGGAGATTTAAAACTAGAACAGGTTTAAAAAGAATTGTGAAATTGTTAGTTATTTCCCTACTTTGTTGGTACAATACATACAAATCCCGACAAAATAAAGTAGGTGCAATAATAAACCCCTGAGGTACGCCACCATTATTAGCAAACGTATCGAAGGACGTTTCTTTCTTTAGAAAGCTTCCAATTCATCCGCAGTATTTGCTAACAAATAAGAAGCTATCTTTCTTAGAAGGGCATTACATCAGAAATAAGCTACTATTACACGATCAACGAAATCAGTCAACGAATTGACTCTCTGACGTCACAAAAAAATCGTCAACGGTCAACGTGTCAACGCATGAAACATTGACGATCACACGAATGACGAGAGAGAGTCAATGTTGTCCCAAAATACGTTGACTCGTAATCTGTGTCAACGTGATTATTCCCCTTTGGTGTCAACGAGTTGAGACGCAAAACGTTGACGATCACACTAGTTGACGACTTTCGAACACGTTGAGCTGAAGCCACATTGACAGAATCGAAAATCGGTCATTTTTCACGTTGGTTCCTCAATCCAAAATGACTATCGGGTGTAACCAGAGAAATAATCTGGATATTTGGGAGGTGAATTCATCAATCACCATCGAACACCATCGATTCTTTCCTCTGGCAAGTCTTTGGACCTAAGCAACAGACGAAGGCAGTTCGTAGTACTGACATTGAAAATATGTGGTGTAGAAAGTGCTAACTAAGTACTTAGTTTCCTTTTGAGTAACTGAACTGCGAAATGCAATAACATAGGCCGTCAGACTAAAGCATATAAGGAAACGAATGCTCTAGTCGTGAACGAATTCAAGTGCTCGCCTTCCACTGAATTTTTCAATTCTTGCCAGAGATTCTGGTACAATCGTTTTTTGGGCCGCTTATCTCTGCCAGATACTTTAGTTTAAAGTCCAGATTAGCGTAGAGAAAAGCACCAAAATATTTCCTTCGCAAATAATATTCTTTGATAAAGTAAGAGAAAAGGTATCGGAAAAAACTGACAATGAATTAGAGGAGGGTTCCTGAAAATACTATTTCTCGACCCGGTTTTCTTGATCTCACTGATATCTGTACATTAACTATGGAACTCAAAGTTCACCATTAACCATCTTAAGGTGGCAGATAATCCTGCCTTGAATGTCTTTATGAACGTGTATTTAGTATCAACTTTTTTCAATAAGTGATACAGACTCTAACCAATTGAAATGTCACTCTGTTTGTCTAGACGGATGAATGAAACTCCTTTGAGAAACTTCAATTAATTGAACCACGTTCTGCGTCTTTTTTATCTAATCTTACATGTTAATGTAGTACGTGCTAAATCCGGTTTTGTACAATAAGTTCGACCAACTAGTTAGACCGTCGCGATGGTTCAAAATGTATCAGTCGAAATGAATGACCTTTCCATTCATTATTTAGCCATGCAATAAGAATTTCGTAATACCTTTCTTGCTTGAAGTATTCTCTCAAAACAAGATATCGTCCTGTTTGTTCACAACAATTTATATTCCCTTATCTATACTTGAGATAATGACGTTAATCTTATGTAAAGTATTCTAGCTCACTCGAATGCTGACAGTTCTGCCACGCTTAAATGTCAGCGTCATGTCAGATGGTTACAACTATAAACTGACAACTTTCTGTAATCGTACATAATTTCTATTTTTGTCCAAAGAATCAATATCAATACGAACGCTGACAGACGCGTTTATTTATTTGTCTGCATGCAAATACAGTTTCTCTGCTTTACCTTCGTTCACAAGCAATGACTTAATCTCAGTTTGATGACAAAGCAATGCGTCAAATCGCATGTCAACTGATTTAATTATCGTCTGGCGCTTTGTTCTGACTTATTGGGAATTCTTTTTGTACCCATCCCTCTTGAATTGCTTTGGAAAAAAGGGTGTCGGTTGAACGGTATGACTAATCTTGTGTAAGCAAGTTATGAAATTCATTGAATAATTTAAATACTCCGCCTAGTCAACTTCTTGTAAATGCCCGCAAAAAGCTGGTATTGACTCTATAATAGCTGGAACTTCATTACAATAACTCATTAGAAAGAGGGTAGCCAGTATGATTCAGGTGATATTTATAGATTCTTAGTTTAATGTTTTGCGGCAAAATTATGTCACAATTCTTTTGACATTTGTTGTTCTTGTGATATATAATTTGCATTGGTAATCTACCAATGTTGAAATGTGAAAAAAAAAACAATTTAAAACACGTTCACATGAGAAAATACCTATTTTCCAAGAGAAAAGCGATGTAGTTAGTACGTGTGAAATGTGTCTGAACGCATTCGCATCAACAATCATCTTTAGAATGAAGCAGTGCATTCCGACGCTGTTGTTTTGAACTTGGGATATATATTCTGAAGCATTTAGTGGAAAAAGATGGAATTAAATATTCCAAACATAAATAGCATAAATACTTGATTATATCTAAAAAATTGTCGCCAGATATTCCATTCACGATCATGTGTAAACGAGGCTTGTATGAAGGAGACTTTGCTGTCAATGGCACTGTCACAAATGACAGCAGCTGGACAGCAAACCTACTTCTTTTTTGCTGTCAAATGTCTCAAATTCATATTGAATTGACGGTCACGCTAAGGACTGTTTTGGCTGTCACTGTTTGCTTAGCTCTAATCGTAATTGTAAATTGCCTTGAAATGTCAACGCAGTTTATGATGATTACGCCCCCAAAGAGCGGACGTATAATGTGGCATTTAGAGGCCATATTTCAAAAGCTTACATGTAAAATGTTTTCGTCTTGTCACAAAATGTTTTACACAAAAACAAGTCACACGCAAACTGTCATAACTCTCAATACTAAACATAGATTATGTAACGGCAAAGGCCCATGTGATAGGATAATGTAAAAAACACAACAGTTTTTAACTATACCAATAAATTTGAATGTCCCAGCAGACCCTTTGAAATAATTTCCTTCTCTTTAAGATGGAAAATGAAAAATAAATTATCAAAATACATAGTTTCCTTTTAAAATGTGTTTTTCTGTTTTTCAGAACTTATGTTCAAGGCCAATTAGTTTTTGTTTATTTGGTTTGGATAGCATGCTCTACGAGAATGTTAACCAGACAAGATACACTCTACAGTGTAAGTGTTTGAATTATTTTCTTGCGTAGAGCAAAACATTATTTTCATTAGACTTCCTACAGTACTTGAGTTAGAATGAATATCTATCTCACACTATGTAGATAATGAAAATACAAATTGGTAAAATTTCAAGGTTTGTTTTGAAGAAACTTTTTTTTACGATACGGGAAAGATAAGCATTGTGGGGTACTGGCTAGCATAAACTGATATCTTATGTAAAAATTTTCTGGCGTTTATTTCTTGTTTTTTCGTTTTTTGTTTTCTATATATTCAGAACCGTGATAATTGTAAAAAAAAATAATTAGCTGAGCGTACTTTCTGTTCACGTAGATAAATGCTTTTATTGCGATGTCGATACCAAATTAAAAATGAAAATACTTTTATAAAGAACCTTGAGTAAACTATTTGTCTGTCTACAATCAGTGATATCAGATTGCCTCTACGTACTCGAATGCTAACAAGATATGTACGCGAATTTTGACAAAAACTATTTTTAACGTTCTACGTAGTATGTGATGGCTGCTGTTGCCAAAAAGGTGTATAGTATCTTTCAACATTTAAGATCTTAACCGAATGCGTAAAAGGAAATCTTACTAATTTCAAAGCCACCAAGGCTTGAAGAAAAACGAAAACCATTGGAATATTAACCAAATCATTAGCATAAGTCAAACATATTAGTAGTATCACTAGCTATACAATGTGGTGGCAAGACTGCTCTTAGCTTAAGTGTCAATTGTCAGTGAAAAATGCTTAAGAAAAGTCGCTTTGCCAACATAACAAAGTTTTAACTGGAAAGCAGTTTAGGGATGACCTGAATGTTGAAATGAATTCTAACATCAGCTGCAGGTCTAGTCACTAAATCTACCTTAGACATACGAGTACATTGCAGAAACTTCGCAGTAAAAATTGCATTACGACCCAAGGAACTTAAGGTCTGGAGAGCAATCTCATCGCTCACGCCAGAATCGACGACATCAAACTATGTACATATACCATTCCACTCTCAGAATGTAACGAAATTTCTAGAAGAATAGATTCAGAATGAGAGTAAAATTTCTAACGAAGAGGAAATGACAGTTTTTAGCCACGGATCCTAGATGGATCGGCTGCATTTCCTAACTGCAAGTCTCGAAATACAAATCGGTTTTTAAACTATAGAATATGTACAGCGTTTTTCCAGCATGTCTAATCAAATTTTAGATTTCAGCACTAGTTCTAATATAATTTCCTACCTAATCTACCTTAATTAGTAGATCTTCCGAAAATAGAACTCTTTTTTGAGTACTATCTCGTTCATTACGATTAAATTGATACTGACTACGGATCTGCACTTACATTCCAAGTTGAGCTTTATACTACAATTTTAGTATATCTGGTAATTTTCATGGCTTGCGAGATTGCTTGACTCAACTCTGTTCATTTTTAATAGTTTACATCTTCAACTTCTACACTGATGGCCATCATAGAGCTTTGTTTAGAGCTGTCCAAATTTTTCTACACCAAATAGCATATGTGATTTGCTTTAAAAGGTCATTACAGGAAAGACACGACCCAGATTTAACAATACGAAAGCAAACACACTACTAAGGAAAGCAAGGATAAATGTTGCCAGAATTGTATCTATCAGTACAGATCATAGGCCAATACGAGATCATACAACCAAGCTAGGTATACTTTACTGCACTTTTTAATTCGCTCGTCGATGATATCCTAAAGATTGGATACCTATTCCTTTTTTTTGAACTTAAAGGTTTGGGTTTAGGTTGATCGATTTATCTACCATCAACATTCTAAAGCAACCACGTTGCATGAGTTGTGTTTTTAAAATGGCGTAACCCAACTCTAATTCGATTCTTTGACGAGACCTCACATACGTATAGTACATAGTTTCAGTCAGTCCTATGGACCTATTAATCGAACTCAGGAGCCATCTCGAACATCTTCCACATAAAAAGTATAGGAGAACATGAGAATAAGACATGTTCATACGATAAAATATGTATATTTGCATACTATTTTCAAAATATTCCTAGTGATTGAAAAACATTGTATTCCATCCATTTTACAACTCAACATATATGCCTAATCGTGTTGAAATGGCAGCATCCAAATAAACTGCTTCGAATAAAACCATTAATTAATCTGAATAGTATAATCATATCTAGAAGCATCAACAAAACTTCCGACATTTAAAAAAGAAATGGGGACACTTTTCAACTGGACCACCGATTCCAATCTATCTTTAACTACTTAAACTATTTCAATTAATCAATTGCCTCTAAAAAAGAAAAACATAAAAACAACCCTGAAGTCTTAACGAATAAATTAATGTACAACTTTCTTCTGAAATCCTTGAGCACACGCGTTAAGGAAATTACCTTGGTTTCTTTTCCGTGGTAATCGAAAATCTATTTCTGTGTTTGACATTTTTAATTGCATTCCGTACATTTGAAATCTTCCTAGTTGTGTTTAGAGAACACACGGAAGTGATCCACATTCGCGTGTGTCTTAACTAATTTTAATTTTAAAATGTGACACTGTCGCCAACTATACTTTATTGTAAGCACAACACTAGACCCTTTCTTCAACTTTCTCCCATTAATCACGAATATTTTAGCATTAAAAAAAAGCAAACAAATTTATATATGTATTCTATTTTTAACCTCAAAAAGCTAATAAACTCTGAGTAAAGGCCTATGTTAAAAAAAAATAAATTTCTGATTGTGTACCAATAATGTTTTTTTCAAACGTCACACGGCTATTTTGGAAAATTTCATTTCTTTGCTCTTGCACAACATTGCACATTGCGTCCTTGTTTCGTGTTTACAACCAATAAATCGCGCTGACATTTAATTCGATGTTAGAGTAGAGTGTAAGTGTATATTCGATTTTAGAGTATAGACACATTTCTGTTGCATTGACATAAATGTATCTATTAGATAAATTTGTATTTTTATTAGAAATACGCGCAAATCTTGGCAAACTATGACTTTGAGGCGAAAGCATTTGTTGACAGTTAATTTGGCAAAAAAAAAAAACTTTTATTGAGTCTCGTCATCACCTTGGCCGGTTTATTAACATTTGATGGAAGGAAATAGATTTAATCATTTTATTGGGTCAACATTTGTTTTATTTTTAATTCTATCTTGTTTTCTTCGGCGAGAGGTTGTTCTATAAATAATTTTTTATTTTGAAAGTGTTCACGATGCGCTTATAAAGAAATTTTGTTTGCCAGCCTTTGAGAATAAATCGAAAACCATGACGAATACACTTATGTGGTACGCTTTGACGGTTTTGTTTTTTTTTTTTTGTCGAAAAGGTATTGCTGACATTTTACGGCTTAATCGCTGGCAGATGTACAAGCTTGAGTAATGAAAATTAAAAGTGATTTTATTTTCATTAACGAGTAGTCCTCTATTCATCGTTGGTCTCAGTTGAGTTCGGTTGAAAGCGATCGCAGTTGGCAGCATTTTCCTTATACAAGGAAAATGAGTATAAGCGTTACAAATTCACTTAAGTATACTAATTTGCATGACAGTGAATTATTGCCTAAGGTTTTGGTTGACATTTCAGAACGGAACGTTTCAGAAAGTTATTAGCGAAATAGAACCATCATTCAAAGACGTTTCTATTAGATCATTCTTTCTAAAAAAAAATCTTTCGCATAAATACCATGTCAAAGATTGATTCATGTTTTTTCAAGAAATGTAAATTTTTTTATAAAATGTAGTGTGATGCCTTGACATCAAAACAGACTTTTTTACGTCAGGCCTGCCTTTACGAGACAAAAATTGGCACCAAATTTCATGTGACTCCCATTCTTACTAGTAAAAATGCTTTCTAAGAACTCGTTTAAGTTTGTAAAAGCTTCCACTAATTTCACCATTGAATGAAAATCTTTTTCGAGATAAAGTTTCATGACAACATAGGTATAAATATTATGTAGTTAAATAAATATAGGTATAAATATTATGTAGAAATATATTTTGGCTTGCAGTAACCAAACATGGCTTTCATTGTGTCGATACCATAGAAGCGTCTAAATCTAGTATAATTTGAATTATCCCGTCTTCGTTATTTTCATCTACGAGTATTGAAGCCATTTGCTTTACGGAAACGAAACAATTGCTAACATGTCAATCCTTATTGAAAAATGATGATAACCGTATACAACCACGACAGTTGCTTTGTAGCATCACCATTTTAGATTAATCCCTCTTTTGAATTAACAATTTAACTTTACGGGGATCTTCGTAAAAGAAGCATCATTTAAGAGTCTTTTTCTCATTCTGTTTGGCTATTATTTCTTTGTAGTTAAAACTTTTTGCTGCACCTGGAAAACTATTAATTGGCTCCCAACCTAGGAATTCTTTGTTTCTCCCAAACTTAAACATTTAACAAAGCATAACCATCTCGGATTCCAATCATACAATCGTCAATAGATGCTCTATCCAAGGACAAGGAAAGATCCAATGTAGTATCGGGCAGGACAATTCCAAGTGACCAAGAAAGTCTTGCGAACGAATGCAGATAATTCTTGTATTCACAAACTATTATGGATGCATATGTGGCTAAAGTGTAATGAAGATCTACGGTGCCACCTTCTAGGAATAGACCAGAACAGAAACCTCAAATGGTTTCCGTGAAAATTCGGATCAATCTATTCCTAAATTCCGGTGTTATCTCATTCCGTTTTGTTAACATTTAAAGGGTACGCTCAAAACTACCAAGTTGATCAATGGAAGCTTGGCAAAGCAATGGCAAAATTCTGGAAAGCATCGAGTGTACGACCTGTCTTGTTGTAAATCTTAAGGTAGTCTTCTATGAGTCTTCATAAATGGAATTCACTGTGGCCCATCAGTGTCACAATCAGATCCCTAGCGTTTTTGGTTATATTAATATTTTTAGTAACATAGTGGCGCCATTAGTCTATGCACTATAACGCCGTCTAGTTTTTATATCTCTTTCCACAAAATAGAAGTGTATCAGCTAATATCCAAACCTTGCTAGTATCTCACTGTACTATAGCAATCAGCAGGCTTGAAGGCGATATAATGTTAAACATTTGCTCTGCGTATAAAGTATTCAAATCATATCAGTTAAATAATTTACTTATACGGACGTTTTAGGTAGTTAACAGCGGCATTTAAGCATATACATACATATCTATGTGAGTTCGTGGTAGAAAATTTCCAGGTGAAATACAAGACCAACCAACAAACAAAACGAAAGATATTGATATCCAGTAAAGTAACACAGTACCTGCAATCGCACTTCATTTGAATTCGCTAACGTATTGTTTAACGCTTTGTTTACGTTGTATATAACTTAAGAGACTGACTTTGGTAACTTTTTTCTTTGTTAGTAAGAGGATTTCCTTTATCCTTCCAAGAGCCTTACAAGCTTAAGAAATACCGGATTAACCATAAAAGATGGAACAATGAAAAAGTTTCCAAGAGTGTTCACTAATGCAGTATTACCTTCTTACAAGAACAATCATTTAACTTTGCCAGTAATCCAAATGCTAATATAAATTTTCTTTTCTCTTTTCAGGTAAGAAAAATTAAAATTCTTAACACACGTATGTATGAAAAAATTGTATATAAAAAAAAAAGAAACCAGTAATTAAACGACTTCATATAAATTTTAATCAAAAACATCCTGCTGCCAAAGAACATCATATTCAATTTTATTCAATAATTAAAACAAATTGAAATATATTTCTGATTCTGAGCATTTAAATGTTTGTTCTACAACTATACATATAGCTGTAGACCCTTACAACACAAAAGTTGTCTTCAATTAAAAATCCACCAAGCAAGCGAGCGCTACTGCTCTACTTCGAACGTTCTGTGGTCGTATCTATTAAACTTAAAAATTTCCACGAATTTTTATTATTCCCATGTTCCTTCACTCTTTCATTTTTATTTCTTTTTCTCATCAAAACAATTTATTTATCTAAAAGAGAAAAATAAATAAATAATAGAAAAAAACAAATACGCACAAGGAAGACAAATATTTTAGATTCGAACAAATTTATGTCCATCTGGTCAATGGTGGTGCTGCTGATTCTGGCAGAATGCCCTTGAACCCATATACATAATGTATCTAACGTATCTAAAAATTTCCATCAAATATTATTTTTTTATTTTTATGATGCTACTGGCTTCTGCGGGGGGTATGCGACAACGCGACCAAATGATTCATAGTTTTCCTTTCATGTGACCATAACTTTTCCAATTTTTGTTTGTGTATGTGGTATGCAAACAAAAGTTCTGGGAATAATTTTCTGCACTCCCTGACTCAACAACTCTTAAGCATTTACATATCTACATACAATTCTATGCTCATTTTTATAGTCATGGGGCTTTCACGTGCAGTCTACTTTGACTGCATTCAGTATTTTTTTTTTTAGAGTGGTGGTCCCACCATTATCATTTACCATCCATAGGCAGCAAGTTCTAATCGATTAACAAACACGTGCTGGTGGCTGCTACAGCTGGGCTGCAGACAATACAAAAATTGTTATATTCAATATACACACGTTCATAGATACATAATGTATGTACATAGATACTCGTATATTTGCACTTCTGTGTGAAATACTTTTCCATGACAGACTTTTAGGTATTTAAAAACAAATGCCATGCCATCGATTTTATAACGCAGGCATGCCTTACAATCGCATTTTCATGAAATATGCAATATCTATCGGTTTGTTGGTAATTGGTGGCCATTGTATGTATGTAGTTGTAGGGTAAAGGTCGTATTTATCGGATTGTGTGAGGGTTGAAAGTGAATTCTACAACACTGCTGAAGGTTTTCCTGGACAGTGAAATGAATTTTCATCTATAATTCTTCGAACGTAATGCAAGGTGCTAAAAATAAGACATTTGCTCACTTTTTTTTCCAGGTTATGCGAGGGAGGTTATTTGTGTACCCACCATCCAGCCAATCGATTGCATGAACTTCTACCTAAGGCGTTTCACGAGAAACGTGACTAATGGTTTTTGAGATTTCTCTTTTAATCTTTTTTGTGTTAGTAAAGGAAAGGATAATGAATTTACTTAAGAAAAACACAAGAAATGCGTGTCATGAACGTATGTAACTCGTATGCCGAAACAAGAATCACGAGTTTGAGAGAACTTGTACGTATTTGGCTTGATATTCAAATTACACGTAACTAAACTCAAGGTGCTGAAGAAATGGACGGCGCAGAATTATTTATTTAATAATATTCCATACACCTCAAGTTCTGAATCTTTAGAGGAATAAGTCGCTGAATTGATATTTTTTTTAGTTTTCGAATATGGCTCGGCTTTCTAAGATATCCGGCTCTTGAATGTCATTTTCATCCTCATTGGCATCATAATATTTAAGCCATTGTCAATTCTTGTAACTTGTACGATTTTTCGTAAAAATCAATAAGAATGGGATTTCGAAAGAACATCGCTTTGTCAGTTCGTAGTTATTTCGTAGTATGGCACACCAGATCAATACTTCAAGATATCTATTGGAAAATTAACGTGCTGGGATTAAGTCAAGCTACAGAAATTATGGAAAGAATGACGAAACTTCATTCCTAAGGTTTAATGTTTTAAGCGAACTATGTTCTTCCTAGCAGTACTATAAACCAGTTGCGTTTGAGTAGTCCAATAGAATGTTTTAGTTAAATTCTATTAAGTTGCTTGAAGTTACAGTCCACTCTTCGAATCTGTTATCCAAAATTTGGAAACACATTCGACTTGAGGTTTCCCATCCATATGTGTGACACAATTGCCTGAGAAGAGTAATGATTTGCAAGAGGAAATCAAGAGGATCACCCTGATATTTGAAAAGATCCGATTGAAAGTCACTGAAAGCAATGTCGTTTTTTAGCTTTTTAGTATTTGCAAGGACTTCTTCTATATTACAAGAGATCGCTGTATCTTCAGTTACTCTCGTTTGCCCTTTAATTTTGAAGTCTTATGACTCTTTCTATCTGATGACCTTCTGATAAGAAAGGCTAAGGCTAGCTTTAAGAAAAAATGTCGACAGTCAATATATGAGTTGTACAAGCCGTTCACCACCTCATTCTTTGATATCCAAGGATATTGGTTTTGTCTCACCTTAGCAAAGCTTTGTCGTTCTATGTATTTGATTTGTGTGTATGAAGTTTGTACTGTGATCCTTATATTCAGTATTCTAGTTTCATGACCTCTCGAAACCTTACCTAGATATGTAATTGCAAGAAATCACTGGATCTTGTTTTAAAAATAAATTCATTACTTCATTCCCAGAGACCCTAACGTGAGACATGCTCCCACAACGATAACTGCGTATCATATTAACTTGAAGCAAACAATCCTGTGCATTGCATGTCACCCACAATTTATTGCCTCTTGGCTTCCTCTCCTTAAAATGACCCACTACGCAGGTGGTTTCATTGTATCTTATAGCTATTTGACGTGTCGTGTTTCAAAACTCACTCATATATCTCATCCTAGATACCATTTAACTTTTATGACACTAGAACGGATATCTCCTGCCAAAATGATATACATTAGCGAGGAGAAACATATTGCGATTTTGTGCTGTCATAAGACAGGAAGTTATAAAAAGTAAATGGGCAAATTGCCATTATGCTCTACTTTCTGATTCACCTGTTTTTGCGAATATTCGGTTGAGATTATAAATTTATTTTATTTAGAAAAGGGGAAAGGCCACGTTATTAATCCATTTCATTCAGATTTATATTTTAATTCTGTTTTGTTTCAGTTGTAGAAGATTCATTCGAGTGAAAAGGAGTCTAAGATAAACAACTGGAAAGTAGAAACAAGAAATAATTTGTCCAACCGAAGATTTCTATCCATTAGTACTATCCAGCGACTAATAAATTTCTTTGACTATTAGGTGAGATAGAATATACTGCATTTAGTGAATGATTCCTTAATTCGTAAGGTTGTTACACTATCGGAAAAGGGTCTTCATTAAAAGCCCCAAAGATTCTCCAGAGGAATCTGTTCAAGTCTCATCTGACCTCTCAATAAACGGCAGGCTGTAGTCTTTCTTGCTTATGCCATCTGAGCCTGTACTGTACCTGTTAATGTTTATTCTTATAAATTCTCAGGCTATCCCTATATGGCTACCAGAATCATCAACTTACATACGAATATTAGAACCAGATCATGCAATTTACAAAAACGTACGATTCAACCCTGAAAAGGTCAACTACATATGTACATCCTACTGTATTTATTACGTGACTACGTGTCACATTACTAGATATAATAACACAGAAACTGCATCAGAAGACTTCAGTAGTTTGTTTCCGCTAAGAAGTTTGCACAACAGTCGGCGTAAATAACAGTATGCTCTCTCATAGCTAGATACGTCAAAAGTCTTAGGTTTTGCATAATCAATTCCTGTAAGTTCTAGATTCTACGAGTGTGAGGAGAATTCTACACTTCATCTTATTTGGACGTAGTTAGGCCGTTTAGAATAACTCTTCATACACAGCTGCTCCCAGCTGTCTAGATGTCGATCCAGAGAGTGTCAGGATCCTTCTTGTATCGCGACATTATATGTATGTATATAAAAACAGGCAATCACTCGATCCTCATCACCATAAACAACTATTTTAGTGACTTAACTCTATGACTTGTAGTGTTGTTGATTGCGCACCATTGTTACCAAAACATTGCTTACCCCTTATGGCTGGTTTGATCTGCTTCTCACTTAATCTGTCTCTCATTGATCCATCGGCTGACTTTACTTGAAATTTTGGATTAATTTCATCGAGTGTTTGTATGCATAAGTACGATCGGTTTAATTGTTCTGAACATTTTGTCTGTTGTGCCTTTACCAGTATTTGCCTTAGAAAAGAAAAATAAATAAATACTTTGAAGCTACTAAGGCATTAAGATGTCTAACCTTGATAGTGATTTATGATCTTTGAACAGAATTGGACAAACAAAGACATGGAACAAATAAAGTCAAGTTCTTCGACCTTGGATGGAGATTCATGACCTTTGGAAAGTTGTTAATGCTTTCAAGTCTAGTTAATACCTAGAATAATAATTTCATTTTAGAATTGGATAATTGTCTACTAAGTAGCCTTCATAGATCTCTGATAAGTTGTATGAATAGATACGTTTTGCAACTTTGTATTAGTCGAATATGTGCTGTTAAATACAAAGTAACTTTTTTGTATAGTTTGAAATGTATAGATCTAGCTCTGTTACGAAAACATTTAACTTGAGGCTAAGATCTAACTTCAACCTTTCCCAACGAATATGTTTATATTTTCAGTGATAACAATCGCTAATCAGTATTCTAGTTGTCGTACACAAATTACATAATCGCCTAGGCTAAACGATAAGCAGAGCAACGTTCCGAATATTCATATTTTTCTAATAAATCAAAGCCTTTCCATATTCCGTGTCTTAAAATTTGATCCATTCAGCACCATGTCATACCTACTTTGCCGTCAAAAATGTATCTAGGAAAACAAATTTGATTAAGAAGCACCTTCTCTTCCACTGAAACACTTTTGTGCGTGACAGATGTGTTTTTTAACTTCAAACAAATAAAAACAAAAAAAAAATTTCCATTAAGTTTTTCTTTTTAAATGGGACCAGCACACTCTCCGTGAATGATTCGATGACAAAATTCCATACGACTTCTGGCATCGTTCCAATAATATGCATACATACAATAAACGACGGCAAATTCCGTCCTATGTTTACCTTATGCAAAATTATAGATACATCTGTATCTATATGCACATAGATGAATTCTTGAAGAGTTTGTCATTTCTTTTTGGCAAACATAAACAGACACTAGACGATCAAAACAAAATTGACAAGACTTAAGCCATTAAAACTCGCGTAATCGTAACAAAGATGACAAGTTCGAAAATGTTTGTAAACATAGGGTAGGAGCAAAATTTCGAAATTGCTTTCTATGTTAATTTCTTTATAATTTTCCACCGATTCGCGCTGAAACTTCTGCGCATGCACACATGGAAATATATTTGAAATGTTTTTTTTTTTTTTAATTGTTGTGTGTATTTTGCCTGATGGTTGACTTGGCGCACAACGCCTACAGTCTACTTTTCACTGTGTTACCCATTTGGGTAATTTTCCATTCCTCATAGAGGAGACTAGCTTGTTTGTTTGGATTCCTCAGCCTTGAGCAGTGGGCAATACGTTGAGAGAATAACAACGTATTAAAATTAAATAAATTGTTCTTGTATTTTTTTTTTCTTTTTTGTTTAATTGATGGACATGACAAAGTAAATAAAATACATTCACATGTATAAATTAAATATATTGAGCAATCATAAACCATTTTTCGCAGTAAGGTGTCAGGAGAGTTGTGTTTCCACTTTATAAGTTTTTATTGTTTGTTCACAAACTTAAGTGATAACAAGATTGATAAGGGTTTAAGTACAACCTGTTTCTACACAAACTATTGTTTGTTTTTTTTTTTTTTTTGTACAAACATTGAGGAATGGAATTCTATACTTTGTTTTGTTTAGTTGGGTATTTCAATTGGGAAAGGTAAACTCTCTTTTGTATTGACAGTAATAAGAGAAACGTAGAAATAACATGTATTATTGTGAAGTTTGTGTTTACCTGAGGTATTGAGTGTGCCTAGCACGAGTACCTACTCCACAAATAATAAAGAATTGTTTCGAATATATAATTACAGATAAGAGATAGGTGTTGATCGATGAATTTGTAGTTCTCCACAATTTGTGACCTTGAATGATTGGTTTCGAAAAAAAACATGGATTAAACTTAACTTTTGTTTACAATTTTAGGGAATCGTTTTGAGACAGCCAATTGAATGTAAATGGAGATAATCTTATACTTTGCTGCGAAATCCCAACTGACATTCAAGATGTTCCTGTTTCGGAGCCCTACGTATTAACCTTTTTCAATTCTTATTCATTTTGTTTATTTATTTATTGCCGCGCATAGTTGGCATAGATTTCTAACCACGGCAGTGTATACTTACTTCTGCCAAGCCTTAGCAAGAACTGAATCTCAAAAGTTTTGGTATGCGATTACAAACTATCTAGGCTTGTAAGTCAAGTCTTGCGCTTATTGATGACACCTAGCAAAGCCCTTATGTAAGGGGCTCTTAATTTTAAAGTTAAAATGAAAATTCCGATATTCCCTCGAATTATGAATCTTAAGACCCCAGATATGAAGTAATCTCACTCATCTTAAATGTAAAATCCGAAAGATTTTTTACTGGGCACTCTAACCGAAAATAGAATAGCTTTTTGTTTTAAATACTTTTCGAAACAAAAGCGCATCGTAACTCTATTGTTTTCTGTACAATCGTTGCACATTTGAATTGGATCAGCTTTTTTATTTACTAAGCTTGACTTTTCAAACAATGAACCTAATGAAGTGCTCAATATTAAATGTTCCAGATGTGCTTTGTTTTATGGCGGCTATAAAGAAATATTAGAAATAATTCATACCTATATGTATGTATGAGCGGCCATATTTTACTAAAGGCGAGTAATTTGTAAACATTTTTACTAGTCATATATTTCTCTACAGCTTTGTTTTGTTTTATTTTATTTGGTGATGTCCATTATACAGAACCTATAAAATATGTTTTCTTAGACTGTTCGGGGGTAGAGAGAAATTCACAGATACGTTTCCGCTTTTTTCCTATCTATGCTTGGTTTCGGAAGTTAAATTCGTTGTAATTAAGATTGACTTGAAGCTTCGATAGTCTGTGGCTCTTAAGACCACCGCGTTAGTTTAACATTCTTGGATTATTTGAAAATATTTGAGGGGGTAAGATCTAAGAGAATCTGTAAAAATAACCAAAGTTAAAGACGAGTGACTGAGAGTAATCCATTTAAGCGAACGTTAAACTCTTTGAAATATCATATTTATCACGTTATCGGAAAAATTATGTATGCTTTACATAGGGCTTTCTTGAAACTTCGTGGATGCACACCTTATGTATTTTAAATTCCTTACAATGTTTCAAAATTACTGATGAGGTCACCACATACATGCATAGATGTCTTCTACGTCCACAAAATACATTTTCGGTGAACTTTTGTAATCGTTAGGTCATTGCCGTCTTAAAATGTAGTAAACAAGTATTTCTTTTTCTCTACACATCAGCAATTGCGTATTATACGAAACTGTTTACGATACATAACCAATCAAGTGTAAAAGCATATGACTTAAGTGTTAAGTTTTTACATCATAAATTCATTTTGCATCGCAAATTAAAATCGCGGTTAAACCTAAGCACAGTCACGTGCTGTAGCTTAAATGCATTTCTGCATTTTTATTAACTACTTGTTTCGGTTTATGACTTTGTTTTTTTTTTTTTTTGAATACCTACTCGTTTTAGGTATTTTTTTTTTATCATTTAGGAAGGTCTCTTACGACTAGTGCTAAGATTTCGGTCATTCATAGTAATAACTTGTCCTACAAAATGAGAACTCTTCATAATCACCAATTGAAATTGGATTCGAAAAACCATTGAACCATTGAGGGTGAGCACCTGTTCGTCTCATACAGAAGGAACGCACTTCTTTCTAAATATGTACAAAGTAGTTCGTATCGGCAAAGCAGTCGTCTGGTCAAAGTGATTTAAATCTATTCACAATGCTAAAATTCCATAATCTATTTTTTTCTTTAATGCAGTCGGACTTTACTTTCATCATTGACTCAGTGTATTAAAAATTCAAACTCATTATAAATAGATAGGTACGTTGCTAAAGTGTGAATTTCAAAGAAATATTGAATATCAACACGGATTTTGTAAGAGAATAAATAGGCACAATGACTATTTAACTCAAGCGGTGTTTTACAAGTGCGGATCCTAGTAGTAGCAAGGACCTCCTGAGCAAGCTTTTGCAAAGATGTTGTGAGCTCCTGCCCTCACTTAGCATTATGGTATTACTTTATCTGGCCAATTGAAGTTACCAGATCTTTAGGTCATCGAATTTGTAAAGCAATAGATCCATTGCTTTAACTACTGTACGGCACGTGGCTTCGTCATCTTGAATTGACTGTAACATTCGCTGCTTCATTATTTTTGGAAAAGTACGGTCGAATGAAGCTTTCGTCTAAAACCCGTATCACAACATGTAATAGCCTATTTTGGACAGCTTGTGAGTTTTCCTTACCTCAAATACTTGTGAACGTATCTAATGATGTGAAAATGTACTTCCTCACTAATGATGATGTTCACTGAAAAATAACCATCGGCTGTATGTTCTTCCAAGACCTAATAAGCTAACCTGCATCGACGACTGTGATCCGTAGGTTTAGGCGTTTGCTGGATCCTAATACGTAGAGGAAAGTCTCTCCACAAATTCGTCATAGACACCCTTATGACATTTCCCACTCTTCGGTCACACTTTCTCGAACAGCAACAATGTAGGAAAGGGCTGGACGATGATGCACAGGTAACGAGCGATCTAAAACACTACCAGTATCTTCTTTTCTTTTTTTTTTGTTTCTCCAATGACAATGAGAATGACAAAAAGACAACTAAAAAATCAATCCTTATGAAACTAGACACTACTGCCATGATATTGATGAGCTATCTGATAAATTAATTTCATATTTTTTACTGATTTCTTATCGGATTTATCAAATCACTAACGAGTACCTACCCCCACCTACATATATTTAAGTAGATAGACATTAAGATAATTGATTTTCATTTGATTTAAAATACAAGAGAAACACTTTAAATTTGAGGTAATTCCACTAGAACTTTGGAAATCAGACGACCCTTACCACATTATTGAAGAAGAATAGATTATTATCAGAAATCAAATTTAAAGGTTTTTTTTAAAAACCGATTTATTTCCTTCTAGTAATAGGTATTCGTATTCCCCATTGGAATATTCTTGAAAGCAATGTATCAGATCTTAAAGAATTGCAATGAAAAAAAGGCCATCTCCCTGAATTGATCGTTATTAAAAAAATATGGCATCGCATAGATATGTTCATACTTTTTAAACAAATCTTTAACCATGTTTACCACGATAAGATCAAAGTTCAAAATGTTTTAAAATAAAAATACCCATCTTCGAAATATCACGAAGAACTAATGTAGCCAATTATTGTCATCGATTTATAACCGAATACTATCCAAGCCTGAAGGCATATTAAAATAGCTAACTTTGCCAAAACGTGATAAAAAAAAATTTGGCAATCGGTTGGATCATCAACCGGTCGGTCTCTATCCTATTTGACAATAAATTATGCTAAAATAATTTTACTATGCACAAGCATTCACATAATTACTTTGTAACCGAAAATGAGTCTTTTAAGCACTATGACACGTCACAACTGCAGGCTATAAAAGGAACACCACAAGGTTTTTTTTTTATTTTTGTTTTATACTGAAAGCGGAGACTCGTAAATGTGGCTAAAGACCCGTCTAAATTGCTTTTTAGGAGCCATAGTATCGCTCGACTTATTACGGATATTTACATCTGCTGTATTCATAAAGAATATTCGTCTCTATAAAAATTACCTAATCTGCTTCTCATCAATGTCATTGAATAATAAATATTTTTGCTATCAAATGCCAATGTACATACCTATGTCACATGTTAAATCCTGAGACTCATATAGAAAGTACAAAGTACTTAGAATCTATTAAATAACTTAATTCCCTTCTTTGTTTTTCTAACAGTGTTGTTTTCACTTAATGTCGCAATAGAATTACAATAAATGATTACGTTTTCATTTACACAAATACCCACATATAAATCGTGAGTACATACATTAATTTCCAATCTGATACATAAGTTGCAAAAACGAAAATAAAAACGAGGTCTGAAAAACAAAGACTACCTGATAATTACCACCAAAGGTGTGTGCGGCTTTTGCATACATATATTGATACATTGAGTGCTATCAGTCGTAAAAACGAATATCCAATTTATTTTGTTTTGATTTCTTTTCATTTAAATAAAAAAGCATGTTCAATACGAACCGCTGAATATGTCTACACCACTTAGTATGTGCTGAAAATTCAAAAAAAAATTCATAACAACATTTACACATCCCCACACCATCACAAATCAGCTGTGTTTGTCTTGACTTTGCAACGTAAAACGTGAATGTACTCCAATTAATTAGAGTGGTTCTCGACCAATAACAAGATATTCGCGACGACACAGTGTGTGGATTGGGAACCGAACGTCCTCATTAACACGAAAAATACTACAAAACAAACTTATCGTTTTTGATACATCATCATCATATAACAACCAACGCTCACAATGATGACCATATCAAAATCAAAATAATTTCATGACGTTATACCACGGCATTCTCTTTTAAAAAAAAATTCTACTGATATGTACATATGTATATATGTACATTTCTTATGCGGCTTTATACACATCCAATAAACATACACACTTGTGGGGTATCATCTGTTTTTACTTCACTGTGAAAATTGTACCTGCGCATAGTCTGACAATGTTGCTCTCTTGCATACTAGCCCATACAGGATGTACATTGTGTATGAATTTCGCAAAGACAGTACTTTATACATATAGTACTACTCTATACATACAAGATACAAGTTACATTCACACAGATACAAAATATAAAATACATAAATCGATTCGATTAAATGTATGTGGGAGCTCACAAACATTTTCAAAGTCAATTTTTTTTTCCATACTCTTCTTATAAAAGTATTTAGTACGACCGGAGACATTCAGTCGCCGCTTGACACTTGCTAGAGTAACAGTACATTCTAAATAAAATAAAAATTTAAATTAAAACTAAAAAAGCAACTATACATACATATATAAAATTTTTTATAATCGTTTTTATACTATAACTTTTATAATTAAAAATTGAAGTAAAATATAAAGAAATTTTTTAAATAAAAATTTAAAAGAAAAAAGTTAAAGCTCGTGCAAAATAAAAAGCTCAGTGTGCTTCAGCCGGTTTTAAATCAGAAGTTTCTTAGATAACCACCGTGTGGTACCATTTTATTAAGTGCAAACGTTTTTTCGCTACAAATTAATTTTTAAGTGAAATTACTGTGATTTTACAAAAGAAAAAACAAAAAAAAAAACTTAAATTTGCTAATAGCAAACAATACATTTTCACTGTGTGAATAAAAATTAAAACAAAAAGTACAAATATGGGCACCATGTCACTTCGTCAACCAGAAAACTGGCTCTACGAAATCTGGCAAAAGGGACAAGACAGCCCTTGCTATGTGATGGTTCCAAATGCAAAAGTATGTATCTTAACCCATAAAAAAAAATTTAGATACATTTATTCTAAACTAGAGAGAAAAAGTGGCTTTATTAAATAATTCTTAAAAATTATTTTTCATTCAGGGATTTGGTGATGATTATGCTAGGGTAGGGTATACTTTGAGGTGTATTATAGGATGTTGCAATTTTTTTTTTTTCAAAAAAATAAAATCATATTAGACTACGAGTCTTATCTCCATCAAACGTGTTGCAAACTAGAAAAATAATTTAGATAAGAAAAATAATAAACTGCAACCTTCAAATTGTTATCAAAAGGAGAACATTGACCGGATTTATTTTATCTGTGAACATGACCAACACATATTCCATTTTTAAATATTTTTTTCTAATCGCGTCGTATATTGTGTTAGAATTTTAGAATGCATTGGCCAGAGATATTAGGTCCCATGGAGAGAAACCTTTTTTGTGAACGTTTACATAACTAATTTTGTAGTTTCTATTGAAGACAGTTTTTTCTCTTTCTTCCCTGTGAAAAAGAAATCATTGACCGGTGGATTTTTTTGTGCAAACTTTTGGTGAGGCAAAAAAGAAATCAATGAATCTGCTCTTTTATTACTGAGTAGATGACTAGTAGGTAGCTTCAATTTTTAAAAAAGACTGCACACAGTATAAAGGACTGGAATAAATGTGAATTCAGGCAACAAAAATGGAGAGATTTAAGGTAGTCTTAACTTGCGATTATAAGAATAAAATAATGTCTAGTTACAAATGAATGATGCAATTGATCGATTGATTGAATAAAAATGAAATGGAAAAAATGCAGCACTTGTTCACGATTAGTTTCGACACTAACCATGTAGTATGTACTTGAAACCAAATATCATTTGAGTTTCAAACCACTTCACAAGAAATCTATTTCTCTTTCGATTCCCCGTGCCAATGCATTAGAAATGTATCTAGTTTTCATATGTGCTACGTAAAATATTTAGATATTAGTCGTACTTATTTTTTTAAAGGTAAAGCAGTATTTCTCGCTTCTTATATGTATATTAAATTAAATCTCTAATTTATACGTACTTGATATCGACGTAAAGCTTGTTGGTTGTAAAGCATTATATTTTATTGAGGTGCATTATACACATGATCTCACCGGCTACCTGTATTTTGATGTGGAAGAGTGGGTATAATGTTTTAAGTCACTGAAATTATAGCCAAATCCCATTTCTGTGGTTTTCTTCTCCAACGAAATTTATCACTGGAGTTTAACCTCGAGTTTTAAGCTTCCATTCTGTATTCTTTAGCCGGACATATGTAGTATAAACTGCTAACTAGATTTATAAATATTATGTACTTCTGACTGCAGATATGTATCGAAATGCTAGACTAAAACGTGAAGGTTTTTCCTTATACTTCGTCCTTCTATAAATTCTTTGTTTTTGTGATATCCTTTATTTAAAAATAGGATATAACAATTAAAATTGTGAATGTACAACTTTTTACTGGCGGAGAAAGTAATTATTTTAAAGTTGATACGTACGTAATATCTTTCTCATTGTCCTCCTTTCTCAAAACATTATTTTAGATCTGTATGTATGTACATATGTACTTTAAAATTACGCTAGAATTCTAAAGATTGTTGTTTGTTAAGTAACTAAGATCTCAAATTTTTCGTGACAGGTTATTTTTTCTTTTACAAATTAACGCAAATAAATTCGTTCGCTGTTTACTTAACACCGACACTGAGTTTTATCAAACAAACAGTAAAGTGCCTTGACACTGATCATTTTTGTAGTGTTTCTCCGAATTTCGCACTCGAGTTCACCGGCCGGTGGGGTTATAGACCTTGGTTGAAGAAGAGAATAAATTAACTCAATATGAACATTATTTCCTAATTTGAACTTTTCTTTTTTCATTTCTACTTAAATTACGATTTTAAGCATGCACGTTGAAAACTCTTAAGTCTTGTAGCATATGTTGAAAAACACACACAACATTCCGAAACCTAGCATTCTATATTTGAAAATCTATCATATTATTGACAAAAGTTGGATTCAGAATAATTTGCAAACGAAAAATTGTTCAAATTTTTCGAAGTTTTGAAAGCAACCACCCTGAAAGGTCTTATCAAAATCGATCATCGATTACAAGTACCTTCTAAGTAAAATTCAACAAATTCAGTTGAAAATATGACAGAAAATTTGTCTTATTCTCTTCTTCCTTCATTTACCCCCTTCACTTTCAAATTCCACACTCCCTATCGGGGTTATAAAGTAAAGATAAGATAAAAATTGTCTTTACATAAAGATACAGCGTAAAAATATTACTTCATCCAGATAATCAGACAATTTAAAGAATATTAACAAGTTTTTCCAAAATTAAAAAAAAAAAAACAAATATTTTGCACCACTCCATAAATAAATTACTTCAAAAGGAATATGAACATATTTTGATCTTCTGCCAAGGCATTATTCATTTCACTTACAAATTTATTGTCTTTATTGTCAAAAAATTAAATGTTTTATGACATTATTTATAACTGCGTGCTATTTAGGGATGGTAAATGAAAGCGTTTTATTTAAATTAAAACCACAAATTACTAAATAATATAAATTTTTGCAAGATTTTTAAAATAGGCGTAGGATTTTCATAAGTCTGCAAGAAGCATATTTGGTTCTGTCGCAAAGATTTTAACTATAAATAAAAATATAAATATCGAATTTTACCTGCCAATACCTGTCATTTCTATTTCTAATGGAATTCTTCTTCCTACACAAAATGTTTTCCTTCTTTCCTTTTGGCAAATTTTTTCGAATTTCAAATTGAAACGTATTAAACTTGAGCCGCCACTGAACACTGTACGATCACATGCTACAAAGTGTATCATGCTAATATTCAAAACGTGCTTTGGTTTGATCATGATATGCAAACTAAAAATATCACCCATTTGTGAATTTATTTCTTAAAGATTAATAAATCTCTTTTTTTTTTCTCTTTACAAATTTGTCTACTCCTCCAGAAAATCTATTTAAAAATTATATTGTTTTTTGTTTGACTTTAAACTATTTATAAATAATTTGCAAATTCTTTTAATTACGTCTTGTATTTTTCATTAAAAAAAAAACAGAAAAAGAGAAAAGGTGTTCTTTTGTTATTCCCAGCAAAACTTCTTTCGTAAAACTCGTCCAACTAGCATAAAACCTTGAAGACGATAAGTATGTAAATAAATAGTTCACACGACATGATTAAATACTCTGTCTACGCGTTCATACATACAGACAAACATATGTACATTTTTGTATATAATGATGTTTTCGCTTTCATTTTCATTGCTAATCTAACTCAAAGTAAACAGAGCTAAACTTTTTTTTTTATTATTTTCATATTTCCCCTGTGAATTTAGCTGATTCACATGCAGGTGTTAAATTGATAACAGGAATATTTGATGAGCCTAAATTATAATTTTTGTTTTGTTTTTGCTTTTGGTTAAAACAAATGGAAGATTGCTAATAAATTCGGTGCTGTTATACCGATTTTTTGTTTACTTTTCTATACATATATGGAACATTGTTAATTAATTTAATTCCTTATCGGTGGTTATGATAATAACTTTGTCCGGTTTTTGAGACTTTTATTTTGTCATTCACGAAAATAAGTTGGCTAAATCAATCAAAATGGTTAGGAAATACAAATAATTTCTGCACAAATAAAATAAACTGTTGATAAAAAAAAAAGTATTGTAATACGAAGTGCCTAGACTTTAACCTAAATACGTATAACATTTGCAAAGTCGTCAATGCATATCGTATGTTTTATCACTATCACCATGATCAAAATGGACAGACGGTCGTGATTCATTGCGGTTCGTATTCGTGTCGTTGCTGAGTTAAAAAAGCTACAATATAAGCGGGAATAAAGCTTAACAAATAGATATGTGGAAAGTACATAAAATACGAATACAGCATATGAGAGAATTAGTTTTTGCAATGATTCACGCAGTTTGAACGCATGTTCGAATGAACTACGCTTCGTAAAGTAAATAAAGTATCTGTTGGAAGATAATGGTGGCGTGATTCGATTTTTGTCTGCTTGTGGTCTTTAAGATGATTCACGTCCCTTACAATATTGCTTTAGTTTCGAAAACTATGCATGCATCTTGGGTTCTAGACGTTCTTTTAGCGTTCGATGTTAATTCGAAGCCACGTAGTTACATACATATGTATGTATTTATGTATATGGGAGAATTGCAGTTAACATTGATTAATGACTGCCTGCGATAAGGGTTTTGTATAATGACTCGCTACCACTATCCGCAAAATATTTGCCTTCGACGTCGTCTGGGTCTTATGCAGCAGAAACTCTCGAAGGCGTACGAGGCAAAAACTAAGATATCTGTGAACTTATGAGAAATGAACATATAAAGTACAATTGCTAATTTTTCTTTGTATTATGTATAATCCTACGTAAAATAATCTTTCGTAAGAACAAAATTTTGTGAGAGGGGGACACCGATTATAACCTGTTTTCTTTTCCTGTGGCAGTACTCAATGAGCTGTACTCAGAGTGAGCTCGGGTCTTCTTCACCTCGGACCTTCATGTTCCTCATGTGGATGTCTAACATCCGAATGCGGATATCTAGTAGAATTTGTTTTTTTTTTATCGGTCTTCTATGACTTGTTTTACGGTCTTTTATAAGTTCAGGATCATACTAGAACTACTTAAGTAGTAAAAAAACAGATCTTTAGAGGATATCCTACCTTGCCATGTCTCTTGCCGGATCGGCGCATGCACAAAGACATTTTAATAATATTCTCACCGTTGAACACATTATACCATTACAAACTTAGACTTTCTCGCTCTTCGGATTGTCGTTTGATTTATCGTATTGTGCAATGATTTAACCTGATTGTCTACTTTTTTCGGATTTGAAGGTTAATATCAATGTCAACTTTTAATATGGGGTTTCCCCTTTCATTAAACAATTTGGAGGAAGTACATATTTTAACAACAATTAGGATAGGATTAGCAATGTAATTTATTTATTGATTCCTAGTACCAAGCCTACTTTAAAAATTCTTTTTATTGTAACAATCTAACTTTATTTTACACTTTTCTCTTTTGCAGGATTTGGTGAAATCTCATCTTATGATAGCTGTTCGAGAAGAAGTCGAAGTGCTTAAAGAGAAAATATCCGAACTTATGGATAAAATCAACCAACTCGAGGTGGAGAATACAATTCTCAAGGCAAACATGTCCCAAGAGACACTCCATCAGCTGCAATTGCAAACTCAATTGCAAATTGCTGGAACTGGTACTGGCAATATTATTGCCCAGCAACCATCACAGCAATCTCAGCCGCAACAACAACAGCAGGCACCACCAGCAATTGCACAGCAATCCCAACAACCATCACAGCAGCAGACTCAACAACAGCAGCAGGCTCCACAAGCCAATCCTGCGAATGCAACAAATGGTCCAATGTCATAAAGAGGGCAATCCAATATGCAAACTACAAATTTTGCCCTTGTCTTGGGATTTAACAAAATACAATTTTTTTAGTGTTGGACACTTCTATTTTTCAGAAGAGTCATGAGGAAGAACAAACTGTTGAATGGTGGGTGAAAATGTAAGCGGAGTTAAAAATGGGAGAAGTAGAATACAAAAAAAAAAGAAAAAAAAACTAAGTAAAACTAATCAACAAGAGAACAACTAAGTTTGTCCCCATTTAAAAAAAAAATACAACAATAGCAGAAGAATTAAAAAAAAAATAAACACAAGAGAATATTAAACTCACATTCTTTACACTAAAACAAAACAAAGAAAAATGAAAATAAACACATTCAAAATAGAAGTCCTTCAGTCGGAGAAATTGCACCTAGCAATAAAAATGATAGAATAAAAAAAATAATGTCAAACAAAAAAAGACAGAAACATTTAAGGACATGTAGAATTTTGAAAAATCGCATTCGTAAAAAATATATATAATCAGCAATTAAAATTTCTTATAACAATAACACGATTTCATACTTTTTTAAGTTTCATATTTATACTAAGTGGCGTGTTATTTATGTATACATAGTTTCGTTTCGTTGTTGTTTAGTTATTCTATTTTCACTCATATCATTCATTGCGTTATATAAAAAAAAAGATAAATATATTAGAACAAAAAAAAAAAACGCTAAAAGAATACTTGTGTACTAAGTAGAATTTGACCCAAATGATAAAATATTCGTATATAAAAAGGAATGGTAGAAAAATCGAACAAATAACATATTATTGAATATAAGAATAACTAAATAAAACAAAATGATAAAATGATTGTGAATTGCATACACTTATTGAAATTCTTGTACAGTTTTTTAATCTTCAATTGTGATAATTTGCAAAAAAAATTTCAAACAAAAAAGAAGAACTCTGATATTGTAAATTAGTTTAAAAAAGAAAGAAAAGGAACGCTGTCTAAGAAAAGGCGATAAGGACATAAAAAAATGTTTTAATAGTTGAATGGGGACGTTCTTTTTTTTCATTCATAAATATTCTTTTCCTATATGCGTACATATATTTTTTTACGAAATTATTTAATGATGAGAACTTGAAAAATTTAAAATAACTATAAAAATCAATGTGTAAATATTATAACTCTTAACAAAGGGAATTTCCTTATTTTTGTAATTAAGTAACATAAACTGTTCTCTTCTCTTTATTTTACTTTATTTGTTGTTAACGCAAATCTAATTTTACATGTATATATATTACTGATGATAAAATGCAAAAAAAAAAAAGAAAATTTTTAATGTTGTTACTCAAGAGTCGATTTTTTTCATAACAAAAATATAAAATTTTCAAAAAAAAAGAAAATATAAACATACGGGCAGAGAAAAGTGATAGTAAAAACAAAAATAATAAAATTAAATGAGATTTGATATTTAGATTTTTTGAGGCAAAATATGAATGAGAAGAGAAAATAATTATGAAAAGAAAGAAATGAAAAAAAAATTGTATACATATTCCTATAGAGACTCTAATTGTCTGTGGAAAAAAGTGCTTCAAGATGGTTGCACGCTAAACTAATCGAGTACTCAAAAACGCCAACATTCCTTATCTCACAATACTATCATTAGAATCGGGCGGACATATCATTTAAAAAAAAAATTGTTACAAATAAATAAACTTATTTTTATTATGCTTGAATAAGAGTTATTTGTTATTTAAAATAAAATATATTGTTATATATATTTCTCATAATAAAAAAAAATACTACTCTGTGATTAGCAATCTTTTAAATTAATTTTTTGTCTCATTGTTTTTTTTTTTTTTCTTTCATCTTTTGTAAATGATGTGATGTGGCTTTGCCCGATTCTGGAGATATTCAGCAAAAAGCAAGTAATTTCATACTTGCAAGTCGGCGTGTTTTGAAAAAAAAAATTAGTAAAAAGATTTTGAAAGAAGAAGGTTTATAATTGTCTCAATAATTCTAAAAATCAATGACTCATTATCATTACTAATCTAAAACAAAAAATACATGTTTATCCATATTAAAAAATAAAAATTAAAAATAAACCTATTACACGCAAATACATAATAAAATAAAATAAAAAAAAACACTGTACGTAAATATTAGAAAATTCAAGTTCCAGCACTAGACTTAGGTTTTATTACTATAATACAAGCGAGCTTCAACTAAATAAGAATATAATTAATTCTTATTCGTATATCTTTAGTTAGTTACACTATGAAATTTATCGTACTTTTTATTTTTATTTTTTTTATTATTGTTTTGACTTTGCGCGAACAAGTGATATATAAAAGAGGAACAACCGAAATATTAAAATGATTTTCTTATTTATTGTATACACATAACATTTTTTAATTGATTTTAGACTTTATAATACATACATAATAGAAAAAAGGTATTTTTTTTTTCTTAGGTGGAAAAAATACTAAATGCAAGAAATATGTATATCAATGAAACTCCTAGTCTTCTTTTTTTTTTTTTAATAATAAATACTAAGTTCTTACTATAAATGTTATGAAAACTTTGTTCGCTACAATGACTAGAAACTTAGAATCATAGTATTTTTTTTTCCTTCTACTATTATTTTCATTTTCTTTTTTTTTTTAATTTAAATATATAGTTTGCTAAAATGATATAAAAAACACATTCATTATTTAAATAAAAAACATACATTTACATATAATTTTGTTTGTTTTTATTTATTTTTAGTTTTGATTGATTTTCGCATACCAATTTACTTTGTTATCATAATAAGTATCGGAAAACCATCGCTGCTGCTGTCTAAATACGAGTCTTAAGCGATACTTGTACTATCACGTTTGAAAGATTCTCATTTGATAATATGGAACGGCTTTATTATTTTCTTTAATTCGAAGTTGATTGAAAGTTAGTTTGATTACATGCGTATCAACTATGTATGCACTTAAAAGTGTTGTTTTACATTTATAAGGAAAGCTGATAAGAAATTTCGGCAGTATTTTCATCTTTCCTTCTATTTATGCATTTTTTAGACTTAAATACACGTTGAAAGCACTGTGATAAGGATGATGTACATTCATTTCAATTCATTCGGATATTCATAGCGATTTGTTGTACATACATACATAAGTGTATGCCCTATTAAGCTTCCACAAATTGCATTCGTAATAATCACGAAGGCCAACCTTTAGTTGTACTCTTGTAATATTTGCATTTAAATTAAGGTAAGTCGTATATGCATTGGATCCCGAGGCAGGTGGAAAAAATCATTTTTCTTAATTTTTGTGCCACATGCCACGTAATGGGCAGCTCAGTGGCCCAAAATGTTAATCACCCTATTTGAGTTTTTTTATTTAAAACTTATGTTAATTTTTGGCCAATTGACCAAAAAAATTAGGAAGAGTTGATAGTTGTCGACATAGCATTTGCTTTGGATCCAGAGGCAGATGGAAAAGGAAAAACATTTTCCTTTATTTTCGTGTGAGGCATACGTCCCACATGCCACACAACATTTAACTCAATGGCTCGAAAAGTTCTTTTATTTATTTGAGTCAAAAAGATTTTACATAAATAATTCCTAAACCATAATCTGCATTCCAATACACAACATCCGTTGAACTTTAAAAAATCCGCTACATCTATTTTGTCTCAAAACAAATTAGTACATCAAAGGTTTCTTCATAGAAACAAAGAACAACGAATTACCGTGGAAATAAAGTAGTCCATGTTTCTAAATCTAATTATTATTGACATAGTTAACCGTAACTTTACTTACTCGTACTTGATGAGTTCTTATGCAAGAAAACAATTCCAAATCCCACCCTACTTTGGCAAAACAAGAGTCTTAAAAAAATAAGAAAAAACTAATATTAACTTCAAAAACTTAAGCTTGATCTTTTATTTTTGAAAGAACTGACAAAATGTGTGAAAACCTACTTTGAAATATTGAGATCGAGGAATCTCTAATGCTCGTCCTTCACATAGAACTCAAACTCTCTGTTATTTTTAAACACTGTGATGGAATACAGATTATTGACCAGCTTGACTCCGGCTTTCACTGGACCTAACTTACTACTCAGAAACCGGGTTCACCAACAATCGAGTTATGATTGCACATTTTCCCACCCACGCTGAGAAGAGAATATTCTTCTTTAGCCGACCTTAAGGTTAATGTCAACGAAAAGAAATATTCTGGTGTTTCCCCAGGTACAGTACAGTATCTCGTTTTTACTTTTAGAAGCTCCTATACATGAGGATATGTAAAACAAAACTCGAACAGCTTTCAGCGTCCCAGTTTTTGACCGTTTTCGAATACATCGGTCGCTGTGCAGCAGAAATGAGCGAATTCTTTCTTTCCTTTCTTCCTAGGACCACAGTTTATTTGATCACTGTAAACGTCTTCGAAATGTACTTTACATACATTAATAGTTACAAAGCGAGAAAAGACGATGTAGAGAAAACAGCTAATATTCAAACGTACTACTTAAAACAACTCATCAGAACTTTTTAAGAACACAAATGAATTATGATATATAATATTTATAAACATAATATAATACTATTAGTGCAAAACCGATCTATTTTTTGTTTTATTGTTGGATTCGGTGCAACAAACCGTTGAATAAATCTTAGCGAAATGTATTCAACGTCTACATTGCATTCACCTAGCGGCCTTTGAGATATTCTGCATGCAGAACTCTCGCAGATAGGTTTTTGCCCCATTTGACATGGTACTCATTTGAAAGATGATGAGTTTGTTTTAAGAAGCATGCTGGATTCATTAGTATGTTAAAACATATACTCAGTGATATAGCTTTGTATATAATTCTTTGTTAGATTTCAATTCTCTTAAACATTTGTATGGAGTAGCCTTAAAGCATAGTGGAACAATCGTCAAATCTGTGAAAGAAATTATCATATAAGAAAGTTGTACTAAGTCTTCGTTGGATTGATGGACAAAGCAGGCGAATTCATCGATGTCAATCTCTAATCCGAATTTTTATTCAAATTTAACATAGACGGTACGGTGTTTCATTAACTTTTTGGCAATTGTTTACTGCCTTAATACATAGTAACTTCTCCGACATGGAAAAATATACACCCAACATTCGCAATATGGCCTTGCCTTATAATAAGACTTTTCCATAACAAATAAAAAAATCTTATGGGAATTTATCTAGCAATCTTACTCGTATCATATCTTACTCACTCATTAAAGATTAAACTCACTTCCTATAGACGATACATCATCACCTTTTCTTCAGCCCTAAGTCAGTCTTAGCAAAGTAACTTGAAACTTATTTCTCCTGATATTATTTTGATATGACTGACAGAACCATCTACAATTTATAACCATCAAATCAGCGACCATTACCTTCTGAAAACTTGCATCCTCCATAAAATGAACGAAAACTGAACTTATTCTTCTGATGTAGTAAATGTTAGCAAAATAGTTCTCCTGCTTCCTAGGAAGCTCACTATTATCCGCATAAAATAATCTTCCCTTTGTTAAGTTTAAGAGCTCTAGGTATGGAGACTAGGGATTCTTAGACACAAAACCACAGTGTCTTAACTGCCCAACAACACTATGCCAATCTAATAAAATCGAGACTATTTCGAAGTGCATGTAAACCAGATAAGAGTACCTACATTTTGGCCCGAAGATAGTTACTTTTTCTTCCGCATATGGAAATCAGTTTAAGCCTTAAATATGTAATACTCCAGAGCATATTGTGGGACTTATGGTATTCCTGATATCCGAAATACCCAAAATATATTCAAGCGATTTCGCTATGTTATATTTCAGATTTGCAAATTTATATTTTCTTGGAAAAACAATAATAACTTGGTCTTCATATTTTGAACTAGCAAATTTATTAATAAAATACTGAAAACGTTAGCGCATAACAAAAACTTCAACTCTTTTATAATTCAAACATAGCAGCTAACTGAGTAATTTCACTTCAATCTATAAATGACACACGATTAAAATTTTGATTTTACTCGTTACTTTTATTTGCATTTTATCTATTTCATTTGTTCTCTCCTTACACATCACTATGAACAGATTCGCAACACTATACTTACGAGCATACTCTTAGGAGCTCGAAATAAAATTATTATCGTATATTACAAGCTACTTAAATAAATTCCATAAGTAGATTTTGTAAAACGAAAATAATACTTTCATTCTCTTATTACTCTTCAGAATCTAACCTATTTTATGTATTTTAAAATTAGTGCTGGAATAGAAAAGAATAAAATAAATAAATTCTAATTTCTACCGAAACGTATAGCATACTTTTCGTATATAAATAAATTCCATATTCAACGAATTATCACTTCCGGAAACCTTAAACTTCCCTTTATAAAACAGCAAGAGATAAATATTTATAATTGTATTATGCTTATAAAAATAATTGTTGTTTGCAATTAACTAATAAAAGCATAGAGGAAAGTATTGAATATTTATAGTTAATGGACAAAATAAAAGTTAAAACATTCCTCAAATACATAGTCAAGAGTCATGCAGCAGAATATTTTTGAAAATAATAGAAAACGATGCAAAATTATAAGATAAACTCGAAATAGAAGCTGAAAACATTCTATAATGACAGATTTGTGCAAATATCTAGACATGCTTTTGAATATTTCACTATTAAGACAAAATAAATTAATAAATAAATCAAAATAAAAATAAAAACAATATATTGTAAAATAAATTGAGATAAATCAAATTTTAATGAAATCCACTTTTTATTAAAAATCCACACATTCTGCAGTAGGATTTATTGAAAACAAAAAGATAAATAAAAATACATTAACTAATCTTAAGTATGTACGTGATATAATAAAAAAAAAACATTCGCAAAACTATACCAAAATTGTTTCATATTTAGTTCGTCGTTACAAGAAAATAGAGACTAGAGACGTTTTAACACAACTAAGTCGAATTAGTTTATACAAGCATAATGCCGGGCCTTACTGCAGGTATTGTCGCATTCAAATTTGTCAAGAGGAATCGCAAGATTACAAATATTTGCGATTTTATTTTGAGAAACTTTTTCATGACAGTTATACTCTCGAATGTTTGTCAGACGTTCGCTTTAGATGGGACCTTGGAAATTGAAACAAATACCAAATGGTATATCATTTATTTAATTATATTTCTAAAAGTGTAGGTACATGTAAATGGCATACAAAATAATTTCCTTATTAATGCATTGTTCTTAATTAAAAGTCTAAATGCAGTCCCTCTACTGACAAGTTCCATGAAAATACATAAAACCGATTCTAAAACCTATGTCTTATAAACTGAATCAAAAATCTGTTTCAGGACTTTTTGGTCGATTTTCATCAAGTTCCATTTGTGTTATCCCTGGCTCAGATTTCCCATTATTTGGATTAAATGACTTTAAACTGCCCAATTGCGCTCTTACATCCTGTTCGGACAGATGATGCAAGGGCACATCCGCGCGTACAGGCTGCATCCTTAAGTCCAATTTATCGTCATCGTTGGACTTTTTGCTTGTTGCGGGAAAGACTACTTGCGCGTATGTAACACCATTTGGAGTACTTTCTTGATTGGTAGTGTCCACTGAAGAGCCTGTTACAGAACTCGGTGATCTAAAGACAAACGGTTTTGGCGCTGGTCTTAGCTGTTGTAATGGTTTCGGCTGTGAAGGTGTTTCGGGTAGTTCGTTTGGTATCGGAGCATACAATGTTGTAGCTGGCGCGGTGACGTTATTTGCATCATTTGTTGGTCCGGGATTATAATCAGGATCGGTTACTTTGCAGTTGTAGACATTTAGGTTTTTAGCAAAAATGAAAACTAAAATGTCGAAAAGAATTCCGAGTAAAATTAGAATTGCTGTTAGTATGTTCAGAATGTTTCCGTGTAGCGGTGTTTCTCGAAGAAGGCATTCTGAATAGTTCTGGCTCCAATAGATGCATGTTTTAGCTGCAAAGAAAAGACAATAAAATGATTTTGAAGGTAGGCCTTGACCTAATTAGAATATGAAAATTGTTTCTAAAAAAAAGCAATCGATCATTCTATGGTGATAATGGCCAGTGTTTTCAAATAGGAGTATCTAGAAAGGTAGTGACCGTTATCGAATGATGTCCAAAGACCTTAGCCTCTATGAGTTTAAAATCTAAAATCATATATCATGAACTGAAGCCTACCAAGGAATTAGCCGCCGAAATCGCACAATCCATCAAGCCCTTAAACACTGCTTGTAACACAATGGTTATTCACTCGTCCAAGTCAAAAAATAAGATATAGTGAAGGACATTAGAGTAAACATCTTGCCATAGGTCTATGTCCCGACAGATTGATGCAAAGTAGGCTTGCATACTGATATCTTAGACTTCTCGGCATAATAGTATTAAGAATCCTTTAAACATTAATAGGACCCAACAGAATATGAATATGAAAATTTCAACTTAGGACTGAAGTTGGTAGAATGATTAATATTACCCACTAATATATTTTACGATTCCCCAACTTAAGTACAGTCTCGCATTGAGAAAACTGTTTTCAGTTCAAAAATCAGCATATATGGTAGATTGCAGAATTGAAACCATCCAAAACAACTTGAATTCAATAGTCCAGCAGGTTAATTCTAATCCATTAAAGAAGAATCCATTCGAACTCTGTCGAATGCTTTGAATTATCAAGCACAACATTTACCAGAATCATACAGATGGTACCACTTTTCGTTGAGATATACCATTAAATCAAAAGTAGACAACGTACTATCGGTCATTCGCTTTTTAAGGACTAGTTTCCATCTACTCGGAAACGGTCCAGAAGTATAGATACTTACTTGAAACGTAATTGTATCCAAACTTAGCTGGAACAAATGAAAAGAATCCAACGAGGAGTACTTTCAGTGCTAAAGCCATTCCCTTGTCCTGTGGCAAAACGCTCCGGAAAATAATTAAAATTTTCCCAATAAGTGTTGTAGCAAGCAACGCAGACATACTCAAGCTCGACACCTGAAATAGAATCCACATTTTTCTGCAAGTACTCTGGTTACATGCACCCTCTGTAGCTCGCATCTGTTTCCAGGTAGTCTCCGTATCAGCTCCACAAGTGCATCCTTCATAGAGCTGAAACAAATAAATTACATCCTGGTCTTATCCCATGCCATGAATCTTTAAACTCACTGAAATATCATTGATAACCGCATGCCTTTGACAACCAGCATAGCATGGCGAGAAATACGTGACAGTACTATTTTCTGGACAAACCGGCAGAAAAGTAGTCGGTGAGCAAATACACTGCCTGGAGCAGTACGGCTGAGCTAGCTTTTCCATTGAAAACCCAGCAATAGAACCAACATCACACCTGATAAACACTAAGCCCACAAATATTCCCACCAAACAGACTCCAAACACAATATTCATCATCGTCATTGCCCTAGAGTATAGAAAAACGCATTTGAATAAGAAATGTGAGTAACGACCAACTCCACTTACCTTGCTGATAGCTTTAGCTTCGATATAACCAAACCAGTAATCAATATCGCTGTTCCTGCACAAGGAGGCATCAAAAAATACGAAACAAATCTCAGATTCCACTCGTCCATGAGACCATCTTCCTCACTAAATGGAATATAGAATCTTGATCTCAGGTAGTTCTCCTCCTGTGCGGCGTAGTTAAAAACACCACCAAGCATGAACATCAAGCCCAGAATGTTAGTCATTAGTAACTTATTCTTAATCAATCTCATAAAAGTTGGGAAAAAACCAGTGTCGTCTATGTATGCAGACATCCGACTTCCATAATTCCTCAGCGCGGACTCCTCAATGATCCTTTGTGCCGTGTGATGCAGGACAGTTTTCACCAATCGACGTGGAAACAAAGCCAACAAAGTTCCTGCAACGAATATTAGTGGTCCCAATATAGCCCAACCTAACCACCAACTGGCTGATGCTACTGTCACAATCATTGTAATGAAATAGCCAAACTGAAAGCCAGTAATGCTGGCACAAAGTACAACTGCAATTACTGCTGGACTATCGATAGATTGAGAGTTATCATCGATGTAAGTGATGCCGATGACGATAAATGCGAGGTTACCCATTCCAATAGCGAATTGTAGGACGAATAAAAGGACTAAAGTTCCCATTCGACTTTGTTCCACTTCTAAAGATATCCGACTTAGTTGGGTGGCCGTGGTGCATAAGGTGTTGTCGTATGTAGCTGAAGCTATTTCATTTGTTGAACTGAAAAATAAAGTGGTATAAGTAGCATTGATTGGTTGTTTGAAAATGTAACTCACGTGGTCATGATAGCTGGAATAATAGCAATAACACAAATGACGCCCTGAAGAATAGTAATACCTCCTAGCCAGCTGATGGGATGAAATTTGTTAGCACAATGAGCGAACATCAGTGCAAAGATTGCTTGGAATAGTCCGCTGCTCACCAGGAGCCAATCTGAAAGAACAGCAACAATGAAACTTTTATTGAGTTTTAAAGCATTTTATTGGACAAGTAACTGGTTCAAATATTCTATATTGTCACGTAGACCTCTAATTGCTGAAAGCAGATGAGAGTGGCCATAAGGTGGAGATCTTTCACCCTTACGATTGTGTTTTGTCGGTCGGCCGTCAGACTTTATTAAATCGATGAAGTTTCAATTGAATACTGGATTGGAAGGAAACCAGGAGACTTTTCTCCGTTTAGTAGGAAAAATATAAGAAATATAGTTGATGATGCGCCCTTCAACGATTTCAGTTGAACCTGTAGAGAAGAGGAAGAGGAAGAAACTATGACCGCTTGGCGAAAACTTCTTCGAAGATCTTAGTGATTTATGAATGTGTAAGCCTCAGCAAAATAAGTAAGGCAGCCCTTTGAAAATATAATCGGAATTGTAACTAATTCTAAATTTACTATGAACTAGAAATAATTCAGTAAATTCGCCGTCGAATAAAAGAACCAATTGCGTCCAAAAATGTTTACTATTCTCTTCTCAAGAACTCTATTCAGGTGAATGCAATGGATCCATAGGGATCCGAATGAAGCTGCACAACCTGCCTACACCAAACTAACGTCCAAAACTCTGTTCCATATACATATGTATGTACATGTATATGTATTGTAGTTGTAAAAACTACTAGCGCTATAACTTTTAAACTATGTTGTTTGGCCAAACCGAAGTGGTCGTCTAGGGTCACATGTGTACTAGACTGTCGTTCGTGAACTTTAAATTTGCAATAAGTTACTTGGATTGCTGAGCTTCCTCAAAGTTACAGCCATACAGCTAGTTTGTGGACAGATGTTTGTCGACAACATGGTCTTCACTTTATTTACTTAGAAGCCAAATCCATTTAGATGCTCCTCTTCTCCATATCAATTGGAGCATCCAAACTGACTTATTGAACATATGTATTACCTGGAGCGTTGATTCTAGCCGTACGCATTATGTTCCTGACAAACCTTGTCCATGTTTGGAATAATTTCGATGATTGACGATCTACAAATAGTTTACGCAGATCGGCCATCGTATTGTGGAGCTCAAGGCAATTAAAGCCGTCATACGAGACTATAAGTTCTATAAAAACATGGTGAGTTCTGACTGTCGGATATTGATCCCATCTTAACTAATTCTGTGAGTACATCGAAATCGACGGTACAAATGATTTCATCCCGACGAATCGTGATCTAAAATGGCTAATCTGCATTGATAGTCAGGCTGCGTTAAAGACGCTGCAGTCTGACATCATAAAATCTGAAATAGTCACAAATTGCCCATTGTGCGGCATTATGTACACAGAAAAATGTCAGATTAGGTACCTGTAAACTGCTGTATAGAAGGGAACGACGCACTGCCCAAAAAATGAGTAAAGTTCCCACAAAATAAAACAACTGAAAGCATAAAACCACCAATCTGCGAGACCAAGAGGATTCTCGATAGTATCATGAACATGGTTGACCTAAGATGGTCCAACTTAGAAGTGCATAGGGTCTCTAAGGCTTTGTGAGAAATAATAAAACTAAGCAGATCATAGATAAGCACAGCGATAGGGATATTCTCTACTCATTTGCTTCAAAGGAAATAGCTTGATATGAAATAGAAACTGCTACATGTCTCGAAGGACATGACACGACATGACATGTATGGGAGAAACAGTTCTCAGTTCTCTGAGAATCTCAATGCTGTTATGCCTACTGGCTTATGATAACCTCATAGCCCTACTTTACCTGACCTAACCTAATCTAACCAATAACGATACTACTTAACCAGAAAGAGAGGACTGGCAGTTTCGCGTTTATTTTGCACAATTTGATTCAAATATGTTTCTAAAACCTCCCGATACTTGTATGATGTAATTTTTCAGAAATCACCGAAAAATTCTTTTGTTCATTTCCCTGTGCATTGCAAAAGGAATTCTTTTTGATAAGCTAAATGGGTGGTTTACATTGGTAGAACATAGGACAGTTCTTTTGGATGGTATTAGACCGTAAAAAACTACAGAAATCAGATCACACTTAAGAACCATCTTCAAAGAAACCAAGCCTCGAGACTAGAACTTACAGATACGGATCTAGAGTATATAAAGGACACGTTAAATGCCAGAGAATAACATGAAACCGTGGAAACTACCACCAAAATATTGGAAATACTTTGAAGGGCGTGAACTTTATTTTATAATTCTACGTAGCTTAACATAACCTACACAAAATTCTTCTATTGCCATGTTAAGCTACATGAAAAAGTGAAAACTGGGAAGCACAGTGGATTATACACTTCGATATTTTAGTTATTTCATAAAATTCTATGAAACAAAGTGAATAAATTAAACTGTGACACCTTTGTTACTTCGGTTAGTTACAGCACATACATACATATTCTAAATCACTAATCCCCTTCAATGTGTCATTGAAATTCGGAAAAAGAAAGTTCCTACACTTGTTTCAGTATTTAGTGATAACCTATTTATAACAATCATAACATACCAACAATCACTGAATCATATCCATACGCGATCGCTGCTTGTTTGGCGGATATGCGAAAGTAAGATACGGCAGCGCCCTGTAGTACACCAGCAATGGATAAAATGATAACAAACCATTTCAATGAAGCAAATTGCTGACACTTTGGACCACGACACCATCCCAGTTTTGATATTCCGCAATCGATTGAATCTGATAATGATTCCAAAAAAAAAACAAATATATTAAATTTATTAAACATTATCCGAACAATTTAAACAATCGTTTCTAACCACTAGAAATATTATTCGCGCTCGCCGTAATATGTGGATAGCCCGAATTGCGATCACTACTATCCATAATATTAATTTTTTCGTATTTATTATTCGTTTTCGATTTATTATTTTATTTAGTTTATAAAGAAATACACATAATAGTTTAATATTCTTCCAATAATGTAAGAACTTTGTTCGTTCTGAACGGAAAAATGTTTTTCGTGCGTGGTGCTGCAATGAGCTTGTATTCGGTAAAATGACTAATGACTGAGACAGGTGAAATCCTAATATCTGAAAAAATGATAACGATAGTGTAATATCGCTCTTATCAATTTATGAACAAAAAAAAAAAACAAAAAGTAAACAAGTCATTGCCAATCTTTTTACACAAACACAAAGATAGAAACAAAATGTTGATGAAGCCAATGTAGACTCCGAATGCATAATTTACAGGGTGTTGGATAAACTGGGAGTGAGGATATTAAAAAGTATCTTTTTCTAGTGATTATTAAATAAAAATATAGTTAAGATTGTCTTATGAAAGACATGTGTTGGTTCGACGCATTAGTTAAATACAAAAATCATAAATACACTTTTATCCATTTTTTTCATTTCATGCTTCTAATGGATTTTAATATATCTAAGATCACTGCGGCTTCTAACTCTATTTATCTATTTTGTTTGTCTAAAGCCCAACTAACGTAAGCGTCCTTGATAGATGTTGTATCGATTTTTTTCTTTCTTGTCTTCAGGAAAATACAGCAGATATTCGATACAGCAGGCTCATCTAGTAGGAGCTCTGATCAATGCACGATCACAAAAAATCATGTTTTGAGGAACAGTTCTTTGCTATAGGGCACGAATCACAAAAACACATGACATCCACAGATACCTGAAAATGGATCAAATATCGTACCTTACTCATAACTCAAAATACAGATTCCTTAGCTAGCTTCGAGACAAGTAGTGGAGATCTAGTTCTTCATGGAGAAGAAAAAAGTTAAGCAGAGTGTGAGGCATGATAAATATAATCGAGTAGGACTATCAATAAACTCACAAAGGACAAGATAAACACTTCTGGATAATATAACTCGGATGATAATATCGTTACCATAAACCTAAATGAGTGGTAAATTTATCGGTCATCCCATTAAAACGATAAATTGAAGGGGTTAGATGTCTTTCTTTTTGGCACGGTCAGGGTCTTTCACTCTGTCATAGAGAAGTATGCAATAATAAATGCTTCTCGAAAGAGCAAAAAATATGGTTGACTATCAAATTCCCAAGGAAGATTATAAACGGCTTTTCAATAAGGACATAGCAATTTTGTATTACAATACAAATGCACCCTTAAATTTTTTTGATGATCTGTTAATGTCACAACGTCAGTGAAAGTTTACATTTTTATTATGGTAAAGATCACGAACGAACAACGTTTGAAAATTACTAAAAATTACTACCGAAATTCTGAGTCGGTGCTCGCAAGCGCGCTTACTCCAATTTTCGGTCGTTATTATCGTCCCACAGGAAAGACTGAGATAATCTCTCAGTTCACATTACGGCGAATTTTGGGTAAAGATCTTGGACTACACCCTCAAAAAATCAAATTAACGCCGGAACTGAATCCTTTTGATCATTTGAAGCGTGGAAATCCAGAATTTTATCAAAAAATCATCTTCAGCGATGATGCCAGGTTAGGTTAGGTTAGGTAGATGCCTTGTGACAGTGTCACTGCTCACTTAGACCACAGTTCGGGTCCATTGTGCCCAATCATTTAACCTCGGAAACCTATAAAGTCCGCTATTGGAACCACCCAGATAATGATATGAATCTCAGGACGTCCGTCAGCTCTACGTTACCCAAGTCGTCCAAATCCGAGAAGAAGTAACTACCAAGAGTCCTCATTCTTCTGACGGATAGGGCAGGACAGTCGCACAGCAGGTGACGAACTAACTCAATTTCTTCTTCGTCCCTGCAGCTTTTACAGAAGTCATTATGTAGTACACCGAGTAGCTCCGCGTGGACACCAATGGCACAATGACCAGTAATTATCCCTGAAAAGACCCGTGTTTTATAACGACTCAGTTTCACCAGAGAAGTTGATCTCTTCTTGCTGATACCCGGCCATAGGGCCCTGGCTGTTGCGCATGTTTCCAGATGGACCCAGCGACTATTTGTTCGACCGATGGCTTCATCCTCTATTTTCTTCTGTAAGGAACTGATTGGGGTTACTACAAAAGGGAGAGCCCGCGATAGGTGCATCGCCGACCCTTTCCTAGCAAGTTTGTCAGCCCTTTCGTTTCCTACGATATCCGTATGCCCTGGCACCCAATAGATGGTCACCGCATTAGCTCTAGATATCTCATTCAAGACTGATTTGCAGATCTTCACAAGCCTTGATCTGATTATAGCGGAGTCCAGAGCCTTAACGGCTGCCTGGCTGTCTACATACACAGTAAACGTTATTGCTCTCTCTTATAATCTTAGCAGCCTTTAAGATGGATGTGACTTCTGCCTGAAAGACGCTGCAATCATCATTTATTCTAAAGGAGTTGTTTATTTCTAGGGCCTCGCAATAAACTCCGGCTCCCGTGCCAACGTCCATCTTAGAACCGTCGGTATAGAACGCCAACTCCTTCTTCATCAGCTATGATGCTGATTTTTGGCTTAATGGCTTTGTCAATTAGCAAAATATACATTTATAATGGACAGCAACAAACCAAAATGTATAATTCTTCCAGAGACTCCATTGCATCCACAAAAAGTGACCGTTTGGTGTGGACTTCATGCCGGAGGTGCGATTGGACCGTATTTTTTCGTCGATGAAAATGATCGCCATGTTACCGTCAATAGGGTCTGCTATCGTGACATGTTGGGAGATTTTTTTGTGGTTCCAACAAGATAGTGCCACATACCATACACAGGTCAAACAATTGATCTATTGTGTGTTACGTTACGTTAAGTCATTGGTTTATGCCAACAAGCCAACAACGTTAGAGGAGCTCAGGAACAATATGAACGCAAAATTGCCAACCTTCCCGGCCGACATGTGTGGAAGAGTAGTGGAAAATTGACTGCAAAGAATCGATCATTGCAAACGTGCTCGCGGCAAGAACGAGATCGAATTCCATATTTGAATTTAACATGTGTACTACACCCATATCTCAATATTCTGTGTTTTATTTAAATACAAAATTGTTATGTTCTTATTGAAAATAATTATGTAGGTATATATGTAATTCCAAATAGAATAAATGAACGCCTTGTTTCAACTCATGTTTCAAACAAGTAGGATTCCACTAAGAATACACCAGCGTGTATGATAAAAACAGCTTAATGATTATTTTACCAGTATTCAGAGCACTCCCCTACACCTGATTTATCGACTTTTTTATTCCAGAAAAGGTGCCACTTCTTCAACAACTGTAAGATATCCAACCATTTTAGGACACAATGATGCTGCACATGAGACTATTACGTCCTGCATGAAGCATTCTAAATGGAGCTGAGGATAAATATGTCCAAGATGAAGGCAACATATCTTACAAATATTGGTGAAAATATGAAAAATATTAAAATACTTTAATGCGCAGCTAAATATGCGTGCAGTGCCCGCAGATCGTGGAAAATACTATTTTTTTGGAGAAATTGTCGGGAAAATAGCGTTGCTTGAAGCATGTATGGATATGAAACTAATTAATCGTATATCCCATATTTTCGTTTACTTTGAAATGTGTGCGTTCTGAAAAACCGCAGAAATATTCTAGTTCTATGAACTTCAATACTTTTATGTCATATATATATGGAGACACTGTTGAAACCAATAGCATGCAATTCAGCGATTAGAGATCTCAATATCAGACTTCAAGCACAATATCTGTATAGCTGGAAATTCTCCTACGTATTGCTGATTTTTTTGTCGCCTTTCTAGTCATTGAAGCTTTTTGGTCTGGTGTTTCCTGTGACGATTCGTCCTCCAAAGAATTGTTGTACCTACCTAAATGTTCCGATTCTGTGTATTATTGTTTTACAATACATGTATATATACACCGGTAGTCCTACACGAGGATTGTTGTCTAAGATTATACCTCTATATGCACTTGATCTTGTTGAAGACTGCGAAACTCCTTTCCTTAAGGTTTGGTTTTCTCCTTTTGTCGGAATGTAATACCATCATTCATCATTTTACTGGACAACTGATTCATTGTCTTTCACTGGCCGGGAATTTTTGGAATTCCACAAGGATATTTTCGTAAGTAAGTATCGACTATCACGGTACCAACTGAGAAGGATTATGGACCATATTTGGGTGTCCATGACTTGTGTCACAACGATAGGGTTAATCTGATTGCAAAGGTTTCTGATTTCATAAACTTAATATCGAACGATGCCTTCGAAAACCTTCGAAATTGTTTTAAGTGAAAAACTGTTTTGCCTGTCAGGTGTGGAAAACTCAATGCCAAGGAAAGGGGAGATTTCATAAAAAAAAGAATTGTTCTAGTATTTTTGTTAGTACGTTAGCGCTTCGTAAACGTTAAACACTTCAACTTCATATCAAAAAACATTACATCGTGCAGCGCAGTCTTAAACAATCAGGGTGCCGATCCTCAAACATCAACATTTTGTGTTCATTGTTAGAGGAAAGAAATAAATTGATATAGAATTTCAAATTTATACCGACACAGTTAGAAAATGTACTGCATAATGCAAGGATTACAGGATATATTCATTTAAACTACTACTCTTAAGATTAGACAAGTTGTTCTAATTACTACTGTGAAATGTATGTGAATTTCGCAAAGAAATAAGCCCATGAATATCAGACATTTTGAAATAGTAGTGCAAAATGGAAAGGAGTAATACGAGTAGTATAATGTATCGAAAAGTAGCAAAATACTACTATAGCAATTCAAGCGAAAACGCTAGACTCAACCCACTGAATATAAAATACATATATGTAAAATCCAAAATGTTTTACAAGCCACCACCTGTTTCGCAGACCCAGCCAAAGCATGGAAAACTAAAATCAGTTTGTAGTTTACATAGCCATACAAATACGCCTTGGAATCATCTATTTGTATTCAATACAATACCTTATCTTATTTAAGATTTGAATGAAGACCATTTTGGAAACAAATGCTTTTTTGAATTACTGCCACTGCACTTAGCTGTGCCAGGCGTTAGTATTTCACATCTTTTTTACCGCCTATGGATTGCAATATACATATATATGTATGAACATATCATTCAGTCACTAAATCAAAATTTACTATAGACTCTTATACCTATACTATTAGTTTACAGCTGTGATTTTTCTCTGTACTATTTAGGTACGTAAACAGTAGTGAGTTATCGCACAAATAATTTCATAATTTGTGCGTTCTTAATACTCGTAGTTGATTTGAAATGTACAACTCGTATATGTATAATACACAAGTGAATAAACTTTACAAAAAAATAAGAAATCTGTGCCACAAAACGTCTGTAACATTTCATCATTAAAAGCTCAGCAGTAGTATTTCTTAGTATGTATCTTTTACTCACCGGCATGTTAGTATGCTTGATTAAAATGTCAGTGTCAGTTATTATTTAAAAAAAAAAAACAAAAATCCTATGCTTACGCTCTTGAAGTAGTAACGCGCTGCTCTCATCTAATCAAAGTCATAACAATTTAATTCCACATGCGCAGTTCCATTATATTAATCTAAAATTAACAAGTACTAGTAGATGGAAATAATCGCTGGAAGAATTGAAAGTATGGCACCACCGTCATCAAGAAGCATAGGAAGAGAAAATTTTCCAGCGCACGGTTATACACAGTATTAGTTGAGCGAACAAATCTCTGAGGATCGGGATTCCAAAGAGAGCATATGTACATTATATATTTTTTATTTATTTAACTCGGTACCAATATCTTATTTTGGTCAAAAAGAGTATCTGATTAATAAATTTGGAGTAAAGAGAATAATGGCGAAATAAATTTTAGGGGCGATAGTTAGATTTTTCACTTTCGGGTTACTTTCGTATTCAGTGTAATCTCTGGCAAGTGAGTGATAAGGTGTCTTCGAAAATGTATTAGAAGTTCAAAGGATCTGTGATAGTGATTATTTGTGGGATATAGCCTAGACAAGGTGACCACTGTTGCAAGGTAAGAGTTGTTTCATCTCAAACAATGTGATAGATAGAATTTTTTCTAAGAACTTCATATGACGTAGAGTAATCAACCAATTGCGAATAAATTTCTTGCGGTCTGTGTAACTAATTAAGATTGAACTATGTACATACATGCATGTTCTTCTGTGCGGTTTACTTTGAATTATTGTTGTGCTAATTTTAATTTTGTCGAAAAAAAAGCAAACACAATACGAGTTAGTAAAATACAGAACAAATGGATTACAAAAGAATCATTATACATTGTTAACGCTACTGTCCGAAGATTCTTATAATTTTTGAATATCTTCGAATGTTATTGTTTAGTTTGAGTGGTCTGCCTGCATATTTCTATGATACATATGCACTTATGTACCTATACGTATGTATATGGAAATGCTTAATTTCTTTTGGGCGCTCTAATTCAATCATTAACTCGTCGGACTGCAGAGGTTCCATTTTCCAGAAAATATCAAAAAGATATGATATGCTCTTTTAAGTTATCGGTTTTAGTGCTAATAAAAATAGGTAGAAATGCTTTATATATAAATATGTACTATAGTCCATGATATCGTTGATCACTTGGCCCTTTAACCGAAGGTTCGTTCTTCCTTGTTACATTGAACCTGTGAGCTGGGTCTTAAAGATCGGCTGAGTTCCAAAATGTAAAAAAAATAGTTTCGATGCGGCAGTACTATTCTCTTGATGCGCATCTGCTACGCAACTTCGATAATTTGTCATTTCTACATTTTACACTGCACAAGTTTGATGTTTCGGAATGTATTCCATACAAAATAGGCAGTTCCCAAAATTAAAATGCCAAACTTTGAATTAAAAATAAATTTAAATGAGTGATTTCATGCACAGTTTGCTCAGTAGATGCGCATCGATAACATTTAGGGTACGTTTAGAAACTTGCGACTTTATCAAAACTTTCTCATTTGACTTTTGGAACTTATGACTTTGCATCTATAACACATCTGATACATTTTGGAACTCACCCATCTTCTTAGCTAAGGAATTATTATCTATTCTTCTCTACTTTCGGTAATCTTTTGGCCAGCTTCAATTTCATCCATCAAATGACCAGTTGGATGGATTTGTGAAAGTTAATCCCTTTCTTGCTTGTCATGCGATATACATGTATATGTGGTCCAGCACGAGATTTGAGATATCACACGACAACCTTGCTGATGATCAGTTTTTCTATAAGATCTCCTCTGATATCAATTATGGATGCCGTGGCTCAGTATTTACAGCATCAGACTAGCGTGAGGAATGAGGTTTGATTCGCAGATAACAACAATGTATTTATTAGGGGTATATTAAGTTTAACACATAGTTTGTAACATAGAGAAATAATCGAGATAGACCCTATAAAGTATATATTTATATTCATGATCAGCATCAATAACGAAGTCGATTGAGCGATATCCTCTGATATCATTTATGGATACCGTGGCTCAGTGTTTAGTGCATCAAACTAGCGTGAGGAATGAGGTTTGATTCGCAGATAACAACAATGTATTTATTAGGTGTATATTTAGTTTGACACATTGTTTGTAACACAGAAAAAAAATCGAGATAGACTCTATAAAGTATATATATTCATGATCAGCATCAATAGCGAAATCGATTGAGCGATAACCTTCCGTCTGTCCGTATGTCACCGCCTTTTGGGCCTTAAATTTTGAGCTAGGAGGATGAAATTTCATATCTGGGCTGCTGAGAAAAAGATACAGTACAAGTGTAAAAATGTTTAAATCCGCTCACTGTCACTTTTTCATTACTTCACTAAATTATCCGTTCCAGACGGATTGCAGCATTTCTGTATGTTTTTTCATGGTCCCGGTTATCGCGTGCGTCCGACAAACATCCAAGAGTATAACTGTCATGAATAGCTGTGAAAAGATAAACCTTGAGTCCAATATGAACTTGATGCTCCAAGTTTCACAATCTCGAGGACAATTGAAAGGTCTATTTCTGCAAATCAACTTATAGCCAAGACGAGATTTCAATTAGTCAATGATCACCTTATGACACATCGCGCCATCTTGTTGAAACCACATGTAGTCCGAATCAATGTCATCCGTACTTTAAAAAAAAATATTCTTTAGTTTATAAGAAATGACGAAGTTTCATCTCCTCCAGCAAGGATGATTGGATGTCTATCACCGGTGTAACTAATCCAAAAATAATACTATACATTGATAGGTCAAATATGGACGTATTTGTCTATCGCCATTATGACAACATTGTTCGCATCTGCAACAACTCGGACCCGTAATTCGTAATTTCGTAATTTCGTTTCCGACCAGTATCCATAGTATAGGACCTTGTATTCCACCTTTTGGGGTTTTCTAGAGGCCAATGCATGTATTCAGATTCGGATTTCACGTCGTTGAAGGTCCCTTCTGTGATAGATCGGCCATAAGTATAGGCATGTTGGGCTGACGACATATCCCTAGGACTTAGTTTGGGGCGAATGTGCAAATTTTTAGCCTTTCCAATGTCAGAACAGGAACGAGTTGAGGCTTATTGATCACACCGCTTTGAGTGCGAAAATAACCTTGATTTCTCTCCAGTTGACGACTGCTATAATACTCCCTATTACTTTGTAGCATCAAGTGGAATATACCGTCAGAACCGGGTGCTATATAACATGGGAAGGAGTTGATGGTACTTTATCTTCATTCTGTTCGCCCCACACTCTAGTGTTTTGTACTGAAATATGGTACCCTGAAAAGTGTACCCTAAAGAGGAGTTCTAGATTCTCGGTGCATGATTACGTCCAGTAACCGCCATCCATTCATCCATCGAATTAGCTTTATGGTTAACTTCATACTGTTTTCCACTTCATTAACAGAGTCAATCATCAAGCGACCTTTTCGAAAATCATATTGAATCACAAAAATCGTCTGCTATTTGTCTGAGGTTTGATGACAACACATATCGTACTTTATTCTACATTCATTCATATGGACAATATAGGGGGATTTCATAGAAATCAGCGAATGAAAGCACTTGCCATTTGATAACCAAATAAACGATAAAGCGATTTTTAACTAATATTATGCATAAGCAGATTGATAGGAAAGAAACTGTATGTAATCCAGAGATACTTACCAACTAAGACCAAGCCTGTTAGCATAGGAGGCTTGGCCATTACAGTCATCCTAAACCACTTATGTCACTATTTATTCTGGAATTCAATGCAATTTCAGAGGGGAAATGTTTATTTACAAAATAACAGGTGTTACAAACTACCTACGATAAGTTCTCTGATAATGTAATCCCATAAAACACATGTATTTTCTATCATTTCTTAGAAATCTGGTTTAGTATTGTGTAAAAACATATTTCCATTGAATTACTTTAACCAAAAGAAGGTGCGATAAGTAAATCAATAAATTTAAACTGACCATGACAAAATTGATACAAAATACAACTTTCGTCAACACTTTCCATTGTTAACTTTTTTAAAGTGTTCCAAAAGATCGGTACGTACATGCGAAAAGTGTACTTCTTAACAATACTTCCAAAAAAATGACAAAAGCAAAAAACTGCAGTTATCATTCATGTACATATGTAGATGCGATCATTATTATACGTGAACTCAGAGCATGTCCAAAAAACTATCTTTCATAACATGGATTTTTTAGTGGAAGAAATTTTCCAAAAAGAGGTCAAAGTTTTTAAAGAAATACATCTTTTAACGAAAGCCCTTGTTTGGTAATTAACAAGAGCTTAGCTTATAAGATCTGCTTATTTATAAACGAAATAAATAACATCAACTTAACACAAATAAAATTCAAAGCCTAAGCTTAAGATGAAATGCAGTTTTCCAATGCTACGAAACCTCATAATCCATATTGGAGCTGAAGTTTATCTTCTTTTCTTAATATCTTGCAATGATAACTCTCGGATATTTGCCAGACGCTCGCGAGAGGTGGGGCCGTGAAAGAAATTTTAGGTGTTATCTGGGGATCGAACCTCGAACCCCTCGTTCCGTAGTCCAACGCACTAACCTCTTGAGCCACGGCTCAAGTTATTCCAAAAAAGTCAGTTAACATGGTGCGGTAGCTATGTTCATTGACTGTAACTGCGGTGCCAGTATCATAGAAGAAAAAGTATGAGTATAGGCCAATGACTTCTCCAAACTGTCAATTTGTGTGGCTGTTAATGACTTATAGTGCTGACTTGCGACAACTTTGCTTATTAACAGAGAAATGGGTTTTATCGTTGAGAATGATTTTGCGGTGAAACTTATAAAATCGTGCACGTAAAATTGTCGCTACCGAATGCTAACTTTGTTAAAAAATTTCAATGATTTGCAAACGTTATTGAATCGTATACTTTTTTTACATATAAGTTTTCTCAGTGAAAGACTTTTTGTCATAGGACGGCCATAAGCTCCTGGCCTTTGTGCATGTATCCAAGTTGAGTCAGCGACTAGGACCAAGAGAAACTTTCACAAAGGGAAGAGCCTGTAAAATATGTGCTTTGCTTGACATCTGCTCTTTCATTACCGGAGTATTCGTATGCCCTCATACCCAACATACCGTGCTTACTCTACATATCTCATTTCACGATTAAACTACTACGAGTCTAACCACTAGCTGGCGGTACTCTCTTTGAAGATAGTTAAAACAGTTTGTATCCTACAAGAAAACACTACAACCATAATTTATTTAAAAGGATAGTTAACTCCAAGAATTCACAGTAAATCCGAACTCCTACTTCAATCATGTATTCCCTATGGGTAATAAGGGATAAACCACGGCTACGCGCCAAAGAAATCATGTAATGGCGATGGGCTTTAACTCCATCGAAAGTATTTTCCAGTAGTCGAGACTTGTTTTCGACTGCTCTGTGCCATTTCATATGACCACCTCCCATTTGATGTGTTCGAGGAGTGCATTGCATGGTTTGTCGGGCAATACAATTTTTATTTTTATTTAGCGTAGATTGATCTACTGTCACTTTCTCTTTTGTATAATCACATCTATATTCTTGGTCAATTGCCTCATAAACCTATGGATAGTGTCAGTATAAAATACTGGGACTTCTTTGTTACTGACTTGTCGATTCATGTAGTGAATTTTAGTCTACCTATATGGTGTTTGTGACCAAAATCCTGTTACCTTTAGCCTAAGCGCAGTTTACACCATCATACTGCTGCAGTAGATATCCGGAGGATTGAACATGGTCTCCAATATTGGTTTGGCTGTTATTCTTATGGATGTAGACCATGCTCTCGATTTTAATGAGACTTGAAAGGTGTCTGTATAATCAATAGTTACACCACAGAAGAGACCAGTTCCTAGAAAGTTTAATACGGTGCAGACTGCCAACAATTGCATTGACACGTTCGTATACTTTATTGAAGGATCCCTCAATATCGAGAAACGCCAACAAATTAAATTCCTCATGGTGAAGGGATTTTCTTCTGTTCATACTGTTCATATTACTGTTCAAACTACATTGTGAAGAGCCATATCTATCGACAGGCTTTAAAAAAAACTTTCCGCAGCCTGGATGACTTCGCAGTGCTGCCAATCTCTCACAGAAATTCCGCCCGGAACTACATTCGGTTTACCTAATCTTCATTTATGTATAGTATCTGGATATCGAGAAATGCCGAGGTCAGTATTCCTCTAAGGTATACGTTTTATACACATCTTCCATAAGTTTGCCAAGGATAAGCATAGATAAGTTTACTATATCCATACATATGTATGTGTGTATGTATGTTTAATCTTTATTTTTGATAGTCTACTCTTTATCTTTCTCAGAATGAATTTACTTTTTTTTTTAAGTATTTACACCTTATTCCACGAAATTAAAGAAATTGTAAAATTTCTTTCATCAAAATGACTTTCATAATATTTTTGGTTATAAGCAATTTTTTGACATTTTACAACTTGTTATGAGATTAACGATTATTTTATTATGGTCAATCACATAACGATCTTGCGATATTAATATGCCGAATCATTGGAGACAAAAATTCACAATTTTCCTCACCTGGTCTCGAAGTGTTAATAAATAAATAAATGATAAATATATGATACTCGTATTGAAGTTACGCTTTTCGAAAATGTTATTGCTTTTTTGTTTATCAAATAATAAGTGGAACAATTTATACCCATGTACACATACGCCCGAAGCGCCTTTTGCATCTATAGCAAACTATAGTACATACATATGTATCTATATATATGTATGTAGATCTTAGATAAACCCTTTTATTGGCTGGTATGTAAGAAGGCCATCGAATAATGGTAGGTTCTCAAAACAATGACCAGTTGAGTCTGGGTAAGTAGTGTATAGCGTTTGGTAACCTCCTTAATAAAATATATGATAAAAATAATCTTTGGCGTATTTATTATTATTTTATTTCTTTTCATTTACTTCTCAGTTATTTACTTAACTAAGCGTTACTTTGACGATGCGACATCATTGCCATATAACTATTTGGCAACTCTTTTAAGTTTAAGAAATTATACAACCTTCTATAGGGGACATTCCCCTTAGAAACTCAGGCAGCACCAGATACATACCGAGAAAGAATCAAAAAGATTCTGTGGATACAGTAGAATATTTGGGAAAAACTAACATCCATTGGTATCGGCAAATAGCCGATGCCACCTTTAGATATTTGTGTGACCACAAAACCAAACAAAAGGTCCTTCAAAAGGTCGACAGGCTTAGGCAAAAGCTTAGGAAATCTTTTACTACTCTGATAGGAGTCATCATGGGGCATAAAACTTTGCCGTACCACATGCAAAAACTAAGTTTGACGGAATACGGTCTATTAGCTAGTAGGTTAGTAGGTCACCGTGACCGTGTAGTAGGTCATAGATTTATCACCACCCTTACTTCGCTTCCTACCTTCATGTCAGTTGAGTCGGTTTAAGACTAGTCTCAAAATAAACTGATAGTATCCTCTCCTCGTCTGCTAAAGCACAGTGACAGCTTGTAGGTGACTGCCTTACTTACGGTGAAGGTAGAAGGCTGCTGTAACTTTCAGTGATTCATTAAGGATAGACAAAACCAATTCAGGAGACCCATGGAAGAATAGCATTTCTTTTCCTTCTGTTAAGGGTGGTCTTAATGAAAAAGATTTGTGACGAAAAAACTTGGAGATTCATAATCTGCTTTACTAAGGATTACCGATACTTAATTTACGCTCACATCTTCATTCATTTCCCTCCACACTTGAGATCATTTGGCATGTTTCCTCTGTCCTGCAATAAGTTCATGCAAAGCAACCTGCGTTTTCAAGCAATTAGTCCAGTAGGTTGCTACCAACTCGTATTACTGTGAGGAAATTGTGTTTATTTCATTGGAAATTGTATCCAAATAATTAAAAGGCGTTAAAAAAAAGAGAACCAAAAGTTGGTTATTCAAACGACTGTAAATCCCATCCAAAATAAATCATTATAGTGGTTTCCATCACCTTCCACCCAAGCGGTCTTAAATGAATAATCCATGTATTTCACTTTCTAAGCCACTAAACTTAACTAAAATTAAAGTTGAAATTTCATGTATAAGCTCAGCTTATCAATATCTGCAAGTCCCTATCGTTATCAAAGCCACTTATCTAATAAACCATTCAACGAATTTTAACCATAAAATAATTGATTTCTCCGCTATCCGCAGTCTCTTAAAACAATTGAAGGCAGTTACTTGATAAGCTCGGTGTGGACATTCCTCAACTTTTCGGCTTGTGTCAGAACAATCATCAATACATCAGAACTCAGCAATTCTGGGTTAAGGGAGGATCGTAAAATAAGCGCATTTTAATATAATTAAATCAGCAAAAATGCCCACCACTCTTAGACAGGATAAGGAAAATCTATGCGGTCTCTCAGTCTGGCATCCACCATGGATGCAACGATTCGCAAACACAAAGATGTTTATGGCAGTTTACGGTCTTTTGGGAACTATTCAAGCGATGTCATACATGTACTTCATTGTAACACTAACAACAATCGAGAAGCGTTTCAAAATACCCAGTCAGACAACAGGTGAGTGGTGTGATTAAAAAACAATTTTCAAAGTGATATCAGTATAGTTGACCAATTAAATCACTCGTGACAAATTACAATCAGTTTCAATGTGACAAGTTCTTTTTAGGAATAATTCTTAGTGGCAATGAAATATCTCAGATACTATTATCGTTGATCTTATCGTATGCCGGCGGTCAAAGGAATCGACCTCGTTGGATAGCGTGGGGAATTGTTTTCTGTGGACTATCATGTTACATCATTGCGTTGCCGCACTTTATCTACGGTGCTGGTGAGGATGCATTGCATCTGACACAGGAGTATCTGGATAGTTTGGATCAAGGCAATGTGACAAGTTTTGTATTGGTTGTAGGTGAACATCTTGTGAATACCTTTCAAGAGATGAGAATTCAAAGCGATTTTTCTCATCTTGTTTAGAAATCTAACATCAAGCATTCGCAACAACTATGCGGTTCAAATCAGTCTGGGGCAGAATGCGACTCACTTCTGACAATCGTGCCGCTGGTTTTAATATTCTTATCCCAATTTGTTCTCGGAATCGGTAATACTATGTATTATTCGTTGGGACAGACTTATCTGGATGATAACACTAAGAAAACAAACACGCCACTGATGTTGGCGGTAGCCATGTCATTGAGAATGATTGGGCCAATCGTTGGATTTTTCTTGGGTAAATATTAAAATATTTACAGAAGTATTTTTTTCTTTTGTTTTTAATTGTAAATGCAATCTTTCAGGTTATGTATCACTTAATCAATTTATTGATACAACGAAAACACCACTTATCGATCGAAAGGATCCCCGGTGGTTGGGTGCATGGTGGTTTGGATGGATGATACTGGGAACATTTATGTTGCTTTTCTCAGGACTAATTGGAATGTTCCCTAAAGAATTACCCAAAAGCAGAAAAAGATTATACGATTCTGGTGTGCCACAGGTGCTGCGACATGAAGAACTCATACTCGACGAGGGTCTGCCATTGGGAAGGGGATTTTCCTCAAATGCTACCCTAGATAAGTGTCCCGCGCCTCAAACTGATTTTCCGAAACTCAAAGGTAAGTGCATTGTTTACAAAGTATAGACAACAAATAGACTAGTTTTTTAAGTGTTTGTTATGAACTTAGCTCTTCAAAGAATTTCAAACAAAAGTCCCTCAGCTCTTATTCATTGTGTTACTCGAGCTCTCTAAGTAGCACAATAGTCTCACCGTTGCGAACTATGTTGTAGTTTAGTTCATAAAGCCTACTTAGAACGCAAGCAGTACGATGGAGAACCGAATCATCTGATTTCCCGCAAGTCATTTAATTGAAAAAAAAATCGACTTTAATCAGTCTAATCTGATGAAATTGAATTGGATATCAAAAATCGATAAGTGTATCCTCATTTCGGTTTTTTAGGAAAATGGTTTATGGATTTATCAGTTTATATAGTGATATACCGTGGTATATAAATAATTAATCAAATATTTCTTTGAATTCGTTTTTGATAATGATAATTGCAATCTTGCCATACGCTGTAGTTAACGAATGCGAATATTTGTTTACTATCAAGCTGTGTACACGTTGCTTGGATTCTTATTTAATATTAAATGTCTAACAAATCTAAACTAAAACTTTTTCCATAAACGAGGTCTTCATCAAACAGATTACGATCACTTATCCGCTGCTTCCGTTTGAGTATAGAAGTTGACTGACACTTCTGCTCCCCTGGCTCTTCCACATAATCGTTCTCAGATTGGATGGTTTCATCATTTTCCTAATCTGATTAGAGAACGTTTAATATTCCCTAGACTGCAATCAATGCCATGAAAGCAGCAAGTGACATCAGAAGGTAAAGACTTTATTGAAGTGTTTGAGCCTTGCCCGAGCGATGGCGGGACATTCACATAAAATATGCTCGGCAGTCTCAGTATCAAGGCATGGTCATTAGTCAACATATGTCCGATTGGGCAGTACCACTTTTCTTTGGGGTGGTTTTATTGTGTACAGCTTACTTTACGACAGATCCATATATCTACAAACATATGTATCATTTTCGGAGGTTTCTCTAAAAACAAAAACAAACCGCTGCTTGGAAGATGGAAGTAGAGTGTCCTAAGTAAGCAGATATTTTGTAATTGGGGTCGCAAATTCCGACTCCTATCCCATTTGACATTTCAGATTAAAGTATCAATTGAGGGATTTAAGGAGTATCCCAATAACTGTTGGAATGCCAGCTTTTAAATGGCGATAGAGATTGATTCTTTCCGGCATGAAGTCCGAGGTGTATACTTCCTGTGAGAATAGTGTCTTGGTGAACGTTTAGCTCCTCTGATTGGAACCATTAATTTTATTTAACGGTTTGTGCGTTTGTACAATAATACTGGGTTCTTTTTTGCCCCTTACTATTATGACTAAGTTTTATATATAGCTTTGAGTTAGAAGTCCATAATTGTTGAAAGCGTTTAAAAGTGGAACCATAGGAGGGGGATAGGAGTCCAACTTGCAGCCAAGCTTTCCAAGTTCTTCACATATCAAATGAAAGGTTTAACCTACTTTTGGTCTAGGCTCTGACTAGAGTTAGAGGAGATTCGATCTTAGATTTCTGCATAAACAGCTAAAATTCTGATATTATTGCATCAGACATAAGACATAAGTTGTTGGATAATCCTAAACGCAGCGTCACAAAAGCTATCGCTTCTGAATCGGGAGACTGATTTTATGGATATGCCCATCAATACACAAGCAGAGTATTCCGCTCTTAGGGTGCTAAGGCAAGTCGTTCTTTAGTGTTTAGTAAAGAGGCAGTTATGTACACGTTTACGTAGTTTTCCCCATCAACCAATGGAGGAAATTCTACGAAGGGTCTTATATAGCCCTATACAACCTTTTTCCGTGATAAGCACCATATTTTATCTAAAGCACTATTCATTTATTACCATCAAGACGAGCGAGAAATTCAGATTTCTTTAGAAATTGAAGAAGACAGTTCTAAGATTTGCAAACTGAAAGCGAAAAGCCACTATTTTCGAAAAAGTATGTCCTTGAGCGTAACCTGTAGAGAATATCTGTGATGAAACCTCTTTATACATTATCGACACTACTTACATATAATATAATGTACTTATTTCGGTCTTCTGAACCCTCATAGGGCAGAGGGCGTCAACATTCTGGACATGAGATATTGAGATATTGATCTCAAACCCAGCTTAGATGTCTTAGCACACTTCCTGACATTTGGTGGAATAAGCAACACTTTCATAAGTGCGCACAACAGGGGTCTGGAGATCCTGAGCAACTGCTCTAAAAAAAAAGTAATGCCTCGAAATAAGTGCGTATACCAGTGGTATGTATCCCGACAATTGGAAAACGTAGACATAAAATAGCGAAGGATTGACGCATGGATAATATTTCAGACACTCTCATACAAAAGACTCCCGAGACATCATCCTTATTCAAATCTCTATACGCAACACGGGCGCCCATGAACTACATAGTTCGAACGATAGACAAAAATCATAGACTACCTCAGACAAACCTTAGGAACTATGTATATCTGTCGATAGGGGAATACCTCAAGGTGGGTTTATACCGCCTCTTTTATGACTGTTGGTATCGGCATTGAACAAAATCCTGTCAAGGTTTGACAGTGTTTTTTTTAAGGTAGTCGCGTAGGCGGATGACTTTTCGAAAATATAGCCATTGTCAGAGATAGTCGAACTGCTATAAATGTAGTCCTACCAGGTAAGAACGAACTCTTCATGTTGAGTTGTTGGACCCAGTCTTCTCTGGGTGTCAGTCCTTAGCAACATAGAAGGGATTACTTTTGTCAATAGTTTTGAAATGATTAACTGAACATTTATTATGTTAACAACACTGAATGCAAAATAAAAATCCATTAGTTGGTGAATGTCTGAATTTGCAATTTTGTTTTACTAAACAAATATTTTTTATTTCAGATTTTCCAAAAGCTCTAATGCGGCTACTTTGCAACAAACTACTAATTTTTAATATCATCTCCGGAGTATTTTACATTCTGGGTGCTGCAGGATACATGACGTTTCTCACTAAATACATGGAAGTGCAGTTCCATAAAAGTCCACAAAATGCGACAATTATCATCGGTCCAATCACAATTACCGGCATGGTATTAGGCTTACTAGGGTCTGGATTAGTGATATCAAAAAAGAAACCATCTCCTAGTAAGGTCCTTATGTGGAATGTTGCAGTCGGTTGCATTTATGTTATTGGACAAATATCCTATTTGTTCATGTACTGTGGAGATTCAGCGTCGTTAATGGTGGATGGAAAGTAAATGTTCACTTCTACATACATCTGTACAAGTCTTTAACAAATGCCTAATATTATTTTAGATTAAATATCACTTCAAGTTGCAATTCTAACTGCTCTTGCGATGGCGTCCCCTTTACTCCAGTTTGTCATGCAAGTAGCGACACGACATTCTTTTCTCCGTGTCATGCTGGTTGCCAGGATTGGGATTCGGACAGCAAGGTAGGCACACTAAACAAAAGCAAATACATAATTGAAATAAAATAAAATCTCATCTATCAGCTTTATACAAATTGCTCCTGCTTATCTGAACCAAAAGACTGGATTGGTGATTATTCAACAACAACTGTACTGCCAATGAGTACAAGGCAACTAGAAGACATTATCCCAAAAGAACCTCAAGTTGATGCAATTGATATTCATTTCACCTCAACCGATACACCTTACAACTTTGCATTATCAACTACACCAGGAGCCATCTCTAGAAGTCGGAGATCTACTGTGGATGAAAAATTATTCAACCACATTACACCTGGAGCCTGTCTTAAGGGATGTGACCTTTCGTTTTGGATATTTTCTATCGCTTCGATGATTATCAATTGGTTTGGGTCTTCAGGGCGTATTGGTAACATTTTAGTAAACTATCGAGCTGTGTCGACCGAGGATAAATCATTTGCGCAAGGATTGACGTTGATGATGATCAGTTTATTTGCTCTTATTCCCGGACCGATTATGTTTGGACGTATTATCGATTCAACGTGCATGGTGTGGACGAAGCAATGTGGTCAGAATGGAAATTGTCAACTATATGATCAGACACGGTTTCGTTACTTAATAAATTCGGTTGCAGTCGGTGAGTTTGTGAAGATAATTGGCAATTCGTAAAGATAGCGAAACAACCATTTACAATTGAACACGAAGTATGAGGTAACTAATGCGATACTATTTTTATTTTTTTCAATCATAGTCCTCACATGCGTGGGAGTTTTCTTTGATGTCCTTGTTTGGTATCATGGGCGCGATTTGGATTTATATGGTGAAAAAGAATATCAACGATCATCAGAAAATAGGAGAAAAAATAAACCAATTTCGCCGCTGCTTACGAAGAAGTAGTTTCAATGAAACTGTTTTTGTAAATACATGTTTTTTTATGTAATATTAAAATGTTTTTTTTTTAACGTTTTTTGTTGTATGTGAATTTATGTTTCGAGATTTTATTAGATATTAAGTGAAAGATGAAGAACGAAAAGGACTATTTTTTCCAAATAAAAATCATTTTTCAATGACTGCATTTGGTTTTTGTTTTTTTAAGGAATCTCTGAAATTACCGATGTATCCTCTACACATGATTTGGTGTGGTTTTTGAGCAAAAGCGAAGCACGCTTTTTCAAAGATGAAGAGCATACGCGATTTATTTAAAAACAAAATTCTTTTGAACTTATGCTGTTAACTCATTCATTTTTCGCTTTGGATAAGTGGAGTCGTCTACTTGGCATATTTTATTATCGATTTTTTTTGTGCGATGATTTATAATTAATTCCTTCGTGTCTCAAGCAAAAAACATTCGTCGACTTAATATTAAACATAACTTTATATTACCAAAGCTAGACACCAAGTTGTTTTTCAAAAGGAATGTTAAAGAAAGAACACAGAAAGGAATGACCGCTCTTTATCTCTGCAAAAGGACTTTTGGGAGAAGATGGGGAATGTAACCGCGTATTATTCACTGGATGTACAAAGTAATTCTCAGACGTCTCATATCCTATGGATGTTTAGTATGGTAGACAGCAACAAAGAGCTACATATTGCTTGCAGTATTTTTTTTTTTTAACACGGGAGTTGTGGATGATCCTTCATCTTCTTTCAATTTCGTACAAATCGGAGAAAATTCTGTTCCGAGTGGATACCATAACAGTGCTGTGAGAGTGCAAATATGGAGTGCTTGATACTTTATCCTTAACCTTGAGAGAAGTAAGTGTCTCTGTGGTGTCTATCAATTTTTAATGGTTGTACCTGAAAATAATTTACGTTAATACAAAGAAGTAAATTTTGGAGGATGCTTTTACGTAGATAGATATATGTATGTATGTATAAGATGTGTTGGAATAATTGGTATCTGGGACCATCTTAGTTTTCCTTTTCTTTATTAAGCAGTAATCAAATTCGTGTAATTTAGCGGGACTCCCGTTTTAAATACATACTATGATGTAAATTCTTTTCAATTCAGGCTTTTGAAATATCTCATAGAGCTTGATTACTTCAATAGATACAAAAAGAGAATAGACGTCTATTCTATACTAGCCGCTTGTGGGACAACTCTCAAATTTAAGTAGCAGAACATTTCAATCACAATTGTGTACAGTAGAATTGCGCAAATTCAGTTGACAGTAAGGATCCCTTTGACCTTTTCAACGCAACTTAGCGATCTCTCGACTATGTCCATTATTTATACTTGCCTCTTACGTTTTTGTTGTATCTAAGGATTTTTTGAACGTGTGCATTAAGCCCCCTTCATAATTTGTACTCGAATCAGAGCGATTAATTTCAATTCATCACCTCTTTTACCTCTTTCCCTATACACGTTCTGTCAATCAACAGTTGTGTATGAATCTGCTAAGGTTTTCTTGATAGTCTGCTTTTCTAGCTTCTTACTAATTTACGACACTTTTCACGTTTGAACAATAAGTAGTGCAGGTTACTGAATGCATCGTAGCTTTAACTGTGTAATTACTTTCTATTTTCGCCTCTCTCTGAAGTTTCAAGACACTTGACAAATCGAACCTAATGAAAAATGTATTGCTTACGAAAACATATGAATAATACATATCACAATTTCTCTTTTGTATCTACTAAAAGGTTTATGATTCATATCATCGGCCGACTAATGTCTTTAGATCGGGATTCTCATCTTGTTTTAGAATATCAGGAATTATTTTACTAATACCAATTCCCGACATCATGCTCTAATAGCTCTTAATTTTTTTTATTTTTAAAATTTTGTTAAAAACAAGATGAATTCAGTAACGCATCACTGCAATATTGATGCAGCATCATATCCATGACTTTCAATGAAACACATCACCTTAAATACACACTTTTGCTAATCTGAAGGAAGAATTTTTGTCGCTTTCAGAGAAAATGATATTTGAATGAATGAATAATATTAATTTGTAGGTCATATTTCCCTCTGTATTCCTCGGCAATTCCTCGATCAACAAGGATAAGAGGTCGCCTATGTTCTACTAAGTGTCACAAGACTATCCACACGCGTAGCCTTTATCGTATCCAATTTCATTGAGATCTATTTTTAGAACCAACTTTATACACTTACTTTCCTCATATCCGGCTAAAGTCTATAACATACCGATTAGGTGCATCAACTCCCACCAAACGATGGACGACGACGTCGAAAGGAATGCCATTCAAATAGATATCTAGAACAATTCAGTTTTAAATATTTTCTTTTATATTTTTTAGTTAATAAAAAAATTCTTCAGCGTATTTATGTGTATAAATATTTTTTTTTTTTTGTTTTTTTCATTTTTTTTTTTTGTATGTCAATTTATAATTTGTTTTGTTTTTCTTTTTTTTTATATATATCCTTATTAAAACAATCTTTAAAGTTGTTGTTGTCTTATTACAATTAAGCGATAACGTTAAGCAATTGATAGAAGTTTTTCATTTGTTTAGCTGTTATACACTTTGTCTTACTATTATTTTCCTCTTTAACTTCGATCTACTTGTTTGTATCCTTTGATTTATTTATTTTTTTTTGTATATATCATATGAATAATTATATGCACACACAATACATACACATATATGTATTGCATATAACTATTAATATGCATAATAAAAAATTTTATTTAAAAAACACATTTTAAACAATATATGTAACATGATTTAAAACGTTAATAAAATATATTCACTTCTGTGAAATTAAATTCCACCAAGAGAAGGAGGCTGTGAGTGAAGAATGCTTACTAATTCTTTTGTATTAACTCGTTTTAAAATGAAAATAAAAAGTATTAAAATAAGACTAATATACAATTATCAATGATGACTGCTGTTGTATCAAAAAAAAAATAAAGTTGTTTCTTTATACATGTATGTATTACTTTTTATTGCTTCGGTCATAAAAAAATGTTCTTTTTTTCAAACATAGCGTATGTATAAATTTATTGCTAAAAATTTGTTTGTAATTGATTTGAATTGCTTACATCAAAAGATCAATGAGTTTTTAGTTTAAAGAAAACAATCCGTTAGAACTTTCACATCAATATTGGATGAACCATCACCAGAGTTGTCAACAAATTATAAAATTTAATATTATACTTGACTAAGTGACTAAGTAAGTAGGAAAGTGGAGGTCAAATGGATTCGAATCGAAATAAAAACTCATTGCAAATAAAAACAAACTATTATCCTGCAATAGTTTCAGATATATGTTATATAACGACATTCCATTTTAAAAATATTAAGCAGTAAAAAAAAGTATCTTAGAGAAGCCATCATCGCCATACGTTATTGTTCGATATAATTAATAATAGTAATAATTATAATTTTAATAAAAACTAATCTTCTCTCTCGCTTATTTCTTTCCTGATTTTTTTTTTCTTTTGTTTTGTTCTTTCTTTTTTTTTTTTCTTTTTGCTATTTAAATTTGAGTGTTATAAATGTGTATGCGTGTGTAGTCGGAGTGTACGTGTGATTTAAATTTATTTTGTTTGTTTGTTTTTTCTTTTTTTTTTCTATAAATACAAAGTAGTAAGTAGTTTCGATTTTTACTTTCATCTGCGCGCAATGTAATATCTAGGATAACAAACCGAAAAGAAGAAGTGTTATGGTTGTATCGCATGGTAAAATGTATGCGGATTTATTCGATCACTTTCAACACCTTGCCGATGGCAATAGTTTTATCTGAAAATGAAAATAATAAAATGTATAAGAACAAGTGATTTAAACGTGTAAGAAAAGTTAAACTTACTTTCATCTCTAAGAGTGAACCTTCCCATTTGTGGAAAGAGTTTGAATTGTTCAAGGCATATCATTCCCGAACATTCAATTCTCATAATTGCAACCTGGTCTTGTTTAACAAATCTTGGACGTGTTTTTGATTTATCCCCGGTCTTTTTATCCACTAAACATATGAGGGCCTGAAAATGAAATGAAAAAAATATTCATATATTAACGCTTTTTGTGATAGAAGAGAAACTTATGATTGATAAATAAATCCTACTTCTTTTTATGCACAAAGGTGACTGGTGGGTCCAAGATACATACATATATAAACTCTGATGGTAGAGGAGCATTTGCCAGCATATTCCGAATACGAGATTAGTACACATTATATCAGATTTGACATTTATTTTTAAGCGCATTAGTCTGAGTTAATCGGCATCTACCATACTCACTTAATTGATCATAAGGCTGTTTAAATTCTTAAATGGAAAAGTGTTTTTAGAATTGAGATCTTTGCCTGATCTTTGATACCTCCTGTTATACCACTGATGGTAAAAAAAAACAGCTGTGTTTAAATGGGCAGTTTAAATGGGCTCCACAGACGGTTTGAGTCAACTGCCTGAAGATAATTATCGCACGAGTGTATTGGGATCCTGGTCTGCAATTATTCAATTCAGATCAATCCAGTTTGAACCGCAACAGACCAGTCAATCGCGACAAATAAGTTTCTTAAATCCAAGTCGTTAAGTACGAGTATCACAACTTTATAGTTTTGCTTCCTTACAAATCTGTAAGTCTCTGCCTGGGTACTGATTTCTCTTTTCTATTTAATCGGTCAAATTAGACAAATAGTCAACCATACTCCATGCAGAAATATTTACCGTCAATCGGGTCGAAAAGCCTAAATTTACAATTCAACATGGTTTGGAAAACCATCCTCATCCTGGGACAGGATGCAAAAGAAGGTCACATGGGCAATGAAACAGCCAACACACTGGCCATCAATATCGTACGACCTGATACAATCGATTATTTATTGTGAAGCTACGTGAAGTCACTGACTTACATTACTCGTATTACTCATGACAGCAACAATTGCACATAAAATTTGCACAGACAAATTGCGATTCGTTAAAAACAGTAGCGGTGGCCTTTTACTCGATATTAGTTGTTCAATTATTTGAATTGGGACTAGAAATGCTATATAAATTGGCAAAATGTTACCACCTACATCACGTCCCCAAGCACTGTTTTTCTTTTGATTTTTAGTTCTTAAAAATGTAAACTTACTTTGACCGTAATTTCTTCTGCCGCACAATGAATATGCATAACAGCTGAGTAACCCGCGCATATAATTGATTTGTGTTCTAAAATCACGACTTGAGCATCAAATATTTTTCCTGTTTTAATTGGATTAGAGGCATCGCATAAGACAAATCCAGGTGAAACATCTTCCTCTTCAATTCCCTAAAACAAATCAAACCACATGTCAATATACATACAGTGATTAAGAAAGTATGTGATAAATACCTTTAGTTTAATTTTAACATTTTCCCCTGGACCCACTGATGTCACTTCATCATCGTCGGACCATAACTGATCAACAGACACTTGAGTCTAAAATAAACAAACAAATGTTAATGAATTCATTCAATCCATATATCATTGTATATGTATGAACTTACTCTATTTGGCATAACCAAAAGATTTTGTCCCTTCTTTGCGCAGCCAGATTCAACTTTTCCCATAACAACTGTACCCATATCCTTATACTTATCAACAATGGGCATTATGAATGGTCCATCGAGTTTACGATTCAATGAAGGCAGCTCATCAATAAAAGGAATAAATGCGGGCCCTCTATACCAAGGACATAGGCTTTCTGAAATTTGTTCACGAATACCCGCACCGGTCAACCCTGAACAAGGCATAAATGTCAAATCCTTGCCAGCATTAAAGCCCAGTTTCCTGAGGTAAGGTAGAATTTTATCTTTGCATTCGTTGTATCGATTATCATCCCAATTGACTGTGGGATCATCCATTTTATTGACCAGCACCACCAAATGTTTAACTCCGGCAGTTTTTGCCAACATTGCATGCTCTCTTGTCTGCCCTCCACGATCGAAACCTGTTTCGAATTCACCTTTTCGAGCTGAGATCACAAGTACGGCTAAATCTGCTTGTGCAGCACCGCCAATCATGTTTGGTACGAAACTCTTGTGACCAGGTGCATCCAAAATTGTGAAATGTTTGCGTTCAGTCTCAAAAAAGGCTCGTCCCACTTCTACAGTTTTGCCCTTGTCTCGTTCCTCTTGGTTTGTATCCAATGCCCAAGATAAATACCAACTTTCGCGGGACTTTTCACGTGCTTCACGCTCGTATTTTTCTAGTGTTCGCTTGTCTACCATGCCGGTAAGTGACATAATTTGTCCACCGATTGTTGATTTGCCTGCATCTATAAAGGAATTAAGTACACACATGAATATTTTATGCTACCGCGATGAAATTATTTATTTGACTTACCAACATGACCAATAAACACGACATTTACGTGTTCCTTTTTGCTCTTGGTGTCTTCAATTTTTGGTAGTTTCTTTTTGGAAATTTTTGGTGTTGCTTCACCTTCAGCGTCACCATCTTCAATTTCTTCGGCTTCTTCATCGTCTGGTGTAATGACGGGATCCTCTTCGACGTCCCAGCTATCGATGGGATCATTTTCTATAAATAAACAAGTAAAAATAGATAAGAATTTTAATAAATCAATTTGTAAAAAAAAGAAGACAAAACGATCGACAAAGACATGCATCACCGAGGACTTGCGAGTCATTGCGAGCCCTAAAATCTTCGTCCCACAGATATGATTTCAGTGCTAAAAACCAGATAACGGTTACCTAAAGACACTATCCAGTTATCTTCCTATTCAGTGCACAATTTTGTAATTTTCCACCTCTAATTAAGCACTACACGAGAATTTCCTATCTGTTGCAAAAACAAAAACGACTATTCTGGTAGCAAAAGAATATATAACTGGATGTCTGCTGCTTTCATTAACCAATGAAGAAATCATAATCACATAAATTCAGGAAATGCTTTTTTGCCGTCAATACTGGAACGGTCATACAAATTTAAGCAATCGTCAGCAGTAGACTTTAAATTGAAGTTAACCTTAGTCATACACATAAGTGGTCAATGCTCCATGCAAAGCAAATCCATCTGTTTCCTTGCTCTCTGCTTTAATCGAAAGGAAATTTCACATGCAAATTTCTTTGTTTTGGAAGTAGAGTTGATCTGAAGTAAACCGTTTTTTTTTTTAAAGACAAGTATAGCAGAGTTGAAGATGTAACTCTTCGTCTTACTACTACAGCTCCTACAGAAGAGGCTCCATTTATGCATCACTTTTCACTTTTGTTCAGAGTTGAGAAAACAGCACAAAATGAAACGTAATGTGTAAACAATTGTTATGTGCCAATGTCCAGCCCTGTCCTCAAATTTGCCTTTTAAAATGCTAACAAGTATCATAACAACAATTTAACCGTAAAAAAGCAATTACTTTCGTTTTCATATCATGAATATGTATCCACATTTTATGAATGAAACATGGGATGAACAATGGAAAAGTATAATCAAATGTCTACGGTATGGATGCCCCAAGCATGAGGAGAAAGAAGAAAACCTATTCCATAAAAATCAGTGTTAATGCTGAGTATTAGGACGAACGAATCAAGGTCAGCTCCACTACCTTTCCGCTATCTGGAAGTATGCATAAGCACGATGGCACACATTAGGTTAAGAAGTGATATTTTAAACGTACTAAATTAGAAAATACATCAAAGCTTCGGGAACTGACAGGTTCTTTTCAACGTGGGACGAAATGATTTACGAATCAGAATTTCTTTTCCTTGAAGAATAAACAAAGTTGTGGAATACGGAATCAATCAGGGGATCAAGATAATTTCTCAATGTTCAAACTGATACCCGATTGTGGTTAATTGACAACACTACTTTATAGTCAAAGTACAGATGCGGATGTACAGAACTTCCCACAAAACGGCTAGACTGTCAAGATGATTAACGTAGAGTGACTGTAGCTGTAAGGGGTCGCTCTTTATCGTTCAAGGGCTTCGAGTCAGCCAGGGCCAAGTACTGAAATACCAGACCCGACACTGCCAAAAAGTCATCAGAGATGCTGCAGCGATATTCGGACACCACAACAAATCCCCACATTGATTGCCAAACTATACAAGTAGAAGAGAAGAGAAGAAATCAACTTCCCAAAACGAAAAAAGGAATGAAAAGCTTTCGACAAAGTAAATAGAAAGATGCTATCGCAGAAATGAGTTTCGTTGGGTCATTAGGTTTGCATTAGGGTGGCTGTTGATACCAAGATACACTTAGCTTTGTGATTGTCCATCCAATTAAACTAAAGTCTGAGAATGCTCGCTACTCCATCGAGAAAACTAATACAATCAACAGCTCTGGTCTAAACTTCTTAATTTCTAGTTGTTCCCACAAGCCGAGCCTTTCCCAGACCCCAATTTAGCGAGTTTTACGCAGACTTTACGGTTCATTCTTTTCAAATGAAAAAATTAAATAAATTTCAAATGACAATGATTCGATAAGAACATCATCTTCAGAGACAATAATATCTTCAAAAATATTCGTGTTATTGAATGACACCAACATCTCACAGTTCAGCATTTTTTTGTTTGCACCAAGTCCTGAGGCAGAACACCTTTATAAAAAGTCTCAGAGTGAGATCTTTGTTCACAAAATTTCGCCATCAGAAAGTGAATTCTATTTTTCCATAATTATGTCGTTGATTCGAAATAAAAAAGCAATACGGAAATAGACATTAAGTAGGCGAATGTGTTGCATTCCTCCGTCAAAACAAAAAATAAATTGCAAAACGACGAGATTAGCACTTCTTAATGACGACGCCTAAGGTAAAGAAGAATTTAGAACATTGTCTGGTTCATTGAACACGCGACGGTTGTTTTCGGTTAATGTACTGCGCTACTTCGTTAATCATTGCACAAAGTTACTAGATTTGAACTTGCCACATTTGCAATTACAAGATGATGTGTCGACTGGACAAGTATGCCGCGTAATTCTTAGCAAGGTATTCATGTATCGATCGGGAATGAGAAGTCGAAGACAAGTTGAGCTGACCAAATTCTCACTCTTGTAGTGACCACTTCACCAGTCTCCTGGTGAACCAAACTGAACCACTTAGGAAAAGCCACAGCAGCAATTTGAATCTAGACATTGAAACGTCACCAAAATAAATTTCTTTGCTTAGTAGGACGAGGCTACAAACGATACTACACGCATTGTGATTTCTATTTTCTAATCTATGTACTTATCAACCAAACACACGACCCGGAGCACCTTGATAACTAGAGAGGTGCTCAAGTTGCCACTCCGATGACTCACTCCCTCGCTAGAGGTTATAATCCCAACTCCGCCAGACCACGTTCTCTGCACAATCACAAAATAACTCCACAGACAAGAAGCAAATTTCACAAAAAGAACAAATAATAAAAACACAAATATATCAAGTCAATACCCATTCTGAGTGAAGTGAAAGTACGAGCTTGAGGTCTCTCCACATAGATTTCCAAACGGTAACTAGCTGAAAGCAGTTCTTGCTGACCACAAGCGGGAAAGTTTTACACCGAAAATCTATCACTAGCGACTACGAAAAATCAATCTCTACTTTACCAGCTGCAAACCAAACAGATAAAAGTATATTTCAAGTGCTCTACTGTTGCACTTTAGAGACCACAGAACTTGTGTTTTTTACCCGAAGAATAGCGAACACTTCAAAAAAAAAACGAAAGGAAAAAACTTGGTGGGAGAAGAAAAAAAAAACCCGAAGACGTGTCATATGCAGTCAGAAGACAAAAAGATATAGGTTATGTTCAAATATGGTTAATACCAAACGAAGGAAAAAACACTAACAGTTGTCAAATTATTAAGCATTTGACGAAAAATTGTGAATTTTTCATGGATTTCCAGTTATTCTTTTTGTTGTTTATTTGCTGTGTTAGCAAATGAATTGTCAACCGGTTAGGTGTGGACGTTTTTTTTTTTTTCACCCAACAACCCAACAACGTGAGTACGAGTGCCGACGACGTTGAGGTGGGTGACTGGAAAATGCACTTTTTTACGAAGAAAAATTTAATATTGTTACGAAATCATGAATTTTTTTAAACAAACCATTATTTTCGGCGATTTTATCATCAATATTCTCAGTGACGACAGGTGCTACTGCTGGTACTGGTGCGGCTGCTGCTGCTGCTGCTACTACTGCTGGTGTTGACGGCTGAGGTATTGTTGGAGTTGAGGCTGGAGATGATGACTGCGGCTGATTATCGGGCGATGAGTCCGCCGATGCTGGCTGAGGCTCTGTGGGGGTGTTGCTGGTGCTATTAGTGGTGCCCGTCGAAGACGTTACGAGTGGAGTAGTGGTGCCGCCGTAGCTGAAACTCGGCACAAATTCAACTGCATTAACATTTAATGTTGAGAATTTCGTAGACATTTCGCTGTTGCTGCTGTCTTGGGCCATTTTTTTATGGATTTCTTATGCTGAGATTTGAGATTGAGTTTTTTAAATGAATTCACAAGTAAATGCAGTATACTTGAAGAGTAGTTAAATTATGTTGAATTCTCTTTTTTAACAAAAAATAACAAAAGAATTCCTCGACGTGATACCCGAACTACACGCGTTTTTTCGGCAACACATCAGTCAAAATGGCCACGCATATATGGTAAATTAGTGCGGAGCAAGAAACGAACTTCGTTCCAGTCATGTGAAGTTTGTTGCAGTATATTTGCTCAAATATGACATTAACTCTTAATGAGGAGTTAGATGTGCAGGTCGTTGAGCTAATTTTTTTCTTTTCATATGCATAAAATTAATTCCATTTATAAAGAATTTAGCTGTCGAAATGTTTTTAATGTTTTTTTTTTGTGTATAAAATAGTTGATTTAAGATTAAATTTGCGAACCAACTTGTTTTCCATAACATTATACCATGGATTAACCCAAAAAACATAGAAAATGCTTCGGTTTTTCTTATTTTAATTACCAAAATAAATTTGCTTAAATTTTGTAGAAGGGTGCCGTAAGGAACCCATAAAGAAGCTTATATTTTACGTTGCCTAAGTTTCGAAGCTGCATTCGCAAGTATTGGAGCTAAATTCATAACTGACTGAAGAATATACAAACTGATGTTTTCAAATTCATTAAAGCAAATGGGATCAATAATTTTTTGAACAACTTTCACTAAAAACAATCAAGGATATCCTAATTCATCATCGATAATATGCATGCTTCAGCAGAGTCGAATTGAGGTCATATCCAAGAGCCTACTGCCATCTCAGCCCAAACATATTAGGAGAAGTTGTTGTCAGAATTAATAGCAGAACCAAATTAAACAAAGACCGTTACTAATTACGGGGTCAACAAATTAACTTGACTAGATTACCTTTGATAAAATACTTTTGAAATTGGTCTAGAAGTGTGGCGTATCATTACTTACCATATATGTACATATGCAGAGCACTCAATTTCAGAGCACTATCATTTTGAAAGGATATAAGGCGAGTAAGACCTTCGGCCTCAACCTCGACTCCAAATTTCCCTCTAGAGAGAGCTAGATAAAGGGTGACCTCATTAACCCCACCTCCATATCCATCTTCAAGGATGGTTCACAATTAGATGAATGTATGGACTCAGGAAATTTCTCAAAGAAACCTTTAATTGGCCGGTCCATGAAACTTCCCAATCACACAAACGTCTCCTCATGCAGCGTCTGTAGAAAACTTTGGGCTCAATACGACAAAAGAAGGACTAGAGAACTTGTATCGCTGAATAGACCACAGCTGAGTCTCCTCATAGGTATTTTCACAAGCCACAATTCAATAGCGGCCTATCTCAGAAAAATGAGAATCGGCACCACAGACCTTTGCAGAGGCTGTGGCGGAACAGAGGTAGAGGAAGACATTCTCTGCGAGTGTCCAAGCCTGAACAGAACAACATACTCAACTTTCGGAAAAGTATCTTCCAACGACCTCAACGAACTGGCAAACACACTACCTAAAACTACCCTAAAATTTTCCGGGTTAGACCTTCCTAGAACCATCCTTCGTGTTTCGCTCGCTACCCGTAGGCATGTTTTTTTTCTTCACAATTAGATTTAATGAGGCTGATAGAGCTCCGATTTTGAACTTTGCTCAATACGCCTTCAGTCTTCTAGGAGAGACCACAGTGAATTCCTTATTCCTTATTTTCAAGTGAATGGTTTGATCCTTGCGATAATTAAAGTGTAAATCTGATATAAAATTGGTATCCAGCTTGTCACGTGTAGAGGGGTCGAATCTAATATTTTCCAAACGAAAGATGGAAGGCCCAAAGGTCTAATATCTTCGAGTGAGAGATCACTTCTCGATTTCAGAGAAGTCGTATCTCTCCAGGATTCGAAAGTGTAGCTTAGAAGAAAATTTTATCAAAAGAACATACTTTGTCTATTAATAGAATTATTGATCAAAGATTTAGATTCAATATTCTCTTGTTTTAAGGAATTTCAGCTGGATAAGCTTATGTCAAGTGGGAATCTAAAATAAAATAATCATTCTATTAACAGAACATATGAAAACACCTGAAATCCTTAAAAAACAAAAAAATTAATTTTTACTTATCTCCATGTAGGCTCTGCCTTATGTAATTAAGGCTCACGTTCAACCACACAGAGTCATTAGCCCAATTATTCGAGTCTCGTTTTTCTACTTCGCCTCATCGTCGTCGTTCGTGGTTCGTCGTTCCCTTTTTACATTCGCCATTTGTAAGTTAATTGTGTCGGTGATGAGTATTGTGGCATTTTTGTCTTAATTAACACTTTACTAGCTTTCTCCGTCATTTATAAATGCAATAAATAGAAATATAATAAAGGTGGGATAAATATTACTAGCTGCAGTTCTTTGATTATGAGTCATAGCAACAATAATAACAATAATAACCGGCCACCGCCGCGCATTGATGGGATGGTTTCCCTAAAAGTGAGTACATATGAAATTTTTTCTTTTTTTTTCATTAAAAAATGGCGTCTTTTTCCAAAGCCGTTTAATTTTTCTTGTAAATTCTAAATTTTTATGAATTTTGTGCGGTATTTTTTGTGTTTGTTTGATTAGGTTGATAATTTAACATATCGGACGACACCGGAAGATTTGAGACGCGTGTTCGAGAGATGTGGTGAGGTTGGGGATATTTACATACCACGAGATCGGTATACTCGCGAAAGTCGTGGCTTCGCTTTCGTTAGGTAATCACATGGAATACACATTATTTATTGATTATATTTTATACAAAAAATTTGTTTGATTAGGTTTTATGATAAGAGAGACGCCGAAGACGCACTAGAAGCTATGGATGGTCGTATGTTAGACGGCAGGGAGTTGCGCGTTCAAATGGCTCGTTATGGACGGCCAACATCACCAAACAGGCGCAATGGACGTGGAGGCGGAGGTGGACGACGTCGTCGTTCACGTTCACCTCGACGTCGCTCACGTAGTCCAAGGCGCAGGCCATCGTACTCGCCGAGATCGAGGTCTCGATCGGCAACTAGCCGTTCTCCGGTACGTCGGACTAAGTTTTCACGAAGCCCTGTGAGAAAATCATTGAGCCGCAGCAACAGCCGCAATGGCCGTAGTGTATCTCGCAGTCGCAGCCGTAGTAGGACATAGGCACTGTTGGATGGTAAGTTTATTTCTTGTAATTTATGTATTGTGTCATATGTACAGGGCATTTTTTGTGAATAAAAATTAGCCACGTCGCGCGCCCTACTATTCTTTCATTTGTGTCTTTGAATAACGTAGGCCATAGTAGATTTTAATTCAATTAACATGAGAAGTCGTCGAAATTGTTTATGCAAAAATAAGGAGGCATACGCGGCGGAACAAGTTATTCCAGTTTTTGTTTTTATCTTTTCTCCGACTCTTCACAGTTCTGCGAAAGAAACTAATTAAGAGATATATTTTTAATTACACTGGTCGGTGCATTTTTCAACGCTCATTACGAATGTGTTCACTTAAACTCACGGAAACAGCGATAGATTATGCACATATGGTGTACAACAGCAATTAAATGCTATGCAACGCTTTTTAAGATTAAACTGTAATTTGTGTCGGAGACGGCCTAAAACTGCAAACATTTATGTTTTTTACTTGTTCATTCGTACCTATTATTTACGGGGCATTTTGGATTATATACTTATACATTCAACATTTTTCTGAGTTATTGACACGCCGTGCCAGCGCAAAACTTTGGCGCGAGTATATAATATTTAGCGTTAGGTTATGGTGCTTTTGTGTGTTAGATGGCTTACAAGCGCACGGTAATCTTTGAGGATAGCTACATAGCTAGAAGGAGCTTATAAAATTCTATCATCATCATTGAATTAAGAATATATTGGATATTTTACATTGGACACCTTACAAATGCCACATATGCTAGACTTGTCTATTTTACATTGAACACCAAAGGCCATATGTGCAGTGAATTGCAGGAACTACCAAGGAATTCTGAACGATGCTATAAAGGGCTTATTGTCTTCTGAAACAATACTTGTATAGCTAATCGCAGTTTGCTTAACAGCTTTATTTAGGCTTTCAAAAAACTGATGTAAAAACCAAAACTTTTTCGGTTCTCTAACATTGGAAGCAAGACCATTGTTCAATGTCCATGTCTCCACAGCACGGAATTAATAACTTTCGAGGAAATAAAACTGGATATATAAAACAAGCAACCTTTCTCCTTCAACAGTTTTGCTACACTTTATGCTAGTGCGTCCTACTTCTCTGTCTGCCTGTTTGAGTGGATTTAACTGCTTAGCGTATTTTGCAGAAAAAAAGTTGTTTTCCCGCCGTATGGTGTGTCAGCTTTTTCTTCTGATAGTTGTGTCTACATATGCAGACCTCATGATATCCGTTCCGAAAAAGTTACAAATTGTAACGAAATTCCGATTGCAATGCATGACACCATCATGGTATCTATGTTTGTACAGAAATTCTCAACGCGTATATGTAAATGTATTTACCTCACCAAAAATCGGAAAATTTTTCCGCGACGAATATCTGTCGGAGAACTTTGGAGAAAAAATCATAACAGACAGAAAAAATTGCAATACGTCGAAGGTAGTTGTGCGGCGTCGTACATTATCCCCTTTCGGAGAATTTCTCCGATATGAGCGTCCACCGTTCCGACACCCATGATATATAGAACTGTTCCCCAAGATGATACGTGACATCTATTTACGAATGTTTGCAGCTTTCACGTAAAAGTCATAGACACCTTAACTTCCAAGTACTACAACCATACAATATTACAATATTTTAATAAATATACATATATATTTTTCGCCCGCCAGACGTTTGAATTGTAGATGCTCAGGATGTTTGTCTTTTTCGGATTTAATTTTAACTCCATTTTTTTGTTCCAACTTCTAAATTGCGCCTACCTTATGTAAGGCGTGGCATTAAAATTAGACTATTATCTCCCGAACAGGTAAAAACATTCATGATGTATTCATGAGGTACTATTTAGTGGAATTGATCTTCATAGACAGCAATAGAATAACATGCAGTCGCCTGAACAATGAAGTCGCAAAGTCGATCAATTGCTTCTTGTACGAGTGTGAGTTAATGAATGATCGACTACAAGTAGACGATATTTTATGGCTATAAACTAAATAAATTATAATATATTCTTAAACGCCAAATTCTTGTTATCTTTTTAGATACCTTTGACATTTTTGAACCAACGGCTAAAGCTGCAACGGACCTCGAGTATCCATCAGACACAGGTACATACATAAAAAACTATCAAACAAATATAAAATGTATTTATAATTTTCTACATATTGTTTGATTTTTTACCTTACTATTATAATTTTTTTTTATCATACAAGTTCTTATTATTTGGAAAATAAGAACCATGCTTTCATAATACAAACCGACAAGATTCATATATTAAAATACTATATCAGAGATTCATTGTAAAATTGTCTATATACAATTAGAAAAGTTTTTAAAAATATTCTTATACCATAGAAATTACAAAGGACAATTAGAAAATACATATATAAACTCAAATTATTTAAAAACAAAGGTCTGCTCAAGAAAATGCAACTCAATAAAAATAACAAAAAAAAAAACAAATATTAAGTAAAATTTACTTTTGTAGTCGGTATGTTTTTGTATTTAAAAAAAAAAACAAACTAAAATTTAAAGTAGGAATTTCGCCATTTTAACAAGCACCATAACTTGTAGTATTGTGAGGTGCGTCCAACACGTAAATCGTATGCTTCGACATACAACGTAGGTGAATAAAAAGTAATAAAAATGTTCAATAAGTTGACTTTTCATTTGCATTCATTGTAGAGAGTAGAGTTCGTCGTATTTTCCATAAAAAAAAAAAAAAAAATACGTTCAATTGGCAAACCCTCCCCCCCCCCCATGTAAGGACAAACAAACAGAAAAATATTCTCTAGCAATAATAAAAATAAATTAAAGTTATCTATTTTTTTTTTCTGTTGTACACCTTCATCTAACCTTTTTTTAAAACTAACTTAAAAAAAAAATTACTTTTCATTTTTCCTTAAAAGACGTGATACTAAATATTTGTACTCAAATTCTAACGCAGGACGTTCCTGTCTGTAAATGTTACGTGTGATGCTGCTGCTGCCGCTGCTGCTGATTTGAATCTCTTTCTGTTAACGCGCCTGCAGTAAGTCTCTGTATGCAGCTGGCTGTTGACTCTTCTCGTCGGCAGTGTGTGTTAATAAAAGCACTCGGTATAAGTGGGTGAAAGATTGCTGTTAGGAGGGAGAGAGAGAGAGAGAGAGAGAGGGAAATGACGGTGGTGATCCGAGTTAAGAAAAAAATAATAATAATCAGGGATTGTGTGCTGAGAAATTGAGCCGAATCGTAGCAGATTAGTCAGTAGCAGAACACAAGCAGTTAATCAAATGATAACAAAATCGAAGTCATAAGCAGATACAAGAAAACTATACTACTAACCTGCCTTTTGCGAGTTACGTAATGATTTCAAACCGCCCGTCCTTGTGGGACGTTTCGCCACCATTAGCTTTGCGGATTTTAAGTAGCCGAGAAATTGTTGCTGTTGTATTTGCTGCCCTGACAGATCTTCTGAGGTTTCGGCCGAATGCAATGATTACTATTCTTTCATGTGGATATCCACGTTGCAAAAAAAAAAAAAAAAAACTACCAGTTGCTGCTTAGCAGTTTGCCGTTTTTACATTGCTTATGTCACGTCACACGTCGCTAAAGTAATTGAGAAGCCGAATGATATCACGTTGCTGAGAATATGGTTTGCATCTGTTTTCGCTGTTTTCCTGTTGATCCCTGAAATCGAATGTGCTGTTTGTTGCTGGTTCGTTTTTTGAATAAGGTAATTCACAGGTACGCCGCCACCGGGTGGGTAAGTTAAAACGAAGACACACCACATGGACTGAGTGACGACGGGGTAAGCGGATTTATATGTATGTGTTTGCTCTATTTATATTCCATTACAATAAATAAACTTTTTTTCTACATAACTAAAACAAAAATGCAGTTTTTATTTCAATTTCAAACATAAGTTCTTATTTCATTGCTTTCTTTTTTGGCTCAAGTCGTATTAGCAGCAATATTGTTGCATATTGCAGGGGGGCTATACCGCATCATATGTACATTATTTAGGCCAACTTAAATGCAGAAGATGACTTAAAAATTTTTCATGGATCTCTTGAAAATTATATACATAGCTTAGTCCTCTTGTAGAAACTAACATACAGTACTTTTAATAAGATGGTGTGTCGCCTCAATGCTGTTATTTACTTTTGTCACTACATACAATATGTATGATATTCACGCTATTGAACATACTGTATGATCAAACAAACGTATTTCTAAATACGAAAACCTCGCATTTAAAGATGGATACTTCAAGCCCACATTGAAGGAGTTATGATGAAAAGTCGGTGAAAAAACAGGTTAAGAAGGTTAAAAGGTGGATGAAACATTTATTTCAATGAAGAATCTGTATAGGAATTTGTATTCTATAGCAGATCGGGATGATCTTGGAAGTTACTTAACGATTCGAATGCGGTTTTCACTTTGTTTCACGGTTGAGGCTAATCGGCCGTGGGATTGAGAATATCAAAGGAGGAATATTACGCGTGCACAGAAGTTCTCTATAATCTTAATAATCAAGCGTGCGATCTCAGCCTGGGTTTTAGGAGTTGTTTGTAATTCGCTGGCATGTACTTAAGATCATACATTACCCGAAAAAAGTAGTCAAACAGTGTCCAATCGGACGATTTTACTGACCAATTCATGTCGACACTGGGAGTTATTGACGTAACAAATCAGTTTGTTACCCGTCCTGCTAGGACTACATGTCACCAAAGTACGTACACAAAAAATTGAATTATGTCGTGAGTGCCATTACCGATTGTCCCAAAAAATAGATTCCAATGCCTAAGGTAGTAAGGTTTGGCCTTGTTTTCCGAACGACTACCTAGTTAGGCTTTGTCGTTGCCATATATTGCATAAAATAATCCTCATCTACTAACATTTTAGAGGGAGAATTTGCTGTCAGGTCAGGAGTGCCAATCGATCAATCAGAAGAAAGTTGAGTCTTTCCCTAGCATTGATAGGAACTTAGCATCCGAGAATACAGGTGGGTTTTCGTTCTCGTAGCCATTAACATCTGTTACACGTTTGCTCTTTTTCGCGAGAAAAGGTAAAACAAGTGAAAGGTTGTATAATGACACGTACTGAGCAGCGGAATACGCAAAAGTTTAACCCAAAAAAAACGGCGTACGTAGCCAGCCCTATTCCGAAAAAGTTTACAGAAATTTCCGCCGCGTATAAATGTACATAGTTACCCACTAAAAATAGTAACGGAGGAAAAATCACACTCAGAGAAAAAAATGCAATACGTCACAGGTAACCGTTGTGCAACGTTTTAAATCATCGCCTTACGGAGAATGTCTCCGATATCTACATATGTACCTATATATCGATTCTACAATTTCGTACCAATCTGAGAAAATTTCGTTCCGTTCGGACACCGTGATAGGGCTGAGCATAGCATAGTATGTATGTATGTATATATTTAAACTAAAACGGCTCATTACTCAAAATAATCCGTTTCGTAAAATCGTTCTCTTTGACCTCCAGAACTAAAATGACAAACTATCTGGCTTAGAATAAGCTGTTGGGTTAGGTTAAGTTTTGTGTTCGCTAATCGAAATACTTTTATTGCTATAAACGATGCCGAACTGTTATTCTTGGAGATGTTTCCTGTTGAAAGGGGATGGGACAAAGAAGCATGTCTAGCGACGTACGTCTATCTGGTCCCTGTGTGTTTGTTGGAGGAAAATTACCTCGCGGCACGTCTCTGCAAGTACCAATCGCGTTGGGTGTTGTTTCTGTCCATGCAGATTCATCACTCCACGCCGATAATGAACTGTTTCAGTTAAGAATGCTAACTAGGAGTTGGCCTTACGAGGCTTGTAGCTGCATTGCATTAGTATAGTTGCTTCCAGACATGCTTTTTACCTTGCATTTTCACAGTAAATTGATATTCCATAAATTATATGGTTGTACTATACAGCTATCTCGACAAGAGATATACAACCCAAGCGTTGGATACGATATCTATAAAATCGTGAAAATAATTTTCATGTGTGGTTTAACTTGCGCCTTGCGATAATAAAAGATTTTTTAATATTGTCTTCCACCTACTTTAACAAATAAAGAGACAATGAACAAGAAAGACAATGCTGGAGATAGTTACTAATTTGAAGATAGTTTTATGAACTAAGGATAACCGACTTGGTTGAAAAAGGCTTGGTGTTTGATTGAAAATAAATATAAGTATCATTTCTATAATATGCCACACACATGGTCCTATCTAATAAAGGAACTTGAAAGACTTGGTTTATATTACTTATTTTCGTGCGATACTTTGTCTTGCAGCAAATGAAAATGTGTTATATGTTCATACATATTATTGCATATTGTGCCAGCAACCTCTACAAGAAATATTGATTAACAAGTACAGTGGGAAATCGCACTATAACGACACACAAAAGTAACGTAGCAACAAGAAAACTTTACAAATCAAATGGAGTTGTCGAATAAAAAGAAAAACATTCATTTGACTTCGATTTATTTCATTTTCAATTTTAGCAGCTGAAAAACATGATAAAAGTCCGTAACACTTGGTACAAACCACTCCTTGCTAATGAGGGCAAATTTGTTATGCCCTTACCAACACCGCCATTAGCAAAAAAAGGAATTTGGTACACGGGCTTAAAACCATCCGACCGATTATACTATCATCAAACTTTAAATTCAGTGCGAAAGTGTAGACGTTATAAGCCTAATCCGGATATACCCCGTGATTATTTGGATTTTCAATTACAATCGAGATACCATCATGGATTAGAATTGTTTCCAGACAAGGTCGATGCTGTTCTACAAAGAGAAACGGTTTCACAAGACACATTTCGTGTGTTAAGAAATACCCAAAATGTATTAATGAAAAAACCCGACACTTTGGGACATCCCTTACGAATTTGTATGACAATTATAAGGATTAAATTGTCCTAAGTATAATTGTATATAATTTGTTTTTCTTTCAGGCCGTCCAAAGGAAAAACTTTCACCACACAGTGTCAAACTAATCAACAGTGGACACCGCACTCAATTGACCAACAATGGATTTTCCAGGCAACCAGCTGACGGCAACTTCTTCCATTATTAATGCTGAAATAAGTAAACAAATTCTGATTTTATACAAAACAATTCTGTTTATTGGTACAAAATACACATAAAATCAAAAACTCTGCATGAACTTATTGATCCAACTTGAGGTGTTTACTGCGCTGTTCATCTTCAGTAGGGGAACTGGAGGATTTTTGTTTCTGTTTCTTGTTCTGATTTTTGTAGCTTTTTGAAATTTTATCATCACCAATCCTAGAAGAATTTTGTTGCAAATTTATGTAAAAAAAAAAAGATACTCTTACATAATAGTAGCCCTTGTGCCGGGGCCCCAATGCGCTGTGGGATTTTCAGGAAACCTTGATAAAGCATTTTTTCGACTACTTGGATTAGCATCGGGATGTACATCGTTCAGCTCGTATTGCATTTTGGGTGCAATGCTCAAAATCGCCTTGACGGGTGTTCCATCAAGCATTCGATCGGCTTTTACAGGATGTCGTTCATTCCAGCAACGTAAGATATCCCATAGTACCGAAGGTGGGGCGTTGGTTTTGATAGAACTCTTGCAAGCATGAGAAAACGAAACTTTGTATCCAGCATGCAGCAGTGCTGATCGGAATTTCAGAACTGGCATGATTTCCAGTTTGAGAACACAGCACAGTTTGTCTAAGGAATAATACAGTGGCACGTCTTCGAGTTCCTCTGCAACTACACTCAACATTCCAACGAGTCTACGATTTGTACCCAGCTTGTCGAGTGGTTCCTTTTGAATTTCCGCTAACAGTTCCTGGACGAATGATTTGTCGTGTATTGGTGCTGACCATATTGGACCACCTAACTGAAATAACAGCGATTAAGATTAAGAGTTTGAGGCTTAAAAAACGATTGTACTAATTACGTGATGCTTATGTCCGCAATGCTCACAATTTGTTCCAACTTGCGGTCCAGTGGGAATGCCAAATTTCACTTGATTTGGATTGTTCTCAGTCGGATTAGGTTTAACAATTCCTAAGGGTTGTAAAGTAAATGTTTCGCAACCAGTGCACTGATATATGATAGATTGCTTGCTGGCAAACGAGAAAAGGAAATTAGATAGTCAGTGGGTGCAACTAGAAAATAGAGATTCTGGTAAATACCTCATGCTATATTTACACGTTGCCTGATTGCTGTAAACTCGTACGAATATCCGAATATAAAAATCTGCTGAAATACTCAGCAATGGTTCTATGTACTTCCCATAACGATTCGCATGTCCTTCGATGGCTCGCAGTAGTATACGAAGTGCCTAGAAATTTAACATATTTTTTATCTTCAATACACCTATTTCAGTCTGAAGGGAAAGGAAACTAAAGGATCCATTGAAAAAAAAATTTATAACTTTCTCTCAAGAGAAACGGGTTGACAATGCTTAGATGGGTGTTCCAAATAGCAAATAGGTGTTGGTTATGCTATTAAATTGTTGAAACCTTATGTTTGCGCGGTTGCCAGTTGTATATGGAGTTAATATGAGATGACAATTCTATTAAAAGAATACAGGGTATCATGTGGTATATACTCACCATTTCGTGGCACGACTTGTTTCTTAAAGGAACCGATCCGTATTTTACGAAACATGCTTCAGGTGTATTACCAGCCAAGACAGCCATATCGGTTGCTGTCACCAACAGCAAGCCACCACTCGTAAGACTTTGTATTGCACCATCTAAAAATCTATTTGGACAGCCATACGGATCCAAATCAACTGCCGTAAAACGCTTGTCAGGGGTTGTAGAAAGGTACATCAAAGTCCTATGAATAGGTGGATGAATTTAATTACATAGTATGTTCTTAAATCTCTATACTTACATCGCATCTGCATTATTAGGAGTTATCAAATGCTCCACATCATTATGTTTTACGTTCTTCTTTATCGACTCAAACGCTTGTTTGGACAAGTCATTCGCTATTATTTCTTTGATTCCAGCAATTTCTTTCGCGTATCGTATGCTTCGCAGTCCAGTTGCTGATAGTGCTTCCAATATTCTCATGCCATCCTGAATTGTAAAAAGTATGTATTGTATTCATTCTACAGATCTGGAATTATTATGCTTGTTGTACCTCGTATTTCTCACCAGCCTTATATTTTTCTTCACATGTATCATCGCATTTTTCCATCCGCAAGGATTTATCTTTCATTCGCAAAGCCTGTTTTTCTTTTTGTATCCGCTTAAAGTAAGCATTTAGAACTGATATACTCAAGTCACGATTGAATTCTTGCACAGGATTGTAGAATACATGGCCGTCGAATACAATTTCTGTTGAACTTTCTTTTATAGTTTTTCGTGCAAGATTTGCTATCTGAAATAGATTTTTAAGCGAAGTGCATGTAATGAATATCAAATATACCCACATCCTGTGATTCCTCCATTCCGAATTAGTTTTAGTCCGAGTAGTGCAGAAGTTTGTCCTATTTACAACAAACAAAAAAATGTATGTATGTTCAATTGAACTGTCATGCAGTTAAGCAGGCTGCACGTTGTGTCCAGCTGTTTTTGACAGTGCTTCCGGCATTGCCAATACTTCAATATACAGAGCCTTCTTTTCCTGCCGGTGACGACATCACGGTCGAGATTTTTTTTGTAACCAAGTACCCAATTAAAGCGGTGATCCAGCATTATATTCAGAATACCAATACCAACTCGATGTGGAAGCAGTTTACAAAACAAATCCTAAGGCGAAATGGGTAGTGGGAGAAAAGGCGTCAAGGTTAGAGATTGTGTTTTGATGCCCATCTGTTGCGTCTTTGGGTAACTTTTTATTTCAACCACACACAGTTTAACCAATGTGCTTGGTAAAAGTGAACAAAAAAAAAATGGTTTGGTCCTTAGTTTAATTCTTTTTTTATTGCAGACGGAACAGTTAAGCGTTTCCATGCAAATCATTAATTAATGCGTAATTAAGCAATTGAAGTCTTATGGCAACTGCAAATACTAGTTTTCTGAATTTTTCCGGGCAAGATGATATTCTACTAGACAGTGTACTGAAATTTTAGGTTGAAGTTAGCAGACGTCCACTGTTTTGTTACATCGAACACACCTAGTCACATACTGCACAAATAAACACACATACCTTCTTACATGACAGTTGTTTGGTTAGGATTTTTCAATAAAATTTAGGTTTAGTCTTTTTCCTTTGCATTTTTGTTTAAACTTTCTAAAATGCAACAACTTTGTGGACGATTTTTATCCGTTCTTAAGAATCCTAGCCTACATAAGACTTACACATCATGCAGTGTTATCGGACGGCATTTATCGTTTAAGAGTGATTTATCTCTAGAGACATTATACCCAAACAGTAAATTGCAATTGTTCACTCCTTCAGCGGTAAGGATATGATATTTTATAGATTCTTAAATTGAAAAGTAATGTCCTTATAGCCATTGTCAACAGGAGATAAGTTTTCCGGGTATATTCCCATGAATCAATTGGAAATTACTTATAGTCGCAGCTCAGGACCCGGTGGCCAACATGTGAATTGCGTAAACACTAAAGTTGACCTCAGATTTAAATTAGCTTCTGCAGATTGGATACCCGAAAAGACAAAACAGAAATTATTAGTGGAGGTGAGTAGATGAATTACTATTGTTCTATCTATGCTTTGGGTATGCATATATGTATGTATAATTTTCAACTATCGTAACTTTATCTACACTATTTGCTTATTTCATTTTCAGTTGCAAAATAAGCTTAGCAAGGATGGATATTTTGTTATCAAAAGTGATCTAACACGTTCGCAGCAAATGAATTTGGCCGATGCGTTAGAGAAACTTCGAACTATTATTCGAAAATATGAAATAGAAGCACCTAAACCAACAGAGGAAACATTGGAAAAAATTCGTAGGAAGTGAGTTAAATTACTAAGGTCTGTGCAAGCAGTTAAGAAAAAAAATTTATTTTTATTTTTAGAAAAGAAAAAGCAGCTCGTGAACGACTCCTGATTAAAAGACAAAGATCACAAGTTAAAGCAGACAGACAAGGACCCTCAAATGTCGATTTTTAAGTTGCTTATTTTAGGAGAAGTTATATTTTGAATTAGTAGAAATATTTACAAAAGAAATACAATAAATCGAGCTACAAAAAAATATAACAAATACGTACATTTAAAATAATTTCAACATAAGATTCTTTTAAGTTTAGTTAACTTTTTAGGTCAGGACAAAGCAATTCATCCAAGGCCGGTGTGACTATAAAATGCCTTCTCTTTCTTTCTGAACTAGTCCTAGGAGTATCTGTTTCCGTAGAAAGTTGCTTCATAGATTGACTAATCTTATTCTTGGTTGACTTCGCATCAATTGGAATTGTTGTTCGATGTGTGATCTGAAAATTAAATATTCGGATTAATAATATACGGAAGAAGTAGGCTTCCTACTTTTGACTGAATTGCAATTAGGTGTAACTCATATAGACTCTAAATTTTATGAAAATAAATTATGACTATGTACCATACTTGATATTATACTCCAGGAATAATGTACGGAAGTTTTACCAACAGATAAAAAGAACATGTCAACCCAACAAGACTCGTATAGAAGCCTGTAGAGATAAAAAAGAAAACCACGTAGCAGAGTCACAGTCGGTGTCGGCTGCAGACTCTATAACAGCGGCAAAGACCAACATCCCGCTGTCAGGTAGAATGAACCATTATATCTAGGGGAAGATAGCCAAAACTTCCGTCCACCTGACCAAAACGAGGTGAGGATAGCAATATCCAAGCTTAAATCCAACAAGGCCGCTGGGCATGACCGCTTACCAGGCGGGGTATTCCTAGCAGCTGGAAATGATCTGGTAGAAAACATACATCAACTCATTTCTAATATTTGGTCAGGCGAATATATGCCTGATGAATGGAATCTCAGCATCGTTTGCATCCACAAGAAAGGAGACCCTCTCATAGGATACCTACAGAGGTATCAGTTTCCTCAACATCGCGTACAAGATTTTATCTGCCATACTGTGTGAACTTCTAAAACCCTCTGTCAACAACCTGATTGGCCCCTATCAGTGTGCTTTCAGACCACGTAAGTCCACAGTTGATTAAATCTTCACACTTCGCCAGATCCTGGAAAAAACTCATGAAGTCCAATTCGATACCCACCATCTTTTATCGATTTCAAGGCGAGCTATACAGAGCTAGTTTTGGCATCCCTGCAAAATTCGTTCGCCTGTGCAGGATGACGATGGAAAACGCTCGCTGCTCACCGAGACCTTTGATGTCAAAAAAGGATTTAGACAAGGAGACACGCTGTCATGTGATTTTTTCAATATCATACTTGAAAGGATTGTGCGGAACTCACTCAAAAGTCTATGCAACTACTTGTGTACGCCGATTTTATTGACATTATTGGCAGTACACAGCTATCACCGCTAATATTACAATGGAGGCTGCCCAAATGGATTTAGTTGTTACCGAGAGCAAAACCAAGTATATGCTACCAACAAGAAGGTACACACAACATCGACGAATTGAACAGAACGTCACAGTCGACAGCTATAACTTTGAGGTAGTAAGGGACTTTGTCTACCTCGGATCTGCTACAACATCTCAGCAGAAATTAAACGAAGAATAAGAATATGGTGTAAGTGCTTTTCGTAAAGTAAGTAGGATTCGGTGAAAAGATTATTCGCTGGATATTTGGTCCTGTTATTTAGTAAACAAAGCTAGGCTGCTAACATATGTATGCATAAAGAAGAGTAATAACCTATTTAACACTATAGACAAGACTATGGAGAGCCTGATATAAGTAAGCATCAAAATTTCTAACAAACTCAGTAAAATGTTTACTTACATTCTCCGTTATATGCTGATATTGCCACAAGTCCATCGAGCGAGATTTTTGACGCCGAATATTTGATTTAAATCTGAAATTAAGACAAAAGAATGTTTTAAAAAAAAAACAAAAACAAATTATTTGCCTTCGACTTTACTTGTGTTTAGTTGCATTCGTTGAACTTTTAGCTAAGTTCAAATAATACGCATCAAGATGAGAAACTGTACAATATCCCTTAGGTAAATTAAATTGATGATAGCCACTGCTTGGTGACCAAGTATTTTGATAAGAAGATGTCCCCAAATATTTGGTATGTGTACAATCACAATTTGAGCCCATATTTTGATCATGCTTCGGTAAAGGAAGATAATCATCAATAAATGCAGCATCGGTGTTAAACCCATTTTTATTTAAGTCACGTGCAACCTTAATATCATGTTTCCAAAATCGCCTATTGTTTTGCGAACTGGCTGGAGCGATTTCTTTTATCTACGAAGAAAAAAATTCTTCAAAACTGTAGAAATTTGCTTATACATTAGCAAACCTTGAGAACAATAATTCCCATTAAATATACACAAACTACATTTGAAATAGTCAAACACATGCTTATCCATCCCATTATGACTAGTTCGGCTGCCTGGTAATTAGAGTATAAATTAGTTTTCACCACTGAATTGTATTGAGTGCTATCGTCTTCATAGAATTTATATAGAAAAGCCAAGGCCCACAGCAGTCCCTAAAATGAATTTATTACTCCAATACTCATTTACCTATACATACAATGATTTACTTGTATATAACATACCGTATTAACTGCAGGCGGTAGAAGAGATGCTGAGATTGCCACTCCAATAAGAGATCCAATATTTCCACCAAGAACTCCAACAGCTGCTGCTGCTCCAGACGCCAATGCAGTGAATATACCAACTGCGATGGCGTGTAACTCGCAGCGAGAAAGCATTTCGTTGGTCAGGCCTTCTCCAACTCCGTAACGATTGTCAACACTGCACACTACCAATCCAAACACAAATCCAACGAATGTTGCTATTAAAATGCCCAAAAGTTCATTGAATAGACCCATTGTTCCAAGTGAGACGTCTTTTATAACAGTGCCGAAAATCGCTGCAATAATTGGTCCCTTTGGAAGTATCGAACTCAATATTAGCAAAAGACCTCTCAAAAACAGTTTGACTTAGTTACCATTAATGGTGATATAAGCATACTGGAAGCCAAAAATATTGAGCTGTCTTCAACCAAACCAAAAGATGCTAAAATGCTTGAAGAGTTAATAGTTAAAAACTACAGTGGAGTACAAAATATACATAATGTGTGAATCTATCTAAATTTGTTTTCTTATTAGGTTAGGGCTCCGCAAAGATGGAAAGAAATCCCAGCTAGACCTGGAACTTTGTAATGATTGAAATCTCTATGGAATCTTGCTAAGAGCTCTTAGAGAGCACTGAACTGATTTAACTGATAAGTTATTTTGTTTCGTGAATATTACAGCTCAAAATCTTGAGTGGCTCTTTGAGTGGCTTTTTGGTTAAAATCTAAGTTTTTACTGGTTTGACAGAGCTATGTAAGTTTTTACATCTTTAGAGCTGTCTAAAACAAGTAAGTAAAAAAGTAAAAATCTACTCAAAGGAATCGACAAACCATCATGTCTTTCTTTCTGCTTAATACTAAGCAAATATGTATGTACATTCATACATAACCTCAACCACTTTTACAAATACGAGTTATGAAAGCAATAAACTGAATTTAAGGACTTACGCTGCAGCGACGACCAAAACAATAAAATCAAATGTAATCGATGCTTCTTGTCTTACATTATGAACAATTTGGGCCACATTTAGCTTACATCGAACAGAGTTCATAAAACGATGCCAGCCGCTTTCTTTTTGGAGATTTATGTTTCTGAAAAGAGAAGGACGGTGCACTTAAAATTTCAATATAAGCGGCACTAAAATATTTACTGTCCATTGTCGTCTTCATCACAGTTCTGTTTTGAAGAATGCATTGAAGCAATACAATTCATGACCGAAACTGTTGATCCTTTACTTTCACCTATTCGCCATTCGACAAGTTTTTCCAATATGATTTCATATCTTTCATCGAAATCTATTGTAAAGGAAATCTAGAAATAAAATTAGAATGAAATTGAAGCATCAGCATTTGCACTAAACTAGACCTCCACACAACATCCAGAAAGAGTTTGTTTAAGAGTTTTGGCTTTAAAATCAGGGAATAAATTTCTGACTACGTAAGGGGTCTCCCAATGTTACAGGTTGCACTGGACTTCGAAAAGTCTTCGACAGTCTGTATATATAGCTAGGGTCCCATCTCATAAAGAAAGAAGGGGCACACTACCATGGAAATCACGGAATTTACCTTCCCTTCCATCGAAGCCGCTTTCGCTTATACGGTATGACTCCATAGTCAGGGAAATCATCAGTAAAGGGTCGAAGATTCGTTTGAAATTTAAATAACTACTTTCTGGAGAATTGTCGTTATCTGTAACTGTAGTTTAAGGCTTCAATTTCAACCAAGGAGGAGTTCTGTACCTGTCCTCTTTTGTGATAAACATGGTATTATCATCTCCAATGTCATACAAAGCGTTTTCAACAGAGAAAGAATTTTCATCTTGAAGGCTTGAGGGGCTATTCTGGTGCCTTTTACGGACTAGTCAATCTCAAACCTACCGTCATCAAAGGTAATCCTTAACCTAGAAAGCTGGTAAGCTTCTACTGTTCCTTTCGATAACATCTTAAGTTATATAAGTTGTATTTAGAGACAGAATGTCTGTTGAATAGGGTTTTATTGGCACCGGAATGACATGAGTTATGTAAATGAGTTTAGTAGTAAAAGAACTAGTAAAATTTATGAACTAAGTTTAAACTAAAGACGTAGCTCAGTATTATGCTGTCAGGGGACTCGTTTAGGTGCAGATTAGCGCTTTACATGCTTCAAATACATTTACAAACACTGTCGTCTAAGTATTGCCATAGTAGGTAGATCAATAGAGATGTCTCTGCAAACCTTGAAACAATAACAATTGTGTTTTTACTTAACCTTCTCATTCACCCCTCCATTCATGGCAAAACTATAATTTCAAATAAAGAAAAAAAGAATCAAAATTTATCATTGTCCTTGTCCTCATTACATATTGTGATGCAACTCTCATCGTGAATCATTGTGTTCAGGAGTAATTTGATTTTTTTTTTTAGAATTCAATAAATCTTCTTCAGTATCACTCAAGGGGTTTAATACGTATTGATTGAAATTTGTTACTTCTCACCTGAAGCTTCTGCCCATCGTTATCCATTGTCCAGACAGCATTATCGATTTGAAAAATTTGTAATAACTTTCTGAGAACAATTTCCATAGATGTCTCTGGTGCAAGATTCAAATCATACGAGTCTTCTTTCTTTTTGTGTGGGAGCCAACGTGCCGATGACGCCAACTCCTGGAGTCCCGCCCACGGTTTCTGCATGGGTGGCTGGTTAACCTACAAGCTAAGCATAATAATGCACTCATGTTCATGGTTTCGAACTTACACCTGACTCCATGTTCAATGTGCACGCTTCATTGACGATAATGTCACTACCAAGTGCGGGTTTCGTTTCAGATTTCCTTTCCTAAAAGCATATTATCATTATAACCAATTTTATAAAATCGTTTGCTTTGATTATTATTGCCATTTTACCGTCGAGAAAGTGCCATACTGCCCTTCTAGTGTGGTTGGAAAAAACAAATTTGCCGTATAAACATTAGCTGAATTAGTTGGATTAGAAATCAAGCGTGTCGATGTGGATGCAATGTCGCAAGGATCTGGTTTTTGCGATAAAGAATGTTTACTTAATCGATGTTCTTCTTTTTCGGTAGGTATAGTGATAACGAAATGCACAGCTGCCATTATGGCAAATTAAAAATGAAATGTTGTCGAATGCTTCGTGTTGATCAATTAGCGGTAGTTTAATGTCATATGAAGTTGTTTACAAATCATTAGTACTACACCTTGCATGACCATAAGTTCTTATGTACTGCCTATGTTTTAACCATGTGCACGCTTTTGAAAAGTTCTCTGGCAATTAATGTCGGAATTGTATACGATGAAATCTATTCGTGCAGATTGTCATCATGTACCATGTATTTGAAGCTATATCAATATTGACATTAAATGCACATTTTCTTTGGTAGTTACGTGTGGTTTAGAGTATACCTATGTATATATGTATGTACATAGGTATAACAAATTTTAATTAATTTTCTGCATTCGAGGACTAGATATTGTTTTTTTAAATTCCATTGAAGTCATATTATATGTGATCAACTCTAGAAGCTTTAGACATTATCTTTCAATTCCTGTAGGTATCCCTACCGTTGATCTGAAAATCTTCAAAATCTGTTGTTGTAGGGAGCCGAGGTTGGTACTCCAATCTATCTGTCGCTTCTTATGGGGATCTACAAGGCGATTGATCGGGAAACTACTGACTGCCTAAAACATGGATTGTGCCAGTAGCGCAACAATCAAGTTCGTAATGTAGTGCTTGCTTTACCTCCTCGTGGTGGTCCCCGGGCAACTACATGTATAAATCCTTATACATGTAGGCCAAAATTGCAAGTGCGAGATTGTCTAGAGTCTTAAGTCTAGACTAGGTAACCTGGGCCAGCAACCCGCGTTACCGAAACCCGCCCGCTACACAGATACAACGCCTCGGATAAGGACTGATAACACGTTGACGACCTTTGGCTATTGTACCCGGACTAAGATTAGTTTCTGGAATGTGAAGACGCTCCTTGACTCCCAGAGTGAAGGACCTCAGAACGCCAAATTCCTTCAATTGGAACATGAGTTCAACTGCATGAGAACGCCCAGGTTCAATATTGACCGACTGAGAGATCCCACAGTGCGCCAAGAACTAAGGGACCATCTTTCACGTGGAGTAGAAACAATCAGCAGCTCACTGCTCGCCACCATCCAAGATCATTGGTATGCTGTGAAAACTGTTTTCACATCAGGTGCAGAAAGGATTGTTGGTCGATCGCAAGGAAGTCATAGATCGTGGCTTTCTGAGGATACCTGGAGAAGGATCGACGGACGAAAACAGCTAAGAGCTCAAATTGCAGCAACTCCAGCAGCAGGGAGAATCGAGCTAGAGTCTCTATATCAAATGAAGATGAGAGAAGTGCAGCGTAGCGTGCGACGTGACAAGCGCAATTACATCAATGCGCTGGCTACGGAAGTAGAAGAAACAGCAGCGAGTTGCGACAGCAGAACCGTTTATAGAATCACCAAAGAGCTAATAGGTGGCCAAAGCTCTATTCAACACCCAGTGAAAGGCTTAGACCGTTCGTTGCTAATATCGGATGAGGATCAACTCAAGAGATGGAAGGAGCATTTTGCTTCGGTTTTAAACAGAGTATTCACCAGCAATATGCACCCAAGTCAGACTGAAGTATCCGTGGTAAGAAATTCCCGAATTCGCACCTCAACCCCTAGTAAAGAAGAGATCATTACCGCGATCAAAGCACTGAAAACCAATAAGGCGGTAGGACTTGATGCCATACCCGCGAAGCTTTTTCGAGCGGCGCCAACTGCATCGGCTGAGCTACTATTTCCACTTGTTGGGAGAACATGGGAAGCCGAGAGTTTTCCGGATGAGTGGAAGAAGGGAATGATCGTCAAGCTCCCTAAAAAAGGCAACCTAATGCAGTGCGAAAACTGGAGAGGTATCTGCGTGCTACCTGCTGTGGCTAAAGTAATAGCTAGAATTATCCTGAAGCGAATCAAAGAAGACTTCGAAGACACACTGGATGCTGAACAGGCAGGTTTCCACTCTGGATCCTTCTGTATCGACCACATCAACACCCTGTGGATCATCATCGAGCAATGCATTGAATATCGATCACCACTACACCTGCTGTTCATCGATTTCGAAAAGGCGTTTGACAGTGTCAATCGGGAATGTATTTGGCTTGCCTTGCGCAGGAGAGACATTCCTGATTAATTAATAGCTTTTATCAAGGCTACATACGATGGATCCACATGTCACGTTTTGCACAGAGGAAGGCTGTCTGAGGAATTCGAAGTCCAAAGTGGGGTTCGGCAAGGCTGCATTCTTCCACCAATATTGTTTCTATTGGTGATAAGCGATGTGCTAAAAGCGGCTTTATCGACGGAAAATGGAGGAATTCGATGGACTCTTATATCCGAACTCAAACACCTCGACTACGCCCACGATGTATGCCTACTGTCTCACAGAATAATGAACCTTCACCAAATGACAGCAAATGTGGAGAGGGAAGCTGACATCGTTGGGCTGAAAATGAACTCGGCAAAAACAAAAATGTTCAGCCTAGGACCGAACTCATCAACTCAGTTGTCTGGGTTTTATTCCGTTCCAACGTTGAATCCGTGCTGTTATATAGATGTGGAGAGTACCTAACGAACAGCTTTATCAGAGAACGGGTCATGAACCTATAGGCACAACCATACAACCACGAAAGTGGCAGTGGATTGGTCACACTCTCCGAAAAGGTGACAGGTCCATAGCTAACCACGCGATGCAATGGAACCCGCTTACTCAGGATGGCAGAATACGCGGCGGTCCCAGAAGTACATGGCGCAGAACAGTCGAGAAGGAAGCACGGCAATTGGGAAAGAGTTGGGGAGAGCTGAGGCACATTGCCAGAAACCGCACACGATGGCGCGTAGGCGTTGTAGAGGCCCTAGGACATACAAGGGGATACAGGACATAAGTAAGTAAGTTATGGAGCTGTTCTGATCACTTACCTGATTTATTCTATATTCTATTCTATGTATATGATCTTCCCTATAGTCTCTTCAAATTCCATTCTATTCGTCATAGGCATTGGAAAAACTCGTGCTCCATGTCGTTGATCCTGCCTATTCAGCTTCAATAGTGAGTCGTAAATTGTAATATTGGGTTTAGTTCTATCAGGCATTTAAAAAAGGATGGTCCGATATCGCTTCTTAGCGATAAATACCATAATAATATAATATCATATCATACTTCCTCGCAACGTACTTGTAGAGACGTCGGTCGATGTTGTGCCGCGATGTTTGTAGACAGCATATATTTCGTTTTATCCTCGTTTACAACTAGAGCAATTTTACAGCGTCTTCTGATTCGATGTTTGCGAAGGCGCCAGTGACTAACCAAGTACTTGAAGTTATTTGTAAAAAAATAAAAATTTTCTTAGATTGCCACCTACAAGAGCAGTCTCTAACAACACTGAAACACCCACCTCTTTACATTTGCAGGAACCCAACAATATACCAAAGAGATATCAACCCCTGTGATTAACTTCTGGACTTCGACCTTCAGCGTTACAAAGAAGTTATCAAAAGCATTCACCACACTGCGTGAGTTAACACAGTAAAGGGAATTATCTCTCGAAGATAGTTCTAGCTGATCGTCCTCCAATGGGGAACGTCGTCCACCACCCCAAACTAGGCCAACCTTAGTTGAACTGTATTAGGGCTGATGCCAACTACTAAACAGGTACCAATCACGCCCTGAAGCCTCCATTTAAGAAAAATATTTATATTATAGGAAATCATCCATCATAGAACTTGAATCAGCATGTTCGGTTTGTTAAGTTGATAAAGGCATTCACAAGTCTTGCATATTAATAGTTCGTATTTGATATTTCCGTATTTATTCAATTGGGATAATATTTATTAAATTCTATTTATTATACTTGTGACAAAGTTTTTGAACAGTAAATAGTGGAAGCTACTGTTTTTGCATTAAGGGCATTTTTCTTCAAATGCTTTATGTACATAGTTATTGAATATTTTCCATCCATTCCTCACTTTAATAGCATTTATAATTACATACCCATGTACATACTTCAAATATTCGTTAAAATAACTGCCATAAGACAACACATTTCCATTTTTCTAGCAAAAAAAAAAAAAAAACTTTTAACGAAACATATTCACCCACTACAAAAGCTCAGGATACATTTTGCCCAGAAAAGTAAAGTTTTCTTGTACATATCTGACGAAAGAAATTTTCAGTCATCATCTTTGCCTCTGTGAGAAATGGCAGTCGTTCTGTTTTATGAAAATAAATTCACAAATTTTCACAAAAACCACATTAAATTGTTTGCTGTTTATATAAAAACAGCAAATTTAATTCAAAATTCGTACGATCGGTTTTAGTGTGCTTTTAACCTAAACAAATCCGGTATAATCCTCTCCCGTTGAATAATCTTTTATCGTACGTTTCTTATTTAATATATTTTTTTTTTTGTATACTCGAAATACCCATTTTAACGAATTATACATAGAAATTGGCTTTTCGGTATCCTTTCTGTCATAATGGTTAACGTTGTTATGTGGTAAAAACGAATCGAAAATTTCTTTGTCATAAGAAATCGAGTCCTTACGGGATATCATTTCATCAACAAAAACTTTTAATTATAATTAAATTTATATCTTCAGTAATACAGTGGATTTTCATTCTGTACGTACTCGTAATGTGGTTCGTCCTTGATTGATTTTTCACCGGAATAGTAGTAGAAGGACTGGTGACTCCCCTTTCAGTTGTCTGGGTTTTATGTACAATTTTGCTTGCATAACCCCCATCCAGAGGAAAACAAACCCTCGTACAGCAGCATACAAGCAGCAGTGACAGTAGTAAGGATGTATATGGAAAAAGGATATCGATGGGATGGATGTCTATCTCAACAACGTGATGGGGTCGTATTGTAAAACGCTGTAAAGATTTCCTCCCTTGGTTACATAATAACAAGTTCTTCAATTGTGCTTTAAGATAGTAATTATCTCAGGAAAAATAGAATTTGAAAACGGAGGACAGCTAGTCGTTATCCTTACGGTCAACGAGCATATTGTGTGTAGACTTGAAATTTTGCACACACAAGAAAAATAAACTTAAGCAACTGTCTTCGAATATGTAAACTTGCCGAACAAACTGAAAGCATCAAACGATACAACCAACTGGCGAAAACAGGATATACATACATTCCTCTTAAGGAAAGCACAATACTGATGTTGTTTTGACATTACCTGCCTATAAAAACGGTTCTCGGACGAAAATCGGAAAAAAGGATACCAACAAGCCTGTTTACCATTGCTTTGAATTAAAATTCGATAGTTGGGATAACCGTTGTTCGTAGTGCTTTCGAGTAAAGACCTTCAGAGAAAACTTTTAATCAAAATTCAAGTGCAAGGACATTTTGGCGATTACATAAATCTACAGAACTAAACGGAATAGTGCAAATCAATTACACAACACGTACTGTGGTTATCAATAAGTATAAGAAGCAAAAGAAAAATCAATCATAACATCATCGGTTTCGTGTGAAAGCAGTCAACAAATTAATTAGGTTTTCATTATTTATTTTATTTTCTTAAGTATGACTTTGAAACTGTTGTGTGTTACAATTAAAAAAGTCGATAAGAATATCTGTGACGGTCGAAGTTAAGCTCGTAAAGTAATTTGAATTCACTATCGATATTCGACTTTTTCTAGCGTTTTTTTGTTTAAAGTTTGGCCAGAATTGTGATGTTTTATTTTGTGATATTAAAATAAATTGAAATAATAGGATTTGATGGATGGACGTTGTAGTCACAATAATGTCTATAGATTGGATAAAATAAATTGTACTGCAGTAAAAGGTGAGTCTTAGAACTTATTCAAATATACTTTGTCATAATATTTTTTTTTCTGAGTCCTTGAAACTGTTTAGGGCATTTGAAGATTTTGATTTACTTGTGTATGTACTTATATTTACTGGAATGTTGGAACTATAAAAACGGTTGATCGATTTCTGTGCTATTATGTAGTTTTAACCAAATTTCCTAGAAAAGTTTTAGAATAAATTCTACAGTACCTGGTTAAAAATCTGTGTAAATACATCAAAAGTAAAAAACTTGTTTGCTTTGAATATACTATGTGTAGTGTAGCTATGGTGTGTATGTACCTCGATTCGGATTAAATAAATGAACAAACTTTTCAAGGTATAAACCATAATTGGTCACTTTCCGGAAGCCGAGTAAAACCTCAAATAAACTGGATTAGTTAATTAATTCATTTTCATTTCAATGGTATGGTAATTGGAAACAGTGGTACGCAAGAATATGAGTTTGAATATGTACTTTGAAAAAGGGCGAAAGCTTAGTTTGCTTGAGTTGCTTTTGTTTTTGGTTTCTTTTCATCTTTCCATTCCTTTTGAGTAGGGGTTTCTAAATCATATGCGGAGAATTTAAAGCGATTACTTTTGTTTTTGGTTCGATGGTGGGGTAATTCATTGAAAACGTTTTTCTTGTGGGGCACCGTCTCCGTTTCGAGTTTCCGCAATATTTTTCAATTACCCTCATCTGATTGTATGTAGATAAATGGGGTTCTACGTCATGTTTGAATATGTCGACTCGCTCTTCTGCAATTTTGATTCAGAAGTATTGATGACTACTTTTTTTAACGTGGTTTGATGTACATACATACATATACAGATTTCTTATTCGTTTTCGTATGAATCTGTTCGTCGGAGGAAGGAAGAGAAAAATCTATCAAAGGACGCAAAGACATCTATTGGAAAAGCAGTGTAATTTCTTGCAAGTATTTGTCCCTTACAGCGGTAGGATACTATATAGAAAAAGTTGTTAGCATTCTATAACATTAACTAGTGTTGCAAAGCTTCGCGACGAACATCATTGAATTTTTAGTTATTGAGCCCCTGACGAGTCTCTGCCTGAGACACTGCGGGCTTCCATCCTCTTCGGTGCCGTGAATGCTGCTGCTAGTTCATCAGATCAAGGAGAGCTGGAATTTGAAGATTCTCTTGGTTGGTGTGTTGTCGTCCATTCGCTCGATTTGGGCGAACCAATGAGGTGTTAGCCTTCCGGACTACATTCACAACTTGGTACAGCTTATTGAGTTCGGGGTTGAATCTTTTCCTCCATTCATCATCCTCACATACATATGTATGTAGGTCGAATGCCAAATATTCTTCTTCTTCTTAGGTGGTGCTACAGTTCAGGGTGAACCTGGGCCTCCGATAACAAGCCTCTCCGGTTAGCCCTGTCCTTCTACTTGCGCGTGACCTAAGGCGCGGTCTTCCTCTACTGCGTTGTGTCTCCGGGTTAGATTCGAAGACTCTACGGTATTCATCCACTTTACATGTCCTAGCCATCTTAGACAGTTGATGAGTATTTTTTTCTGTTCTGTAAGCCTTACTTTCGTTCTTTGTGTTAGGAGTTTTGAATACAGTTGTTTTCCAAAACTGAAGTATCAGCGGTGTTCTAGGTCATCCTTCCCCGGATCTCCACTAAGGTGGTGTTTACATTTACAGCGAAGTACGTAAACTCTTGTAACTACCTCAACGATGTAGCTTCCGATAGTGACGTTTTGTTCCTTGGATGTCGATATCGTCTGTGTGTCCCAAACGTACTATCTCCTCTAGCACTAAATTTAAGAAATGGTACGGAATTCGGTGCATGTCTGGAAATGTTGCGAAGTGGAACTTCTAAACCAGGATTTGTATTAGCATAAAGATTTGTTATATAGTTCATCTGCGGGACCGAAATGCACATTGGTACGTGCCGATAATTGTGTTACAGAACGTCTTAAGACATTCAAATGATATGCTAGACAGGATCTTATAAGCAACATTTACCAGGGATAGGACTCTGTAGTGGGTGCAAGACATAGGATGGCCCTTTTTCCATAGCTTACATTCCAGGCGTCGGGCATGTTCACAATCATAACATCACCTCCATATATGAAGAGTTGCAACGGTAAGCCATCATTCCTTAGTTTCATAATAGCTAGGCCAACTTCCTCAAATGTGAGATATCTTCTTGCGGTGTTACTCTCTCTATATGATTCTCATTCAGTAGCTGTTGGAATTGTTTCTTGGGAAACGTCTGTTGCTCACGATTGACATTGTCGAAAGCCTTTTCGCATTCGATAAGACGTAGAATAGAATACAATCTCGAAACAACATTCGGTGACAACTGGCATGTTGTGAAAAGAAACTGAGCTAAACTAACCATAGGTGATTCAGGGGTATTCGCTGAGTACATATGTATGTACATCTACAGGTTTCGGCATGACAACCATCGAAGATACACAATATGTGTTATTGTGGAACTATGATAGATGAATGCCAGGCTTTCATACACTCTATTCAGCGCAACTTTTAAGTCCGTTTAAATGGTTGTTTCTTCTTATTCATCTGCTTATCTGGAGTGGGAAGGCAGACGCGTTGTCTTATACTTAAGTAGTACAGAAAGTGGTCAAAACACTCTCCTAAGCACAATACTTAATAGGCTTATAATTAAATGTCTTTCATGATAGATATGTACGTCTATCCTCCTTAAGATGAATCTGATCCAAAGTTTAATCCAGCAGCTCACACAAACAATCTTCAGAATTGTCATCTTGCATGTACACCAAACGAATCATGATAATTGCAGTTTTTTTGTAACCTAAAACCAAGCAACATACTAAATTTCTTTTCTAATTTATCATTCAAAATATTGGTAACTGTTACCCATTACCTTGAAGGAATGTCGTGATTGAAGTCGTTTTCCTCTAATGGCTAAAAATAAAAAAAAGTAAATAAATAAATAATAGATAAAAACCGTCTGCATGACATGAATTGGCGTTGAAGCTGGAATTCATTATAAACAGAACGAAATCACGCACCTGTTTTTTTTATGGTCTACAGCTGTTTTACGCTGCTTATGTGTACCTGTAGGGGTTTTTGTTTACCTTTCGAAATAGTAATCGCCTGTCGTTGTCACAGTCACTTTTGTTCTTTAATTTTAACAAAAAAGTGAGCCTTTAAATCGTCAATACTTCGATTTGTTAATATATTTAGGTAGAATAAAATTATACTTTTATTATTCATGCAAATACGAATATTCTAGTAGTATGCCTGAATTTTTTAAAGTTTATTTGAAAACCAATGCCAAAGTACACACATACAAACGACTACATCAGGATCTGGTAAAGAAAACTAAATTTGAGCAAAAAAAACTTAGTAAACATTGCTTTAACTTTATTCAATTTGGTGGCCAAGGACATTTGGAGTAGTCAGAATGTCTAACTCGCTTTTAGTTCGTATAATTAAGTACAATAGGTTTAGGCTTGTAACAGACCTGCAATATAACATTTTAGATAGTTTCATCAGTAGACCAATTTTAGAATCCAATCTCTCTAGTGCCATGTAGTAACATAGTCATTTGTCTGACCTACGTATGTATAGGTAGGGTAAGGACTTTTCCTCACTAAATGTGAAAAGAATGTTTTCATCTCTACATACAATAAATATTGGAATTTGGATTAATAGGTTTGACGTTGGATATTTGATTGTCCATAAGTTGATTGGATGGGTTCCGGCTTTGAAATTCTAGACATCAATTATTTCTCTGAAATAAGCGGGACTTTACTACTTAGTTTCCTTCTAAGTCCTTAAACATATGTATGTAAGAGGTTGGAACATAACTTCTGCACTATTAAAGCGTTCTTTTTATAATTTATTTGTTTTGTTTGAACTTTTAGTATTCTGGACAAAAGTCATGCTAATGAGCTTACTGAGCCCCCACTGAGAAGCAATGTGGGATGTCCACCCATTTAAACCATCCGTCTGTCCCCTTGTCAGTTAAAACTTTTCTTCACAGGGGACTAGGTATTCCTTTCCTATTCTACTTCAATTATCCCATTAGATTCCTTCTGCAAACTTTCTTGTCTGCGTAATTAAAATCATCACGATTGTTTGCCACTACACCGCAGCATCGCACGATTCATGGCTTTTAAGCATTTCACCGATGATATTTACGATGGTTGGTGGCTCGCTGATTTCTCTTCTTAGAATTTCTCTTTTTCCGGTGAACCTTGAGCATTGGAAAAACAGATGCTGGGAGTTTTTTATGCAGTCCCTGACCGCGGACTACATCGGCTGTTGTGATGCCTGTTAGGTACGCTTGTACGTTCTTCGTCATAACTTTTATCACGTGACAAGTGTGGTTATTTCTGTCGACATAGATCGTTTTCAGTCAAAATTTTAAAGCATTCCCATCGTTAGATATTAGGTTCACGAAACCTGAGACACTGACGACCAAACTCAAGCTATAGGCCATAATCATCCGCAATTGGTATACCTCCGAGTTACATACATCATTCGCGGGTGAACATTCGTTTTTGCCAAATTTCCAATCGAAAGCTATCAGAACATTTTTTCGATAAAGAAGAACAAAAGACCAGAATGGTCCGCAAACTGATTAACAGCTCCAAGGAGTCTCCAAACGAATAGCAGCTTCGGCCAAAAATTGACCTTCGGTCAGACTCTAGTTAAGATTGCCGTATAAGACTCACGCACGCTAAATTTACGCCTTGCTCCATCATGCGAGCCTCCCAAAACTCAGGTTGCTCTTTTCATAAGAAAAAGGATCGTTACCAGACAATGCTAATGTTGTTCCCTATAAGGATCTCGAATGAAGGCAAATATCTAAGAGTGATTCTGAAAAAAAAAAAAACATTATTTGATCAAAGCATTCCAAGTCGAAAATATTCAAGACCTGGGGGGCTCTCACACTTAAGTAATATTGAATCTATTGTTAAAGGTATGTAATTACTATTTTAATGCTTTTAGATACTCTTTATTATAAATAGATACAATTCCACAGTACAATTTAAAACCCAATATAATGAAGTGTAAATAGATTAATTTAGTTTTAAATTGAAAAAACCACAGTAAAATAAAAAAGTAAAATAAAAGGTCACGTTTCACAGAACATTAATTTTAATATTCTAACGCTTATTAAAATCGATTGTAAAATGGAGTCGTAATAAAATAGATAACACCAAATGCAAAAACGTACACTAATAAAACTAGTATTATATAGCCAAGGTCATAAATTTCAAACTTATTTGCATTGGAACATTGCGTACCTATGGCATACATTCGTATAGCACTCATGACCTTCAGACGAATCTATTCTTTTTTTTCTTTCCACGAAAGGACAATTCCCTGGAGGACTGCTTGGCGCCACGTTCACTTATCGTTGCGTGGGTTGTCGGGCACGTTTCTCTTTCCCTTATATGTATGTATGTATGTATGTATGAAACAATATTTTCTGAAAACGAAATAAAACTTGCATGCAACGGTTATTTTAAAACCCTGGTCATACTCGTTTCCCTACCACCCTACAGAAGGAGAAAAAATCGAATCGGATGGTGTCACCACTTTTTACAATATAACTTTTGAACTGCTACAGGGAGAAACATTATAAATTATATTTTGGGCAGACAATTTAATAATAAAAGTTAAAAAATTGCTTTATTAAATTATGCTTCTGATTATGACCCATTTACCCGGCAGCGCATGAAAGCAGGGAAGGTCGTTCTTCGTTGTTATAGTACGAAGACGGATCGTTTTTGAAAATTTCTCCGTCCTTACAGTTCCTCACTATCTTAAGGAATATACTTGATGATTGATTCATGTATGTCAAAGTCAAAAAGACTGGCTTCCCAAAAATTTGAAGATGGTCAAAATATTTCTCAAAAATTATGCAAGCATTATTCTTTTTACTTTTAATAAGTGATTGTATGGAATTATGTGTGAAGGGTTTCAGACTTTACCACAATATGGCGGATAGTATCTTTTACGCGATGTTGAGGAGACTGATACGTCTGTAGTTGGCACAATTCAGGTGGTCTCCCTTCTTCTGAATCTTAGAAAAGAGTTGGTGTATGCTCTCTACCAGATGATTTGCAGCTGCCTTGAATATCTTGGCTCGCTAAGCTATCAGGCCCACCAGTCTTGTTGGACTTAAGCTTGGATATTGTTTTGGTCTTTGTTTTGCTGAGGTGGACAGAAGATTTATCTATCACCGTTTAGATTAAATGGTTCATTCTGCCTGACATCCCGATGTTGGTCTTCGTTGGCATTATACAGTCTAGCTCCAACCGGAGCCTATAATAAAGCGGAGAATGCTGCTGAAGCTCTATATGTCGTTTGTCCCTAAGTAAAGCAATATTCTTTGGGACAGGACCATTAGATATAGGGGAGATGGAGAACCATTTCCTGCTTCTCTTTTTCATGCAGCTGCTGCCGAAGTCTTTTGAGAAGAGGCCTAATTTATCGGCTTGTAGGCCTATCAGGAAGTGTTCAGTGAGGACACCGATAACGTAGCTGGTCTCCGATTGCATTAACATAGCCAACTCGGTACGTACTCATTTACGACCTAGCCTATGGCAGATCTGTTTTCATTGCACTTCGAGTCATTTTCCCATCTACATACATACGATTCGTTATCGCTATAGCGTTCAGCGCTGATATATATTTGTATATAGCAGAGGGCATTCCCAAAGCCCGCCATATCGGCAGAATACTGAGAAACTTGTGAGAGACTAAAATATAAAGCAACTTTTGAAATAGCACGATTTCGGGGACTTAATTGCCGTATGGCTGTCAGGGAAAGGTTTTGCGGATGTAAGGATCAAATTTCAGTTTCGTTGAGGTGTTCTAGGTTTTTTCGTATGTAATGTTTTGCTGATCTAAAATTAAAGAGTCACGAACATGATAACTACGAAGGGGCTTTTAGTTGGATGATCGCACTGGTACCTATCTGTTTGTGGAATATTTATATCTAAGAGCTTTTTAATAAATTGAAAAAGAGCACTTTTCCCAGGAATACCGAGATTGGTCTTCTTACCTCGAATTTTGCGGAGAGGCTATGCAATTGTTAGGGATTCAACCATGAAATTATTTGGTTTAGTAGCCAAAACGAAGAATAGTGACGTTTTCAGATATTCGCTATAAAGAGACCAGATCTAAAAAGACATTTTAATAAGGCTAATTGTCTTTTAGGCTTTATTATTAGGAAAGACTACTTCTTTTATCATATGAACAATGTATCGGAAACAAGGGTGATATCCTAGAATTCTTATTTAGAAACCAGGTTACATAGTAAGAGGCAGTGTTAAGAATTCATCTTTCATATTTGATGTCAAGGCTCGTGCTTATAATGTGCAAGCAAATTTATCCCATAGAACATAGAAGAACTAAATACGTACACGCTCTCTGACAGAATATTGTTCGGTTGAATACCATCTGAGCAGGATGGGACTTATATTTGCATTAAATGTTTGTCGACTTTACGGAGAACAGAAAAAATAGACAAAATTTTCTGTGTCTGTGTCGCGGCAGCTAGGAATAAATCATCAGTATCAGATCCTAAAAAAGTAGCCTCGAATTCTTTTTACATAATTGTTCATTCCTTAAAATAATTTTAACACGTGAAAAGAAAAGTAATTTCAGTAACTTTTCAGCTTTTCGGGAAAGTTTACAACTCACTTCGGCCTCACCTCGGGGATTGAGTGAAAAGTAATTCACGAAGTGAAGTGTGCGTTCATGAGAAGATAATAATACTTTTTGGAGTGTCTTCACGAACAGTCTGATTTTCTTTACCATTTAGCAGTTCCCTCCATCTGGAGGATCTTTGTTGATACTTTCACAGAACCTGCTTTGGGAAATACTCTATATTTGGCCGTGTGCTTGCTAGTTCGGCGCTGACTAATAGATTTTATTGATAACCCACAGGAAACTCAGAATTTGATGGTTATTAGAGAGTACTCGAACGAACTGCCCTTGGACTAGGTACTCGTTGTTGCTGCTTACGTTGCCACCTCTTAGCACAAAATGCTCGAAATCTCATCGAGAGAATAATGCATTTTTCTTTGAGAGTATAAACTGTCTTAATTGCAAAGACCCCACGCCGTTGTGGTTTTGTAGCTAATGTAGATCGTTATTCTTTTAAAGTCGGATTTAACATTTTGTCTGAATAGCATCTCTTAAATGATTTTGGAGACCAGTAACTTCCCATTTATGTAAAAGCATCTCGCACTCCTTATTTCCATTCAATTAAAAACAGCAATTCGAAATAAAATGTGAATTTATTTACAAATCAATAATATATAAACTACTCCAAAAGCTGAGGGCTCACTGCTTGGTATTCAATAATATCGTCTAAATCCTCATCCACATCCATGGTTTCTACAATTTTACAATCCTCCTCATCTGCGCTGTCACGAGTCGACGACTCCAATTCCCGAATGGATTGCATGAGCACCTTAAATCTATTCTGTCGCCCTATTAATTTCCGATCCAATTTTTTCGATTCATTTTTCAACGAATTCAATTCTCCACGCAGTGCTTCTAATTCTTTTTCGCTATTCGCTCGATCCGGTGCATCGTTGATCACCTTGGCAAGGGCATCGTATTCTTCACGATTCTTACGAACCTTTCGGGCGTACATTAAGTTTAATTTGCAGGTCTCAAGTTCTTCCTTGGCAATTTCAATGCCACTTTCTATATTGTTCGACAGCGACTCGTAGTTTTTTAGCTCTTCATTGATCATCTGCAGAGTGTGCTCCGATTTAGACGCAACAAATGTACACTGTGCTAGTTGTGCCATTAAGCGGTCGTAGAATATTTGACTAAAACACCAGAAAATGTTTTGAATTTAGTGAATTAAATGGGATGTGAATTACATACTTTTCCTGACTATCTGTTGTGTTACACCATTTAATGAAAGTTTTGAGTAGAATGTTGAGCCTCCGGTCGTCGCCCGTACCGTCGCCATCGATTAGCAAACGCCGCTTGATAACATCCTCTGGTGGGAGAAAAATGGTTATTACTTGATGAACTTTTATTTCGAGTTTAATTTACAAACCATCAGACATTTTAGTTATTAATTCACGAAATAAATAATAAACAATAATTTATTTCTACAAATGCATTGCAGGTAAACAAACCGCTCGTAAAAAAATGTCAATTCGGAAAAGTGGTGCCAGGCTCAGGTTATGTTTCGCCCATTTGAATGAATGGTCGTTTGTGCCAATTGAGTGCTTTCCAAACTGTAAATAATATTTTTTTCCTTTTCGAGCAGGACAATTTTTATTTCAATGCGTACCTATGGAAAGCCAATCAAGGATATGTCGCGAGTGAAAATATGATAAAATGAATTGTTATGAGACTCAAAACATCTGTAATGAATTCGCCTCCTATTACAAATACTTCTTTTGTTTTTAATCACCATTTTGTTCGGTGTGTGGCACAATTTCGTCCTTAAATAGTTTGCGTGGTTCCTTGACATTTAACCCGTCTTTTTATAAGCTCATAGCTATAACACATTCATTTTTACGTAGACGGGCAACTATAACAGAACGCCGAGAAAGCCTCGAAATATTTCTTTTGGAGATTTTTTTTTATCATAATCCGTCGTATTAATCGTATAAGTTAGTTAACCAAATCTGATAAAGCAGATCCCCTCTCATACTTTTGCTAACTATAATCGTTGAATACATTCATCAGTAATTTGTTCAAGAAATGCACTGAGCGCTGCGCACTGAAATGAAAAATCCAAAGTCTCCATTGGTCTCCATTCAGTTCTCTCTCAGTTGTCAATTTGACACCGGTTTAGTTGTATGTTAATTCGTCGCGCATTTTGTTTATTTTTTTTAAAATGTTTTCCTTGTTCCACTTTCATATCTCTTAAATAAATAATTTGCAAAATAGCAAAAATACAAAAGGAAGCTAAACGTCAACCGTGTTAAGTTAACTAATTAATAATACTGTGTGCATAATTTTTGCATAATAATTGGAATTCGCACATTTTTCCTTTGTGACTGTTTTGTTGTAAAGCGCGCGTTTTGCTTTCGTGTTCATTTGTATTTTTTTTTTTTAAAAAAGAAATGTATGAAAGGCCGGTGTATTTATAGAAAAACGAGTAGTGCTATTCATATATTAGACGATGAATTGGGTGCTTTGACTATTTGTCTGTCTGTCTGTCTGTATGTCGGTCGGTCGGTTGGCATCTACAAGAAATATTTATGTACCTCGTTGTTTCTTTCGCCTATATCTTCGCTGGTGCTTGGAATCCACCACAAGAGTGAAAGAATTCATGAATTCTTGTTTAGGTGGCGTTAAGAAGATTCCCTAATAAAATAGAGAAGAATAAAAAAAAAAAAAAACGGTGTTCCAACATTGGTGTAACTGCACTATAGTCTGCCTCTCGGTGAGTGTTCTTGATGATGGTTTGCATTTCTTAGTTTTAGTGCCATTTCTCTGGTAATTAACTGTTTCGCTTTCTGCGTACCCATTAGCATTTTGTTTGCAGAGTTTCGCTGGTCTTTGTCGTGGTTTACGTGTCTTTGATTCCTGTTTGTACTGCCTCCAATTAGTGCGTGTCTATAAGACTAGAGGATATCTTACGGATCATGTGCAAGTGTACACATTTGTAATGTCTTAAATGGGCTCATTGAACTTTGAATACAATTGGCTTGAAGTGATCGACACCTACAATGCTATTTTACTTTGCACAGACCGTTTAGTGTGTTCACTCTTCACGTGCGTGGTTACTATGTACATACATACATACTCTTTTTCTATCGTTTGTCATGGACTTGAGGTATGAAAACGTGTTTTATTGATGCGTCATCGTACAGATACTTGGTTGTTAATGGATTCAAAATAAACAGACTGTTTCCATGTAGACAAACCTGGTTTTATCACTCGTATAGTCATCCCCTTTCAATGGCATTTTCCACTATATGGTGAGGGAATGATGACATTTAAAACAGATGGCAAGTATGAGTATGCTGTACTAGTTAGACGTCGGGATAAGCTGATTTAATTCTGTCCTATTTTCCTCCATGACTGATATCATTTGATAGTGGTCCATTATTCTTCGTAGAAATAAGCAGACGTCATTACCGTTCGAGCTCATTCGACTACAGTCCATGCGTGGTTCAGACCAAGGCTAGACCAAATTTGCACATCAGCCGTTGTTGCGTTGTTATTTTATCAGACTGCCGAAGCCGTGGGTATGTTCGAGGTTCAGCATATACCGATACAGTATACCTTTCGTACCTTACCTTTCCATATGTAGCTATAATCATTTCCTTCATTGACTCACCAAAAAAGATCGTAGGTGTCCGAAAGCATGCAGTCGAGTCGTAGTGTTTCATTTTATTAAAGAGCTCTGTTCAAAATATTACTCACTAATAGTTTATACCTCATCAATTACTCATATGTGCTTTAAGACTGATCTTCAGTGGTATGTAAGTTATGAGATGTGGATGAATTCTATCCCATAAGCTTCTGTCCAACAGAATTGAAGACCCCGCTATGAATTTTTTGTCCACCTTCGCTCTGTCCTGCCTTCAACAAATGCAAGCAATTAGCTCTTTTACTTAAGAAACTTTTTATGAGTACCTACTGCCGATAAAATCAAGACCAGACGCTGTACCATTCAAAATCTTTCTGGCACATCATGGAGAGCGTCCGCTCCTACTCTACTCCAGAATACACTGCTCATCTGTGAAGATAAATGGAGGTTCAGCTCCTGACAAAGAAAGGTTTAATCTTAATCACTTAATGTTGAAACACTATCAGAACGAACCATGGAAGATTGCTAAACAACTAAGAAATTAAATTGTTATAATGTAATGTATAAATGCAATGTAAAATGTACTCTAAATTTACATCATAAATAAATAAATAAAACAAATATAGTTTTTCATTAATTACTTATAAGATTTTGAACTTTTATTACGTTGCAGATACATATAATACCAAACTCGTAGGTGTATTAGGTAACAGAAAACAGTCGATCTGGCTTTGGAATTTTCTTTTAACTATTTGTCCCAAAGCGACTATTTCACCAATAAATATGAAAATAAGGTCTCCAGTTGGTCTCCGTTGGTTGGGCGATGTATTTTCTCGCTTCTGTCAATAAATGTTAACTTTCACATAGCCTCGTCTTATAAGGTGAACATATTTTTAAGACCCGTATCAAGTAAATGCGACAGTGTCAACGCGGGCCGCAGCGCTGGTGATTATTTACTCTTCATGTCATACCTATCTCAGAAAAATGTTTTGGTTAGGTCGATGTCGTTGGTTCTATAAAACCCGTCAACGCAAATATCTTACGAAAAATTGTTCTCTCAAAACGGCCGGGGATATCTTCATCCGCTTTCGATGAAATCTTCACGCTTCAGCGCCATAAAGTAGGACTTAGTTGTTCGCTACTTAGTTGTGGATTCTCATCCCAAAGGAATAGCGATTGGGAAGAGTTATTCTTCGTTTTAATTCTGCTGATAAGGTAGACAAAGTCTCTTACTACCTAAGGCAGCCCGTAACCTTGTCTAAATCCTTTTTTGACATCAAAGAGAGGGGGAGGTCGTTACCGACCTTGATGGGACAGCAAGCGTTCTTCATTGTCATTCTGCACAAACGAACGTGTTTGGCAGGGATGCTAAAACTAGTTATGGTTCTGTATAGCTCGTCTCTATGCGACTTTAAAATCGATGACAAAATTGTGTGTATTTGATTTGGACTTCTGGAGTTTTCTCCTGGTTCTGACGAAGTGCGAAAATTTGATGAATTGTGTACTTTCCTGGTATATTCCAGCGAACTCCAACACTAAAATTCTGCAGGAAAATGTAATCTAGCTTACATGCAAAAAATGACTCATGCTGGGATATTATTATGATTATGTATATCCTCTCTAAGAATATTGCATATGAACACAATAATTGATGTCACCCAGGACACTGTCCATTCCTTGGACGAGAAAGAGACAATCATTTTTCTTCTCTACACCCATATGCCTAAGTCTCACAATCAGCATATAAACGTCATCAATTGATTCATCAGAAACTCCAAATGGTTCAAAGATAGGTGTGGGGATTTCAAGGCCATGTGGTATCACAATAGACACACTGGTCACACTAACTGTGACTGCCCTCAAGGCACTGGCAACCACAAAAACCAAAGTAAAAGTTAAACGCAGAGTAGAGAACAAAATTACCACAACAGTGATGAGTTCGTGGACAGCACTAATGCTTTTAATTGCCTTAAAGGAACAATAATTAGACACAACATTCTACATTACATTGATTTAGTTGTGACGGGCAGGATATTCTCTTGATCAAACACTTTTTGTTTTATCGCATTTCTTATCGAAATTTGGTTCAATTTCAAATGGGTCAACTGACATTTTAAACGGCTAGAGAGAGGTACAGCTCCTTATGAAATCAAATTGACGTTTAAAGTTATATGACAGGGAAGTAAAAGATTTGGACTCACTTTTACGAGCACGGACAAGTTTTGTTCGATTTTGTTACGATACCGTAAATTTTATGATATTAAATTTCAATGTGTTGCGATTGTGTTGCGTTCCATGCTTAAATTATAAACCTTACTAATGCATCCATCAAAGAATGACAGTAAAATCATTTCAAACAAGGTCGCAGTGGCTATCTACCATTCCTTTTAGAAAACCCTTCACAATGCTTATCAGAAGTGCCGAAAGAAGCAATCAATTCATCAATTTGTTAGTAAAGTGCATTGTCTGAAAGCCACTGTATTGAAGGATTCGTCATACACTTATACTCAATTTTCTTTTTTTTTTCCTAGAAAATGTTAATCAATTTTACTAATATGTCCTACAATGGAAGGCTGCATCAATTAACGATAAGTCTTAACTATGTAAATAGAGAATAAATGTATGTACATATCTCGATGTTCATTTTTTACTTGGCGAAAATATATCCGCTGGCGCCAAGTCATTCTATGTCGTAATACCCAATTCACTGTCAATTTGTATAAACACTGCACCGCGCAGAGAATGAAAATGACAGCTTTTAAAAAAACAATAACATTTTATTTGTCATTTAGTGCAGCATTAATTATTTAAATGATTTTCATGATTGATGACAATTGCTTTTGTTATATCATTAAGAAAAAAAAAAGAAACCACCAGCGATTTTTATTTATAAAGCACTGAAGGAAGAGATATTTCTTTCTCCGTTCAAAAGAAAAAAAAAACATACAGAAAAGCTACAATCCGTCTGGAACCGATCGTATGATACCCTATCCTCCTCTCTATAAAGTGGGCGTGGCCAAATTGCATTTTGTACTCAAATATAGCTATAATGTCGAACGTTTGAGGATGTTACATGTAAAATTGTATGAAAATCGGTTTTTCGATGAAAACGCCCCCAAAAAGTGGGCGTGGCCAAAACTGTTCTATGGGTGAATTGTAGGGAATCTGAATACCCAAATATTTGGTCTTAACAAAATTTTTCGGTTTCATATAATTTAGTGAAGTTATAAAAAAGTAGGCGTGGCAGTGGGCGGATGTAAAAAAAATTTACACTTGCATTGAATATTTTTCTTGGAAGCCCAGATATGAAATTTCAGCGTCCTAGTTAAAAATTTAAGGCCCAAAAATCGGTTTTGTGATAAAAACGCCCCCAAAAAGTGGGCGTGGCCAAAACTTTTGTAAGGGTGGATTGTAGGGAATCTGAATGCCTAAATATTTGGTCTTAACAAAATTTTTCGGTTTCATATAATTTAGTGAAGTTATGAAAAAGTGGGCGTGGCAGTGGGCGGATGTCAAAAATTTTTACACTTGTACTGTATCTTTTTCTCAGAAGCCCAGATATGAAATTTCATCGTCCTAGCTCAAAATTTAAGGCCCAAAAAGCGGTGACATACGGACGGACGGACGGACGGACGGTCATCGCTCAATCGATTTCGCTATTGATGCTGATCACGAATATATATACTTTATAGGGTCTATCTCGATTATTTCTCTATGTTACAAACTATGTGTCAAACTTAATATACCCTTAGGATAGGGTATAAAAAGAAAACCTCTTCATTTGCTAATTTTACGGTGTCAGGAGAAAATACACTCATCACAAAAAAAAAAAAAAAAAAATTAAGAACATGCTACTTGGTGTGTGCCGCCCTGAAATCTTAGACATGACCTACTAAAGTAAAACACTCGTGTCCACATTTATGCTTATCGAGAGAATAGCTCCAAAAGAAAATGAAAAACTCATGTGTACGAGTACCTACTATAATAATAATTACAGGAAAATGAAGAAAAATAAAATATCTACTCTTTATTGTTTATGGGGCTACTCACTAATTATTTATTATTTTTCTTTCGGAATACATGTTTCAAGTGGCACTTAATACCTCCTTCTTATTTTTTTTTATGATTAAAAGAAACTTGATTTCGTGTCGGTTTACTTTTGCTTTTCAATCAGACGCTTGGACTTTGGAGAAATGCTATCGTTGTGTGGTCAATTTCCACGTGTTTTCTATAATTTTATGGTTGTTGTGTCTACATTATGGTATTTCATCATTCGCTGGGTGACACGCTGATATGTAAACTCTGCTAAATAAATATATACATATGTATGTATGTATATTTTGCATTCGCCGATATACTCATATGAGGAAGTATGTGATAATTTTTTGTTTATTTTCTTGTGAGATATTTATTTTTATTATTTTTTATTTATTTATTTATTTATTTATTTATTTTTATATTAGTGCAAGGGGTTGTTGTGCGTGACTGTTTGTAGAATTTGTCATCAAAACGATCCATCAATGTGCTGCTTAACTGTCTCTCGATGTTGGGCAAATGTAATTGGTGTTAATGGTATTAATCTATGCGGGAGTATCTGTGAGTGATTGTTGTGGACATTGAACGGATTTGTGCTGAACGTGTTCATTGATAAAACGAATGTTCATGTTTATCTCCTTGTACGTGGCAGATTATTGTTGTTTTTACTCTTAGTGGGAAACGATTTGTAGTTTTTATTTATTGCGCAACATTCCATAAACACCTTGACCTACATACATATGTATAGGGAGAAGTATAGCCAAAATTTTAATTTTTCTGGCAAACTGCCACATTGCACTGTAGATCACCATCGGAAAGACACAAATATCTATGCATGTAGGTATGTATGTATGTATTTGATGAAGAGTTCTCATAACCAAAAATAGAGAGATCTGCGATATTTGTAAAGTATAGTAGATACTGGGGGAAGGGAGGAATACATTCTATTAGATAAAATAGAGTTCGAACTCTAGTCTCTTAAAACGAATTGTATTATCCGCACGAATGAAATTAGATGATTTCTCATGATATTGACATGATATGATATTTGTTAGACGCTAACGAGCTAACGAGAGGCGGAACCGCGATTATGATTCACCACTGAGTAGTTTGACCCTCGGTTTTAAAATTTCTACCTACAGTAGATTTCTTTGACAAAACGAAGTCTCGTTTTAAAGAAAACGAACTGAAGCCATGATGTCATATTTCCTGGAATAAAATATTTCGGTGGTAAACCTGTCTCCCACTAGGATCTTTGTAACATAAACAATGATCTTCAAATTCATGTACAGTGGTTACTTATAGTAAGTTCGTGACCTGAGATTCAATATTAAGAACGTAAACTACTTGGATCAGCATTAAGAGAGAAAACCATACCACCATACATTCTAATTTTAATCGAAACTGAAATGTACATACATAGGTACACTCAATTCTACAAGAGTTTTCCAAGGGAAGAGTTTGATTTGGAGCGGTGTGACTTAATCATACCGTTTAATCTTGGAAACATTTGTACGAGCCCCATTCCTCATGTTTTTTCCCCCAAAAGTCAGGCCAATGATTGGGAGTTCGATGATGATCTTGAGGTAATACATTGGCATAGACCACCGACTTGACATATTGCAGACAGGAAAAAAGTTCAGAAACGTCAATTCACACAAACGTGGTGGTCAATTGGTTCATTGGTCCGTTTATGGATATAACACAGTCACCGAATTTCGATTTCAACAACTTGATTGTTTAGCCAGCTGTGTGGTATGTGACACCGTCATCATCCTCTTCTAATTTTTCCCAAAGATTCTGGCAATACAATCGAGAGCTTGCTAGCATCTTTGAAGAAGAAGTATGGGTCAATGACACATCCAGCATGAAACCCGAAACAAACTGTCAATTTTGTCGCCATTATGTGGGTGTAATGGCGTTTCGTGAATGTCTTCGAGTTGCTAACATTTCCAAATGCGATGATGTTGCTAATGAAGCCGTTGAGCCAGAAATGGACTTCATCGCTGAGAATGATTTTGTAAGTTTGCTTGGCAAGTATAGAAGCGTTAAGTTGAAACGTCAAATATTGGGCGTCCCAGTCGAAAAACTCTTTATCTACAGTTCCTGCTGAACTGAACTTTGCGTGAAATTTCTTGAAGAATTCAGGTGCTTCCTCGAGACATCTGTGTAGACAATCTGTTGTTTGTATAGACAATCGATCTTCCTCCTGAATTAACGGTAACAGATTCATCAGAAGATTATAAACAAAGGGACACAGAATATCTCATTGCGGTTTGCCAAAAGCAACAATACTTCGTGTCAAAGTCTCGCCTAGATTTGTATTTATACTAATTCTGCTCATGAGCAGTTTTTACAACGTTATTGAAAACTCTACGAGATATCTAGCAGGACGACCTGACGTTTCTAAAGACTAAATGGTTCTGAGAATGGTCATTAAGATCAAACTGAAGGTGTAGGTCTGGAAAGGAGTGTTCTTTCGATAAGTCCTTAACCAGATATGAAATTTTATCAGAGGCAATGGTGATGTTTAAAACTTGTTGTCTGCCTGCCTTGGCATCTATTCCTAATAACAAAGGTAATGTCACAATCAATATTAGCCAAGCTACATACTACGTCCTATGAATATATACGACTAGACTAATGAAAGAAAGTCATCAAGAATACTTTATTTAAGGGATAAGAATGATTAGCTTGTTACTTACTTATTTAGGTGGTGATTGTGCTGTAGTCCGGGTGGATCTGGGCGTCAAACAACAATCGTCTCCAGCCAGATAGATCATTAGCCAGCAGCCTCCAATTGTTGAGGTTTCTTTTCACTTGAGCGTGCCACAGGCGAACTCTTCCTCTACTGCACAATATTTTTGTGGTAGTCGCGAAGAATCTTCAGGGCGGACCATTGTTGTACATTCGCTCTACATAGTTCGATAGCTTGTACCCTCGAATTATCTTTACATGAGCACTTGCTTGGTGCCGGTTGCGGTACGCACTTTTTGACAGATCTAATTTAGCTTTGCTCTGGTGTCGTTTTCTTAAGAATTACTCCGTATTAAATAACGAGTCTGTAAACTGAATAACGAAGAAATAAGTTATTTCAAGCGTTATTTTCTGAGTCATTGCAAACAAAATCTTAAAGCCAATAGAAGCCGAAAAACAATTTCATATCATGACAGGCATGTCATTAACTTCCTTGAATATAAATTCTTCAAGTTAATCTATTTGAAATTATTGAATCCGGTAAATCTTTTACCATTGGCAAAAATCTAACAATACTAGTTCTACTACGCACTTTATAGATTAAGATTTAAAAAATAAATAAATACCGACAGCTAAGGGAAAAATACCATTCACGGTGATAAACTTGTCAAAATATCGCAGTGGTTTACTCTGATTTACAATTTTTTTTTCCAAAGAAACCAACTGATAATCTTCGTAAATTCACACTTACATTAATTGCTACACATTGGGTTGCTACCTTATTTTTAATGAAGATAAGAGGATCTACATTTACGATCAAATCACGTCTAACAAGCGTCAATTAGCACTTGTTAGGTTTGAAATTTCCACGATGGTGTTAATGGGTTTACATACAAAATTCTATTGATACAGACATAAGTATATCATGCAGTCATTCAAAGAATGGATTTTTGTCCTCCTGCTATTACAGGAAGCACAAAGAAGTTCACGCGCCTACAATGGACTATCTGGATTCGGTTGAGTTTTAACCACTTTTAACTAGAAATCTATTGGACTTAATTAGGAATAAATTTAAAGTGTTTTTTGTGTGGTTTTCTGTATACAAACTAATCTATCTATTCATGTTGGATAATTGTAATTGAAAGATATGTATTGCTTTACGTAAGCAATGGAGTATTCAATTTTAGATTATTGTTTACACGAGCGCTGACTTGTTGCAATAGAAAAGTGGAATTGCACTTTAATAGAGGAAGATTTTTGCTTTATAGCTGCACATACTTGTAAAGTAATGAAAACTTGAACTTCAAATGCTATATTTACTTTATTGGGGGTGTAAACTTCAATGAGTTTTCTAACTCCAAACATTTTTTTTTAATATATTTATCTGTGTATATGCAGCCACAAAAATGCATTACTAGATTTACGATCTAATAATAGGAATGAAATATAAAATCGCACTGAATAGAGACGCCATTAAACGAAATTAAGAATATGAGGGTGAAATCCCAAATATTCATTCCGATTCCTATTGTGTCTTTGTCTATTATCGATTGAGGTCGTATTCAGTGTCGTATGCTGTCAACTTTTAGAAATGATTATAGAACTTTTTTTTGTCGTCTAGAATACTATTAGAACTTTGTGACATCGTAAATGCTATGAAAATCGATATTGAAATCAACTAAAGAATATAATAAGAACAGGAATAGGGGTGATCATGTAACTCTAACCATAGATAAAATAAGTTTCTTGTAACGGTTTGTCATGTGTGTGTCATTTTTACAAGATTAGTAAGAATTTTCGGTTTTATAACATCTGAAGTCAATAATATTGAGTCTAAACCTTCAAGCCTTCATTCCCAACAAAATAGTCAAGTTCTTGGATGGTTCGAAAATGGAAATGGTATTGCCACAGCAATCTTTTTGTTGATTCTTCACCGAGGCCATAAAGAAAGGATATCGAAATTGTTATAACCCGTCAAGCATCTATCAAAGCTGGCACTTAAACAATGATTTCCACAAATTGCGTTTAATATGCTGGTTTTAAAAAGCCCTGCTAGTCAGCCTAAGAGAACAGTTAGACGGTTGTAATTTTATTTGTAGGTCTAGTGGTAAAAGATTCAGAAACAGAGAAATGGCGAAAGACTTATGGGTATGTACTCTTTCGCTGAAGTGTGACTGGTTTTACTTCATTTAGATGTGAAAATAGTCCTCACGGTACTGGTACGTATCCTACCCTTCGGCAATGTCTGAAGATTTCCCTAAGCATGTTTCTGACTTGAAAATTCACTCTAAACTCGGTATGATTCTTTTTTGTCTTCTCCTTCCCATAACGGGGAACACAATCGGACAACGTGTGAAATGACAACCTATTTTCAAAGTTGGAAATTGTACTCCAAATACCCGCACGCCCCACCGCCCCTTCTGCGTTATTCTCTCTAACCGGTAACCGGCGTAGGGGAAGATACATATGTCCGGTATGCTGATACCTAAATGAAAGAAATTCATCAATTATGTTCTGTAGTATGAAGGCTTCAATCTCTTACCGAAATTCGTTACATGAATCTTTCTCACACCCCTTACCGGCGACAGACCGAACTGTCTGTAACTAGCGTAGTAGTTTGAGAAACTTAAATTTTTTTTGTATCTCTTAATACTCCACGGGTGGCTTCTCGTAATGAGAAGGCTTTTCATTTGAAAGACAAATTATTGCCATCCGCTGGTACTTGAACTTATAACCTTCCGCGCAGGAAGTCAACATAATCAATTATACCATTGTCATTAATTGTAAAGGATGCGAGTATAAGGCAAACAATGTCTGTGTCGTCTGATGCTTTTGTAAAATTCCATTTAGATTGCACACCAGCAGAAAAAGTAGTGGTGATAGTATATTGCTTTGCAAAAATAATGTAGCTTGGGGTAGTAATACCGAGTAAATATTGGAATAGTGCACACTACATCAACTTTCGGTTTACGGATTTGAATGCCTTCTCGAAGTTGATGACAATTTGTGAACGATGTTCGATAATAATTCGAAATAGTTTTTGGGATGTTTGATGGAAGTGAAGTCACCGTGTCCAAAGTAAAGCCAGTGCTGTGCGCTATAAGAATCCTATCTAGTCACTGTGTTTTGAGAAACCAGCGAGTTGTGAACCGGGGTAGATTTAATAAAAAAATGAGAAAGGCATAAAGAATTGAAAGAGCCCTAACCCATCGCCGTCATCATCATCCTCCTGCCGAAACTGGTGTTAACTGTGTTGCCGCAACATAAGCTTGAACATTATTCTCATCCTTCAAATCGGAGTCGTCTTCCTATTCCATTAATCTGTTCCCCATCCTCAGCCTCAATTTCAGCTTAATTTCTGCAATCAATCTGCGGGAATGTGCTTTTGAAAGATATATCCATCGCGCAACACCTTTACAATTCCACCAACTTTATTGATCAACTAGCAAAGTGTAAAGGTATGCTCTACTTGATGTCACAGATTATTACCCAGTTGCTTCATTTTAATGGGCAATTCCGTATAAGAGTCTAAAGTCTGACTTGAGTCAATCTTGTGCTTCGACTTCCGATTATGTTTAACAAATGCATTCTCTATTCGGGTAAAGCTTGTACGTTTAACATGAATAACGCATGAATTAATTGGAAAAAACAAAAATCTAGAGGCAACTGAACTCAAATGTTTTACTGAATTTAATGGCAAAACTAGATTGTGATAGTATTTATAATAGAAGGTCACATTACGGAGCCCTGCATCATCGGCAAGGCCGCCATAAGGCTGGGCCTTCTCGCTAATGACTTCTGTAGAAGATGAATGGATAATTAAGAGGAAGACTATGCTACACTTAAGGTTGGACTTATGATCCTACTTCTTCGATAATTTAGGCGAACTGAACAATAGCCTCAGGCGTTTTATAATAAACTCCTACGGATTGTTAGGGCAGTCTTAATGGGGATTTTAAATCCATCCACAATGGACCTATACTGGTCCTCTTACTGCTCACGTCTGCCACGTCAACTTATACATTTACCAATCTATAGTAACAAAAACAGAAAACGAATATTAGAAGACTTCTTTAGGTAAAGGCCTCTTTCACCACTTCTTCATTATAAACAAATGGCTTGTCATGATTTTATCATACATAAAATTTTGCAAAATCTATCTGCCAATACCAAAAGAGTAAACATGGTTTCATATTTCCTGAGTAACGGCCAATTTAATTCTCTGATTTTCTTTACAAAACTTCCAAAAATACGCTGCATTTTTGACCGGCGAAAATGTGGAAATACATACATATGTACTCGTCGTATGTATGTACAGAAATTAAACACATTTTACAGTCTAATTTACATGGCCGCCAGTGCATGCACTTTACGAGTATTCCGATTTAATTTTCATGTTAATGAATAAAGATTTAGTTTCTCTCGTTCCATGTTAATGTTACTCAGTGGGCACAATGTTTGGAAGTCTGGTTTTATTTTTATATTAATTAGAAATACCAGTTAAATTGAAAATTAGGAGATACATTAGTTTTTCCAAAAAAAGAAACTGATTTGATATAGTGTGAAGTGACTTCTGCGTATATATAATTCATTAGAACCACTTGATTATTAATTTTAATTGCTTGGCATTTAGGAATCGAAACAAAGTGTATATTTAGCTAAATATATACACAATTTGTTTATTTTTACATTTTTGAAAATATGTATTACAAAATTTATTTGGTAATGAACTGCTTGATGTTAATGCTGACTAAAAAAATAAATAAACAAATCTATTTGGTATTTACATGAACGCCCCGTGTGGAACAAGGTGAAGCGTGAAGGCCGAACAAGGTCGAAAAAGTTAACATAAACAGTAAACACTAGAACAGTTGCATTCATTGATAGGATTGATTTAATAGAATGGTTTTATTTTAAATGTTAACTAGTAGCTATGTACCTCCAGAGTGTAGTGCATTATTATTTCAGTTAAACCCATTTTTAATTATAATTTTATTGAAGAAGATCTCAATTTGCAGGCCAATTATGCATATTCTACGCGGGCCATTATTTTAAAATGATGGTTTATGCGGGACTGGGTATTTTTTTGGTTATATTCTGAATTGGAGCTAATAAAATGGAGAAATTTAAGTACTTACATTATACTCCAAATTAAGTGTTATCGACAATAATTTGTAGTTATTTGTCGTTGTTGAGTTCATTTTAAATCAACTACCGAAGCGCGAAATGCGATGTCTCCTGTGAAGGTTAAATCTTTTTGTAAATAATTTCCATTGTACTCTTATTGGTTTATTATTACTTAATCTAGCAAAGTTTTAAATGATTCACATTACTGTGTTGCGCAAATTGTTAAGGTTATTTAAGTTTCCAGTTAAAGTTTTAGACCAATGCAGAGACTGCGATGTTCCATTTTTTGTCACTTTAGGATTATTTAGTTCGAAACTGCATATGTACATTTGAAGTTACTTTTAGTCAGAGTGACCTTACTACCAAGCAATTGACCAAACAGCTTATAAAACTAAGCCCACAACCGCATTTCAATTTCGGGTCAACTTATGATTTCTGTTTCGTATGCAATTCATCACATGCGTGATTTGTATCTCTGGAGAAGCAATTCAATGAGTTGTCCAAGAAGCCACATTGAGTATGGACTTAGGACGAAGGTTAAAGTGAGTGATAGAATTGCGCCGAGAGAAACTAGTGTGGCCATGAATCTTAATATTTTTGGGAACATCTCGCTGTGTGACGAATAAGTCACGGCTCCCGAAAAAACTGCCATTTATCCGATACATGTACATATACGAGTATTCGAAGGGCACTCTTCTTCGAGAAGATGTTTATTGGCGAATGTTGAGGCCCAGGTTCACGTGGACCTTATCAGATGGTCGCGAGAGGTTGGGCAGTGAAAAAACTTATTGCTACTTTTATGATATTCAATGGTCTTACGCAACTACCACTGCACCGCCAATGTCCTAGATATGACGCGAAAATCATTTTGGGGACTTAAACTTTTATGCCAAAATGAACAGCTTCTAGGAGTAACTTGTACTACATCACGTCTGGCAAACATTATCTCATCTTATTATTCCAAAGAGAATATGACTAACAATTACTCGAATCACTACCTTCTTGGAGTCATGTTGAGAATTTACATATATGCATATTCTAAGCAAGGGATGATGCCTATGAGAAGTCTGTAGTAGGAATGTACGATCAGAATCAATCAAAACGTGTATACCAAAGTTTTTCAATTACTTCTATATTGCAGCATTAAGTCAAAATGCGCTTAAGGTCTTGAACAACCCTGTAACCACTTCGTAAATAGTTTATGAATGGAAAAACTTTCTGAATTCGGATGCAATGTCGAACTCTTTGACTCGTATTTGGGTCCCAGATCACAAAAAAAATTCTCACAAGAAAAATTCAGCAAGCAGTTGCGGACACTTATTTACAAAGTGTTGCTGCTTGGAAGAACGAGGGTTGTTCGAGAACCCTAGTATAAAATCTCGGTCGATGCTGAAAATTTCTGAGCACAACTTCTGCAGGCAGTATAATGAATTATTCAGCTAAAACTTCCTTCCTCCGTCTTATCAAAACGAGAAGTGGGCAGCAGTATCCAAGCTAAAAATTCAACCTGAAGGCTTATCAATCTAGCTATTCGAAACTATTAGAGAACATACAACAACTCCTTTTTAAGATTTGGTCCGTCGTATGTGTATCTGAAGAGCGGAATCTCAGTATCGATTGCTCAATCGACATGAAAGGAGGCGCCCTCTACTGCACCGATACTGAGGAATCAGTCTTTTTAGCATCATGTACAAGATCGAATCTGCCATAATGTTTGCATGCTTGAAGCCTTTCGTCCATAACCAGATTGACTTCTTTTAGTGACATTTTAGCCCAGGAATGTCCAAATCCGACTACATTTTCAGATATTGGAGAAATCGCAAAAAAATCCAATTCAATACTCACCTGTCATGCCTCGTCGAACATAATCCAAGTCTTCGAGTCAACCAAGTCAGGACACATAAGCACAGACGACGACTTCAACCAACTTGGACATCGCAACTGAAATCAGTAACTGAGGACAGGGCTAACTGGGGATGGTTGTTTTTCAGAACTGTAGCGCCACCTAAGAAAGAAGACCCAGAAGGACAGTGAACGAAGGCAACAAGAAACTGAAAGAACAACGTGTCTCACTCTGGCGATGAATTAATGAGGTGTAGTTAATGAGGTGGGGCATACGTTTGTGTTATTTAAGGGATACGTGCCAGAAAAGTATTGCTCAATTAATTTGCCCACATATACGGCATTTATGTATATCAGACACTCCTCGATTTAAAAACGGCACGACATAAAAATCGTGAACTAACTTAGTAATATAATTTCAGTTCCAGTTAACTAAAACTGGCGATCATGCTGCGGTTCTCGGAACAGCCGTCACTTATTTTTACATTTTCGTAAAGATAAGAAAATCGTGAGTCGTGCTGCAGCTGATACCAAATATTTGGCCTTGATACCAGGCACTTGACAGATGGTTTTTCAATAATAAATTTGACGGAATCTGCATACTGGGATTCGTTCAATGATTTGTGTATTTATGCATAACTACCCAAAAATACATATGTATGTATATAGGCTAGGCCATCTGTTGGTTTCTTTTTGAATCATATGTTACTTTGACACTGACAGTTCCTATGCGCTCAAAAAATTGACACAAGCTCAGTATTATATATTCGCTGTACGAAATGGATTGATTTACGCTTGAACAAAGTTGGGAAATATTGCAAAGTTACTCGATGCTGTGTTGCCGAAACAGTGCGAATTTGGAAAAGAAAATGTGGAAAAGATGCCATCAATATGTATATCCGTCTCCAGGTGTTTGCTGATAGCCATCTGCGGTGACTTTTTTGCCTTGTGTTGCTGATTGTTTCTGCATCGAAGGCAAGATGATCCCTGAGTTGTTGGCGCACTTGGATATCCCTAAGCCTGTCGGTGTTCAACCTGGTAATGTTGAGCATGTTTAAGCAGTTGTTATTGATGGATACAGTACGATGGCTATAAAAATTGCCCTTATCATTCTCGGTCGCGGCCTTGACCGGAGCATAATACTGTGTTGGTAATTTTTCTTACTCTGCCGTTAACAGAGTATCCGTACATATCCGAAAAGTTATATTCCATTTCGGAGCAATTAGAATTTTTTACGATTGCGTTTCGCTAGGTCGAGCAGTTTGGAGTAGGAATTACCAACAGAGTTGCAAGGTGTCAAGTCTTCTTCTCTTTATTTAGCATATTTAGCAACACCTATCAGGAGATGGTGCTTTGTTAGTCGTTTACCATCCAAGAACTTAAGTATCTTCAAATTCTCAAAAAAAATCATGTCTTATTTGGTAGCCACCAGTGTATTAACTCATTAATATCTAAAAGTATATCCAACAACTTATACAATTCATGAGTTCATACTTATGTACATACATAGATGAACTGATTTCTGGCAGCAGTAGTAGTCTGAAAAAAAAAAATGAAAATATCGAAAATATATTATGGTCCATACACAGAACAAAAAAATAAGCCGAGTAAAATAAAAATAATTTCGATGAGAACGCATATGGAACAAAACTGCATTTCAAGTACATTTCAGGGTACATCGTGTCTCGCTCGTCGCTGGTACGGATTTCGTAAATGGCCCAAAGCCAAGCCAAACGTCAATCGTTGACTTTTTATTTTGAATCGTGTGCTTATACATACATACATTGAATAGTAATTTGTGAAAATTGTGTGCTTTTTTTTTTGTTTATGATTGAAATAATAAAGATTTATGGAATAAATCAACGCGCATCTGTTTTTGTTTAAAGGGCAACGAAAGCTGAATTATTAGTAAAATTTTCGAAAATATTTTCATTGGCAAGATGACCGGTAGTTGTATGGTAGACGGTTTTATTTACCTTTTGCCGGCCGGGTTAATATCCGCACAGTATAAGTTTCATCTTAATCATAAGTTTGTTTGTTTATATAAGTACAAGTAGGTATGTAGATAAATTTCTTTTTTAGAGGCCGCTGATATTTTGTTTTCATGGAAACAACAAATTTGAAAATTTTGCTTTATTGCTGAAGTGTGCCTAATTTGATAGGAAGAGATCTTTTTATTTATTAATAGGGTCGATGAAATGCAACAAGGAAGAGTTTATCATGTCCGTGAAATGTAATGGAGGCAACAGAATGCATCGTGCATGTGCATATTCGACCATGCATGTATCTGTCAGTTATATTTTCAATGAAAAACTGATTTGGTAACCTCGTAATACAGTTTTAAAATAATTTTAAACCGTCACAGGCCTTTAAAAATCGTTGGTGTTTTGACAGCTCTATTTACGAGCAACTAAAAAGAAATGTATTCATTTATTTTGGTATAATTCAAAAATGCAGTTTTCGAAAATTTTCTGAAATATGCAATTTTTAAAGTGTTCAAGTATTTATGCATGTGTGTATACTAAACTAAACAGGTTGCTTTGGTAGCGTTGTTACTGCTTGATAGTAAACAGTTAATTCTTACTCAACACTGTTGAGTGGTTCCTTAAAGATAGTACATAGTGCGTGTTACTTAAAGTACTGAAAAAAGAAATGTAAAGTGTAAACCAAAAGTCACCCGAACTTAAAACAGAAAAGAAAAATAAAGTAAAAACATACGTAGTGCCAGAATGTATCTCGTAAACTGTTTCAGATTTAAAAATTAATTTTAAATTCTCAAATGCTTATGATATATGACAGGCAACCATTTGCGGCGTGTCGTATCTCTACTTTCAATCCATGTTTCAAGTTCACATTTAAGCGAACCATTGCAGGGTATTGTAGATTATGGTGTGAACCTGTTGTTTGTGGAAGAACATTTGTAGATGTAGACATTGTGTCATTAATTTTTTTGAAAATATTTGATTCTAATGCGATTCGATAAGTATCTGATTGACTTGCCTACTTTGTTTCAGGTAGTACTTAAGTGATTTGTCACTAGTCAGGAAGAGTGTTAAGAAAGTCACTTTCCTAATTGTAAATATTTCTTTCGAGTTTCAAATCAGCTTAATATTTATATCTGTAGAGGTTTTGTCTTTTATATTCACTGATAGAGAACTCAATTCCATAAACCTAAGCTTGGTAAATCGTAGTACAGGTAGAGAAGTTGTAGTCTTGCAGTTTGTGGAAAAAATTCTCTCGCTAGGGTTAGGTAGCTATGTATCTCCGCCCAGGTAGGCACACACTTCATCAGCGAGTGAGAATCAAAATTTGTGGTTGTTCTAGTATTTTTGAAATTGAGTCAGAGATAGAAATTAATTGTGGGAGATCGCCGGTATTATTTCTTGGATCTTAAGATCCTCGGGCTTAGGGTTATCCACCCACAATGCTGTTATAATGGTCGGATTATCAATCAATTTTAGTCTTTATTTTTCATTTTTGTCCAAATTCTCCAGATGGAGTTTTCAGGTTAGCTTGTGATTTAAAGTTACTCACAAATATTGGAGAATTCGAATTTGAAATATATTGAACTTCTTCTACATACTTATTACTTAAGTGTCGCTTTGATTCGGGGTAACCCTGGCCCTCAACCAACAAACCTCTTCAATTAGCTCGGTCCTTATGTAACTAGCTCCAGTTACTTTGATTTTAGTGGGCTATTTAAAATATACTCTTCCTTTACTGCATTGTATCTTATGGTTAGATTCGGGCTGGAGATTCGGTGTCCATTTGATTTAAATGTCCCAGTCATCTCAAATGACTGATTCGTATTTTTTTCAAAAAGGTCACTGTAGAGTTCTTTAAAATTTCAACCCATCTATACAAACGGGACCAAATATTTTAAGGTCTACTTTTTTTCCCAAATTGACCAAGAATATGTTCATGTATTTAAAGTCAATGATTCAGTTCCATATAATGGGGCTAAGATGATTAAGGTGTTTTACAAAATCTCCTTAGTAGTTAGGAATAGGAATTTACTACAGAAAGAAACAGAGATTGGAAAGACCACTTCCTTACTACTATTGCTGTCCACTGTGACATTCTGTCCAATTTATAACTGTGTGTTCCTTCTTGTTGTCAGCATGTACTTGAACTTCCTTTTAAGCTTGCTTGCTGTGGTTAGTGCGCTGAATTACGGAACGAGGAGTTCGATTTTCGATCCTCAGACGACACCTTAACACTCGTCTGACCAAATTTTAGAAGAGAGTTGATGTAACCGGTCTTTTAGGAAATCTTTCCTACACTATACTTACTTACTATAAATCACCCCATTATGCCCATTGGCATGCGTACGCAGATGAAGTGGTAATACTGGTGGAAAGTTTCTCTCCACGATGAGTCAACTCATGGAAAGTGCTCTGGATAAGGTACACACGCGGTCCACGACCGGTGGCCTCGGTATTAATCCAGAAAAGACCGAAATGATGCTATTTACCACTAAAACTAAAGTACCTGAGTTCATTCCCCCCAAACTTAATGGTCAGTCACTCTGTTTCAGTGCAAAATACCTTGGCACGATAGCTTAATATAGAAAGCAAGTGTAGTTTTCCAATGCCTGCAATAAAACTTTCGGCAAAAAATGGGGCCTCCAGCCAAAGATGACCCTATGGATGTACACAGCCGCTGTGCGTCCCATTCTTACCTACGGCGCCATCGTTTGGTGGCCTGCCCTGAGCAAGAAATACAATATCGATGAACTTAAAAAAGTACAGAGATCAGCGTGTGTAGGCATCACAGGAGCCTTGAGGTCCTGTCCTACAGATGCTCTAAGTGTGATCCTGCACCTGACTTCTCTTAAACTTCATATAAAAGATTCAGCTACATGTAGCGCTGTCAGGCTCAGGGAATCTGAGTGCTGGACTGCTAATCCGTATGGACACTGTACGATCTTGACAACGATTCCGAGAGAATTGGTTTCATCTTCAACTGACTACAGAATACCAACTTTCAATTTTAGTAAATCTTTTTCAGTCAAAGTGCCTACTAGAGAAGAATGGGAACACGGACGCTTTATCAATGACTATGATATAGGTATATATACGGATGGTTCGAAGATGGACTGCGGAGTCGGCGCAGGTATGTTCTCTGACCAAATAAATATATCGAAGTCCTTTCGTCTCCCTGACTGTGCTAGGATTTTCCAAGCGGAGCTTCTTGCGATTCGAGAAGCCTGCCGTTTGCCAAACGATTTCACTATATCTAGTCAAAACATCGCTATTTTTTCGGATAGCCAAGCTGCTATTAAAGCCATTGATGCGGTCACCATATCCTCAAAACTCGTAGAGCAATGCCGGTTTGAAATGAATCACCTAAGTGTCCACTCAACAACTACGCTCATCTGGCACAGTAACTATGAGGGTAATGAGCGCGTTGACGAGCTGGCCAGGCAAGGATTGGCAGAAAGAGTCGATATTCCGCTAGGTGTCGTTAAGGGCAACATATATTATCACTTCCTACAGCTTGCCAATCAAGGGTGGAAAAGTTTGACTAATTGTGTAATATCACGAAAGACATGGCCTGATTACAACAAACTTAAATCAAACGAGCTACTTGGTAAATCAAGACCAGATATTGCCAGAATTGTAGCTATCATTACAGGTCATTGGCCAATAGGGGACCAAGCTTGGTATTCCTCACAACACCTTCTGTAGAAGCTGCAAGGATATCAATGAAAAAGAATCTCTACATCACTTCCTTTGCAGTTGTCCGGCCCTACCGAGGACCAGGCAAAATATTCTAGGAAGACCCTTCTCGTGGACCTCGGCGAGATAGCCGACAAAAGGATTGGAGAACTAATCCGTTATTTGAACTCCACGGGTTGGGTCTAATTTCACATCAGCTAAGTTTTTTCACACGAGTTTTTGTGGTAACAAAACGGCGCACCCTAGCGCTAATTGGGTTCTTTCTAAGAACCGCCACTCTACCTACCTACCTACTTACTTAGGTGGCGCTACAGTTCGGGGTGAACCTGGGTCTCAATCAACAAGCCTCTCCAGTTTTTCTACACTATACACTATAAAGCCCGTATTCTTTCCAGCTCTTTTGCTCGCAGTAGTAGTGAACAGCAAGAAAAAATCTATGAAAAGTATAGTTTTTCAAAGTACTGACGATTTTATCTTTCAGCGTTAAAGAATGAAATAATATGAGTATTTGGCACCACCACCATTTAGAACTAAGCTGAATACACAATTTAATATCGTTTACAGATGCACCAACTGCAAGATAGTTGCATCATCTGCTTTAAGTTAACGTAAAGACGTTGTATAAATAACGGTCACGTGATCTTGATAACATTGTTGCGACAGTGACACTGCATATTCTGTAAATTTTGTCCTGCGATTCTAAGCTAAAAAATCTACCATCGGAACCCCCCGTCGCTTGACTCTAGGCTGATTTAGTTATCTATACTTACGCTTTGCTGATGTCCTTCCTTTTATTAATAGAAAATAATACCTGAGTCATTCAATCAGATTATCTAGTCACTTCGATAACAATCTTAAGATATATTTATGTCTTGTCAGATTTATTTCTTAAAACCGATAAGCAATTGTCTGCTTTTAACGATCTGAATTCAACCAGAATCGTACGAAAAAGACTCGCTACTTCAACATTAATCAGTTTCTTATTTTTACTACCTCAGATTAATTTAATAAATTTGATGTACAATCTTATAAATAGATAGTCAGATTTATAACCGAATAATCTAATCAATTTACTAGTTCCATGTTTAGACGTACCGTAATACAATACTTATCAGGAATAGCTTTGATGTGCTATTATAAGCAATCAATACTAGACGGAAATCTTTTCCATAACCTACAAGATAGTATTGATTTCACTCAGGGGAAAAACTGCAATCACTTTCAAAATCACGTGCTATAAGTCGCTGTCATAAAAAACTATAACGTAGACTAGAAAACACCTTTATCTAAAAATACACCCAGCAGTTGCTGATAAAAATTTAAAGATCTTATCAAAATACAAACGAATCAAACACAAGACAATATATTAATTAAAATATAATTAAAATCATGATTAAAAAATTTATAAACGACAAGGAGCTGAGTTGTACTATTGGCTTACGACATAAATTAACTTCTGTGCAGACGTTGATGTCGTTGATAAGCTTAGAGAGGGGTAACTCGGGTTGTATACTGTACTGTAGGATTACGACTGTTATCTATACAACTTGATTGTTGATTTTTTGGTTTTTGTGATTTTATATTTCTTAAAATGAACGTATGTCGAAACGAAGTAGTCCATGTAGTCGACCAGAGGAAATAATACAATAGAAGTTCGTTGACGTATACATTGCTGGGATTTTTTTTACTCTTTCCTGTGATTTTAATAAAAAAAATGTAAATTATATTTAATTAGTAAGACGAATTGCGATAAAAAAAAAAGTGTGAAATAAATTGAAACGAATTTCTTAATGACTTGGGTGTCTTGTGAATATTGTATTACTCGAGCGATATTTTAAAAGAGTATTTTTTATTTGGTATGTATTAAAATACTGGAATTCACATTAAATAATGTAGAAAATCAGTTTTTTATTTCTTAAATTTATTTATATTGTATCGGAAACTCTGTCGGATGTGTCACACCTGTTTTCATTCGGAAATGTGCTAATATGCAAGTGATTCAGTGAATTTTATTTCTTTCTTGGGTGTGCCTTTAACCAATGGAAATATTCGAGTATATTTGAAAATATGCATGCATCTCACATATCAATTTGTTTTTACGATGTTTGTCGAAAAGAAATGGCACGTAAAATATTAACAGGTTTCTCTTTGAATCCATCGAGATGTGTATCTTTGGATATGACGGAGCAGTTAGTGTACACTGTACAGAAAGTATATTTCGCAGTTCTTGTGGAGTGTTGTATCAAAAGCCGAATCTATCGATATCGACCTTCTAATGGGTTTTCACCTGAGGATATGAGTGGCACAAACATGAATGGTACAAATAGCCAAATGCACATCAAGTTCCTGAACAAATGGCAGAGTAATTTAATATTCACCTCTGTTAGATGCCAAATCTCAGAGATATTCCAGGAAACTGCAACGCAAGATTCACCAGAATTGTCACTACTCCCACAATTCTGCCAAAGAACCGGACAAATTTAAGTATGTCCTTACGAGGAATTGCGTCATTCGCTAAGTAGCTAGGCCTTTTCATAAACCAGTTCTGCTTCAAAGACGAGATAGTTCGTTTAAAAAAATCACATTTTTTAGAAAAAAAAAAAACACTGTGTGATTATATCTGTTGGTACCAGACGCCATTTTGTTCGCTATGTTGTTGCCAGTAGGTAGATCGGATGACTGCACTGCCGTCGAGGAGTAGCAAGGTAACAGGCGGATTGCAACTGCCTATTTCGTTGTGAAAAAATCGATAAAGCAGTAAAACAAGGGAAGACATGAAATATTTCTGCTGGATTTGAGCGTGTCTATAGACCACTTTACACGCATAAATCTGAATTCTATGTAACAGGCGGAATGATCACCATCAGATGCACTGGATCATACTTAAGTTTGAGTTGGTTGTATATCGCAGCCAGATTAGAGGGCATCGTTCGCGGAATCCTAGACATTTTGTCCTCCAAACCTGTATTGCCATTAATTACTCAAGAATTCTGAGTTTCCTTCAACTTGTTACCAATGTTCACGATCCCTAGTCACGATGTCAATAGGATTCTGACCCGTTCTCATACAAAGCTGTTCGTTCGAGATACAATTCTTAGCGGATACTAAATATCTGTTTACGACGGATTACAGTTTACGAATGACATTTCTGTTGATTTTCTAAGTATTACACTCATGTATAGTATTACTGATTAAACATTAGAGTGGATATTACTCTTTTAAATTTTTGATAGCATGCCGAACGCAGATCTGCCTTTTTCGATTCCGTTGCTTACATAGAGTTCTATCCACGATTGGTAGAGACAATACTTTAATAAAGAAAGTTAACTTTCTGGATCTGTTTGCTTGAGGTGGAATTCTTAAAACATGACTTTTGTCTTGACCGTATAGATTCTCAGCCCTACTTTCCTAACTTCATTTAGGTGAAGTGGAGACCTATACTCGACGTATACTTCTACGAAGATCTGCGCGGTGTTAATGTGGTCGATGCATGAGTATGCCGAGCAGTGTTGTTTGATTCTCTCCAGTTCTACAGATACTTCTCCAGTTAGTGCACTTTGTTAAGTTTCCTTTCTTTATAAGTGATTGATAATTATTCCCTTCTTTAAATATTCTGAGACCCTTCGTCATTCCATTAGTGGAAGAAGAACGTCAACTCATAAAATTGAAGTTGCATGGAAAAGCAATACATTTCTGTACATCAAGCCCCATTGCTTTATTTTTCTTCAGTATTACTGGGAGGAGTGATCCGAATTCAGGTATTTGTTGCTTTGGATAAAATCATTAAAGTGTGAAGCAGGTGTGGTATCGTTTAAACAATTTAAAAACATGGACAAATGTTCATTTCATCTTCTGATTCACATCCGAAGTTATCAAGGAACCGTCCAGACTATAAACATCATGTTTTTGGAATCAGTTTGACACTCTGACCACCTATCAGTTCTTTTGTGATTCTCTAAACGGGTCCTACTGACGGATCTATTTGCTGTTTTCTCCTGTGAAACTAGGCGGTCACTGTGATTTGTCAAAAAAAAAAAAAAAATTTAGATATCTATAGTATGCTCTAAGGAACTAGGATTAGTGTAAAAAGAATACTGTAATAATTTTCACTTCAAATTGAGATTTTAAGTAATAAAATGCTCCTGTGCACAAATTGTCACTGTTCGTTCGGAATGCAAATTTAAAAACCATTTAACTGAGAAAAACTAATTTTTTTTGCTGTCATTTTTAATTTGACGTATTTTGAACAAGTGCATTCAATTCGTATAGATTTGAGAAACATATGTATTCTTCTCGTCGTGTGACAGATGTGTCTGTTGTATTAATTCATTAGTAAACAAATTAAACTCGTCATACTTTGCAGGTTGAAGGTAATCATTTATGCATTTGTATATTTTTTTATTCTCACAGAGTCACAATGAGGTGATAATGACATATTGTACTTTTATTTGATAGAGTGAAGATAGTAACGCTTAATTGGAAGCGCAAACTTGAAGTGGGTGATTGCTAAGGGTCATTTGCGTTCATTTGATTGTTAAGTTTATGAAATCTTATTCAATATTTAATAAAGTATTCCGCTTACTAACCTTGTTTAAATATGATAACTTTTACATCCTTAAAGTTAAGCAACCGAATCTTTTAGTCATACATATGTATGTGAGAAGTAGTTTGCTTCAGATCGTTGTTTACGTAACGCAATAGGGAAGTGCATTATGTATTTATAGTTGAAATATGTATGTAGATAATTTGATAATTTAATTGTGCTTATTACTACTTTATTGAAATATATATGCATATATATATACATATGTACATATATGCATAATTATTCGACCATACACAACCGCATTTGATTCGCGTGAACAGTCTTATTGACGTCAGAAACAAAACAAACAGAAATATGCTTCTTCAATGTCATTATTTTTTTGCGGAAAGTAAAACATGTTTGCTTTTTTCTTTTAATACTTATACATACATACAATACATAGTATATGTACATTGATGATAATTTTTAGTTTTTGCATTCAATAAATAAAGTTATTAAAATTATTAAGTATCAAGTCTAGACAAATCTTTGCTTTGATCGATGATAAGTATGTATATACATAGGTTAGCACATGTTTAGCAGAAGATGAATGACTCTTTCTTGCTTCTCATCGTCCCCTCTTTTGCTTCTGATGAAACTCGACAGAGTGTATTGCCATTTTATTGGCAATCTAGACATCAGACACAAAAAAAGAGATAAGTTTGTTTTGTTTTCTTATTGTTAAGAGAATGCAAATCATTAAAAAAATAAACCGACGATACGTAAATTTATATTATACATTCAAACATCTATCAAATTTCTGATTTATTATGAAAGAAACGCTATCTTAAATCTTCTAACACAACTTTAAAAAAACGTTATTTTCATGTGCCGTAAATGAATCCAAGTTGGTATCTTAGGTTAGGGTATGGCCACAGTGAACCAACTTCTCGCTTTCTCGCTTACCAGCTTGCCGGATAGATTCATGTAGGTGCACAGTGAACATCGCACCTGTACTGGCTGGTTTTTTCTTTAGTCGAATTCACAAAACATTCACACCGGGCACTACTTTGCTAAAAACAAACAACAATTGAAAATTCATTCCAGTAAAAGCTGGTTAAAGCTAGTTAGAGTAGGAAACGGATTCACTGTGCAAGCACACATTTATTGTCGGCTTTATTTTTAACCAGCGTGAACCTGATTTGTGACCACTGTGGCCGTACCCTTAGGTTATGTATGTATGTACACATATGAGTGCCCTTGCTAACTAGGTGGCAGCGGATCACTTAGCCACAGAGAACCCATTGTGCCCAAAATAAGTAAAAACAAAGCATTGAATCGACCGCTAACTAAACCAGATTGGTATTTGAATCACAGGAGTTTGTTTGGCTCAATATTTTGTAACTCATCTATGTATAAAAAAGAAGTGTTTTTTTTTATAGGGCAGCTCAGGACAACCACCTAGCAGGTAATGAATAGGCTCTATTACTTTTTTGTCACAGCAGCTTCTACAAAAATCATTGTAGGGTAAACCCAGCCGAGCTGCATGGTTAACCATCGCGCAGTGCCTGATCAGGATGCCTACACTAATTCGAATGTCCTTGCGGCTTAGCTTCAGCAGATTCATCATAAATTTGCCACAACGATCTAGTTATTGATATTCTACTCAAAATATAGTTTTTGTAATTTTTGAGGATTGAGCCAAAAATGGCTCATTATATCTTTTTCATATACATTTTACTCAATTGTACTTCTCATTACATATCTCGAAGGTTTTTGGCAAAGTAAGGTGAAAAATAATGGGATAGTGAACCAAAAATATATTGACTAATCAGGCACGTTCTATAGGGTCTTCTATTAAGCTCTGTGGGTGGATATTTTATTTTAATGTATAGAACAGGCTCTACCATTGCATGTAGAAGACGATATCTGATAAATGTTCACTTTTTGTTTTCTTGCAAAAGGCCATCTTTTGACCATAATGAGATCTTTATGTATGAAAGATCATAAATACTGCGCTCCTAAATGGTCTGTTACACAAGAATTAATATAATATAGAATTAATATACATTATACGTCTTGATTAAACAAATACGGTCTTAGACATCACCCTTATTCCGTGTGGCGTTGTATTAAAACGCTGATTGTCGCTCTGTAAAGAGCTTCGTTTTTTAGGAGTGGATCGTATGTGGAGTGTATACCGACGAAGCAGTTTTGTGGCATTCAAATTGTGATTAGTGCAAATAAAAAGGAAATAAGTTTTTTTTTCAAACAAAACGCTCAGAAAATTGGGCGTATCTGTGGATAAAATTTTGTAAAACTATGAAGCTACAACTCAGATGCGCTTCAACATTTAGTTCCTCGTTACTGCAGCTTCTGCATTAATGGTTGAGAGGTATCTTCAAACGCTCAGTATGAGTACCTACATATGTATTAAATAGTGAACGGTGATGATGCCGAATATCGACTACGTTTAACAACAGAAAGTGTTTTCCTCCTACCGACCAACGACTGTTAGCTTTCCCGATGGCCTCATTGACGATAGAATTTTTTTATGGATGTGAGCGAAATTTTCATGAGAGGGAAAGTCTCTGAAGTATGTAACCCCGACCCTTTCCTTGCAAGTTCATTTGCCCTTTTGTTCAGCGGTGTTGCTGTCGTATATTGTTTTTGCGGCTTTTAGGATGACTGTGATTGTGGCTTCAAAAGCACTGCAGTCGTTAGACATTCTAAAAGCGTGGTCGATTCCTAGGGTTTCACAGTAAATCATAACTCACTTACCGACGATCATTTCAGCAGTCAGTTCTCCTCTATTCAGCTATTAAGTCTGACAGGAATTCTGGTAGTGAACCTTTTCGAGCTGGCTGTCTGTCGACTCCCATTGACCCAAGACGGACGCGTGTCCATGGAGTGCTGTTTCAGCTGCCGAACTTAAACCCAGAATCACGATGCAGGCCGTTTTCTGGATTTTCGTGAAACATGAAAGGTGGTATTTCTTTTCAAGTGCTTTCCACCACACTATAGACCCATATGTTGGAATGGACTTTATGACCGCTGTGTAAAGCCAATGCACTACGGTTAGTTAAAGGCCCCACGTGTTGCTACCTGCTCTCTTACATGTAAAAGGCTACACGCGCTTTCACCTACGTACATACATATATAACAGCACAACATTCAAACCTTTTCGAAATTTATAAATAGTAGGTTTAGGTTGGATCTATACTTAACCCACCGTAACCCACCGAGAAGAGATGATCTTCAAAAGTCCAGATTGTTTGTTATTTAGAGTATATTATACATATTATGTCATGTGTTCGGAACATGCTTATCAATTCCAGGAAGCAGACAAATATTCCTCCAGTTTTTGTGCCAGAAAGTGAGTGAACAAATGCCCACCTCTGAGACCATGTTTAGTTAAAGTTCAAGCTTTTTGCCAAATGCTATATATTCAGTATGGCTCCAACATCATCGCTGAAAAAAAAGTGATTGGTTGTTTTGCCATGTCTCTATCAAGCTACTTTTTTTTTTTGGTTTAATGACTTATGAACTTTTTTAAAAGAATATTACCTATGTACATAGAATTAACAGAATGTGTTTAGGTCTTAATAGATACAGTGTATACGGTAAGCCTAGTTTACATTGATTATAGTGAATAGTTCTTTCTAACTTTCGCACCATCTCATGGAGAACCGTCTCTGTGAATTTGTCCTGGAGTATTTATGTTGATTGTATGTCTTAAGACTTTGATGAGAAGATATTTTTGGTAAGGGTTTGTTGTAGCTTACATTTAAAGTTGGTAATTTTAACTGCTCGAATGCAAGAATGCAGTTCACGTATTTTCAAGTTGTATTACTCGTTAGGAAATCATGCGTTTGGCTCTTTTGGAAACCGCAATTTTCAGGATTCAAGACCATGAGGAACTCTAATTGTCCATGACTACGCCTTGCATTGAGTATAATAATTCACACTCCCTCTGTAAATTTCTACTTTTCGACTTTTTACGTACCCACGAAACCAGAAATGATTACTCATGGGAAAGTTACTTATATATACGTACAATCCAGTCGTGCACTCAATTTTTATTGCAGTTAATAATCATTACACGAGTATGACTTTTCCTGGAAAGGAAAAAATAACTTTAATAATAAGAACACGACAGGTAAATGGGTCTTGAAGGAGTTTTATTTTTTTTATCGAACCAAATGCTAGGACGTCACCATTCCTCGTTACTGCAATAAAGTGTAAATAAATTAATCTTTTAGGGGGGGAAACAGAAAAACATGAAATTCGATTTTTGTGCTAAAATGCGCGCAAAGTATCTGTGGTCAGCATTTACAAATCATTTCTGTAAACCACGACTAACTCGTGTGACAAGATCTCGAATTTCGTGTCTGATTTATCAGTTAATTTATTGTTATTAAGTAAATAAAATGAATACACATAAATATATGTAGTAGATATCGTATTTATATGTTTATTTTCTCATCGCATAGTGTTACGGAAATAATCAATTGATCGATTCATTTATGACAGTATAAACAAATTCAATTTGGATAGTATGTGTTCGAAGCGATAAGTGGTTATACGTAAAATGCTCTATAAGTCTAAACTTAGTTTTGACAAGTTCACGCAACCTGACTATGTCAACATTTAAAACAAATTTACAAGTCACTGTGTGAGTAGAATGGGGTTAGTAACATAATACGCGCGTTTTTTTGCAAGCACACATAGGCGTGGACGAAAAAAATTACATCGGGGCTTAGCAACGTCGTTGTAGAAACTTGGCAGTACTGCTATGGACTGACACTCCAACTCTTCAGCTGTAAGGCCAACAATCAAAATAAAAATTATAAATACAAGCCACAATAAAAATAAAACAATAACCCACATTATTTTGAGTAATAACTGCAACAAATAAAAGGAAAAACTAGTAAAATGAATTGCATATCTTAAATTTTTTGTAACAAAAAATTATTGGACGACATTAACGTCAGTTTTGACGTTTTCATACAAATTATCGATAACTTAAGTCTGGTATTACTGTTTCTATCGGGCCTAAGAGATTAGCCAGGAAATTTATCTGGGATTAGTTGGTGTTGTATTTAACATGCAATATGCTTAGCTTCTGTCGTTTTTTTTGTACAATCCCATAGGGGCTTGCAAAAAAAAACACGACTAATGTAAAACTACATAAATACTACGACAAAGCATAAGCGGTCAACACCTTAACATAACATAAGATACAAATAATACTTGCATCGATTATTTCTTTATGCTCAACTTACCGTTTAAAATGTCTCCACTCTATGGCTACAGGATACACAAATTCAATGAATCAATCATTTCTATTCTTCGTTTATTAACGTACCCGTCTGACAATATCTTTCACGTGGTTAAACAGTGTAAATATGGTTTACCCTGCGTGAGTTATCAAACATTTTTGAAATATTAGAGTGAAAAGAATTTACACTCTGCTGATTCCAAAAATGATCATTTTTGAGTTGTGTCATTGTGTTGTTGTCTTTTGAAAATGTCAACTCTTAAATTTACTTATTTTATGCCACCATACCGGTAATATGTAAGTGGATTCAATTGATTTTTATTTTTATTTTTTGATTAATGGTAAGTTGGAGGAATTATCATTCATCTGTGAATTGGTAGTAAATAATACGATAGGCAAATGATATTCCATTGTGGTAGCACATTATAGTTAGGCAGCTTAAATGGAATATCATTTCCAGAAGCAATCAAATTAATTTTTATTTGGAACTGACAATGTGATTATGGATGCTTAGTACTTTATTTCGAATTAATGGGAATATAAAATGTTTTACATGAAATACGTTGCGTTATAAAAGTGTCAAGTATGACTACTAGAAACCAGAGTTTGACGTCACGTTGTATAAACAACTGCAAATTCAAATTAAAGAATTTATTTTTGAAATTCAAATCCAAATATACCTGTTATTGGATTATGTAAGATTTGTAGTGGAAAGAATGATGCGGCGCTAAGAGAGACATCGTACATACATATGTATATAAAGTCGTTTCTTTGACAGACAAATAGACAAGTAGATATGAGGTTTGCTGAGTTAGTATGTGCTGGGGATTAAGAAAATAAATAATAAACAAAGAAACGGATAGACAGACGACGGGTTTCTTAGAGATAATAAAAAATATTCCCAAGAGCGGCTTTATTAGAAATAAAAACAAATGTTAGACATTATGACCTAGTTATTTATACTTTTATGACACATGATACGGTCAACATATTGCTACGCTACGGTACGTTGCAACCGCAAACTAACTATTAAAGGAACGTATCGTAGTTAATAGACAAGTGTCACCTATTTGTATTTTTTTTTTCCTTGTTACATAAATTAAATTTCGTCGAATAAACATTTGCCTCGTGTTTGTTTGCCATTCTTCCACTCAACCATCTGAAATCTCCGATTGCGTAACAAAATACTTATTGGATGTTTAGAATTTGGCGAAATATTTTCTTTTATAAACAAACCTGGTTTGGCAGGAGGGCCTACTGCCAAACCAGCTGAGACAGTCATTTGAATGAAATAATATTTCATAATTATTCGGCAACCATAATTATTAAGCAACAATCGTCAATAATATTGATCAGTATTTTTTTATAGGCTTTTTTGAAAAGAAACCAACAGGTTACTAGTATTTAAGTGCTTCTATGGATGTGATGGTCTAAAGTCTGATGGTCTCTCGGCATATTCTATAGTTCTCCGACTTGCCATTAGAACAGCATCCGTTTTGTGAATAATCCTTCGTGACTAACTCTATTTCATGTACATATGTCTTTAGCCATGAATACAATGGTGAAATCGTAAGCGAACCCGATCGACACTTGGATGTCATGGTTATCTATCAAAGGAGTGAGGTTCAGAGAATGAACTAAACAGGAAAGTTACATCTATATACACGCCACTTAGTCAAGATTGAACGTATTTTGAGGCCTGTGCGTTATCCCCGCAGGATCGAGTACTCTGCCGTTTGAAGCGATATTTGCTGCATGTCCTTGTCTTAAACGGCGTCGATAAATTCACCAGGGATTCTAAACTTTCTATTGTCCATTTACATATGCTTTATATGTGCATTAAATCAGAAATTTCGAGCAATCCTCCTCGGTAAATGTACCATATTGGTGGCATCTGGGAGCCGGTATAACTTAGATATCTGGAGCGTGGTAACGACTAAAGACAGAATCTCTATGTTTCACTGTGTGTTTAATGTACAACTTGCTATTTCAATCCAAAAAAGACATGAAACAGTGAAACCCAAGGTACATTTCAGCTTTCCATTAGCTGTAGATGTAGATGGTAGCGAGGTGCAAGAACTCTGCTGCCTTAAATCTATTGTTCACCCCGAACTATTGCTTTAATCATTAAGGAAGTCGAGTTAAAGCATCTCGTCTAGTCCAACAGCTTTCATGAACCTAAAGTGGATCCAGCGAAGTCAGATTCGACTCTGAAAAATGTATGCTTCCAGATGGTTTCGTCTTTTGTGAGTTACTCTCTGATATTTCATGAGAAGGTATACTGATGTTTCATTGTGGCTTATGCAGAATTGCAGCATGTAGTTATTTCATTTCCCTTTATTTATACATGCCCTGGTACCCAGTAGAGGGTGACTTTGTTGGTTTGATCCAGTCTGTTGATCTTAGTCAGACCCTTCCATACCAACTTGGATCTAATAAATGTATGACCCCAGTGGCTTGATTGCCGTCTGACTATCTGATAGTATCGCGATATCTTCTGACGAGTATTCCCTTTGGTGAGTTTTGTTAGTCTATTGTTTCTTAAAATAGCCAGAAATACGTAGGAACTGATCTGGTATATAACTTAAAAAAAAAAGTGCGCATACGCCTAGGTGCGTAGAATAAAATGACTGTAACATGGATCGTTGTTCGATTCGCATACCAAAGTAAAAGATTATTAGTTCATTTAACTGCAAGATGGCACAAGGAATAAGTTTTTTTTCGGGCACAGTCTTTTAGAGCATAACATCCTGGATAGGATTATAGCCTAGCTTAAATTAAGTTCTCTGAATCCAATAATTTTTTAACCTGGAGATGGGGTGGTCAAAATCTTCTGAAAATTCTACTACGAGAAATGGTGGGACATTTGCAAAAAATATGTTCGGCAGTTTTGGTGTCATCATGACATAATTTTTAGATGGTATCCGGGAGAGAGTGGGCCCCGTGTTTAGTGCGTTGGACTACTTAGAGAGGGGTTCGAGGTTCAATCCCCGGACAACACCTAAAATTTCTTTCACGGCTCCGCCTCTCGGGAGTGTCTGACAAACATCCAAGAGTAAAACTGTCATGAAAAAGCTTCTAAAAAAAAAACTGTCCTTTGGATACATCATTAAATAGTAGGTCACTTTCATCCATCCATCCATCCATCCGTGTAAAGAATATAACACACACAACACGAATAGTTGTGAGAAGCTAGGTCCTATGGACTTGTAAAATATGAGAAAGAGTGACCGGTAAAGAAAGGACAGTCCATTAAGGTAGGTAAGGCTGAAAATGATTCTGAACCAGTGAAAGGAAATAGGACACCATCAGTACATTATCAATCTTGTTATTATGTTCATTTCCACCATACGAACGAGGTGCAAGTGACGATCATTTTCAAGCTTTATTTTGTAATGACACCTACATGCATGTAATTTATATATCAAAACACATTATGATGGAATTTTATTTCCCATCATGACGTCCGTGTACGTTGCATAAAGCAATATCGCGCAAGTTGTCTTCTCTAATGACGTCATATCTATCTCTTTCGTTATATCTGTGACAATGCTCCCAAGGTGTGTCTATCAACTTGTAGAATCAATATTTGATAAATATTATCGTCTTTCTTTTCTGTGGAGAATTTAAGTTTGATGTAGATTGTTGTTACCGAAATAAACTCTGTTTTTTTTTCAAAATCTATCCAATCACATGACAGGTTGTATGCTTTCTAATTAAGACAATGTTCTGTTTCCAAATGCGTAAGACGTTGTGCTTAATTAGTTTTTCGAGTCATTCTATCTATCGGATTTACATACATATGTACATAGTTTCACTTCTATAGTTGCCCACATGGTACATACTATGTATGTACATATATTCGATCGATTTTTTATTTTAATTTTTTTGCATATTCTTTACAACAAAACTCATGTAATCAGTTAGTGCCCCAAACACTCAAGGAATCATCCTCTATTTTGCAATAGCTATTCAAGCCTGTGTAAAGTGATGATTACAAAATGCAAATAATATGCAAAAAATAAGTGCACATACGCCTAGGTGCACAATAAAAATGGCAATATCATGTATTACTGATTTCAGGTGATTGTGTACCAAAAATAAAAAAAATTAGTAACTCAAAAACTTTAAATGCAAAATGGCGCTAGGAATATTCGTCCTAAAGAAATGAGATATTCGAAACACTATCTACCATGCGTTGGTGGCAGAATTTGTGTTTTTACTCGGAAAACTAAGCAACTGATATTTTTACAGTGGACTGCGATACATGATTCACAGCTTATTCTTCCAAAAAATGTCTCTTTCTTAATAAAAACCAAAATATTATCTCAATTCAATGAATGATAATGTGCCAGCACTCTAACGTAATCCAATCTTATGCAAACATCTCTACGTGGTCTTCTTTGTGCAACCTTGGTAAGATAAACTGTAAGGACGTCATCCCCATTTCACTGCATATTTTTAGATTATGGAATATTTCACATGCCTATGCAGGTGTCTTGATATATAGCCCAGCAGAAGCACATTGTACTGGTTTCATTTAAATAATCACTATTCTAACACAACAATCTCCAACGTAATGCAAATATTTACATATCAACATTCGACAAAGCGGGAGCACGATACTAAGAAAATGTTCAAAGAATACTTACTATAAATATCTCGTATAAATCTATTTCCAACGCCATAATTGGATAATGCAAACACTTCTTTCGAAAGTAACTGGGTTTTTCCAGTACAAAATCTACAAGAAGTTGATTCGTTCTCCTTTTCTTTGGACTGCTTGGATTAGATTGACTTATGGCACTTTATTTAAAAGATTATCATAAATTAGCACGGCTTATTCCGACACAATACGCCTCAAACTTTGTAAATCTTAGAGCGTACAAGGAGACACTGACTGACTTGCATATACATATGTATGTACATACATATTTCGGCTGCGATAATTCAATCGGATTATTTTTTTAAATCGAAACAAAATTACTGAATACCTAAAAATGATGGTATCTGGTCAACATTCTATTAAACATTTTGATAGTGGTTGGTTAAAATTAAATGTGAACGCATGTTGTACGCCAATTAACAATGTGCCATGATATGTATGTTCGGAGAAAAGGGTGGAAATAGATGTCGCTAAATCGTCATAGCAGATAACTGGCGTAGAAGATAGATTATTTTATTGTCAGTCGCACTCATAATATTCAGTTTGTTTCGGAAATTACGATAGGTCAGTTGGTTTGCCTCGAGTGTTTGGAACATGTGTTTACCGATTTGATAAATAGGTTTTGTGTATCGATATTGAATAGTTTGGCAAGTTTTTATCTAATGTGTAATTAGAAGCGATAGTGAAATTGGAATTACACAACTATGTATACTGTAAGTACAATTGTGTAACTTGTAGGAACTAAATATTTAATTGAAGAGTTTATTGCCTCCTTAGTGGTTCAAACTTGAATTTAACTTACAACTGTCAGTGCTCTGAGGCTATAAGGTACGCCTAATGTCATATATTTCCTAGCGGGGTGAATATTAGAAGATGCTTCATGGATATTAACGCATCGAATTTCTATAAGGAAATACTCGCATATGTACATATATGTCTATCGGATTTGTCGGTGTGCATTGAAACCTCTGATCACGAGACTGTACCCATCAACGGTCATTACTCCTCATTAGATATTCGTATCAAGTAATTTCAATTCAACTCCATATTTGAAGTATGATATTCAGTTTATAACCTGCTATCTAAAATTGCTTTTGAAGATCGACCTGTGTCCGCATATGGTTGATGGGCCAATTACTTGTTTCTTTGAAGTGTACCATGGTTCCGCATTAGACTTACACGTTAATGAAGAACAAACCTGCCACACATAGTGTAGCTACTCTTCTTAACAATTATACCTTAGCTCAGCTTACTGTCAGAAGTTAAACCTGCACTATTTGACAGCTGAACGACCTTGTTTCTCACTAGTTTCTACTTTGTGTGATAAACTTGGCTGGATAGCTGACGATATTTGCATTCTGGGTACAATGTTTGATTAACAGGATATATGTACATATTTTTAAAATCTTCATGTTTATGGTGTGGAAATAGAGTTGGTGAAAGTTTATACCCCTGAGGTACTGTAGCGTTTACAACTAGAATACAACAAGAATTGATCTGTTTTTATGTAAATTTTATTTAACCGCTGTTGTGGTGGTCCATAGTTTGAGTAATAAAGCTCTCTAACAGATACAAACCTCGGAGGCATTAGAAAGGATTCTCCTTGGTATTTGATGCGCTACGTCCTTAGATAAGTTACATATGTACATATATGTAGCTTAGGACATCTAAAGTTGAATGACGATAAGAAAACCGTGTTTTCTTATCACCGCTTGATTATTTTAGCGTTTATGACGACAATTTTTATTAGTCATGGACTGATCATTTAGTGAAAACCCTGGAGTCGATGAGAATTTCGATAAAAATCAACGAAATATTTATTGTGCCAAAAAGCGAGTTCCAAACTACGAAATTTTATGAGTTACATGTGCATTTTAGGACTGATTTAGCCTTCATGGTGTATAACTAGTGTGTAACGTTTGCAAACAACGTTTTACCATAAATTCGAAGACAGGCCCACATGACTCTTGTCACCCAACAATTATAATAAGTTCTATTGCGATTAATTGGAAAACCTTCACTGAATGAAGGGCATACTGAATGAGATCACATAACCCTCATACTTGCCATAAACTATAATCAATCTTTATAGCATATGCATAACCAGCAGTATAAACTAAGTAAACAAGCAGAAGAGGATAGGATGAGGGTAGAATTTATATCGACGACGTGCTGGCTGTCTATATCGATGAATCAAAAATGGATGTCGATACAGAATCTCTTTGATAGTCAAACATTCATATATAATACATTCCAATCAACTTCGGGAAGATCGAATTTTGTAGAAAGATCCAAACCAAAGCTTAACCAGACAAACCAATAAATCGGTGACCCTATGCTGGGTGCCAGGACTTATGAATGTCTGTCTTTATATGCCCCCCATACGTATGTACGTATATGCTAATAAGCACTGGATTGATATGGTCAGTTTTTGACAGATCTATGAATCTAATAAAGTTACAAAACAAAGAAAATCATACAACTGTTGGTATCCTGACGCATTAACCATTCATGCAGAACGGCTAAGTAGCTATCTTGTAGTAGTCTTTTAAAGAGCTCTGGACTGCGACTGTTTCTCAGGACTACAAACCTATGAAATATTGAACTTAGGAAACTCTTGAGGATCATTGATTTATCTCAGTGATTGTGGTAATCATGGTTTTGGATTCCTATCTACTCTTAGATGTATAGGTATTCACTCGTTTTGATGGTGAGTACGAAACTCATAGGGATCATAGCTGGTGTAACTCCTAGCAGAGGCGCACTTGTCCTACTTAAATCTAGAATTGGTTACAGAAGCCTTTGCTTCATTTAAAATTGCAGTTATCTAGATCTGTCTATGAGAACCATGACATGTCCTCTCTTTTGTTCTGTTTAAAAGCCTAACTATATCCAAAAGTCTACAGATGTTGATGTGTGGTGAGTCCCAAAAGTGATGTTTACGGAGCACGAACGAGTATTTTGATGAGTCAATGTGTGAAAACGAAATGTACCTCTATGTATACATATATTTTTTTAATCTGTTTTGTTTTAATATTTAAGACAAAATGCCTTTTTTATTCAAATGTTTAATGAAAAATGTTTTCCTTTTTCTTTGCAGTGATTCCGCGTACTTAACAAGCACAAGAACCTTCTCCCGAATGTATTACCTAAGCTCTTGCTACAATGCTGCTGATAATTAACGCATACAAAACCACGCCAAGCATTCATGAAAATAAAATGTGTGCCACCCACTGTAAGCACTCCCTCCTAACAAACAAAATGAAGGAAACCGATTTTGACAGTGCTACGCCTTCGTTAATACAAGAAATGAATCTAGCACGTCGAGCATGCTGGTGTAATATCAAAACGGATTTTTATAGTAAAACTTTAAAAAACAACAATGGTGCGTTAGACAATTGTCAAAATACTGACACTCTTGCGTTCGTTACGGACTCGAGAAAGTCCACGACGACAACGTTTTTAGATGGTGCTATTAAATCTAAACAAAACATAGATCCTAATAGAAGTAATCCTAATAATACTACTTATCCTAACTCAACTATTCCTAATTGTAAGCCACACAGTGATTGTTTGAATATGTCCAAAAGTGTTACAGCGTTCATCAACAACGATGACAGCGCTGTCAAATGTGTCAGTCAATTTGTTGATATTGCAGTTATAAGTTATAAGTTTTTCCAATACCTATACACAATGGTGGCTATCGCCATATTAACGAAAGTGTTTAATTTGCGAATGGTGCTATTGAATACGCTTAAGAATGTAACTGATAAAGGGAAGAATATGAAAGATGCCAAAGTAGTGTTAAAATGCCAAAACGAAGAACAACGAAGAAACGGACAAACGTACTGTAGGACACTGAATAAGAGGAAATTTATGTTTGTGCTTGTGAGTTGCATTTTTGTTTGTTGTGTGAACAGTATAGAGGCCAGGCCAAACTTGAGTGCTACGTTGGCTTCGGGAGAGGGCGGTGCGACTGTAGCGGCGGGAGGAAAAACGGAATCGGTGAGTTTTGTTATTTAATACTTTTGACGCTCTGTTTGATTGATTGATTTGCGAGTGTTATAAACATTTGCTTATCTTTAGAAGATAAGGGATTATTGTCAGGGGATTTTTGTTAACGTTGTCAGTTAAATAGATGACGAGTAAAAGATAATAGCGGGGCGGTTTCTTTTTTAAATGAATACCGGGAATATTTGGGGTTCAATGGAATATCGCAGTTGGAAGGGAATCACAAGTGGCTAAAAAGTCAATCGGGACAAAAGTGTGTTTTGCGCCGTCACCAAGCTTATGATTGCTGGTTTTTGAGATACTGAGGGAATTTTGCTGATAAACAAGAAAGAGAAATGAATCAAAACAACGGAAAGTACTACGCTTACCTGTGTACGCAGATTAAAAAAAAAACTGGGAAAGAAGAGGGAAATAGACTCAAGGCTTCTTGGTTATCAGTTTTACGCTAAATTTACTAGCCTATAAGATCAAAAATTGTGACAAAAGAACCTTCTAAACAGTGTTGGAGCTTTTAAAAGACTAAAAATAGTGCTAGATGGCTTAAAATTATGTGGTTATAATAGTTGTTTATAATAAAGTTGTTTATCTAAAGCTGAATAATCGAAATATACTATAGTTTCTAGAAATCTTTATACTATACTGGAGTAAAAGCATAGGCTATAGAACAGGGAATAGCATATGTCAATCAATTTTGAACGATAAAGTTGAAATACAATCATACTCTATTGGGTCGTCAAAATAGTCAAAAAGCATGACTTTGGCTTCAAGTAATTGACTATACCTGCGTTAAGTTTTCACTGTCAAAAAAAGACTTGAAAGACTTTCAAAGCACTGTTCGGGATTCAATTTTGTGCACAAGGCCCACCGGAGCCGATCGATGGCGATCAACAAGCGACTGCTACGATCGATTAAATGATCCACGGGCTTTTGGGCGGTTTATGTTGAGGATGATAAGGACATGGGGATTAAATAGGAAGACAATCATTTTCAATTTCATGTTAAAAGATGAAAAACAAGGCAAGGCAAGGCAAAGTGACAAAAGCAATAAGTTTGTTTGTGATCGAATAAATGTGAACGATACAGGGCTCCACGTACTAATGGGGCATAGACCAATAAAGCGGAATAATATCCTTTCCGGCCCCCCAACCAGTGTAGGGTCTTTGTCAGAGATATAACAAATTTTCCTCGTGGACCCCATGTTTTGAGATCTCCGATTATTTGGCCGTTTTTGTTTAATAAGCGCTTTTTTACGCCTAAGAGTATACACTCTTCTTTAATGCACTTTTGACAGCTGATCAATTTAGTGTAGTGGTATGAAACTCAGATGGTATTAGGTTAGATTACTCAGTGCTGTTTGAATCAGTCAGGGAATTTGTAGCAAAAAGCTGGCAGCTCAATATGTGACCAATGCAATCAACGTCTTTTGGCTTATGGACTGTATCCACATCTTGGTATAGTTCATACAGTTCGCAATTCTAACTATCAGCTCCATTCGATTGCCTCTCATACTGAAGCAAATATTCGAAGAACCTTTTTCGCTCGAATAATCCCAATATCAGCACTTCTTTCCTGCTTATTTGAAGAGCATTCATTTTGTTTTTCAAATAATGAGTTTTGACTAGACTGTTTCCTGGAATCAGAGTTCGTCGTGTCTTTTATACGTTGTCATTCATCGAATGGATATTTACACCAAGGTGTGTAATGTCCTTAACTATCACGGGGTTGTAGTTATCTACAGTGAACTTGTAGCCTAGACGACGGACAAAAGCGTCCATCGTTGCTAACGAGAGCAACTCGTTTTGCCAGTATGGCAATTGCTGTAAGATAATTGCAAAGATGGCGTTACCTCGAACCGTTGGGCTACTATGTCCGGCATTAAATAAAAAAGGGTCTATCGGACTTCTGAAACGTGTGAAACGAAACCTCTCAACAAAAACCAATGCTATTAACAGACACTGTGAAATAGGCAGACATTCTTATAGGCCGGGCATTTTTCATAACGATCTTCAGAAGCTGAGCTACTCTAAATAAACACGTCTTCTATTGTTTGAGTGCTCTCAAAAACGCTTGTATAACTCAGATTCATCACTAGAAAGAAATGGTTTCGGGATTAGAAGGTCCACCGCATCTATTTAGTAGCTGCACAATGGTCCAGGGTCAATGGAGTTCTAACCAACTAACACACATATTCTGTTGCAATAGATTCAATAGGGGTGTTCTAAGTATGTCTAACTGCATTGGAGACATCTACCTAACCTGTTTTAATCATCTTGTTTGCGTTTTAATTTAATGGTGCACGAGACAATGACCACCCACATTTCTGCTAAATAACTCATCAAATAAAGTTTTTGAGGAAATTTCGAATCATTCGAAATTCGATGTGCATTTAATCTAAACCTAGTATTGAATGGTAAGCTGTGTTCTCCAGAAACTAGTGTTCTTATGTTGCCGATAGTTTTCTGGTTTTCACTAAGATTTGTGGGCTAAAGACCTTATCGCCTCAGACTCTAGTTATACGCACTTAAATCATATGTCTATCCAGCTCCTGGAGTACGCGGACGATATAGACATCATTGGACGCAGCCAGCGTTCTTAAAATTTATTCTTCTATTCTTTTTGATTTCTCAGAACACTTGGTACAAGTTGGGCATGCTGTCAATGTTGTGGAGGAAACTGGGCCAATATCTACATACATATGTACATACATCGATGCCTGCTAACTTAAGGTCATATAAGTTTTCAGACTGTCCCTCTATATCACTCAGTCCAGAGATAGGTGTGTTGAGTTGGGCCTATAGAAATCATTTCTACGTTTACATTGAAGTCTATAGAATTCTTACATATTTCCACCATGATATTAGAGGTCTTTCTCTAATGCGTTGTCCCTCCAAGTTTGATTCGAAGACCGGAGTGCTGGAGTCAGGCGAAAGGAGTTGTAGCGAGATTTCGGGATACGCGTTGAACAAAGGTTCTGGTGGTCTCCTAGGATATTCATAACCATTCTTAGAAGCTTTTTTTTTTTCATTACTAAGTGCTTTGGTTTTCGCAGTCCCCTATGGGATCAAGTTTAATACAAGTCAATAGAGCACATCACTTTCTATTCGGCTTAGCATTAATACGCATTTCAGTTGTGATTATGATAAGTACAAAATACAACGATTTAATGACTCTAATTAAAAATTACGTCACTCATGATTTTTACTTAGCGATTAGTCGGAATAGATACACCCGATGACCTTTATGTCAAAAAGTTGAAAAGCGTGCATCATGATGAATTCAAAGTTTTCAATCTCGACATTTATTGGCAAGTATTTCAAGTAACAACCGATTATTTGATTAGTAGGTATATGTATCTTTACAGCAGGTGTTCTAGAGTTCCTATTTCCTTGACGGAAATCTCATCTCAGTTGAGGACAGCGTTCATACAGAATGCTTCCTCTGGTATCTCTAAAAATTGCTTGTCATTTAATCGCTGCCTTTTCCGTTCATGTACTCATAAAATCTGACAGTAACTTCTAGCGCTATACTTCACTTCTACGATCAACTAGGCAATTATTGCTCAGTCTTTTGTAAAATTTTTGCTGCAAGCAACAAAGTTCCAATTAAGTAATAAGAAAATAAAATAATAAAAAAAAAACACTTCAGCTTTTCTTGACAATTGGTTGTGGTTACGTTCATAACTCGAGACAGACCGACACTTGCATATTCGCACGATCTTGCTTTGCAAAGGTATGCATACAAAAAAAAAAAAAAATGAGCGGAAGAAGAATGATGCATTCAACAAGACATTTCGCATACTTAATTGCATTTAATAGCCGGCTTCTGGTCGTAAATACAGTGTATTGCATTAATTGGCTTTCTCGTAAGTATCCGTGGAAATACAAGTGATATATGAAATCTTTGTGTCAATTAATTGAAACTTAATGTACGGGAACGCTGCTGTACGTGTTCATCAATTCTTTCGGTTTTGTGACAACACAGTCGCATTTATTAGCTTTTGTGTCATCGGTTTAGTTTACCTTGGTTTCATTCTACGAGTGGTTACGAGTGTACTATCGAATCGATAGTGGGGCAAATATTTACGATGACCACTTGGTTATTTGTTTCGACTTACTCGGAGGAGTAGGTTATTTTTTTTTTTTTTTTTCATTTACGAGAGTTTGTATAGTCATTGGTGACATACATAGTTTTATAATGAACTTCGCAATATATAGATGCCTTGATAACCGCGATTTTATATTCGACACGTGGAATGGTATGAAAATTTCCATCTATCACGTAATTGGGCGAACTTGCATCAGGTATGTATGTTGTGGTTGATCGATGGATTTTATTGGCCTCAATAAATGCATCAACTGATTTCGCTATCCAAGTACACCTCACTATTGCAACTGACAACTTGACAACTTGACAAGGGTTACGACCAGCGAAAAGGGATAGGGGTTAGATCTTAAAAGTTTGTGGTCTTGATAGTCTTGATGAAATATGGAGACACAAGCACGTAAGTAAGTCTTAAAGAATCTCAATAATTCTTGAATATTCAGAATTCTTGTTAACTATAACTTCGCTAACATAGACTGTCTAGCTTTATTCGGTGTACCAATTATGAATTCAAGTATGGCAATATTCTAATCTCAGTATCTCCTTTAGAATCCACCACGACACCCCAGCTGTCAGCTCTTTCGAGCTGTACCCTTTCACAATATACTTTGTCCTTCCCTGTACTTGAGGCGTCTAGAATTCTCTATGATACAAGTCTATTTTCGCACTCGTTTAGCAGCAAGAGTCACATGAATTATGGACTTAGTTCGAGTAAATGGAATGAAATATAGCATTTGTCCAGACCATTGCTTGAAAAGACGAATCTTCTCTGTCCAACTACCGATCCGAAGTGGAACCAGTCTCTGCATCATTCCGGTGAATATAAAATTGTAGTGCTTAATTGTTCAAAGGCATTTGATAGTTTGGCATCAAACTCTTTGGCAAGCTTTGACTTGATTTCAAAAGAAGAAATTGCTTTGTATCTGTCTGACTATCACCTCGTCGTTTTATCATCATTGATACCATATTGGCTGCCACTGTTACTTCTAGGACCTCCGTTTGGAAGATTCTCTTGTGGTCAGGAAGTAAGTATGATTAGCGCGACCAATCTATTTTTCAAATTAGAAGTATGGTGACGTTGTAGTCACTGCTTACATACTCACCCACAAGTTTCTTTGGAATCTGTGCATATCCATCTTGGCGGTGGATTCCTGCATGTTGACAATTGTTTCCAACCCATTTGTTGGAGTTTTTCGCATCGCTTTGGATGTGTCTATGTATTCTAATTTATGTATATTTGTCATTGCCTTTAGATCGGTTGCTTTGTTTGCCTCATGCCAAAAGAATACATTGCCACACTTAGCTCAGTAAAGACCCATTGTAGTACCACATGAATCTGAAATCCTCTCAGAAACTACCCTCAGAACCATCAGGAGCTTATTATAAATCGCTGGAGGATATTGATGTTGGCATTACTCAGTTCGCAAGTAGGCTCCTAAGTGCAATCTTCTGCGTTCGGAGAGTGCTGTAGTACAGTTTCCTCATCTTCCTCATCCATGCAGAGTCTAAAAAAAATCATTAGCAAGAAGACCCTGCTTATGATGTGTTCCTACCGATGATGCCGTGACCCGCAATGATATCTACTATAATTGTTACGGGCGACATTTTCAGTATAATCGGACGGTTGTGGCTTTTCTGATTCAGGAGTTTAATTATAGCGAGAGTCATGCCGATATTCACCTTATCCGATAAGATCGATACAATCGATCGACGATCGACAGCCATGCATGGGCACGCCACAATTTAGTACAGTTTTTGAGTTGAACGGAAAAGATTGACAAAGATTTGATCGCAACTTGACTGTCAGTAAAAATGTTTTTTTTTTTTAAAGGGCCATTGTCGTTAAAATAAAGGAGTGTCCAGTACTTAGACTAGACCACTAAGATATTGCCCTCAAATGACACTTATTGACTATAAATATCTAGGCAAGTGAAATTTGGTCCACTGATGCATAGGTAAGCCCACCTTTGTACTCAGCAAAAATAAGTTAGGTTACAGGCTTTCTCCAAAGCCGTCCACCAGACGATCACGCCATACGTTAGTATAGGCCGGAAATATTTCGCTTTATCCACAAGTTTTGGAGAGTTAACATGCGGAATTTTGTATTTCCTTGTGAAAAGGACAAGTTTTGTTTTTTGAGGGATGACACTAAGATTACATCTTTAGAGTTTAGAGACATCGTTTGGCAAAAGTCTCTAAGTGTATTGAGGTTTTTACCCGCAACAGCTACAGCAAAGTCATCCTCATAAGCAATTACCTTATACAGAGAGCACCTCGCCGAAGCATTCTTACTTACGAACTTCGACGTCACCCAGCTTTGAGTTGATAACCCTGTTTGTCAATTGGATTGGTTAACCAAGACAATTCCAAGGTTTGCATGATACAATGCTACCAGGGTGGTATAGTATAATGCATATCAACGAGTGGAGTAATACAGGAAGAATTTTTAACGAGTTTCCTTTGCTATATGCATGCTGGGAGGATAACAGCAGGTATGGATTGACACTGCATCGAATTTGAACGTCTATCAGTTTCTTCAGAGTCTTCAAAAGAAATGATGATAGACTTTTGCGAGCTACATACATACATACTTTGACTTTCGTCCAAGATTTAGGAATGTGGACCAAATCTGGGCAACTCTTGAAAATTACAACTAGCCAGAGGAGGTATTATACCATCTGGTCCTGCCGATTTATATAATTCGAAGCTCAAAGTACCTTTGCCCTTAGTGATAAGATTTGTTGAGCTGCATTGCACAGATTTGTAGGATGCGCTATATCATTGCAGCAGTTCGGGAATTGAGATGGCATTAGCAGCTCAAAGGATTCGATACTAGAGATTCTCAGATGATTACGGGTTTTCGCGATAAAAGCTACAAAAGTGTCTTGAAAATTTACATTGGGCCTCCTTTGTGTTATTATTGTTATCACAATGATCTGACTTTGTCTTGCCAGCCAGTACAACCTTCACCAGCTCACCTAACCAAACCCGAATCGTTAGTCAAATGTGACACAGAATATTTACAATTATCGTTAGTTACTTAACCGAAGATTTGAAATGGTCTCGGCTAAGTACCTAAAAACCACTAGATACCTTAACCTAATGAATTGGAAAACTACTAGCACTTAATTATTTTTTTCTTCTGTGACACTAGTGTGTTATAACAATAATGACCACATAAGTACGAGTACACCGAAATAGAAACCACAGAAGTCACTGTTATTACTTCTGGTTTGTGTTAGTACAAATGGGTGGCATTATAAGGGAAGTCGCTCTTAATCAATAAATATTGTGTTAGTGCAGAGTTGGAAAGGTATTTTCAAATTAATCCCACCACCACCCATATTTGTTAAAGGATAACAAATGCAACAGCAAGCGTTTAAGTACCCAGCAGTAGTATCATACTACGACAACGAAATGAATCATACTTCTTAGCACTTAGCCTAAATGATGGAGGACATTAACAAAACAAAAAAAACATTTTTTCTAGCTACTTGTCTCGTGACCTTGATAGATATTATTACGAATACAGCTGTATTGAATCACATAAAAAAAAAATAAACGTACAACAAAAGAAGTTAAGATGCGATATGCGCCATGAGTTAATGGAAAAAAGGCAAACACTACAATCAAAAGCTAATATTTACGCGCTATTTGCAACGTCTAGTTAAAATTTAACTAGATCAAGTTTATCCTAATAATTCAATATTCCGTGCGGACTCTTGTTTGTATTGACTTATGAGCAACATGAGTAATGGCTTGTCACTTTTTATTTGAAACCAAACTTTATAATCGATATCTAAGCACTTCTGCTGGAAGCTCTTGATTGATACGCTGTAATTTCTGTGGAAGTACAGTACTTAGTTGTAAGTACAAATATGGGCAGCTATATGAAAAGTGTACTTGGACTAGTCGATTCGCTGGCAAGTGAATGGGTTATTCATTAATTAATGTATGAAATCATTATTGAGGCTTGTGCACATGAGTAATAAAGTTGGCTCTTAATTTTTATGAATGTTATCGATTTGTCATTATTCAAATTGCATGCAAGGTTCTTGTATGTTCTCGTATCTAATCAATTGTAGTTCATACAAATGGAATGTGCAATGGAATGAATAGAATCGTTGTTTTGTGTATTAAGTGCCGGTGATGAGGTGATAGGGTTAATTTTGGTCGTAGATAACGAGCCTGAATATGAAAAGTGTTACGTTAGGTAGGAGTGTATTTCTAAACGTCAAAAATCTGTGCAGGTACAATTGAATACCTTTTCTTATGCGTTTTTGACATGACACTGACATGACGGTTCATTGACGTTTATGTACAAGTAGCAGTTCGTCTAGGTTAGTTCGACCAAAATCTGCATTTATGAACGTGGATATTGCGGTTCTGTAGAACGAAACTCAATCGTTAATGGAAGCACGGATCGAGAACATAAGAAGTGTGATCCAAAAAAACTAAAAAGTTGAGCATTGCGCCTGATGGAACTGAAGGGTTTTCCTATTAGGGCGCCCCATTTTTCCTATAGAATTTTGAATGTATGCGAAGTTCGCTGCGGTTTGACTGACAACGATGAAAAAATACATACCTCTACAACGTTTCCAAATTATATAAATTATATATTTATATCAAAGTTCGAGTTCGATTGCGACAACTTTACGTACGATTCTCGTTGCAAAATTATTCTATTTGCTTGGAATGGGGTAGGAGTTACAACGACAAACTATACGAGTTAGCCATTTAAGATGGCTAGGACAGGTGGAGCGAACCAACATGCGATACCATCGCCTAATATAGTCTTTGAATCTAAGCGGGATCTCACCTTAGATGTCGCACACAAATAGCATAAAATTTCAACTAGAGGTAGTTACCAAAGAAAGGTAGAAATCTTAAAGATTCGTCGCTGAACACTTACATACTTACCAGGAGTTTGGAATTGCTATCCACTAAAATCACCTTTCTTCTCGGTCAGTCCCATTCTTTCATATGATACTACCGTGGATATCAGCATTTATTGTCTTCTCTCAGTTTTGAGTTCTCATCTGGGGGTTAGTCTTGATTTCCTGTTTGCTTTCCTAGCCATTTGACGGAGTAGCTAGCCACAGCTACGTCTAAACTTGTAAGAATAAGTTATGGTTTTCTACAAAAATGTTCGATATGAAAAACAGTCAGTCTGTGAAACGTCTACTCCCTAAAACCACAACCTTTGAATATTTTATCAACTGGTGGTGTTTAACTTTCTTCTTTTATGTATGTACTACATAGTCCAGGGTGAAAGATTGGAAGATTTTGTCAGTAGCATACCTTCCCATCAACATCATCCGATTGTTCGGAATGAAGTGGTGAAGTGTCATACATGGCCAATGGGTAAGATGACATTCTTTTATACATACGGTTTTAATGGTTTTTCTGGAGGTGCATGCTCGGATCAAACAAATCTCATCCTTGGGTAGACTGACTACTATCTGTCAGGTAAAGATCTTTACAATGGCCACTGCAAGACAACTTTATGATTGTCAATTCCATTTAATGGTAAACATTCCCTCGGTTGTATGTACTGCCAGGCGAAACCAAGTCGAAGTAAGTCCTAAACTTATACACATATTCTGACACTTGATCTTAACAAAATTGAAGTTTGTGGCTACTGGTGATCGGGGTTTTTTGTGAAGATGATATCTATTATCCTAAGACTTTCGATTTAAGGAAAACTTTCACTAGTACTCAATATTTTGCAAATTACGACACACTAAGTTCCTTGAGAGCCGTTGTATGTTGCAGCTCATGGCGACAGTGTTTTTCACCAAAGTTGCTTTTCTTTCCAATTTTGTTCGCAGTAGAATAGTCTTCCGTTTCAGCTAAGAAATGTCAACACATTATTGATATAAGAGTTCAAGTGTATCCTATTATCCAGAGCAACTCCAGGAGCTCCAAAATACGGGATTGCAGAAGTCCTCCCTTAATCCCACCTACACAACTCTTACACGCCTACACACTCTGTTGCTAAACAACATAAACAACTTAAACCCTCCTCCTTCTATCTTTAGATGTATAAACGCATTCCGGTGATTCACCCGATAAAATGGTAACCTTCTCAGCAACATGCTACGGTCTAGTAATTAATGCAAATTTTTCGAACATTAGGGAAAATAAATTCGTTGAATTTATGCAAATTTTTTTTTTACGTCACACGTATGGGTGCACGAACCAAATTTATATTACGCATAGAATGAATTTATCGGCGTCACATCACTTTCTTGCGTCATTAACTTCTGATTGTAACATCCTACATAATTAAGTCATAAATATATGCAAGTACCATATGAATAGATATGTCAGAAAATATTACAGGTACTTATCAATGCAGACAGGCACATTCATTTCCTTTGATGTATCATTTGTATGTTTATAAACTAAACCACCAACTAAGGTGACTTTTTGTCGACGAATCTTGTTTTGTGGGGTTTTTTAGTCTTTGGGTCATACTTAGGACTATAAATTAGGGGACAAGTGCAATTTAAAGACTTAACTTAAGTAACCCACGCATATCGACAAATACTACCTACCACGCAAAACATTGAATGAAACCACATGATGTCATGTGGAGGATGAAATTGTATATCTGCCATAAATATTTTGGTATCAGGGACATACTGGTAATTTGATTATTAAATTTCATTGAAGGGTATTAGCAAAATATCGCAAAAAAAAAGCCTCAGTGGGAGTTGTATTTTATTTTATGGCTAGCTTAAGATCAAGCCTTCATAACAATTTGAGCGACACCGCTGCAGTGGGCTTTGTGCTCATTTATCTATGTGTAAGTCCTTTCCATCAGGGTATCGGCACTTGACTTATTCAGTTGGCTTTTGAACTTATCTAATTTATACAGAACTAGGAATCATTTGTCAATTATTACTCATTTATCTTCTGTCACCCCTTGTATGTTATCGTCCAGCCTTCTTAGTGGAAATTTGAATGAATAATCAAGAACTTGAATTTGTCATCACCTCAATTGGACATTGCGTGTAACACTATGATCTTCATTTGCATGCTTACGAAATTCAATTAATTCAAATACATACTCCGTTACATCGTTTACAGCGTTACAAGTTCGTTAATTGCGTTAAATGAAGTTAATCTTCAGCGACTATGTATGTCAATTGATATTCAAAATCGTGAGACTTATAACCTTGGGGCTACTCTCCTTCGTCTTCTTCTTAGGTGGCGCTACAGTTCGGGGTGAATCCGGCTACTCTCCTTAGGCTTTTGAAAAAAACTAAAGTCTATGCTTATAATCCACAAATACTCACCACTGGACATATAGAACTCTTACTGCCATAGATACTTTAATCGAAGAATATTGTGACTTTCGAATGGTTGTTTATGAATGAAGAAGTGCTGGTCATATGAACGATATTGTGTACCACATTTAATTACTTTAACATACATAGTACGTCGTTAGCTAATGAAATTCGAGTTATATTTGAATCTCTGGTTCTGGTTCATGGTTTTCTTACACCAAAACACTTAAAATCACCAAAAATCCTCAATGTTACTAGGTAGAAAGCTACTGGCTAGTGATTACACAGTTTACAGCGAAAGTTGAACACAGATAATTATGACAGCCAGTCCAATGCCACGGTATATGCATACGGAGATACATCAGAGAATATAAATTTACTAGGAAGGGCTCATCGTTACATATTTGTCAAGCCATGCCCATCGTGAAATGGCCAATCAGTTTCAAAACAACATAGGTATTTATGCCGAGTCTCTCGGTGTATTTCACAGTGTAGAGACAAAAAGAAAATTGGTTCTTGCTTATGGACTAAATTACCCTCACCTATAGAAGAAATGACTTTTTTCGGATTTGGAGATCTTAGCACAAAATTGAGTTGAAAAAAATGCTGAGTTTTATATCTTAATCTGGATTACTCTAAATGACTAAATAGCTAAGATGGACCTCCACTGTATTCATTTCTATCTAGCATCTGGCTTCTAGATGGTCACAATGGACCCTGACCGTAGGTATGGCATGTTGCACTAGTTAGCGACATTGAATGAATTTTTGCGTTGAGGACTATGAGTAGTAATTTCTTCCTTTGGAAATGTTATCAGTGAGATCACTAATCGTGAGATCACTAAACTTAACAGTCTCCTGGATCCACAAAATATTGAAAAATCTCAACCAAAACAGTATTTTTTTGGAACACTCGTGGCCTTGTATAGGTATATTCCCTACTCACATACTCGTACACATTCAAACAAACATTTCTTGCTTATTCGTGCTTCAATCCTCCAAATTCGCTGACATTTATTTTAAATATCAACCGAAATACAAGGCCACCAGGAAACGCAGCAATCATCACATTTGCTTATTTCCTGAGTTCCACTTAATCTACACACTAAATCTAAGCCCATCCTCTCTGAACCAGGACTTCGTTGCCATCATTTGTTTGACAAAATAGTCAGAACAGGGTTGATACTGACAAATATGTTAAATTTTAGTATTTTAAGCGAGTACGAATATGTTAAAGCAAATTATATAAAGGCTCTGAAATTAAGAAAATCACGTCAAGAACTGAAGCCTCGTAATCATTTAAAGCTCTGAAACTTATCCGATTGGGCTCTGCATAAGTTTGAAGAAAATCCTGAATTTCATTGAAAACTCATCTTCAGCGATGAAGCTCATTTTTGGCTTCATGGCAAAAATGAGCAAAATATGCATTTTTTGACAGAAACAAAACCACATGTGTTTCAAGAGACTCCATTGCATCCACAAAAGGAGACCGTGTGGTGTGGATTTCATGACGAGGTGTGATTGGACCGCATTTTTTTGTCAATGAAAATGATTGCTATGTTACGGTCAATGGAGTTTCCTATGGTGCCATGTTGGAAGACTATTTTTGGCCAGACTTGGATGGACTTGACATCAGTGATATATGGTTCCAACAAGATGGTGCCACATGCCACACAACTGGTCAAACAATTGATCTATTGAAGGGGAAGTTCGGTCCAGTCGAATGGTTACCTAGCTCATGCGATTCAACGCGGTTAGATTTCTTTTTATGGGGTTACGTGAAGTCGTTGGTTTATGCTAATAAGCTAACAACGATAGAGGAGCTCAGGAACAATATCGAACTCGAAATTGCCAACGTTCCTTGCCGATATGTGTGGAAGATATGAAAGAGTGGTGGAAAATTAGCTTCAGAAAATGGATCGCTGCAAACTTACTGTGCTCATATGAACGAGATCGAATTTCACACTTAAATTTAATAATTTAATAAACTTGGAATAAATTTCAACCGGATATCTCAATTATTTTGTATTTTATTTAAATACAAAATTGTTATGTCCTTATTGAAAAACCCTTTATCTGATATGAAATTATTGCAGCCACGGTAGTGTAAAACCATTTTCCGCATTAACATCTCTTTCCCTAATGTCCTACATACATATGTATATTCACTTTGGACCTCTCGCGAGCGTCTGACAAACATCCGAGAGTAAAACTGTCATGAAAAAAGCTTCTCAACACTGCCGTTCGGATCCGGCATTAAACAGTAGGCCCTCTCCATTCGTGTGAAGAATATAACACGCACAATACGAGTGGTTGTGAGATGCTATGCCCTGGGTCCCATGGACCTGTTGCGCCAAAAATTTGTATTTGTAAAAATGTTAAGTTTTGGTATTTACAAAAATGATGAACAAAAATCTCATTTCAAATGCGGAAGAGTATCATGGACTACAGTAGTCTGCGATTCTTCGGCCATAACTTATTTTTAAAGTATGGAAGGAATCTCGACAGCAAATATAGGGTGATTTTGTCTGTCTTCTAGTATTCAAAAAAGTAAGATAATTATTCCCCAGGCCCTTCGAATTGGATCAGTATTCCGCTGTTCTGCGCGATCTTTGATCTTCCCATTGTCTTAGTTTGAAATGAGCGATACTACATAGGTGGTACCACAAAACACAAGTTATGAGCTATGACTGGGCGACAGGCATTTTTTTTATCAAACTCTTTTATGTCCAAAAATTCTAGATAGATAGATAGATGTAAACTCTTCACGAAGATGAATGCAGTCCCAGATAAGATTTGATCCTATCGTGTGGGATATGGGGGCGCTGAATGATGCATGACTGTTTTAAAAATATATCAATTTCTTTGACTCTTTTCTGCGGGAATTTATTTTCACATACATATGTACATACATCATCACAGCTACATAAGCTGAAATTTGCTACAAATCCATTATGATTGGTGAAATAGTGGTAAAATAGGTTAGTATCCTAAAATTGATTAGGTATAGAGTCATGGGATTAAAGGTTAGTGGAAGCCTAAAGAATACTCATCATGTTTACTTTTCGTACCTCAAGTTAGTGCGGTGTGAGGTGTAACATCTATGGGTGCTATTGGGTACCCGGTACTGGGATGCCGGATTCTTGGCAGCAATTGTATCAGCCACGCAGAGGTGATTGAGTTTAATAATGGCAGCTTAAGTGTCAGTCCCTAAGCTGGTTAAAAAAATACCGCTTTTGTAAGCGTTTTGTAGAGAATTATTTCAAGATATGTATTTGTCTTCTTTGGATAAATCAATTGGGACGTTTTATTGACGTGAATGCTGTAAGAAGGAGCTTCATCTTAACGAAAAATAGTGCAACAGCTGGTTTGGAAGCTGATACATTTAAATTTTTTCGAAAACCACACCTTGTACTATTGGGTTTGTGTTGTGAGCGCTAAGCTTTAATTGAAAATTCTATCAACACTATTAAACAAGAAAAAGTAACCAAAGAGGTGCTCTTCTAACCCAACCTTGAAGTCAATTACTGGTAGGTGTTATTGTTTTACGCTAATCTCCGCTCTCTAGTCTTATTTTTATACTTTGCAGCTTTGTTAGGATCCATTAAACTTTCTTAGCCGTAGTCTCTTCGATGGCTTAATATAAAGTCTTGTCAACGATTCCCTTCATAGCGACTGCGAGAAAGGTTTCTTTCAAAATACAGAGTATTGTTGATTTGGAGTGTTAATATTAAAGTCGAATGCCAATTTTGCCAACTTTAGAAGATCATTGAAAGAGAAGAAATCAGCAGGAAAAGATGACATCTTCGGCTAGTGCAGTGAATTAGTATGGTATTTTCTTGTCCAACGCGTCGTCTCTATAGTTTTTTTCGTCGTACTTAGCGTTTCCTAAATCTGTTTTTCAAAGAAAGAATCAGAAATTAATGTGTGATGTTTATCACATTGATTATTATCGTCATATCAATTAAAACTCAATTAGTCTTTGTCTAACTTTATCTGGAGCTTTATTCGATGCAAATACCCATATGATCTCTTTTCCATTTATATTTTCCTTAGCTAGTGAGGAATCGTCACCAAATTATCACAGGAACTTGTAACTCGGAAATGAGTATTCATAACATCCTGACTGCATTCAGCTATTTAAAACTTTAATTTTTTCTCAATAAATAGTACATAACGCCTGATTCGCATATTAATCAATCTTTGAAAACTTAAATTTTAAAATTCCCAACACGTACGTTATGTGCTAGGATCTTTGAGAATTGTGATTTTATTTACGTGCGTATCTTTACTGTTTGTTATTCTTTTATGTACACCTAGCATATTGTGATTTAATTTTCTTATCATGTTTCAGGCATCGTCATCAAGTCCTCTTGCGACGCCATCGTCTTCACTGAACGGTCTGGCTATTCATAGAAGTGACGGAGAATTGATTTATCCATTGGCATCACAAGATGAGCATCCAATTGAACGGTATCCCATTTCGCAAGTTGATTTTGATAGAGTCAAAACACCATTCATTATTGGTGTATGGATTCTATCAGCCAGTATTGCTAAAATTGGTAAGTATCTACATACCTGTAGATTGAATGCAAAATATAGATGTACATATATGGTTGCTACCTATATCTCGGTGCTGACATAGGGTTTTATATATGTAGCCATATGTAGTTATAAGATTACTTTGATATATTTCGTGTAGAGATAATGCACCTGTTGACTAGTTGACATCATCATCGCTGGTTAAAAATGAGCAACCAGGGAGTTTATATAGGTGTTTTTCGAAAGGGTGACTAAGTTATGGAAATAATGAACAGACGAAATTTGCAGTAATATTATTGACCTCGAATTTTATTCTTTCTTGACGGGAATATACTTTGTAATTCGACCCTGGTGCACATTGTGAGCAGTATATGTTCCACATCTTTATGAGTTTGGTTGCAATACCAACAGAAGGATGAGCTCTGTAAGATGCACCCAAAAATACAATGTGTACAAATCCACTTCACCCACTTCACAACTTGGAACCTGTAAATCTCTTAATTAGCGTGACGGACAGCATTTACATATTACTCATATTAGCTGTATTTGCTTCATTGTCGGTTGACACAGGTTCTTGATTCCACACTTCGTATATTCTTTAAAACACTTTGACCAATAAATAGTCCTTGAAGTTGATTCATAAGTTGTCTTCGAATGTAGCTTGATCTTCCATAATTTCGCATGTTACGAATGGATACATTACGAACTAGAGAGGCTAGTACCAGACCATTAGATTTCTATGGCTACAGTCGTATATATCATAAAATTTAAATGTAAGTAATTTAAATCCTATGATGTGACCACACACCAGTCTTTTAAGTCATGGAAATTGGTATCTTCAAGTATCTTTAAGAATCCACTTGAAACAAGCACTGTCTCCAGATGGTGTTTGAATGCGAGTCTTGTAACAATCTTGAGGGTTTTGATGGTGAAGGGACTGTCTAAATTTTCTATCTGGTAATGATTAGCATCACAATACTGACTATATGGTTAGAACCACACAAGCTCATCGTTGTTCATACGTCTGCGCTTTCAGCTTTCATTGAATCCTTTCAATACTTAAAAAGGAGGAATGCAATTGTTTACCATGGTGGATTCAGTAGACCTACATAAATTAAAGAAAATGGGCCTAAGCTGGGACGTCTACAGCTTAAGTTTTGAAGACTCAGCTTAGATTTAGGCACAGTTTTAGTAGAATTGATTGGCAAAAGTCCTTTCCACAATACCAATAGTACCAAGTGTCTTAGTGAATCCTAATGAAGCGTTCTCAGAATTTTAAGAAGAATAATTTAACTTTTTAATAAATAGTCGCTTCCCCGGCTCTAAGTCTAATCGCAATTATTGACCTACCCACGAGTATGAGTATGGTGTTCAATCAATCTCTAGTGACTTATCAGTAAAGAGAGCTTGAAATATGCGGTTTTTTATTATTCACATCACCAGGACAACTTCAGGCAGTTATTGACTTTACTAAATTAAATCCACCCTTATTCTTGTAGGCCTAACACTCGTAGCTTTACAAATCTGGGCCGGGTCGTGAGGATGGTTTTTATTTATACCTTAGGCACGCGAAATCTCATACTCGCTATTCCAGGACCAAAGGCCTGACTTTTTTTGTACTTAAAACCTTCAAGAGATCCAAGAAGGATCTGTTTATTACGGATATAGTTGCTCTTCAAGAGCATCCAAACTCTCCTCCTCATCTTCGCAATAAATATATTCACTTGACCTTTCTTCAGAACCTTTCTATGAACTTTTCTTGAAACATCAATCAGTTTTATTAAACTCCAACAGCTCTCCAGCTAGTGTCCTTTTCTATGTTTAAATTATTTAAATTGATCGTTTAGCTAGTGTTTTCTTTCTATTGTGTGTGTGCAAGGCTACTTGTGTGACTAAGGACTACTCCCTAGAGGAAACTGTACTATATATCATTTTGACCATTGTTTCGCCCTAAAGCTGACGTTCACCTTCATTTGAACATGGTCTGCTATTCGATGCAGTATGGTGACCGGAGTATCCTTGGCTCATTTCAAGGACATAACGTAGAAATTCAGAAAATGTTTCAGGGTATTTTGCCTCGTGTTTATGAACATGTTGCCATTTAAAATCGATATGGCCATATCGTGTAATCTCTAGTGAATGGAAAGTGGGGTACATGTGCAAGCCGCACAAAGAGTGCATGCAAAATTTATAAACTGATGGCACGCACGATGCATTTCATTGTGGCCATAACTGAATACGGAAGAATTATTATGTTTTGCACAATTGGAGGAAACATTTGTTATCACTTTTGATCTTTTAAAATTTACTTGATTTGAATAATGAAGGCTTTGTAGGAACTATGGCAATCACTTCATTTTATGATTACTCACAAATAATAAGTATCCACTCAAATGAAAACTAATTAATAATTGTTTTTTAATATTTTAGGTTTTCATATGACACCGAAGCTGAATAAGATCTTTCCCGAATCATGCCTTCTGATTGTTGTAGGCGTTGTTATTGGTGTTGTCCTGTATTTCGCTACATCTGTAAATGTGTCGCCATTGACGCCAAATACGTTCTTCTTTTACATGCTCCCACCAATTATCTTAGATGCCGGGTACTTTATGCCCAATCGCCTTTTCTTCGATAATTTAGGAACGATATTACTAATGGCCGTTGTTGGTACGATATTCAACATTGCAACAATAGGTAAGTCAATTTTATTAAATTAATTTTTTCTTTTTGTTTTTTGGTTCGTAGTGTCTTTCAATAGTATTCAGTTGTATCGCTTAGTATATGACTTATATATGTATGTATTGTTTGAAGTTGTTTGAACCAATTTGAAACGGTCGCCATCTTGTGAATTTCTTTGACTTCATTTTTGACAGATGTCAATACAAATACAAATATTTGGCGTGCCAGGGAGCCAGGGCATAGCTTCTCATAACCTACTGTTTAATGCCGTGTCCGAAGGAGGATATATTTTTTTGAGAATCTTTTGACATGACATGATAGTTATACTCTCGGATGTTTGTCATACGCTTGCGAGAGATGGGGCCGGGAAAGAACTTTTGGTATTGTGTTGGAATCGAATCTCGAACCCTCGCTCAGTAGTCCAACGCACTTACAACTGAGCTTATCATGGAGAAGTATGCGCACTAAAAATGCATTTATTGGCCATACTTGGGGAACCGATGCGATCATAGCTGTATTCGACAACGTTGATGTTTTGTGCAAAAATATTACAGCAATGCAATCAACAGCAGTTCGAGATTGGTTGTGTATGCTGTGTTAGTTGGGGCGCCTTCAGGCCAAAAACTAGTTCCAACTTTCTGAGCATCCCTTTGGCGGATATCCAAACAATAGAAATGAGTATTGAATTTCAGCCCGACAAAAACTATAGTGGCGTTGCACCTAATCTGCCTTCAAAGCGTGGAGGGTATACAAAATAACTTCTAAAATATTATAAACGTCGCTAGCCGCACTTAAAAATGTTGCCAAGACCAACAGAATTAACTTATATTGGGTAGGCTAGCTAGGTTCTGCGCTTTCTGACAGAAAACCAAACTCAAAATTTTCTAGAGTGAGTTATTTATTTCACAGACTTTCGGTATGCTTGGTGAGAGCGTGCAAGCAGAAAAATAATCGTAACATCGCTCAAGAGATGATCAAGAAGCGTGTGCAGGTAGCTTCTGTATCTACATACATATGTGATCATAAAATTACATTGACAGAGGGATGGATGAATTCATTCCGAATAGTGACTTCAGAACTTAGATCCCATGCATGCAGTGGGGCTTGATTACCTGTTTTTTTTTTTTAATAGAATCTTATCTTAGAAGAGGCAAGTCTGCAACGCTGGAATAGCGCTCCGAAGTACAAACAGCTTTTGATGTTTAATTTATACAAATATCTTGCCGAGTTTGTTTGTACATTCTCAAAGGTTACCAGTAGTATATGGTTTGCCCAAAATATTGGATCCGAGTTTGTACTATGTGATGTAAGGCTATCCATGGGGTTTTGGAGGCAGTTAGGTAAGGACCGGGATAACTGGAGAGGCTTTTTGGTTGAGCCCTAGGTTCACCCCGAACTGTAGCACCACCTAAGTAAGTACGTAACTAAGATTGGAACGCCACTGTCCGTAGACTCTGTAGGGTCTTTGTGACAATAACTTGCTTATAATTTTAGTATAGTTTGCTTGGAGCTAATTTTTTGAAAGATTATTTCGGATTCAATCCGAAATCCTAGCAAATACTTTGGCTCACGGAAAGACTAAGATAGACCTCGTGTAATTCCATATCAGGCGACTGTGATCCTGATGCCCTACGGTGTGGTCCGAGTTTCGTAAAGTGGCACAGATATTTTGTGTATTTGGTCATCGTTTGAAGACCGATAAAGCAGCACAAAAACTTGGTGGTCCTTGTATCACAAGTCTTAAACAGAAGACATCGAAATCATCGGACTCTATCGATTGGTCCCTCTGCCAAGGTAAATAAAGACCACCCTTTAATAGAAGGAGAGTGGTGTTCATAGCGTTAGGAATATAATGACTTTTTGTCCATCACTGATCACATGTATCTCCCAAAGTTCCAAACCTAATCACCTAATCAGTAGGTCCCAAAGGTCCTTTGCTTCTAGTGAGAATTGAATAAAGGGTACAATTGCATATTTAATGTTTATAGAAAAAAAAATTACTGGTGCATCTCAGTGCTTTCGTGAATACATATTCCAGTATTTAGCAAATGGGGTTTTCTAAAATTCCACTAATGATTATTGCCACATCATTAGTGTAGGTACACTTACCTTAATTATCTTTTTCTTGGAATTGGTTGCTAATGATGAGAATCATATGAATTGATATGCTTTTTCGAAACCTGTCAAGGTGAAGGCTAAGAGAACTTAGTCATATGCTTTTAACAATGATAAAACGAAAGGATTTAATTCGATTTTAAATATTGGTGGGGGCGAAAGTCCTCATTTATTTCGGTTTCGACGGAACCTAGGGCTCCTCTTAGGATGGATGAATACAATGTTTTTTTTAATTTAATGAGGTTGAGTCGGTTTTGATAGGGAGCGAAGATAAGAGGGTTATTCCAAGATAGAGCTCGAAGGGCACATCCGAGAAAACAACGTTGAAGTCTGGACACATGAAGTCGCTGAATAGGGGACCAAGCTTGCCTGGCGTACTCAAGGAAAGGGCGAACGAAAGCAATATAGAGGGATTTGATCACGTAATCATTGGAGAATTTTTTGGATCACCATTTGATAAAACCAAGTGATGAGTTGAACTTCCTGTCGCACAATACGCATGCACTATGAATATAAGTTGGTCGCGAAGGGGAATAAAGTCGGGGGGACTGGTTGCACGTGCTTGATTAGGATTAGGAGCCGAAGTTTTATCAGCCTTGTGAAGGTATTCAATAGTAATTTCATAATACATAGTGCTTTATGTACCCTTTATGTTAAGCCTCTTAACCTCTTGGTTATACCTAGTGGGAGCTTAAGCCCCGTCAGCATATCGGTCAACTGAGCCGAAGTTTGGGATTCTATTCCCAGACAACATCCATTTTGGTTCGCGCCATCGTTCCCAAACGTCTATCAAACTTTCAAGAGTATAACCGACATTAAGAAGCTTCTCAAAAAATTAATTTTTCTGTGAAGAATGTGACATTGGCAATCAGTCTGTATTCCGATTTTTCTAGGCTTGGAAAGACTTGGGAAAAAAGGCTACAAGACATGATCTTGGGGTGTCTCGTGACTCGCAGGCCTTCTAGCCGATGTACCATCCAACTGTAATAATAATCCTGCCTGTAAGGAATTGATTGATTCACACTCCGAACGATGGATCCAGTTTCAGACTTGGGAATGCGCCCGGGATTAATTTTGATTTAACTTTGGTTAAAGCTCCCTAAATGTCAAGCGTATATGCCTTAATGCACAGAGATTGTTCAATGATGCGCACCCGCGAGTGTAAGAGTGTGTTGACTGATTTGCTTTGGCAGTATACGTGTTGGGATACAGAGATCATAGTTGATGCTCTGGCGCAGATGGATATTATTCAGTGTTTTCAACAGAAAGAAAGATTGGCAGATAGGTCGGCGATCCTATGGTTCCATATGTTTTTGCTTGTCTTAGGTATGAAGACTTCAGCTTCAGTCCATAGTTTGGGGGTGTATGCCAGATTTAGACATGAGCACTATGTCTTTAGATTTCTAAGTTTCAGCAGGAATGATACCATCAGGTCCTGGGGAATTGAAGATTCTCTTGTTAATACAGGAAGGGAGTACGATGAAATGGAAGTGTTTCCAGTCTGAAACACATTAACAGGGGAGCTACTAGGAAAGTGAGTATCCAGTAGATCAATGAAATCCTTGCCCAAGGTGATCCACTCCCCATCTCATATACATGCATTAGGTAGCTGGGTGTTGAGAGGTTGTGATTAAGATTTAGTGGAACTTCCGTTGCTACCATGTCTTTTCCACTCCACTGGTATTCGAGAGTTTATTTCAAGACTCTACTGTTATTGATCACAAGCATCTTAGTCAACGTTTTTGAAATTTAAATTCTTCTAATCCTGATTCATTAAACCATACTTTTACCAAATTAAGTTTACTAAGCTTGGCTAAATATTTAATGATACATACTCCTACTTCGTTCGAAAGTTGCCTAATTATTTTTTACCAGATATTCGAACCTCTACTTCAGGTGGCTTTCAGTCATTATCCTTTTTTTTTCAAAAAGATCTGCTGATTGTTTCTTAGAAAACAAACTGTTTCACTACTTTAGACTTCTGGAAAACCCTTTAAATCCGAAAAGTCATTACAAAGTGTTCCTTTCACTGCAATAAAGTAATTATGTACGTCAGGTAATTATTACCAAATAATACGATAATTACCTAATTTTCCGCAACATATTCATTGCTACTAGGGGTGGAAACCGCCCTGTTAATTACTAGCTTGGTCTAACATTCTACCTGGAGTTATATTTTATGAGCTTCTAGTCCGAACCCTAATTACTTTTCATTCGTCTACCTGCGGTGAATCCTTTAAATACTGATCCTTTGCAACCAATCTGTATAGTTTCTATTAAACGTTCAGTGAATAAACATCGAAATCTTTATAATGGGAGATCTCAGTGCCGCTCAAAGAGAAAATCTTCGTGAGCAGAACGAGCTAAATGAAAGTTTCATCGAATTTGAAAACAACGTGAACAGCCTAGAGATTGAAATCAGAAGGGTGTGTGAGGACTCTCACTTTGTGATTCTAGTCTTATCAGCAAGACGACCAGAAATCGAGTTAAAACGGCTTGTCATCGAACCCGTACCAGTTAATCTTGATGACATCGACGAGTATACCAGAGGACGACGAGTCCATCCCCTTCTGCAGCGAATTTATAAGCTTAAGAAGATGCAAACTAATTACTTAATTCTATACAAAGTGGCGAAGAAAAAATTCGCTGATGTCAAACGAGAATACAGAAACAAAGAAGTCGACATCATCCTCATCAAACGGAAGTATGTCAGAACTGTAGCGGAGAACTCCGGAGCGGAGTCAGGATCATCCGAATCGGAATCCGACTCCGAATTAATAGCACCTGAGGACCCTGAGACAGTATCAGATTCGGATGAGAGTGAAAACGAGGCACCAACAATAGAAGTGCGGGTCCAGTTAGTTCCGCACCCGAATGACACAACAGAAGAAGATTTTGAATCTGAAGAAGAATCAGCCTCGAATGAGGTATCAACAGTAGCTAAGTTAGAAGCAGTCGAGGATACAGGCGCAGAAGCTGATTCTGAATCTGAAACAAAGCCCATCCAGAAGCAGAAGTCATGCAGTGTATATTCACCGCCCTGGCGATTCGTATTTCCAAAAGTTAAACCCGATCAGGTTTATCCGCAACCCGTGGAATTTTACACCCACATGTTTCAAATTGGACCAAACAGGACGATGATCTCTATTCAGACTTATTTTTACACTCTCGACAAGGATGCTGAAGGATGCACACGTCTTATGTTGACTTATGTCTTTGACGAAAGGGCTCTTGCAACACACACTTCATCCTACTGGAACGGCGATATAGAGGAATCTATCAGTAAACCTCAGTTGGATCCATACAAGGTTGCCGACATTGTTCTATTTGTGTGTTACAAATATAGAGTAACTCAAAAGGAAGTTTTTGCAATTATTGCAGAGATATGTGCCGAAGCTGAAATAGAGTATAAGACGTATTTTCTAAAATCTACTAAATAATTTTTTTTTTAATTTGTATTCTACCTAAATCATTAAATAATGTAATTCAATCTAGATAATTTTGAAGAGTTTGAATAAATAAAAAAAAACAATTATAATGAAATAATCTTTTGTGTTCTTACTTTTGATGGTCTCCTTCTCATTCTTTTCTCGAAGATTATATTTTTTTTTTTTCGTTTTATTAGGATATTAGCATATGTTGAGTCACTCAAAATTAAAAGACATACCTGCGATACAACATCCCTGTATGCAAAATTGATCAAAACTGTACTCAGAGTCTTAATTTTTAGGTCTCCTCATTCTTTTTTCGAAGATTATATTTCGTTTTATTAGCGAAGGGAAAGATGTGCTGTTGAACTACTCAAAATTAAAAGACAACCCTGCGATATAACATCCCTGTTATGCAAAATTTATCAAAACTGTACTCAGAGTCTTGATTTTTAGGCTAGTTGTTGTATTTCAGGAATTCCATCCAGAAGGTATTTTAAAGCGGTTCTAAATAGACGAATGTCAAAGAATAGATACTTCTCATTCGAAGACACGTCTTCACTATAGTCTTGTCTGCACGTCTAGTTAAGTTTTTTGTCCAAATATTTTGTTTTGTCAGCGAAAACTAGAATTGTTTCATATAGTTTAGGAGGATCTATGTATGCGGGGAATTTTATATTTTCTGGTAAATAGGAGTAGTTCAGTCTTCTGAGGTGTTGACCTTCCATCATTTATCATCTCATTAGGAGAGTTTATAGGTTGTTTGAATTCTCTTAGAAAACTCACATCACTGTCCAGGTCAGTAGGAGTGTCAGATCACCACCACACGGTATGTCTCTACTGTCAAACTCTACTAATTCTGATCGTAAACCGTTGGTTTATCAGTACGCCTTGTGAACTTTCAGTGATGCGAACTACTTCAAAAGAACTTTCGCAAGTCTCAACTCTTTGACTTTTGTCTGATTTTTCGAAATCTGCACCTGCGTTCGATCTTCCTGCTTCGTCGATATGTGATACAGCTCTCCTGTCTATCAGCAGAAAAGACTGTAGACAGCAACGCATCTACATTAAGTATCTCAATCACTTAGACACAAGTGACACTACTATCTGCGACGCTTTCTGCGAGCGCGATGATTATTCGAATTATTTTCTTTGTGATGCACAATGCAGATCAAGTGATGTATTGAGTGCCGGTACTGAATGCTTGCTAGTAGTGCAATGAAGCTCCACTGGAGTATTTCCTAGCCCGATGAAAAAAGCCTGTTAGGGTACTTGAATTATTGTTGAATTCTTCGTGGTCGGATTTTTCTGGTCGAATTTTACACTGCAGGCCACAAGGTTGGGGCAAGCATAAGCACTTACAATACAATGTGGACAGCAGCCTTACAATGATACTTTTTTTTTATCTAGAATGTTGAAAGAAAAAGTTAAATGTTTTTTTCTGCAATTTCTTTTTGTGGATTCATGGGATATCCCCTTGTAATATGGCCGAATTAAAGAATGGGGATTCAGTGTCAAACCTCAAAAAACAGAACTTATCCTCTTCACAAGGAAATACGAAATTCTGCATTTCGACCTTCCAAAAATATGTGGTACTAGCTTCACACTTGCTGATAAAGCAAAATATTTGGGTCTCATATTCTATAAGAAACTTAGTTGGTTACCCAATATCCTGCGCCGTGTAAAAAAAACCACTTCAGTCATGTGCTGGTGTAAGAAAGCAGTAAGAAATAAATAGGGATTACAACCACGTATTACATTGGTTCTATGTATCTGTTTGATGGTCTGGTCCAATGCTTTGGAGAAAATCAGTCACCTAACTTATCTTAGTCGGGTACAAAGATCGGTTTGTCTAAGTTCTAAGAACTATTTATTAATGACCTTCTATCTCTTACTCGCAATCCAATCCATTCCTTTGCGGATGACAGTACTCTTGACTTCACTTATTCTTTGGCGACTCCACGGCTGAGACCACAAGCTGTAGAGTCTCACCGACAGCGAATGTTAACCGAGCTCAACTCCGATATTGATGCAATCATCAATTGGGGTGCTAAAAACCGAGTCGAGTTCAATTCGTCAAAAACCCAGTGCTGTCTCCTGTCTCTGAAGCGAGATATCAATGTAGCCAAACTAAAAATGAATGGAGCTGATATTGAGGATTCTAATGGCTTGTCAATGCTTGGCATGCAAGTTACCCCAGACCTTCGTTGGAATCATCAGATTTCCGAAGCTGCGAGAAATGGCGTTAGATGCCTCGGTTTCCTTAAGAGGTGTAAACTTTTTTTCAGTCCTGCAGACTTGGCTATTATTTATAAAGCTTACATTCGTCCAAAACTCGAATACAACTCACACGTTTGGGCGGGAGCTCCCGTAACATGTCTGAGTTTATTATAACTTTAAAGAACTTTTGTCCTGAGTGATGCAGAACATTTAAAAAAAAACTAGCTCAACAGTGGCTCTGGATATTTTGTTCCACTTATCACCTTTAGATATCTATAGTAGACAAGCGGCAACTTGTGCAGCAACTAGTTTGAAGGCTATATCTCATTCTCATCTATTCTTAACACTCTTGAATTCCTTCTGTCTCTGACTGCGACTACACCACAATTTCTGTTCAACAAGAACTGTGTAACGCGTATTCCCTCAAAAGAGGCCTGGGAGGATAATCTGTCGCTTCAAAACACAGTTTCTTTACGGAAGGATAAAAAACAGAATCAGGCATATGAGGGGGTGTATTCTCCATCGATCTAAACATAAGTATCTCTTTCCGCCTTCCTAACCACTGTAGCGTCTTCCAGGCGGAGATTAAGGGGGCCAAGGAAGCCTTGTCGTGGCTGAAGTATAGTGTGATATCCAATCGGGATATTAAACCGCGGTAATTCAAAAAGTTCCCAATTGTCGCATTTCTCTTAATGAATTGACAAGAGGTCATAGGCGGCGGGAAATGAAGATTGTAAACTTCTCCTAATATTCAAGAATGTATGTAAACCACAACCGCTCACATAAATCTTCTAAAACGCCATTTCCATACGAGTTTGGACGAAAACAAATTGTGACAAAATATCACTAAGGTAATCAGTTTAATTCTATGCTGGATTTAAGAGCAATGTGGGAATGAGGTGGCTTACATCAAATTAGGCGAATGTTTGTTCTCGTGAACAATTGGTAATCGATTTCTCCCCAGTACCGAAAAAGATGTGTGGGACTTAATAAAGGTAAATGGCACCGTGCGTCGGGTAGAACTTCCAAATAAATTGTTTTCCTAAAATAAAAGGAAACCACACATCAGTATCCATAATAACTTTACCGCTTAAACTCAGACTACTGAATTGCTCTGCAAATACTCGACTCGTTAATAAAAAAAAAATCAATAAATCACTCCTTAGAGAATACTACCGCCATTAGGTTGCTTGGTCAACCGCCTCGTCGGCAACGGCAACCGGGCAACCGTATTCAATTAAATTATAATTCAACAAATAAGAAAATTGTCCCTTGACCTTTTTTTTCGGATGCTGTTCAATTGAACTACAACAAAATACAAGCAAAATGATTTGTTTCTCAATTTTCCATTCATTTAATGATTCAATAAATCACACATGAGTTAAACATTTGGACACACTAATTCTCTTTTATCATTTAAATTAGTTATTTTGTGTGATCTAATTGCACTCTCACCGAACTGGCTTTCAATTGATCTCTTTGCCTTGTGCGTATAAATCAGAAAGCACAAAACATTTCGAGCATGACGAAAACGTGCTACGAGTCGATTGATGTCGAATGTCGCATCGAGAATGCTACAGTAATTAATTGTTTCATGAAAAATTCTTTTCCAAAACAATTACTGTGCGAACGCACGCGAAAATACCTTCGAGATTGTATGGCAGTATTGAGAAGCGCGCACAAGTGGAATTTCTATTTGACCCAGTTTAGTCAGTTACATAATAGACAACTGTGGAATTTTCTCATAAAAAAAAAAATACAATAAATCGAGATTAATTTTACATTAAATATACAAGTGTATAGATACAAATATATGACTTCACAAGTAGAAAACATGTGGGATTATAGAAGCAGATTCTGTACATCTAAATATATATAAAGTAATACTTGATCTTGTAGATTAAATACATATCTGTGAGACTAGATTCTGGTAAAAAACAAATTAAAATAAGTCTCAACTGCTCCATTGTTTCGACATCTGGCCCTTTATCTTTAAATTTTCGGTTTTTACTGAAAGATCGGTTCAAAGGGTCGGTTTTATCCTGCTTCTTTATAATGGTTAATATTTGGTGTGACAGGTCCGCCTAATGTTTAATACCGTGTCAAAAGGGACATTTTTTTCATGACAGTTATACTCTTGGATGTTTGTCAGACTCTCGCGAGAGGTTTAAAAACGTTTAGGTGTTTTCTGGGGATCGAACTTCGAACCCCTCGCTCCGTAGTCCAACGCACTAAAAATTTGAGCCACGGCGCCCACTCCCTCAGCTTATACTCGTCTTCTTCGTATCGGGAAACCTGACAAACGCTTAAGTATCCATGGTAAATATGAAAGTAACTTATTACCCTTGTTGATAACTGAGTATCTATTAGTTGTTTTGTTCTACTGGTACTTCTGTGCGTCATGATTTCTGAAGGCACTTCTTACTCTCAAAGCAAGGCTACCGAACGACGTCTAAAGATACCTATAGCCCGAGCTACTGGCATGTATGTTTCGCAAACCTCAATACTCGATGACGGGAATAAGTAGTACGACGTTTACTGTAGGACTGAAGGGACGAAAAAGGAATATGACCTATTTGGCATCTATTTTTCGAGTGTATTACTTTGGCTAAAAAAAAACTGATGACTGTCGTGAGTCACTACTTTGACAAGCTATAAGACTTAGTTACCTAAGGAATTTTCTGAGACTTGTATCTCTATTTGGGTGGTTGTTGCTCAGTGATTTTTTCGTTTGATTTCAGGTTCACAGGGTCACAATGGATTCGATGTATGATCTACATAAGCAGTGACTGTTGTCACAAGACACTAGTTTACCTTACCTAATCACAATAGATTGATTTTGAGATTCCCTAGACTTCACGCGGAAGTAAATAGCTTATGGTCACCTGACATTCACTTTTAACAAGTCCAAGATTAGGTCTGTAAGGCCGTCCTCATTTAAAATCAGTAAGCTATAAATGAGCTACAATCCCACATCCCACAATCCCACAAATAACTAAGATTTTATCAGTGACAACTTTAGACTGTGAAATTTTTATGCGTTAACTACCTTATTAGTGTTATCAACCTGCTGACTACAGTACAATACTATTTCCAATAACTGGCGAAATTTATAATCCAATGAGTCTCTCGAACTGACACCCACCGATCGTCTGGTGATAATATACAATATCCATGAGTCGTTCAAAGTGACATCTGTCAATTGCAATGACAATTGACTTAGTCCATGAGATATGCACTTCTTTTTACTCTAACCACAAAATTCTCGTGAAAAGCGGTATTTACCATTGAATAAGTCGATCAATGTGACACCTGTCATTTGGGGTGATAATATAAACGCAATTTTTAAGCGGGTTTGAGTTGACGTTTGTTGATCATCGATTTGTCGGTTAATCGTTTCGAGGTATTTTCTGCACTCGAGACTAACTGGAAATTTCCAAATTCTTGTTGTCTATCGGATCTGATTTCTTTCTCATTTTTTGGATAATAATATGTAGTGTAGATGAGCTGTAATGCTGTCTGTTGATTTGACAGCTCCGCGGATAAACGATTAACTCTGTCTGTTTAGTTCCAACATCGTGAACGTAATGACGAAAAAGCATATATTTCCCACATCTTTGTATAGAATCTCCTTATAACCTTTACCCTGTCTGTCCGACTCAATTACTGAAATTATTTATTAACACTTATAAATTAACTAAATTGATCTGTTTTCAAAACAACTCATCTTCTTCATCATTCCACAAGAAACCAGCATCTCTTCAATGTTTATTTATAAACCAAATTGCATTCAGGTCTCGAAGGGACCGTCGGATGACACATACGAACATGCCTTAATTGATTCAATTTCACTTTTCAATTTCATCCGGCGGCCCCCTTCCGCATTCAGGTTATTGAAGATGAATGATTGCGCACATCATTTTTTTTTTTACCCCAACCCCTTGATTAATAATAATACCCATCGACATCCATTCAATGAACACTGTCGACATTCCGCTATTCAGCTTAAGATGAATTCCTTAACAAGAAATGATATTCCATTGTTGACAATCTCCATTGTACGTGGTATGAAGTAATTACTTGCAAAGCAAAGAAATAAAACAAAATCTGTTCTAAATATAGAATCCCTTTTATCATATAATATGAATATCTCAATAGATCTTTAATAAAGGAAAATATAATTTTCAATATTTACCTCACGGTTTGGTGTGAAGCCTTTTATTACTAACTGACATCAGACGTTATTGTACTCGCTTTCAATTATAGCATCGCAAATTATATTTACTCATATGTTATGTATATAGCACATAGTTCAACGAATATTGCACCGTATGATGAGAAATTTTAGTTGATTAAGTGCTGTTGATTCAATTAATTAAAACTATTATCCATTAACAACTGATAAAATATTTACACCTATTAGAAGGGTGTTATTAAATAAAGAGTTAAATAACTCGTTGCATTCAAGTTGTTGTAGATAGACAAATGTCAAATTGTTTGCACTGGTAAAGGGCACGTATTGGGGTCGAGAAAACTTATGTACAATTGTAACATTTCTTCCATTGTCGTCTTGGAAGAAAAATGGGCCAGTAATACCGCCACTCCAAAAATCTGCAAAAAGGTGGAATATTCTTCGTTGAGCGCACAGGACAAACATGGGAATATGTTCGGTTATCAATCAGTGAACCAGTCTCACGAACTTTCATCAGAAACTTGCGTACCAGCTGCAGATGGTGCATTATTTCGACCGAAATTTCTTTTCAAAATTCACACTGCTTCGGCAACACAGCATCCACTTTGTAATATGTATTTCCCAACGTTGTTCAAGCTTAAGTCTATTCAATTCGTATGACAAAAATGTAATACTAAGTTTCTGTCAATTTTTTGAGCGCTGTCAGTGTCAAAATGACATATGATTCAAAAAGAAACCAACAGATGGCCCAACCCATATAAACTTCGAGACTCATTCGTAGAATTTTACTCTCAAATCGGCGTAGGATTTCCTCTTTCGTTTTTGATAATGTCCATTAATCTTGTTCCGTAAAGTAGGATTGGAATGATAAGAGTCTTCTGCAAAAAATAAAAGATGCAGCGGTTTACAAGATTTATTATTTTATTGATTTCTCCGCTGGTATCGCTGTTGTTGCTACATATGTAACTTAATCTGGGTGGACGAAGTCTTTGTTGATTAGAGCAAAGTTAGTAAATAGAACTTTGGCTGTAGATGCGGATTATGGCCAATTTGTTATGGCAGGACTAAACAGGGACTGCTTGGATATACCACTGCTATGGTGGTTGATTGCTTACTCTATGTTGCAATGGGCCTTCAGTCATTTTATCGGTTGTTCTCCTTACAAAAAGATGTGTCTGACTTAGCCAATGGATCATCCTGATCATACAAAAAAATGTCTGCGGCCATGTCGTGGCGAAAACATCTGAGGTTTTGTCAGTTTTACGCCCATGAATCAGAATAAGACTGTTCCTAGATTATGCGTCAGTTACTTAATAGAGGAGATTTTATATTTGGGCAGTACTGTCAAAGTCATCATCTACATATGGTCTAAGACTGAGTATAGTACGCACTTAAGTTTTGATGATAACGACTACGCACATGAATGTGCTGTCTGATGAAGACACCAGAACTTATCATTGAAGCGCTCACTTGACTTTCTACGAAAAAATCCCAGACATTCCCATCCTCGCTCAAGAGGACTGAAGTTGTGGCTATAATTGCCTTGTTTAAAAGCTCATTCTGCCTGACTGGGATGTTGGTCTTAGCCGTCATCTGCAATTGTAGTTCTACAATAGTTAGAACTGCCTTGTGAACAGTGTGCTTACTTCCTTGGAAGATCGAGGAGTAAAAGTCCGTCTCCAAAGTTGTCAATGTTATATCCAAGGTGTCCCTCTTTTATACTTAAGCGTTAAAATCTCTTGATGCGATTTCAACAGTGTATCTAGAGTTTTGTTCGTTAGTTGTGTCGAAGACTTTGTCCGAGTCCTCTGTGGAAAGATTACCGCGTATGAAACTGATATTTATAGATGGATCTAGCCTTGATGTTTCGAACTATCGTAAGTCATCCAGTTATCCTACCGCGTATAAAAAATTCGCTTCCGAATGAATGGTGCTTCTGCTCTGCAAATTGTCATAATGAATGTCACAGTTTTTCATCCTCCTACTGCCCGGTCCATTCCTAGCACTTCCTTGAGGTGGTCTTCTTTATAGCGGACTTAAGCCTTGATATACTTTGGGTAGACAGTCGATAACCAAGCACTACATAATCTAACCACTTCCTTGAATAGTGGAAGACTATGTTTGACACTAACGTCTCAGACCTTATTCCATGTAACTTGCAACTTTACTATTTGCCATTTTTTTTAGCGAAAGTTAGCACGGGTTCACTGGGTTGTCCATAATATATGTATATAAAATATGCAATCTATATACGTCAAGGATTTTATTTGTTACCAATTCATGAACCGAAAATCATCCACCATTAAGAGTGACACAACTTTCCGGTATACGCAGATACGAGAATTTACGCTTGGTTAATACACCTACCCTAATACTACTTACAATAAAAAAATACAATCTAAATCTTTCCCTCACAAAGAATCAAGAAAAATATCGACTATTTCCTTTATATGATACCACATTACGAAAAAAAGGGGAGAAAGGCAAACACACCAACGAAAGAACAAATAATAACTACGGCATTGATTCCCCGAAAAGGGATTATTGGACTGCTTTTGACAGTCGAACCAAAAATGTATTTAACCTAGTTTTCCACTCGTCCTTGTTACATATACACCCACTTATTGTAAAGAAGGCTCACATGTACCTCACATAGCAAGTTGCGTTTCCATGTGTTTGCTTTTGATAGAAAGCTGACATTTAAGTTAAAGTGCTTCGTGTATCCCTCAAGCAAAAGTATCTTCAACTCAATTTGATTCATCTTCTGTGTGTTTTTTATGTTTATGTAATTGAATGTATAATCTGAAATCATTGTTGTAGAAAATAAAATACATATATAGATTTTCAATTTTCTTTTCTTTTTTTTAAGGTTCCTCATTGTGGGCATGTGGTCTTACGGGTATTTATGGAGACGAGAGTCAAACACCGAATTTCTTAGATACATTCATCTTTGCCTCACTTATTTCGGCTGTTGATCCAGTTGCTGTTTTGGCAGTATTTGAAGAAATACATGTTAATGAAATTTTATACATAGTCGTATTTGGTGAGTCGCTGCTTAATGATGCTGTGACGGTAAGTAAATGAAATTTAAAAAGAAATTAAATTAAAATTAAAATTTTTTGATTATAAAAGATGTAGAAATACTGATATGAGACAATAATATACGGGCTTACATGTATAAGTTTTGCCAGCCATGAAATGCAATTAGAGCCTTTAGAAACATACAAACATATTGAATGACTAACTTATTTTACATAAAGTTCCAGGGATTACCATGATAAGGTAACCTCCTCAAGATAGCTTAGTCCTTCGACCACGCCAAATCGAGAGATATTCAACAGAAGGAATTCGCTGAAGATATCGGATTTGATCCCAAAATAATTCATCAAAACCCTATCAAGCGATTGACATAATTACGTTTAAATCGACGAATTTAGATCGTTACCTTCCTTATGAAGGATAGTACTCCCTTAGCAGCAGCATTTCTCAACTCCGCTGACGAACCTATTTCTTTATGGAAAATACGCCTCCTTACATTGGTTATAATGCTGGGCATTCACAGAGAATGTGCTCAGAAGATTCGTCATCTTCCGACAAGAACCTAAATTTCGTTTCTGGGCGCAGATTGAGCTTGATATCGTAGGCCACGGTGATCTGTGAGCTATTCCTCGTAGATTAAGAATTTCTTTGTAGGAATAAGGCCTAATTAATTGCTTGGATTGTCTTAGGCCCGAGACATTTTCCCAGTGGGCCAGACGAAGTTTGTGTTCCCAATCGTTAATCAGCGCGGTGAAGGCAGCCAAGTTGACACCACAGTAGGGTTTAGGTCCTATGAACGCAGATTCTAAGCCAGCACTAGCTAGTTCATATGCAGATTCGTGGCCTGCAATTCCTTCATGACCAGGGACCAAACCAAGTTTCACCCTGTTATGTTTGGCAATAGATTGTAATGCATCATAGCAGCATTTAACGACAGCTTTAAGTGCTGTCTGGCTATCTAAAAAGATATATTTCCTAGCGTCCTTAATACCTTTAATAAGGTTTATCCTAGCGCAGACCTTAATGGCATGGAGTTCAGCTGGAAAAATCGAGACTATGGTGTTGGGTCCAAAGACGCCAAGTCCAGTTTCCATCTTCGATCCATCTGTGAACCAAATCAGACCTCTTGGATCCAGTGCTGGAACACGATTAGACCAGTTTGCACGGTTCAATATTTCTACCTCAAATAACCTTCCGAAACAGTATTCCCTGAATTTTGGGAATTGAATTAAGAATTTTCAGGTGTCCCTTATAGTCAACTGGTTTATACTTGTATTCTAGCTGCAGCTTAATAGCGCATCTAGCGGCCGTCTTCCTAATGAAAATTTGAAGGGGAGAAAGCCCAACAGCAGCTTCTAATGCTGCCGTATGGCAGGTACGCATGGCACCCGTCATACCGAGACAGGCAATTCTCTGAAGCTTCTGAAGCTTCGTTGCCGTTGTCTGTCCAAGAACTTTCTGCCACCAAAAGATGGTTCGAAGGACTTCATAAGAAGTCCGACTTTCAAGCATATCTCTTTTCTATAGGTTGGTCGAATAATAAAATAATAAACGCTCTTGCTATTGAGTCGTATCCAGTGCTAAGGAATGCGCCTTCGATGTCAAGGAATGCACAAAGAGCTATTTCCTTGGCCCAAAAAGTTCCTTCTGTCTTCTTAACAAGATAGTGAAGACTAACTTCTGTGGATTTATCTTTTCTGTATGTAAACTGACTTGATCATAGAGGGATAGACGAATTTAGCTGGCCTCTAATATTAACGTCAATGAGTCTCTCCATGGTTTTGAGAACAAAGACTTATAGGTTTATAAGATTTAGGCACCTAGGCCTATTGCCTGGTTTGGGGATAAAGATTACATTTACCTGCTTCCAGGTAGTCGAGATATAACCCCAGTTGTAGCTGGCTCTAAGTAAAGCAATTATGCCCGGCAGGATGAGATCGTTGTAAATGCGCCAGAAATGTACCATCACCCCCGAGGACTTTGAATGGTTTGAAGGACCCTATAGCCCATTCAACCTTATTCGGCCTAATAATTTTACCGGATAAACTGTTTACTCTAACAATGCTGACCCTATGGCCAGACGAGTAGACGAACCCGAGAAATGAACATGAAGTAAAGTTCTAATAGTATCCACCCGATCCTCCGTGTAGGTACTATCGGTCTTCTTTAGTAAGCCTACACAATTTACATGATCTTTAACGAGTGATTCGTGGCACTACTGGCATGTCAGCAATGTTTTCGCAGCATTTTCTCCGTGTAGCACGTTTAGATTGTGTCAATTCTAAATTTTAAATTATATTCTGTAAGAACCTACATAAATATATTCATCCCATTTTTTTGTGCGTTTGGCAGAATTGAAGAGTTTTTTAACTTTCTTCCTAAGTTTGGCAAGCTGGTCATGCAACCAGGGAACCTTACGTTTGCATAGACTGGTTTTATGCACACAACTGTCGTGATAAGAAGTAAGCCACACATCATTCAATGCTGCTTCATCTAGGTCCCCTGTCGATACATGTAACAAGCATATCTAATTTAGAGAGGACGAGTCCCCAATACAGTTTCCAGTTCGTGAACTTGGGATCATATCTAGAAGAATCTTGTGATGATCAAACAGCAAGGCTACGTCTGACACATGCCAATTTTCAACAAAATTGGAGATAAATGGACTGGCGTAACACCGAACACAGCCTCTCTAGGGTTTGAATAAAAACTGAATGCAACCGTCGATTCCGGAACACTAAAAATGAAATTCCGTCGTATCCACACATACCAGTCAAACATCAAAAGTCTGATCGACAAACAATATCCATCAATAACTTTCTATCGGCTTCACAATCCTACCAAATTTTGTTACATCAACTTTTTTTAAAGACGTTATCATGACAAAAATATGTAACCATTACAGGAAGAATATATCGAGCAAGTCTTACGAATACGCTTACAAATCAGAGTCGATCATTAAATCTCATTTTTTACTACTTTTCAAAACCTGGCTATGCTGTAGAAACTTTTCATAATTAGTTCTTGTGAACAAAATAAATCTGCTGTGAGTTTTTAAATATTCATCAGCTTATTTTAACTTTTAAATTGTTATTTGTTACAATTAGTACGTTCCTTCCCATCAACATCCTCTTTTACACAAGGAAATAAATTTGATTCAAATCGGTGGTTAATCAGTTTCGAAGTTATGAGCGTGGAAAATTAAATTGAGTTGATTTCGAACGTAAAGCGATTTCGCATTATATTAAACATTTTCAAAATAATTCAGACTATCTATAGATGCGGAAATAATCTGCGAAATTCTACTAAATATTTCATGAAATATTCCTTTCAATATTGATTGTTTTTTGTCGTCAGCGACCTTTCAAAAAGGTTGAAACTCCATCTACTTGTCCTGGCTATTCTCGGTCTTATACTATGTACATACATACTATCCCATAGAATGCGGTACAATATACATATAAAATAGCACCTTTGACCAATGCGAATGAGGATATATATTTAAATTTCATAGATTCTTTCAATAACAGATATACGAGTACTCGTTCTTGTATGTGTCCTCAGCCACAATTCTAAACTATTTTTATAACCTTTCTGCCTACTCTTGTGTGTGTTTGTTTTTTACTGGCATGTCAATTTACGTTTGATGGTTCTTTCCCTTGACTAAATAAATATGCTGTGGAAAGATTTATCAGAATGTAAAGCACTTCGAGAAAGTTTAGGTTTCGTGTGTACATAGATACATCATCTTTCCGTAATTTATGTACATACACAAACGCCCTTTTGATTTTTTTTTTTTTGTGGAACCCCTACACATTTCCGGAAAGTCACCCAGTATATATTTCAAGGATAACGCACAAAAAAGAAGAGAAAAATACAAAAGATGTAATCATCATGTCCCTTTAATTTTTAAATCTCTAATTTCATGATATTATCACTTGATACATTGAAAAATACTTACTATAGGAGAAGCAAAACACCATAAGGACGAATTGAAGGAAACAAATTCACCGTTTTTGGTTTTTTTTTCTTAGGTTTTGTATCCTTTTCGCATTCTGTCCAGTGGGATACTTTTTATTCGGATTAATTCAAGGAGCATTCTGTTGTATTGATTTTTCATCCCTCCAAGGTCATATGAATGGTACAGGATTTCATTTCGTTTATTTTATTTGCCACCCCCTTTTGCAGGAATTATTTCATTACGATTTACCTTAAGGGAAATTAATTCGCTCGTGCGATTGTATTTCATAAATCTTTTTGTAAATCCTATATTAGAATAGGTTAAGGTATGCCTTTTGGTGGACAATAATCGCTACTTAGGCATTGTTTACATCAAATTCATTCCATTGTAAAAGCGCATGAATTTATGATGAATTGCAAAGAACTTGTGGCGTACATAATAAAATTCTCCTTCATTCTATCACGCAGGGATGAATAATTAAAATCGCTGGTGCGCTTGGAAATACATACTACCTTCTTTACATTGCATAAGGCATATAATTCTTATTTTCGAATTTTAATTTGGGTTTGAGAGGAGACTAAAAAATGGAAACTAAGATCGGCTAACTATAAGCCTAAGTGAGTTTCTTTTTTATCCAGACTTTAACCAATTAATTACCACTTAAGTAAAATGGATCATGGAGAGGTCTTGCACAGGGAGGTGTCCTACCCACCACTTTATGACATCTATGGGTCGGTTCCCTGTTGCGGAGTCTTGATGGAGAAGAATAGCCTATTATTAGGTAAGGCGATAATGAGTGTATCACCGCACTTAAGCGATAATCCTTTAAGGAAAACGAATGATATATCTCTTCCGGTAATTCAAAAAGTTTGTAATCTGTTCAGGTTCAATATTTAGTATTCTGCTTACGTAAACCATCTGTTCATTCACATCTGACTGTCCAATCAATCTAAGTCAAATTTTCTAATGACGAGAACCTGACAGATCGTTGTTCCACAAAGAAGTATCCTTTCAAATTTATTCAGGTCCTGATTGTGAAATGGTATTGATACAAAGCGCCTGACTTGTAACAACAGATTTTGATTTATTTTCACTGTTTCTACAAGCGGCTTGGTCAATAACAATTTGACTGTATCGGCTGACCAATCTGACGCAAGAACCAATGTTATTACTCTATCGATTACCTCATGATAAAGTAATTTGATAGATTTCGTTTAGAATACATTTTCCTATCACAAAAGCACTTTTGAAATTCTGTATCCGTTCTTTTCAGGTCGTAATGTATCACATGATGGAAGTGTACAATGAAATTGGCATCAACAATATTATTGTTTCTGATGTATTGGGTGGCGTTGCGTCATTCTTTATCGTTGCATTGGGTGGTACATTCTTAGGTAAGTGATTCCAAAGCCACTAGTTCGTTTGTATTTATATATAATACTAACCTCTTCCTTAGGTGTAATCTGGGGCATCCTAACCGGTCTGGTTACAAGGTTCACCGATCATGTTCGTGTCATCGAACCGATATTTATATTTGTGATGGCTTACTTGGCATATCTTAACGCGGAAATATTCCACATGAGTGGAATTTTAGCGTAAGTAGTATAAAACAAAACCAAACAAGAACAAGTACAAATATTTTTATTGTTTTTTTTTTAATTTCCAGCATTACCTTCTGTGGTATAACCATGAAGAACTACGTTGAATCGAATATATCACAAAAATCCCATACAACTGTTAAATACGCACTGAAGATGTTGTCAAGTTCAGCCGAAACGATTATATTCATGTTCTTGGGTGTGGCTACAGTTAACAATGAACACGTTTGGAACACAGTGTTCGTTGTCCTCACCATACTGTTCTGTTCAGTATTTCGTGTAATTGGTGAGTATTTTGAATGGAATCCACTCAGTAGCAAGTATGCTAAAGTTTATTTATCCATTCTAGGTGTTGTCATCCTCACCGCTATGGCAAATAGGTTCCGTCTACATAAACTTTCAAATGTCGATCAATTTGTTATGTCATATGGTGGCCTACGTGGAGCCGTTGCTTTTGCTCTGGTCCTATTGATCGACGAAGAACACGTAAAACAGAAAGCAATGTTTGTAACAACAACCATTGCGGTCATTTACTTTACAGTCTTCTTGCAAGGTATAACAATTAAGCCGTTGGTGAAATTTTTGAATGTAAAACGGGCTTCCAAGAGAAAACCAACAATGAACGAAAGAATTCATGAACGGGTAAGTTCACCTCTATTAGGCCAAAAGATTAATTGTGGATCTTATGGTAAAATTGGGTCTGAAAATCTGACTAAGTATTTTTCAAAAGTGTTTAATTTCTGCTTTAATATCCTTTTAACCTATAAGCTAAAAACAAAACTGATAGGAACATTGTTTTGCAGCAATTCATTCATCCTTCGCGTTAGAGGTTGTGAAAGATGTTTTCTCAATCCAGAGTAGGTCCGTTTTAATTAAACTGTAGTAACTTTTTTTCAACTTTCATGAAGGGCTCTATAATGAACTGCTGACAACGTACGAAAATATTTACATATACATATGTACATATGTAACTACATATGTTTATCGACTGCGTAACCCAGCAGCTAGATAGAATCCGGACCAGACTTGGAAATGTTCCATCGAGGTGATTTCAACGTTGCATCGCGTGTTCTCTAAAATTATGCAATATAATAATCAGTTTTTCCGAGATCCTAATTTCAGCCAGTAAAGCTGCAACCAATGAGAATGAAAATGAATGGTGATTTTTGCCTTGAAATACTTTGTTCTTCTCGAAGATCTGGCCGTATAATGTAAGGTGGCGTCAATTTGGTAGGCGTACCGATTACTGCGATTCGATCGAAGACTTTCGCACAATGCGCACGCACAATTGAACAGGGATATGCCTCGATAATTCTTTCAAGATATTATAAGATCCCCGTTTTTGGTAGACGGATTTAGGAATTTAATGAGCTGATACGCCAGTCGTTCGGTGTTTTCATTTATCTATACCGTTTTTACCAAAAAAAATCACCACCATATTTGAACATTTCCGAGACCTAGTTATGACAACCGACCGCATGCTTTGTGCGTCGTTACTTACTTAGGTGGTGCTACAGTTCGGGAAGAACCTGGGAATCCTCTAACAATCCTCTCCAGTTAACCCGGTTCTTAGCTAACTGCCAGCAGTTGCACACTTCAAGTTTGTCCCCTTGTACTTGCGGGCGCTATCAGGGGTTAAATTCGAAGACTAACTGTCCTAACCATTTTAAACGACTGATGCGCAAATTTTTGACTAGGTCGACGTCCCTGCACAGCTCGTATATTTCGTCGTTGAATCTCCTCTTCCATAGCCCGTCAACGCAAAAGGGACCGGAAATTTTATGAAGAATCTTTCTCTCGAAGCAACCGAGGATATCCTCATCCGCTTTAGAGTCCAAGCTTCAGGGCCATAAAGCAGTACTGCGTCCCTTCTTGCTGACAGCAAATACTTGGATTTGCTCTCGTTTATCGCTAAATCCATTTTGACATCCTCCGTTGCAATACTAGCGACGTTACTTAGGTTTTTATTTGATACGCTCTCGCCCAACTTCTTTATTGACTAGTTTTGCTCTTTCTTCTGCTTTCTCTCTGTTGTCTGTCAATGAATACATCTTAGGTGTTGAAAGAGCTGCAGCCAACAAATGGTCAGGGTCGATGTCTCTTCCGATAGCGCGCGTAACGATAGTGTTCGATGCGTGTCTCGGATCGATATAAATCTTTTTGTGCAGAAGTTTCGATAAGTCGAAAGACCTAGTTTGATGTCGTGTCGGTCAGTCTCTACTTTACAAATAACCTCACAAGATGTTTTTTTTTCGATTTCGACACTGTAGTCACCGAGTTCTTGAGCAGGAATTTCTAAAACTAATCGTTGGTAGCGTCTTTCGCCTCTTCAGGAGCGTATGTTGATATTAAGCTGATAGATGTAAAAGTCTCATATTCGAATGTGAACTGAACTCCTGGGGCTTTTAAGATCAATAACACAAGTGGAGTTCCACGGAGCATCATCGTCAAGCTAAAAGATATAAATTTCTCTGACTATAGAATAACATCCTCCATTTAATAACATCTTAAGAAAATTTGGACATGGTTCTCTGCTTCCAAGTTTGGGATAAGCCAATCAAACTCGCCGCACTTATCACTATCACTTTTCCGCGCAATGGTAACTGAACTCTGATTCGAGCGCAAATTTAATTCAGAATTTGAACCTGGAGAGAATTTCCATGCTGGCATCTTCGTTAATAATGTCAACATTGAGCTTTAACTTCCATTACGCATTTTAAAAGGAGACTTACGCTATGTCTTACAGTCATAGACCGACAATCCATCAAAAACCAAAACTACCTAAATATGGAAACACTCGGTAGAATTCCCAAAAATGTTAATATTCGGTAGGTGTTCCTGTATCCTTGGTCATGACAGGAAGAAAAGACAAATGCCTCTGGATGTCGCTAACAATTTCGTGGTAATGTCTCTTAACATGAAAGACTGTAGGTAGATTACTTTACCTTTGTCAAACTTCTCAATGCGCTAGGATTTAGAGAAGGAGGGATGCTGGAATGCTTTCACTACGTTTCTCTTAAATTTTTACTCAAAATTATATTCTACCTTCATAACCAAATTTGTTTAATTTTTATTTTCAGTTCATTGACCACTTGATGGCTGGAATCGAGGACATCGTTGGTAAGACTGGTAACTACAATGTACGTGACAAGTTCAAGCGATTCGACAATCGTTTTATTCGTCCACTTCTAATCAGAGACTTAAAGGTAATTACTATTGTTGCTCATTGTACTGCCATCGAGTGTTACTTTTTAAACTCGTTCCATAAATTCAAACCAAAACAAAACCAATAAGCATCCTCAAAAAATTAGTATGCAATTCTTTGACAATGTACCATTACAATTGCTTGAAACCACCATTGAACAAAGTCGGACAAAAGCTCGTCTGCAGCATATAATGGACCCAACACCACCAACTCCACCAAAGTCAGCAAATACAAAAACTCAAAAAGTGCGAGAAGATGAGGATGATAATGAAGGATTATAGATCCTGTGAAAAAAAAAACAGAAATATCTTTCAATGGTGATTTCAAGTTGTTTCTTCCCACTTACTGATTTCACTTAAACTTATATGTTAATTGTTTTACAATTTTTTTTAACAATATGTTTTTCTTTATATTTATTTACTTAGGGTGCCGAGCCAAAAATTATTGAAACATATTCGAAATTAACTATGCGTGATGCTATGGAAGTAATGAGACGCAATCCATCGACAATTGGACAAATTTCTGGAACAGAATCGATGAGTGCGCTGTTTAGGAACTACACCAGTAATTGCATAGGGGGAAGGTGGGCGCCGCAGTCATTGTTTCCGACTTGGTAAACGAATTTTACGTCCATTTACACATGACAGTGCATGCTAAAGTTATCTTTACATCAACTTCGAGTTGGAAACAGAAACAAAATGAACAACTAAAATGTTCAATATACATACTTATAAGCACAACAACAATTGAAAGACTAACAATTTGAATTAGTTTAGAAGCATGTAATTAATATCTATTACAACATATTACATGAGTAGTAAAATAGAAACAGTTCTTAGTCGTTAAAAACAATTGTTAAGCGAATCTTATTAACATTTACATGATTTGGCTTTTTATATTTAAATTAATTAGTTGTAGATTTAAGCGTATTGCACCCCTGTACATTTACACCGAGGGAATTTCATACATAGGTTATATTAAATATATATGTAGATGTAGTGTATCTCATCGACGGCGATATACATTTTTTTTTAATTGTGACATGTACATATGTACATAAATAAGGTGCTACAGATCATTCAGAGTTTTAGTTGTCTAATAGAATATAGTGTGCCACATAAAGAATTATAATTCTTACATATATTCATAAAACTGAGAAGTTGGGAATTATGAACTATCTTAACTTAAAATTCTTAAGTCATATCTGCTTATACCAGATTCGAGCTATAGTTGTTGAAATACGTCTCATAATCAAAAAGTTAAATTAAGGTACGGTGTTAAATTGTCCAGGACAATACCAAGACTTAAAAGAAGTTTGAAAGTTAATATGTACTCCTAAAGGTCTGTCTAAGGATCATTTAATAATTTTCGTTCAAAGAATCGAGTATCTTTGATAGCTCTGATTACCTGCAGATTTTACATTGCCTTTGTATTTTCACCAACTGATCATACATTTTATTGATTACCCTTCGATTAGGGATGCTACAAATTATAATGAAGGTGTGTTTGAATCTGTTTTCTAGGTTTCTCGTAGGAGGTTTCATTTCTAGTAGAATCCTTGTATTTAGACAAGAATCAAGGAGTTCAGTGGTAGAGTTAGAGTAGAGAATACATGCAATTATATTTAAAATGATAGTACATAGATATGTACATAACTTCGATGAGTTTAGAGTAGCAGAGTGTTACCAAGGGATCTGGCAAAAACGACTACACCACACCTAAATTCAAGCTTAGGAAAGACTTTAAAGGTGAAATGATAAGAAGTATGAAACAACAATTTACGAAGAATTTACTCTGGAACACTGGTTTCGTTCAGTGTGTTTCTGGCGAAAGTGAATCCGAGACATTGCCATCCTTATTGGCAACCAATCTCTCATCTAGGACCTAGTATCACATACGTCGTTTTCTAAGTTGGACGGAACAGTAAAAAAAAAGGAAGTCGCTTCAAGGTCAAACTTCTCTGGTTGTCGGGGAATGACCGGGGTGATGAACTCGCGGGGCGGGGTTTAGACCTTGATAGAACTCTTACGATAACTGTTCACATCGCGTTGGTAACTGTAATGAAAAAAGTCCTCTCACACTGCCTATCGAGGCAGATGTGGCCCTACTAGCCCAGAACACAAGGTCTACAGAACAAGACTCGTACAGGCATTGCAAGGATTGTTGTAATTAGTTCACGTCAATGACCTAGCTATCCCATTAAACATTTTCGGAGATGCAACAATGAGAACAAGAAAGAAACAGTGATTAAGTTCCTCTGCTCAAGGTACGGTCAACCATCGTACTCTAGGCAAATGCTTCTTTGGAAAATTTAATAAAATTAGATTTATAACATGAACAACAAGGTCACCTGTTGCACCAAAGTTGAAATAAACGCTAAAGCTACCACTTTTACCTATCTACCCTGTTAATTATTAGTATAGGCGCGACCTTTTACGTAACCCCACAACAAAAATTCGAATTCAAATTGCATGATTTTGTTGGCTAATTGAATTGGTAAAATCTTAACATTGATCGGCCATCGAATTTTTCATGCAATAGAGCCTTGTTTCACCAGCTGTATGGCATGTGCCTTCGCCATTTTAATCTTTAGTTCTAATTTTACAAATTAATTTTGTTAAAACTTTTATGTCGAATCAATTCTCATTTGCCAACACCGAATGCCATTGACCGTAACAATCGAGCCTTCATCCATTTTAATGATGCCGATAGTCCAAATCTGACGTTTTCGGTTCTTGGTGGATTTTACTTATTCCAACTGTAGGAGTTTGACTAGGTAATGTACCCATCGCTAACGTACAAACATAGGAGACGAAGAACTCTTTATTGCAGTTCCATTGGCTATTGTTTCTTTTTCTTAAACCTCCGATTGCATAATACATACTTCCTGAAAGCCTATTTGATATATTTATAATTAATTCAAGAGTTGTCTTAGTAGGCCATCCATAGGCTTCATTTGTTTCTTACTTTTCTGTTTAGGTCTTTTTAGAGATATAATCGTGATCCACAAATTCCCTACACACATACCCATGCACACTAATTGCAAACATTCATCACTCGTGCTCCAAATTCTCTCAAATTAATTTCAACTGAAATACTAGTCGCCCAGGAAACGTAACAATCATCACATTTGTTAGAAGAAAGCTTATTTTCTGAGTTCCTCTTTATCTTCACACTAAATCTAAGCCCATCCTCTCTGGATAGGCACTTCCTTGCCATCATTTGTGTTTAAAAATTGGGTGAGCACAGTTGTTAGTGAGCAATATGTTAAATTAAAGTATTTTAAAGTTTACAAATACTTTAAAGCGCTTTACTATAAGCAAAATTGTAAAGAATGTAACCTCGAATTCCACTCAATTCTATGAGTGGAAATTAGTGTCAAATTAGTTAAATATTTGACACCAGGTCCAACACATGGAATGCGATTGAATCACAAGTGCAATGTCGTTAGAGATTATAGCTACTTTCATTATAGTTATTGTCGATTGTATTTGCTATCAAATTATTATAGCCACAGTAGAGTAAATTTGCTTTGGTTTAGATTTTTTTAAAATGTCATTCTCCTAGCTCAGCTATAAATATTACCTTTGTTGGTAAGCTTTTATCGAGAATTCTTATGAGATATTTTCCCTCCCCGGATAGGTCAATAGGGAGGTTTTATTGACGTAACAACTGTTTTTTTTGGTATTGATAGTCGTGCCTCTCCTCCTGCATCATTGGCTCTTCGCATCATTTCCAAGCTGATGCATTTAGATATTGAAAATCAGACCATTTGGGCATCCTTGAACTATTTTAGCATAGTATTGATTAAAAACACTATTTACACTATTAAAACATGTCACAGTAAGCAAAGAGTATGGGAAAGAGTACTCAACCTGGTCTAAGCTATTTTTTTACGCTAACGTCCGCATTCTAGTCTTATTTTTATACTTTGCACCATTGTTAGGATACATTACTCTCTCTATTTTTGTGTGGTCTGTCTGCTTATTAGACACTGATTCCATTCCAAGTGTTAATTATAGTTTCATGTTCTGCTGAAATACATGCAAGCAAACGAAATTTGTAGACATACGAGGGTGGATCAATAAGTACCCGTGTTTACAATGAAAATGCAAATTTTTGACAAAAACTTTTTATTTTTCGAGCAATACCTTTTAGAGCAATACACGTTTCCCAACGTCCACCCATTGCTTTAAACCCTCTAAAAAATATAATGTATCAAACTCTTCTAAATGGGCTTCTGTCTCGGCGATGACCTCCTCGTCTTCAATTGGGCCACTCTATTTCCGTCTATACTCGTCTATACCTGCTATTAAATTATGGAAAAGTACACGCTTCAACAATGTTTGCAATTTAACCAATTTTTTTTTATCAAAGTTCGCGTTCGGTTGCGACAACTTTAACTACAACTTTTATTGCCAAATCATTTTCATTAACAAAGCCCATTTTTGGCTCAACGGCTTCATTTATAAGCAAAATTGAACAAGTCAGCAACCCAGAGCCATTCACGAAATCCCATTACATGCACAAAAATTGAATGTTTGGTGGATGTTTCCTGCTGGCTCGCAATATAGATCGCTATCGGACCATGTTGACTGATTATTTTTGGGATAAATTGGAAGAGATTGACTCTGAGCACATTATAGCTTTCTTAGTCCTTTTATCATATTTAAATCTTCTCTCAAGTACAAGTTCCAGGCAACCGGCACTATTAGAAGTTCTGAAATAGATTTGTCATTGTAGATGTAAACTGAATGAGCTCGTCAATGGAAGGATTTTTTTGTATAGTTCTCATTATTAGATTAAATAAGATGTACATAGCTCTAAAACTACTTAGCAATATAACAATAATTAAAACAATGCTCAAAGATCATGGGTTTGAAGCTGGTCCTACAGTAAACTATGATCTTCGAGCACTACCGAGCTCCATCCGGAAAAGTCGTTGTTAGTTACAAACTAATATGAGTCTGCAGTAGACCCTGTACGTACTCTACCTATATATTGTCTATTTCATATTAGACCAATAGATTAAGCTTGCATAGATTAGTATCTCATTTTACTATGGCTAGAAATAGAAAAGCATAAGAATGCACTTTTAAAAGGCAAAGCTTCCAAGCAATAATTGCGAATAGAAACCTGTAGAACTAATTTATCGTTTTTACTAATTATAAGCAGGTTTTTAGAAATAATAAAAGAACTCACTGTCCTTATAACAACTTATGTATTAATAACCTATAAGTTATATTTTTGTTTTTGAAGGCTCACCACTATGAGGAATTTCAAACTTGGACTTTCACTCATACATTCCTTACATCAGAACAGTGTGGATTTGTTCAGATTTTGGAAAGTACAAATGTCTGGGATACACTTTCTTAAATCTATCTTAAAACAAATCTAAATCTATCTCTAACAAACAAAAACATTAGAAAATCCTACGATGCACCGCACTTAAAATTCGTTTACCGACACAAATAAGCAAATACATACTACAAAAAAAATATTTGCTTATGTCATGTTGTCGACTCCGTTTTGTTATGTCTTTTTTTGTTGTTTTTTGTTTGTAGTTGTCTTTGTTTGTCGTTTTTTACGAATGGACTTCTAAGAAAGAAAATTGTAAATATTTCATTGGCCTAGTAATTAACCAAAAATGCTTAAATTAGTTTTCACTAACAGAATTGATTAGAATTGATTTATACATATGATTAGAAGTCCAAACTAATTGTACATATCCTTTGAATGTAACCTGTACTCATGATATACCTTTTTAGTCCTAGTCTAACGAATTTAGAAAACACATGCTCTCGTAATCTGGATATGCATGAACTGGACTACAATCCATCCAAGAAAGATTTAACTGACGCAAGGATACATCATTTGCTAGCAGAGGAATTAAAACCATACCGAAGGGTGAGTGCTATGATTTTTGTTTATAAGATTTATTATTTTGGGAAAACATTTATTACATTTATTTCTTTAAGAGGAAGAGTCAGTAAATTTAGAATTCTATAGAATTAGTTTTAGTACGTATATCGATTGGTGGAGTGACAGAACCCACCTTGCTGGATGACTTTTTATGTCTCTATCTACGAGTATCAACACTCTTAAAGAGATTGTTTTATCTGTCTCTACAAATTTAGTTTTTCACAGAAGCCACCTGTTCCGACTTTATTCTCCATCATAAATCCGTAAATATTGCCAACATAACCAGATTAATTTTCTCGAAATATTCAGATCAACCATCGTCGTGTGGCCCTCAAGGTCGCTGATTTCAAGCCATGAAAAAGATCAGTCTTCTCTAATATTTCCAACAGTGTGATGATTTGGACTACCGTCGATCTGTGCCGGGTCGAAAGTCACTCAATACGTGGTTCAAATATTTACACAATGTGGAACACTACCATTTACAGCAGTTAGGTAATCTCTTTAAGACCTAATTTTAGAAAATTAGCCAGTAAGAGATTCTAGAAATGCTACCTAGCGTTAGCCAACAAATCTCTTCGGCTAGTCCGGTCATAAACTAACTGTCCTTCAGTTGTAAAAATCTGTTAAGGTCTCCTTCAACTTAAACTCACTTTCGCAAACCCCTTCATGTAAGATCATAACCAGATCTTAAGCTTTAACAGCATCTAATAAGAATGTACGACTTGAAGGACATACCGTGAGAGAATTGAAAACTTTACCATTCCGGTTCGCCTACAGAAGGCCTTAGCACAAAGTCGACGACCTTAAAATGCTACTCAATCACCCTTATTCCGCGTGGCATATTAGTAAAACGCCGTAAAACGGCGATTGTCGTACTTTAAGGCGTTTCGTTTTTAGGAGTGAATCGTATGTGGACTGTATACCTACTTACCGACGAGGACGTTGTGTGACGTTCAATTTCTAGAATAACTCTTAAAAAACGAAACGCCTTAAAAAACGACAATTGGCGTTTTAGTAAAACGCGACACGGGATAAGGGTAAATAACCTAATATAGCCTTCCTGGAACTATTGAAGCAATGTTCTCACTTATTTCACTCGGGACGAGGGTCTCTCTGGCAGAATTTTCGCAATTTGCGGCAAAGCAGAAGGAGCAAAGTTGTAAGTCTTATCACCCTATTAGCCTGAGTACCTTCCTTCTTAAAACAATAAGTACCTTTTTCATAATCCCCTTCATGCAAATCAATTTGCTTACCAACCAAAACAGTCTACTGAGACTGTCATTGGTCTACTATTGCAGAGAGTAGTTCACTTAAATAAATACATATGTATGTATGTATATCACTTCGAATCATAAAATCAATCCTTGCTGAAAAATACAACTAGAGTCCGGAGGGTCGAATACAGGGTATGCTCTCCCCCGTGTTTTAGACTTGGGGCGTAGACAAACTTCTAGAAACACTAACCAAATCTGGTAACAGAGTACAACGCTATTCAGATTATATTGATGATGTCTTTAATCTTATGGACAATGGAACCGGATCCAGCATCAAGTATAGGAACAATGCTTAGCCTTCCATCTGGCAGTGCAGATAGAAGATGTACTCACAGTGGCTTTACAGGTCGTCTGAAAATACATTCTGCAATACATTCAAAGCGACACAATTACTAAGATCACAAATATCATGCTCGGTTGTCCTGAAGGTTTCGTAACATTACAAAATTTTCGTACACAAATGTCTCGGTTTCTAACCAGCAACAGTCCTTGGAAAATCATCAGCTATGAGTATGCATGGAAATCCAGAAAACTGTAGGGCCTAAGATTTTCTGGGACTGTCTCAGTTTTCTCGAAATCTGGTATCCCTAAACAAGGTTAGGGTTAGTCTGGATTCCACGCCACTAGACTTTCGAGGGAAATGAATGGGCTGACTCTCTGGCAAAAAGAGACACATATCGCCTACTCGTTGGTCATAAGCGCTAATTTGGTATACTATCTAGCAATGTCCACTTCAAATTAACAAAATAGGATATTAGCGAATTCGCTTAATACTAAAAAAAAAATTAGACATCATTCACGTTTCTCCCATGAAACAGCTTCAGAGACAACTCCGTTCCGAACCCAGGGACAGTTTTCTCACAATCACTATTCACACAAATTGAAGGGGCTGGCTGTTTAATGCCATGACTAAGAAGCAATTTTTGTTTGAGAAGTTTTTTCATGGCAGTTACATACACTCTCTGATGCTTGTCCGACGATCCAGAGAGATTTAAAAAATAATGTTGTCGCTGTCAACGAAATGAACCACGAACTCCTATTCAATAATTTGACGCAATTACTACGGTGCCCAGTTACTACACTTTTAATTGACTCTTCCTCATCTACCAAATTTACAACACACTGCATGCTTAAAATGAAAATAAACTCATAAACGATACAATCACTACACCTCTCTTTTCTCTCTATATTTTTTTTATAGTTCATAATATATTTTTTTATTTTAATTAAATTCATATATTATTTCTAATTATACATTAAATTTAAAAAGTATATTTTTTTTAGCAAAAAAAAAACGCTTCTAATAAATAGATATTAATATGAAACAATTTTATTTTTCTCTTCCCACTGTTTACAAATTATATGTAAAAACAAAAAAAACTGAACATAACTTGTTTCAAAATCTAATTGGTTAACAATCAAAATTGGCTTAAACAAATTCTTTTCAAATCGAAAACAAAAACCGAAATGTCAAAAAACCAATAAAAAAAAATTAATCAACAATATACAAAATCAGGCATCTATGGCGATGGTACGCAATTGGACGATAATTATTTTAATATTTATTAATCAATTTATTTATGTGTATTTATGACTTATTTCTCTAAACTGTCCAAAATAAACTTTGTTGTCTAATGAAAAAAAAAATTAATGGAACTTCCTTTTGTTTTTTAACTAAATGTAAAATTTGATTATATTGAATTCAATTAACAAGATTTTTGTATGATTTTATTTGGAAACAAATTCCTTTCTGCACATCTCTTTTTTTTGGATTTATTTTTAATTTGCACAATTTGTTTTAATTTTTTTTGTATTTTAGTTTCTACTAATAACGTTGAAATAACTTCACAAGTGTGGCAGAAAAATAAAATTTAAACATACAAAACTTATATAAAAAAAAAAAAGTACTTAACTTTGAAACAAAGGAATCATGAAGCGGTTCTGGCACCCATGGTGGGAGAAACCCGAATCCTTGCGGAATAAGAGTAATGTTAATCCCCTCTTACTTTTAGATTCTAAAACAACCTGTATCCCTACTAAAGGTGGATAGTTCCTTCACGGATTTTTCGAAGAGTTCCTCTACTACTTAAAAAAATTATTTCCAGGAATTTAAATTTTAAGTGATAGCGGCCTTGGTAATGGCGGAATAGAACTGCTTTATCTCTTAGTCCGGATAAGGGTATCGTAAAGTTGCAATTTATTCATATGTATGTACATACATAATATCGCAGCGTACGGACTTCTACGACATTTGACAAAAACCTCTTATCTGAACAGTCCCCGGGAAAGTTCTATCAGTCTGTTCCAGTCCTCTTCTACTAAGAAAATTAAGGTCCTTAGGACAGCTCTTTACATGTATTAACCTTATTTAATTCTGCTGTAAGGTCAGATGTCTTAAAGAAAACCGCATCATTTGTTCACCTTTTCATATAAAGTACGCCATTCGAGCTACAAATTATCAGAAGACCGAAGAGTCCTATTCACCTATGCATCATTATTAACTCTATTGGCCCTTGGAGTGAAACATTTGCAAATTGAACTTAAGAAATTTTGAAAGTTTGACCACATTTTGCTTTCCTTAATTTAGTGCTTACTTCAAGTTCGGCTTAATCAAAAAAAAAGGTAACTTTCTTCGTTTCGTGCATACTTGAGCTGTGAAATCTGAAATTAGCATTCATAGTTTTTGAATGCTGAACAAGCCTCTTGTACTGCTTTTTGTCTGTGACAAGAAAATAAAACTTATCAGCTTAACTAAGATTTAGACTTGTACTAGGAAGTGGGAAACAACTTTTCGTGATCTTAAAGGCTTAAGAATGGTATACCATTCATTTCTATCATAACCTCACTTGAATTTATAAAATTTTATCTGAGAGGAGTAGAGAATATTTCTCAGTTTTTACGCGAAGACTTTGATGCGCTTCCTTATGTACATATTTAGACTGTTTTTCAGCCAGCAAAGTCCTCCAGCCGATTCGATTACCTGCCTTCAGTTGCGCACACAAAGTTTGTTGAAGTTTCTTTTTACTGTGTAAACGTGAATTTTTGGGATGGATTCGAATATTCTTCCAGTCGGAAAGCCGCTTGAACCATCTAAATCGTTGCATTTAAACCCTTCACTTCTGTGACTAATATAAGCTCTGTGGCATCTGCTATCGCGATATTTTTTAAAACAGAGATTCAGTCTGCTTGTCAACTTTGATTCAATGATTCAATTATCCTCATCCATTCGAATAAAAAAAACCTCTTGACTGGAGAATTATTCTCCATTCGCTGGATGTGTTTGAGCCACTGTAGTCGATGTTCATTAACCTTCGATTACCTCTAAAAAACATGTTACGTGAGAACGCTTAGCCTTGTGGAAGTTCAGCACTGTCTTCAAAAACACAGTTCATTGCATGTCAATATTTGGTAACTAAAATGAGTTCAATACAAAATAATCTAGACTGTCGTAAACTTCATTCTCATGTCGCAGACAGAAATTATTTGAAAGAAGAATGGCTTTTGTTTCTAGAAAACATCAATGATTTATGGCATCTCACATTAGGGATTCATAGGTTCACAATACCACCGAAACTTACTCTATTTTTTAGCGAAGATAAATGCATTATAGTTCGCATTTTCTAGAACTGGTGCCCGATGACACCATAAGGCGGTAGGAGTAGAGCTATCTCCCGGAGAGGTTTTTGTATTTTTGTCAAAGTATAGACTTTCAGTTCAGTAGCTCTATCTACTATGATTGCTACAATTGCTTTCTGATCGAAAGTCAGTCTTGAGAATTCAAGTCAATAATTGTGATTTTATCCAAAACAACAGTAAGCTAAAATTCCAATATAATACAAATTATGCTTGGTAATTAATTTTTCCCTTAAATGCTTAAGTATTCGCTTTGATTAAATACTGAATTACATCCAACAAAAAATAAAAAGAATAAAATTTACAATAAAATTCACGTAGTGTAAAACTATTATGAACTGTTTTTTTGTTTAATTTAATTCAGTATTTAAATTTATTAAAGATAACAATAGATTATTAGGCCGTAACGATAAAGCTTCACGTTAAATTTCAATAAATACTCAACGAATAATAAATTATCACAATTACCATATTTATTTATTCGTTTACTTATTTGTTTATAAAAAAACAAATTAAATAAAATTATGTATAAACTACACTAATAAAAATCTTCAAAAATCTGATATAAAATAATACATATCATTAAATACATTAAATTAAAATGGGACCTAATTCTATTTTATAATAATTTAAAACCACTTTCAGTTCTATTTAATTATATTTAATTCTGTTTTTTTTTACGTTTTTTTTTTTTGGTTAATGATAGTTGATTGATTTTGTTGCATAAAATGGCTTAAAGTATGTAGTTACTATAATAACATTGCACTAGAAAATTCCCTATATTAAACGCCTTTACTGTAATTATTTTTTTCCGTTTCGAATCATTCTTATTAAAGTGAATAATTTTTCGATTTGGGTTTCTTTTGAAATTTTTTTCGTTTTGTTTTGTTTTTAATTTATATAACATCGCTTATAACATTTTCTAATGGGTTTTTTATTACTATTACAGCATCGCCGTTTAAGCTATAGCAGACATGCAGTCGATGATAGAGACTTGTCTACACAGGTAAAATATATTACAGTTAATTTTAATCAGATTTACATATGTAATAATCTATGTTCTTTATTTTCAGGTCAACTATAAATTACAAATGAACTTCAGACGCATGTTTAAAGATCGCCAACATCATAAGCGAAGTAAAAGAGGTCAAAATAAGGTACTGCTATACGATTTGTAGAACTATTTAAATATGTGACTTGAGACTGATTAAAAATTGTTATTAAATCTTAACCTATTACAGCAACAAGAAGGCGTTAAACAAAATCACGTCTCTTTCCACGACTTCCAACAAAACGGAACAACCAAACAGTTGTCGCATGGTACGAATAAGAATGAACCTCTATTACGAAAAAAACTAATCAGAAAACATTCTCACAATTCACTTAACAAATATCGTAGATTAGAAATAGGTAATTGATTGATTCACACTTAAAAAAAAAACATGCACTGAAATTAACGCAATGATGATGAAGATAAATATTAACTTTTTAATTTTTCTTTCGTTTTTAAAACAAAAAACACCATTTTTTTCATTTCGGGTAGAGAAAAGAAAAGAAGAAAAATAAAAAAAAAGAAATAATCGAATTTCATCCATTATGTAAATTATTTGATTGTACATCGAACCCTTTGCATGTTTCGGAATTAATTTTCAAATGTAGACTGTTAAAAACGACTAATCTTAAGGTTTAACTGAAAGTATAAATGGTATGCCGGTAATGGGACTCAATTTCGATGTGATAACTTTAAATTCTATTATATTAATAAACCTAAATGGACTGAACAATTTACATACAATGGTGTGCACAATAGCATAAATATAACTTCGTAGTAAAGTTTCTAAAATATACTCCAAATGTTACATTTGACAATACTCTCTAAGGTGAATAAATTGATCCATTTTCTCGACGTTTTTTCAGCTTCCAAACTGCTGAACAGAGGTGCACAATGTTCATACGTACATACAAATGTACAAAGTGGTGGAAATAATCAGTCTTGTCACACTCCAATTTAGACTTAGAATTTTTAGACCCCTTACCATGATTAACAGATACTATTCAAAATCGCAGTCGGATTTCTGCAATGCATTTCAACTCCCTTCAACCTATTCATCAACCCATTCACAGAGATTACGCTTAGTACGCAATTAATTAGTGTTATGTTTGCTTATAAACATAAAACATTAGGCATTTCAAAGAGCCCACCGCCAATGCTGGAAAATCATACGATAAAGGCAAACACAATCGCATCCCTCATTTCTACAGAATTTAGAAATTTCGTTCTAGTTCATGAGACCCCTTCCTCCAGGTGGATATAAGTTCTCATAATACATACATACGTTTACGTATACGTTATCTATAGGAAATATGTAGGTTGTGGGAGTATCTGAAACTTGTGTCTGCTAGTCTTGACCATAGACGATTCCCATCGCAGTTACATATCAGCCCTAGTCTTCTTGTCAATGTTGACCTTTAGATTTTTCAGTTCCTTTTAGAACCATTCCTACTTTGTTCCAACCCACCTCTTCTTGTCAACTTGTCGATAAGTTCAAATCACTGTTCATCTAATGGGTCCATTTACCCAATGGATTCTAAGCAAATTGAAAGTAAATTCTGAATCTGGTACCTTTAGGATTAGTACGTCTCGATTAGATGTCACTTGCTGTTAACATTTCCCCCGAGAAATGTGACCTCTTTGACGACCTCAAAGTAGTAAATGGATTATCGGCATTTAGTCAGATGCATATTGGTTTATCGACGCCAAAGGTTTGAAGCTGTCTCTTAATCGCCTTGAAAGCCTCTACAACGGCCTGCATTAGACAGGATCTTGTATGAAATATGGAGTAGGGATATAAAAGTAGGATTACCTTTCCTGTAGATGGAGCATTTATAGCTCCTCCAATACATCATCTTCATATTTGAATACTTCCAACGGCAAGTTTTAATAGTTAAGTCAACCTTATTCAAACTCGACAAACTCTCCATCGACAGGACGATTTTCTTCTTGCGGAGCTGCTGAAACTGCTATTCTACTGTAGCTTTTGTCACAGAACTCATCGATATCTTTACCTCGAAGTCGCATAGACCCTCTTCCTGCAAGTCCGAAATTTACTACAGCTTCAAATTTATTATTTTGCACACTATTGTATGTAGATCATATCGTCCTTGTTCAGTGACAAGGCATTGTAGTTCTAAAATTCATGTTTAAAAATCTTTGAATTTAAAAAGCCATAGTTCACAGATAACAGGTTGTTTTAGAAGTGATGCTAAGATGGAACTGCATAATGTACATAGTGACTATTCACTGAACAATCTTGATATGCTGGAATTATTTTAAAATTAACTTAAGGCCTTTCCTCCTTGGATTCTATAATTTTGCACAACTTCATTCAAGTACCATGTTCTATCTTCAATTTAATCAGACGTCATGACGTTACTCGAAGCATATACTCATATTTTAATTGGTTTTTTGCATTTTAGTGAGACAAAATGTTCGATGCATATTTGTTCATCCATTTTAAGTAAATATAATATTTTTAATAGTGGATCTTTCTATCATCGTTATGCTTCCGTCGGTCTTGATTCGTCTTTTCCTTTATGTACTTAAGAATTCTTATGAATGCAGAAGTTTCTAAACAATGAAATGTATGATACTAAAGTTATTTATTTTAAATATCCCTTATTTTAAAGGAATAATCGCATGTTTTATACCTATCAACCCTATTTCTGAAAGTTATTTGTGAGTACTACTAACAAAATCATTGCATCATCGCTTCCTGCGTTCTAACATCTAAGAAATGTGGTAATGTTTTGTCAAAAATAAATAAAATCTAACAATAATGTAAATTGATTAAAATAATACAAAAAAAAAAAAATGTTTCTGAAAAAAGAAAATAATAATTAATAGAACAAAAAAAAAAAACAAGCAAACATTAATGCTTCTGGGGCAATGGCATTAATCACATCTCTCATTTATTAAACCATCATTGTTTTTCGTTAAAATAAAAATTAAATAGATTACATTAATGAAGTCCTAAATGAATCAGCAGAAGAATATCCTTCGAAACTTACTGAAGTCGCTGCTGTTGGTGGAGCGAGCGATGACTGGGACGATGGTCTGACATTCACTGCAAAGTCATCACGTAAGTAATTTAATTTTATTTTAAATCATTTAATATTTTTATGTTTTTTATATACCATATAATATAATAAATACATCTTTGTATTTTTATTATTATTATTTTTTTTTATTTTGTTTAATTTAAATATTTGTTTGTGGAATATTGAAAGATTTTTGTTTTGTTTAAACAAAATTTATATAAATAAAAAATATCTATTGCTTTCTAGAATAACAATATATAATTGAGTATAATATGATTTGGAAATTTTTATTTGGATATAATGAAAATGTTATTCTATTTGGCAACATTTTATTCTTTTTTTAATTTGGTTTTTCTGTTTTTTATTTACAATCATCTGTGTGATTATTTCCGATGTATGTCTCCTCAGAAATATTCTTCTACACTGATTTTTGTTATTTATTTAAAGTGTTTCGTTTTTTTTTTTTTTGTACTTATTTTGATTTATTGGGATTTTGTTTTCTCTTATTTTATTACATTATTGTTTCACAGATAAACATAAAAACACTATACATACAAAATTTGAATGAACACTGACATTTAAAACACAACAATTGTAGGGCAAGGGAAGTAAGTAGGACTTATGTGGCGAAAAATCTCCCCAACCCTTTCAACATTTACTTGCAAGAACCCAGTGCGTAAGACAATAGAGCTCCATTATGCAGTATCAAAGAGCTTAGCAGATGCAACACGCGTAAGGCTCAAATCAATATACATATGTACATATAAAGTCAATCAGTTTCAAAAGCCGCATTCTTTTACTATACTGTTTCAATTCCTTGCAGTGGCTTAATGTCTTCATCTAAGTCTCGCTAAGCTTATACGGACCTCATCGAAGACAACGTAACTATGCATGAACTTAAAAGGCGTAGATCTCACGCTCCTAGGAGTTAAGAGACTATAGAACCTCAAGCCAGTGTCTTCCAAGTAGAAATTTATAAAATCTTTGAAGCTTCCAATGCTTTTAATACCGATCCAACATGTAAACCTAAAATAGGCTTGCTTATTGGCACCCAATAAGTTTACATCGGAAAAAGCAGTGAAAGTAAGGAGGAACAAATAAATGCCACATTTTCATAGAATCCACAAGTTGGTTTAAATACCTTTCCAAAATCGCATAAGGCTCAGGTCCTAATTTTCCAAAACCATTTGAGTCGTGTGTGTTGTTATGTATTCTTCGGACGAATAGAAGAATATTTAATGCCGTATCCGTGTTTAGTCCATATCACAAGCATCGTGACAATAAAACGGAAAAGGTACTATTACTTCTAATGGCCTACCTTTCTCATAGGATACACTTTGCTTTCTTCATTTACAACCAGATCTATCCTTAACTTTTTCTAATTTCATGGTTGTAAAGGTGCCTGTTACTACTCCTTGGTTCGTGCTGCAAATGATGTCAGTATCTAACTAAATGACTGTATCGTAATATGAACTTATCCTGGATTATTAGTACTTAAATGTTACTCCGGCTCATCACCTTTTCGTTTCGCCTTACGAGAGTATGTTTTGCCCTAATAGGTCTTTCTAAAAAATCGCAGATATCTTCCCTGAGGAGGTCAATCGGTTGCGTTTTGAAAATAGCTTGCCTACATTCAATAGTTATTTCATACCACATGGTCTAAGTTTTATAAAAGCGTTTCGCCGGATTCAAAGTGTGTTCAGGAAAACCCTCTGTGAAAAGTCATTAACGTGTGGTTATTTTTTTCTTGAAAGACTCAAATAGATCCCAAAATCGTTCGACATGCTGTACAGTACAACTTAATTGGTTACAAGTGTAATACGACTCACTCAACATACACAATTCCATCCATTAGACGTTATTTTCGTATATACATATACCATGTCATTTCTCTATATTTATGCCCCACAGCGTTATATAGATATCACATTTAATCGAAATTCATTTTGCTTCATCAACAAATTTGTTTTTGAAAATATTTTAAATCTCCTAGAAGGTAGGTAGGTTATAAAATAAACTTTCTTTTTGGAGTCAATTTCGTTTCATCATCAATCTGCATCAAAAAGAAATATTGACATACTTCGTAGGAACATATCATTTTGCCAAAACATCCAATTTTACAAAATTTTATTACTTTAGTGTAACGCTAGATCATGTGATGTTACATTGCTTTTCATATAAGAAATCACAAAATTTTGTACATAAAGTATATACCGTCTTGTTCGCATATAGCAATCTATGTATATTCAATTTGGTTTTGTTAATTCTTTTTTTTTTAAATTTATTTTCAATTTATTTTTTTGATTGATTTATCTGTAGTGAAAAACATTTTGTTCAATACACATGAGAATCTTTAACCGAAAATATATTTTTTTTTTTTTTGCGTATATTTCTCTTTTTTTCCATTTAACAACTTCTACTTCTTCTTCGACCTCAACCACGCACACATTCAACAACAAAATTGAATAATCATCTCGTCATACAAAACAAAAAAATAAAAATAAATAATTATTGAACAAAATGAATAAATAAAAAAATACATATATATGTATATCATTTATATATAACAACCAACAGCGGACTCTGATCTTGCGAATAACAATTCACTGATAGCGCATATCACAAGCCTACCAGGCTTTGATGCATCCAAAGCAAGAATTGTTAAGCATTATGCATCCCAAAGTGAAAGTCCGGAGAAAGTCCTAACACCTGACATTGGGCCAACCGCGGCCGAATTAATACTACCATGGCGTAGGGATCGATCCTACCACAGTTTTGGTAAACAAGATATCATAAACCCGTTAAAAAAAAAACCTTTAATAAAAAAATAATATTTCATTTATTTATTAAAAATAAAAACTTAATTTATTCTTTTTTTTTTTTTTATTTATTTATTTATTTATTTTGTTTTCATTATATAGTATGTGCTAATAGATTTTTTTTTAATAATAATTAGTTCGCTGATATAAGCAAGAATATAGAGAATTATTTTAATAGTTGGTTTGTTTAAAAGTTGAGTTTTGAAATATTGGCTGGCCCGTTAAATATCCTAACGTATTGAAAAAAAAAAACACCTTAATACATAGGCCATTACACATTACACACGAAAGATATATATATATTTTTTTCTGTTTATTTATTTTTATTTTGTTCGTAGATCTTAACAGAGCACTAGCATTAGCAGATGTAAAAATACAAGAAATAGTTACCATTGACGGACACTTTCTGAACTGTATTAATTATTTTATTTCATTCACTATATGATTTTGTATGTTACGTTATTTTTCTTCTCGTTATGTTTGCTTAGCGCCTATGCATTGTTTTTTGTAAGTCTGTAAATTTTTGAGGTAAATTTCAAATTGCACAAAAAGGATCAAATGTTGTTCTAAAAAGAATTAACGTTCGCATATTTTTGTTCCCGTATTGCTTCTCAAAAAACAAAAAAGCAATCACTTTTAAAAAATTTTTTAAAAGCATGTTGCATGAGCCTTAATGTTCTAGGATATTGATAATTGCTGAATAATAGTGGTATCCCATTTGATATAATTATAAATGAAATTCTCATATATGTATATGAATATGTGAATATTTTTTCTAAATCTGGTTTACAGTATGTAATTTTCTTTAAGGAGTATGTTTTTCCCCCTAAGTCTAAGTTTCATCAAGGAGCAAGGAAAAATCCATTGACAACAGAGATATCCAAACCACTCTGGCCATGTTGACGACTAGGTCGTACTTCGACAACAGATGTGAAGTTTGATCCAAATCCGTCCAGCCGTTTAGGCTACAGTCGAGTATACAGACAGACAGACAGAGAGACGGAATTGGAAAACCCCCTTTTTTGGACTTCTCCATCATAGTAATGTCAAGTTCAAAATTTTTCATGAATTTTTCGTCGTGTATACGATGACAGTTTCTTATTCCTGGATATATTTTTAGGTGTCAACAACCGATTGTCAACGGATAAAAAAGTAGAAAGTTTACCTAACCGTACTATTACGTGTGTTTGACTTTCTCATGTGCATATATGTATATATGTATATGAACATAGTATAGAACAGAAAACGTGGAAATGTGTATTCTCAACGGACATGAATTCGAACCTATCCTTCAACCCGCAAAGCCGTTGCACTCTTTTCAGACCGAAAACATTGCCATTCCCCAGACTGTCATCTGACTGTCAAAATGAATTCAATATTACGTACTGAAATTGCAGACTACGTACAATGATCCAAGCAACCAAATCTCTCTTAGCCAACTCGGTAAAATCTACGGCAGTTCAAGACTGTTCTTTACCTCTCATGAAATATTATTTTATTCAATTTTTCAATACATTTTTGATGGTTTTGGCCCTTATTTTGCTAATAGTTCGACCAATATTATTCTTGAGTGCCTGAATCGTCTCTGGATTGTTCGTATAATGCATTGGTTTCTCTATGACTACGTGTGGATTCTCCGAGCCCCAAATGCAGCAATTTTACTTATTTAGGTAGCCGCCGAGATGGAAATGTGCCTTATCTTATGAAAAGATGATTATTTAAGCAAAATTGTCGAAGCCTAAGCAGAGAAGCGATAACGAAGTTAATGAAGCGGGTGGTAATTTTGCTTCACATCCTGAGTCAATTGCACCTTGTAAGCGAATAATTCGAGATCTTTATCTTTATGCAAAATTCTCTTTAGGCTGATGCTCAGTTGCTGAGATCGTTGGGGCGTTGAGGTTTTGGGTTTAGGCGCACACTGTCGGCAACAGCTGCAATATTCTCCTTTAAGCGCACAGGACGAACACGGGAATATATTCGGTTATCAATCAGCACACCAGTCTCACGAACTTTTATCACAAACTTGCGTACACCAGCTGCAGTTGGTGCATTATTTCGACCGAAATTTCTTTCCAAAATTCGGAATATTTCGGCAACACGGCATCGACTTTGAAAGTAACTTCGCAATATTTCCCAACTTTGTTCATTCGTCAATATGTCTGCCAATTTTTTGAGCTCATAGAGCTATTAGTGTTAAAATAACACATGATTCAAAATAAACCCGACAGATGGCCTACCCTTTATTTATAATTTTTTAATTAGGATAAAGTTCAGTATTCTTGTTGCTTTCAATTGCTTCCTATCTTTGTAAGGCTTCCTTTATTGTGAGCTGTGGTATCATTATCTGTGTTGTTTCTAGCGGCAATGATAAGTATTTTCTCGAGAATAAGCTAATGACGATTGAGTTCTTAATATTTGGGCATATCGGCGCAACGATCGTCATTAGTTTCATTTCCCCTTGCTAGACATTTGTGACATTTGCTTATTCTTTTGGTGTGCCCTTTGTTATTTTCATATTGTTTATCTTATTGATTCTTCTGCATTTTCCAAATTCAATTCAACACAGCAGTTAATATTTGACAAGTCGATAGATCAAACTTAATCAATATTGATTACAAAAAATTAGTTTCTTGCTTGCTATTTAGCAGATCATTATTGAATTATTTCCATTCATCCGAATGTTACGATGTTATTGTAATGCAAAAAAAAAAAACATTTTTTGACAATACCTTTCAAAGATTTTCTAAAAGAGCATTATAAGAAAAAAGTTTTCTAACAGACCCAAACTTGACAGTTTATCATATCTAGTTTCTAGAAATTTCTAAGTTTTTGTCACCTATGAGCAGTAGTTTCTTCATTTTAAATGTAGAGGGACAAGCACCATGCTGGATGCTGTTTTATAGGATGTCCCATAATTATGGCAGGATACAATTTCAAAGTATATAAGCTGTAATAAGGCTTCCAACAAAATTCAGTTGCATATCTGTGTTCTTTTGATAACATTTTAGAATAGAATAAAATTTAGAACTTCGATAAAAGTAGATAATGCTATTCACGGTAACTGCATTTGCGGTAACATTCTTTCGCATCAGATGCATCAGGCTTTCATGATTACTAAAGGATTTTCTCTACCTAGAATACGACAATTACGTTTATTTGCAAAGTCATCCAGTTGACAGATCTGAATTTCCTTGCAAAATCATCATACTTCTCCTAATTGTTTAACTGTTTGCGTTTTTAAGAATAGTCTCCTGGGTTATATTCCTGATCAACGCAAGCACGGTTTTATAATACATTTTCATAATATATAATTCCATGTTTTATCGTCTATGTTTACAGTAGGCAGTACATCCAAATCAACCTAGAATACTACCAACTAATCTTCTAGTAAAGAGTCTTGGCTTCATACTGCCTGATCAGCTGCCTGGCTTTCTATATGTGTATATATAAGAGGGTCTTATTATACAGTCAGGGAGCAATAAATGATATCTTAGACAGATTCGACCATTTTTTATGCATCTTCAAAGTAGCTTAGCCAGCAAAAGATAGTATCATTCCGAAATTCGCTGAAGATAACAAAGTCCTCTGAAAAAAGAAGAGATCCATCTGAAGGCAACATGGAGGTACGAGTTACGTCTGTAAAGACTCAGCGACCTCATCATCTGCAGGAAAACCAAATTTGTCTCCAAATTAGTTGAAAGTTGTCTTCGATTGATTCCTCATTCCACCTCCTTCAAACAAAAAAAAAATTAGCAAGATGTATATATATACATATGTGCGCGGTGTATTTCATAAGTATACTATGACACTCGACATAAAAAAATTTTAAGGATACCGATTTTGTCCAAGATCCGACCCAGAGTTAAAATTTGTACAATGATGACTTTCCTGCCCCGAAAGACAAAAGTTGTTCGCTGCTTCGATCAACTCAACAGCTAGCCTGTCAAATTCAGCAGATCGTTGGATTGAATTTTTTCTTCAACTCGTCGTCACAAATGTTGTTCTTAATCGTGCTAAAAAATTTGTGCGGTTTTAATAGCCATTTTGTACGCCTTTAATAATATAAATGAATTCCAAAACGTAAAAAAAAGCGCATTACTGCTTTGATGATGCAAAATCTGGATGTTTGACACTGCCTTGCATTCATAGTGCTTTTTTTTATTTTTGACATTTTCGAACACTACGCAATGCTTTTGTCAATTGGAAACAACTATGTACATTTCAATAATTCCACTAAATTGAACGATACAATTTATTAAGTACAATTCGTTAATTATTTCCCAATCAAAAACAGAACAACAATAGAAAAATCATTCGCATAAAAGGAATTCATAATGCGCTATTTGCGCAGCTGAATAATTCATAATGCTTTTCAACACTGCTTTTATTTGCATTTTGGAAAGTTTGTCGTTGCAGTACTGCGTTTTGGAATTCAGCCATACTTAAGTATGTACGTCTGGATTTAATTGTAAGTTAAGAGCTTTAAACGATCACAATAAATTAGAAAAGTGCAATCCAACACGCAAGGGGCTAACTTGTGTAAAAAAAAAAGAATATCGATCTCTAGTTCTTCCGACTTTAATGCCTTTTAGAGAATTCCCTTGTGTCTCAGGCATGAACTTTGCCATTTAACAAAAAACATTATATACCATCTGGGATTTCAAAATCAAAACTTCTACCTACAAAATTTATTTTTTTTTCTGGTAAGGTTACCCTTCAGCAAATTGTTCAGCAAAACTCGTAATCGCCTTCTTTGTGTTGCATGCTTCAAGTACTTTAACTTCCAAATTTAATTTTATTTTTATAAAAAAAAAAAATTGGAATTTTGTTTTTCGTATTTTATATTTAACATTACCTTAACGAATTTAAAAGATTTTACTATTACAATCCATTTCTATATCAGTTGCAGAGAATGTAATACTCGAAGAGGAAAGGAACACAACCCGTGATTCAGATTGTGAACGACGTGTAGCCACACCAACAGCCACCGAATCCCAACTCCCGTGGAAACGAGAAGAAGATGAAATATCCGATGCTATTCAACAGAATGAGTTCCCTGCTTGGGCATCAAACAAGGAGTACCTGGCATATAATTCACCCAGTGCAACATTCCTAGGTAATTGATTGAAGAGAAATAATTTCACAGATTTTTAGGATAATGGAATGAAGGAATTATTTGTCAACAAAGAGCACAATTTCAATTGTAATTTGTTTTTTTTTTTTTTTATATAGACAAGTTGCATCTATAAATATACATATAAAGTGTATATAAAATAATTTTTAATATTTTTTGTTATAAAATTTTATTTAAAATTTTGTAATTGTATTGGCATTTATAATAGTCGTGAGCTTATATTTTTTTAATGGAATCGTTTAACTATATAATCACATGTCGTGAGCATGTTTATTTTATACTTTTCGATATTTCAGAACAAATGTAGTTGGTACTAAATCTAAATTGTAATTATTAGTTTTTTTTTTTTATAAATGCAACTTTTAACTTTATTTGAAGGGTTTTTAGTTTGTGCACCGTAATAGTCCTAAAATTTAAAAACGGATGTATTTTGAAATTTTCAACAAGTTAACTGTCACCCTGTCAAAATGACAGGTTGTCATCTCACTTTATGTGACTTACGTGAAAATTGTGTCACACTACGAGCTGTCCGAGTCTTTTTTATTGGGGTGTTTCGAGAGTCGCTTAAGGTATCACTATGCACGATTATGAGTATAGGGGTGTGGTGAATATCTAAATTTAAATAGTAAGGTATTTCATTTCAAGCTCAATAAGACCTAATAAGAATAAAGCCAAAATCTGAGATATCTCATTAAACCGACTAAGTGAAGTCGTCAAGTTGCGAGTGAATCTGAACCTGATCCGGCTAGTTCACGAGCACTCTTCTTGCCAGTGATGCCCTTGCAATCTGCAACTAAAAAGTGTTTATTGTAAGCAATTTGAGTTTGCTGTTACAATTTCGGAGTTAACTCTGCTTGGCTAGCTGACAAAATATTTATCTGCGATCTGCGATCTGCGGAGATCCTCTGCCACAGAGCTAAGTAGAACAATCCACTGCTTAAAATATGGCTAGAGTGTATCCCAGTTATACATCGGTTTTGACCCTTTACCGATAATCAAATGTTGCTGAGAATGCAAATTTTATGTCGATAATTTTTTTTTCCTACTCAAGTGAGATTTATACATATGTAGGTCTGATAAATTTTGGATCTAAAGCTACTTTAGTATAGAAAATTTCATTGACCTTTCTCCACACTTCTGGGATATAACTTAGTTCAAAACTAGAAAGTCAATCAGAAAATCGGCAGAGCTCCTTTTCCCTCTTCCTTGATGAATTTGAAGACTTTTCGGACCAAATATGGCGAACTGTAGGATTTGAGGAAGCATCTCGTTTTCAGATGTTCATAATTCATTAGGTAAAATCGAAGAATGATAAATAATAAATGTTAGGCGAAACATTGAGCTCAAGGGCAAGTTTCTTGTGCATTGTGCGTCTTACTGCTGTCAAAACCTATACTTCTATGCCGGCCCCGAATGTCTCAATTGATATTTTGCCTTATCATAGATGTTTGACTGAAGTTTGGGAGAGATGGAATGCGCTTACGATCGCACTGTGGAGAGATGAGAGACTCAAAGACTGAAAGGGACATGAATACTTTAAGCGCTGCCTAGCTTTCCAAATAGTCCATAGTGTCTATCTCAAGGTTCATTGCATAAATTCGCCTTTTCCTTCTCTCCATTTTTGCAGCTTCTGCAGAATTCATTATTTACGATACAAAGAGCAGTTTTTGAGAATCTACCTGCGTAGTAAGCATGTTGATTATGAGTACACCTTCTTCCAATAACATTATTCTTAGATATTTATATACGACCTTTTACAATATTCTCAATTTGATTAAGGTCAAGGTAATGGGTCTTAAGGATCTGCTAGCTCCACAGCCTTTGAAGTAGAGATCCTGAATTCTTTAGAAAAAAGGAAATCACTTCAGCCTCAGTGCATGCTTTCGAAATACATAGTTCAGAGCACGTATCAGTTCATGATACTTTTTCTGAAAATATAATAAATAATTTGGAAAGCTTATGCGAGTTCCGCAGGAAATATATCATTAGGTCCTAGAAGCTCTCTATTCGAGTTTATTTTTTGTCACAAATTAGCTTTCAAAAACTTTTCATTTGTCAGAGATAAGCATAGAGTTGGGAAAAGTCCAATTTTTTAAAGTTTCTGAATACTCCTATTCTGTTCTGTAGTTCATGTCGAGAGGGATGACTTTAATCCCTGCTTTGTAATCAAATATAATTTAAATATAAAAAAAATAGAAAATGTGACTTTTTTTATAAAACTGAAATCTTATGTCTATATATCCAATAAATATTCTGTACATATTCCTAATATTTACGTATGTACATGTTGTTGATGTTCTTTTAAGTGGACTTGAATGTTATCTCTGAATGCAGAATATTTTATCAATCTATTTGTTGGAAAATTTTAAAAATGTAAAAACGATGTTGTGTTTCCAAAAAAAAAAAACAGGCAAATGCATAGAAAATAGATTTTGAAATGCACTTATGTTTAGAAGTATGTAAAAATCTATTTTCAACAATAAACCAATTGAAAAATATTTCTTAATGATTGCTTGCACTATATTTGTATTGCTCAAGTTTTATTTTATTTCCTTTTGATTTGGTTTTTTTTTCTCTTTTTTCTTCTCTCTATGTATGTAAATGCAATGTTTGGTACCACTTCCTTCAAATAAATTTAAAAAAAAAAAAATTAAACAATATACCCAAATCAACAACACTGCCATCTGATCACTCATTAAAAACTTTAAACTCGATGGACAACAAACCAAAACATATCAACCAAAAAAAACACAAAAACAAATATTTTAATTTGTTTCGACCAATAAAAAAAAAAAAAAACACACCTCGAAACTATGCAATACCAATAAATAAATAGGTGGACTATCAAAACCTAAACAGGCCAAGTCTGTAATAGGTTTGTTCCGGCGTGAAAGTTCTGGTTCAGGATCTGGAATCATGCCTAAGACTGGCGCTATTGTTGTTGATCTCAGTGAAGTTGCGGTTGGATCGGATCCGTCTTTAGCGGCTGCTTTAACAACTGGTTTGGTGCCTTTAAATAATTCCCAGCAGCAACAACAGAATATTGCGCTAATTGGTGGAGGTCCTAGAACAGATAAAAGATCTGCATCGATATCGGGTACTAGTTTGGCCGAGGGTGGTCATTCTGGTCCATTTCCGGTAACAGCTAGCCATCGGCGAAATATAAGACGAGGGTCAATGCTTGAGTTGAGCGGGTAAGTTTAATTTATGCATTTAATCGTGTCCCTATCTATTTTGGTTTTTTTTTTTTTCATTTAACATTTTTCTTTGTTTATAAACTTTCAAATTATTTTATTTCAAGTTTTTTCTTTTTCTATTTTTTGTTATATAGAAAGAGTTTTTTTTTCGTTATTTAGAATTAGTATGTGCATGTTCTGCTTTTTTGTGCATAATTTTGCTTAAATTAATCTCGAATTGCTTTTGTCGAATAATTCTAAGTTTGCTAATCATAATCAATGATATATATTTTTTTAATCTTATTTAAAATTTTAAACTTATAACTTTTGAAGTCATTGTCTCTTGGAAGAGTTTTGATATATTTAACTTAACGCCTGGGTTATCTTATAGGCGTTTGAAAAATACCTACAATCCCGATTGTTTCTATGACCTTTAAATTTTTCGAATTCAGAGTCAACCCAAACCTAATCTATACACTTTAAGTTAGCCTCTACAGTGTTGCCCTTTATGGTTAGAGAATACTGCGAATATCTTACGAATAATGTTTTAGGGTGTTCGAGATTTATTCTTCGACCATTTACAGACGAAACGTTGTTGTCAATCGTTGTTGCAAATTTAATGTTGCAGCTGCATACTGTGGCATCCTTGTGGGTAGTATGTATGAACCTGATTAACACTTGTTTATTGATAGCCCGTTGGGTTCAGAATTTAAAAAGACTGTGCCTCCGATGCTAAATTCACACCAAATTTGAGATTGAGGTCACATAAAAGCGTATTAGCTCGTGTAAATAGTTTTTGACATAAAAGGTAATGTGGGTTTGCTGGACCACCAAGCGTACTTCATAGTCTTTTTGAATAGTTGAATCAGTGTAGCAGGAATGTAAAAACTCGACATTGCATTGTATAGTGTCTACAAATGCTGCTCTATAGGTGGCATTAAGGTCGATAAAAGTATGATAAATTTTAGGTATGCACATAATATGGGCTATTGAGAGTTTCTTTACGTATGGATTGCACAAATGGACAATTTTAAAAATGAGTTGGTGTACGCTAGTCATCCGTTTCTTCAAATATCATAGAGTGGCCATCAGTCCTGCAGTCTTGTCGAATTTTAGCTTGAATATTGCTGTCCTCTTTTCGTTTTAATAAGATGTATGAAAGTTTTTGTTATCACGGCCTAGGTGAAATGGTTCAGGAATGTATTAGCGCCAACTATAACTCTATTAGAAGGTATCTAACTGCATCTCTACTTTATTCTGGTCTCGTTTTACTTATCTTTGGCAACAATTTTCAGATTTCAGGAATTCAAAAGTAGAAAAAAGCGACAAGTATCCAGTGTCTGTATCGAAAGAACTTGACAACTTACTTGCATATCGATCAGCCAAGAGTTTATGTGGCGAGTTTCTATTTGAGGTACCGATATCGATTCCAATTCCTAATATCAAACCTCTTGGGATCTGGTTTTCTTCGTCGTCTTGAACCTAGGGTTTGGCAAGCCTGGAAAATAATGGTCCAATAGATTTCGCACCTTCTATTCGTCGTCCTCACACACAGGACAAATTATTCGACAAAGAATTTTTAGCTGCAACAATTCATTATCTATTCTGTTTTTTCTCCTACTGAATGTGGCGATTGAAGATTTGTAGAAATATTACCGAAACCTATTGCTTTGTCAAACCGAAGTAGCATCTGTAGGGTTATTTTATCTCAAATCTCCATTATAAGATCATTTGGACAGTTGGGACTTGTTATTAAGTTCTCATTCACGTCAAGACTAATTCGTTTCTTAGTTTCCAATTGACAGTGTCGAACATAGAGCATCCTTGACAAAAACAGGTCCATGTGCTAAATACTTTAAAAGACGTATCTCGTAAGATGTAGAGTAGTTTAAGTGGGTCAAAAAGTGCTGTGGTTTGATATTCAATAAACTATTTCGGAACCCGCTTCTATTTTGGCATAGAATGTGCAATTTAAATTTCGAACATTTCTGGTCTGAATTTGGGACGTCAACCAACCAACTTCTCCACATAGCTCCTTAGGTAACTTCCTCCAGTTGCACAGTTTGAAAGAGATGAGTTCTCCCTACACAAACTGAGAAAACTCTATTTTTTTGAACGACTTAAGAACGCCTAAGAAGTTTTCTAGGCGATAATCTCACCTTTTAAAATTCACCCAATTTGTAGGATTTCAACGAGCGTGCTTGGTTGATGATTTACATTTCCTTTGTGTTTACAAAGTTCCTCTGTCAAGTTTGATTGTCTTGAGATTTTCAATTTTTTAATAGTTTCACTAACCTTTAGCTGGATTTGGTCTCTCTACTTTCTTTAGAATGAAGTGTTGTCTGAACACATATACTAATTATTTCCAGATTCTTACCGCTATTTCGAAAACTTCACACTAGCGAAACTTTTCAACTTCTTTGAACTTGAAGATCGTTTTATGAACTGCTGCGTTCAACAACATACTAAAGATTTTGATAATTGCTTTGTGCAATAATCCTCCGATTGGTGACAACCATAAATAATATTCGTGCCCATTAATAATTTTGTCATTCTATTGGGGTTTCTGAAAAATGTTTCACACAAAGACCCACAAAAACCCACAAAGTCCAAATTGTTTTGTAAATTCATAACAAATGTACATACATAAATATATGTAGACAGCTTTCACATTATACATCACATTTTTAAGGTAAACTTTAGATATTTCTTATTATCGATAGCGAAAGGGCTGTAGTATGTCAGTCGCATTAAGTGTCCAGCGTTTTAACAAGAAAATCAAAATCATTTCACTTAGCGGCTAATATTTCATTAGCACTTTTATTCTGCATTTGTAAAATTCATCATTGTGGACATCATGCATGAACAATACTGTCAATTATTTATAATATTTAATTATAATCGAAAGTTGTTTTCTTCTTTTGTTTTTTGTTTACCAACGGCCTACAGGATCTACCTTTTTACGAGTACAAAACACTAGTATAAATTGTACAAACTTACACATTGTCTTTAATCGAATCGTATTTTTTTTTTTAAAAGGTTGCAAGTAAAAAGCAGCTTAGAATCATTCGATAATACTGCGCTTTAAAAACAAACTAAGCAAGCCTAATGTTTTTTGTCCAATAAAAACCAACTAAAATAAACAAAATCTCTGATTTGTAAACATATTATACTTTATACACACACGCAAAACACATATACATACAAACATATATAACAGTACTCAAAACGAAATTTTAATTAAAAGAATAATAAAGCAAATTAAATCCTGCCCTGTGTCTGCCTAAACCGTGTACTAAGTAAATTCTGTGTAACATAATGAATGTTTAAAACGTAATTTGTTTGTGTTAACATTATTTTTTTGTGTAAGCTTAATTAATTATATGTATGGTATTGTGCTTTCTATTATATGTATATAATTTATTTGTATATCGCATTAAAACCAATCCGCTAAGGGGATTCTTGCTTTGCATTATAATGTGTAGTATTAAGTAAACATTTAAATAAAAATATTTATATACATATTCATATATATATGTATGTTATATGTATATAAAATTATTTGTCTTTTAACATAACAAGCTAGTTTTATTTACATTACAAATCCGTTCGTTCTTATGTACTATATTTCTCTATACAAAAAAAATCCTTTATAACCGAAAGACTTCTCTAGTAGGTTGGCATTCGGGGGAGTGGACTTACTGTACATATCATATACATGTTATATGAATGTAGATATAGGTTATTCTTATCAGTGTGCCCTAATAAAAATGCAACATATGTACATAGTTGAAAGATAACCTTCCAATTAAGCCTAGTTCTTCGGTTTTTCTCCAAAACTTAAACTGCTTTCCTACAAGTGTAGAGCCTTTGCACACCATACGCTGCCTGTCCATACGCTGGAATATTTTTGTATTTTTAAATGCAATTTTCAGAACTACAAAATTCTTTACTAATTTATGGACATATGTATATGTATGTATTGAAGATTTTAAATCAAAACCTGGTATTTGCTCAAGCGAACCATAACGCAAGGTTTACAGAATGAATTATGTAGATAATGGCCAAGACCATAGGAACTACAACCCTTACATATTTTGAGAAATACGAAACATCACATTTCCTAATTGCAGCAGGCACAAAGAAGTAGATTCTTCAATATCAACTCCATTCATGTTTAGTTTAGCGATTTTAGTATTCCACCTCAGACTAGTTTTTTTGATGCTTTACTTCAATTTGGTTCTTCACACCTCCAACGGATTCGTTAAAAAGTTGTCGAAGTCAAGAGTGCTATCCGTGTTATCCGCAAAAGAATGTATTCAATTGCGAGTGACAAAGAGAACACCACCGATACAAAAATACAAATACAAATAAATTGGCGAAACGGGTCCATGGGACCCAGGGCGCCTAGCTTCTTACGAGTCCGAGAAGCTTTATCATGACAGTTATACTCTCGAATGTTTGTCTGATGCTCGTGAGAGGTGGGACCGTGAAAGAAATTATACGTGTTTTTTTTGGATTGAACCTCGAACCCCTCGCTCCATAGTCCAACGCATTAATCACTTGAGCCACGGCGCAGACCATAGAAAAATAGTCGATGAACAAACACAACCATTCATGTATTATAGATGATTAATTCCGTTTTTGACAGACAAACAATTAAGTGGGTATCGTGATTCAATGGTTTGTGCATCAAACTATTGAGCGGTTCAAGATTCACATTCCAAAAAAAGAAAAACACAAAGGGGTTATTTTATTGAACCTTAAATGCGCTTATTATGCGCTTTTGATCATTCTTTAATGACTTTACAAAGTACTGACTTTCGAGCGAAAATGGAATATGAAAAGTAAAATAACAAAAGTAAGAGTCCAGTCAGGATAAAAGATCACCCCTTTTAAATAAAAGGAAGAAAGGAGTTTGAAGTTTAGTACAGGTTAGGTTTTTTTATGGTCTGTGATGTTCCACGCCTGTATCATCATACTTAAGAGTGTTTTTACAGTCATGCTTAGAATGTATATAATCAATACAGCACATCTGACATCTCTGAGGTACGTTGATTTAATCGGTGCTATTTTAATTTCAATTCTATTGAAATGGTAGGATTCGGGTCTCTCTGTGTTAACATTTGCTAATGCTTATCTATATCAGCAAGATAAACTGCAGGCGAGAGGAAGATGCCAGGAGTCATAAAAGATCTTCCCCATGACAAGTCTAAGTGCAGTAATGGGTAGGTTTTGTCAAAGAAATGACAACTTAAATTCGCTGTCACTATCTTCATTCTTATTCTCCTTTGCACGTGGCGTCAGAAGCAACTATTCATTAAGCCCGTATGATACTACATTTTTTCCGCATTTTTATTGCTCTGAAAATGAAGTTAGAGCAGTACGCAAAATCACCTATTGAAATTCCCATTTGGTGTAAGTGTATACGCACTAACCTTATAAATGCGAAAATGTAAAAAAAATGCATTAAAAATGTATCTCAAACTACATTTTTCAGCCACTGGCAGCTTTTTTTTTGACATTTCTGCATTAAAATTATACGTTTGCTATTTGCGCCTGTTTTGCTGTCTAGCTGTATTTGAAAATAAATTGTGACTTATTTGATTTGTGTATGTTGCTTTGCAAAGTGATTGGTTTCCTTTTCTTAAAAAAACGTGTTTTCTCTTTTATGCAAAGTTGAAAACTAATGTATTAAAAATGCGGAAAAAATGTAGTGTCATACGGGCTTTAGGTTACCCAGCATTAGTGATAAATATGTAGTATAACCATTCACGTCATCACGTCTCACAATCCCGTATACGACTACGATATGTACATATGATTCCTGAAAACTTTAATTGAATTCTGTATATGTACATTGTTCGATATGTGTGAAAATGGTCTAAAATTCCACAATTAATAGTATACGGGAAGTAGACCGTGTACAAGTTTCGTCTATATTCATATTCATCTCATAGAATATAATCACAAAAGTTTGTTGAACGGATAAAATATGATCCATAGTAAAAGCTAAAGTAAATTAGATTCGGGCACATTCAGTTACATTGTTAAGCTATAAACAAATGCAGGCAATTGAATATCAAAAATAAGTTACATTCAATATCATGATGTACAAATTTGTAAAAACAATTTTACAATAAAATGCCATCTTTTAATTTCAACAAAAAAAACTGCTTGTTTTAATAATGATTGTTGTTAAATTTATTCGGTATATGGAAACAAAATATCTATATGTACATAAAAATAAAGTGTCTTTTGTCCAAACCAGTTTTCAAAACATTTCAAAACACAACAAAACAACACACAAAATTACAAATCGGTATTACAAAACACCATTTAAACAATTTTAAATCATATTCAGAGTAATTTCCCCCCCCCCCACATAAATTGCATTAATAAATGCTTGTTTTTCATCTGATTAAAATTATGTGTATATATTTTGCAGACTAATTCTTACAGGACGGAGGCCTAGTAAAGTTTTACCCTCTAATCCAAGGTTAAATGATAACGATAATATCGATAATGATCAGAATAAATTGTCATCGTAATATATCTCATGACACTCCATCTGTATAATATAAATATCTTGCAAGTCCTTTTATTTTGCCTTAAATGCATGTTATCCATTATTGTAGTCTAATTGTTAAAATTAAGCAAAACAAAATTGTTACAGCACCAATGAGCAAAAAAAAAAAAAAAGCCTAACAAAATAGAATTTAATGCTCGTTACATTTTTGCACGCACAAGTACACTTTTTAACACCTTTAATGTGCGATTGTATAGCGGTAAAGCTTATTTTCATTAAATTCATTATATATTTGTTTATAGTTAATTTTTAAGTTAAATTCTTTTTATTTTAAATTTACTAATTCACGCTAAAAAAATATATTTTTAAAGTATTCGTAATAAAACATATTCAAAAAGATTTTTAATATAAACCATAAAAATTTAAATTAAGTTGGATTTAATTAATATTTTAAAACTAAACGCATTCATCACTACATAAGTTTTTATGTAAATAATTATATAGAAATACAGTTTAATAACTGTAGATGCGATTGGCTGACGTGTTTTACTGATTGCAATAATTCATCGTTTTACTAACGTGATTCACTTATTCCGTCGTTCTTCCTTCGTAGTTTTTGAAAAGTAATTTACATATTTATGTTTGTGTGTACTACGATAAGCATCTTCGCACAATATAGTTTCGCTACAGTTTCGCTTTAAATTGTTTGTCTTTTTTTTCAAAACATTGCATGAGTGTTTATGTACAAAGGGTTGCGGGTCGTTGTATAAATTGGTTGTAGCCTCCTCCAGTTCTGCAAATCACCGGCATAATACCTATCTCTGAAATGCTGATATTAATCCACATCATCTTCGGTTGGTATCACTTTTTAACTAAGCTCGCGCTTGCAATTGCAATTCAACGCACTACAGTAAATTTGAAAGCGCAGGTTAGGGATAAATGATAAAATGCACTTAATTTAAAAAGGCCACCTCTTGCTTGCTATACAGTCTTGTACTTTCCCCCAAGTATTTTGATCAGCATAATTGCCGCCTTATTCTACTTTTCTAAATGGCGGCACTTTTCATATTTCCGTACTCGACCAATAGATTGGCATCTTATTATTATTGAAGGATAACAGTCTGAAGCAACCTCATGTTAGTAGACCCCGTCAATTTCATGTCTCTGGGAAGGATTCAAGAGAAAAGTTCCTCATCAAATGAAGTGATCAAATGGTGTTTTAGTTTAGACTAAGGGAATAATGAATGTGGCAGTCTTAAGCCAAATGACTGCTTGCATATTCAGAAGTTTATTGTCTTAACAATTTCTTACAACCTCGTCCATTTTCGAATTATCTGTGAGAATAGGTACATACATATGTAGGTATGCTATTGGGGTTTATGACCTCACCTTCCATTCAATTCGCTCTTGAGGGGGATTTCGTTAAGAGGTTTGGGTTGAACTCGGGATATGGCACTAGATTATTATCAATATCTGTGTTAGCTCAAAAAGTTGCACCGTTGGAAATAGTGTGCACTTTTCGCTGCAAATTGATGGATATAAGTGCAAGCATAGTTTTAAGAGCAGTGGCTGTTCTAAATGGACTGGTTATATTATACCTATTCATGTCAGACGATGCTTGTGTACATCCAGTGGTTTATGGTGGGTAGGCTTCCATCTTCAAGCGTAATCGTTCTATCCAGTAAAAATCCCATATAGCTTGCTTTTTGTGTGATATAAAATTGTGCTCAGTCTCACGGATTCGACTGATGGTATCGTAGGTCCGTTACCTTCTTTTGTAAATCTACTAGCACTTCTATTGTGACTATTGATTCCTGTCCCGTTCTCTAGTACAGATTTTCTTTACACATGGGCCAGCAAATTCTTAGGATGTTTCGTAAGTACTTATTTACGATCGGCTAAGTTAAGATTTTCTGTCACACAATGGCAACCATACTGTTTCCTCCACGCTGTCCAACTAAGGTTACACATCACTAGGTTTGCAATGAGTGAATCAGATCCTATACTTCATGCATGTCAGTACATCGAATTGTTTATAAATAAAAATAGGATTTGTTTTTCTACGTGCACCCTCTAATCACCAGCCTTTTTTCTTTAGCATTGAGGTCACACAATAGCTATCGAACTTTTATTACCTTTGGAAATACATATATCATTTTATCATCAACTATGAACAAGCAAGACAAGCACCACTATCGTCCATATGTCTTCCATATGCACATACATATGTATGTCAACCACAATCAATGTGACCCTAAATACACAACAAGGAAATGGTACTAAATGATTTTGTTTTATAAAAACCACCTAGTCTTACGAAAACACACTGCAATCGCCAATCACTTCGGAATTAATAACCTAGTTACTAATTTATTAGAAAGAATAACTTTCCAATCACAATGTATAGTACGACAGAAAATAGTATACTATGTATAGTTCTTGTCACTAACCTCCTAGGTATAAAAAAAAAATCAATAAAACACGTTATCCACCTTCACTTTTGCATTGTACATTCCCTAACCAATTATCCCATCAATCAGTTTATATCGAAAAGGATTGCATTTAAAAAACTATACTTGCTAAGCTACTTAATTTGCTTAATCGTCACGATTATTTAATTTGCTCTGGTTGAAAATGTAATTATACAAGAAAATGTAAGTATGTACAAAACTATTTATATAAACGCTGCTTATATTTTTTTTTCAAATATTTATCGTTAAAGTTGTAATTGTAATAAAGTAAACTGTAGCTGTAGATAATGGTAATAGTTGTTTGTATAATAATTTATCTAACAAAGGATTACAAAACATCCCGTCTCTGCCACATATGTAAATATGTATAGTTTTTTTTCTTTTCAATGCATTTTGAATGCTTTTAGTACTTGCCTGCTGTTCTATTCTATAATCGTAGTTTCTATTTTCTTTTTTTTTTTTTCTTAAAATGTTCTTTTTTGTTGTATAATATTAATCGTAATTTTGAATGCATGTTGTTTTTTTTTTTAATTACGCTAAATTTGAATAATACCTACATATATATCAATAAAAATTTGAAAAAAAAAAAATTATCTATTTATTTGTTTTATTTTTTATCATTTTATTAATTTTTCTTTTTTTTTAAGTATAAAAATAAAATACACTAAAATGCAATTGTGTGATATTTTTTCTTATAACAAGGTCTATACACAAAAATTATAATTTTATAAGCTTTAGTTGAAATGAAATGTTGTTTTCTTTTTTTTTTTAACTATCGGCTTGAAAATTATATATATACTTATATATATATATTTTTTGGTTTGTTTGTTTATTTATTTAAATATTAGGTCTTAGTGTCAATACTTAGGTCAGAGTAAGTGGGGCTAGAATAACATCCACGTAACTAGTCATACAATTTTAAAGAACTCTCCTGAGTTTCTTATAGTCTTACAAATGATTTATACTATTAGGAATTAAAGCTGTAAAATTGATAAAATAAAATTACAGTGGCAAATACCTCTTCTGCGTAGTTGCTTTTTTTAAGTACCTTTTGGCTAATGTATGGGAAATACATCCTTCCTGCAATCAAGTTTCTCAGATAATGGACGGTGGCTTGGATAAGGGAAGCAAATATGCCACTAGCAGTGAAGTTAGGACTTAATCAAAGTAAAACGGATACTCTTAACCTCTAAAATTCAAATATTGACCTTGACGGCACCACAGCTAAGCAATCAAATTTTTATACTAATTTTATAACAATTCAGCACTAGAAAACTAAGAGTCCCTGTTAATTCAAATTTCAATTGGAAGCTTGTTTGTGTACGCTTGCAGTTAACCCTTTGGATATCAATGAATGAAGATGATCTAATGAATGTAACCAGCTATGCGCCACTAAATTGGTGGTCCGTTTCGAGTACAGACTACAACCTTCGTGATCTCTTTTGCTGTTTAAGCTTGCGACACCTGCTTCTTTTAGTATACTTATACTACAATATATAATATTAATGTTTTAAATATAATTTTGTTAGTACATATTTATGTAAATATTATATGTCTTGTATGTCAGTTGACCCAGATGTCCAGCTTGGTTGGAGGGCCTTCCCAGTGTCACTGCTTTTGCAAGGCTTTGGTCGGGCATCCTATTCTCGTGGCGGCTCCAATCTTTCCGTCTTCATCTGCTCCACTTGACAATATCCTGGACGTTGCATATTTGCCTGATGTCGTCGTTGCCCATTAAGTCTCTGAGTGTAAATTCTGAAATAGACCATAAAATTGTCATCTCTATCTTGGAGACGATTCTCTCAGTGAATATTTTATCCACCCTTTTTCCCTAGTGTATTAACTTCGCTGGCGAGATGCTTTATTACTTTTATTCTTAATTTTTATCCTGGGTTCTTTTTATTTAAATTTATCATTCTGGATTATTTTTGCACCCAGGTAATTGAAGTTCATTAACTCTTCGATAGATTTGCCGCATTTCTGATGGCATGTTAGTAACGTTTCCGTATTTATTTCGGCTGTAAAATGTTCTACACTATTTTCACGTCCTATCTAGTTTTATTGAAGGGCATCTGTTGTCCACTTTCAATTTAACTTAAAACTAGCTCTTTCTTTTTAAAATTATTTAACACATGTCTTATAGGAATGTAGCAATTCCCACTCCATTTATTCTCTATTCCTTTCGATGAGCTATGAGTTGGCAGGGCCAGTAAACACAAGTATTACATTAATTGAAGTATTTATAACTTTTATCAACATTCCTAAAAGTTTTTGTTAGGATCGTAATTTATCGATCGCAGATCAGCAAAAGGTAGTAGGGATAGAAAGGACATGTATGTAGGATACTTATGTAGGTCTAGTTGAAAGTGTTACGACAGTACAGGAAGGCCTCGATATATAGTATGTACGTTGTTTTCGTGACCGAAGAAATGGGTCGTAAATCGAAACAACCTATGTCGAAAATTAGATTAGATGCGCGTTCACGAAATCGGTGAAATGTGCATTTCGAAAAACAACGTAAATCGATATTAAGGCAATTTTAATCGAAATTGAGTAGTGAAAACCAGGAATCGAAGCGACGTAAATCGAGGCCTTCCTGTATTGTATTTTTTCCTATAGGATTTCTAAATTGATTTTAATAGGAATCTAGACACCAAGAAAGTTCCAGAATCACGTCTCAAGTTGCTATGTGATATTAAAATCAAAATCAAAGTTATAATTTTTTTAGTGGATCAAGTGTATAAGCAAGTTAGTATAGTCCGCTAGTCTAAAAGATTAGTGCCAAGTGATTACCCCATATGATTTGAATAATTATTTTTCTTTTTTATTCTTATTCATACGTGGTTAGAAATAATTTAAACTATTTGTCCAATTTATTTTCGCCTCAACACAATAAATATCAGCACTCTTATACAACAACATCTTATAAGCACATTATGTCACTGCCAAATATGTATATTACACAATTGCATTACAAGAAAATATTTATTTAGGCTAATTTCACACTATATTAATCTAATACAAATTCACAAGCATTTAAATAAAAAACAAAAAAAACAAAATCTTCTAAAATTGAATATCATAATCATTATCATCAAACTATATAGAGACACTATCCCCGAGGAAACTCATCATCACTCAAAATCGCTTTGTGAACCGTCGGGAGATGACTGGACCACCACCCTTTCCGGAACTGCAAAACATATAACAGGAAATAGTAATAGTGAGAAACTACTCACCTCATCATCGGCGGCGAGTAGTGGTCGAGAACCATTGTTACCCAAATTAACACCACGTGCCCAAATTCGTCGAATGGGCAGTAAAAATCAAGTAACCACTGCTCTTCTATCAACTTCAACATCCGATTATGATGACGACGAGGACGACGATGAGGAAGAAGATTTTGATTTATATGACGATGAGAATATTGTTGTCACAAATTATGCAACAGGAGCGACCAACAAACGTCTTGGTAGCGGCAATACAGGCAGCGGAAGCGGTAGTGGCACTGCTGCTTCTTCAACGGCACAACGTAACAATGATGAAAGCATTATTTGAGGGCGAAGGGAACAAATGCTAAGTATGCGGTTAGGGAATTGTTTTAGATATAAATTATTCTTTTAGTTAAATTTTGAATAAGCAAAAAACAAAGTGTGTGAATGATGCATTGTGACTTAAGATTGAGAAATATTCCCCGGCATAGCTTTAGTGTATGATTTTAACCTTCCCAAAAAAAAAAAACAAAAAACACACACAAACTCTTTTGGATTTATGCTTCCATCACGTAACATTCGTTTTAAGAAGCTTTTTTGATAAGACATTCATAGAAAACAAAAAAAAAAAACAGAACAGACTCTATAATCACCACAAGCTTCGTGTTGCCTCTATATTAAAATACATACTTAACGAGGTATTGTGGAACACCCATGACTCACAGTAAACAGTTACAGAACAAAGGCAAATAATAGTATATATTAAGTAAATGTAGTCTTATTTATTAAGAAATAAGACAATGAAACTAAATAATATAAAAACAAATGTGTTCTAATTACAAACAACCAAAACAAATAGTTGAATTTTTTTCTATAGCAAAAAATAAAAATTGTAGGTTAAAGACAATTTTAAAATGAATTACACGACAATTATAAAGAAGCACACCTTATATTAGAAATAACATATTGAAATAAATTAATGTATTGAGATTGTACAGAAAATGTTAACGAAACAATTACTAAAACTTTACAACCTAAAATAGCAAACAAGAAATTTAATTTATTTTTATATCAATTTAATAAGAATAAAACCGATTTACATAGTTATAATAAAACAAAACAAAAAAAAACATTAATCTAAACAAGAGTGAAAATCTTACTGCAATAAATTTGAAAATGTTATAATTATGAAAAAGAAATAAAATAATAACCAAAGCCTGTAGCGAACAATATAAATAATTTTCAATATAAAGCTTTGGTGTTAGATATTTATAAACAACGGTTGGTACTTAAAGATATTTCTTTTCCTTTTTTTTTATATTCCACTTTCCCTTTGTTTTAATTTTTATGCGTGTGGTGTATATTTATTGCAAACAACTTTTTTTATTTACTATTCCCTAGGCCTAGAAGTTAATTTTTGCATTTTATTCCATTAAGTATCCTATTTTTGCAATATAATTTGTTTATTTATATTGTTAATTTATATATAAAAAACATTGTAAATATTTAAGATGTTTACTTTTGTCAGTTTTATTTTTGTTTATATCTTTGGTGAACCACTATTTTCTTTATACATACCTTTATCCATGAAAGTATTATTTTAATATTTTCTTTTTATTTTCATTCTTATTACGACCAAATACATTTTCAGTTAGAAAAAATACTTTTAAATTTGTTTGTTTGTTTTATTAAAAAAATATTCATTAAGTTACACCTATACATAAGTTTGTGTTACTTTTTTAACTGTTTCTCCAATTTACTTTTACATATTTGTCTTAAAATATTTGCTTTTCGACTGTGGTTAGTTGAAAAATTGCATGAACGAGCTTCTGATATGTATGAGTTGACATTTTTTTTTTGTCGTCATTGGCTACAAAATTAATAACAAGTTTTCTTCCTTCTACAAAAGGTCTGAGAAAGTTCGCGGTTTTAAGAAATCCAAAGAATAGAACCAACAGGTCTACATAATGCAAGCATTTTACTATTACGATACGACGTGATTGTCACAAAACCGAATGCATAACGCGCATTGCAAAAATCTGACCGCAAGTAATATTTCTTTGATTTGTCTATCTAGATTAGATCAAAACTGTTAGCACCTACATAGGCCATCCAGTATGGACTCACGAATAGTAAGGATAACGACGCAGATGGTCTTTTTTCAAGCCAATAATTTGAGGCGAATTAAGGTTTTTGGTCTTTCATGCACATTTTAGGCAACACCAGCCTTTCTTATGTCTGTGCGCACCGGACGAGCACGCTTACACTGTACCAGCTAATTAAGGGATTTTATTTTAGACCAAAATTTTTTCAAATTTCGCACAGTTGTCGATGAAACAGTTGCTCGCCAAGAAGTCATTACTTAAAATAAATTCAAGGAAATCTGAATGGGTTCTACGAATTGTGTACAAATTTTAAGAAATTTGAGCTACTTCAATAACATTGTGAAAGGTAATTAATTTAGTGAATTTTAGCAACAAGCATCAAGTATTAAAATCGACAGGTTAGTCTTATTTTATTTCATTGGAACAGTTACGCCTTTATATTCTGGATAAAATACTCCAATTTCATTTTGTTCCAGTAGACCAGCATCGTGAGGTGATAAATTTACTAAGAACTGATCCCGTGTTGAAATACAATCAATACCGTCAGCAAAGTATGCCAGGCGATCGTTTTGCTGCTTGTATTCAAGACCGTTTGCTTAAAAAGAATTTCTCACCAAAAATATACACATCGGAATGCTGCGAATTACTGATATGCATCGCTTTGAAAATCGCCTGACCGAGTGCGTTCTGTAGAAAACAAGTCGATAGTTCTGTAGGTTCTTCGCAAGCACTTGATTGTGAATAAAAGACTGTGACAACACACAGCATAACTACTTATGTACCATTTTACCCTCCCTTCAAACTAATTTTAACTTAACTTTAAACCCATTTTAGATGCCGGGTTTTCTGCATAGCGCGCTTTTATAGTGGGCTTATCAGTTTAATAGTAAAATTGTCGCAATGATGAGAGTTAATTTCCGTTAAATATAAATACCATATCGACGATCAATGATTACTTTTAATGAGATAAGATATATTCATTGGAACGTTATATCTTACACAATCGGTAAATACCTACTTGTGAAAACATTGGATCAATGTGGAAGATCTTGATTATCTTATGCCTTTCCGGTTCGTCTGTCATGTTTACGTAGTTTAGGTTAGGTTACCGATTTCAGTCGGTTCGGAACTAAGGTAGGTACATAGTGTTAGTTGCAGCTATGAAACGATTACCGCTATTTTGAGCACCAGGAGATGTACTGTAGATTTTCAAAAAAAAACTCTGTTCAAATCCCAATAAGCCTTTTAATAGATGACAGGCTGAATACCTGAGTTCCTCTAGGTATATCATGAGGCAGTCAATGTTGCTGGAATTATGCCTGTAGTAGGTTCTGATAATTACTTTCTATTCTTTCTGAGATTGGATAGAAGCATGTTCTTACTTTATTTAAATAGAGACGAGATCTGAAAGACAACACCTATGAACTTTTTCAGAGTGTTAATCTTAGGGTTCAGATCTTCGATTGGTTTAAGCTTTCTAAACTTCTGGAATGAATTCAGTGCTGACCCTATGGCTGCTTTAACGTTTATAACTAGAGATCTGAAAGACAACACCTATACACTTTTCCAGAGTGTTAATATTAGGGTTCAGGTCTTCGATTGGTTTAAGCTTTCTAGACTTCTGGAATGAAATCAGTGCTGACCCTATGGCTGCTTTAACGTTTATGACTAGAGCTCACTTACTAAATTTAGATCAACAAAACCAAGATGGTGCTAGGAGAGAGAAACTGTTAAAATAATTAATTCACATTTCCAAACTTCGAAGTGTAAGAATACAAAAAAAGTTTAACTCATTCCTAACTTTTCCGATCATCGTAGTCACTTTACGTTTACATTTTTCTTATGACTGTTAAACTTGAGATAGGGTCACGTAAGTGGATAATATAATTGGACCATATAAGAATTGTTTGTTATCAAGTGAAACACAGAAAAGTCAACTACAAGAATGCTGTTATGGAAAATTCTATAGTTATTTAATTTCTCACCGAGTAAAAAGTTCATCTAATGCACCTGAACAAAAATATAATACCTACCTGCTTAACTTTAAAAAGTTCAACCAATACTGAACCCACCTTGATGTTAAATATGTACATATATTTTTGTATAACTGGAATTATCTACCACAAATAAGCAGTCTTACTTTGTGAATTACTACAGTACTAAATGTTCCCAAAATTCATGCGTAATCATAAAAACATAGAACTTTGATAGGTTATATGCTGAATGTATAAACTTCATGTCTTCCTTATATGAAATTGTTTTCCATGGTTGTGTAGAAGAGATAACAAAATTTATTTTGACTTCCTATTGACGATTGATTTCATTTCGAGCTATATACCCTGTCATAAATATTGATGTACCATTTCATATCTCTAACTACATATTATGTACACCTAATACTTAGTGTGCAGCCTGCAGAGCAGCTCATAGTGCCTTAAGCATAGCAATATTTCAGACTTATTCGATACCCAGCTCAATTTGTTAGATACTCCTCCCAAAACTATAAGATTATCTATAGTCTTAATTCTGAACGCATTACATAGTATGTATATTTGTTCATCTCTACTAAGAAACTAATCTAGTTTGAAAAGGAGAAACGTAAACAAAATAGAACGGAATAGTTTCACTATAAGAATCCAAAAACTCATAATTCGATGCTCGCATCAACGAAAATATCTATTATATTTCCATCCATCCATCTTCCCATCCTTGCGAAAGATATAAGACGCACAACACGAAGGTAAACCCTAGGCCTCAAACATCCTTTAAAATTTTATTGAAAACATGCTTGGTGAACATTTTGCAGTAAGTTGACTTCATATTATGGTTTGGTGAGGAATCACCTTATTTTTAAAGTTACATCTACTTACATTACTTGCATATTGAATGCACCTACTGTTTCGTCTGATGGCCATTGCCAAAAACCGTTCATTGCAATACATATGTCTTAGCTTTCCCCGATTACCGAAGTTCGAGTCATTGCAGATATAGTTGGGTCAGAAAATCTCGATGGACTTCTGTAGCTTTCTTGTGATAGTAGAGATCGCTTTCGTTCACCATCCGTCGAAACTGGACACTTTTTCAACCTTACATATCTCTAGCAATGTACACTAGAGTTAACGGGGTTAGTTCCATAGCTGAGAGTTTTAATTTTTCCGTCTCCAGACCTGCAGGATAAGATAAGTCATTGAAATGCACGCTAGCTTACGGTGTTAAGTAGCTTGCGAGAATCATATCTTCATAATTCAGTTTAACTCCATTGTGTGTTATGTCAACCGAAGCATGACTGAAGCGAATAATAGATCAATCAAACCTCATCATTTTGTTCTTGAAATCGTGAAAATGTTCTCATCGAAGGACACCTAACGATCAGTTCATCCAGTACTTTCATTTTATCAGAGATTGTTTTTATCTGGGCTAATGCAAGCTTCTGAACTTTTTTTGTTTTACAACGCTTGACATTGTGGCATTGGCTAATCGAATATACTAATTATGTAGTAATAGATCTTTGGCCCGTATTCAAGAAATTTTCAAATCGATCAAATCATATCATTCATCCATTCGCAAATATCACACTGGAATGATTTTTATAGAGCCCTTTACAGTAGATAGACAAACGAACGAAATTAAGAGACTCACGTTCTTATTATTCGTTTTGCACGAATCTTTTGTAATGAATTACCATGGAACAGAATTTCAATCCCATTCCAATTGTTAAAAGTTAAACCTATCCGTGTCGGCCATCTCTAACGACTTCGTTTGCCTTAATAGTTTGCATGCGCCATTTTATCGTCTAATAAGTTGACAACCAAACATTACACTTTGGTCGTTCATTGTCTTGTACAATACCTAACGACAAATTCTTTTGGATAAAAAAATTGTGTCACGTTTGTGCAAGTAGTTTTACTATGCTCCTCTGTATCTGTACAGACTATAGATTTGTTCAAAATAATTTGAAAAATAAACAAAAAAAGATTTCCATCAGAATAAATTACTTCGAAAACAAAGAATAGATTTATGTTATTATTATCGATGTAATAATAAATTACAATTAATTTAATTGTAAACATATCCATTTGTTTTCTAAGTTTGATGTATAAATGCTGTAAGATAGGGTAGGTATAACAAAGGGATAAATTATAGCAGCACGTTTTAACATTCGTTTCTATACTCACTATATATAACATTTTTATTTACACTTTGCACCTAATGTAAAAAAAAAAATAAAGTGTAGGTATTTGTATATAATACACTTTGAATGTTTTGTTCTTAAAGTTAATAGCGATTAACATTGAAAACTGGAATAATGTTAATTAAAAAATTAAAAGAAATATATACATACATATTACACATAATATGAAACGAACAAATTAAAACAAAATGAAAATAAATAATGAATAAACATTATAGTAAGAAATATATAAGTTATTATAGCTATATATTATATTTTTAAATTTAGATCATCGCATTAAACTTGTTTGTTTTTTCAATTATGAATTTAAAATTGATTTTATATAAAAAAAACATGTTATCGTAAAAAAAACCGAAAACTGATGAAAAAAAACTGAACTATAAAACAAAATATTACACTGAGGGGAAGAACAAATAGGAAATAAATTATATATACATATGTATTGATTATATTATGTTTATTACTGAAGACAATAAAAACAATTTTTGACGAAAACAACATAACATCAACTACTCTATCGCATAGAAATAACTAACTGTGTTATAATTAACGCCTGCAATGATTGCAATTACAAAAAATAAATAAATAATAATAATTTTATAATAGTAAACATGCTAAGCACAAAATTTGAGATACTCCCTTGATTTGAGAATTATTTAAACTTAAGTCCATTTCTCATTTCATGCTTTAGATTTATAAACAAAAAACATTATATATTAAGTGATCCGGGTATTATTTAAATGTTTAAAAATCCATTTTTAGTAGGTAAGCAAAACAACATTAGTACATATACACATATGTATGTATATGAATAAAAAAAGCTTTACGAAAAGATTAAACAAATCGTTTCATTTTGAAAGTGTATTACTTTAGACTAATGGTAGCTATTTTCAGGTATGAATAGTACAAGACATGCACACGTAAGTAGTTTTCGTTGCCGTGTAATAATCTAGGCTAAAATAGGACAGTATAATTCTTTAGGAATCATATTTGATGGTAATGTATTCTAGTTTCGTCTTAGCAACTGCTGTGATGCAAACTTAGAAATGTTATTTTTATTACCCGACGATCATTTACATCATGACTATATACTGATAATTGTCGATTTGTAAAAGCTCAATAAAACCTACAGAATAGAGCTTACAAGATACATAACTATCTCTAAAATAGTCACAGTTTTCAAAAGGAGCCATAGGGTGATCAATTTCTATTTTACTGACATGCGGGACATACCTAGATGCTTAGTGCAGTCAACGTGTGGGCTCGCAGAGACGCCGCGATTGCATATTACAGGTCTATCTCTACAAATTCGTTGAGTTGGTATGCCTTAAATGTACATATGCATATATCGCAGCCAAACAGGGAAGTGTACAGTTTTTCTGCAGCATTTACGGAAACTTCGGCGTTCTGATGCGGGACTTCAAATATGTAGTCATTTCATCGTCATTAACACACATACAAAGAATGAAAAACCTTTCCGTTTCGGCAATGTAACTACCATTCCTACATCCATTAATAATGGCAGTGGGTTTAAGTTACGCTTAAGCGACAAAAGACAGCATTGAAGCATTAAATTCCAAGCTATTGTTTGTACCCATTTTATAACGCTGTCAAGATCGATACTTAATAAGCTTAATGAGACACGGTCGAATAACAAGGACGTTAATCTGGGAACGAATAGGAGAAGCTGTGTGTTCGACCAATAGCAAAGAAATGTATTGGATTAGAAGTAGTAGACAAGAGGTTATAACAATTAGAAAAAAGTCATAAATTCTTTGAAATGAATAGATTTTGCGAAATACACAAGCTTAATGCATAATTTATCAAAACCCAACATCGGGGGTTCGTGCAAAATGCTACTGACAATCTCTATTTGAGTACTAAGACCCTATCCCAAACAAGAATGCGCTTAAACATGGACTCTATAGTTAAAGATATCCATGGTAATTTCGAGAGAAAAAGACGAAATCTTCAAATCGATAATTTTTTCAAGATTTTAACAACTTGACGAAATATCAACATAATTGAGTTGATTTATCAATTAAATGTTAAAAAGAAACCATTTGAAGTGATTTCAAGTATTATTACCACAGAAATATATGTATCATATTTCGAAAAATTCTGAAATTAACACTCACTGCGCCAAAAAATGTAGTCAAATGAATAAGAATCTTAGAAGACTTTCTTACTCAATTCGTGTCCAGATAGCTTCCATGATCCCCGTATGTGTTTTATTAAGTTTATTGTTCTGGATTTGTTTTAATTTGATTAGTTATTAGTTGTTACTGATTTTTGTAAAAAAAAATATAAAAATAATGGCACAAGAAGTCGCCTGTGCGCTGGCTTTAGTTGAGGGTGGCCGGGGCGTGCGCTATGCCGATATTATGATAAGAAAACCGGGGAAGAAGTTAGAAAAAGCCATTAAAGATACAGGGAGACCAACTCCTGCAAACGGCGTCAAGAATCAGGTCGCCCCGGAGTAACTACTGCAAGGGATGACCGATATTTGGTGATTCAAAGTCTTCGAAATCGTCTCTAAACAGCAGTTGAGCTGGCTCACAGACTTCGAACTGTTAGAGGGACAGCTGTGAATGCTCAAACGGTGAGGAAACGATTAGTAGAAAGTGGTCTGAGAGCAAGAAGATCTGCTCGTGTACCGAGACTCATGGTACAACATAAGCGACGTCGACTTGAATTGGCAAATCTTTTACCAGGATTGGACAGAGGACGACTGGGGTAGAGTCCTTTCCACTGATGACTCCAGGTTTCGCCTCCGCTCAACAGATGGACGTAGCAGAGTGGGGGGATGATAAGATAAGAGATACTCTTCGGCAACAGTTGCCGAGCGGGAAAATTTCTGGAGCGGTTCCATCATGGTATGGGCAGAAATTTTCATGCGAGGAAAAACCGAGCTGTGGATCATGGAAGGATCAGTGACCTCTACGTATTATATCACCAACATTGTGGAGGACTATGTGATTCTATTCGCACCATTTATGGAGGAAAACTTCTTGCTGATGCAAGATAATGCTAGACAACTCGTCGCCAGATGCATTAAAGAATATTTGCAAGAAGTGGCCTGCGATGAGCTCGGGCATGAATCCCATTGAAAACGTTTTAGGACCTGCTGGAGAAAAAGATTGGGATACGATCTGCCCTTCCAGAGACACTCAGCTACCTGAGATCTGCTCTGATCGAGGAATGGAATGGGAATAGATGGTTGGGGAGACAATACACACTATTACAGGAACAAGAACTCGTTAAAATAAAAAATAATAATAAAAATGTAAAATGTTAATTTATGAAGTTTTTGTCCATTTTCCTTAATTTATGTTTTATTTCTAAGGTCTTCCTTTTTTAATTTTTTTTTTTTGACATGAATTACTTATTTTTACCTTAATAAACAAAACTGTATTAAAAAAATCCTTTTTTTTTACAATTTACTTGAAGTAATTGCGAAATATCAAGGTGCGCCACTTTTTTTGTAACTCAGTGTATTTAGTTTTTTTTTAATTTTTTGAAAGTGAAAAATGCATCATAACATAAAACAAAGACGTTAATCTTCTCTAAAAATCGACCATACACTATGTAGGGCTAGGTTTACTTTTTTGGTGCATACTATATGTATGCATACCTATGTACATTTAATAAATACATCTCTGGAAAGACACACTACGACAAACCTTTACGAAGTACTTTCTTACTTGCAGTTCCACATGAGTAATGTAAGTTTACCAACATATCTATAGATTCAACTGAATCTGGGCCTTTACTAACAAGCTTTTCCAGTTTGTTGCGGTCCCCTTCTACTTGTGCGTGCTACCTAAGACGAGGTCTTTTTCTACTGCGTTGTCCCTTCGTGTTAAATTCGAAGACTTTACGGGCCGGAGCATTTGTGTCCATCCGACTTTGCGTCAAGGCGACTGATGCGCAATTTTTTGACTGAACAACTCGTATAGTTTGCCGTTGAATCTCTTCCTCCAAAGCCCATCGACGCAAATGGGACCGAAAATTTTATGAAGAATCTTTCTCTCGAAGCGACCGAGGATATCTTCATTCGCTTTAGATAGAGTCCCTCCTTAGTTGTTCAAGATAGAACTCTACTATTCAATTGACTTCTCACACACACACTTTTGATTTCGATTATACCAGCTACAAATTGTTAGCATTCGACGATCGATTGTTTAACATGGTCCTTGAACAATCGAATAACTATTTCTGAGAATTTGCTATAATGCACAAAACATTTATAAACGCCACGTGGCAAATTAAGGGGATATTTACCTCCATGGCTACAAATAATCCGTAGTTGAATACCCAATTGATATGCCAATGGGTAATATTTATTCAGCGGTTTTTCATTACAAAAACGTTATACTTAGGTTCTTGTTAAACGATCTGAAATATTCTTCTTTGAATTGTATTCCATACAAACCTGTTACTTTGACTTTAGGCTTCAGAAGCACGAAGTACTTCAATACCCATCTTCTACTGTTGCATTAGAAATATAAGGTAAATATCTAAAAACCAGTGAACATTTTAAATTTGTTTACATTTATTGCGTCGGATTTCATTAAGTATTAATTTGCATTATTTGTTTCTTTTTTTGTTGGTTTTTTTTTTTTATTTTTTATTTTAATCAATATATGTATTTGTATATATTTATGTTTAATGATATATGATATATAACTTTTACTCTAGCAAGAAGATAACGAAGACTATGTATGTATTATAAGTTATTTTATTTAAACACTTTATCTAACATTTCACTGAACGAAAATTGAAAACATAAAATCTTGTTAACAGATACATATCTTTAGCAGTTGAAGGCATCGTAGATATAGAAATTTGTAAAAATATTTAAATATAATAAAAATTAAATTTACATTGAAAATATTCGGATAGGTTAATAATTTAATATGATAATTCTTAAGTGATTTCCGACCATTAAATTGGAAATTAGCGTCACGAAATTTGTCGAAGAAGGCATTTATAAAAGACAAAATGGTGATGTCTTATTATACATACATAAGTATATTACGTAAATAATCTTTATTTATATTACAATCAAAAGCGTTTCTTGTACACATTTATATATTTAGATTATTATGAATATAAGGCGACGCCATTTAACACACATTGATATTTTGTGAACGGTCAAATTTCATATATACATAGAAAATTAACTAAAACTATAACTGAACGAATGTATGTGTTTTTTTTTGTTTTTTTTTTTTTTGGTTTTTAAATTTACATTAATGGAAAGATAAAACAAAATTTTTCAATAATTAATTTATAACCACGATTCAATGTAAATGCAAACTTTCATCCTATTTACAAAACAAATATACATATATGAATAACAATTATGTAGGTTTTTTTTTTATCTTAACTAATATTTGTGTTATTGATTTTATTGTTGGTGATATTATTAATTTGATTGGGTTAATTTTAAATTAGTTAATAGTTTGTTTTTTATTTCCTTGTTTTACAATGCTTAAACAATATTAACACATGTATATTTTTTATTTTTTTTATTTAATGTAATAAATAACACATTTAATAAGTCAATTCATTTGTTTATTTGTATTATTTGATTTGCATTTTTAGTTTATTTTTGTTCGAACATTTATGTATATAAAATTGAAGATCATTATGATGTGTATTTATAAATGAGTGCTAACAAAAATTGATAGACGATGTCTGAATTTGATTGTTATTTCTTAAAACAATCTTAGGGCTCTTGATTCCAGTTGTGTCTCAAGCTACGGATATTTCAGTATACCTCAGAAGAGAAACCCTCTCCGAATATAATACCCTTGCCGCACACAAGAGCTGCTATAGCCATACACAATTACGTATGTATGTATGTGGCAAACCGCTGCACAACAAATTTGTATTCTACGGTCATGGCCAATCAGGTAACTTCCTAACTTCCTAGCTATGAAAGATTGGATGTATAATACCATCAAAGGGGGTCAAAGAGTAGCGAAGGTGTCTGAGCAAATTGTAATATCTACATTCATAAAACTATCAGACTCTTGCAGCACCTTTGAAGAAAAAAGTCCAACCACGTACTAGACTACCCATTCAGCAATAGTAGTGTCTTCTTTTGTATTGGTATTTAAGTCAAAAATAAGCTCTAAAATAATGACTTCTAATAAAGTAATTTAGAGCTTCAGTTCTAAGCAGGCAGATTATTTGAATACCAGACCATAATGGTGAACAAATAAACAATCCAGACCATTGTGCATCATTATCCGAAACTACTCCTGCTCTTAACCTTAATGAGATTAGAAGGCAAAAATGGATGGGAAAATATTCCGACACAATATTTGACACAACAGGCCACAAGGGTAACAATAAGCCATAAACTTTTAAATAAATACACTATCTAAATGAGGACTATGTTAATTACATCAAATTCGCAAAGAGCGTTGAGTTCAAAAGGACACAGAATTTCACTCCCAAACATCAGCAGTCTGATTAAATTTCTAGAAAAAGCTCTGCCTGATACCACCTGCGGATGCATATATGTATGTATTTGATCAACGGTGAAGTTCTTTACCATATTTGGATGGATAAAAAATTCTAAAAATTGCCAATAAGTAACATTAACCAAACTCTCAGCAAGATCATAACCTAAACTACTGGACTGAAGCTTTTTAAATACCAATTTCCTCAAGATTATTTTGGGTTTTATGTATTTAGTCTCTTTACTCTTGGAGTCATATTGTAGGGCAATATGTATGTATGTTAAAATTCGTGGAAATTCACACTATGTCAAGTCCGCTAGTATTTACAGTAAAAGGATAAAACATTTCCAAAGATTGCTAGCTTCTTTCAAAGTACCGGATACACAACAATTACAAAAAATCCCTTGTCAACATTTCCTAAAACCCTTCAAGAATGGGGTACCCCATTTAATCTACAGAGATCTATTGCCAACAACATTAAGCACGAAACTAATTGCAATATTCCCAACATTTTTTATCGACGAACAGAATCAATCCATCTTCATTGAATACGATTTTCCTGCTTTGAATTTTATATCTAACAATGCGACGGCTTCAGAATAGACAATCGTTCAGTATGCAGAACTCAATATCATTCAATGAACATATGTATATAACAATAAAAAAAACATTGAATATACACAAACTAACGACCCTATCCCTTGGCTGGGAGATCTACAAAGACAGATCTGGTACTAGATAGTAGCTTTTTGAACCTGCTTACCACTTAGAAATATATCAGTTATCAGGTAGCAGCTTGTTTGAGGATATGAGGGTGGTTTTATAACAATTTGACTCCCATCTTATCTACTTAAAAGACTTCAAAGACTTTTGATCTCAGGTCCCTTAAAAGACCAGCACTCTGACGGGTTCCCTAAAGAAATATAATATTATTCGCTTGACTGTTTCCACACCAAGAAAATCCGTCCATTTCTTGAATTGCGCCATCTCTTCGGGATTAAAGCTTTACCAAAAACTTCTGCGGAGAATGTCACTTGGTGGTTTGCATTTATGACAAGTGGTATGCTGCACATGAACTCTGAACCTCAAGTAGTGAAACTACGATCAAAGGATACACATTGCTTACGACAACTTCAGCATAAACTGTAGAGATGAAAAGGTGGAAGAAACCCTACAAATTGTTAATATTAGAAACGTCTGCTCTAGGAGAATCCATTTTCAATAATCTGAACGACCTTAACAACACCTAAAGGAATTGTGTAATACAATCTTGTATAAGCTACTTCTTCGTCGCTACTAATAAGGAATCAATTTACAACCGCTTATTACCAATAACCAATCAATTCCCACTATTAATAGTTAAAATATTATTCTGTTAGACTTCATTTATAAATACATATGCATAATGTAAAATATCAAATTGCAACTATTTAAATTTCCAATAATATCCATGAACTTATGAACTTCATCGAATAATACTTTCCATATGATATTGTTATGTATTTATATATATATTTCTTTTTATTTATTTTTAGGCAAAATTATGATATACATACATACATGCGGGTAATAGATATACAATATTTAATTTAATTTAAATACACATAAATTAAATAAATTTAACCATTTTTTTTTTTATTATTTTTGATTTAATCCACAAATACACTTTATTTTCATCATTTATGTATATAAGTATGTATGGAGCTTCTTTTATTATAATATGTAACTGCAATAAAATTATGTATGTCTATAATTTTTGGTTTTTTTTTTTCTAATTTGTTTCGAAATTGTCTATAATTTTTCTTGTTTCATCATTGTAACCATAGTTCATTCAAAATTAAGTAAAATTTATAATTTTCGATTGATACATTTTTTTTTTGGGTGGATGTCCATTATTTAAGTTGACTTGATTGCCCTAAAAAATATTATGTGGTAGGAATTTTTGGTGTTGAATCCTTTTAAATTCAAATATTGAAAATATGCCCTAATTTGAATAATAAATCATAAAGTATCCAAATATTTACCAATACATTCACCCGCTGTTCAGACAATTGAGGAATGCGTCAATTTATATATTCTCATATTTTCATATTATGAATTTAAAAGGACTCAGATTTGGAACATGGTGTATGGATAATATGCTGCAATCACTAAGTAATGAACTGTAAATGAACTCAAACGCAATCCAATTTGTATTTTTTTAATTTATTTTTTCCACGAACTAGCAAGTTTTTGATGCGATTTGGGTTCAAGTAATATGTAGGTATATGGAGTTAACATTAGAATCATAAACATGTGACGATAGTAATATGTATTGGAAAGATACAGTATTTAAATAAACCGAATTTTGCTATATAAAGCTTTATAGGGAATTTATGATTTGAAATTTTAATTCCAAATCTTATAAATACTTTTTTTTTGTTTTTTTTTTACCTCGAATAATGTTTAATATGAATATGATTTTTTTTTGCTTTTATCATTCTAACTTTTAATATTTTTTAATTTAATTTTTGGTTATTTAAACGATTTATTTTTCTTGTAAATTAAACTTCAAACGCTTTTGTATTGTTTACTAACGTGGGATGACATATTTTCAATAAAAATTATAATAAAATATAAAATAATACGATTTGAATAGGTTTATACCTACATAAATTTCGTAAACTAAGTTATATTTGTTTTGTTATTTTCAATTTACTACATTAATAACTTTACTAATTCAATTTGTTTATACGGTTTTTGTCGATTAAATCTCATGGCCAATCACTCGTTATACGTTTCCTGAAAAATAAATATGCATATTTTAATGTTTAATGAAATATTTAACTACATTGTATGGTTTATGTGCAATAAGGGCCGATTCAAACGCCTGATGTAGTGAGGGAAGCCATGCAAGTGCTCGTTGCTTGATGGCGCCTATGAGTAAAAAAAAAAGATTTGTTCTGTGTTGAAAAATTGTGTAAGGTGGCAGACAATGAGTGAAACAACCGAATAAAATGACAATGTGTCGCTCTGCCATATCTCTGCAACCAAGCTACTATAACTATACGGTCAGCACCACTACCATAAATGACCGTGTTGAGATTCAGCAAATAATATAGACTTAAGAAGTACTTAAATATTCTCGTTGAGATAGCTTTCGAGGGAGCCTTTGACAATGTCAAAACAGAAGCTATATCTGCTGTACTTTTCAACGTCAATGTTGGCAGCTAAATTTGCTTTGAAGCGAGCAAATGCTAAGAAGCAGTCTCATCCAAGCTGAACTGATGTGATGTCTAACAAAAGGTCAAAGTACTACTGTGGTTCATTGTACTGCATGTCATACTCTTAACCTTAGAAAAAGAGGATTTCAATGTCATAGGCTATGTGAACGACATTGCGATAGCTGAAAGAGATAAATTTCTTCTAACTTTTAAAGTTTCGAGGATAACCCATCTAATACCAGATCGGCACCGTTCACAAGAAGGTACAAATTACCATCTAATGCATCTTCAAAACTTATTGACACAGAACTAAAAACTCTTGTGTCTTATTCCCTATGGAAGCTAGAATCTGTGTATTCAAGACCGTGCCAGAAAAGCCTCTATTATCCTACATTCATGCATAAAGGCTCTGGGCCCGATGTAAGACCTTCAGTCTTGTTTGTCCATGTGAATATACACACATATGTATATCATAACCACCTTGATCTGCAGAGAACAAGTCTGGTGAACACCTTGAAGAAAAAAAACATCATTGCATTGCTCGACAAGATTGAAAGTTTATCCTGCTACAGCGCTTCAAGAATTACTGCTTTAAAGACAATGCTCCAAAAGCAGCAGCATTAAGGCCATAATATTATTCCTAGTAATAGGGACATTGTTTTTCCTTATAAGCAAGCCTATTCTGCTGGAGCCTGCTTAATTTGTTGAGGAGACTATAGTTTGACTGAATCGTAACATGTTTCTATGTTCCTGGCCTGGGTTCCTCGACATTTAGGTATCAAAAGGGTTGACACCCTTATGTCTTGTGAACTTCTATTGTTCTTTCTATTATATGTATGTACATATAATAAGCTGCTCCTTAATTCACAAACTGAAGTGACTGAGCTCCTACGTCGCCAATACTTTGTACTCGTATGTACATTGAAATGGACTGACAATCGAACCATGAGCGGACAAGACAAAGTTTCTGCTAAAGCTTGAGGTTGATAAGTATGCTTCCACTGTCTTTTGAAACTTCTCTACTACAAAACGTATTATTTGTATCTTTGCGTAGAAAGTAATAAGAGCTCTCTTTATATCATCATATAAGAACGGAAGCTTCTTAGCACTGCAAATAAAACAATTTATTTCCCTTGGTGCAATATACCCTGAAAAGTTAACGAGCTTCCAGAAAATGGCTAGTATAAATGACTCCAGAACCTTATATGTATTTCGACATAATAGAACTCTCTGAGAAATGGTAGTGCCATTTGTGCAGGATAACAAACTATCCAAAAATGTTTACCTATTTGGCTTAATTTAGTAGATGGATTGCGTGCAACTTAAAAATATGTATTGCATTTAAAAGCCACTCTTACTACCAACCGCATTTGTTGAGAAAATCAACAAAGAATTCTCCAAAATAAATAACATCATAAGAGTAAAAAATGTGATGCTAGTTATCCTTGTAGATCACAAGAATATCTAAACATATATGTATGTATGTATGTATGTATAAGCTCCATTTTGATTATTAATTGCAGTGCGAAATAAAATTTATCTTTGTGACTGTTAAGCATAAAAAAGAAATATTTTGTGTAAATTACAACACTTGCCTGGAGAACACAAGTTCTTTGTCAAACTCTGGCGCTTACGATGCTGAGCAAGTAATAAAGCAGCTATGTACGTGAAAAGGACCCAATAACGTAATTATTCGAGTTAGCGACACGAAATATAAAGTTAGATCAAAATTGTGAAATTTTTTCATAAATACTGGTTTACCGGTTTGTACCAGAATAGATATGTATAAAAAATAAAAGTTACGTATACGCCTCCATAGTTAAATAGGTGATTGCCGTTTCATTAACAATGTCGTACTTATATCGCTTTTACCTGGGTAGGCCAGCAAAGGGATCTGCATTGCATTGTCGAGGGGCTTAAGGAAGTTACTGATTGCGACATACCGAAGTAACCTGGATCCGAATCGTCGAGCGTAAGCAACTTAACTATTGCATCCTACCACGGCAGTACGATGTTAGATTTCTAGTCTAAAAATTATACCGAAAGGAAGGACCAATTTCCTACTATTTACTGCACCTTGTATTCGCAGTTCTTCTCTGTATCTTGCCACTTTACGCTATCAGTGGGCCAACAGATAGAAACCTCCATCCTTTCATTAGAAAGTCGAACTGATAGATTGAATGGGCAGTTCTTTCTGAAAGTGCTTGGAACAATTTGAACTAATTCTCGAGTGTAATATGTACTTAGGATATGTACATATATATGATTGTATGTACATAATTAACAAAATCGGTGACTGACTGGAAGGAAATTGTACAACAGTATTTTCACTTGTCCTAAACAATTCCAATTGCCATCTAAAGCGACGGTGGACAGTCGAAAATTAACAGAAGTATGCACGTAATTTTAAGGCAGCTCTTCAAGTTTCAGGGAAACAAATTACAAATTTATCTTGCAAAGTTACAAGCACTCGACGATAGGAATGTTTTCTTTAGAATAAGGAGCTGATTAAGAGATAATTATTGATCTTGAAGCGTCAAGTACGAATTCTAAGGTGTATTTCTTAGTTTGAGTCTCCTTTCTACTTATATGTATGTACATATATGCTCCTTGACTTGTAATTTTAGTCAAATGGGTATAACAGTGCAATCAACCTCAACACCAAGCTCCATTTGCTTGCATTTGCGGGATTCTAAGAAATGGGATTTTAAGAAGCTAGATTTTAAGTATTGTGATCTTAGAAAATTTGATTTTTTCGAGATTTTGATAAACCGGATTATAGAAAGCGGGATATCGTAGTCGACCTATGCACAATTCACGCCGAAGAATGAAACAAAAATGAAAAAAAAACATCGAAATTTTTACATTTCTGTTTTGTTGCTTGATATTGGCCCGGCACACAAATTACCTACATATATATGTATGTAGGTAATTTGTGACCCGACATAAGAGTTCCGAGATTTGTTATCTTCTGGCACGTTGTCTGCGGAGAGAACAGGTCACCTGCAATGCGTTATTCATTCCTTCACGAGGATTTCTACAATGACATTGAGTTTGCTGGTGCTCTTGAAATTCGTAGTTTACTATTTAGATTCTGCCGAACCTCATACATTATTCTTAAAACAAACTAAACGCAACCATAAAACTCATGATACAAACAAACATAAGAAAAAACTAAAAACAAAATAAATAAAAAGCACACAAAATTCACTTATAATTCAAAATATATTTCACATAATATAAAATAAGAGTTTATGATTACAACTTAAACATAACGAAGGAAAAAAAAATAACAATTCTTTGTAATTTAAAAATAAAAAACATAATAATTATAATAAAAAATAATTATAAAAAAGGAAAATAATAAAATATAATTATTTTTAGTGTTAAACATAATTCAATAATAATTACATAATGAGAATTTCATGTCTAAATGTAATGAGTTTAGGCTCGATTTATTGTAATTTAGTTAGGAATGATTAGTTCTAATCAATTTAATGACTTTACTTCGAGAGACGAATATTTAAAAATATACAACACGTTTTAAAATAAAGGGAGAAAGGACAGTCAATATATGTAAGGATAAGAGAGAGAGTGCGCTTAATAAAATGTCACAAAATATACAATATCACGCATTACAGTTCTAGAAAATAAACACTGTCTACAAACACTATTTGGCATCCTTCTTACCCGATGAAACAAATGGTCCAACATAGTTGCTGGGGAATAGCCCAGACAGTCCATTCAATTCGCCGCGCCACCAATCAGGCTCGTCTCGACCTAACACACTGATGATATCATCCTTGTCAAATGAAAGTTCGTCATCGTTTTGCGCCTTATAAGCATACAAGGCTATGACTTTGTCTGGAAATAGATTTAAATTTCAGGTCATACAAATTTGTAATCTACAAGTACACCGGGATCAACCTACCTAGAATAGTTTCGGCCATTTCAACGCGGCTTCCAGAAACAGGCGTATTCCGACCGCTATTGCGTCCGCCTTGTAAAATTTTCACATAAGACGCTGGGAACCAACCAATCTGACGTCGTCGTCCTTTAGCCTGCAGCTCACCCTCCCACCAACCAGAATCGGTCTTCTTACGCACCATTATTAGCTGGCCGCGTTGCAACGAAAGCTGTTCACTGCTAGTTGCCTCATATGGTGCAATAACTTGTGCAATTTCAGACCTCTTAGCTCGCATACCCTATATTGATTAATGTATTGAGTTAAGTTTAAGTGCCAACGCAAAGAAGATTCAAGCATACACAAAAGGAATAGGAATAGAAATAACAAAAAGGAGCACACAAACAAATTAAAAGGAAATGCAAAATAAAAGTTAGTTGAAAGCGCAAAATTATTTCTCAAGTATGTAAATAGAACTAATAGAGAAGAAATAGAGAGAAAATCTTTGAAAATTACAGGTGTCATGGATGATGTTCTGGACATGGGCCGACTGAACGAATCCGAATGCTCAATACTCTTTTGTTGTGTATTTATTTGAGAGACTTCCGTGTCGAGTTCCTCTTGCGTTCTAGATTCATCAATGGCAGCAACATCAGTAGTTGGAGCTGCAGCTGCAGCTGGTTTATGTTGCGCTGCAACGTCATTTTCAATTATTTCCTCTTGCTGCTGTTCAGTTGTCAATTTTTGTGGTTCTGGCTCTTCTTGAATTTCATTGAGAGGTTCGACTTGAGTTTGAGCGTTACCATTTACGTTATTATCCTAAATGATAGAGTGATAGGAAAATGGGGGTTCGCTTAGAATTGTTAGTTTAGTAGTTGATAAATGCAGAGGCTTAGTAGGCACACGCATAAAATCGGTTTTAAATTAACAAAAAAAAAACAATGAAATCAAAACAAATTTATTTTATTAATTTATTTAGTTTGTAGCTTACCCTTTGCTGCTCTTCATTGTAGGAATCTGTGGTGGCCGCCGCCGGTGTTGTTTCTACAGCTGTCGTTCCAACGTCAGCCTTTTGTACATAATTCGATGGGAACATTCCTGTTCTACTACCTATTGTTCCTGTCCACCAGTCGCCTTCCTTTTTCGTCACTATTATCATCTCGCCAGCCGTGAAGCTTAAGTCACCGATTTCGGCCGATTCATAAGGGTACGCTGCAATATAATACTCGACATCACCGTTATAGATTTCTGTTGGCTCTGCCGTTGTTTCACTAACTATTGTCGTTGTGGCAGGTTCAATATAATTGCTATAAGTATAGTAAAAATGCATATGTACAATTTGTCTAAACATTTAAAACGCTGCTCACCTAAACTGTTGGTTATTGTCATTGTATGTGTCCTGAGCATTATAACTAGAAATTGGGGCAGATGTTGTTTCGATATCAATTTTCTCTACATAGGTCTCCGGGAACCAGCCCGTGTGCCCATTTATTTCACCGGCCAACCAACCTGGTTCGGCATTTTGTTCTAGTGGTACAAGCACAATATCGCCTGGTTCAAATGATATCTCGTCGGAATTTCGTGCACTAAATTCATAGATTGCACGATATTTAACAAATCCTTCTGGTGCTGGTCCTGATGTATCGACGGTAGGATTTACTACCGTTTGTTCTGCTATTGTGTCCGTTGCACCCCATGCAGAAGTGGGTGCAGCATCCCAAGCCGCAGACGATGTCGAATACGTTTCATTGCGTTTATTGTGTTTCATCTCGAGCACCTGATTTCGTTGACTGTCATAGTTGGAGTATAATTCCTCGCATTTGGTTATTAATTCTTGCAGCTCAGCCTTTATTTCTGTTAGTTGAATATCATTCGAATTGATATCTTCCTTTTTGGATTCAATTTCTTGGAGAATGTTTTCGATTTTGCCCTTCAATGATTTGATTATGATCTAGTTGTTATGAATAAACCGCTTATTAATCTCTGGCTAAGTGATTTGACTTAAAATAAATAGCTTACCTGTTTGTTGGCAAAAGCGGCATTCATTTGTTCTTGGTGTGCAGCCTCTGTAAATTGTCCAGACTTAGCCTTGGCATCCCACTTGGCTCTCTCTTGAGTCAACTGCAAAAGCTTTTGGTTTTGTTCTTTTATTCTAGCCTTCAGTTGACTCATTTCAGACATTTGTGTATCTCTGGTCGATCGCATACCATCGATTATTGATTTCACATTTGTAACGCCTGCCCTTGTATCACATATCTTCTGGGAGAGATCTTTAATCTGTTCAAAACAAAACAGGTACAAATCCACAAACATCACGATAATGCTACATCTAACAAACCTTTTCATTAAGAGTGCTTAGCTCCACGTTTAGGGTCTGATTGTGAGCTTTTTGTTTTAGAACCTTTTCTTGTTCGCGTTCTTTTTGTGCTTGCATTTCAGCAATTCGTTGTTGTTCCCATTCTTTCTGTCGCTGCTTTTCTAGCTCCCTTTTCGAAAAAATTAATGAATAAATATTTAGACAATGATCCAGAAAAAAAAAATACTTACTTTCGTGCAGCCTCCTTAGCTTCTAACGCTCGTTTACGTTGCTCTTCCTTCTCCATTTCGATCTCGCGTTGTTGTTGCAACTGACGTTCAAGCTCCTCTTGTTGTTTCTTTTCAGCCTCTAGGCGAGCTTTTTCCTTTTTTTCGGTTTCTTCACGTTCTTTTCGCTCGCGCTCTTCGTGCTCTTTTCTTTGCTGATCCATTAACAATTTTCGTCGTCTTTCTAATTCCGCTTGACCCTTGTCAAAGTTTTCTTTACGTTTATCTTCAAATGATGCTGCAAAAGTTATATCATTTATTTTATGGTAAATTCATATCAGTAAATTTATAACGCAATATCAGGCATCGGATTCATCGAAGTGCATAAGAGCACTCGACATCGAACCTTAGATATTCGACGCCGGATATATGATTGAACGTTCACAGTATACATATGACCCCGGATACAATATGTATCCGACGTGCATAACTGGAAGAATATTAAAATGTCTTACTTTGTGGTAATCCAGCTAAGGGATCTGGCTCTACTGCTCCCTGTGATGAGATGGATGCATGTCGTGATCCCGGCAGAGATCCTTGTCTTGATCCCGAAATCGAACCATGCCTTGAAGTTACTTTCCTAAAACTAGGCGGAATCAAATCTGGAGGTAGTGTAACCGGTATCTTCTCCCCTGACATAGCCTTATCGCATAAATACATAGCCAAAATGAATTCTTCACAACTTAGGCGACCATCACAATCCAAATCGGATAACGTCCATATTTGTGCGAGAACTGCCTGTGACAATTTACTTTGCACCAGTATACCACGTGCCTGCACGCCAGTTAGGTAGCCAGAACGTGATCGATCTGTGGAATTGAAGACTTGGGTGTATTTTAGTTTAGCTGGTCCCTTGATTGCCCACTCTACTTGTCTGTAATCGAAAAAAAAATGTTTAGGTCAAAGAAAATTTCTTATATGTTCTTTCAAACTTACGGTGATTCAATCGACGGGGCTCTCTCAGATATTGACATATTGCGACTTGGTGGATTGCTCTGTGGAGGCGTTGGTGGTGCTGGCAATATGCTGGCGTCAGCGGTGGGTGGCGATGTAATTTTTCCAGGAATTATCATACCTGTTTGTTGCGGAGCAACCATAGGCACTATTCCACGAGCACCTCCGGGTGCTGGTGCTATAAGTGGTTGCATGGATGCAATTGGTGGTTGTGCTATAGGCATTCCTGTGGCGGCGTGCATGTTAGATGGTATTAATGGTTGACCTGGGATAATGGGTGGCATACCTCCAGGAATTCCGGCATTTGGTACAATGGGGCCCATTCCCGGTGGCGGCATAACTGGTGGTACAGTTGGCAAAGCTGTTGCTGGTGCCACATGTGACGGAATTATTGGAATTCCAGCAGCAGCTGCTGCCATTGGAATTGGAGTTGGAGCGGCGATCGATTTCAATTGATCTAGAGGACTTAAGGTGCCAGTTGGCGTTAGTGTTGGCGTGCCAACAGCTGATGATAGAGATGCCAACAAAGTCGGTGGAAGGGCTTTTGGTATTTCAAGCCCACGTAATTTTAAATAAATCAGTTTGCATGCTATGCTGAATTCATTGATGTTCATTTTTCCATCGGAATCTGTATCGGCAAGAGCCCTAAATTAAAAAAAAAAAAAAACAAAACAAGTAAATAAGTAAATTTGAATCGAACGTGTATAAAGGGATGAATAACCGAAATCATTGCAATATCTTTTTCAATGATTTTATGCTTTAGGGCTAAAGAAATTCTTTGAATTCGGTTGACTTGAATTCTGTGGAATTGAGAGACACGATTGGAATACGATTTTTCATTAATGTAAAACATGATGTCAAAGTTGTGCAAATTGCAACGTGTTTTTTTTTAGTTTACTGTATAACTGCCGGATTAATGCAGCACTGGTTAAAATCATAAAAGGTTAGAAATTTAAAAGCTATAGCCTATACCCATTAAAATGGATCTATTGTGCTGCTTCGTTCGCCGTAGCGAACGTTTTGAAGCAGATATGATTTAGCTGAAGACGCCGCCCTTAGACATGTTGTATGACCTCTGATGTAGAGCAATTTCATGTCACCAGACTTTGTTTTGTGGTGTTATTTAAAAGTAGTTTTTTTTTTTCAAAATAGGTACCTTAGAGGGTGGTAGAGCAGAATGAATAAAGAGTTGAAGTGAATGAGGTGCGGAATGCTAGCTCTAAATTTGCTTGTCAAAGGAATGAATCGATGGAGGCTCCACCAAGTTTCTGGACTGCTTTTATCGGTCTATATACATACATATATAAATAGATATAAATTCAGACAATTTTACACATATATCCAAAAAAAATTCTACTGGTCAGAGGTTTGCCACCCTAAAGTGGAACAAGTGTACTAGAGGTCTGACATCCGACACTGAGCTGAATCATTTACGGAACTAATTCTTGTGAAAGTGCACCTGTATATCCGCCACCCTATCCAAATAAGCTAGCTTCATTGCCACCAAGAAAACTCTCTACTGGTAAAAGTGTTCCAACCGAACAGAACAAAAAAAAACTGACATCAATCCCTGAAGTCATGAATGCTGATCTCCACCGACCAATAAGTGACTGGAAGTGTAGTTTGTTAAACGTTTGGTTCAACTAGTGATCTGCTAAGCTGTATGTAACTAGGTATGTATAAACTAGGATCAACAAAAAATAGTTCTTTTTACTTTTCAGTGACATTCTAATAGCATCCTGCCCGAAACAAGATCTCCGTAAGTCCCAAACATCATATAGTCACGACACGCGACCAATTCGTTACAATTGTTGAAGGTTGTGTCTAATGTTCATATTTCCAATATCGCAAATTCAGCATCCATTAAATTAAACTAGGGTTAACAGCAAAGAAGTACTTCATGCAGGCGCATCTCCATTTCTTATTCAAAGTGCAAGTAAAACCGGAGTTTGAGTTTGTTTTTTTGTTTCAAAAGCACACAGAATCGTCGGTTAGACTGATACAAGGTCTTACATTTACATTCAGCCTCCAAATACTAGGAGATTGAACACGGTTGGTTGACTTATGGGTATACTACAGATACTATTGCTAATACGATACCAAAATTCCTTTTGTTACTGAAAAAGCACTTTTCTTTGCCTTGAAATCTGTTTTATGGGGTCTGACCTCCTGAAACATTAGTCTTGTAGGTTATTCATTTGCATTCGTCCCTGTTTATCGTGCTGATTTGTGTTGATTCCAATTTTTGCATTTTGCTGCCAAGTTATTCTCAGCTCACCTCACAACACAACTCACTTAATGCGCAAAAATACAGAATTTTTTCCATGGGAACTATATGATTAAAGCAATCCGCGGATTATGGAAAAACCAAAACAAAAACTATTTAAGTTGCATATTGCCCCAGTTTCATACGACCACAACAAGTAACGTCACTTAAGACGCTCAGCTAAGTGGAGGCAAACAGCCACAGGAAGTAAAAAATTAGCACACAAATTTGTCTTGACTTTGTAGGTAAACGTCTTCTAAATTTATGTCGTCATGAATTGTGTGCATAGGCATTAGTGACATAATGTCTATTATAATTAGAGCAGTATCATATTCATTATCAATATAACCAACTGACATACACATCTATTCACGAAGAAGTTTTCTGCTTTCCGAATATCGAGCAAGAGCTCTTCAACTAGTAAGAAAATGACAGCGAAACACAAGGTCGCCTGTGATATGCTCACACATGTACGAATATGTATGTATGTATGTATCCCCAATTCCATGAGTTATTGCATTCACATCAAAGTTAATCACTTTTCTGTTTTCAACTCCCCCATAATCTTAAAAGAACATGATAACAAAAGCCCCCCGACTAAATGGGCGTATGCGTGTCCATTTACCCCAATGAAAAACATAATGTAGGTACTACATTCAGATTATAAATGAAAGAAAACCCCAACTTACCATATCTGACCCAATATGAGCGGTGGCAATTGTGATTGCAAGAAGAAACCTTTAGCCTGCGCCCCGGTAACATATCCATTCTGTGGTTGCAATGCCTTAAACTGCTCCTGGTACTTGACTTTTTCCCGTTGGGTTATAACCCACGGGTCAACGGCAGCACTCATCTTCACACCCTCGTATCTACTTTACTACTCCGGTGTACAAAGATTTACTCGTCGTCGTCGTTGTTTGTCGCTTTCCGTTTGTGTCAACGATTCACTTCCGCTCCGTAGGGTTCACTTTATGCCGCTTCTTCAGATTGAATTGTGTGTCCCAATAATGAAGTAATTGGGCCGTGGTGGTACTCCAACAAAACTTCGGAATCCCCACCCTCCTATGTAAAGATTCCGTCGATGCCGTCGTCTTCGTTTCTTTTCGAATTCAATCTAAAACTGGGAGAAAAGTTACGATTTCTGAATTAAATCTGCATTCACAAGCACAAGTGCAGTTCTACAATCCCTGGGGTTGTTGGGTAAATATGTATAAGAAACCGATTTACTATAAATTTTTATGAATCGAACGAAAAAAAAAAGAAACGAAAAGGAATTTTCCACACACCAGTGTATGTACTTTGAAAAGTCGATAAAAATTTTATCATTCGAGGCAACACGAGAAAAAAAATTTTGTCACAGCAAATGAAGAGAAAAATACTTTGCTAACGTTCTGTGGGCACTGATAAGGTAATTTTTTAATCGACACTCACATTTTGGGCGATGGCATACACACAATTGCAATGCGATTTGGAAAAGATGATTTAATATTGAAAAATACTAAAAAACTTTTCCTGCGAAGAAGGAAAAAATTTCGTCGAATCGCTTCAGAAACGTCACTTTTTTGATCAATACAAATCGAAGAATATCGCGTTGCCAAAGTTAAAGGAATGTCGTGAAGTGGCATCTGAGCGGTGATAGCCGAACGACGAAGAATGTCATTCTAACAGGGATGTTTGTTGGATTGACCATTTAAATGGATTTCAGGTACCTACATATGTATACATATATTTCATATCAAGAAAAACTTAACAAATATGCACCACCACGATAGATCTCTTGATGAGTATTATTTTTTAATAAACTCTCGGGAGAGACTGGCTTATAACGCTGAAATAAAGTAGGAGATGGGTGTAGATTGAACGATTTTGGAATTATGTCTACTGGTAGTGAATTCCACAGTTTCCTTGTTCTGTGACAACAAATTTTTGTGTAGATTTTAGCCCGGTATATAAACAGTGTACTTTATTAACCTATCTGGTTGGGCATCCAAATATCGTTCTTCTAGTCATAATTCCATTGAATTTTTCGGGTCATCTGTTGTAGTAGTATTCAGTAATAAAATAATTATAGTTTGTCATGGATATCCCAGTGTTCGGATATTGTACGCAAGAATTGCACCTTACATCAGTGAAGTCACTCGTCTAATTGATTTAAACAATGCTTTACGGCCGGTCTCCTAACGTGAGAATAATTCTCGAGCTCCAGTATTTGTATAAGAAGAGGATCTTAATCGAGATGAAGTATCTCTTTATTATGAATGGCAGCTAATATCATGATCGTTGATTTTGCGATGTTAGAAATTTATTGTCCTTAAGAAAGCTTTCTGTACACCAGCAGTAGTTCAGTAGTACTTTTAATGTAAGATTTAATCGCTGCCGCCGCGACGGCGATGAATCTCGGTGATTGCTGTCACTCAAATTAAATGGCGGTATATGAGAGAGCCCACGCCAACGCGATTATTTGACACTTCGACAGCGCTTTTTTTGAATGTCGCTGCAGGCAGCTTTTTTGTCGCTGTCGCGAGTTTGTCGCAGTTGAAGTGAATATGATGTACACATACTGACAGCAAGAAATAAAAGTGTTTTTTCTTCGCCTGATGAGAAGCATTATAACAAATAAGGCGACAGAACTATCGCTTTGGTGTGAGCATACTCGCGAATTGCTTTGTCGCTATCGCCATGAATTTTTCGTGGTCCCGGCGACAGAGATTAAATCGCGTTGGTTTGGAGGTACCTTTTCTTTTTCCAGTCTGAAAGTAAATTTAAACGCATATGAGCTACTGTGATGTGTATTAATCGCGAGAATCAATCTATTGTTGTGCCGCGGAGGCTTTTCTCTCAAAAAAAAATCTGTTCCAGACATTTTCCTTATTAATTTTGGTTTGGTACGATTTTAACATCGTTCTTTGGATAGCCTTCCTACGCTGCCTCGCCGGTAAAGCTGTGTAAAAAACGTAATATTTCAGAAAATGTAAGCACACCACAAGACTCAATTAGTACGAGTTGAACAGAAAACGTCATATTTTGAGGTTATATCTAGACAAAGCGTGGTTTCTTCTTTCATTTGTGTTAATTCGTCGACAAGAATATCCGTTCCAGAGTTAATTTTTAAAACAATTTGCAATGTCGGATTCTTCAGAAAGTTCAGAAAATGAAATAGCTTCAGAGGTAGAAAACGATTCTGCAGAAGAAGATAATTTGTCTGGAAATGATTCCAACGATGACAACAAATCTGATAAAGAAGAGATAGTCACATGGAAAAGTCTGGTAAGTTTTAAATTTCGCGAAAACTTTGTAATTATTCTCAATGGGTCCGTTTTATGGGAAAACTATTTAAATAATAGTCTTAACTAATCTACTAGGGTCTGCTAGACACTTTGTGCGAAGCATGTGTGGAACTGAAATGGAAAGCGCCATCGAAGATCCAAAAGGAAGCTATTCCAGTCGGCTTGCAAGGCAAAGACATCATTGGTTTGGCTGAAACAGGCTCGGGCAAGACAGGAGCGTTTGCCTTACCAATTTTACAGTCTCTACTGGAAAATCCTCAAAGATACTTCGCTTTAGTTCTAACACCAACCAGGGAGCTGGCATTTCAGATATCTGAGCAGTTCGAAGCACTTGGTAAGTTTAACCCAGTGTTTGTTTCACTATACATATGTACTTCCAATGATGATAACATTGTTTTTGAATACAATAATGAAAGTAAACCATTCTTAATTCGTCACTACCTCTGAGATTTATTCCTCAAAGGCAGCGATTGTTATGTAGTTTTCCGTTTTAAACCCGATTTTTTTTTACTTTTTAGGAAGTTCCATTGGCGTGAAGTGCTGTGTTATTGTTGGAGGCGTGGATATGGTATCACAGGCTCTGCAGTTGGCCAAAAAGCCACATATTGTTATAGCGACACCTGGTCGATTGCTGGATCATTTAGAAAACACCAAGGGTTTCAACCTGAAGGCCATCAAGTACTTGGTCATGGACGAAGCGGATCGAATTCTTAACATGGACTTTGAGGTGGAGTTGGATAAAATTTTAAAAGTTCTTCCTCGAGAACGGAGAACATACCTATTCAGCGCAACTATGACGAAAAAGGTTAAGAAATTGCAACGCGCCTCTCTAAAGGATCCCGTTAAAGTTGAGGTTTCGAATAAGTATCAAACAGTTGAACAACTCCAGCAGTATTACATCTTTATTCCCGTGAAATTCAAAGATGTGTACCTTGTCCATATTCTAAACGAATTGGCGGGAAACTGCTTTATGATCTTCTGTAGTACCTGCAACAATACAGTTAAAACGGCGTTAATGTTACGAGCACTGGGTTTGGCTGCGATACCACTCCATGGTCAAATGTCTCAAAACAAACGCTTAGCTGCACTAAACAAGTTCAAAGCGAAGAATCGCTCGATTCTTATATCCACCGACGTTGCTTCCAGAGGTTTAGATATTCCGCATGTAGACGTTGTGCTTAATTTTGATATTCCAACACACAGCAAGGACTACATACACAGGGTTGGTAGAACTGCTCGCGCTGGACGATCTGGTCAAGCTATCACTTTTGTTACTCAATACGATGTAGAGTTGTATCAACGAATCGAACACTTGCTAGGAAAGCAATTGCCGCAATACAAGTACGAGGAGGACGAAGTGATGGCGTTACAAGAGAGAGTAAGTGAAGCACAACGAACGGCAAAGCTGGAACTGAAAGATTTGGAAGACAGCAAGGGATCGAAGGGCAAGTTTAAGAACAACGATTTCGATGATTCTGAACAGTTCACAGGTGCGAGAAAAAGGATGAAGCCGTCTGGTGGAGGAAAGGGCAAAAAGAATTGGAAGAAATCAAAAACGTAGATTAAGTGTCAATTATTTTTTTTTAAATAAACATTTTTTATTAGCTATGTAATGTATTCATTGTTTGGTCATTTATTACATTATGCAAAAGTATTTTATTTTTCTTTTTTCCTTCGGGTATGTAGAGCACGAAACACTACAATACTTGCGATCTACTAGTTGCGTATGATTGTACAAATTTGCCGTTTTCTGCTTAATTTCGGGCAAACTACTCAGGCAAAATTCTGAGTTCGACACAATTGTTTATAAAAATGAGAGGCAGAGTAATCGGCTAAAACCGCGTGCTTACCGACGAAGGCGTTTTGCGGCGTTTTAATAGTTGGCCCTATGGCCTTGTCTTTTATTGATGCCCTAGGGGCCATTTGGGAAATACAGCTGACTGCAACCCGCTCCATAATTGGGGTATTTGATCTAGATCTATCGACCATAGTTATTGGTCGATAGATCTAGTTTCAGGTACGTCAGTTAATATAATTATATATTTAGCCTGCAGGAGTGCATATCCAAAGAGAAAGGATGTTGGCATCCAATTTTACGCGACACTACCGACAGCATTTTGTCAATCCTTTTTTAACATAACGGATCTAGGGGAATCCGACTATACATATGTGGAACTGGACACTGCCAAAGCTGCCTAATCTTCAGTACAAGCCTGACGAGACATCTCTTATTGACCTGATCAGCTGTACATACTTACTCAGATGTTCTCCATCTGCCGAAGTGTGCCAATTTGATCGATTGTGAACTTTTCTTGCTTGAAACAACACAATCAATATGTTGACTCGGATCACACAAATTGTTGATCAGACTAAAGCCTTTGTAACTGACGCAGTCCAGCAATTTTCGATATTTCGGTATGAACTTCGTTTTTATCAAGTGAATGGAAATTTTGGCTATCATCTTTTAGGTGGAATGGTCATGCAGATGTCATTTTTATATATTCTCAGTACCGACTGTTTCTACTTCAAGGTTTCCTTCCTAATTTCTATAGATTTTGTACGGGTCTTGTTGAAACAGTCGTTTTTGTTAAAATTTCCTCTTTTAATTGCATGTGCTTGTCGGTATTCTTCAGCAAACCAGAGGTTCTTTGGTGGTCAGTGAAATTGTACGTCAGGTCCGAGTTTCTATACATGAATGTGGAATCGTTGATAGACTAAAATAGTTATTCTTCTTTTTACTAGTATCTCAACTCTCCAATTGAGAAAAAAATCATATTTTTTTTTTTGGTAAGGTCTACAATAATTTATTTTAAAATGAAAGACGGATAGCAGTTGTATTTTGAAGTAAGAATGCATAAATCCATATTTGCACTTATTAGTCTTAAAACTACTTTTTCTATTCATAATGACTGAACATCAAAGAGATCACACAGACTCTCATTGCATCCTAAGACGAATTTATAGTCCATTTTTGGTGGCTCAAGATGTAAAAGCGGAGAATTCGCTAAAAAAAAGACAAAAACTGTTTACGAGTTCTAAAATAAAATACCAAACGACTCACTAATATTTGGATCATCTGGATAAAACCGCTTCAAGGAATATCCCTTGGTGAAATTTTTTAATATAATTTGTGCAGTTATCGCGTCTCCCAAATAACTACTTCTGTCTTTATCCTCATCTTCGTCATCATCGTCTGAATCTGATGAATCAAATATTGGTATTGGGTCTTCAGAAGATAGCGCTTCCATCGGTAAGTGCTGGTCCTTTACAGAACAGCTACCCTGGTCTGTGACTAATCGAACATCAATTGTGCTACCAGTCTCTAATTTAATATGAAGAGTATCCTGAAAGAAAAACGTAATGTTTATACAATAGACAATAGGGAATAGAATGGTAGGATAGTACATTTGTTCTATTCAGTTCAGCCTCTTCGATATTTCGAACAGTCAATATTGCATCATTACCAAATGCGTTTAAGAGATCATCACGCGTCACATAGGCAAAAGATTGATTCAGCGCATCGTTTGTTATTAAACGTAAGTTCATCCGAGCCAACTCTATTTGTTCGTCTAATTCGTCTTCAATCGCTTGTAAGTCCATTTGAGTAGTTGTATCATTTCTTACTTCGTTTGGTTCATCTATTTCTCCCCTGTTATGAGAGAAGTTTCGTATATTTTTCTTATGTATACACACAAACTAGTTAACCTACTTCCAATGAACTATGCGACAATAACCGCTTTTCTCAATAAGACCAATACCTTCGAGGACACTCGTTATGTCGTAGATTCGCCGTTTTTGGACATCTAATAATTTAGCTGCCTGAAGTCGAAACGAAACAAATAAATTTTATTTGAAGATGACAAGATACTTTGCAAATTGAAATGTCGCGCCCAAGACAAGACAGATCGAAAAATCGGGCGCTACTTTTAAAAATTGTTTACTTTTAAAGTTTTACATGAAAACTGAGATTTCTCAATGTCTATAACAATTGTATTACTTACTTGATTCAAATCTAACTTTCCATTGTTCTTTTTTAGTAAATTAACAAATAGTTTGGTCAATTTAACTAAAGAACCCTCTGTGCGATTGCAATTTTCAGAAGAAGATGATTGCATTTTGTTTATTTTCTTAAAATTGTGTTAAAAGTTCACTTTTTTTAATACATATTTAAGGTAATACCTACTTACAATTGGTTATGAAATTGAGAGATAAATATTTAGTAAAATATTTTCAACAGTGCCGCCATTTGTGACATTTTGTTATTGACATTTTTTTCCATGGCTGCATTTAATTGGTAAACTATTGGTTTTGTTTCGAAATTGAAGATGTCGCTTTTTAATTTTGGTGCACAAGATAAATTGCTCCTAAAAGCACAGGAAAGAAGTGGAACCTTATTACAGTGAAAGTGTAAAATAAGTTAATAAATTCATAACTTATGTATGTTACTGTTGTAATGTAAAGGTGTTCGATTAGGTTTAGTTGGTGGATTGACAAAATACTTGACGGTTCAATGGAAACTTGAATAAATTGTTTGAAATGGCACTGTATCCCTCAAATTGTTTTAAAATTGAACGATAATAACATATCGCTTATGTTTGCATGCTCTTCCAAGTAGGCAAAGAAAGTCGTCCATTGAACCACTAAAAAGTAAAACACTTCTTTTTGGTTGCGCTACTGGATGTGCTAATCGTGTAAAGATAGATTATAGATAGCCCAGGCTACCAGCATGCATGATTTCCTGGCAGGTAGGTAGGTTGGGGTGGTGACGCCAACTGCAGGAGATCAGCCTCATTCAACGAATCCTATTACATAAATCCATTGTGTTCTCCGGTGTGGGATACCTGAAAATTGTAATTGTGCTGTCTTCCTCTACCTCTATGTCGCCACAGCCTCTGCATAGGTCTGTGGTGCTTATTCTCATTCTTATAAAATAGCCCGCCTTTGGGCTGTACCTATGAGGAGAGTCACCTGTGGTCTATATAGCAATAGAAATTTTCTAGTCCTTCTTTTGTTGAATTGGACCCAAAATTTTCTAGAGACGCGCTATGAGGTAAGTGTACTCCACCTTACGTTGGCCATGTTGTGAAAGTCCGACATAATTTTGGATATAACATAACTGTTTGTAGATCGTTTTATTCTGACCCTTCTCTAGCTTGCTCATCAGCCAATTGATTGTAGTGGAAGCCCATTTGGCTCGGAATCCAGCAGAACGTAATGCTGCTACTTTCGAGTTAAGGAATTTGAGTTCCTCTTTACATCTCTTGACCATTGGTTATGGTGGCTGCTTATCTGTCTATATATGTATGTACATATCTATATGATTTTTGCTATTAAGAGTGGATAGGTCCTGGAAGGCCTCGGTGATTCGATATATTTCCGCTTGGAACACACATGCGAAGCTGGGAAGTTTTATGAACCGGACGGTTGATGATTCCTCTGAGAATATTACTTAACGAGAACCTTCATCCATTTTTGACCCATCCATGAAGATGGAAGTGTCCAGCTCTTTCTAGAGAGAAATTTGGAGTCGAGGTTGGTACTGAAGTCCGTGTGCAGGGTAAGGTAGTCAGAAGATGCGTTTAGGTTTGACCATTTGGTGATGATGCTGTGTCCGATTTGGTTACTTTTCCCCATCCAGGTATCTTTTTGCCGCTACTTCTTTAGTGAAGAGGTCCAGTGGGCACACCCCGAGCATGGCTTCAAGGGCGGCGGTAGGTGTTGTCCTTCTATACCTATACACGCTAGACGATGGATCCTTGTAAGGGTCAGGTTTGTGGCTTTTGCAGCAGCAAGCCACCAGACCAGACAAATGTACATATGTGAAGATAGGTCTAACGATTGCGGTGCACATCCAGTTGATGGCCTGGTTATGGCTCCCATTTTTTGACGATGATTCTACTGCATGCATAAAAAGCTATGGAGGCCATCTTTGTGTATGGTATCTTGAGAAATCTTGTTGCACGGAATATCGCAAAGAATAGACAGTGCTTAAATGTTGAATGAACTATATCACTAACCCATATGGTCAGGATTATATGATTGCCTGAAAGGATTATAATGATTTAATTCGATTTTCATCACTTTCATATTCATAGCCCATGTAATTAGTTTAACCACCCATTAATATAGCCAATAAAAGCCATTTATCCAATTAACTGTTTGCACTGAAGTCAAGGAAAGGCACTATAAGACCATAGTGCTTTTGGATTCAGTTTCAGATAGACTTTGTTTAAGTTTTATAGCCAACAAAACAGTGATCAAATTTAAAACGAATCTACTATTAGGATTATGAAAGTGGTAGATGACATCGGTGCAATAGCCTTTCCGGCTCATATATTATCGATTCTGCCGCATTTTAGAGTCACTGCCGGCGAAATTGAGATAACCAGAGGCGGAAAGAACTATGCATATGTCCTGACAGCTTTCGTCGTTATTACGTCGTGTGTTGTCTGTATTGAAGTCCTTTCTGAGTCGCATAGTTTTAAAATCATTTCAATGTCCGGTGATACTGAAGAAATTAATCAAACAATTGAAACTCTGTTTTGTATTATAAGCTACACAATAATGGTCGTTACAGGAAGTCAAAATGCTGAAAAACACTTTCGTACATTGAACGAGATCGCAAAGATTGACGAGTTTCTGGAGGCAACTGGATATGAAGGTGCATACCGATGCCCGACATTGGCTAGTTGTCTCTATTTCATGTCCACGTCAGTAATAGGTGTAGCGTTCTACTACATAAAGCGCAGCCAAATGATTCCGCATTATCAAATGATACTCCTAGGCGTGTATATCATGCAATTGTATGTATCATCCACATTTGCGATTTACTTTCGTATAATCCTGATGAATGTGACACGACGTATAGAGTTTGTCAATGATAAACTAAGACAGTTCACTAGAGATGGATCTCGCAACAATGAGGAGAATTGGCGTGAACTGAGTAATCTTATAGAAATTTTCTGCAAATTTCGATACATTACGGAGAATTTGAATGCAGTTACGGGAGTAGGATTACTCTTTTATATGGGTTATGCATTTTACACTGTTACCAATCAAAGCTATTTGGCTTTTTCAACACTTACTAATCACGTAGCGTTCTCGGAAAAATTCCAGTTAATGGGACTATCAGCATCGTGGGTAATTGCTGAGATTGTAATCATGTCAGTGCTTTGTAGTTCTTGTGAGGCTATTTCATCAGAGGTAAGTTCGGATATATATTCATTTCTAGAATTGTTATTTTTAGCTTTAAGGCTTATAAAATAGTGTACTTATCTAGTATAGTGTACATCCCAACCATAACCGCTGAAAGTAAGGTTTCCCTTCACAGTGTTGTCTCTTTAGAATGACTTCAAAGACTCTATAAGAGCGCTGAAGTCCAGCTATCTACATATATTTGAATCCATTTGACTAGATCAATATCGCTGTACAACTCGTAAAAATCATCGTCGATTCTTCTTTTTCATACATACTCTATCAAAAAATACCTACCGCACTAAATTTAATAGTAAACCATCTAATTATGTAAATTAAAGCCTGTTTTAGAATAAGGATTATCGAATTTATTTCCCGATGCGTGGTAAAAGAAATTAATAAGGTCTAATCCTGAAAAATGCCTTTTCTATTGCTTTCAAACGTACTCATTAGTTGATATAAAAAATACTAATTTGCATTACATCGAGAAGAAAAATTGTGTTATCCACAATATTGTCCTCCCTACACAACCACTTCACTTCATGATAATTAACCAAGCAAATATCTGAAACAACCCTTCGCGCTTTACACAACATAACACTAACAATATTGGTCAACAGGACATTGCATCAATTTTACTAATGGACATCGATTTCAGTTGAACAGATTTTGAGCAGCGATATAAGTTTAATTAAATTACAGACCTACACCATTTTGAATCTAATATTCGAATTTAGTTTAACGACAGTCTCCGGGTTAGCAAAAATTAAATTTTTCAACATGTGCATAAAAATACAGAAAATTCAAAAAAAGTTTGTGCTGGCCGATGATCCTGAAAATTCGCCAACGGTACTTCGGGAATTGAGATTGCTCCTCCGAATTCTCAAGGCAGTAGGGTTATTTCCAATTTTCACAGAAATATCGCAAGACGAGATTGGGCCTCCTACTAAACAAAACGAGTTCTATTCATTTTTTATTCGTGGTATAATTCATTCGCTGACCATTTTCAATCTGTACAACATGTTTCAGCAACGCTCGGTACAGTTATTCAATATGAGTAGCGACTCAGATAACATAAATCAGTACATCGAAATGTTAATAAGTGTAACCTCCTACACTGGAACAGTGATTCTATGTTCGAACCACTCGAAGGAATTTTTAAGGATTCTTAATGATATACTTAAGCTGGATGTAGATATTCGTCAACGATACAGGGCTAGTGTACGAAATCATTGCGAATTCACTGAAAGGACTGTTGTTGGGATAGTTTCTTGTCAGCTCTTTATTATAGGCATTAAATTTAGCATGAGTAGCCTGACTATGGTGTCACAGTATTTCATTATTGGATTCTACGCCGTACAAAATTGCATGTGTTCTGTAATTGTAATACTCCTTGCGTCGTGTCTACGTATTTTATCGATGCGGTTTGAATTTGTGAATATGGTTTTGGGTAATTACACTTACGGCATGGGTGGGATAAGACGGCGCGGGCCAAATACTGTGCCCTTCGAGGAAGACGCTACATTTGCATTTCGTTTGCACAATAAGCTTCTGAAAATATATAAGACATTAAACGAATCTTGTAGTTTACTGGTTGCATTTTTTATGGGTTACGCGTTCTATACCATAACGACGAATACGTATAATATATTTGTAGAGTTCACAACTAAGCGAGATGTTTCGGTGAGCCTGTTGTCGAATTGCTTTGCATGGCTTGGATTGAATTCAACACTTTTAACAATTCTGGCACAAAGTTGCGGGGAGACAACTAAGAAGGTATGCATATTTAAATTTACCTACATATGTAGGTATGGTCATATGTTTTGATTTTATAACCTACTCTTGGTAAAGATGGTCTTACAATGCTTTCATCGCACCAATAGCTAGAGATAGCAAGCTTCTAGAAATACTTTTCCCGGGAGTGGATTCCAAAGTTTGGTTTTTGTATAACAGAAAGAATGTTGGCAGAGATATGTTCAAGTGATTGCTTCGAAGTTTCTCGGAAAATCTTCCACGATATAGTTTGCAATTCTCCTGGAAGTGCAGTATCTTTTAGTATACTAACTCCTGAACTCTGCGTGCTGCGAAATCTGTTTACCAAGATGGATATTTCCGATATGGAAATGTTGCTTTATTGTTCTCTCTATTGCAAGCATTTCTATCTGCAGTGTTTTCGAATAAAATCTTGCTCCTATAAAAGATTTCATTAGCACTTATTACTTTGTAATTTCCCTGCTTTTAGTTTATTCGCATCTCCTTTCCGCCTTGCACACTGAACCTCGAAGCATGGATTAAGGCCCTAAGGCAGGCAAATATCAGATGGTTCTCCCTAGACATTTGTGCGACCACAAACAGTGACCGACAGATTTATGCAAAAGAACATCTAATCCCTTTCTACCCTGATAGGAGTCATCACCACATGCTCACATGAAAAATGTACGCCTAACGGAAGAAAACTTATGTATACATAAGGACATATGTACATATGTATATACATATGTCGAGGATATGGAGATGAGAAGGTTAATGAGGACACAACCGATTTTCTATGCCACTGTTCAGGTCTTATCCATCTCAGGTATAATTTCTTCGAGTGACACTTCTTCCAGCATCTCTAAGATGCTTATATCCAGAAGACCAGTAGACGACATCTTGAACTACATCAAATCTACTGGATGGTTTGCAAGTTCATCACAGTAAGAACTTGAACTATAGTTATAGAACAAAGTAAACCAATAGACAAGCGGTATATGTACCACAATGAGTCTGTATCGACCTAAGTGAGGCGTCTTTCTTCCTATTTGTTATATAGTACTAAGTAACATCCTCATTTCCACACCTCGGTTGCTTACAGTGTAGTGCAGTGCAGTTTGAAAGTTCCTTTGGCTAAGAGCCTTTTAATGAAGAGATCAGAGAAAGATAGTGACGCATCACATCCAATGCTTGTTGTTACCCCCCCGTGGTTTTGATTGTATTCCCATTCATATTCAGTTTTTTCATTCTTGCTTGATGAAATGGTATAAATGGATTCCTTACTGATAGGAAATATAAATTGACGTAAAATCTGTGAAAATCTATTTATTTATCTGTGAGGCTTTTAAGGATTATTCTAACGATATGGTGGTCGTAAACATGAAAATACTACGCCATAGTCGTTTCCAGTCACATAAAGAATTTGCTATCTTCCAAAGTCTTCTGAAGCTCTTTTCATAAAAAGGTCCCATGACAGGCCTTCATAGTGAATTCTTTAAGTCTAGATTCTATACAACCATTCTATCATTTTCGTCGTGCATCTGTTTTGGTTTATCTTTTAGCCAAACTTCTGTGCAGCTTTCTGGTGTATTAATTAGTTATCCATAGAATAAACTCTATTATAAAGCTCGATGCTGTATCGACAATAAAAAGATAAGCTAAATTCAGTCATATTCCTAGAGGTCATCCTTTAAGTTCCTTGAAGCATCTATTGTGGCCCTATCTATCTTCTTCCAGTGATAAAACGATAAACGATTTGTAGAAATTACTAATTTCTGTATGGTGTTGAATACATCTGTTCTCTACAACTAACTCTAATTAAACTATGAAAAAAATATAATTCCACTCTGAACAAACCTATTTATACTATTTTCAGGCTAACACTACATCTCAAATATTGGCGCGAGTTTATGGAAAAAGCAAGGACTATCAAAATATTGTAATTTCTACATATGTACACAAAGAAAGTACATTATAACAGTCCATATACATTACAGATTGATAAGTTTCTAACCAAAAGTATTAGACAAGAAGTACAATTCACGGCTTATGGCTTTTTTGTTGTAGACAATTCCACCCTATTTAAGGTACGATTTATGAAAACACACTTTAGTATCATTAACCTAAATATGTTTTAAGTGTAGATATTTTCAGCAGTTACTACATACCTCGTGATTTTAATTCAATTCAAACAATTGGAAGACACTAAACTTGATGAGAGTTTAGAAGCAAATGCTGCATAAATGAAAGAGTAACGTTACCACACATCTGTGGACATTAATTATTTTTTTTTAATATTTACTGCACGAAAAGAAATCTTTCAATTGAGTTCACAGTATTTTAATACACAGAAAATAAAATAAAATTGATATTGTCTCAAAATTGTGTATTTGTGTACTAAAGAATATTCATCTAGTTTATATTTCAGAAGCAACAACAAAAAAAAAACACCATTTTACATTTGCTACATACATATTAATGAATTTATTTATATTTAACCTTCACATAAATCATCCATTTTTAGATAGTTCTAACAAAAAAATTATGTAATTCATTTATATAAACTAATTAAATTAACACATCAAGGAACGTAAAAAAAATTAGTTTATATATTGATTTTATAAATAACTTAAGGAAAAAAGTCAAAACGGAAAAATAAAATCTTCCACTAGTAGCTGGATAGTTTAGATTTTCGTCTGGTTTCTCCGAAAAGGAACGAACATATTCGGTCCACTAAGTATGCTGATACCGTGTCGGCAATCAGCACATAAATCAATATCTGTCGGAACTGTTTAAATAAAGAAGATAATAATATTTATAACCATTTGTACATCATAACGGAATGTATTAAACAACTTACATCATCCGGGAATTCAATTATTTCGAATGTATTAGTAAGATCAGCAGAGAGGCCCAAAGCTAAAAGCACCACTAAGCCAGCGGATATGAGAATGGATACAATCAGAAGACGGTTCTCTCGAAGACTTTCCATAAATGGATGACCCTGTAATTAGAAAAATGTTATGCAAATAAATAGGTGAACTAAGTAAAGTACTTCTGACGTAAAATCGTTTTATAATTGGATCTGCCGGTAGGAGTGCAGATTAAAAAAGTTTATGTGACGAAATTCAATAGCAGTTTAAAGCATTCGTATGATAAGATATTAATGAATGTCTGATTTGCTTAATATTTGCCTCTCGGCTAATTATTCCTTACCTTATAATTTACAGCAAACGTTGACACTTGCAATGCCAAGCAAATTATATACACCGTACTATTGATAATATTCGGAACAAATTCTTTCTTGTCCTCTGGATCCAGGTCGATGTCCAACTTGATTTTTCCCTCCCTAACAACAAAAAAAATGAATATCATTTCGAAATCAACAATACCCATCTTATTTACCTCGGTGGAGCTCTAGCTGTAGCCTCCTGGGTCAGATAATACAAAGCAGTAAAATGTACAGCGAATTGCAAAAGAATCGTCGATACAGTGTAAAAGTTGAAAATATTTGGCAGAGGTGCAGTCTTCGATAAAGTCTTAAGAGGCTTTGACCGTGTAATGAACAAGAAGCAGGCTGCAATAAACAATCCCTGTAACGTTGCCTGTGTATCACTAAACTTTACACCATCAATATAGAGAACGGATTGACAATAGGCCGATATGAGGGCATTTAGTGCAAGAATCTTAAACATCTGCAGAGTTGTGACCAGAGTACAACGACCTTGCTTAATGATATGATTAACACAAGCAATCGAACATGACTTGCTAGTGAATGGTGCTGCAATACTGGCATCACCCAATTTCACAATTTGTACTGCCTCTTCGTCAACTTCCTTAAGTACGCGTTGCAGATTTTCCTGGGTGGCATTTAAATTCTCTCTATGACGTAGAATTGCTCGTTCGCGTGGCGTTAGATTTTGTCTTTCCTGGTTTGCTAAATTCATCCTTTGCCCACGAGAATTTTGGACGGGTCCTTGAGAGGTAATATTCTCTACAGCTGCTAACTCTTTGGTCCTTTTTGACTTTGTAGGTATATGACTAAGTAGAGATACACCAACATTTGCATGCTTTAGCGCGCCCACATCGTTTGTACCATCGCCACACATAAGTGTACAGTAGCCAAGATGTTTGAGAGTAGTAATAATAAATTCCTTTTGCTTGGGTGCAAAACGTGCGCAGACTGTAATATATGGAAGGATCTTCAGCATATAACTGTGCTCATATTCATTCAAGTATTGTAAGCCATCGCCTGTGATACACAAATCATATTCAGAGAGAATAGTTTTATAATCGTCTGCTGTGGATCGTTTTACTTGTTCGTCTATCGACAGCCAGTGCCATTTTAATTCGTCTTTTTTAGTCAACACTAATAATTGTTTCCTGGTGAATCGTAGTTCTTTGGCCACATGGCAAGCCGTAAGTGGATTGTCGCCGGTTATCATAACAACTTTGTGAGAGGCTTGTATAAGTTCTTTGATAACAAACTTTGAATCTGGTTTTATTGGACAGGAGACGATAATGAAACCAGCAAATGTCAAGTTGCGTTCAACGTCCTCGCGCTTGATGTCACGTACAGAGGCGGCATCCATGGGTCCGAAATCTTTAATGCCTAATGCCAATACTCGAGCTCCGCGACGAGAGTACTCAATGAAAGTCTATAAGAGAAGAAATTACCTAAATTCAAACTGATTAGAGAACGAGGTGAACTGACCTTTTTGTAATTTGCTGGTACTTCTTTTAACATTTCCATTATAACTTCCGGTGCGCCCTTAACAGTTCCTATGTAGAAGACCTCATTGGTAAATGGTATAAGATAACCGGCCAAGACAGACATTCTCTTCAATGCAGACGAAAAGTAAAATCTTTGATAAATCTTTAGCGGCTTTAGTTTTCCACGCTTTGGAACTACACTATCGTTCTTTGTTAGCGTCCAATCAACTGCTGTTAACATCGCTTTCTCGAGCGGATCACCCACCAATCCATCGTCCAATTGTGCTAGAGAATGACAAGTTGCTAACACAAGCACTGTAAGGTCTTCTGCTTTTGCGATCGGTATTATTGCCGAATTATCACTAAGACCCGCGACGCCTTCCACCATTAAATTGTCACTTGTTAAAGTGCCAGTCTTGTCGAAACAGCAAATTTCCACTTTACCAGCAAATGGAATCCTAAATGGTTCTGTACAAAAAACAAACAGTTTGGACAACTGCATGAGGGATGTATTTACAGCGAGTGTCAATTCAATTGGTAAGTCAGGTGGAATGATCGAAGTTAAGATGAGTGTACATTCGAGGAAAAGTTTATAACGACTACGTTCAGGGTCTTCTGTTCCCTTCATCCATACGTAAGCAGCTGCAGCAACCGCAAATATCATAAGGAATATAATAAATGCAAATGTTTCCCAATTATTCTCTGTCACACGCTTTACACCAAACAGTATTGTACGCAGAAGTTTTCCTTGTGATGTATTAAAACCGTTACGGATGACACAGCCAATACATCCACTGTCTGGGGCACGAATACCATCTTTTGAAGGGGACGTATGTTGGACTACTTTAGTTCCTCCAAAGAGCGTGAACAGCTTGCCTTCACCTTCGGGGTCCAATTCTTTGCTTAGATCGTCAACTGACTCGAGGGATTCCTTCATTTGAGGAACAGACTCACCTAATGGAAAATACATATTTTTTACATGAAACGTTAAAACAAATTTTCTTAATATACATATGGGTTTAACATTGTGTACTTTGTTTTGGACGTTACACTATTTAGACGAGGACCGAGACTATGTTGAAGAACAATAACGCTACTTCAAACAGAACTGGAGAAGCTTTGTTCTTAAATAGCTTTGAAACTTAAAAGCACTTAACATCAAAAAATTAATGTGTACGTCCTCCGCTCCTACAGCAACTATCAAGCATGACTTAAGGAAGAGTCAATACATTGGTAACATCTTACGTGGTATAAGTAAATGTATTGCGAACTGCAGAGAATCAAGTAACACAAGTACATAGATAATTGAATCGCCATAAGCAAACGAGGCGTAGAATAATTGAGAAGAAAGTAGAAATAGGTATGGAAGAGCTGAAACGCAAAGTACATAACTAGATGATGTTACAGTTGGATGTTGTTGTAAGTCGCAACCAACTATGTACTGCCATTCTATGCACATTGAAGAGCTAAAAAGCTTTCAATGCAATCCCATAGAATTTATCTTAATGTTGGTAAAACAGTAGCTAAGAACTTCTGGCAGTGAAAACTATGATTAATTTGCCAGCCACCAATAAAGGGAATCTCTAATTCTAAATTAAGCTCTATCCACTTGATGTGCGAGAATGGTGATGACTAATTGCTATAACGGATGTTAGTTCAGTGTAATTTGAGAAGCAATGATGACTTAGCAATCTGAGGCAATACGTGGTGTAACTGCCAAGAAGGGAAACGAATCGAAACTGTATAATATAAACAATTAGTTACTTACCCGTCAGCATACTTTCGTCCACTATGCATGAGCCACGTAGCATAACCAAATCACACGGAACAAGGTTGTCGTTTTGAGATCTTGTCATTGAAACCACATCCCCGGGTACAAGCTGATCCGAGACAACCTGTCGCCACTTATTATTCCGCAGGACATTAACCAAATATGGCTTGTTTCCCATTTTTCGAATTTCAGACATATTTCGCAACTGCTGTTGCACCAAAGTGCATTCAAAAATAACCAACATACATAGAGTAAACAATGAATAATACCAGTACTCATCGAGACACCATAAGCCAACGGAGAAAATTTGAAAAACAAAAAACGGCGCTGTAGCGCGTTCAATGAAAAGTTGATAAAACTCCGGCACAACCATCTCCATTTGATTGGCCCCGAAAGTTTTTTCAGCAAACCTAACCGCTGCATCGTTTTCTAAGCCTCTTGAGCTGGCATATTCCTTCAAGAGCTTATTTACTGGGTACTCTATGCCTCTAAATGTTGCCTTTTCAGTGTCCCATATGTATTTGGTCTTTTGAAATGAAAACCAGTAGATAACCTCATTTGTACTTTCGTTCATGACGGTTCTCTGAATGCGAACCATTTCGGAGGAGCCATTATTTAGAGTGGGCACCACCTTTGCCAGTACGCCAACTCGTGGAATTTTCACCTATAAACGAAATAAGTTACTTAAAGGTTTTTATAAATATATATGACATATATGACAAAGCAAACCTTTCGGCAATTGAGGAACGTCAACACATGGACGCTCCAAAAACAGCAAAGAAACGCGAGAACATGAATGAATACTATCGCAGCTAAGGTAATGAGACCACCTTCATAGTGTTCCTCAACACCGTACACGTTCATCCAGAGGTAGAAGAAACTTATGTAGAGTGCCAAGAATGGAAACACAACGCCGCTTAGGTAAATTGGATTGATTACGTGCAGCGTTACATATTGGACCAAGTCATCGAGACTTGCTGCCTTGGTCGAAGCTTTTTTAGCCATTGTATTAAATGTTATTTATAGTTAACTGATTTATGTATTTGCCTGAGATCTAGTTATAAGTTAAAACATTTCCAAAGTAAAGAACTGCCCTTAGGACTGTCGAATTGTCAGAGGGATTTTTTTTTCACTTTTATTTCTAATTTGACATGTGACGTGTAATTCTTGTTTTGTTTATTTACAGGGATGGTAAATAAAATTAACGAATAAATCGTTGTACCTATTCGATAATGTTGATTATTGGTTTTCAGGAGACAGCCAAGCCCATCCCTTGTTGGCTACGATTCATCTGTACTTGAAATAAATAACTCCAACACGGTCTTATAGAATTGATGAAAATCCATTCCATGAAGTGGCCATACCATCTTGTTCCATTTGTAGAGATTCCTTTTCTGCCGAAGAACAGAAGATATGCCGCTGATTTCTTTCAGTTGAAGAATTCAGGTAGGCCTAATGCAAGAATTATTGCTTTTGTGCAATGGCGTAAGTGCAGCCTGGCTATCACTCTTCCACCTATACAGCTTATGGCCATCGGGATGACTTGAAAGATAGATGACTCGATTCTTCTGAAGTCATCGCGTCCTTTGGAGTCATCCGTCCGTGTGTTCGTCTGTCTGTCCGTGCGTTTGGTAAATTTTTGTCGGTTTGGTAATTTATGATAATTTCGTCATTTTTATCTCAATTTGGTAACTTTTTTGGACAAGAACACCAAAAAAACAACGTTACTTAAGAATCGAGTGAATTTCATTAATTTGAATATGCCTGAATAGAAACGCAATCACCTCATGTAATCCAATAATTACTGAATGCTTAAAAATTATCCCACTGCCACGCTTTTTTTTACTTACTATGTACGCTGAAACTTGCCTCTGAGCTAAGAAAACTTAGACACGCCTAAAATGATCGCTGAGCCATGCGGTCATAGACGATGCTTAAACAGACACTTAAACTTGCCTTTGAGCTATGAAATCATAGACACGCCTAAACCTGCCTCTGAGCTATAAGAACTTAGACTTCTTTGAGCTGCGATGTCTTTGACAAGCTAAAACTTGTCTTAGACACGCTTAAAACTGTCTTTGAGCTATGTAATCATAGACACGCTTAAACTTGTATTTGAGCTACGAGGTCATAAACATGCTTAAACTTGCCTCTGAGCTATGAAAACTTAGATAATCTTAAAACTTCCATCTGAGCTTTAACCGATTTTGATGAAATTTTAGGTATAACATCCTCAAATGTTCGAAGTTATCGTCGTAGTTCAATAAAAAATGCAATACAGCCACTCTCACTGTATAAGGGCTGCATAGGAAGGAGGATAAGATAATTATACGATACCAGATGGATTGTAGGTGTTCTGTAAGTTTAAAATCTGGTCGGTAATTTTATTTTTAGTAATTCTGGTATTTAATTACTTATAGACAGTACAGATACAATATGTATTCACATCCAGAAATTATAAAAATATTACTAGCTGTAACAATCTTCTTGACAGCAAACGTCAATATATTTCTTAAATCTCGGTGGAGACATCTTACATAAACCTAAATCTTTTTTCATTAAATTCTGGATCTAGTTTTAGTGGAGACATCATTACTAGCACTAAATTCTGGATTTAGTTTTGATAGAGGCACAGCATAATACGGTGTCGACCTTATGACGTCAGGAGAAAAAATAGTTGTGCAATAGAACACCCCTTGCAATACCAGAAGGTATGGTGACTGGCAGCACTTGCCTTTATGGTAAATTTTGCCACTCAACTGAAAAAGTGAAAACGTCCAGTTCAGTTGCGTACGGAAGTTCAAATAAGATTGATATGTAGTTGAAACATAAATAAAAAAAGGTAAGGTCAAAAGTCTAATTTTTGTTAAATTACTTTTATGATGATATCTATTGATAGGGACATCTGAAAAAAGATGATTGATTTATCATTAATTTCATTCTGATCCCACCATCAAAGAACTCATTAACAAATCTTGTAGAACAAAAGTTAAATTTTATTTTTTTTTCACTTTGCGGCCACGATGTCATAAAATGTTGAACCGAGCATAAAGGGGGAAAAAAAACGGATGTCCAGAAAAGTAAGTAGATCTATCCAAGTTGTAATAAATCTTTTATTTTTAAGTGATGAAACTTTTGATAGGGACATCTGAAACCTGTGATTGATTTATCATTATATTTAGTTAACTGATTCAAATAGAATTTTGCTGAATTCATTTCATGGTACTGGATATTTTTTACAAAAAAAAAAATTTCTTTCCTTTTACAGAATTTGCTGGACATCATTGATTATAAGTGCTAAGGTTCAACTCAGTTCGTGAAAACTGTGTTTTCGTTTTCACTTAACGGAAGTAGAAGCCATTGAGTGAAGAAGCAAGGTGCAATCGACTCGCTTTCATCGCCGCCATGTTTGTTTTTTGAAGCATCATTGCTTGGCAATGAATTTCGCTTGTAAAGTGGAATTGTGAACTAAATATTATTTAGTTTCCTTTCCAAGAAATTTATTCATCAAACGGAAGCACGTGACGATTATACCTTATTTTTTATTTTATGGGAGAGTAGTAAAGAAGCTACATATGTAGTTCGTATTATTCTAGTTCAAGTATTAAGTGTTGAATATTTTTTTGATAATAAACGGATAAAGAAGTGAAGAAATTGTGTTATTTAAAATATTTTATTCTGATCTAAAAAAAAAAAGATTTTCAGCGGAGTTATTCAGTTTTCAAGCTGAAAAGGAAGTCTCACGAAACTTATTCGCGCATACCTACAATTATTATGTATACATGTACTTAGTCATATACATATGTACTTATGTGTCGACGAAAAATTGATGACGCTGGGATCTCGAAAGGGCTACATACCCTTGTTTTGGTTGAGTGAACAATTGGGACATGAAACGGAATCACGGCCGTTTAAAATACTAGCTAATGCCCGTAAGAGGCAGAAAGAACATCACTTAAAGAAAGGAGCTGTTAGTATGTTAACTGGAAACGGCTAGCTTAAATGAGTCTCATGGACTTGGATTAAGTTACCCCCGAATCATACAGTGAAGCATCTCCTTTTAGATAAGTTTTGGCCAAGACCCGGTAATATTTTATCACGAAAACGATAATATCGGTCGGACTAGCATGAGGTAACGCTGGACATTCTAATGGGTAAATATTGACAGACCTCTGCGGAGATGATAAACTCCATGTTAAAATGCGTAAACATTAGAATTGGACAGTGCAGGGGATCTACCCAGAATGGCGTACTCTCATCATATATGTATATATACATATGTATATGGCTGACGAAACCGCCATCGTGGATTGTGTGGATGTCTCCTCTCAGGCAGGACATACTTAGACCAAAAAGGAGGTCCGTTGTAGTATTTTTGTTTGGTTAACGAACTTCCGACCCTTAGAAGAATCTGAGTCTTCTGAGACACGGCAGACTTCCACTCTTGTTCCCGGGTTTGTCCTTCGCTCCAAGTGCACGATCCAGTGAAATCGACATGTAATGGCTTTTTAGACTACATCCACATTTGGATACAGTTTAAAGAGTTTGCGGTTGCATCTAAGAAGCAGTCTTCTTGCAAAATTTCTGAGTTAGAAGTTTTGAACTCATTTGTTTCGCCTAACCGAAGTAACACTGATTTCCTAGGGTAAGTCTTCCCCGAATCTCCACAAGGGTGTCGATTCGGGGAGTTGATATTTATTTCGAGGTAGATAAACTCTTTAACCACTTCAAAGTTACTGTTACCAATAGTGACGTTTTTATTTGTTGACAACATATACTTTGTCTTTTCCTTATTTAGTTTAAGACCACCTAGTTTCGCTTGTTCTTCGTTCTTCGATTGCCATAAAAGCTTCTATGACGGCATGTTGGAAGCGAGGAATGATGCCCATGTTGTCTACGTATCCTAACAGCTAAGCGGATTTATTGGAGAGGGTGTCTTTCGTATTAACACCTGTTCTGCGCACTATCTCTTTTAGCACGAATGTTGTTTCAATCGCGAACTCTTTAAAATGTTTGAGCTAGGAGACGGTGTAGGCCATTTTCTTTATATGCAGTATCTCCTTCTCCTTCTGTCTTCTGCCTTCACATACCTCCATTTAGGCCATTTAGGCACGAAATTAATTTGAACTAGAGTCAAAATTTTTTATTTTACTTAAATCGAGTCTGGTTTAAAAAAAAAAAATACTACACAGAATTACTTTACCATTCCAAAGATAGGTGGCGACAACTATGTAGAGATTGACCTCGCTACAATAATTCGAGTAAAATTCATTTATATAAAAACTTATATTATTTTATTAAGGCTATCGTCTCGTTTTAAACTCTCACAAGAACAGACAAAACTAAAATACATGTAATGAAAACTGGCATATAGATAATCGACATCCTGTGATTTAATATATATCATATATATAGCAAGTTAATATCAAACGCCTATAATGCAATTGATTTCAATTAAAATCCTCAATCCCTAAAGCTTTCTATTACCTGCTATCCATTTGTGAACGTGTCCATGTCCGCTCAAAAATCCTTCTATTTATGGCATCACTTTTATGGATAAAAATAACGATTCGAATACTCGTCGCTTTATTCTTCAGCCGCTACTTGACTTGACGCGCCATTTTCATTTTCACTTTGCAGAGGGTTATATTATAATTTCGGCATTCGGTCTCGCGGCATCTACATTGTGTGATATATATTGAATTCTATTATTTATTTGTTCAAGTAAAAGGTGAGTTAAACATTAAAATACTGTTATATCCTTGTAAAATACGAATTTAAGCAAATATATGTGCATTTTGTGAAAACTTATGATTGCTGATAAAGAAAGAAAAATGGCGTCATATTCACCGGCGTTATTTGCTTAATTCTTTATATTTAATTGCATAAAATTATTTATATTCAATAAGCGTGTAGCCGGATTTCATAAAGTTGTGATATTAATATTTTTAGGTTAAACACTAATCAATAATGGCCGACAATGATGATCTTTTGGACTACGAAGATGAGGAACAAACCGAGACCACAGTTGCCGAAACCCAAGAGGCGCCTAAGAAAGACGTTAAGGGTACATATGTGTCAATTCATAGCTCGGGATTCCGAGATTTCTTGTTGAAGCCTGAAATCCTACGCGCTATTGTTGACTGCGGGTTTGAACATCCATCTGAAGGTAAGTACATACTAACATTAAGCACATAGCTATTGTCGTTTAATTCGTCATAAATATATGTACGTATGTAGATTTCTGAGAAATCCAGCTTTCAAACACATGCACAATGAATGAAAGTTTCCAAATCTACGAAGGCAATAACTTTCGATCTTTATTCGAACAGTCAGGGTTGTGTTTTTTTTTATCTTCGTGGCATTTAATTTATTTCAAATTTTAAGTACATAGTTAAATGTATATCAGACACGTAATCTACAATGCAGCAAAACGAACACCTTAGTAAATGGTATACAAATGTAGGTTACGCTATGTGCGTAGGTGATAGGTACACAGGTGATAATATCCTAACTTCAATGAAATGGAGGAGTTTAGTCAATTGTTTGGTTTTTTTTCGAGAAATATGTATTTACCTGATGTGGCATCATAATATCAAGCCGTGAACATTCTATCAAGGCAAAGAAAAACGTCGAAATGTTCCCATTTTTATATTCCTGGTATAAGCGGCTGAAACATTAAGTCATCTCGTAAGGAACCACATACATATGTACATATATTAATAACTTCACGTCTTTCTGCAGAGTTTACTTTGCCACCTTTGAATTCTGTATTATGGCAATACTTCACGTTCGTCTCTTTCTGTCAGCTCTGAAGATTATATTCTTGACCTTATTTAATTTTTTATTTTTGTTAAATACGCCAGTATTGTAAAACATAACTATTTCCGAGACATCAGAGCTTAAAAGTGATGTTTATTTGTACAAAATATGATTAAGCGTTCTCCACTGGCGCAGAAGAAGAACCAGAGCAACACAAATCAGATCATTAGTTCCAGTTTTCAGAGCATATTCGATCGGTTTAGTGTCAAGTTTAGATAGAAGAGAAATAAAACAATGGACACCCACAGATACCACTCACTAGCAATAATTCCATTGGTTATCAAGCACGAAGAAGTGGTCGCCGTGATTCAGTGGTGTCTACGATTATCTCTTTTGAGTGCCTTTGTCAAATGTTCGTGAGTATAAATCATGAACATGTTTCCTAAAAAAAAAAAGGGATTAAAAACTAGGTCAATTCTGCCCTACTGACGAAAATTTTAGTAAGGCCAGAAACGTAAAATGAAGACCGTTTGTGCATCCATGAGCGTAGCAGATGAATCAGGAGCTGCATTCTAAATAACTGATTGAATTCGCTATCCATAGAGATCAGTGTAATGAGACTTGTACCAATACTTGCAAAATAGTTTATCCAAGTAGTCATTACCATTACCATTATAATAAGTTCAATGTCAAAACAACGATTTTTTTGCAAGAAATTTATTTGAATTCCGTTTCAACATCTATTTTCGTATGCCTCGATTACAGTTCAAGACGATACACAAAGTCGTCGTACTGCAGACTTCAAGAAAACCCTTATTTCTTTCTAAATCTTCGCCTCCTTCAAAAAATCTTTGCAATCTCGTATGACAATTCATTTGGACGCACCAAATCAATCAATTTATGTGTCTCATCAACAATTTTTAACGTTTAACGCCGCGTTGTCGGCTGAATCGCCTTACTTGCACTCTTTCGGTTTGACTGATTTGGTGCAACTGTACGTAATACTGATAGCGCTGGGCAGAATCACTTTCTTTTTGGGAATTGGAAGCAGCCAATACATTTTTTTTCATAAAAGAGTCGAGTAACAGTACCGCCAAATGAGTACTAATTTCAAGCAGAAGACAGGGAAGGTTGGTGGTGTACACTGCGACTTAAAAAGAACTATTGTAGCAAAATTAGGGTATGTTTAAAACAAGACTCATTTATGAAGGAAGTACATCCTTAGCAGCAGAATTTCTCAACTCCACTGGCAAACATATTTCTTTATGGAAAATAAGACTGTAACGTATGTAATGAATGTTAGGCATTGAGTTTGTTAAAGTGATATCGCAGACCACAGTGACCTGTAAGAAAGCTCACCAGCTTTCTAATACTATCTTTGTCTAGATTAAGGATTTCCTTGTAGGAATAAGGCCTAATTAATCGCTTTGATTGCCTCAGCCCCGAGACATATTCCCAGTGGGTCAGACGAAGTTTGTATTCCCAATAGTTAATCAGCGCTGTTGCGTTAGACCGCAGTAGGGTTCACGTCCTATGAATACAGATTCTGAGCCAGCACTAGTTAGTTCATCTGCAGGTTCGTTGCCTGCAATTCCTTAAAGACCAGGAACCCAACCGAGTTTTATCCAGTTATGTCTGGCAAGAGATTGTAGTACATCGTAGCAAGAGGAAGATTGAGACCTTCCAATCTCAGTATTTACTTGTTTTTAATAGAGTACTCAGCGGCTGCCATAGAGGCCTAAGTGAAGAGCAGAGGTTCACCTTCTATCAACCATGTGCAGCTACGTTGAAGTTAGTAGTTCTCCAAGCCACTACTGTGTTTTCAAAACAAATCGCACATGTACACATTTCAAAAGTGACACAAATCAAAAATAAAATATTTGAGTATCACCAACAAAAGCTCTATAAACGTCCAAACAGTATATTTATCAAAATTGCATTAAATTAGTTTCATTATAACTCTTTCAGATGACTATCGTAATCTATTTTCTTTTGTCCACATTGCTTAGTTTGTAGTTCAATTGTCGTTAGTTCCCAAAATAGCTTTTCTGAAGAACTTAATTTTTTGATATGTGTCACTTAGTTAGGATTATGCAAACAGTCAAAAGCAATATGCAATCAGACGATGTTACATTTGCGATTTAATGTTTTATTCTTTATTACGCTTCCAAATAAAGAGTGGTTCTGACTAAAAACATTCATTTCGTGATCGCTTTACACAAGTGAAAGGATTTGACGCTATCACACCATGACCGTACCCAAATCCACTTTAGTAGTCTACTTGACATTGCAGTCAAGTAAGAAACCTTCCTCCATTTCTACTCAGTACGATTTCGGAGCCTTCTATTTACTTTACCTGCTTTGCATTAAGGTCTGTCATCACCATAATAAAGTCTTGGTTTGGTGTTGGGTAAAAAACAATGCCTGGGTGATTGTAGATCTGTTTGGTTGTACCACTCTAATGACGACGTATAGGGTCTTTAAAATTCGTTCATCATACCGCTGCCAAGATTTAAATATTCACATATTATGTATGCTGTTGGTATTAGCAGCAGTCCCACCCTTGAACTTGCGAATACATACAGAATTGGAGCTTCAATTCCTCTTGCTGAACAGTCATTTTTTTGAAGTATTTTAACATTTTGTTTCTTCAGCTTATATTGCTAGAATTTTTTAAAGCTATTTAATAGCACTCAGACTTATTTTATGTTCTTATTCATTGGATGTTTTTTTTTCTCCATTCATATTCCGCTCTATTATAGTGTCTAGACAACTTACATCCAACGTACTTCCCTCATTTATATTTGAACTGCTTATTAGAAGTCATTTTGAAAACAATCTTGTTTCCTCGATATTAACAATTTGTTCATCAGCTCAGCACAAAACAAAAGATAAAAAGTCATTGACGGCGACGTGACTGCCAATGAAACACTTTGCAAATGCATCTGCATTAACTTTTGAGAATATTTCTTGAAAGAATTGTGGGCGTTGTGCTTTAATTCAAAATTGTTGGATTTTTAACGGCAACCGGGTATCCATTTCGCAATTATTTATTCAAAATACCTGAAATTATTACAGTTTTTTCCCTCTATTCTTGTCATGTTAATACATACAACAAATCAGCAGAAAAATAATAGACAACAATTCAGCATAAATAATATATTTTTTTTCTGTGGTTTGTTTCAGTTCAACATGAATGCATTCCCCAAGCAGTTTTAGGTATGGATATATTATGTCAAGCCAAATCAGGTATGGGAAAGACAGCTGTATTCGTTTTGGCCACACTACAACAACTAGAGCCAACGGAAAATGTTGTCTACGTATTGGTTATGTGCCACACCAGAGAGCTTGCATTCCAAATCAGCAAAGAATACGAACGTTTCTCCAAGTACATGCCATCCGTTAAGGTAAGCACATATCCGTCCCAACAATTTCAAAACCGATTTTATACATGTATGTATGTATGAAATATTTATTACAGGTTGGTGTATTCTTCGGCGGCTTATCCATCCAAAAAGACGAAGACAACCTTAAGAACGTCACACCGCACATTGTCGTGGGCACACCGGGCCGAATCCTCGCTCTAATTCGCAATAAAAAGCTCAACCTTAAGCATCTCAAGCACTTCATCCTCGATGAATGCGACAAAATGTTGGAGCAGCTTGGTATGTCTTAAATGTCTTTTAAGAAATAATATAGTTTTGGTTCTTATTCTTTTGTCTTTTGTTGAATTACAGATATGCGACGCGACGTACAGGAAATTTTCCGCAGCACTCCACATGGAAAACAAGTCATGATGTTTTCTGCAACACTAAGCAAAGACATTCGCCCGGTCTGCAAGAAATTTATGCAAGATGTAAATATCTCCGTGCTAATTATACTACTACTACTAAGATTATCTCAATTCCTGCTCCTACCACTTCAACTACTACTCACTAAGTCGCGTTCAACATATTTGCAAAACAAAATAGTTCATCTGGGTGTGTGTGGAACTTAAAAAAAAAATAATAACTTGATTCCAATCCAAAATAATAAAATCGTGTATGAGGTCGCGTGTTAATTTTTCCAATCAAATGGTAAACATTTGAGCTGAGTTTGCGAGCAAAGCGAAGAAATTATAGTATTCCTGCGATGTTACGTCACGACAAATAAACTTCAACAGGCTGTGTTCGATGGAACTGCAAACTGTGGCAAGCGATCGTAACGATAACTTTCTACAAATTCTTTCGTTGATGTGCAGAGCATTGGTTCAGAAAACTTTTAAAATCTATCTGTGTGTGTGTATGAGCAGAATGCTTGGTAAGGGTTGCTGTGCGCCTGCGCCGCCTTCTCCATTCCACAAATGTTATCCCCACACATAACTTGTACCAAGTGGAGGTATGGAGGATTAAAGGGTCACAAACACTGCCTGCTTCTTGGTTGTTGGTGGATGTTGCAGGTCCCTTTGTAGCCGTATGTATTGTTAAAAAAACAGAAGTAATGAAAAAACAGTTAGCTTTTAAGAAAGAAATGAAAAAAAAAAACATAAATTAGTTGTAACTACGAGAGTTCCATTTGCCTACATGAATCAACTTTACTTTGAACGGGAAATAGTTGTACGTTGTTGTGGATACAGACGCAGATCGTGAAAAAAACATGAGCCACCCGCCTTTGGAGCTGAGATTAGCTTCGATAGATAGACTATTCTGATGTTATTATAAGTGTGTTTCTTAGGTTTTAAGTTCATTTTCCTTTTCTTTTTGTTATTCTCACGAATTTAGCCCATGGAAGTTTATGTGGACGATGAAGCAAAACTCACATTACACGGTCTGCAGCAGCATTACGTTAAACTGAAGGAGAACGAAAAGAACAAAAAACTTTTCGAGCTACTCGATGTTCTCGAATTCAATCAGGTATGTGACTCGGCTATTTGATGTGAAATTTTTTTTATTGAAGGGTTGTGTGTTCGGTTTTTCTTTAGGTAGTCATATTCGTGAAATCCGTTCAAAGATGCATGGCATTGGCACAGCTATTAACGGAGCAGAATTTCCCCGCCATTGGTATCCATCGTGGCATGAACCAGGAGGAACGTTTATCTCGTTATCAACAATTTAAAGATTTTCAGAAGGTAATTTCTTTTGTTATTTTTTTTTTTCAACTGTTTACGTTATTAGTTATTTCTTTGCAGAGAATTTTGGTAGCTACTAATCTATTCGGACGTGGTATGGACATCGAGCGTGTAAATATCGTTTTCAACTACGATATGCCAGAGGATTCCGACACCTATCTGCATCGTGTGGCGCGTGCTGGACGTTTTGGTACGAAAGGTTTGGCCATAACATTTGTCTCTGACGAAGCTGATGCAAAGATTTTGAATGAAGTTCAAGACAGATTTGACGTTAATATTACGGAATTGCCTGATGAAATTGATTTATCATCTTACAGTAAGTGATTTTTACTCGTGTCATACGTTACACACACTAACCTATTTTTTAATTTCATTACAGTCGAGGGTCGATAGATATGTTTTAGCAAGAAAGTCAATTTATAACAATTCCTGTACTATTAGGACTCTTGTTCTATTTAAGATTAACAGGAAAAGAGAAGAGAAAAAAATAAAGTTAATTAAAATATAACTAGTTTGTAATTATTTTTATAACTTAAGTGGATTTGTTTTTTTAGAAAATTTGATTAAACAACACCACTTCTAGTCCTAATTTTTGGCAAAGTGGCAAAATGAATTTGTTATTTTCTATTTATCATCAGCGAAAATGAATGATAAAAATGTTCAGCACAAGAGATGATCGTTGCCATACTTTATGCTTGTATGCTGCTGTATACTAAATAAGTTTATAAGTCTTATTAGGCGATAAACATGTGTATGCATGTACATTTTACTGGGCAGTATGGAATCCGCTTACGGTTTTAACGGTCTTCTATCAATAAAAACGTTAGAATGAACGAATTCCTAAAAAATGAACAGATGGTCGGAAAAATTTCCGTTTTGAAATTTTAATCCGCGCTTTACAAAAGGGCTACTGCGCCGAAAGTCCTAGACCATGCACCCCACATATGTACATATAAGTGTTACAAAGGCAGCGCTGGTAAGCGCCCTAAAGCCTCAACTTTTACGCCATAACAAAAACTACCTATCTAGTTGGACTGAAATGAACCAATCTTTAACGCGCCTTCAACATTGTCAAATTCCTCAATCGATACCTCAGTCTGAATGGTACACTGAAGGTTCGAAAATGTTAAAGGGCGTATGAGTTGGAAATTGCCGCACCAACTATAAATTGTTTGCGTCTTTAGGCGCTACTTCTATCTTCAAAGCGGAGGTTTATCTCCACCTCCGTGCTAGACAGTACATCAGAAGAAACCTTCATACATAAAGATTTTATTAGATAGCCAAACAGCTTCTAAAAGCTCTTAAATATGTACATATGTACATATGTATGAGGCCTAATAAAGTGAGCGTGTCATTCTGTATTTTTGAGGGCACTACCATTACAACTTTTAAAGGATGTTATCTACAAAATTTGATTGAAGAATTTTTTTTTAAAAAACGCCCTATATTGCTCTATATTATGAATGAGTGAATTAAAGGGAATTGTATCGTCTATAAATGGTGCCTTAACAATTTTTTCAAATTCTAGTCAAAATCTGAACATATTGGAAACTTTTAAAAAGTGGGCGTAGCCGTTTCAAAACTTGGTACGCCATACCTTTGCATTTGCTTTATATTCCTCAATTGTTAATTTTAGGCCCAATCGCTGAAGAAATAGCCGAGAAACAGCCACTTTCTAAAATTACCGTTACACGCACGTTATACGTACGCGAAAAACCTGGTACGTCATCTAATAGCATATGTCCAAACTAACTCACATATGTACATATGAAATTTTATCAACATCGTTAGAGCCGTTTTCGAAAAAATCCATTTTTAGTAAAATCGGCCCTAAGTAAACTACCCCTAATTTTGAGGTTAGATTGAAAATTCCAATTTCACTTCTAGGGATTATCCCACAGACTCTAGATATGAAGTTTGAACCTAATCCGTCCAGCCGTTTAGTCTGCAGTCGAATAGACAGACAGACCGACAGACATCCAGACAGACAGACGGAATTGATTAAAATCTCGAGTTTGAAATTTTTCAAGAAACCAATACTTGCCCTATAGCTATAGGTGCAAGTAAAAACGATTTTAATTAAAATCAGCCTCCAGTAAGTAAGAAAACTCCGAGTTTTCGCCTCGAATTCTAAACCTACGGATAAGAAGGATGCAGTTGAGCGTACAGACAGGGAGATACTCACCCAGGGAGACAGAATTGGGGAATCAAATACTTACCCTATACATATCTACATATGTATGTACATACATAGGTGTAGGTGCGAGTAAAAAGGTTTATAAAAAGGAATAACATATGTACTTAATGGGTTCCCGACCCGCGAATAGTCTCTGGATAAAACCCGGCAGCTTTTCACACTATTTCCAGTTATCTACAGCAAGCGCTTTGGCGTCCGCGATAGCTTGATCTTTCAAACGGAGGTTCGGTCTCCCTTGTGGCCTCGATCGTGGGGGCTGTGAGTCTTGATACAGCTCATAGAAAGTATTCAATATCTGCTCTGCTTTCCTGCTTATCGTCCAGAACTGGCAGGATCAATGTTTTGTAGAGCATGCATTTCGTTTTTCGAGATAGGAGTTTGGAGCCCATTTGTTTCGCCAAACCAAATAAGCAGAAGTTACCTACGGTAAGTCTCCGCCGTATCTCCACTAAGGTGTCATTCGTGGAGTTGATATTTAGTCCTAGGTAGGTAAACACTTTAATCATTTCGAAGTTACTGTTGCCAAAAGCGACGTTTGTACGACTTTTGACAACATGTACTTGGTTTTGTCCTTATTTATTTTAAGGCTCGTGTCGCCTGTTCTTTAATTGATGTAAAAGCTTCTATAACTGCGCGCTAGGAAAGAGCAATGACGTCCATGTCGTCTACGGTACATATTTGGAATAGTTCGGAGGAACTCTTTCTGAATTACACATTGAACCGCGTTTTTTCCAGCGACACAAGGCACAGCTGGATCAGTTTTGTCGGGATCCGGAAAATGGCCTTCTCCTTGTAGAGCTCAATACGATAAATCTATCTATCATATGCGGCTTTAAAGTCGATAAAAAGATAGCGGAGCTCAACTTAAAATTTGTTGGTCTTTCCAGAATTTGCCTTTGTGCGAAAATTTGGTCGACCGTCAATTAGTCAGGCCGGAACTGGTTTATTGCATCTAAACAGGTGTAATTGCCTCGTCTTTACGAAGTAAATTTATGAAGTTCAGGTATCTCGGTATCTCTCCAACCAGGCACAACTAGTCGCTTAGTAGAGGATATGCCACACACGTGGATTGCTATATGAATGAATTCCATCAGTAACTTCCCACTGATTTTTGTGGGATATCTTTTCTAGCCTGCATTCCTACCAGCGCAGACCAATTTATAAGGTCGTTTGTGTGTAGTGAATAAATCTTGATGAATCTGCACTACACTAGATACAATTGTCTTATGATAACTGAACGATTGGTACTGATGGAATGTATTTGTAAGTGAGAATCTTTTTAGAATCTTTTACTGGAGTTCAGTAATATCTGTTTATACTCGAATACATTGCTTGTGGACTAGGTAGTTGAGTATACGCACCTACTCTCACTGTAAAGTAAATTGATGCATGCAGTGTATTTTTGAAATAAACGTTCGATACAGAAGTTCTTGATTTGTATGTTCCTCTACACATATGATAGATACATTTAAGCTTTAAGGTACCTACACCAAAATGGGTGTGACATCTCTCACAAGACTGAAATGTGCGCGCAATACATCCCAGTTTATGAATTTCATATAAAAGCTCATATCTGATAGCCATATTAGAACGCTAATGCAGCAAGATACCAGAACTTTCATTTGCTTCTAGTGCTTCTGTATTATGGTTTTGATTTAAATACTGTTACTCATGAGTTGTAGCTCTCAGTATTCGGTTGCGGCTTTGATTGTCGTGAGGTTAGTCGTAGCGGAATCTAAAACGTGGTCAAGAGTGTGTATGCTTCCGGCGAAATTTGCACTCTCTCTCCCATTTGGTGAACTATTGTCCACGTTTCTCAAAAAGTCTTCCGTAAAAGTGTTATCTCATGACATTTGCCTTATTTATTATTTGTTTTAGTTTAACAACAGTTTTGCATTTTTATCGAGTATAAAAATTATAATCAAAGCAACATGAGGTAAATAAAGCTAAACGTTTATTAAATTTCAACCCGAATATTGTTTCTGACATTTATGTAACTTTCACTGCGATTTTTTCTGGCATATTGTATTATTAGCACGCGGAGGCAGTCATTGATTCGGAGAACGAGTTGCTTTTGATGCGTTATTTTGGTATTCGCGTGTGAAAGTCTATGATACCACTAGCAGTGGAGTTAATTTAATCGGAAAAAAAGTGTTTGTCTATAATTTACGCATCTACTGTGTGGAGATTTTGCAAGAAAAGAGAAAAAAAAAAAGTGCTGGTCTGGGTCATTATCTCCGATTTGTAGATTGCAATAACCGATTGATAGAGCAAATACTTCAAGCTATAAACAAGAACCAGATTATCAATGATTGTGCAAACATAAAATGTTCAAACACCGCCACCAGCAGTATGTGTTTAATTAAGTGTTTATTTGGTTTATGTTGTGTATGTTAAATGAATAAGTTATAAGTTGCTGTTTGGTGTAGTTTGCTTATTTAGATGTTCGCCTAGTGATTGGTTGATAAAGATTGTGTCCATTGATTTTAGAATTGATATGACGAATGGGGTTTTGGCGGTTACTAATTAAAATAGTTTCTGAGCAAAGTCCATTCTAGCACAATGTAATGTGTGTTTTTCTGATATCTGTTCATGATCTTCTAGATAAGCGATTTTCTTTTAATTCTGTTCATTTTACTCATGTCATTGACACTGTTGGCGGCTGCTGATGGTCATGTAGTCAATGATCTTTTTGTGCGAGCGTTTGTTTACACAAATGTGCAAAATATTTATAATGTAGCATCGATACATTTTTGTAAAAGGGATTATGTACACACATATGTATGTATGTACATATTTAAATTCGATTGATTTGACACCGGCTGGCCTTAGTATTCCGATCTCAATGCCAGATTTGATTCTTTATATGTACATACATGTTTGGATGTATGTATGATGTACTATCGATTTCTAATTCATTCTGGCAATTATAAATATAATCGTGTTCTGGTTTGCAGAAGCCATAGGGAAACTTAATTTGGTATCCTCCTAGTACTGGTTTTATTGAAATTCAAGTCATTTTTATCGCGATTCCAAAAACAATACGTGTCGGTACCTTTACTTTCTGCACTAAGATTCGTAAGAGCACAATTTCTAAGAGCGGGGCATCATTCTCTCAAAGATTGTAAATTTGCAGATGGTAAAATTTCATGAGGTGGGGATGATTCTCACCCAGAGAAAGATAGAATTACGAGAAAGTCAACGAACGCGGATATAACGAAATTTGCCCCCTTGTTAGACGTCATATGTCAAACGCAATGCCGGAGCTAGATGGGAAAGGCCCCGAGGGCAACGGATTTTCTCTCAATGGCAAAGTGTTAGTTGCAAGAGTAATTATAATATTAAGCAACGTCCAACGAACCATTCAATACAAATACACAAGTTAGCGTACATACAGCGATTTGACAGATTAGGCAGATTTCATAAATCAGTGAAGATTTCTTGACCTAAAATTCGTAGCATTGGGATATTTCTTACTCTCTCGTGAGCCCTTTCTTTTGCGTAAAAGTACGAAACTTTTGCGTAATCGAACAGGATTTCGTGAATTTTCGTAGAAATTCGTGAAAATTCACTGGAGAGAGTACACGCAAGATATGGCATGCATCGAAAAACAAAACCTGAGCGGTACTGAAATATTATGTACAGTATAGGGAAGAACAAAACATGAGCAAGATATAATATCTTCGGACATTTTTCGAAATACAGTCTACGATGATCCAAGTCAAATAAAAGTGAGATCCTGAATTTGATTGCTAATGAAAAATAGGGAATATCTGAAGTAAAGTGTAAGTTGATTGTACAGTGCGCTTCGTCAGATATGAATTCTTTAATTTTGCCACTGAGGGAGAATCTTTTACTCTCTTGTGTACTTTTTACGAATTGATAGTGTTAGGAACGGAGTCGTACGAATTTTTATCATGATTGCTATTGAGAAAGGTTGGGTAAGGGTAATCCATGAAAATTATCAGTAGGCTCATATCCCCCAATAAAAGAGACGATTATGGTAAGGAAATCGTAAATGATTTCTACTTCCAAGTAATGCAATTATATACATAGCCATATTGATGGATTTTAGGAGTAGAAGGTTAGGGTGGCTGTATGTACCTTTGTAATAGCATGGGTTTTTCCAATTTGACTACTCAGGGACTAATTAATTAGGGGATATTATAGTTTTCGAGGCACCAAGATCTTTTTCCAATTTGACTTTTTGTTGCAGTGGAATCGAACAATTTTTGCATTGTTTTAGTAGTTTTTAGTGTCCATATATATACATACATGCACATGGAAGTACATACACATACATATAATTTGTTATACGTCGCATAGTGGCGCCCTGGTCACCTGGATGTCAGGCCGAAGGGCGTTCGGTGTATGAGTCGAATAATACTTCAGAGTCTGAAATCCACCCAACTACACCTAAAAATAAACAATAATTTGTTCCACAAAAAAAAAAAAACATACATACATACATACATACATACATACAGTGGTGCAATTAATTATAAGGGCACCAACTAAAATGTGATTAAAAACATTTCCTTTGGAATTCGGCTGAAATGTCTATGGCAACTTATTACAGTTCAGGTTCCAAATTATTCTGATATGAGTTGTAGCTGGAGATATTATCACCGGTAGTCGACTTTCGTCTACGTAGAGGTGGAAATATATTTGTATGTATAAATGGATCCTTGGAACACCAGTGCTCCCTCCCGAGAGTTTCCGAATCAAACCCTGAAGGACAAGGCAATAGAGGAAGACCTCGTCTTAGGTGCCGCGCTCAAGTCGAAGGAAATCTGAACAAACTTCTATTTCTTATTTTTTCTTCAAATTGAAAAGCAAAAATGAGTTTTTGAATAATTCTAAAATTTAGCAAAAAAGGAAAGCTATTTAGTCTTTAATTTTCTATTTAGTCATGTCTCGATCAAAAGTATTTAACGACGAAGAAAAAAAAATTCGAATTATGAAGGAAGAATGCTTATCAAACAGGCTTTTACATACTTAGGTGGCGCTACAGTTTGGGGTGAACTTGAGCCTCCACAAATAGGATCTTAGCCAAGGAAATAAACCGATTTCCAGGAGTGATTGATAACTTCGTACCTCTGCAGGAAGATTATGACAAAAAAAAACGAAGTTCAGGTCGAAAGTCGTCCCTCACACGTAGCTAAAAGAAACTGATTTTAAATGAGACTTTAAATATGAATCTATTCTCAAACCAAATTAATGCTAAACTTGATCTTTCAGTTACTTTCTCCTAAACTAGGCGAACACGAGATTTTTGGTACTTTGTAATTTAGTCTAATTTCATCGAGAACTACAAAAATGCGTTTTCAGATCTTTGTGGCTTGAAAACTATAGTATCCCCGAATGAAATCCTATGACAGTAAAGTCCGTCAATTCGGCAACCAATAAACAGATTTTGACGATTTTGTTTCCGAGTCTTGTGAGTTATGCAAATTGTACCACAAAACTTGAATTTAGTGAAATTTTGATTCCACCTCTGTCGAATCAACACAAATCATTCCATGTTTCTTCTGTAATTCATTTGACTCGATTTCTTAAAAAAAAATTTTTGATTACGCTTACACTGAATAGTGTAGGTGTTTCCTTAAGAATATAAGCTTTTTGTTTGCTAAACAAAAGTCACTTGAAGATAGATTTATGTGCATACCTGTTGAAACAAATATTTATAACCAAAAATACTAAAGTTTGTGGGAAAGCGACATCATTTCTTTAAATAAAAGAATTCAATTTTTAAAAAGAAGTTATCAGTTTTTTTGTTGCGCCTTGCATTCATTTTAAAACTAAGTATACCCATTGATTTTCTGTTTTTCTCCGAAATAAATTGAAACGATCAGCTGTTCTTGACTTTAATGACTGCAATAAAATCTTAGCCGCAATATTTTGCCCACAATGTATTCGTACACTTACCTGCTGAAGCGTTGCTCACCTACTTTTTATAAAATACGTTCGGTTTTAGTGTTTTTTTATGAACTTAATAGGGTTTGACTGTAAATACATACATATATACAAATTGTTAAATGAGGGTCGATTTATATTGCTGTGGAGTTGAACTACATAGTATATTTCTCAATTTATCGAGTACCTAGATCTATACCGATTCGACTAAAAAAAAACTGCACTGATATTTTTTTTCTTCAATTTAAGAGGAAGATTTTGTCTGGAAGTTGAGGCTAGGGTATTTTCCTGTAGGAAACGAAGTAGGGGTAAGGCTCTGGTTTCTCGTATGGGCTAATGACCCCTCTTTTTCATGAAACCCGCAACAAACAGTAAATTTTTGTGGATGTAATGTCATCGGGTTCCTGACTTGCTCCAACGTCAGACAATTTTACTTATTAACTTATTAAATAAACGAGCATTATCGCGAAAAATAATTTAGCAATGAAAATTGTACGTACGTGAAGTTGTCACATCCGAACGTGTAGTTAAACAAAATTTGCATAATTTGAAAAGTTATTAAATTGCAAGTATAACCGAGTTGAAACGTCTAACTTCATGCATAGCCGAGAAACCCTATTAACAAAATGGGGTGTCGTCATTTTAAAAACCCCTTTAATCGCTTAGGTAAAATTGGTAATGGAATAAGCGTTAGACCTTTTGCAAACACCTGACGATCTTTCGATCGATCCCTTTTCGAGGAAATCGGAGTGGAATGGTGCAAGAATGCATGTTGTTTGTGCTGTATGTGTTTATTGTGCTTAAAATTTTTGTGTTAAATATTTTTTTGATTTTTCTATTTTTGATGTATTGCGTTAGTTTTTTGTTTGCTTGTATTTTGTGCATGCGTTTGCTTGCTATTTTGTATACAAAAATATTTTAAAATCTATCTTTTGTCAAACACTAAATAAAAACACACAATAAAGATACAATCTGTCCAGAACGAATTTTTTGATAGCCCGTCCTTCATCCTTTCCATCCTAATAATGTGGACGTGGTATACTACATTTTATTATTGAATTACTGCAATAACTTCGGTTTTTTAATGAAAACGTCCCCAAAAAGTGGGCGTGGCTAAGGATAATGTGTGGGTAAATTGTAGACAATCTAAATATCTAAATATTTGGTCTTAACAAAATTTATCGATTTCATGTAAAATAGTGAAGTTATGAAAAATTAGACGTGGCACTGGGGGGATTTCAAAAATGTTTGCTCTTGTACAGCTTTTCTTAAAGCCCAGATATGAAAATCTATCCTCCTGGCTCAAAATTTACCGACCATAAAGTGGTGACATACGGACACCAACCAACCGTCCGTCCGACACATCTGTCCGTCAGTTCATCTGTCCGTATGTCACCACTTTATGGTCGGTATGTACATTGATAAATCGTCTTCGCTATTGATACTACTCACGAATACTTGTATACTCTTCATAGGATCTATCTTGATCATTTCTCTATGTTACAAACTACGTATCAAACTTAATATATCCTTAGGATAGGGTATAACAAATCTATTTTGACATGCTTTTTCTTGTTTAGAAGGATGATTGGCTTACGAGGAAAATGTTCGGCTTCCTTCTTTTTAGAAGGTTTTCACCTAGAACTCAGGAACTGGACATGTTACGTAAATCCGGATTCTTAGATTTTTTGAATTTTTTTGGATTTCCTTTGAAAAAACTGCAAAATTTGCTGAGTCAATGGAATAAAAACGAAAACAAAACAAATATATTGACACTAACAACTACTATGTCAAAAGCAGTCTGCAGAACTGTTCAGATGAGACTAGGTCTGCTCGCGTACTTTTTGCACCGAAATTGGTAGTTTGTCAAATTAAGAGGTGTGGGGGTAACATGCTCTCAGAGAGGTAAAATTAAGTCAAAGTAAACGAATGTCAATCGTATACAAATACATAAGCCAACAAAAAGTTGCGTACACCAATTTGACAGATTTGGCAGATTTTATAAATAAACACTGAAATTCATAGCATAGGGGAATTTGTTCTGTTCTGTCTGTTAGTCCAGTGTGAGCCACAAATCAGCTATAGAGGTCTCTCTTTCGTTATACAAATGTAAAAATTATCGTAACCATCCGAACCTACATATGATGGTTAAGGTTTAAGTCATCACCGATCTACGAACTGACTTATCTCTGATTGATTTCTTTTTTTGGTCATATAGTATACAAGTATTCTATATACAACTTCGCAAAAGATCGATGAATCTCAAATCTATGATCTCGCAGGGTCGAGCAATCAAATGACATCTTAGTATATCTTCATTACGATGGCAAAAGCCTTATAAATCGATTAGGCAGACGGGCACACATATGTACATATTATAAGATAATTAAAGTGCATCCATTTTCTTCAGTTCTGTTCTATTTTCGAGTCTAGTACACAATTGTCAATGTCTATTTCCGTGTTTGCTGGTGCCTTTTTGCAAATTAAATGCCAAAGTATTTCTTGCGTCTCTTCCTATTTTTCCAAAGCAAATAATGTAACGATTTTTTTTTATCCATTTAAAAAAAAGTCAATATTAATCAATAGTTGATGTGTAATTGAATTAAATAAATATAAACATGTAGGTGTTATTATTTCTTTATTTGTTTTTAGGTCTACTTCTTCATAGTGGAAAAGTCTTAAAATTAAAATTGCTGCTAATTTTTATTAACTAATTTTAAAATCGAAATACGTAATATCCACCGAATCACCGATAAATGTTTTATAACAATTTACAAGTCAGTGCACTTTTAAGTTTAGTCAGTGTTACCGCATGTGTTACAAACGTGACACTGTAGCTTAAGTTGATACTAATTATCTAAGACTATAAAATCTTAATTGGCGACAGATGCAAAGAAAAACAAAATTATTTAAAATTATTACATCACAAAGCCGCCATAAGCGAAAGATAGAATCGAAATTAAAACTATTATTACTTTTAGCAGACCTAGTTTTCTATGTTGGGTTCTAATTTCAATTTCTTCGGGACTGGTTTTAAATTACCGTGGAAAATTCTTCATCCTCCATAAAAAACAAACTGATTTTGGCACTTAAATTTTAGAGCAAAAATAAAAAGTAACAAAGTAACAACTCATATAGAGTTCCAGATGAGCAATAAATGCAAATAATTCAAAGTATACTCGTAGGTACTTTTATTTATCTGCTACTAAGAAGGGCTTAACTAATGTAGAATATTCTGCAAAATAACATACCTTCTAGTGCCAGAGGATCTTGAAACCTGCCGAAAAGTACAGTGGACAAATCGGCGTACAAATTATCTGGTTTTTATGTCATCTTACCAGTAGAACTACAACAGTTTCTAAATATATTGAGCCTCTGGCTTCACATTATCTTTAGGGGATTTCAAAAATTTTGGCTACACCTCTAGATCCCAAAAATGGTAGAAATTGTGTTCATACCAAAAGTCGGTAAAATTAGCCTTCTTTCTATTAATGCCATATATATTTAGATCTTCTGTCTTCCTTAATATCTTGAAACAGCAAACAACATATGGTCACACTTTTGGCACGAACAATTTAGCGACTAAGTTGTTTGAACTTATTTGGCATCGAAAATCTATCGATTGACCCTTTTGTCAAGTAGTCTAAAATTAGCTTTAGGTAAAATGTATTGTCTACTGAATGAGTTTTAGAAGAAGCAATAAAAGCTACAAATAGATTGGATTGTGGATAGTGTGTACATTAATACACACTAGATATGACATCATTGTATTTTCGAGGTACAATGCACTCCCCTTTTGCGTTGTGTATCTGTATAGATGGTAATGGTGTTGTAGATACTTTTTAAACCAAATATACTTAGATAGCTTTCTGATTGTAGCAAATTTCCTAGTTTTCTGTTTACTTCAGAGGAACAGGTAGGTCAAAATGCGTATAAGATAATATCGGATCGACCTTGTGAATAAACTTTAAATTTATTAATCACTATAATAATAAAAAATTGTGGTACAATCGAGTGTATACTAGTATGTTCAGTTTGCAAACAGATAAGCAAAATAGTAGGAACGATTATGAGTGCCTATTTTAATCGTAAAAGTAATAAAAATAAAAAAAATACAAAATTTGCAATCCGTTCGGAAAGGCCCCATTCCACGGCTTTTGTTCCATTCCACATAAAGTGGAATTCCAAATGCAATGTACTACTATTTAAAACCTACTATAAGCAAGCACGAAAATAAGCTGGAAGTGTCATTTATTTAACGCTTTAAGTGCAGGCGAAAAGCGCATAGCCTAACTTACTTAGGTGACGCTGCAGTTCGGGTGAACCTGGACCTCCACTAGCAAGCCCGGCCCTTAGCTAACTGCATCCAGCTGCGCACTTCAAGTTGGTTGAGTTCCCCTTCTACTACCGCGCGCCGCCTAAGTCGAGGTCTTCCTCTACTGTGTTGTCCCTCCGGGTTAGATTCGAAGACTCTACGGGCCGGAGCATTTGTGTTCATCCGCTCTACATGTCCTAGCCATCTCAAACGACTAAAGCGAAGTTTTTTGGTTTTTTTTTTAGCCTAAAGAAACAGCGATCGGCAAGAGTTTATTCTTCGTTTCCTTTCTGCTGAGATGTTGTTGTCAGAGTTTATAGCGAAGCTCAAAGTTATAGCTGTCGATTGTGGCGTTCTGTCCAATTCATCGATTTTGTGTGTCACTTCTTGTTGACAGCATATACTTGGTTTTGCCCTCATTTGCAGTTAGGCCCATTTGGGCAACTTCCGTTTCAATACCAGGGAACACACTATCGGTGACAGCCCCATGCGTTCTGTTAATAATGTCAATATCGTCAGCGTACGCTAGAAGTTGCACAGACTTTTGTAAGATTCTTCCCCTGGAGTTGACTTGTTTCGCACAATTCGGCTACTATCCTAAATTCAACCAAAATGTGCATTGTGACTGCACATCGCATCCGTGCTGCAAACACACTATGCTTTCAGTATGCGACGCGCATTCTGTTGCGTTGTAAATCATGACGTTTAGGAATGTTTTACGCACAATTAATTTTTTGGAAATCTGAAACAATGTGTAATAAATTAATTGAAACTCAGATAATTAATCATTTCCTAAACAATTGTGGTGCTGGTGACAACCGAATATTCACGAAATATATTTTAAAGCTAATCCAAAAAGGGTAGCAATAACAAATACCATTTGCATCGTGTTAGTTCACGATGCTCTGTTTGCTTTTGTTTGCGCAGTGTATTCGTTCACATTGCATTTCGGGACGTAATGCGATGTGTCATAATTTTGTGTTTGCATTTAGGAATGGTTGCTGATTCACAAAGCAGGCAGTACTGCATTTAAGAAAGCACACTTCTTTTAAGTATGATGTCAAAGAAGTCCCATGACAGCACGTCAACTGGTCTAAATCCTTTTTTGACATCAAAGGTATCGGTGAGATCGTTACCGACCTTGATAGAGCGGCGAGTATTCTCTAACGCCATCCTACACAGGCGAATGAGTTTGGCATGGATGCCAAAACTAGATATAGCTCTGTATAGCTCGTCTCTATAAATGCTGTCATATGCGGCGTTAAAATCGATGAAAAGATGGTGGGTGTCGATTTGGGCTACTTGGGTCAGGATCTGTCGAAGTGTGAAAATTGGATCGACTTTCTTGGTCTGAAACCACAATAAAAGGGGCCGATCAGGGTGTTGACGAAGGATTTCAGTCGTTCACACAGTATGTCAGATAAGATCTTAAGTTGACTAATACGTCTGTAATTAGCGCAATTTAGGGCAAATTCATGTGGTTCGGGCAAACGATACTGAGACTCCATTCATCAGAGATGAGTTGGTGTATGCTCTCTACCAAGTCACCTCTAGCTGCTGTGAACAACTCGGCCTGTAGGCTATCAGGTCCAGCAGCTTAGTTGGATTTAAGCTTGTACATTGCTATCCTAACTTCGATCAGTTGGAAGAAAATTTTGCCTATCATCGTCCATGTTGAATGATTCATTCTGCCTGATAGCACGAGGTAAGTCTTTGTCGCCGTTATACAGTCTACAGAAGAAAATATTCCATATTTTCAGCACCGATTGCGATTCTACTACGAGGTGTCCTTCTTCATTTCTAAAGGCTTCAGTACGGGTCCTGTTGGCCTGACATGTTCTTTTGACCTAGTCTTAAAACTTCCGTACATTATTCCTGGAGTCTTATCTTTCAATATCTTCGATCACACAATTCTCTTGCTCTTGTGTTGGTGAATTTAGCCTTGATGTGGATTGCTATATAGCTTAAGACATCTTGCCTAAGTGTGTCGCGTATGACAAATCCACATCCGAATAAGCGCTGTTTCTGCTCTTTATAGCAATCACCGTAGTCGATGTCACAGTTTTACAGTTTTTCATCCTTTTTTTTGCCCAGCCCATCCCACCAGGCGGTGATGTCTGATTTATAGCAGTCTAGGGCCACTGCTGATTCTTCGGCTGCGGATCCAAACGTCGTTGGTCGTATTTCAATTGCTGGGGTCGTCAACAGTAGAATCATCATTATCCGAGGCTTGTGTGGGTTGTTCCACCGAACTAGATTGGTTTTCCGTGGTCGGTCAGTAATCCACTTCGGAGATATGAGTGCTGTCGTTGGCCCATGAAAGTTTCATCCACCACCAACTCTTTTCCAACATCCTTGCTCAGTGCATAGTTTACACAAGGAAAATACTCACGAAAAAAAAACTTTTACAAAAAATAGAACGAATAAAACAGCATAAATTATTCTGTATTATAGATACATATACACATCTATTACGTATAAACACCAACCTGCTATACATACTTTAGGAATGTTGCTAGAAATGTGGTCAATAGTTTGAGGGATTCTTAAAAAATCGTATCAAATTATTTTACACTCTTACCCAACAACCTTGCGTGAATTTATAGCTGTTAAAAATAAATTCAACAACTTAACTTATGATGCGTAAGTAGATATGTACTTGCACCTTTGCATTATAATTTTACAAATATCTATCCATATCTAATTTGTGTAATAATTGGTGCTGATAATAAATACCTATTTGTACTGTTGAAGAATATTCGGTCAATAAGGGACAATAATTTGGTATATTTCTGGGAAAAAATACAAAATAATTACGAGTAGGTATGTCATTTTCAAACAATCACATTGAGGCACAGCCATATCTGAGTTAAATTATATTTTGGCTAAATTGCTCATCCAGGTCTGTTAACTTATCAAATTTAACCAAACCGTTTCGGCTATCGCTCTGATTATACAATATTGATTGTCTGTGTCTCTGGTTATGAATTTGTTATTACGTGTATATGTACATATGTGTATTTGGGGATTTCCCATCTCCTAACCCCAAAGGTACGTCAGATTTAAAGTTAAGTAGGTATCAAAATTTTATGTAAATATATAGAATTGCAGAATTTAGCGCAAGGAAATTGAGCTAGGTACATGTTTCAAAAGACGCATATTCGTTGTGTTTTTCGTTCTGGCTATTTAAGTAAATAATACTACTCTACACATACTGGTATGATAAGTACTCATGCTATCTAATTCATACCAATCAATCAGTCAGCAATCCATTATTTTTATTTTCATTATACAATCTCAATCGCTAAAATAATGGTGGGTCAATTACACTGTTGCTATACACAAATATAGATACGTACATTTATTTGTCATGAATTTTTTTATTTTTTTAAATTTAAGAAAAATTGTGTATTGGTTAGTTTTTCTTCAATAATCTGTTAAAAATTATTTTCAAAAATATCCATTAATTGGTGCTAAACAGTTTGTATGTTGCATATCAGAGAACATCGCCTGTAATTTACATACACACATCCGAAGAAAGACTTCGATATCGATCCGAAATGTGACACAAGAAATATTAAACATGGTATCCAGTCATTTAGGCCACATTTGACAATCATTCTGTAGATTACATATTCTTATGTAGGTACATACTTAGCATCTAGTAATACAAAGATTGATCAAAAGTATGACATCGAACTAACATCAAAAACATATTGCTTTCAATAACATTAAATCCTTGTACAGAGATTCGAAATTAATACGCTTTGTTACCCTGTCTTTGGACAGGAATGGAATTTGAAGAATCATTAGGCTGTTCGCTATCACTATCTGCAGTTAAGGGCTGGCCACAAGGAGGAGTCCTCTCCCCTATCTCATAGTTACATGTCATCGACAATTGACTGATGACTTAGCGATCCTTATTAGTGGTAATAACTACAAGTGCTAGAACGGCCCGACAAAGAAGGACTCTCCATCAATTCTTGCAAGACCGTTCAGTTGCCTGTTACGAAAAGGAAACTGGTGAAGCATTATCAAAGGGAACACATTAGTCTATAAAAATGACGCGAAATACCTCGGGGTAATCTTTGACAAACAACTTAACTGGAATTCGGCATGTGGGACAGTAGGCGCCTATACGGCAGACGTTGGGGTCTCAGTCTCAAAATGATGCACTGGTTGTACATAATGATGGTGAGACTCATTATTTCGATCGCGGCCATTATCTGACTGCTGAAAGTTTTTGAACGGACAACGGTTTATATGGGCGACAGACTGCTGGTATTGATACCATGATATAGTAATACCATGTTCTATACCACGTGTCTGTCACTCCAATACCACGTTAAAAGCTACATAGTATACCACAAAATATACCACGTTCTTACTGACTGCAGCGCCACTTTCTCTCTGTTGGTGATTCTTCGTAGTTTCTTCGCAACGAAGAAGTATATCCTCAAGTTTGGAAAATGGATTTAAAGAGGACAACATTTTATCTAAACTATTTCAATAATATACTAGATCCGAAAAAAAAAACAAATTGGGCCTTCAAACTGGAAACATTTCATCGAAATTAATTTGTTCATAGGAAGTTTCAAAAGTAACCCAATCAATGACGTTACATTAAATTCAAAAATTCATGCATAAACGTCAAAGTATACTACAAAAATTAACGTGTACTATGAAATGCAGTCTGTCAGCGGTTGTAGTATTCACTATACCATGGTATCAATACCAGCAGTCTGTCTCCCACATTAGATCTACAAAAGTTTCGAAGAATGGCCTGTCTCTTTATTATAGGTATAGGTACCATGCGCACTTGCACAACGGCAGTATTAGAGGCTGTTGTTGGGTATCACCCGTATAAATCTTCATTAGGATGACAGCTGCTAGATGTGCTATTAAACTGCAGTTAGTATACAAGTAGACCTGAAAATATTTGACTCAATTCCCAGAAGGGACATGTTTCGTACTATTTATGAGATTATGGTTAAGGAATACATAGTGTTAGGGAGAGTTACTTAAGGTAGAAATATTTGACTCTTAACACTGGTCTAATGGACCGTTCCGGTATTATACTCTAGAAGCCTGGTCTGTTTTACTCACAGATCGAAGATGGAACTCGAACTGGCGTCTTTGAACTCAAGAGCAAAGTCTCGTTAGATATGGGAACATGTCCTTCTGTGTTCCAGGCTGAGATCCATCCCATTGTTATCTGCGCTAGATGCTATCTTCGAAAAGGTATTAAGGGCTAGAATACATATCTTTGAATTAATATTGCAATACAAAATGTCAAAGAAAATAATCATAAATATAAAGTTAAGTACTAATTAATCTGACACCAACATGGAAGCAATTCAATAAAAATTCGGTATAACGACGTATTCAGTTTTTAGGTATGTATTAAAATATGTCTTATCGCGTGAACATTACATGTACTATGTAATTACTTTGACTAACTAATTAACAGGTGATTACACTGATTTAAATTGTAAGATGAAATTAGACTGATTGCTCTTGTTGTAGCGGATGTAATTAATGATATAAAAAAAAATAATTGTTTTATACATATAAAAGATAAGACGAATGAAATAGGGTTTGTATATGTCACACTTCTTGCGAAGGGAAGAACAATAAAGTGCTGAATCGCCTATAATTGCTGTTACTGTTGCTTGTAATCTTTAAGTTTGCATACATCACATTCAAAGCTTTTTGGAAACGAATCTCATGAATCATGTCGAGCACGTGCACATAATTTCTATAATGAATTCTTATTTAAAAGATAACATCGCCATTAAATGGGGGAATACTGGAATTTCAGTTGTTGATTAATGCCTTCTTAGTACCCAGCTTCGTTACGGATTTTCCTTGTTTGATTATTAAGAGTAATATTCTCCTTTTACTACATGTGATTGTAAGTTAACAGTTTCTGTATTTTTTTGAGTTGTGACGTTCAAAAAATTCTACGACAAATTAATGAGAGTAAAAATCCACGAACCTCATTTAGGGAATACATACCTATTATGATTTTCGTCCTTCACTATGATTATAAAGAGTTTGCAGGATTGACTGAAAAATATCTCTAAATACATAGGTCTGTGTATAAGTAGTTGTGTATGGGTGCGATCGGATTCCACACTTAAGTTAGGTTTTCCCTTATTTTCCGAACGACTACCTAGTTAGGGCCTTCAAAGTACCATATGTTTTTCATTTTGCTTTGTGAAGAGAGAGACGTACATCTAAACTTTACTGAATTTATTTACAAAATTCAGAGTATGTTGAGGCTATAAGTAAGCCACAGATGTGATAATATTGTAAATATTAATTAGAAATTTAGAATTCGAAGCAGGATTGATCTATTCATGGTAAATAATCTATTGATCCTATCGCCTATCGCCATTGCGCGCTCTGAAAGGAGCACGCTCTAATTCATTTAAGAAACACGATTGATTGCAAAATTGAAGATGCTTTTGGTCTTCTTAAACACTGAAATAGGGTTTATACTTACACAAATAAAATATTTATTTAAAACAAAGCTCGGAGCGCCATTTCAATTGTTTTAGATTTTGTTTCTTTACTGATTTACCTCCTGTCAAACGTCAAATTCATCGTGATCAGGATGCTCAGTCAATTCATGCTAAGCTGATAGAGCGAAGAAACACGAATTGAGTGTTCTGAGCGCTGTGAACTAAAAAAGAAACACAAAGATTTTTTTTGACAACTCAGGCTCTACTCTAAACAAAAAAAGAAAAACGCCTAATATCATTGAACCAATGACCAGTGTTCCAATAGCAATCTGAAGTTAGCAGCGGTGAGTTTCGTATAGATTTAATTTTTAACAAAAAAATTTAACAATAATGATGTTTTAGTGTCTCTTATATCACCATTATGAGTACGTGCTCCATTCGTACACAAGTACCTTGACTTTGGCACAATAAGGGTGACAACAGCTTATGTCATCCATCGAATGCGTACTCTTCCATTACTGCTAGTTAAGATTTTACGACTCTAGAAATAACTATTACAAATTAGCGTATCCAGAGAAATTTGAGACTTCCTAACGTAGAAAAAAAGAGAATTCGAGTTATCGACTTACAATTATTACAAAAACCAACAGGTCAGAAAAAATATTTTGTAGGATGTCTAGATAATTTCTAGAACCCTACTATGTAGACACTAAACTAATAAAATGCAAAGGTTTTATTCCTACAATCAACGGAGAATTGCATAAACTTTTGTAATCAGTCTCGAGTTTATTTGCTCAATTTATTTTGTTTCCTTATAAGATGTAAGGTTGGTTTAGTTATAGAGACGTTTAACACAAATATAAGTTTAATAATAAGCAAAGAATAAATAATGTAATATAAGATATAAGTGATAGAAGATATAGAACAATTAAAATAGATAAGAAAGCCAAGTACTATATAACAAGTCCTATACTTTAGAAAATAAACAGGGCATAATTAGTATCTTTTTATAGCTGCCTCGAAAGTGTTTTCACACTTCGGTAATAATTGATTAAATGATTAGTATTACTAACAAGTTTATTAAGCCTTTAAACGAGATAATTAAAATGCAGTTAGATGTGTTTCTTGATCTAAGCGATCTAGAAGTGAAACGTACCATAAATAATGCAGAACTGGATCACAAACTCAATGCAAAGTTCAATAAAAAGAAGGAACACCAGAGGTACTCTGGACTGATAAATTACATTTCCGTTGTTAAATATAATGAATAATTCTACTTAGATAATGATAGCCAAATCAAAGAATTATTCATTGTAATATCCAACAACGCTGTTAGACTTAGCGATTTACCGGACGAGCTATTCGAAATATCTGGAGACTCGTTTATGTACATAGATTTGGAGTGGAACCAGATATATGATTCCATTTTTTAATTGAAAACTCCAAAATTCCTTATGTTGCCCAAACTACTAGACGAATTGGAGCATGGTTGCAACGAAGTTATCTGAATTGCTGGAGAAAACATTGGAAACAGGGACAATCAAGACGAGGAGATCATGTCATGGTTTTCAAGTCCGAGTTAAAGTACGTGGGCATTATTTTCGACGCAAGATTATTTTTTAAACAATACTTGCAGCATTCAGTTGACAACACAGCCAAGACTACTGTTGTACTGCCAAGAATGATGTCAAACATCGGGGGAAGAGTTTGAGCATCGATAATTACCTATACCTACAGATTCTTAATATGCGCTGGAACGAAATAGGACCGAAATCTGCTGGTATGGTGCTAACCGATCTTCTTTCAAAAGAAGCATAGGAGAAGCATCTTACCAACAGAACAATGGCAGGATAATTACTCAATGACCACCAACGGTAACAAGTTTGCAGGGAAGAGTAATGGGATCACTCCGATAAAGGAAATGGGCGTTCAAAGTGATCCCCATAACGGACATTTGAATCAACAGAAAGCATCTCTACAAACTTATTTGTTCAACCTGGCTGGATGCAAACGAAGATGGGGAGAATGTTATGATTAACTGCCTGCGGTACAATAAAAATCGACGTCTACTGATGGAGATATTGATGGATGACTTAACCTTTGACAACAATACCGTGAAAATTTGTGACGCAATTAGTAACATTACGGCAACCATTATAATAAAACACTGCCGATAGCAGCGCCAATGAAACGTAGTGTAGGTGGCAAACACGAGCGAGACGATCAACTAAAGCTGGGGTTCAATTCGTCCAAATGCTTGACGACTGACGACAATCCTTTGAAACCAAAGGGTAGATATCCGACATAGATGCTTGAACCGGTGCTTGAGTATCTTGTGGAATATCATCACAGTATCAGTTAGTATTGAATGACTTTCGGTAAAAACATAACTAACACATTTTGATCCAACTTTAAACCAGGATACAAATATAAAAATACAAATTTTTGGTACGAAAGGTTCATGGGACCCAGGGCCTAGTATCTCTCAGCCATTCGTGTTGTGCGTGTTATATTCTTTACACGAATGGAAGGGGCCTACTGTTTAATGACGTACCCGGAGGCCAATTTTTGTTTTGAGAAGATTTTTCATTGCAGTTATGCTTTCGGATGTTTGTCAGATGCTCGTGAGAGCTGAGCCGTGAAATAAATTTAGGTGTTGTCTATGTCTGGGGATCCAACCTCGAACCCTTCGCTCCGTAATACAACGCTCTAACCACTTGAGCCACGGCGCCCACAAACTAAGATAATCCACAAAAAGAAGTCCAAATCAATATTCAACCAATATCTTGTCCAATTTAAGGACTTCACCGAGACTTCACCAATTTAAGGGCCAACCACAATAGACTTCAGTAAGCCCACACCAGTTTAATGAAATGTCTTATTACATGGAAACAATATGGCACAATCATAATAGAATTATGCTCGGTTTCGTCAAGTTTTTGTTAACTTCTGTGTGCTTACGGATATTTCAACTCAAATAGGAGATTCAGTACGAAAATTTGACAACTGATACAGAAAAAAGTTGTGAGGCCTTGAAAAATAGAACTACAGTCAGTTAGGTAAGAACTAGGCTAATTGGAGATATTTAATGGTCCAGGCCTAAGTTCACACGGAACTGTAGCGCCTCTTAAATAATGAAGTAAGTTTTTGGGTTAAGCATTGTTTCATAGTACCTATTGCATATGCAGGTCTTAAGCTGACTCCAGCACCTAACTTGGCTAAGGAAAATAATTAGTTTAAGTTATTCCTATGTTGGCGCACTTTATTTAAGACCAATGATCGCTTAATATTTCCATTGGATAGTATGCCCTAAAAAAAAACTCGCAAAACACTACACTTTATCGATTTATTCCGCTTTACTTTCCGAACTTGACAAAAGCCTTGTTCGAGCTTGTAAACTAAGTTCAATTTATTTTACACACTATTTTTGCAATGCTGACAAAAGCTCTATAATATTATACCATATAAAAAATGCACTGCAGATGTAAGACAATCAAAGGTTTTATACAATTTATTTGAATTTTTTTTCAGGGTGCGGGAATTTACGGACTTTCAGAATTTTCACTTTCATCTAGTTGATTATTTTATATTCGTCGGTATGCTAATTTTATCTGCGTCAACTGGAATTTACTATGGATTTTGCAGGTATTCTTAGAAATAAATACAAAACAATTTTGTACATGTTTTATGTTTTATTTTAGAAAAAACATTGATCTAGAAGCGAAACAGACAAAAGAGGCGAAAGAGGCGAAGGAGGCAAAAGAGGCGAGAGAGGCGAAAGAGCCGAAACTTAGGAAAAAACTCTCAAAATTGAGTTTTGGATCGAAAAAACTCAGTGAATATCTGCTGGGTTCAAGGAGTCTTTCAACATTTCCAGTTGCCATGAGTCTTATTGGAAGGTAAGTCAAATAATGACTAGAGATTCGAAAACCTAAATACAGGACTGGGCATACTACAGAGCATACCTTTCAATGGTTTTTCCTTCAGCTCTATTGATAGATTTTATCTCACTGTTTATTAAGTATTGCCTAGTTCTGTATCTAACCTTAGGTTTTTCTTGCAATTTTGTGTATTGCTGTAATGACGTTTCTAAATATCAACTGTCCGAAAAGAAAAATTTTGAAACAATGGCTTTTCTTAAATTTTAATTAACAATAGACTTTTAAAACTTGAGCAAAAATAAAAATAAAAATTGTAATTAGAATTTTCTATACATGTAAAAAGCAATACCAAAACTACACAAAATGTATAGAAAAATTCTAAGTTGAAAAAAAAAAAAAAAACTCAAGTTTTCGAAACTCAAGCCATTACAATTTATGTTATAAATATTCTTTTTGACTCAAGTATTATTTACTCAGTTACGTATCAGGTGTAACGGTCCTAGGAACACCAGCGGAGATCTACAATTTTGGCACAGAATACTGGCTAACTGTGATACCAGTTCTGCTAATGGCTTTAACTGTCTCGACGGTCTATCTGCCTGTTTTTACCAGACTAAGAATCAGTTCGTCATATGAAGTACGTATAATTGTCACTTAATGGTGTATGTATGTATTAATTTATCATTGACTATCAGCAAAAAAAAAAAGAAAAGAAAAATACTAGATAGATAACTTGATGGACTTTGGATCTTTAAATTAGACATCATTGTTATTTTGTCGTCATTGTCGTCACTTGTAGACAATAGATAGCAATTCTATTTCAGTTAATTAATTTTTATGAAACGAATTAATTTAAACTGACAGTAGTTCAATTGGATATACTCTGTGCAGTTTAAAAGGTATCTTTTGATATATGTACGCACATAAATACACTGCGATGGGTAATACATGTTTTTAACGAATTAATGTGGAACATGCATACATACATTACATCTCTGGCTGAATCTTATCTACATGTATGGTATACACTCAATGAATTTTTATTCTTTTAGTATTAGTTATAGTTACTTTATAGTAACGCAGATTTGTTGATTTATTTGGTTGAAAATGATAAACGAATCAGTGAACTATGGACTGAGTAATTAGGTAGTTATTGTACAAATAAACCACGTTTATAAAAAGGATTGCAATATTCATAATCGGATAGATGATGAAATAGCATTATTTGCATACACTTGCTTCTATATATTGTATCCTACATCTATTATTTGTTAGCTAAACATAGTCAATTTGTAAGTAAATTCATTGAAAAAATTTACTAACCTTCATAAACTTGATACAGTGTATTCTCGAATTCGCTTTGTATCTTTCATATAATGTTTATTTGCATTTTGACAATAATACAAGAAAAATACTTTACCCTAGCTCTTTCTCTAATCCAGTTTCTCTGACGAATCTATATTTAGTAATTGGCCAGATATTTTATTCTTTTATGGGTCATTTGATGATTTCTTTAAATACTTTTATTTTTAGGTTATGCTGACCTATTTCACAGAATCGTTAAGGGTTCTGCTGCCTTTTATTTTGTCAATACAATTATTGCTTTATTCGCTCTATTATTTTTGTTCATTAAGTTAAGTTTGTGCAGTAATTGGCCCACGAACTTAAGACCCAAGCCTAATGGACTACAGTGGGTTTAACCTTATGTCAAAATTGAACGTAAGTCACCCATAATGAACTTAAGAAAACTTCACAATCCGTCAAATTGTTTACATTCGATTTGGTTTCAGTGCAGGGAAAAAATGGAAAATGAACAAAACAATCAAAGTAATAAAATTATTGGAATTAAAGTATTTCCAAAATTGTATTCTGAATTAATTTACCATTCCTATGTCTGTTTTCCTTTTTGTATCAGCTGTCAAATTTTCGTACTGAATATTGGATTTGATTGTGACTTTCCGTGCGTCCACAGAACTTAACGAAAACTTGACGAAGTCGATCATAATCCCATTATGGTTGTGCTATACTGTTTTCACGTAATTCACTAAGCTGGCGTAATCTCACTGAAGTCTATTATGGTTGGTCCTTTAGACCTTATAAAATGGGCATTCAGAGCCTGGATATTTGTAGCTGTATGACTATTGAACATTATTTCAGTTACTATTTTATCTATTAAGATTGATTTGGAAGTTCATTCAGAATCTCATGAAGAAATTCTTTATAAAGCTGAATTTCTTGATACTACCATTGTATATACATAAATCTTATTTAGATCTTATTTATGTACATACATAAATAAATGTTGGATTTATGTACAATGGTTCTATGAAAAAATATGCGCTACCATCTAATGTATTGGCCAGTCAGCTGTGGGAACACAAACAAACCTATGCAATTAGAACAAACCAATCCCTAATCTCATTATGTTCATGCTTATATCCATCGAAAGCAGCACAATGGACCGCCTCTGGGCTAAGTGCATTTTCCCATCGGGGGCCGATCTTAACCATATCCACCGAAATGTACTTTGCACATTAAGGGAAGGTCCGTCCAGTGCCTTAAATATCACGCCTTTGGAAAGGGTTCAAAATTGATACTAATATTGACGGTATAATTCTATGTATAAACCGAATTCAGTTTAACCCTTTAAACAAAATTGAACGGATCTTCCCAAATACTATGAAAATGGCGAGTCTCCTTTTTCGACAGAGTTAGTAAGGATCCTTAAACATTTAAATATTTTCCAGGGAGCGATTCCAGAAATTATAGTAAACTCTCCGGCTCAAGTGATTAGTGCGGAGCGAGGGGTTTGAGGTTCAATCCATAGACAACACCTAAAATTTACAAACATCCGAGAGTATAATTGTCAAGATAAAGCTTCTCAAATTGCCCTTTAGAAACGGCATTAAACAGTAGTTCGCTTCTAGTCGTGTAAAGAATATAACACGCACAAGAAGACTTGTGAGAAGCTAGGCACGACGAATTTCAATCCTTTAGTCCTAATGTCACATTCTGTTGGATTCCGGTACGTAGTAGCTTTATTCAATGAATTTTAGAACAGAGTAGAAAAACGTTAGACAAGTTAGAACAGTCAGTCATACGTCAAATGAAGTTGTCAAAACAAATTGTTGCTAAGTTTACGTTTGTTTATATCGGAAAAATCAAAATATTTTGATATTTTGCAAAGGGATTAATTAAAAATACTCTATCGTAATATTCGGTATCAATTAAAGTAAATAAAAACTTATTTGAAATGAAATTTACAAAACTTAACAAATTAATGACAACAAAACTATGACAGCTGATTTTGACAGTTTTCACGAATCTGTTCTAACTAAAAAGTAAGTGCAGAAAATCCTGTTCTAGAACAACCTCATTGAACAAGAATCAGATCAGTTCAGAACAGAAAATTCCTCATTGAACACTAAAAAGTTGCACTTTTCTGTTCCGAACAGTACAGAACAACCTCATTGAACACATCTAGTGTGTTCACGGAAATATATAAGAAATATGATATCTAACAGGAAATGGCTCAATTAAGAATCGACCACTCAGTCCTCACACCAATGAGATTCCTTAAATTCAACCTTATATCATTCTGCATTTTGATAAAATTATGGCTATAGAAAAGAAAAACAAAATAACTTCTTAGACAGACTTAGCTGATCGCATTTGACATTTCTGATGCGGTATCATAACAGGCTACAACTTGTTGTGAATGCAGCAAAGTAGTTTTATTTCCAATGTGAATACTTAATCTGCAAAGAACTAGAAAGGTAGTATTTTTACATGTTCTTTCAACAAATTGTCAGAAAATGTATTAAAAGTCATTCTACAGTTAACGTCAAACTTGGGATGGTTCAGGCAGGTCAAGAAAAATTGTCAAATACAATCGAAAAAGTTTATCTTCGAGAAATCCCATATCGGGAAACATAATGGAAATATGAGTAAGGCTGCAGTCTTACTATGTATATAACCTAACCTATAATTTGAAAAAAATTTTTGGGAAAAACATTTCATTTCGTAAACTTTGAGCCTATGGCATCGCTATGTTGAATGTTTCGATACGTAAATGTATACCTAGTGGAACAGATTTTGTTAATCTATTAAGCTTTCTAATGCCTTGAGTAGGAACGAGGTGAGGCTTATCGGCTTTAAGTCTTTGGGACTCGTATGTAAAGGTTTACCCACTTTGGGTATGAAAATGAGCTTGATTTCTTTTCAAGATCTTTGATGCGCAATTAAGGCAACCGGGAAAAATATTCTGTATCGCGGACTTTCTGCAGTATTTGGTATTAATTTTGGATCTTTGGAGGACTCTATTTCGCTACAGAACTTGCTCCAGGAGGCTCTCTTTGGATATTGTCTTTTTCTGGAAAATACTCTTGCTTGTCTTGTAGCGGTCCCGATCCGCGGAATCTTTTGTACGGTTGGGCACATTGTATATGTTCGTTCCTGGAATTCATTGGAGCTTGTTTTTGCCTCTGATTATAGAGCAAGATTTTACAAGAGCTTCTTGGGGAGCTGAAGTAAGTATTTTCACCACACAATCGATCTTTGAATGGTTTGTTAAGATTAGGAATTAAGAATCCTTTTGCTTCCGAAATCATAACAGTCGGTTCTTCTGCGGTTGGCTTTTGAAGTTTGAGGTTAAGCTGGGATAAAACAGATCATTCTATGATCAGAGAATGTAACTGTATGAAACACTTTTCAGTCTTTGACTACCGGAAACACAGAGTTTAGTGTCTAAGTTACGTCATCCAAAACCTTTTGTCGGTTTCTCGTAATGAAAGTGAGTTCTGAACTTATAATTTACTTTAGTAAGGTAAGATTTCTATAGTTGCAAAAATAGTAGTTATCTCGAATAGATACATACTACTAAGTAAGTTAACATATTTCTGACAAAAAAGTATCTATCAGTTTTTATTTTTACTTCATTTCAGTACTTAGAATTGCGTTTCAGCTCTGGAATACGGAGTTTTGCCTCATTTTTGTTTATTGTGGATGAGGTAATGTACAAATCCTTTATTAAACCTAACTCATACTCTGAATAATTGTAGATATTTTTCCTTCCAATCATACTATACGTTCCAGCTATTGCATTTAATCAAGGTTAGCTTAATCAAGAAAGAAAGTTAAAAGGATTTATAGATTAATAAACATAAACAATACATTTTTTTGCAGTGACTGGGCTTAATATACACCTAATAAGTTTCATTGTCTGCGTGGTATGCGTTTTTTACACTTTGCTGGTAAGATTCGAAACTAATTTGATTTTGAAGAGAATCCCTTGAAGAGCAAGTCTATCCCTTAGGGCGGTCTTAAAGCCGTTGTTAGTACAGATGCCTGGCAGATTATGGTTATGTTCCTTTCCGTAGTTGTAATTGTAATTATAGGAACGGTTTATATCGGAGGACCTAGTGTGGTAATAGAAAGATCATCAGAAGGAGGGAGGATTATTTTTGGCAAGTGAGAGAGTAAAATATATTTTACAATCTACGAAGTATCTTAACTTTTGTGATACTTTGTTTTTCAGCATAAATCCATCACCATATGAACGACACACAGTTTGGAGTGTTGTGGTCGGGGGATATTTTTACTGGGTAGCCTTCAACTCGGTAAATCAAACGATGGTGCAACGCTACATTTCACTGCCGACTATGAAAAAGGCTCGGATATCAATTTGGTTGTTTGCCATAGGAATATGTATGTTTGTGTCAATTTGCTGCTTTGGGGGACTCTTGATCTTTGCCTATTATCATAGATGTGATCCCAGCACCGCTGGGTTGATTCACGTGAGCATACCTAAATTCACATATGTATATAAAGTGTTATATAAAAGCTGGTCTTAATTTATTTTTTCAGGCTGACGATCAACTATTTCCTTTGTATGTGATGCAGATTGCTGGCCATCTTCCTGGAATTCCTGGTTTATTTATTGCCGGTATATTTGGCGCTTGCCTGAGTTCTCTGTCGGTTGTTTTAAATTGCTCATCGGCAGTTTTGCTAGAGGATATCGTCAGGGGGTGTTTCAAAATTAAGCTTAGTGAAAAAGCGGCAACGATATTTGTCAAATCTAGTGTTGTTGTCCTTGGAGTAATCGCTTTACTATTAGTTGTGGTTTTGGAGAAACTCGGAGGAATTTTGGCTGTTGCTACGTCTTTATCGGGCATAGCAGCTGGAACTACTTGTGGTATATTTACATTGGGATTGCTAATACCATGGAGTAATGTGAAAGGTGTAACAACTGGAGCTATTGCTGGTTTTATTACAGCTGGAACTGTGTCACTTGGATCGCAGTATTCCATAGCGCAAGGACTGCTTGTTCCACAAAAACTTCCAGTTTGGATGGACGAATGTCCAGCACACTGGAATTTTTCAAATCCAACGCCAATACCTGAGCAGTCGGATGTGTTTCCTTTGTTTCGTATCTCATTTCTTTGGGTAGGGCCCATAGGTTTGTTTACAGTCCTTATTGTTGGTACAATTGCATCATTGCTGACTGGACCAACCGAGGTCCACAAGATTGATGCTGAACTACTCTCACCAGTTATCCATAGGTTAGTTTGCTATTTAGGTTTAATTTCAATTTGCATTTATAAATTGGTTTTCATTACAGATTCCTGCCAAAGGAGTGCTTTTTACCACATTCGGCTGAATCAGCTTTATCCTTAACATAAGCCTCAATCACCTATAAATATTCATGTCTTCCTGTCAATATTGGTTGAACGGACCAAAAGCGTAATTATTTTTCTTTTTTTTTTGTTATCCAATTATTTTATGTATAAAATGACTTTTTACAGCAGGATACTGGAATACTAAAAATAATACATTTAGCAGTTATAGATTAAATTCAAAATATGGCGTATTGTGTAGGGAATCTTTCCCAGAAATAACAATGTAATCGTTAATAGTGTGTATTTTATATTTTGTATAGCAGTTGTATATTTACTGGCCTATGTACTTCTATAATTGTATGGAATGAACGATGGTCTTTCATCACAGCATATTTTGAAAAGCAAACATTTTAAAATGTGAAAAAACAAAGCGTGAAAGGAATTTGGTCAAAGATCTTCGTACTAGATGTAATATGACAAAAATCACTGTGATATTTTTTTGGTATTGGGCATATAATAAAAAAAAAATATTAAAAAAACAAAGTATTTGATAACGAAGTTTTTACTTACTACGTATACTACAAACGATATAAGAAATGATAGAAAAGAGGGACCCATAATGACCGAAAGTTATCGAATGGACAATAGCAATGAAGCTTGATTAAAATTTAGATTTTTTCAGGGTTTTTCAAAAAGCTTATTACTGTCAGTGTGGTATTCTGTTAGAGTACCTAGATTTATATAATATGGTTATTATTATTGTAAAATTCTATGCTCATATATAGACTAAGCGCGTACAAAGTACCGTCAGTTAAAAGTTACCAAAGCTTACCAAAAATTAGGGAAAAACATTCAATCCATTTTCGTGTATGAGTTGTACCTAGGACCAATTATATCTTTCCTGGTTTGGCTATTACTTCTAATATGAAACAAAAATGGACAAAAAGGACCAAAGTGGTCTACCGTATGCAGACGATGAACGTACAGGATTTACTGTACAAGACAAATTGCAATACATCACATCCTTAAGGAGTTTCTTGTCTGCTTTACCTTTACAGAAGTTTTGTTAATCTTTCACAGAGTGTACTGTCCTGATTTTTTTTTTGGAAAGTTCCTGAACGTACAGCATTTAGTTGTTATCCTAGGAAAACAAGACAAATTGCAATACATCACATGCTTATGGAGTTTCTTGTCTCCTTTACCTTTACAGAAGTTTTGTTAATCTTTCGCAGAGTGTACTGTCCTGAAATTTTTTTTTGGCAAGTTCCTGTTTTTTTTTTTACAAATCTGTTGGTTTATTCCTTGTAGAATAGCAAAGTACTGAATTTCTTATTGGAGTAAAACTCAGGCCTCGGGTATAAAGAGAACCCTTGCTATTAGGAAATAAAAAAGACTCAATGAACTTTTTCCGAAATTATACATTATCTTCCATAAGCCGTAAGGGCTCACAAAACACTCTCCAAAAAACCTTAGTAATGCAATTATTGATTTCCTATAAAACCTGAAGGTAATTTCATAGTTCTTCCGGAAATTCATTTTCTTGAAGTTCAGATCCAGTAGTCCATTTACTTCTTCTTTCCGTAATATTATACAACACCCCTAAGGGGTACACCAGGAGTATGTCGAATATTTTTTCCTGATTCCATAGACTATTTCTACACAAAAGCCATACAAAGCATCTGGTGGGAATACGGAACGATACTCTCATTGAATTCCTACTGCTAATCGTTAGATCCAGCTTTGAACTAAGATACATTCCAATAACGCGAAGAAAAGTGCAGTATTCATACCTAAAGACGGCTGCTGATCTTCTTCAGACCCTAAGCCTTTCAATTCAATCAGTTTCAATTCAGTGTTTCTAAAGGTAATGCAAAATGTTATTAATCTCGACGATTAATCGACAGTAAGAGCTTTGCATCAAAAGAGATTGTGCCTTTTTGGACTTGTGCTAGCCTGTTCACATCTAACGACACATCTTTTAATTCATTAGAACTGCGGCTGATACCAAAGGTATTGATTCACAAACTCCCAGATCCCAGATGCTTAATAGAAAAATCATTTTTGCCAATCTGAGACAAATTTTGATCTCCATAAAAACTACTTAAGGTTGTCCTCAAAGTGGAGTTCTATACGAGTACGAGTACTTCTAAACGACCTACACAATTCCGGATTTCTAACTCATGGTTATGCAGATGACTTATGTAGTTACATCAATAAAAGATAAAATGGAATCCAGTATTACAAGACGAATCCAATATGACTTGAATAAAATTTTAGAAAAAGATCCAATATAAGTGTACAAAATACTGAAGTCCACTCAGTTCCACGCCCACTTTGTTACTATTTTACTGGAAATCAAAAAAAATCATACCAAATACCTATTTAGGTATTTAAATTATCTACAACTCACCCATACATTTTCAATAGCCACGCCCACTCCGTTTTTTATCAAGAAACCGATTTCCATGAAATTTTGCATGTAACATCCTCGAACATTCATAGTTATGGTAGTAATTCAATAAAAAACGCAGTGTGCCACGCCCACTTTAGTAAGACTGCTACAAAGAAAGAAGGATAGGGTATTATGTCATCTGTACCAGATGGATTGTAACTTTCTCTATCCCAGCCAGAGATGATTAAGGAACTCAAGAAGTACGTTTAGAAACTCCAAAATTTCATCTAAAGGGTACACGCCTTTTGAAAAGCCTTTCTTAATTTAAAATTTAAGCTCTTTTGGTATGAACTTTTGACAATCGGACTAGATTGTAAGAACTGCAAAATATTGCAACCAATGTAGTGACGTATTCGTCTAGACTATCTACTAAGTATTTATGTGTAAGCCTTTCTTGGACAATCTGAAAGAAAAAGGATTAGAGAAATGATAAGTTTTTGAATGCCACACATTTGAATTTGTGAACTTCGCTTGCTTCTTCTGTAATATCAGTGGCACACACATATTCGGGTTATGTGAGTAGGGTTCGGACTTCTGATATAAAATTTCGAAGTATGTACAGAAAAAAAGCGAAGTAAAATCAAAATTTGCGAAGTAAATACAGGAAGATTGTTTTAATTTTTTTTATTTGCTATTTTTCATAAAAATTCATTTTTAACACATTTTATTATTTAAAAATATGATTGGTAACAAAAAAAAAAAAAAAAACTGAACATAAATATATTGCATCAATTGAAAATTCTGTCTTCAGTCTTAAATATTTTCATAATTTAGAGATCTAAATTGAACATTTACGATTAACTTTTTTATTTTTGGATGTATTTGCCATCAACAAATTTATATTGTTTAATACACTTTATTATATTATATGGTGGTTCATAAATTTCCCCAAGATTATTTATAAGTGATCGTGAAAACAATAAGTTTTCAACTGTCTTAACATTTGAACGATTTCTAAATATGTTTTTTTTATCAAATTCATTTCTGAGAATTTTCTTTCCGCTGCTGCGCTGCTGTGGAGTAAAACAGCCAAAGGTAACATATATTCAGACAAATTTTTGAACAAAATCTCTTCCATTTGATTACATTTTCCCATTAAGGAATACCAAAATTTAACCAAATCTTTTTGATCTACATATATTGCTAATGTTATAAAAAAGGAATGATCTCCATTCATCGTTTAATACCTCAATTGAGCATTTGTTGAAAGGAAAGGATTCAACAAGTTTTAAAATTAAAGGTAATTCTCCTTCTTGAATTTTTTGAGGGTTCAAATACTGTATTAAATTTAGTTTGTTATCGTCAAAAGAAACTCTTAGTTTGATTTGGTTGCAAAGAGTAATATAGTATTTTAAAATATTTCGTTTAATTTCCAAAATGAGAAATAGAAGTAGATCTTGGGCAAAGCGAAGTATGGGAGTAGATTTTTTTTATTTCTTAAAATCGAAGTAGATCTACTTCGATGGAACTAAAGTCCGAACGCTGGTGAGTGACAATGAAAATCGCACTGTACTTATAAACTTATATCGTCAAAGCATTTCTGAAATTGAACATTTAAGGTAAATTTAACTTATATTCGTAAACAGAGAAGTTAAATTTGAAAAGATTGCACAGAAATGCCAAAAGAACTTGAATTTTCTAGTGGAGAAGGCGTACTAAAGTCTTGTACTGTTAGGCTCTAGTGGCGGTTTTTAGGAAGCCTCTTTCGAGGTAATATATGTTTATGTATCTTACTTTAAACCTAATAGTTTCATCAAAACCTTTTAAATTTATGGCTTTCATTGATGTTATCTCAACCTCGCACTCACATCTTGTCCTTAGTTAACATTGATTAAAAAAATTGACACAAAATTACTAACTAATCAAATATACCTACATATAATTGTTCTAAAAAAATTTAATTTCAGCTTTAAATTAAACATAAAAGTAAATTACAGTTTTTACTAAACATTTTACTTCTACATTAATATAAATAATTATAATAAATTATATACTTGTAAAATTATCTATAAAAATACATTTGTTTTCATTGTGTACATACAAGTACAAGTACAAGTCTACATAATTAAATTCTTTGTTTTATTATATTACACATACATATGTATGTAAATCACTTTTCTTTTTACATAAAATTTGGCTACAGTAGTCTTTTTGGTTTTTTCAATGAGCTAGCGCCTTCCAAAATTATTATTGCTCGACGCAAAGCTGTTTGTTTAATATTATTGTTCCGTTTTAGTTTCTTAATTTCCATATCTTTATTCGAAAGTTCATTCTTTAGTTTGTGTATTTCAGATTCATATATTTGTTTTTGTTTCTGGCATATTTCAGAACATTGTATGTTTTTATCAGTTTCAGGAATTATGTTACAAATATTCAATCTTGCATTTTGTAATTCTTTTAGCATTAAATCTACATCGGAATGATCGTCTTTAATTTTTATAAACATATCGTCATTGTGAATGGTAGAATTGCAATCGGGGTCAGTCAAAAATTCTTTTGGATTTAAATGTATTTCGAATGCGTCATCAACCTCCTGTCTAACGTAGTTTTCGAGAAAAAGTTTTGAATGTTCACTTGGCATTAGATCAAATGCGTAGGGATTATCAAATCGTTGTTCAATAAAGGGTTCACATGAATCGAATGACCTATTGATGGGCGATGCAGATCTGTATTCAGAAAGGGAGTCTAAATATAAAGTAGGTATTGTGCCTTTTTTAAGTTTATTACACAAAATCTTGGTTTTTTCAAAATGGATCTGACACACAAAAATATTTTTCTTTATTAGCTCTTCTTCTTTCAGGTGACACTTTTGTACCCATAATTTATGTAATACTTTTTCTTGCGGATTGGGTAGTTTGAAATACATTCTATCTAGGTGATCTTGTCTTTTAGCTCGACAACAGGGTACACAACATTTAATACGGTAACCATATCGTTTTCTAGTCATTGGTTTCTCCATTGTGAATTTTAAATGCATAAAATGGTTTGAAGGTAGTTATAAAAATACAAATATATAAAATAGGTACACGTATACAGTCAGTTATGATTTCCCTATTTGTTTAGGTAGCAGATAGTCAGCCATTTTCAGCACTGTCCATTTTGTTCCAATCCTCACTCATTCTCAGTTTAGATACATCTTTGTCTAAAGGATGGTTTAAGTTACATCCACAAGCAGCACTGTAATAAAAAAAAAATAAGACGTAAGTACTAATGTATGTATGTATATCTACAAAAGCAAATTTCAGGGAACACATTTTTGAACTAACTTGTCATCATTCAACAGATTGGTTTTCAAACTAATAGCTTGGGATCAAATTTACTAGAGCTACGGAAAATGTTTGTCGCCGGGCTGCCAAGAAGAAGAAACTATTGAGTAATAGTGCTATTAGACCCTCCTCTATAAAAGTAGTAAAAAGTTTGGCATTGGTATGAAAGTTTCTGGACTGTCTAAGTGTAGAATTTCCCGTCTTTAGAAGTAAGTGCAGGACACTTGGGCAAAACAGGTTTAATCCTATTTCCTACAGAGGTAGTTTCATCTCCTTGAAACAGCTTGCTGAGATAGTATCGTAGATAACGTCTTGTGAGGAAGTTAACCAGATTCTACATGTACCCTATGCTATTGCCTAAGCCTCGTTACTTGTTCCTGTCTGTCCAAGCTTTGACAATTGGACAGTATTACAGAGATTCTCTGGAACAAAAAATGCGATCACATATTTTAGTCTTATAAGTAATTGAATTATTTCAAAAAGACTATGAATGTTTCTTACTTACTTAGGTGGCGCTACAGTTCAGGGTGAATCTGGGCCTCAACCAACAAGCCTCTCCGGTTAGCCCGGTACTTAGCTAACTGCTTCCAATTGCGTACTCCAAGTCGGTTGAGGACCTCTTCTATTTGTGCCGCCCATCTAAGGCTAGGTTGTCCATCCGGGTTTGATACGAAGACACTACGGGCCGGAGCACTGGTGTCCATTCGCTCTACATGTCCTAGCCATTGCAAATGACTGATGCGCAATTTTTTGACTAGGTCGATGTATAGCTCGTTTAGTTTGTCGTTAAATCTTCTCTTTCAAAAACCGTCAACGTGAACGTGGCCGAAAATTTTAAGAAGACTTTTTTTTCGCAGCGACCGAGAATATCTTCATCCGCTTTAGATAGAGTCAAAGCTTCAGCGCCATAAAGCAGGACTGGGATCATCAAGGTCTTATACAGAATGTCATAAGTTGTTTTAGATAGGGCTTTACTTCTCATTCCAGGCTTCTAAGGACATCATGATGGCTGAAGAACCTCTTCACCAACGAGCAGTAAGGAAGCAACTAGGAAAAACTCAGTATAGGAACTACGACCAAACTCCCCGTTGGGCACTAAAATGAATCCATCAATCCACCCACAGTACACATATATCAAGGTTATATATTGCGCACGTTCAAAATGGCGGAAATTGTGACATTTTTCGATTTTTCGACATATGCGCAGAATGATACGAAAATTATTGCCCGGAATATACTACCTCAATCCACCTACCTACCTATACTTACAATATTTTGTGTTATTGAAAATTAGATAAGAAATGCCATTCCGTTTATATTATATAATTATTCAATCTACATATGTACATATGTAATCGAAAGTCTTTAGTTTTTAAATCGATCTAATGTAAACTTAATGCTAATTTTAAAGTTAAAATATAAATTCTGCCTCAAGAGTAGGTATTCCAGATTCAAAGTTGGAGTGGGTGAGCTCGTTTAACAAATAGTTCAGGGTTTTACATGATTTGTATGATTTTTCTATTGAAAGATGAATTGTGTTCTGTAAATTGTAGTGAAAAATCCGTGATCCCAAGAACCGAGGCCCACACACGTACATACATACATAGAAAAAGCAGGATGTGTATTTTTTTTTTCTAAATACATATATGTGGGCTTTTTAATTGTGTTTATTATTAAAAGTCCACCTATTGAATATAAACACACAATAATGAATTTTCTATTGGATCTGCTTTGCAAACAACAAGTAAAGGATTCGAAATCAGCATCGAAAAACACGTTAATTGAGAAAGGTCACTTCTTACACACTTCCAGCGAACTCACCATTGTTATTGTGCCTCACTTGTAATTTTTCAAGAAAATGTACACAACTACAATTAACGGTTGAATTTGCTAAAATGTCTTTTCAACTCCAACAACCTGTTTGGGTATTTTAACCTGAAACCGCCGGGCGATATAAAATTTATTCAACAAATGTAATCAGCTGCACGTTAGCACACAAAGTAACAAACAATCATGCCAACATCCACCACATCAGTTCATATGAAAACAGAGCACACATATGTACATACCTACTAGCAGGAACATAGTGTTTTATGTGTATGAGTTGCGGTATGCCTACACTTTGATGGAGCTGGCATGCTCATGCTCAATGCTTGCATCGATTTTTATGTTGGTGGGGATTTTAGTTTTACCGAGAAACATAGTTTACTTCGATTTTAAATTATCTACTGAATTTTTTGTATTCTTTTGAAAAATAAAAACTGCATACAGATGTAAGAGTATGTAGGTACCTAGCTGACACATTGTTTTGAATGTTCATTCATCTCACAGTTCATTTGTCCACAACATATGTAATTATTTTTGCGGCTCGAAAACGTATTCATTTCAAATAACTTATTACAACTCCAGTAAGAGTGCATATTTAAAAAAAAGTACAAAGCAGTATCAAATTTAAATGAATAAGAATTCTAAAGGTCTATATCACAGTACAATCAACAACTGATTTACAAGAACTAATTACCGAATAGACATCTGTTAAGTGCTTTGAGATGTTTTGCACTCGACCAATTCAAATGTAAGCTTCCTCCAGTATCAATGTTTACAAACAAATAAATTGTCGTTAGCTCTGATTGAGATACATTCATCCATGGGTTGAATGCGGCTGGAACGATTATACTGTATGTATACATGTTTTAGGTGGATAGAGGAAATGTACAATAAACCGCACTTTACATCAATCTGTAGTAGAAAGTGCAATAGAATAACAATATTACACAAATCCCAACAGTATTTTATATACATTTTTCTCATGTGTCGTCCGTTAATGCACAAAAAGTATCTAAGTACATTCATTAAATCAAAATGATTGGGCAAACTGACAGTACTTCCAATATTCCAGTGCCGGTGACAAGAGCCAAAACAGGGAAAGAGCTACTTTTAGCAAAAAATGAGTGCGTTCCGACTAATACCGACGTAAATAAAGAGTAGTTTCACCGGATTTCCGGCAGATGGGGAGAAATGCATATATAAGATTAGAAGGATGTACTAAATTTTCCGTTCAAAAGGGAAATCATACATTCTTTTCCTCCAGCTCCTTATTTTTGTTTTTGAATTCTTACCTGGAAGATGTGCGTCAAAAAGGTTGGAATAACACCTCGAGATGCTAGAAGAATTCGATTAGACGGTAATTCTAGTAGCTGATTATTATGGAGACGAAATAAAGTAGCTGAAAGAATAGATATCTGAGGATCTTTGCATTAAAAGCAAAGTTAGACAAAGCTTGGACAATTCTGTGGCCAGGATTTTGTTGCTGCGGCTGTGAGCTACGAAGCGAACGGAGAATGGAAAACCTTCATCGTTGCGTCAGCTTACGTGATGATTCGATACTACCTCCACCCCAAAGGTTGTTATCGAATTCACAAAGTATTGTGACTCTCGGGAAATGGTACAACTCACATGCGCGAATTCTAATGCTCAGAATACAGTCTGGGGCAGCAGCAAGTACAATGTACGAGGAAACCATCTCGTAGACATTCTACTATCGTCTGAAATGGTTATTAACAATGTTGGTTTTCAGCCAATCTTTGTTATGGCAAGAAAAAGGGTAGGGAGGTAATCGACTTGACGTTATCTAACCGGTAGTTGAAGTCGATTACACACTGGAGAGTTGTGCCGGAAGTGTCTCTGTCGGATCATAGGTACATCGCCTTCCAAATCAAATGCGAAGCCATTACTTTGCAGGAGAGGACGAAAAACTAACTGGATACGCTTTAGAGTAGAGCAAGACAAGTCTGTCAAAACTCCTCCTAAACTCAGAACGAGATGGAAGATCGAGGATGCTGCTCAAACCCTGACTAGTATCATTACCAAATGTTTCGAGCTGACGTGTCTGGTTGTGAAAAGTGCCTGTAGAGCTCCTATAGAGTGTCCTCATGGAACCAGAACTGCAGAGACAAGGAAAAGTAGCCAGACAACATCTAGACTAGAACTGGAACCTATTCCAATCCAAACAAAAAGAATATAGGAAGTTAGTGAAGTTATTTCGGCTGTCAAAATGTGCTTCTTATAAAGATGTTTGTGAAAAGATCGAGACTCTATGTGAAACTAGTAGGTTGGTTAAAACTAATCAAACCGGAGTCACTTAGAAAACCTGACGGTACCAACACTAAGACGAAAGCAGACTCTTTCAGTCTTCTGCTGGAAACTCAATTTCCGGGTAACCAGACAACGGTCACCTGCATAGGCAGGCTAAGGCAGGTTGTACTTGATCTAAGTCTCAACAGATGAGGTTATCAAATATGCTGTAGCTGGTACTGGTGGAGTGTACCCAGCCTTGCTTCAACAGGATATAAACCAGTTGCTGTAAACTCTGAAGTGAATCTTCATTGCGTGTCTGACACTGTCATATATTCCTATACCTTGGCGTACGGTTCGAGTGGCTTTCTTTACCAAAAAATGGTAAAGATGACTACTCCCTTGCTAAGGGTTTTAGACCTATAAGTCTGTCTTCCCTCTTGCTGGAAAAGTTTGGAGAGACTAGTCGAGATTCACATGCGCAGGTCTGTACTGAGGATGCACCCTCTGTTTGAGATGTAACATGCATACCAGCGTGGAAAATCCTGTAAGACTGCACTTTAAAATCTAGTTGCTAGAATTGCCATCGGGATTTTCATCGACACAGAGTGCACTTTCGACAATGCAACTTTTTATAGCGTGTGTGACTTTGCTAGACAACACGGGGTAGACGAGACATTTATATTGTGGATCAGGACTGTGGCCGCCATGTTAGGTCAGGTGTTAACAGAGGTTCCCCATAAGGCGGTGTTTCTGTCTCCACTCTCTGCCAAAGAACGGCGTGTCTCGGTTGTACGGGAGCTTTTTGGAGTACGTTTGGCACTGCGCTAGATGCTCTGCTTGATGTACCTCCCCTTGATACTTTTATCATGGCTGCACTATCAAATAAATCTACCGTCTTAGAGGGGCTTTTGGTATAATCCGCACTGGAGTTTCGATGAATTTGGGCGACATTTATCCTACCACTCTGATTCCATAGATACGCTGTCTGATGCATTGACACCGGAACTTCGACTTCTGTGCAAATTCAGAGTCGACTTTCCTTGCATTCAGAGCTAGCTTCGGTCAGAGTCTGAGCCTGTACTGGACATTAGTCGAATATTTACGGATGGCTCCAAAACTAGTCAAGGGTCCGGTGCTGGTATTTTCGTGGAGACCGACACCACTAGAGTTCCCTACTCGTTAGGCAAGCATGCCTCTGTTTTTCAAGCGAAGATCTACCTATGTATGCTATCCTAATGGCTGTCGACTGTATTGTTAAGAATAGGTGGCAGTCAGGCTGCGCTTAACTCCTTACTTAACCCTGTAATTCGTAACTATTTCGAGCATGGAAAAACCCTTTGAATTAGGTTGCAGGGCTGAACTCTGGGTTCCAGGTCACACTGGGATTGCGGGAAAATGAGATCTCCCAAAAGATTGCTAAGCAACGCTCAGAGGATTATTTTTCAGGACCTAAACCTACGTTGGCTCAGCCTGTCTCCTTGGTCAGGGATTTCATTGGTGATTGGGTTTCCTACGAACATAGAAAAGACTATAGAAAACTTATTAGCATTCTTACGGGACACTATCCTTTTGCCAAGCATCTTAGTATGTTAGGCTTAAGAGACACCACTGTCTGTGGCTCTTGTGGAGAGGGAGACGATAGTTCGGATCATTTCTTTTGTTAATGTACTGCTTTTGCTCGGATCAGGTGGCAGATCTTCGGTTCTTATGTGGTGAGTGCTGATACTGTAAGCTCCTCATCGCTGAAGTGCATTTACGGCCTTCTCTGAAAGTTGCAGAAATTCCAGTAATTCCATACTGGATTTTGATTCCTGGTAGTACAATGGACCAGTTGCGCCTGAGTGCTCCAGATGAGTGATAATTTCTTGTGTCTCATTAGAACGTCCGTAGTCTTATCTGCTTAGGGACTTCAAGAATGACAGGGACTTTTCACAGATATCCAGGAGCATTAGTTTAGACTGCCTGCTCCATGGAGAGACATGTTACACACAATTATGTTTAGAGATCTCACCGGAGATATAATTCAGCCGATGTGACCTGACCCGAACTAAATTAAAATTGTTTAACCTTGCTACCGAGATTTCTCGAACTATTTTGGAAGTGATTTCATGGTTGAGCAAAGTCTTAAGAGCTGCCTGCACTCATATGTTGTACATACACTGACGCTTTCACTTATTCCTTACTTTGCTATAATGCTGCAAATTAGAAGTTATATAAGAAAATTATCAAACCCTAACTAAATACGAAACAAAAGTACTATGTCCATGCACTCAGTCATTCTCTATAGCCACAAAGTATTCTTGAAAAAAGGAATACCTACTACGTAGAGTAAATAAATTTAAAATTTCCATTTGCACTCCATGTTCTCAGTCCAAGCAATTACGTATGCATGTCCTTTAACATCTCAAAACAGGTTTCTTAGATAACTACATTTATCAATTATTGAAGAGAATTGTTTATAACATGCAACACGAGCATAAACACGTTTCCTTGCCACACCAACGAAACTACGACGAGCATTTCCCTTGTCGAGAATAATCAACTGACAAGAAGTAATTCCTTTCTCAGAGAAATCCTTCGCTGCCTATCAACGTTCAGTATATCCTTCCAAATAAGTGATGGAGTCCGTGACGGAATCATATAAATATAAATTAGAAATTTTTCACCTTCAAGTACAAGCTGGGTAAGGTGAGACACCGAAGAGAGATAATGCTATTTAAACGGATGCGGTTAAATATATTTTTTTATTTTTATTTTTATTTTTTTTGATGTTCCTCAGGTGAGTCAAGTCATTCAAATCATATAAGCAGCGGACGCCTTCATCTGTCTAAAGTTGTGCAATGTTTACAACTTCGAACAGATGGCCACGGGAATAAGTAAAATTATCTTGATGGAACCTTCCGTGGTATGTTTAGGGGATGGTACTGGAAGACACGTCGACTACCTGTTTGCTTTGAAATGACACTGAAGAGACTGTTTGGGGAATAAATACTAAAGAAAACGTCATAAGCCTGACATTTGCAGTCGCTTTCTAAATATTTAATACTATGTTTCGTTTTCATTTTTAAATTCTGTTGAATCAAGATGTATGTATAATTTAAATCTCACCTGACCAAAATGTTGAGATATGTTCATTTGTATTTCATTGCGAAAGCAAAACGTGAGAAAGTGCGTAGATTTTATCTCTCAAGGTTTCAAGGGCAATTTCATCTAGATTTTGACAAAATGTACGCGTTTTTGAAATGATGAGAGTTGTTAGTGGTTTGGTCTTCAATTGATAGAGATCATCTAGGTAGTTAGATATTAGTAACGAGTTCTGGAAATCCTGAAACTTTTGCACTTTGAACTTTGACGCACGAAAGTCACGAAAAAGGTTCTAAAAACTTTTTGAAAGAAATGCGGTTAAAGTTCGGGTTTCTAGTTTAAAATCAGAGTTGAAGAAAATGTCTAGGATTTCTCTATTAAGAGCTGAGAGAGCTATAGTGAGTGCAAAAGTGTAGACGTGAGTGTGAACCCCAAACACAGAACCAAAATATTTTAATTCCTTGCTTTAGTACAATCCCAAAATAGAATTCCATACCTCTATAGAGGTTTAGGCAACTGCCTAACTTGCAATGTTTTTCAAGTAGTCAAGACATTTGACTGAATGTATTTTTGAGCTCGTGAGCTGTTTAACGTAAGAGTTAATGAAAATATGAAGGTTGTTAACAACGTTGAGAAAAACTCGCAAAATCATTGTCCACTATCAAGTTTTATCTAGAGTTCGCTGGAGATTTTCTGTTGCTTATTCGTTTGAATTATCTTTTGGTAGTATAAACTTCCAGAGGCATATTTCGAGTATAAAGGGAGAACAAAAAAAGACCGAATATACTTCCTTGCGGAACACCAGCAGGAATTTCCCTTAATTCTGCATAATCGGTTCCGAGTTTGGCATGGAAGATTCTAATTAGAATTCTTAAATCTAGTGTTAATGTTCCGGAAGAACATGTTTTGGCTTATATTTAAAGCCTTCGCGCCACACCTTACCGAAGTGATGAGAAATGTCAAGAAAAATGCTGTAACATATATTTTTTCTCCATTCCATTTGGATATTGTATAAACCAATCAATTGTGGAATGCTTGATAATAATGCCTAAGGTAATAAACGTATTCTTTCAATGAGCGGTTATATGCAGATGCTTCAACAGGAGATACTAAATTTGCTTTCGTATAATAGAGCTGCATGATGTTTTGTCATTTGCAGGTGTTACCAGTTTTGGAACCATTATGTCATAATCGCTGGCTGGATGCTGTAGGAATAGGGTAGGCACTGACTGGCGTCAACCTGGCGACGTCCAGTGTTGTAACTGTTACTGCGCATCAATTGTGCTTATTTTACCTCCTAGTGGTAGCCATCGGGTACTGGTTGGTGTCCATCCGGACCCGACTTGCTAAACTTATAAGCGCGAGTGTTGAACAAGAGAAAATTGAAGCACTATAAATACGACAGCGGACGAACTCTCTCGATGGAGTCAACGGTGGCGTTAAAGCTTCAAACGGAAGCACAACACTTTATCTGGGCTACTTCGACATATTCGGAGCTCAGGCTGATAAAGATTTTCAAGAATAAGTCAGGTTTTTGGAAAAGAGATGGTGGCGGATGAGCCCTTATAGGGCCAACGGCAGCGCTCATATCCCCGAAGCGGGTTACTGACATCGGTTTAAAACCGGCCCCTCGTCATAGGGGTTTCAAAAAATGGAACTGGCCCTCCAGGTTGGGGGTTGTGCCGTCGGGGTAACTTCCTTACCACGTAAAAAATATTTAGATATGAGAGAGACACAAGCCTCGGATAATGGACCCCCTCATTTAATACCACGAACCGGAACGTACACGGACTATGATATAAGAGTATGCACCTGGAATGTACGTACACTGTACACTCCTGGTGCTATTCAAAAACTTGAATCTGTCCTCACGCGGTACAAGGCAGATATTACCGCGATCCAGGAGATACGATGGATAGGATCAGGTATGCAAAAACGGAAAAATTGCGACATTTATTACAGCTGACACAAAAGACTGCACATGTTAGGATGCGGATTCGTCGTGGTACGCTCAATGATAATTGACTTTAAGCCGATCAGCGATCGCCTGGCTGTGATCCGCATCAAGGCTACATTTCAAAACATCAGCATAATATGTGCACACGCCCCTACCGACGAAGCTGAAGACTCTATCAAGGAGGAGTTTTATGACCTCCTGGACGGAGCCAACGGAGTCTGTCCGGAGTATGATGTCAAAATCATACTCGGGGACTTCAATGCCAAAATCGGTAAGGAAAACATCTTCGGCGGATTAGTTGGAAAGCACAGCCTCCACGACACGACAACAGACAACGGCTTCCGGCTAATCGATTTTGCAGCAGCTCGTAATACGGTGATAAGTAGCAATAAGTTTCCAAGACTACGAATCCACACAGCAACCTGGCGCTCTCCAGATGGTCGAACCGCCAACCAAATCGACCACGTTGTTCAGAGGGGCAAACGTCGACTCTGACCATTTTCTTGTTGCAGTTAAGTTCAGAGCTCGACTATCCAATGAGAAGAAGCTGCAGACCGCCCAGAAAAAGAAATTCAACGTTGGAAGCCTTAGCACGTCTGGAGTAGCCAGAGCCTACAGGGAGCGCCTGAGTGAGAGACTCTCCGCTGTGCATTCACCATCCACAAACGCCAACAATCTGTGGAACCAGTATCGCGACATCATCAAAGGGGTAGCAGAGACCACCATAGGCTACCAGCCACCACCCAAAAAGAGCCCTTGGTATGATGATGAATGCGTACGCCGGAAAAAGGTGACAGAAAATGCACACTTGCAAGCGCTGCAACGCAAAACAAGGGCAGCGAGAGAAGAATATCGAACCAGAAGAAGGGAGGAGAAGAAGATCCTGCGTAAGAAGAAAAGGGCCCAAGCAGCCTCCCAGCTCAAGGATATCGAAGAGTCTCGCGATAGGAACAACATCCGGATGTTTTTCAGGAAAGCCAAGCAACTGGCAGCTGGCTTCAAGCCCGGAACGCAGGCTCTTCGAAACAGTGAAGGAAACCTAGTCACCGAAGCCCAGGAATTAGTAGATGTATTTAAGCAGCATTTCCAGCAGCTACTTAATGGGCAGGTAGAGAGAGTGATAGGGCAAGAAGAGAACCCGCATCCTGTCAATGAAGAATCCATCCTCCCTCCTAGTTTTGAAGAGGTCGGCTCAGCTATCAAAAAGCTGAAGAACAACAAGGCCGCCGGCTCTGATGGTCTACCAGCAGAGCTTTTCAAACATGGTGGTGATGCTTTGGTAGGGTGCATGCACCAAGTCATCAACCAAGTATGGGTGGATGAAGTCATGCCCGATGACTGGACTATCAGCTCTATATGCCCCATCTTCAAGAAAGGCGATCCTATGTCTTGTAAGAACTACCGAGGCATATCCCTGCTTAATGTCGCATATAAGATCCTATCCAACGTACTGTGTGAACGTCCGAACGTCCAGTGTGGCTTCCGGCCCGGCAGATCGACGATCGACCAAATTTTCACACTAAGGCAAATCCTGGAAAAGACCAACGAATTTCAAGTCGAGACTCACCATCTCTTCATCGACTTTAAAGCCGCATATGATAGCATTCATCGTCTTGAGCTCTACAAGGCGATGGCCGAATTCGGGATCCCGGCTAAACTGATCCAGCTGTGCCGCGTGACGCTGGATAACACGCGGTGCAACGTGCAATTCGGCAACAGTTCCTCTGAACTATTCCAAACATGCACCGGATTTCGGCAAGGGGATGCGCTATCATGTGACTTCTTCAATCTCGTGCTGGAACAGTTAGTGCCCAGGGCAGGTGTTAACACAGAAGCCACTATCTTCAAAAAATCTCAGGTTCGAAATTTTTAACGAAACCATTACTTGTCTTATAGTTACAGGTGCAAGTAAAAAATGTTCTTTCAATTCTTTTTGTTCTTTCCTCTACCGGACGGACGGCTTCATTGTTTTTCTCGCACCCGTGAATTGTTCAGAATCATCGAAATAGTTGTTCTTAAACTTGCCTTACGAACCCTTGCTGTCTTTCAAATCTTTTAGTTCCAGCTTACTCTTTAAATATAATATATGTATGTAAACGAAATATTTGAAAACGACACCTAAATTAGATATCACTCGAAAACGAATGTTCGAAAACGACTATCAAGTTGATCAACAATTTACGCAAAACAGGACATTTGATTTCTATGGTCAACAGTTGACTATAACCTTAGCCGATTCCAGATTCCAGCTCAGGTATTGAAGAGTGTATACGTACAGATATGGAATCGAAACCGATGATCGGTTTCGTTTCGGTTTCGATGGTAAACGAAAGTGGTGAGTACAAGACAGGTTTTACAGGTTTTTAGAAGATTTTTTATACATAGAGTCTAGAGATGCATTTTGCGTTCATTAATTTGTAACAATTTTGGAATTCTTACTAGGAATAGAAGTGTCTGGGTGAGTTCCAAAATGTATCAGATGTGTAATAGATGCAAAGTCATAAGTTCCAAAAGTCAAATGAGAAAGTTTTGACAATGTCGCAAGTTTCTAAACGTATTCTAAACGTTATCGATGCGCATCAACTGAGCAAACTATGCATCGATAATTTTTTCGATAGTTTCATTTGACATTCAAATCATTTATTTAAATTTATTTCTAATTCAAAGTTTGTCATTTTAATTTGGCTTTGTATAAACTAAGTACGTTCCGAAACATCAAATGTGTGCAGTGTAAAATGTATACAAATTATCGAAGTTGCGTTGCAGATGCGCATCAAAAGAATAGTACTCCCGCATCGAAAATATTATTTCTACATTTTGGAACTCAGCCTCTTTTATTGAGTAAATTCATTTTTGTAATAATAAAATCTGCTCTTCTGTTTTCCAAACACACTTCAAACTTACAAAGGGCGAAGCCGTACACATACTATGTGCAAAAGTTAACGATTCGTACATATTTACTGTGCAGGAATATAATAGAGATGTTAAACAAATAACAGACTGACATAATCCTTTCCTCAAGTTCGGTCTTTACTTTTCACAACATTGCTATCAATTATCTATTTGAATTCGTAACGTACTTCAGTTCGGACTTAATTAATCGTTGTTATCCTTCGCTTACCTTCCCCGTTCCCCCATTCGCCCATTTAAGTGTAATCCCAAAATTATTTCCAGCAGGACTAATCCAACCAACTTTGATAGCCCCACAACGTTCACTTGCTCAGACTCAATTCAAATAAACTCTCTAATTAGGGGTGTTACGGCATTAACATTATGATCCTTCTCGACAATTGCCCAAACATAAAGTTATGAACAACGTTGTATATGAGTTGCAGTACACCTATACGTACATACATACATACATATTTATGTATGAATATGTGTTCAAGAGTTATCCTTTCGTCTGATTTAAAGCATTGCCGCCGCCGCCGCCACCGTATCACCGAAAATAAATCCTTGCTAAGAGCTTTTTGATTGTTGGAACAAAAATTTTACCGATTACCTAAGGATTTCAAATTGACGAGTGCTTTCGTCGTCATCGTGGTCCTTTCGTTCCATCATCACCATCATCATGGCCGTACGTACATACATCCTCGTTCGATTGTGAATATCCAACAAGGATCTGATTGCGAAATACTTTACGTATACGAGTACATGTGGGCAGCGGCAACCAGTATTCCTCAGCATAAATAAAAGCGTCCGTTGAGTTTGTGTGTGCAAATGCCGATTTGGACAAACTGCTGCTATCAAACAGACCCATTGTACAATATGCCGCTGCGGACAACATGATGGCATTCCTCCGGCGGGGTGGAGATGGGTAGTTATGTATGTGTAATTGTTGTTGGGGTTGTTGCGATACGCAAGGGTGGTTCAGTGCATTTGTATATGTAGGTATCATTTGGTAAGTTTTCCGTCGATAATAAAGATCGGCATCGGGCCATTGTCGTTTAAAAACTTTCCTCGTTTCATTTGTCCCCACACGTTCTTCAGAAAAATATTCACATATGTATGAATGTAGCGGCCAGGCTATCTGCACTTGACCAAAAACGTCCACTCCTACAGTGAGCTGTGAGCGGCTTGGCACAAAAAGTTTGTATGAGTGCATGTTACCGTGAATTGTTGATTGTTAAATGCGGATTTATGATTTCAATGAGAAATGAATTTTCGTACGGGCACATACCTCCGTATGGCCATCTCGCCCACTTGTTCCATTGTACTCGTCGTATTCGTACCTATTCGACTGTTGGTCAAGCGCAGAAACCTAACTACTGTTGGACGCCGAGACCGGGAAGGCAGCACTGCGATTCTCATGGAAGGAATGTTTCGAGGTTCAAAATAATCGTACTATGGGTATCGCATGTCAATAGCAACTCTCTGCTGGGTATTTAATTCGATATAACAATCGTTGACTACGGTTGCCAAAGTATCTTTTGGATTCGAAAAATTAATCCTATGCAAATACGTTTTAGTTTAGCTTAATATACATACATACATAGTTCTCATGTGATGGGGTTTTTTTTTTTATTTTTATTTTTTCTAAGGGAACGACGAGAACTTTATTTCAGCTTCATTACCTGCAGTTATTTTAGTTCGCAAATATATTATTGTTGCAACATGGCAGAGTATTGTATTGGTATGGTAGTAAACGTTTTTAATTACTGCAAGAAAATAAGAGTAAAAATGTAATTAAACCAGGAGTACGGAGTACACTCAGTGTATTGCAATTACGTACTAAATACGACCTTTGTAACTAAATATCCTTGCTTTCTAATAGCAGGACTCTAAATTACATTTTACATTTAACTAGGACAAGGATTTCTTGATCGTCATAATTTTCACTAGGAAAATACTACTGTAGTCTGGGAGGCTAGGTAGGTAGGTAGGTTGGGGTGGTGCTGAAGCTGCAGATGTTCAGTTTCACTCGGATATCAGCGGATCTATTGTTTTCCCAGATGTGGGATACCTGAAAATAGTAAACAAGACAATTAGTCCAATAAATTAGTCTATGACGGTAGCGGCCCTCCTGAAGCAGCCTGCTTTCATAATGCATTTTAGGATGGCTTTAGGTGGCGTATTTGCTAGTTCGCTGAGGTCGTTGAAAGATACTTTTCCAAGGGTTGAGTATCTAGTTCTGTTGAGGCTTGGGAATTCGCAGAGAAAATGTGTTGTGTCTTCCTCTGTGTTGGCACAGCCTCTGCATAGATCTGTGGTGCTGATTCACATTCTTCTAAGATAGGTCGCCATTAATTTGTGGCCTTTGTGGATACCGCTGTGGACCATTTAACGATAGAAGTTCTCTAGTGCTTTTTTTTTGTGGTATTGGGCCCAAAGTTTTCTAGAGACACGGCATACGAAGAGTGTACTCCACTCATGCTAGTATTTCATTCCCATGGAAGCCCTTATGTCCCGCAATCTAGCAGAGGGTGATGCTATGGCTCGAGTTAAGCGATTTGAGTTCCTCTTTACATCTCTGGACCAGTTTTGAATTGGTTGTGACGGATGTGATGTCTTGCATGGCTGCTTGGATATCTATGGAGATGTCTATAGGATTGTTGCTGTTTGGAGTGATTAGATCCCGGCAGACCTCGGTTATTTCATATATTTCCGTTTGTAACACACTTGCTTGGAGGAGGAGGTTTTATAGTAGGTACATCTGAGAATATTCCTGAGCCAGTAAATTAATCAATTTTTGACCCAACCGTGAAGATGGATATTGAAGCGGAATCAATGACTTCACAATTTGCCCAGCTTTCTCTAGATGGAAATTTGGTTCAGTGGGCAAAGCCCGAGCATGTCTTCAATGGCGGCGGTGGGTGTTGTCCTAATAGCGCTGTCGGTACCTATACACGCTAGACTTTGGATCCTTGTGAGGGTGTTCAAGTTTGTGAAATTTGCGGTAGCAGGCCACCAGGCCAGATAGCCGTATGTGAGGATAGGTCAAACGATTGGTGCGTACATCCAGTTGATGGTGTCTGGTTTTGGCCTCCATTTTTTTCTGAAGATTCTGCTGCTTGCGTAAAAAGCTATCGAGACCTTCTTTGTGCGTTCAAGTATATTGTTTTTCCAGTTAAATTTTTGATCTAATATGCACCCTAAGTATCTTGCCTCGGCTCGATGTCGGCTATTTTCCTCTTATTTGTAAAAAGAACTAGTTTGCTTTTTTGTTCATTAGGTCCGCAGCAGAATGTATGCTCATTCTATCTAATCTGGTAGGATAGGATTCACGTGAGTCTGGTCTAGTGTTGCTCTGACTGATTTTAAGTTCATTTTGTTGAAGGCTTCTTCAATGTCCAGAAATGCTGCTAGTGTTCTTTTTGGTGAAGCGATTTTTCGATGATTGTAACCACCTCGTTTAGCGATCGACCGGTCGGCCTTTCATATAGGAATGTTGGGCAGGTTAATTTGGAGCTAATGTTTAATGTCTAATATCCTTTCTAGGGTTTTGAGCATGTAAGATGTAAGACTGATCTGTCTAAAATCCTTTGCTGTTGTGTGACTGGGTTTTCCTCCCTTGGGGACAGAAATAAGGTTGACTTCCCTCCATAATTGGGGTACATATGTAGGTGCAGCTTAAGGAGCATATGAAAACCCCAGCTCCTACCTATAGCCTATGTAGATAACCTTTCTAGTTTAGTTTCCTATCCGAAACAAAACGCAAGTATTTTCCAATTTGAGTGAAAGAGAGACTGCTGTCATTATTAGTAAGAGGGTCTGCATAGATATATTTTAAATTGTATTTTTTCGTAAAAGGTATTAATTTAGTTTTGTGAGGATTAATCCGGTTTTTGAGGGCCGATGCCCAGGACGAGAACTTATTGGAGACATATTACATAGAGTGTTCGGATGTTTACCTGAAACGGCAATAGCAATCATTCTCATTAGAAATAACTCTGCATACTATTTTTTCCAGGTCCTCTAGTAGCTCATTGACTATTAGATATATGTATTCCCGCGAAAAGGGGATAAGACACCAGCTGGGTGTGTACTGCAACTGACAAGTCGTCTAGCCGATGCTTCGCTCAGTTGTGTGTTTTAACTAATTTACCTTCCACAGTAAGTATGTATGTATGTTGTTATGCATAGCTAGGGCAATGCTTTATGGTAAACGTCTTTCCAGAGTTTTCTGCAGAAACAAGGAGTGACTGGTAGGTTGCCCATGGTTTGTATACACATGCGAGCTTTGTCCTGCTTTATAATATAAAGACGTCTTCAACCTTAATCTGCATTCTGGGAATGTGGGCAGGTTGCAGGCAACGCAACATGATAGTTTTAAGCCAAGGGAGTACTATGTATATCTTCAGATAGGTGAATTTCAGCAAGTACGATACCATGAAGTCCTTGAGACTTGAACAGTTGAAGCTGCGCATGGCCCTAACTAAAAGGATTGACTTTTAAGATGCAAAAAGTTCACCTTGTTCTACCAGTTTAGAGAATGTGGTACCTAAGGCAAGGGCCTCGACGGCAGTCGGATTGTTAGTGTGAATAATTCCTGGGCTCTGTATAGTCTTTGCTTAAGTAAGCATTCGACAAGTCTTAAGAGATGGTAACAATTAAGCTCGGAAAAGACAGGCAAATTTCTGTAATAATCTGTAGTATTAAGTAGAACGCATAGATTTCGCAGTACATTTGGAAAACATATTAATAAACTTTGTTGAACTCAACTTACCACCGGCTTTATTTTTCATCATTCTGACTCTTTAAGTCTATTCTCGCGCGTATGGCCTAAAGATCAAGTTCGGATCCAGCGATGGTAGATGAGGTCAGATCGGCGTCACACCTCCATTATGGCAAACGAAGCATCATAAGCTGATGTCAGCTATGATGAAGCACTTGTCGAGGTATCCTAAACCCTGCTTAGTAGGCATATTAATATTATTCAGTCTTCATTCTTTATCAAAGGTATTTAAACCTTTGGTAAGGTATGAAGACTAAGACTAAACAAATCTTCTTTACTTAGTTTTCTATGTTTTCAGTTAAGCTAATAGTGGAGAGAAGTACGTAAACGGCCAAACTTTCCTTTACTGTTAAGTGCAAGTAATAAAATAAAATCATGTCCTTAAAATGGACATGTACATACGTATGTTAAAGCATACACACGAAATATTTTACAAGTTTTTTTCTGATCCTTAGTCGATGGAGCAGTAAATTATCTCCTTGGACCACCCTTTCTAACAAAAAAATAAATCCGTTTTGTTTTATTTAAGGACTTTAAAAATAATACGCCTGTACAAGATACCAGAACACATGAATTTTCGAATTTTGGTTAAGCCGATTTCCAGATAAAAACCGAACCGCAAGACCGGGAACACATTTTTTGGCAGAGGCATTTGTGTCCTTTTTGTTGGTGCTGTTTCTTTTTACCACTTTTGAATGTTTAGCCGAATGGTGACCACATACATAAAGTATATGCCATTGAGTCGAAAATAAAACTGCGGTCTATGCATTGCGAGGAGGAAAGGATTCGCTTTTCTCGTGGTTTTTTTTTTGCCATCAAACCATGCAAAGGGATATGTACTTTGCGTTGATACGACGACCACATTTGGCTTTGTTTACGGATAAGTTGGAGGTTATAATGAACTTGGTCTGGGTACATTTTACTGCATTAAAATTAAAATGCCCCAAGTTAAGAGGTTGTAAGTGATTAAAATCTGTATAAAAAAAAAACGTGTATGCATAACAAGCTACACTACGATCCCTTGGATAACTAGGTTATGGTCAGTGTTTATAAATTAAATTTTTTACAAACATGTATTAAAACTAAATGAAGGTAGTAGAAAAGAAGTTAAATAAAAAAGCAATCATAGGGAAATAATGAGAGTAATTGGTGCATTTTGATTCAATCCTGTCAACTTAGGTGTCCTACACTTATCAAGCAAATGGTTTCTTCGGGTTCGATCATTTGGCTATTCATTTGAGGCTGAGGTGTGGACTATGCTTTCCTCGCTTTCAATAGGTTCTCCTTCCTTCAAGGCAATGTCTTCTGCCGATTATCTTTCATAGATGGCATTTCTGTCTATGTACGTAAATATTAGAACTTGTACGAGCAAGATGATATGAGAGTGCTGTTGTCGACAAAGTAGAAAGTTCCATTATTTATTGATCCTAGTAGGCCATTAAAGTTGGTGAACGAATAGATCCCTGCAGAATGTCAGCATCAATATGAAATGTATCGGAAGACATATCGTCGATTACCATTTTATCCGTCTTGTTGAAAACTTTTCATCCATCCAGAGAATCGGTGCCATAGCCCACATGAAGTTAACTTAGTAAGAGCCTGTACTAAATTATTTCTGTGATCATGAAACCTTGCTGACCAATACTCTATATTTTTAATTCTAACTGTGCTGCACAATCTTTTGAAATGTGAAGCGGAAGTGAAAGAAGGTTCAGATGCACATGTAGAATCTCAATCGAACATGAGTGTATGAGATCTATGGAGTTTTTCATAGTTAAAATTTGATGCAGTTTACTTACTTAAATAAGGTGTGGCGTTAGGAATTACTTCCAATTCGGCTACTCATATACCAAAACTAGATCACTAAGCAAGTGAAAAGTAGGCAAAAATAGCACGTTCAACGCCAGTATACATACATATACATATCTCTAAATCCATGTTCAGCTGAAATCCCCACTTCTCACCAAATAAGTTTAGAATGTTATGTATGCTGTTTTATACTTAGATTCCAGTTTAGCATTGGATCAAGAACAATTCCTGGGCCCTCATCACGTATGACAACAATCGTCTGATAATATCGTTTTGACGATAGTTTTGCTTCACGTAACATTAAAAATCACTATCGTTTGGCCGATATCGTTTTGATGATTCCACTTTTGCTCACGTAACCCCAAGAACTGTCAAACACTATCGTAAAGACGACATCGTTTGCACAGCTAAAGAGGTATCGTTTTTCATATGTTTTTGGCGTTTTGTGTTTGTGAAAGGCTTTTAATTAAAAATATATCATTAAAAAAAATGTGCCATCACTGTGCTGATTTTTTTGAAAAACGAAAATGAAAATGAAAAGAAATTGGTATTGTTACGCAGGCGAAAAAAAAATTTAGAGATGCGTCGGATCCCTTATCTCTTCCAACACATAAGTAGGCGCATTGTAAATAAAATATTTACATACTTTATTTGTTATTGTACAAGTTTCTAATAATTTCATAAAATTCAGTTTACAAAATGTAAACACAAAAACAACGAATGACAGTTAAAGTCATTTCATGAAGGCGAATATGGCTTACAGTAGCTTTCAAACTGGGGAAAACGTAAACGATAGACGAGACGATAGTGATGGAGTTACATGAAGCAAACTACAGACGATAGCGTTTGTTGCTATCGTTTCGAAGATGATCGTCTGAAAAGTTACGTGATGAGTACCCTGAGTATTTATCAAGGGCATCAGAATAAAGTAGCTAAACCGAAAGCCACAGAAAGATTCCTTGGAATTTCCTGTGCAAGTTCTGCCTCTCGCCACTTTTAACCTGCTGCCTAATCTCAACACGATCAATCTAACCGACAGGAGGTGGGATCTATGACCAAACGCATCTGCCTTAAGCGGGATCAAAAACGTTATAACTTTCCTATCAGGCTAAAAAGTTCGCTCCTTACAGATGAAAATAGGTGAACACAGAAAACAGAGGTAAACACAGGTTACACAGATGAAAATAGGTGTCAGTACAAACACTCGCAAATGACTTCTGTGGAAGCTGTTTGGCGAAGAAAAAGAGGAAACTTTTCTACAGCTCATATATACGAGGGCAAGGTGAAAAGTTCTCGGCCTGACAATGAAAGACTGCGATTTTCAGTTAAAAAATGATTTTAGTTTTCTACATAATCTCCGTTGACTTCAACACACTTGGTCCAGCGTTTCTTTAACATCAGTATTCCTTCTCGGAAGTGAGAGTCTGGAAGGCTGTGAAAATATTCGTCTACGGCCCTCTCAACTTCTGTATTGGATGCGAAGCGCTTCCCAGAAACAAATTTCTTCAAGTTTGGGATCAAATGGAAGTCTGAGAGTGCCAAATTAGGTAAATAGGGAGATGGCCGAGCAAATCGTATCCCAAATCCCGGAGTTTTCCCATCGCCAACGCATACACCTCATGATATTCAAGTTTTAACGAAACGAACACGCAAGAAGTCTACTGCAAAAATTCGCGTAAACAAACTACTTGAGAGTACAAGTTGGAATTTGTCATACGAACTAATGAAAACTAATAATTGGAACGCCATCTCTGCGTCAGGCCGAGAACTTTTCAACTTACCCTAGTATGTGCCAAGTTCTCTCGGCTCGTAGAAGAACACACTTAGGATCCCACTTTTTCTTGTAAATACATTTTTTTTCCTGGCACGAGGAGATCAAGGGGAATTACTCTCGCGACTACAAGAACGTAAAGATTCGATAGTGTTCGGTAAGAGTTCTGTTCTCTACTCGAAGACGCAGGCGGTGACCCAGACCCACATCCACTTAAAAAACAGAGCGCATTTTCATTCTAGTGAACACAACATTTGCGACTACAACTGTATTCGGGTCCTAGGATTGAACCCGGTGCATCGGCAGCAATAATTTACTTGCAATGAGGTCCTCCCGTGGTATCATATTTAAGTTCTTTAAGTAAGATAGACCTTATAAAGTACATATACATATACAATAGCGAAATTGTATGAGCCATGTCCATCAGTCGTTCCGTCCGTCCGTATGTCACCGCTTTTTGGGCAAATTTTGAGCTAGGAGGATAAAATTTCATATCTGGGCTTTTAAGAACAAATTTAAAATTTTTTGAAAACCGCTCACTGCCACGCCCAATTTTTTATAATTTCACTACTTTACATAAAATTAAAAAAAATTGCTATGACCAAATATTTAAATATTTAGATATTCAGATTGTCTACAATTCCATCCATACATCAGTTTTGGCCACACCCACTTTTCGGGGCGTTTTCATAAAAAAACTGATTTTGATGAAATTTTACGTGTAACATTCTCAAACGTTCGAAGTTATCGTCAAATTTCAGTACAAACTGCTTATTAGCTTTTATTATCCTTTTGCGTCGCCTTTCTAATCTTTGTGGGAAATTGACTTCTGTAGACAGCGGTTGTTAATTCTACGAGAAATTGTTGTAAGGATTTGAAGATCATTTTCAAGACTTCCATACTTTAGTCCAGCGGCGTCCTCAATTTTCATGAAGTTAACAAAAAGTGCCAACTTCTTTTCATTGAATAGTAAAGACTTAACTTTTTTGTTCGGAAAATTTATTTTTTGTTTTTTGTTCAGGAGTGTGGGGAAGAGTATATTTTAATCGGGTTCAGGATGACCAGGCTTGCCGCCTGCATTCTCGACCTATGTATGTAGAACTACTTTGTAGCCTGGAGATCCTCCAATTTTTGCTTTTGTAGTTCTCTCCTCCTTGCTGTTAGTATACGGCTAGTAACATATACAATGGTGATATGTTTTCATAATAAGGTTTTTGTTTTCAAAAATCGTTGAAAAACGCTCCTTTGAGATAAATTTAATTTTCCACCCACATCGTCATTTGGAGATGAATCTCAAACAAGAAATTACATTTTCCTTGGAAAATTGTAAATTTAATCGTACATCGTGTGTGGAGGACACACACAATCGTGTTGAAAAACTAAGGATACCAAACATATTCACACTTCATCAAATTTGAATGAAAATCCTGTGCCAAAACTACCACAAATAAATAATGAATTCAGAAGGTACCTACTCCAAATAATTCATTTCCAAAGAGTGTTGCGGTTAGCTACAGAATCTTGAATGACATCCCCGCCGCATGCACTACATTTTAAGAGTATTAAATACCCACCCATTTCCAAGTTGTCCTAAACCACTGTTTTTTGATTTTCATTTTTGTTTCAAATGCGCTTATTCAATACTCTGCGGCAATAGAATTTCCTGCATGTAGGTATGTATGTTTTTTAGAAATCTTTATAAATTCATTAGGATTTGCTTTTGTGTGTCGTCTCGTCACCACGACACTAAGCTCCTCCGCCAGGATGTGCTTCAAATGAGTTTTCTTCCAAAAGGCCAAAAGAGGTACAAAATAATATAATTTCAATATTTATTCAAGTGTAAAATGAAAGCAAATAGAAAACTTAAAAAAAAAGGGTCCGAAAGAACATCTATTCCCGCATGTGAGATAAAATACATACATATGTATGGAGGTACATCCCCGTAAAGGTGGTATCTGATATTTCTATGCAATTCAAACAGATAACTCTTTACTTGAATTGCAGTGGGCGGTCTGCCTCTTCGAGGACTCCAGCGAGCAAGGTAGTGGAGAGGAAGGTATAGCCGCCACTCACATTAGTGTACTAAATCAACTAAATCAAAAACGCATTTGAGTGTTAGCATACGTTTTTGAAAAGCTTTTGGCTGCGTGGGACTGTCAGGTGGATACATATGGACGTATGTACCAATGTGTGTTGTTCAACGATATTCAGAGGAAATGCTGATTTTCTAATGAGAACCGAAAGAAGATAGCATACATTGAATTCGTATAAAGAAGTGAAATTAAATCATGTACACAAACGGTAATGTGTGGGTTTTTGAAAAGCACCGACTGAAGTGTTTAGTCGGATTCCGGCAGTGGCTGCGCAAGTATTGTGGGTACAAGGAGAACAAGTACCCCAAGTGGTAGCCAAAATCTGTGACTACATTTGCCATAGAATTCGGAACAAGTACTTAAGTATATGTATGCACTAGTTGGAATGCATTTTATTGTGAATAAATTCGCTGTATCTCTCGCCGCCGTAGAGAGCGCTGCACAATAATGCAAAGTGTTCTTCGGAAGGAGGTGGCATTAAAGAAGTACGCGAATGGCAAATATCAATGCTTAAGGAAAGGATTATTATGGCATAGAGAAAATATCTAGAAACAAATATATTCTCCTTGCCTATTACCTATAAAGTAATTTTTCGTGAAATTTTAAAACGCAGCCATTTAAGCTGGATGTTATGTTTTTAAGACTTTTTCCTATAATGTGGCGTACACACTAACGCGTAAGCACCCGAGTTGTTATCCAACGAACAAGCGGATGAAAAGACTTACAATGCTCTGGGAAATCGGTAAATGATGGAATACATAATTTGCTTAATTAGGTGGTGCTCCGAAGTCGACCTGAGCTTCAACCAACAAGCCTCTCCAGTTAGGCTAACTGCTTTCAGTTGCACACTCCAAGTTGGTTCTTTCACTTGTGCGCTCCATTCGAAAAAGCATTTTGCATTCAAAACGACCAAGGATATCTTTATCCGCCTTCGTGAACGTCTTTGTCTCTGCGCCATACAGCAGGACTGGAATGATGAGGGTCTTATATATGAAGAGTCTCCTTAGTATTTTTTGACAAGGCCTTGTTACTCAATTGCCTTCTTAGAGCAAAAACAAAATAGCGATTGACTGTAACTCTTTGTTGGATTTCTGATGTGATGTTGTTGGTAGAGTTTACAGTGGAGCCGAAGTCCCTAAAAACCTCGAAATTAAAAAGAAAATTTAAATATTTGCCGCGACAGGTCTATGGGACCCAGAGATTAGCTTCTCACAACCATTCCCGTAGTGCGTGTGGAAGGGGAATTTTTGTTTAGAGAAGCTTTTTCATGATAGTTATACTCTTGGATGTTTGTCAGACGTTCGCGAGAGGTGGGGCTGTGAAAGAAATTGTAGGTGTTGTCTGGAGATCGAAACTCGAATACCTTGCTCCGTAGTCCGAAGCAAGTTCAAGTGGTTAAGCCACGACGCCCACTCAAAGTAGTTATTGCTGTTTATTGTGACATTCTGTCAGATTTGTCGATGTTGTGCATCACATTGTCTGAATCCATTTTTTACATCAAAGGTCTCGGTGAGATTGTTACCGACCTTTATGAAACAGCGAGCGTTCTCCATCGTCATTCTGCACAATCTGACAGGTTTGGCAGTGATGCCAAAACTAGACATGGCTCTGTCACTAGACAATACTGCCATATGCGGCTTTAAAATCGATAAAAAGATTGTAAGATCGATAGATCTGAACTTTGTTTTGCAGGGACGTCAACAGTGAATTCGTCCTTTTCCCTAAGCTTTTAGTTGTTTCGGTACTAGAGTGTTTTTCCGTGGTAAGGAAGTTACCGCGACGCACAACCCTCAACCTGGAGAATCAGTTCTCCAGTTATACCACTGGGACGAGGTATCGGATCTTCCGGAGTCAGTAATACAGTTTAGGGATATGAGCGCTATCCTTGGCCTATTAAGGGTTCATCCGCCACCATCACTTTTCCAACATACTGTCTCAGTATTGGAGAACCCTATAGACCTGAAATTCAAATATGTTGAAGAAGCTCATATAGGGTTCATTTGCTGGGGCTTAAGATACCTATTGAGAGACAACCGAGGTGGTTCTGTTCCCCACCAATAGAATATTAACACCAAACAGGTCCTTTAGACTCAATGGTACGCCGCTCCCATTCTCAGATAAGGCGATATACTTCTATTCATGCAATAAAATCTTTGGTAAACAAAATTGCGGGTCTAAGTTGCCCGCATCAACTGGATGTACGGATGCCTAGCTTGGTGTCCTGCAGCGGAACAGGCCACGTACCTCAAGGATCTGATTTTGATCTGCTATTAGAACCATGGTAACTCCAGACCTTGAAACTGTATTTAATCTGATTTGACTAGACTTGCACCTATCAGAATCCATCCATCTGCTAAAAGTGCCACCGTACTAAAAGACACCGTAGTCTGTATAGACTATCTAACACCATCTCCTAACTTCAGCTTAAGCGTCAAAATAATTTTTCGTTCTAGAAATGATTGGGCTAACGGAAGGGCTCGACCCTCACGGTTCTGGTATCAACCTGCCTGAACCTGAAATTGCACGCTTATTAGGATTTCCAAACCACGGTAGTGGTTGGATTTGGAAACGAAAGTTTCTGCAGTCACAGAGGTGGTACGAGAATTATCCATAAAAATACACTTTATGAAGGTGATCGATATCTACATCGACAGAAAAGCTACTATAAAAGCCAGACCATCCACGGTTTTAAAATCTAAACCCGAGACAAATTGTCCTCCTTTACTCCAGCCCTACTCCTTCATCTGTCTTGAATCAAGGAGGCGCGACAGGCTCGTACGGGATCTAAGGTCTACCTACTCACAACCATTCTTTTTGTTTGTGTATTATTCTTCACAAGGATGGAATTGCCTACTGTTTAATGCCGTGTCCGAAGGATAAATTTTGATTGAGAAGTTTTTTGTGTTTGTAAGATGCTCGCGAGAGAGAGAATCGGACTTGAAACCTCCGGCTTAGAAGTCCGTAATGTACACACATGCTAGTCTTTGAAGTTTGAAGGTGCTGCATAGCTTATATTTGGCTTGGTTATAGAGGTATAGAGCCATATCGGCATTTTGAGCTTATCAATAACACTTTTGTTGTTTTCTAAGAAAATCCCGGCGTTGTCTATAGTTTTTGTGAGATCTGAGTTCCAAGTCGAACCAACGCATGGAGTATGCGGTAAGGCTGGATACCATTTCAAGGCACAAATGTCACTACAAGTGACACAACAACTGTGTTAAGTTAATATTCCAGGGGGAATAATACTGGTTTTTGCCAGATTCAAAACGTCCTTGTTGATTTGCTTCAAATGGAGGAAATACCTACAAACGGTTGCAAGGGTATTGAGGACTTTTTCCAACAGTTGCCTTACAATACCCTAGTCTTCTGTATTCATTTATCATAAGGTTTGGAATAAGTAGGCTTTCATTCTGAGCTTCGCTTTTTCTGTGCTTATATTAACATTAGCACGCAGTATACATACATCCTCGTTGCAATTTTATTTCCTCTAAGAATTCGTCCATCTAATTTTGATCAAAGCAAGGAATTGAACTTAGACATCTGTGACCACACTAACGGTAAGATTGTCAACCTATTGGTTCAAACTCTAATTTTTTTATTCGGCAAATATATAAATATGCCACCGACATGACTGGTGTCCTTCAAATTATAGTGAACTAGCTAGCACTTGCCATTCAACCTTCAGGATATTTTGCCCATTTTTAACAGTAAAACAAAATCTATTCGACCCCTTTCAATTCACTAAGGCACCGTCACTGGCTAACACTCATGCTAATATATTCGTTCTTCTAATAAAGATACCGCTAGTGCAAACACTTCAAGGATTACTTTGAAAAAACCACGAAAATGGCTCAAGTACACGAAAAACCATTCGCAAAAGGTTTGCAACTTTTCACCGGAAAAATACGACCTAGGGAATGTATACCTTTCCACAACACTGCCACCACTCACTCGCACACCCCCTTGCATTGCTAACAGCATTTGCAGAGCTGATGATGTGGTTAGAGCTTTGAAATTCATTAGCACAGAACCTAAATGATTTAAATGTGCCCTGTTCTGCATTTATAATCATGCACAGAGGTTTCGTTTTTAAATAATTATATCCTTCCTCGGTGGAGCTGGGGTGTTTTTTGCTGTTTTTTTTCCCCCATTTGCCAGCGAAATGAATGGACGAAAGAGTTCTCCTAATTTTATCTCATTTTATTTGATTTTTAATTGAAAGCATTTGGGAATGCACACAATATAGTATACCTGTGGCCGAGACCAACCCCATCTAGCCTCCCACAGCAGCAATGAATTGATGGAACAGGAAGGAGGAAGCTCGACCTTTCTTTTTCCATTTAACTGGCATAACATCAACGAATTGGAGGTAGTGTGTCTTAAAAAAGGCACCGAATGCAGACTTTTCTGTAGAATTATCACAAAAAAAAATGAGAAGGTGAACCGGAGCACATACGAAAATCAACATTAGCCCCATGAAACCAGTGATGAATTCGAGTAGAGGAGACCTTTCAGAGTTAATGCTTGAACAAGACTCGATACGGGGGTATATGGCATTGCTGCAGAAATTCAGAGAAACATGACCAAAATTAATTTCATATTAATTATACAAAATCAAATAATGTGGGTAGTCGTTAAATCTTTTGACTGAGTATAAAATTTCAAATATTTACCCAGAGTCAGATGAAGCGCAGGCTGGCAATGGGTTCCTGTTGTACTGGACTAACATATCACTTGGTGTTTTTCATAATGTACGTGTATGACATGTATTATGGATGATATCCTTTGCATATTAAAGGAATGATTGAAAATAATCTTGAAACTCAATGCGTCAGTGATACCTAACAAGAAACCAGAAAGTCTGTATCTAAGTCTAGTCTATCTAAGCCTCTCTTGGTACTGTAAGAACATTCTGTCTTCAATACAAAAAAGCCTGACTAGGAGAAAATCTGCTAAAAGAGCCTTTACTTATTGGACCTTGGATCAAAAGAAAAGTGAAGATGATTTTGGTAAGAAAAAACATGTTCAGAGTGCATTTTTCGTTCAACTATGCTACAATAGATGGCAGATCATCAATTGAATCCAGGATAAGTCCTCAACATTAGCTTTCTGTCCCAGATTAAGTTTTGACGCCGATTTGAAGTTTGTCAATTGTTTGCGCAAGTAAATTATATTTGGACGAAGCGGAAGTACCAACTAAACATATTGTGAAGTTGCAGCTAAAATAAACATTGAAGTATTCAGGAACTCTCGACTGCTGAACGGGGGCTTGATCTATCCATTCAAATGGCAAGATGCAATATCCCTATATTAGCTGTACAACCATGGAACTATGAGATGCCTTGCGTTATTCTTATCAAGAAAACAGATTCTGGGAGAATAGTTCTTCAAGGAACTTAAAGATATTGCAGATGCGGATATCACTAAAACCTGGAAGTTCGTCCAAAAATAAAAATGATTCCAAGAGTAACATAATAGATCTTTCCTGGTCCAAGTGTATCCTACTATGCATGGAGCGACCTAACCTAAATCTATCATGGTAGGAGATAAGTATCAACCGCTTTAACGAGTGTTAGGATAGTTCTACATCTTGCAAGAGTCTCCTGAAATAGTCGTAAACTTGGCAGATTGTGACCAGTTTGAAATAAAAATAATGTCCTGGAATAAAACATGGCAAAGTTAAATTCGTCTATTAATCAGATCTCTGAATCCAAGTTATCACAACAACTGAATCCACATAATTCGTTTGTGCTATGTAGGTCTTATTTTGTTTATTATTGTGGAATGGAGAATCAATGGAGTCCGATGCTCTCTTCAAGCAATGACCAACCGTCCAAGTGGATTTAAATTCGATTGGGCCAAATGGTTAGAGATCTGCCACAATCCGAATTAGCTTCAATACAATAGAATCGACGTCATCGAAGTCCGAAACCTTTTCTTGTCATCAGTTGCAATTTAATTCAGATAAACCAAGCGAAGTTGCAATTTCTTAAGATTTTTGCTTTCCTCAGATACAAGTAACTTTGCTTGAAGAATTTTATCGTCTTTAGGAAATTTGAACTACACCTTTATACATGCGCAACACCAGCCACAGACTTCAACGACATGCTAAGTGAATCACCGTCGCATGCTGAAGAACTACAAAGTGTAAGACAGGCATGAACTAAGCCGATGTATGCAGGTTCTTAGAGTTCCGATGTAAATATCTGTGATAAAGCAATCATTCTGGAAATGGAGCTAAATATTCCTTACTATACTATTAAAAGATCAGCACCAAACGAACTGTGGTTTGGAGGGAATAAGTGAGCTTACTAGATAAATTCATATATATGTACATAGGTGGAACCTTACTACTGAAATAGCAAAGAAAAAACATAATTCCACAATCAGCTATAAATATCTTTAGTGTTACTACAAATTAAGTGTCTTTTAGTCAATGACAAAAGCAAAGGCGTGTGTCCTTCTTCCTTTTCATCTTTAGTGAAGGACTCAGCTCACGAAATTTCCAATACTGCTGAAAAACAGTCCGTATCTAACCGATACTAAAGAAAGGGGAAAATATGTCTGCCACAAAATTACTATTCCATAGTTCGATATACAATCCATTTTTCCGAAAGTCATAGAAAAAGTTTTTAGGACTCAAAAGGGGTTGAAGTCGACATCTCAGAGACATTTGATCGAATCTTACATAGAATCTTACTAAACAAAATAATGCCCGGATAAAAGGTTTCAATCCAAGTTGTGTTCGATGCTGGCGTGCCTTACGGATCCCTTCTTTCACCTGCTTTATTTTGTCTTTATATTATGATCTACTAGAATCAAAAAAATTAATTGGTCAATATAAATAACAATCTTGTACGGACAATTGGAAACTATATTTCTTAAAGTGAAGAAGTAAAAGCAGATTGGGCATCTGAACTGACTAATTCATCCGCTTGTTGCCAGTAATGCGCCTGTAACCCAGAAGAGTGTGAGTTTATTGTGGGTGGTAAGCTGGAAGGTCTAGCACAGCATATTGCAAATTTTAGTCTTATATTCAGTTACTCACATCATTTACCATTTCACAGCTGTAGCTGCTGGATCTGAGAATCATCAAAAAGGAGTGCTACCAGAGTGAGTGGATACTGTTTAGTAAGCTATCAATAGGTTAAAGTATCTCCTTTTAATCAACGGAATGATGATTGTTCCAGATGAGTTAACTCCTAAGTCTTCTAGCATCAATCATATAAATATTTGGAAGTTTATACGGACATTGAAAATTTATTTTAGAATTTTTAGAAGTAATCCTTCCTAATATGAAGGAAATCTATTTTGGTTATTGGTACGGAAAGAACGTACGAAGAAGCTCTTCAACTAATATGTATGTGCATAGGCTTTCGGTTTCTTCTCAAAAATTTGGATGTATGAAATGAGTCAAATGTACAATACTTTATACCATATTGTGTTTGTTCTGTTCCTTAACTTATATTTTTGGTGGGCGCCGTGTCTCAAATGCTCAGTGCGTTAGGTTACAGAGGGAGGGGTTCGAGGTTCAATCTTCAGACAACATCTAAAATTTCTTTCACGGCCTCTGACAAATATCTGAGTATAAATCTGTCATAAAACAGCTTCTCTAAAAAAAATTGCCCTTCGAACACGGCAATAAACAGAAGGTCCCTTCCATTGGTGGAAATAATAATGTAACACGCACAACACGATTGGTTTCTAGGCCCTGAATCCCATCGATCTGTTGGGCCAAATATTTATATTTGTTTTTTTTTGTAACTTATATTTTGGAACAAAAAAAAAATATCGATGTGTAGATATTCTTTCGTATAACTTTGATATGTATCCAATCGATAATATTAGGCCCTTAAGAAACTAGAACTAAAAAAACGGTGTTGTATTAATTTAAGTGCTAAAAACCTTGTTGAAGAGCATTTACAAATGAACCCTTTCTTAGACAAAAGAATGAAATCAGTTTTGAAATTATTCAAAATGGAGGCCTGGCCAAATTCTTTTCTTGACCACTATAGAGTAGATTCGAGGCGAACGACTGCACTTGCTGCCATTTGCTTGGTAAATATATCCAGATGTATCAAATGAAACATAATGTCTGGTGCCGTAGAAGGAGTTGTGCTTAGACCACCGCTTATGCACAGGCAAGCTGTACGCTGGACCTTACTTAGATAGTCCTGGTTTATAGCTTTATCTGAGGCTGTCCACCAAACAATCACTCCGTATGTGAGTATCCGTCTAATGACCGAGATGTAGAGACAGTGAGTTATTCAAGGTTGTAGACACCATATATTTCCAATAGTTTTTTTGCAAGAAAAAAGTGCTACTGTGGCTTTCTTGACTCTCTCTTGAATGTTAGGTTTCCAACTTAGCTTCCTATCCAGGATACGATCCAAATATTTTGGTTTGTCAAAGAAAGTTAAGCTGAATATTTTCTGGAGAAAAGGACTAGTTCAGTTTTGTGGGGGCTTACACTCAAACCACACCGAACTGCCTAACTGGCTAACTCATTTAAAGCGTTTAGTAGAAGTTCTTCTAGAATATTTAGGTGCTTTCCTGAGACAGCTAAAGCAACATATCTGCATAAGCGATCGCTGTGCATCCCTCGCCTTCCAGGATTATCAATAGTTCATTAAACACCAAGTTTCAAAAAAGAGGGGATATAACACCTCCTTGGGGAGTGGCTCTATTCTCAAATCTTCTAGTAGACGTCCCACCCAACTTGGAGTTCATAATCCGATCATTCAGATCTGATAGTGCATCTGCTATCGCTGATGTATTGACATTGTTAAAGGCGCTTCCTAAAGGGTGTTTTTTTTTTATAAAGGCGGAGAACTACGCCGATAAACCAGAAGCAATTGAGCACTTGGAAGCCAACATTCGACTCGTTATTGCCGAAATACAACCTGATGTACTTCGAATAGTGTATGAAAATTGAACCTCTAGATTACGCCATGTACGCACCAGCCGCGTCGTCCAAATACCCCTGTTCCTGAGTTTTATTTCAATTTAAAGTTCTCCGTTTCTACACCCTTTACAACAAAATAAAAGATTAGAAATTCGATTAGCGTTTACTGAATGAGGGCCTAATTAAATTTAAAAAAAATACCGAAATATATTATACAGACCGATCCGTACAGTCATGTAGGATATGAGCAGAAGTCTTCTCTATTTCATTTGTTATAAAAATTACCACCAGCTTTTCGTATTTCAAGCGGAAATTCTGGAGATTTGGAAAGTATTTAAAAACTTGGCTTTTTATCTATACATGCATACATATCGAGATAGTCAGACTGCAATAAAAGCCTTGAAATCGGCAACGATAAGATTTATTATTCTTTTTTTTTTGTTTTTGTATAAGACACATCTTATTAGGAAAAGGATCAGCTGTACAATTGAAGTCCTGACATGAAATTGGTTGATACATATGTATGTACATACGTAGACGGGTTAAAAGATTTTGAGGACTATCCAACGATTTCTGTAAAAATTGTAAAGATGAAGAAGTGGAAGGCGCTGTAACTCTCTTTCAGTTCAATTGCCCTGTTCTATCTACATTAAGAGGAAGAATTCTGTACCGGATTTCTTCAACTAACTAGGTAATCCATCCTGTCTCAGGATAAGTGTAGATCAAATTGGATATTAGTTGAAAAACTCATATTAGTGTAATGAGATTGCTATCTCAATCCGGCAAATATATTCTAACTTTATAAACAGTGGGCCATCGGTTCCTTTTTGAAACATACATATGTCATTTTGACACTGACAGCTCTTATGCGCTCAAAAATATGACAGAAACTCAATATTATATTTTCGCGGTAAGGAATAGATAGATTCACGCTTGAAAAACGTTGGGAAATATTACAAAGTTACTTCCAAAGTGGATGCTGTGTTACTGAAACAACAAATTTTGAAAAGAAATTTCGGTCGAAATAATGCACGAACTGCAGTTGGTGCACGCAAGTTTGTGATGAAAGTTCGTAGGACTGGTTTGCTGATTGATAACCGAACATATTATTGTGTTCGTCCTGTTCGCTTAACGGAGAATATTGCAACTTTTTGCAGGTTTTTCCAAGACAACTATGGAAGGCACGTTACAGTCAATGGAGAGCGCTACCCAACCATGATAACTGATATTTTATGGCCAGAAATTGAGGATATGGACTTGGGCGCGCTATGGTTCCAGCAAGATGGGACTATGTGCCACACAAGCCGTCCAACAATCGATCTATTGCACATTAAGTTCAATAATAGTGTAATCAGTCGTTTTTATCATCAGTCGACATTGAGCTGCGATTTGATGCTGTTGGACATTTTTTTTTAATGGGATGCCATTAAAGATTGATGCTATGCTAATAACTCAAAGACGATTTATACAACAATATTGGTCAAGCTATTCTGTGAAATAGGGGCCGAAACAGGATGGCCGACTGCGAAGTCAGCCGAGGCAGTCATTTGAATGAAATAATATTTCATAATTAATCGGAAGGTTACTCTTACAACAAATATTTCAACAATTGTTGAAATATTTTGAACAGAGTTTTTTTTGTAGCTTTTTTAAAAAGAGCTCATAGATGGTTTCAAACCAAAAAAAGTTACAGGCCTAAAGTCAAACATTAGAAGAAAAAGAATTTGTGAAAAAAAACTTGAGAATAGTTGTTTTTATATTAAACCCATATGTATATTTTTGAATGTGTTATTTTCTGGATATGGAGGCATAGCTTTTTCAGCAAAATTTTGTAGGTTTTGACGAGAAACCTGGTAAATAATAAGGGGGTAACACTGGGCTTGGGCTTAAGGCAACAGTTGGGTATTGCGCAAATAAAATGAATTTAAAGTATCCGAAAACGTAGCATCGTCTTAGCATTATATTTATTTTGCACAGTTTACATTGGGGACAAAATTAAATCAGGTGACGGTCTCCATCAATAAAGATATCATAGTCTAGGATAAATCCACTCCAAACCAAAGACATCTGGAGTTGGATTGAAGGTTATGCAAAGTCTGTTTTTGTCTACGGGCAATACTTAGACATACAGTGATGTGAAAAATAATAGGGACACTTCTACGAAAATGTTTCAAAAGCGTCCAATTCCTGTGATGGTTGATCGAAACAAAGAAAATTAATGGGATCTTAAGCTTTACTGTTTGCAAAACAAAGTATAGTTGTCTGCACCCAAATATTCTGACTGCCTTCCAAATTATGTTATAAGTTTACGCAGAGCGGTTTGTTTCGGCTGTGTAAAATAATAAGGACACCTCTTATATCTCCTCTGTAAATCAAGCATTTTTTGTTTTTAGCTTTACTTTTTCAACTTAATAAGTATGATAAGAGTTTAATTTTACAAAATAAAATAAAATTTGTAAATTTATTAGATATTAGTGATAAAAAATGGGTCGAGCACAGCACTGTAGCAATGAGATGAGGAAACAAATAAAAGACTTGTATAATAACGGTTTTTCAAACCGCAAAATTGTCCAAATTGTTGGGAGTTCAAAGACAATAGTTGAAAATGAAACCAATTGGCAATCTAAGGCAGAAACAGGATGAAGAAAGCCAAAAATGTCTGCCTCTCTCAAAAAAAGGATATTGCGCTATGTACATACATATATAACAAACCGTTTGCTGCATCCTGCGCATTGTAAAAGGAATTTAACCTGGACGTCGACACTTCTACCATACGGAAGAATCTTATAACCAACAATTTAAAAGCAAGAAGCGCAAGAAAGGTACCGCTCGTGTCGAAAAAAAAGGTTGCTTTTTGCAGAAAAGCATTCCAGCTGGACTGAATCGCGATGGCTCAATATCCTTTGGTCTTATGAGACTTAAGTAAATTTATTAATTCTGATCGCTACAGCTACACTAGTGCGGAGATCGCCCAATACAGCACATAACGATAAATACACCATCAAGACGGTGAAACATGGTAGGGTTTGCATCATGGTATGGGGATGTTTCTCCTAGCAAGGTGTAGGTCCCATTCATAAAATCGGAGGCATTATGACAGCCGAAGATAATATGCCTCATTATCCTCCAGCAGGATAATGATCCGAAACACTCATCGAAGCGTGCAAAAGAGTGGTTCTCGGACAACGATGTCAACGTCTTAAACTGGTCTTCTCAATCGCCTGACTTAAATCCCATTGAGAACCTGTGGCGAGAGGTCAAAGTATCGTTAAGGGATGTGAAACCATCAAATGTGGACATCTGTGAAGGCTGCTTGAGAGGCTATTCCACCTAGTACTTGCCTAAAACTAGTGAATTCGGTGCAGCGACGTTGCTTGGCCGATATCAAGAACAAGAGCTATTCAACGAAACACTAAAGTACATGTTTAATCAAATATTTCATAGATTGTATTTTAACATTAATTTTTTGTTGTTAAAGTTTGCGTTTGGAGTCATTTCATGAGAATTGCTGGCTGTCCTTATTTTTTTCACAGGCCATTTAGAAGAAAAACACATTTTTTTTTTTGTTTTTTTACTTAAAGTACAAAATTTTGGGTAGCTTATGTTATTTTTATGTTTTTGAAATTTGAATGAATTAATATCTACTAATTTAAAGTTTATCATAAATATCACGAAGTTCTTAGTTTTTTCGTTTTTTCGAATATGGTGAAGGCTGTCCTTATTATTATCGCACATCACTGTAGATCAACCTAAACCAAATAAAATCTCTGGTTTTGTTGCTTTCAAAAATATACATTTTTGCATAAATATACCTCTGGCGACAACGAGCAGAGGGGAGACTACATATATGTACGTAGTCCCTGAAATAAATTCAAGAAAAGTTCATGTTATATTGAACGACAATGGTTGAAAATCTATGTGAAGAAATAATCAGAATCTCAAAGAAGCTAGCGCCAGCTTGTTGAACGGTCATGTGGCTACGTTCCATTGCTCTATTTAGCTTATCTTCGATAACGATTTGGAATTTTTGGTTACTCAATTTCCAACTGATATAAGTGGTTACATATACAAAGTTTCCGGGTTTACTAAATTCAAGGCCTAAACAAAATAAAATTAACTATCATTAGAGGGTTTCAAGCTTCAAATGAAATTCCCCGGAGATAATTAGAATAACCTTGAGATACCTATCAACAACTTGCTAGATACACTCAAATAAAGAATATAATGAAATACGTTTCTAATTCTAGAAATAAATAAATACAAATGCAAAAAAAAAATCAAAAATACCTTCCCCTAGTACAGGTCCGTAGCGAACATTGCCTCAGCAATCGTCGCTAACGAATAAAATACTTGTATTCGACTCTCATCAAGATCTCCGCCTTTTCCTACGTACATATATGAATATTATTTTTATAATAATTCGAAATAAAAAAAAATATGTGCAAATATTTGATCCTGCGCACTGGGTTAAACTCCTCCTCCTCTTTATCACGTGGCTTTGTATCACACACAAAACCAGCTGATTTTGTTTTGGTTCCAGTGACAACAAACCATGTGTTTTGATTCTTTTTCAATTGTAGTATCCTTTTTATCTAATGTCCTGGAAGGTCATGCGCCTTCCCCAACTGAGAGAAATACTTATACATGGAGAGAATTGGATGATGGCAATGCCGGTGGAAAAGGAAGAAACAAAACAAATCAACCACGTGTCTGGAGATGCTGTTATTATTATTATTATTATTGTTATTATTATTACTGTCCTTAGGTGAAAGTAATTATGAGATGCCTACATACGAGTAATTTAAGAAAGTGTTGATGATGAGCTTGCACACCAAGTTAATATAAATTTTTCATTCTAAGTACGTTATGCGTGCATGTAAATGCATTTAATGTTCAAAATTCATACATAACAGCACAACATGTGATGCTGCACATGAGCACCTATTCATACCAATGGACATTGGTGACTGAAACCGATGTCCTGCCTGTTCACAGCATTCGTACTCATTAGTGAATCATGCGTTCGCTTGCATTTACCCACTCGCCAGGAGATGAGATGAATTTTTGTTGGACTCTTCCCTTTCAATCAACAGAGATACCTGTTATAATTCGTATCTTACCTTGGCGCATGCTTACTAAGCAAATTTGAGCGATGCCCTTGCAGGAGATTTCGATAGTGTTGTTTCCGTTGAAGCCACTGCATCAACATCTTCATCCCTACACGGGAACATCATCACGTTGCTGCTGCTACTGCACACTGTTTCGATCGGCAACTCATGTGGTTATGAGAGATGATTTCCATTCTGGGCAACATAATATACTCATAGCCCTTTTCTCTCCAGGACCAACGAAAAACTATGATGTGTAGCATAGCACAACCCCAAATAGCAGCAGAAGCGTCACTCTGCTCCGCTACTGTATAGGTACTGTACAAGTCGGTCAACAAATAAAAATATATATCGTTTCCATACAGTAGTAGTACCGTACCGGGTATTACCCTGTGTACCCTACGTACACACATTTATCCTTTGGCAACTGTATTTAAAAGACCATCTTATTCGAGCAAAACGGGGGAGCAACATCCAACATACAGCCAGCCGTATTCAACCCTCTACTACTATTATATAAAAGGCATGTGCTTTTCCTAAATGTTTTCAGTTTTCGGTGGAATTTGCATGCAAAATTTTCGATATTTTGCAGTGCTGCTGTTTTCGAGTGTGTGCGAAGTGAAAACGTTTAAGGACACAACACAGTTCGAATTTTCTTCTGACGGATGTGAATATTTTTTATTTTCGGTTTTCTCGTCTCGATTTAAGTTGGCAATTCGATTTTTGGTGTGTTAATCAATTGACTCGGGTCGCGGTGGGGTACAAGTGTTTGTTTTGTTATTTTTTAAATTAAAATTTAATTCGATTCAAAAATGATTTGAGGGTGTTTTTCTCATAGGCGTGTGTCATTTTTAAATCCGTACTTCAAGAGTGCTAAACGGTTACGTTCTTAAGTGTTAAAAAGGTTAGGAGGAAAATGGCGCGAAAATAATTAAGAAATAAAGTGGTGGTGAAAAGAAATGATCTTCTCTGTTTGTGTTTAGTTTTGCGCATTTCTTTAAGTGGTTTACTAGTGTGTGTGTGCGGTAGAATAACACTTGTTAAGAAGAGAAAAGAAAGAAATTAAGTTGCGTGTTCCCTTTTGTAAGTTTCGAGATACTTTCGTAAGGTGTGGATTCTTTGATACTCAACCAACTAGAAGTTGCGCCTGGAATAGAATAATGTGAGTAGATGATTAATTTTTTTTGGAATAAATTGTTGAATTTATTAAAAATGTATCATTTGTTCTCCATCAATGATTGAATTTAGTTTTATTAAACAGTTTAGACTACCTACTGATTCTTTTAAATTATATACGAATATGTATAAATATTTTAAAGTTCTTGTCCTTGTGTTGATGGTACCTAAACTTGGTTAATTAACTTTTTACTCATAAAAATTGTGGATCATTATTCAAAAAGTGCATCGCGGGATATTAAAATTCTCTGGACATCTCCTGCATAATATATGCATAATACCTACTATCCATGTACATGTACACACTTAGTTTGCTTAAAAAATTTATGTTTAATATTTTTTTTACAATAAGGAACTTTCTTTAATCCTTTCTGGGCCCTAGAAATTTTTTTTTACGTACATACATATGTACATGAGTGCTGGCTGTCACTGATATAGTTCTGCCAGAATCTGTTAGACTGCTAACAAAATGTGTGACGTCAAAAGCAATTATAATTTTCGTTTAGTGTAAACATATTAACAAAAATATGTCAAAACCAAGTTCAGGCAACTGTGACTGTTTTTGAGCTGTGCCACTATTAATACCGAGCAGCTACAGAGTTGGTGAGTTCTACTGTCCATCTAGTGTATTTACAATATATGGTCCCGCACATACATATAACTTATATCCATTGGGTTAGTTTTACTGTAACCAAAGGCTCAATTGGCAGTCCTATGTTGGTGACAGTTGTTGACCGAATTTGTTTTCCCCTAGAAACTCCAGATGTGAGGTTTTCCCATATGTAGGTTGGTCTAGGTTCGACGAATAGATTTTCTATTGTTGAAATTATAGTATCTTGTGTGCCTGAGTTTTGAAAGATCTTTAAATAATCCAGCACTCAGCTTGTCTTGGCACTCAGTTTAGGGTAACAAGTTGTTAAGTTTATCTAGGCATCTCCTGTCCATCTTAAGGGAGATTTTTTATGAGCTAAACGTCAGGTTATGATTGTATTTATTCTATGGCTTTGTTTTTCACTTAGACAATCCAGGAAGATTTGTCTATTGATTCCTAATATTTACTTATTTATACTATTCAATATTTTTCCAAGATGTTGGATTAAAAATTGAAAATGTGTTGAGTGTATTTTATATATGAATATGGACCTATCTCCTTCATATTTTGCTAGAGAATCTGTGCTAAGCTAAGGCTTTCTATGCCGTAGAAGCTCTCAAATTTTGAAGATATTGCAATGTCAACATGTTATGAAACTACGGAAGTATAAGGATTTTTTGTAAAAAATTTCAAATAGTTTTTTTTGCGGAAATTTGGACTGAAAGACTATCTTATATCAAAACAAACAAAAACAAATATTTGGCACGACAGGTCCATAGAGACCAAGGCCTGCTATGGACCTGTCAAAAAGTATGCGTTTTATATTTTTTACACGAATAGAAGGGGCCTACTGTTGTAACGCCGTGTCTGAAGTGCAATTTGTTATTTAAGAAACTTTTTATAACAGTTATACTCTCGGATGTTTGTTAGACGCTCGCAAGAGTTGGGGCCATGAAATAACTTTTAAGTATTATTTGGAAATCGAACCGCAAACACATCGCTTAGTAGTCCATCGCACTAAACACTTGAATCACGGCGCTCAACTCATCTAATGTCAGAAGGTCATAATACATTAAGAGTTCCGCAGGGTAGTCATTTCGTTCGCTATTGTTCACACACACGAATGATATTCAATACATATTTTGTAACCACTATCCAGCTCTTAAATTAGAAATACTATGTTCACGATATTTATAAAAATAATCTAAGTCTATGACATTTCAAAAAAAAAAGAAATTAGGTAGTTGAAGTAGTTCAATTGCAATTGCAGGCAATGGAATGTAGAATATTCGAATTTAACTGAATTGAATTGCGGCCATTCCAGTAGTTCATAAAATTTTATAATGAGATGAAAAGAAAAACTTCATAGTTAAACTTTAAGAAAAGAAAGGTAATTTGGTAAAAATCTGCAAACTTTTGTACTGATTACACGTAGCTAATCCTAGGACTAGGACTTGAACTATCATTTGCAATATCGGTAGTCTGTTAATTTTAAGAAATGTTTGGCAAAGCGTATGTATTTTTGTGGCAAGAATTTTAGACAAATAAAAATTCCTTTTACCAATTAGTACGGTCCTTAACATACAAAATTTCAAAAATTTTCCAACTAATGCTTGCTTTATTTATATGTACATAAGTATGTATGCACATATGTAGGCCTAGTGAATATTCACCAATTCTTGGTGTGGTGTGGCCCTGTTTTTCTGAGGCATTTCATAAAAAAACACATCCTTTACGTTCAACCAAATAGAACTCCATTTTTGCTTATGGTTTGTGGCGACTTACTGCTTCACCTGAACAATGCTCTGATCAAACCGCATTATGGACAGTGCCTTATTCCTCATTATTGCTTTCCCAACCTCTTTAGAAAATCGTTTATGAAAGGAAAGGAACTTTTCACAGAAAATGTCGACCCTACTAAATATGGTAGAATCTCTTGTGTCCAATGAAAACTATTTGTAAGTAAAATTACTCATTTAGAAAAGTACCAAATAAATATGGATCAGTTTGACGAAGATTGAAAATTAATATGTTCGTGCTTTTCTATCAATTCCGCCCAACTGTTGTGCTATCCTTGTGCATGCTAGTTCAAGAATGTGTACAACTTTCTAGATAGGGCAGTATACCATCCTCATCGTGCCCATGTACGTTGCTTTCAACTTTCTAGACTAAGCGTCCTGACATCCACTATCGCTCGGTCTGGACTTGAACTGGGCACAGGGACTCGAAGCTCTTTTTGGGTGGATCATTGTTGTCCACTCGCTCGATGCAGCCGATATGTGGTCTACATCTACAGCTAAATCTACAGCTCGTAGAGTTTGCTGCTGTATCTTCTCCTTATTCTCTTTAACCCTCCTTGCAAACGGGACTAAATATTCAAAGAAGAATTGTTCATCCTGTTTATCGTCAAGCACTTAGTTCCGTATAGTAGAAGCGGCAGGAATAAAGTTCGGTAAAGCAGATATTTTGTCATCTGAGTAAGGAGTTTTGAATCTCCATTATGGTATCAGTTGCTGTAGCCTCCGAGATAGATGAATACCTTAACTTCCTCGAAAATATAGCTATCAACAGTGATATTTTGTTCAATATGGTGGAGTGATGGAACTTTGTTTTTTTTTTAAACATCTATTTTGTTTTGTCCCCATTCACTTCATCAATTGTTGTGAAAGCCTCTTAAAGAGCACACTGAAAGTGACCAATGATGTCCATGTCAACTGCATATCCGAGCAGCTGGACTGGTTTGTTAAAGTTAGTACTTCTCTTGGTAACACCTACCCTACGCAATATCCGCTCCAGGATGAGATGAAATAAGTTACAAGTCACATGCTGGATTATTAATTCAAACACTGTTATATCGATGGGGATAGGGTAGTGTAAAGTAAAAAAAAAAGGAATTAAAGAAAAATCTAATCGAAAACCGAATAAAAAATTCGACGAATACGAATGAATAGCATTAAAGTGTCATCAGGCAAAACTGTCTTCAGGTCGTAACAGGGAAATAATTTTAGTTTTAGTTTTACGCTACAGTTGCTCTATAGTAGGAAGGAAGAGGAAAAGGACCATACCTATAGACTAAGTTCAATCCTTTTCCGATAACATCGAAGGAACATATGGATGTCAAGTTAATTAGGCTTTCAGAACGCAACAGTATATCCCCGACTGAAGTCTTGCCAGTCGCAATAGTTAAAAGACTATCACATTATCATTGACAGTCTTTCAGCAAAGAGCGATTTTAAGTTAAAGTTCTACTACAAAGAGCTCAACCTTCTTTGTACGTTAAAAGTACAGCTTTGTAATACACCTGGTATAACAAGGAATGCGAACCTTAAAAAATTGGCTACGAAAGGCTTACATCTATGCTGACTACTGAGATTACTCGACACAATTACTTAACCTAATCAACCGAGTATTTGTAGAATTGTGATCTTGTACTAAAGCCATGTTTTTGTGAAACCTCGTCAGCCAGTAGCAGCCAGTAAAGGCAAATTAAAAAAACAAATACAACAACCTACTGGCGACAATTCTTAATTTCCTCCACAGTAGGAGAGGCGCTGGCTAGGAATTCAGCAACATGTTGCGTGAAATCAATGCTTTTTATGTACAGACGGTGGTGTCACTGCGAAATTGTTCGGTTCCGCAGGGAGTGTTCGTAACGAAGACCCAATTATACGTTATCTTATACAATTCTCCTGATTGTCCGGAAAGAAAATTGAAGTCAATTATGGAATTTAGTGGATTAATTTCGTTCCATATTGTGTCAGTAATTTAAGACAACGATTATTTATACTTAAAACAATTGTTTTTTTAAGAAAGTTTGCATTGAGCCACACTGTCTAATCACTCTGTGTAATCGCCTCAAAGAAAAGTGAGGTGAAGTCGTAACAACATGAAAGGTGTTACTAAATGGATGCTGAAGCTGAAAATAAGTATAGAAAAGTCGGATATTTGTCAGACGCTCTGGAGAAGTGGGGCCGTGGAAGAAATTTTAGGTACTGTCTTCGGAACCTCGAACTCCTCGCTCCGTAGTACAACGCACTAACCACTTCAGCCACGGTGCCCATAGTTAAGTTATTAACAATTCGCAATTACTTTTACGAAACTCACGCACTTCATCAACATAGCTTTCTTATGTCATAAGGCCGAAATCATACGTACGGGGTATAAAAATTCAACCGGCTACAACCTAATGGGGATTGTCCAAATGAACTACTGGCTGGAGAAGTTTAAGAAAACTCGGCTTATATATTTAAATCTCGTAATACCGGGCTACTGGCATGCACAAATCGCAGACCTGACTAATGTCAGGAATATAGTAATATAATAACATGCTAAACCATACCCTGCACACTTCTAACCACTCTCCCCGCGGAACTGCCATTAGGTCCTAGTTCACGGACCTGGTTAGCCTTATAGGCAATATTCTCCTATACTTCGTTCGGAGTTATCGTGAATAAAATTTCCCAGAAAATGTTTCCCATTTTCGACAAATTGGTATCGTGAAATAATTTCGAAAATGAGAAAAAATTTCCAAGCCAAAATTTCCTTGGAAAAGATTATGTATCGTGAATATTTTTTCCAGGGAATTTCAATGCAATTTCCCCCGGAATTATTCCTCCTTTATATTGTTAGGAAACTTCAAAAGATACCAGCAATGTAAGAACAATTTAATCATTTTAAAAGGATTTTTGACTGAAACTATTCAAAGCGAGAGATAGTACCTACTGTGTGCCTTCTTGGACATCGAAGGAGCATTCAATAAGACATCGCATGAATCAATTGTGCGAGCTCTAGATAGAAATGGGGTGAACAACACAGTATTCAAGTGGATGTAAGAACTTCTGAACGCAAGATCAGCAGATACTCATACATCAGAAGGTATCATCAAGGTCAGCACAGCAAAGGGATGCTGACAAGAACTACAATAATACCTTTTACGAGGAAAAGAAAACTTGAATAGCTGAGGCCGATAAGGCTGTCGGATACAATACTGACACCAGTCAAAAAAGTTAAATATCTGGGACTAAACCTAGCCATGGAGGTACTATTGGAACTGACTCAGTTGCATCTTGTGGTTGAGGAATTTGCAAGTAAAACGATTCTAAGAATCTGCCAAAGCAGGAATAGGAAGAGGTAACTGCATTACATCGAAGCAATTCGATGCACTGCTCAAAAAACTACCACTTCTAGTTTTACTACCACTCCTAGTTTTTCTAGAGATGATATCATTAGATGGTTCAATTTCCAAAAGAACTTCGTTGCCAAGCTAAGTAACAAAAAGAGTTGAAGCAATGTATCCACAATCTACAAACTGAGCAATCACATAACAAAGTGGTACACAGATGCATCCATGCATCCAAAGCACCAATATCTTTCAGGCTGAAATCTATGCCATAGATAGATGTGTCCAAATCAATCTTGACCGGAATCACGCCAACTGCGATATAGGTTAGGTTAGGTTCGATTGGCAGTCTTCAGAATGTACAGCCTCACTTCGGCCAGAATAGGTCCATTGTGATACCACAGGATCTAGTGTCCTCAACTACCCGTTGAACCAACTCATTATAAAGCACTGGAGGCGGTTAATACTTATGTTAGGTAATTCGCCAAGGTTGTCGAAGAAGTACTTTCCTAGATACAGTTTCCTTCCAGTTGAGAGAACTTGGCAGGTGCATAGGAGGTGAAGAATAGTCTCTTCCTTTTCCTCGTCCACGCAGCTTCTGCAGAAGTAATAAATAAAATACTAACATACCTTCTATTTACATTGCTTGTGGTAAATGCAAAGGATTAGATTTGTCTCGTAGATTTCTTCTAATAGAAATTAGTTCATTCGAATGTAGTCCGGGTGAAACAAATTTCGATAGAAATCCATGATAGCAGGAATTATTTCTCGGGAATAAAAAATATTCGGGTGAAACATTTTTCCCTCGGAGTTCCCGATAACCCCAATTATTTGTTATTGGGCATTTGAAGCTTGGTTGTTTGAATTATCTGTGTTACGTTGGGCTTTAGTCGCCTAAGATCGCTCATTATTAGGACCGCCACTCCTCAAACTGGTCCCGAAGGCCGATTATACCGTGGGCAATGAAAGAACACGTGTTCCAGGTTTTCCGAAACATATTAATTCAATGTGGAAATACTAACAGTATGAGTTTGAATCTGATTGATGGTTACAATTCCTCATGCGTATATAGGTACTGTTTTTCTGACATACTTTCTCAGAAGGCAGTGTCTAGACTCTAGATAGGATACATACAGCTACTTTTACCTAAAGTTCGTCCTGCCTTCCATTGCCGCTGGTAAAGTTTTGAAAGTGTCTTGAAAATAAAAAGTTCACGCGATTTCTTTCTATTTACAAACAAAAACATACATGCAGTTAGTATGATACTTTGATGGCTTTGAGTATGGTTAATTGTTAATTAATTATTAATATCTACATATAAGCAGCAAGTTAGATTCGTGTTAGTTTGACATTTCTTATGACATTTCTGCGTAGCGATGAACGCACTCATATTTACAGATTCCTGATAAGACTTTCGCTGTTGTTTCTTCTTGATGGAATCGAAATATATCCGAAGATCTTTAGCTAAACTCGATTTCCTATATCATACATACATACCTCTGCTAGGTATTGTCAAAAACGAACTGATTTGGAGAAATTGTTGTAAGCTCTGCTGTTGAAATCGTAATTTCTGTAATCCTTAACCCAGCGTCTCCACTGGCAATATTTGTGGCAATTTATTGCCGCTGTCATTGCCATTATCTAACTTCTTGCTAATGGAGACGCTACAATGGCAGTGGCAATGATTGCTTCACTTTATCCGAAATGGCTGAATTTCGAGAGTAGATATCGTAGTAGTAGAATATCGAAAGTAAATGTTATACAATTAATCTACGCACTCTTAAAATAAAATCTACGTTTCTTTTCCAAATATTCAATTTCTTTTAGAATCTGTATTAATTTAATAATATGGATAGCACGCAAATATTTATTGTTCAACGACATACTGACATTTGACAACTGAAATTGCCGGCAATAAAATGTCCACGCAAATTCATTTGACATTTCAATTGTCATTTCCATTGGCATTGCCATTGCCAGTTTTGTAAGTTGGTAAGTTTTCAATTTAGTGCAATAAGAAACATCATGTGAAGGGTTTTCCAATTGGGACATAACAATTTTGTATTTGAAGACAAATGCACCCTTAAACTCTTTTTATGATCTGTTAATGTTAGAACAGCAGTCAAGGTTTACATTTCTATTATGGTGAAGTTGAAGTTGAAATTATTGAAAATTATTACCCAAATTCTGAGTCGATGGTCGCAATTTTGCTTACTTCAATTTTCAGTCGTAATAATCATCCCCCAGATGGGATGTACGTGCTATAGCCTATAGTGGATAAATTCGAGTCAACATATTCACTATTGAATGTTCCTGTGCCAGTGAGACAACGCACCGATCGAAGTACCGGAAATATCACAGCCGTTAGTGCCGTTCACAGAAATTGGGAATCTCTCAGTCCACATTGTGGCCAATTTTGAGTACAGATCTTGGCCTACATCCTTACAAGATCAAATTGCCTCAAGAATTGAAGCCTCTTGATCATTTAAAGCGTCGAAACTTCTCCGATTGGGTTCTGCAAAAGTTTGAAGAAAATCCTGAATTTTATCGAAAAATCATCTTCAGTGATGAAGCTCATTTTTGGCTTAAAAGTTTTGTCAATAACCAAAATATGCTTTATAGGACAGCAACAAACCCACACGTACTTCAAGAAACTCCATTGCAGCCACAAAAAGTGACCTTCTGGTGTGGATTTCATGCCGGATGTGATTGGACCGCTTGAATGGCCACCTCGCTCTTGTGATTTAACGCAGTTGGATTTCTTTTTATGGGGTTACGTTAAGTCGTTGTTTTCTGCTAAAAAGCCTCTCAGGAACAATATCGAACGCTAAATTGCTAACGTTCCGGCCGATATGTGTGGAAGAGTGGTTGGAAATTGGCTCGAAGTGGTCATATGAACGAGATCGAATTCCATACATGTGCACTACACCTGGAATAAATTTCAGCCCGATATCTCAAGTATTCTGTGTTCTATTTAAATACAAAATTGTTATGTCCTTATTGAATAACCCTTTATCTCAATTTTTTCCTGAAATATCTTGACCAAAAGCTGAGTCGATGCTTCTATTTCTTATTCCATGGAATGTAGACTTGTAACAGTTGAGCTTATTGAAACTTTACCATTCCAAATTGACTACTACAATTATACGAATAAATTCTTAGGTAATCATGCCAGGAAGCATCTTAATGGCACAGTTTATCTTCAAAATTACCTTCCATTCTCAGCTGCTAAACTTAAGAAAACTTAACCAATCCTAAACACAACATCATTCGTTAGAGTTATTTAGCAAGAGGTCATCACCAAAAATACGAAAGCCCTACACAAATGCGTTCTTAATTGATCTACAAGCAAGGAAATAGCCTACACCTCACTTTCATGCCAAAACACGAATAACACTTTACAAAACCCCCAGTGTAATAGCAGAAAACCACCATTCGGCCACCACCCCATATCGTCCGCATCCGCATCCGCCACCAGAACCAACACGGCAATTCAATTTCAAATTGTAATTCCCTCCAGGCCATAAATTATCATTTCGAAGCGAAAAGGAATCTCATAGTCCCATTCATGGATATTTTCGTTTTAGGGATGGAGTAAGGTACTAGTTGCCGATCTAAATGAATTGACTACAAATCATGACAGCAATGGGTACAAAATTTACCCCCAAAAACTTGGCGCAGCCCACTTTTTGCATGCACAGCTTACTGAGTGTGTGTATATGTCTTTAAATTGCTACACCTGAGACATGGGGCTTATTTTTTGATATAGAGGCATCCATCGTCGTTGCTTGCCTTTGCTAAGGGTAAATGAGAGAATGTGAATACTGAATACCAATACATGGAGAGATCCTTCGAGTTTTCGGGGAATGTTGTATGGAAATTAAATTATTGGTTATGAGCTGGGCCAACTCTGATTGTGGGGTTGCCCAGAACCAGTGATCTGCTGTAACTGGGGCTAGATGGAGAAAAGAATAACTTTCCGAAGCATATTGCATGCTACTGGGTACTTAGTTTTAATTTATATTCGTTAATGGTGATTTGTGGATGACTGTGGGACAGATTTTTGTCCAACCACAATTTGTAGAGATTTCCGAAAATGGGTGTATTTTTGATTGCAGAGGAGACTACGTGGTGTATGTAAATTGGATTTTTATTAAATAGAGAGAAGTTTGTTGGGCAATGTGAATTATGGGGGGAAACGTTGCAACCGATTCCATTAATGGGCTTTTGATAAGGTTGAACAATTTTTTTTTAACAATATGCAGGGGAAGTACTTTGGGGTATGCTGCGACAGAGAAGCAATTTTGAGGTGTCATTGTACATAAACTCGTGTTTATTAAAATGTACGTTTACCTTCTATTTTGGTATGTTAGTTAAATCAGATCTTATGTCTTCAAAATAGATGACAACTCTTAATCACAGATTTCATATACATACTAGTATTAATTACTTGAGGATTGTATGACAGAATGCTCACCTTGGCGTTCTTACATTTCTACATATTGCGTACCTAGATATTGGAGAATAGAAGGATATCGCGTTTATTGAAATTTAAGGAAACGTGACCGGGTTCAAGACTTCCTACCAACTGAACGGATTTGCAATTGATCTCAATGTCTATTAGTCGCAATGATACATCAAACCATATGATAACCCCTTTCCTGGATGAATTGTTTCCAAATTGCACTTATCCGCTTTTATGTCTCATACTTGGGCTATTCAGCTTTGAAATACATATAGGTAGATGAATCGATTTAAATTTGAAATTCGTTGGTTTTTTTCTAAGAAGCACAGCAAAAAAGACCCATTCTCCATTATGAACGCCTGGTCTAGTAGTCAGCTTCACAATCTGAGGGAATCCACCAAAATCCAACAATTAGCATGTACCAACATAGGTAGTGTCGAAATATGGGGCGATTTAAGGTCCGATAGAGTATCACACGAAGCTAGTCAGAACTGGGCTAGATAGTTTTATATAGTTTGTCATAAGCACTAGGCATCATAGTGGGTTCAGCGCGATCGCTAGGGAACCTTCACAGTCAGAAACCTAAACCAATTCGCACATACATATGTACATGTAATTTCCCTACAGAACATAGATATGTCCCCAAATTTGTCCAATGAACCAACCTACTCTAAATTATTGAAAAAGTATCTTCCGAGGTACTTTACTCTACAAAGCAATGGATTGACATTCACAGAATAGATGAGTAATATCCTGTGCGACATGTAGGTTATCACAATACCTACATGTGTCCTTGTTCTTTAAACTTTATGTCATTGCGTGCTTTCTTAGAAGGCAATGGTCAGACAGTATCCCTATCGCTATTCTTAACTTTGATATACTGAGTTTTATAAATTCTCCAGATTTTTTCCGATCCTACTCATGCCACAAGGATTTAGAAGTCATGTCCCCTTCTATGTTTGACCATCTTAGGTCGGCCATATTGATGATTTTATTGAGAATTCTCTTAGCCACTGCCATTGGTGGTCTAATGCCTTCAAGTCGGTGGAGAAAAGCCTCTTAAAAGGTCCTTTGTTTTTCCATCCATTACTTCAAGGTTCGACGAATAGTCAAACTCGTTTTACTCGCCGTAAAAACCTCTGCACTCTCACACTAAAAGCGCCAAATGATATGCAGTGTTTAGTACCAGTACTAGGCTCGAATAGGATCTATGAAAAATTCATTCCATTCTGGCTCGGAGAACGTCAGTAGAGAGGATAGTTGATTTAATTAATTTTTACATAGTTTAATGGGTTAGAATCTTATCGAAGTTGACTGCAGCGCCTTTAGCAAGTTTTAGCAATTTGGGCTTGAAAAATGCTTAGACATGGCTTTGAATAGTTCATCTCTATAAATGCTGTTGAAGGTAGCTTTAAATTCTATAAAGAAATACTTCGTATATATTCGACTTTTTGCAGATCTTTTATAAAAATTGTATATTTACTTACTTATGTCCTGTATACCCTTGTGGGTCGTAGAGGCTTCACAACGCTTACGTGGCATCATGTGCGGTTTCTGGCAATGTGCCTCAACTCTATCTAGCTCTTTTCCAGCTGCATTGCTTCCTTCTCTACTATTCTGTACCATCTGCATTCTAGGACCATCACATTTCCTGCCATCCTGAGTTAACGGGTTCCATTGCCATCCAGTTCGGTTTCGCCATCAGTTGAGACAATACTTCCAAGGTATTGGAAACTCTCTGACTCTCTCAACCGTTTGGTTTATCCACCAATGCATATATGAGCTGATGAGTTCGATCCCGAATTAATTTTCAGCCCAACGACATCTGCTTCCCTCTCAACATTCGCTAACATTTGGTTAAGGTCCATTATTCCAGAGAGAGTAGGCATATATCGTCAGCGTAGTCGAGGTGTTGAAGTTAAGATGTAAGAGTCCATCGAATTCCTCCTTTTCCCGTTGACAAAGCAGCATTTAGCACATTACTAATCATCAATAAATAATATTGGCGAGAGGATACAGCCTTGCCGAACCCCACTTTGAAATTAGAACTTCTTAGACTTTCTCTTGCAAAACGTAACATACGTACGACCCATCGTATGTAGCCTCGATACTGGCGATTAGTTTATCTGAAATACCTCTCCCGATTGGCACTATCAAAATCCAAAAATCGATTCAAAATCGATGATTAGAAGGCGAAGTAGTGAACGATATTCAACGCACTGCTCGATGATGATCCGAAGGGTTGATGTGGTCGACCCAGGAGAGCCCAGAATGGAAAACTGCTTATTCGACATCTAGTGTATCTTCGAGGTGTTCTTTGATTCGCTCAAGGCTAATTCTAGTTATTATTTTAGCCACAGCTTTCGCACTGCATTAGGTTGCTTTTTTTAGGAAGTTTGACGATCATTCCCTTTTTTCAGTCATCCGGAAGTCTCTTACCTCATAGGCCCTCCCAACAAGTGGGTGCAGTAGATCGGCCGATGCAGTTGGCGCTGCACGAAATAGATCTGTGGGTATTCCTTGCTTCCGACACCTCAATTTCACTTGAGTGCATATTACTAGCGAATACACGGTTCAAAACTGTAGCAAAATGGTTCGTCTACCTCTTCACGTGATCCTCATCCGACATAAGCAAAGAACCGTCTAAGCCTTTCACCGGGTGTTTGGTAGAGTTGCGACCACCTATCATCTCTTTGGTGAGTCTATAAACAGTTCTGCTGTTGCATCCTTTTGCTGCTCCAGTAGCCAATGCATTGATGTAATTGTGCTTGTCATGCCTCACGCTACGCCACAATTCTCTCATCTTCATGCGATATAGCGACTCTAGCTCGGTCGTCCCTACTAGTGGAGTTGCTGCAATTCGAACTCTAAGTTGTTTTCGTTCATCGATCTTTCGCCTGGTAACCTCGAAAAGCCACACCCTATGTATTTCTTGCGATCGACCGACAGCTCTTTCTGCACCTGATGTAAGAACTGTTTTCACAGCATAACAATGGTGGCGGATAGTGAGCTGCTGATTGTTTCCACACCATGTGAGCGATGTTCCTTTAGTTATGGAAGTATTGAGGGATTACTAAGTCTGTCGGTGGTGAACCTGGAAAAAAACTTGTATGGTTCAACTTGAATAAACCATCAAGTTCTTACACTTTCGAACGATTTTCAAAGTGTGGTCTACTCTATTGTGAACAGTCCTTCTTCCCTTTGACTGCTTCTACAAACACATTTCCTCTCATCGGTACATGCTAGAATCTGACTAGAATCTGTTCGTTCTTTTAGTTTAAGGAATAGACTTTGATGTTAAGAACTGTTCAAATATTTGTTTAGCGAAATCTAGCGAATAACCACATTCTATTCCTTTTCGTAATTGCTTTGATTACACGAACCGCAAAATGTTGTTAAGTTAAACGACCACCAATCAAATCACGTTCCTAATTACGGCAAATATATTTCCGTTTTCAGTAATTCCTCTAAATACTGCCACAAAAGCTCTCTAATCCATTAAGAAATTGGCTTCCATTTCGCCCGTGCGCGCCCCAAACATCCTGTATCTGTTGCCTTGCTTTCAAGTGAACAAAACGTTTCACAGCTTGTGCCACCACGAATGGCGCTCCCTGTTAACAAAGCGAAGCAATTCCACCTTATTTAACTCGAATAATGAAAGTGTAATTAACTCTCAGCAGTAATGATCTTTCAGTTTCAATCGCTAACGAATAGAAGCAGTTTTCTTCTTTTTTTTTTTTTTTTGTTTTTTTGTGTGTGGAGTTGGTGCTCAGTCACGACTGAGGAAAAATTACTCGGCACCCCTCAGCACTCCTTGCAATTACTCCATTTATTCGCGCAAAGTTTAACCACTCACTCATTCCAGAATTTGCCGCGTTAAACCGCACCAGGAGTTAGTAATTTGAAAAATGCTTTTTTTTTTTTTTTTTCTATTTTTCCGTTTTTGTTTTGTTCGGGATATTTAAGGAGCTACCTCATCGAGTGCCAATACAGTACCAAAAACAAACACTTTTTGATATCAGTTTTGCACAATGACAACACTGACTGGAGCGCGGCGGGGGCAATAGCGAAAAACTTCCTCTAATTAGCTTTCGGGCGCATCATTAAGGGTAGATTAGATATATGGATAAAATATTAAGATCCCCGACATGGCATTGGGAACAACAACAAAACAAGCTAGAGTTCAGGCGGCCACCCAACTCCTTCGCGTCGTCGTCGTCGAGTCGTCGGTACACATGGTGGCGATGCCGATACCGATGCGGTGTCGTTGCAATCAGGACAACCGCCTTCTTGTGTAAAACAGTAAAACAGTAGCAGGGAGGGATGCACGGTTAATTCAAATTACTTTCATGTTCTCTGGGATCTTTTACACCTTTAATGAAGTTCTGTTTTCTTTTTGCCTCCGCCGTTCCGCCGACTTAATATCATGTTAACATTTCACGTAGCGTCGCGCCGCAGAGGCTCCTCCTCATACTGTCACTGGCGCTGGCACTGGCATACATTGGATTCTTTTGGGCTTGTTAATGCCGAATTTATGCGACCTTCGGGATGGCTCAGCTCAGCACATGGAGTGTGGTTTCTTCATCGTGCGTTATTTATCGACACGACGGAACTCAATTTTCGGCCGCACAGTGATATTGGTGGTTGGTATGGTTGTCCTTTAGTTTACGATGGCTGTGCCGGTGCAGTGTTGGCATTGGGTATTGGCTGTTGGACCTTTTTCCTGCCAATTTGGATAATTAGCTCGAATTTAAAGGTTTCATGCTATTATCTGATCAATTAACCGTATACGGTCGAGGTGCACATGGCTTAACCAATGTTTGCAACTGACATGCATTGTTATAGTATTAATTGCCGATTGGGTATCGACGGGGGTGACATGCTTAAAAGGTTAGCAAATTTCTCTTTGAAAATGATCATGGCGGGTAGAAATGAAAGCATGAGAATGGGAATAGATGTGCTCCAACTGTATTTACATATGTGCTTCTGTTGCATCAGTGTTGGATATATGTAAGGATTTTATCTTCCTTCCTAATGAGTGAAGACTTGCCTGCCAACCTGATGCTTTATTGATTGTATCGAGGTCATCTGTGTGCACATACTTATCATTGCTGTTGGAGGTTCTAGACATAGAAGGAGCCTTCAACAACGGAAAATCTGAAGACATAAGACTTTCACTAGACCAACAAAGCGTAGACCTAGTTATCTCAGACTGGGTTGAATACATTCTCAAGACGAAACAAATTAAGTCAGAATTGGGAGAAAGCCATGTACATGTACTGGACTCTAGAGGTACCCCGCAAGGAAAGGTCTTATCTCCTCTACTATGTATGCATATGTAGATACTGGGTGCAAACGAAATTTCGATGAAACTAGAACCCAGTGGAGTCAGAGTTGTTGCATATGAGAACGATGTTGTCATAATGGCGATAAGCAAGTTCCTGCACACTATCATCGAAGTGCTATAACTTGCACGAATAAGCCGAGAGATGTGGACTAAGCGTTAACCTCCTGAAAACATTGGTGGTTCTTTACACGAACAAGAGAAAAATACCACCAATTGGGCACTTGAGATTCAATGGTAAGCAACTCCAAATCTTAGATATATTATCGACATATTTGGATTGTATAATCGACCGAAAGCTGCCTTCTAAAGCAGACATGTTAGAAAGGATAAAAAAACTATTAAAGCCTTCTATTCATGCAGTGAGATCTTCGGTAAAAAATGGGGCTTACCTCTGTCTGTACGTAAGATCACGTACTTCAGGGAATGGACAAAAATCCGAAGATTAACATGCAAAGGGACTACTAGCGTTATTACTTGAAATTATACTTGTACTAGTTCCATTAGACTTGCGCCTAAAGGAAACAGCTGAAAAGACTGTCTTACGTTTGAAGTAATCCAACTTTTGAGAGGATGATGACATTGCCCACCGCTATCGAATTGATTGATTCCCATGTATTTTTAAGAGTCTTTTCAGTAGAACACTGTCGTTGCTTCCATCTTTTACTACTTAGATTGTGGTATACAGCCAACAACAGTTTTATAGTTTACAAAAATGCATAGACTGTTATAGCAGGCACAGCAAATCATGACGTTACACACTGGTGGGTTCCAAGTCACACCGGTATCCAAAGAAACGAGCTGGTGGATGAATTAGTGAGAACAGGGTCCAAACAGGGTCAGAACAAGATTCCCTGAGACTAGGAAATGAAAGATGCAGCACACTCTCATGACAATCTCGGGTTGGTTCAGGGAGGCCGCATAGTTAACTTAAGGCCACTAGTTATTTTGTCTTCTTTTTCCATTTAGCTTTCTTCACTTCAGAGGTACACAATGGATCAGAGTAATGTCTGCGTATACAGTTACCTATCCTACCTAACTACCAATCTGCCTAAAATCGATTTTGGTGTATCATAATGTCAGACCAGAAGCTATGGATGAATTGTTTAAGACACTCAAACTAGTTCTAGTGTCAGTATTTGGTTGTGGACTGTATGTTGGGTGTGGGCTGTATTTGGTTGCTTCAGGTAAAAGTTAGAAAATAGCGACAATCGTTTATGATTTGGTAACATATCCATCATCAAAGATTGTTGCCCTGCTCATAAGGTAAAGAACATGCAAAGAAAATTGCAGTCTATAACTATGCATGAGAGGAGGAATTCGCGAAAAGCAAACTGAGTACCCTTTAGAAAAGGCCTAGACAAATATGGCAGAACCCTGCTTAAACTCATTACAAAATATGTATTAGCGCATGATTGTTGCATACTCTCAGGTTCTCAACACTCTACACTAAGAAGTTAAGAAACTGTGGCCTAAGTAAGATTCGTTTTAGAAATTGGTTTTCTGTCGATCCACGTGCAACGAAGATCCGTATCTTTGGTCAAAACTTGTCGAAGACATTCAAAGCCCTTGTCACCAAGGAAGATTAATTTGATCTATCTAAACAGCTATTGTAAGACTGTTCCTATCAAAGGTTCATTTGGTTTGTGGAAGGGGCTCGATCTGTTCTTGCACTAAACTTCAAAGAACACCCTCCAGATTTATCAGGTGTACAGAAGGTTTGTCGAATACATCTGGCTGTGCTCTAGATGTACTATTAAGACTTTGCGCGTCGTCTATATATATATATTTGTCATGAACAGCACCAACAAAGTAATGAACTAATTCCAAGACTCATATCTCATTATACATTCAGTTTTAAGTGGGTGAACATAATTTTATTGCTTAACTCCTCAGGATTTTTTTTTCCAGATTGCGCAAGGGAGAGTGTCATTTTGTAGAGTTGTTCTGAAAACAAAAGTTACCGTCCAATTCTCTTCCGACTGCAGTACGTGGGACTGAGTAGAGTAATTCTCCATACCGTAAAGCGTCTGCAATAAAATACTGCATGCTCCGTATCTTCATATTTATTTGGCCATTCGGGAAAGGATAGTGAGCTGTCGTATCCAAACCGATGGAGATACTTAGTGTAATCACCGTGGTCAGACAGGACTTATCCAAACTTGTATTGTCGGTATGAGTTTGTATGTCTATTTGCATTTCTTTCTATTGTCCCAACTAGCTTGCCACGTAGCTGCTGACAGTTCTTTTTCTTCTATTTCGATCCTCTTGATACTCTTGGCGCCGTGTTGGCTCCAGGCTCTTCTGTTAGAAACTCTCAACATTTCATTTCCAAGGATGTCGATGGGGACCATTCCAGCTATAACAAAGGCGGCCTCGTCTAAAATGGTTCGAAAGTCGCTGATTGACAATCTTCTTTGGTTTCTTTCGTTCTCGCCCCCAAACTGACGTTGTAGTACTTTACCCCTTCATCTGTATTGTATTTCAATTTTCTGCTGTTAAAATAGTTTGTCACTATACACAGCAGATGGCCAATCCATCCTGGTAATTGATCTTCTAATGAACGACCAGTTTGCAGAATTAAGCGCATGTTTTACATCCTACAGTACTCCTGCACAGTATTCGATGGCACCTTTGGTGATATCAGTTACCACTCGTATAGCACCAACAGTAGATTGCATTTGCTTCTGAAGCCATTGGTGTTGTGAAAGAGTTCCTTTCTTGTCTGGGGACTAATAGGTATATTGGGTGATAGGATGATTGTACTCCTGGAGGCTTCTGTCCTTTTGATGGCAAGACTAAATGCCGCATTTTCCATTTTTCGGAAAAGATTCCTTGTTCAAGGCACTTCTGCATTGTCATTATGAAGAGGTTTGGTCTCTATTTTAGAACTAGCTTTTAATGCCTTATTTGGGATGCCATCGGGCCCGGGCGCCTTGGTGTCGCCTTGCTGCATTCTTTAAGTAGTTCCTCCATTAATTAGTGGAATATCCTCTGGACTGACCTCTCTTACGATGTTGCACATAGTAGATGTTATTTGGGGAAAGAGGTGGTCTACTATGGATGTTAACATGTTATTGGTCCTGTAACCCTCTTCTGTTTGGTCATTATCATTCTGTGTGCCGAGGGTTAATATAGGCTTCCTCACAGAGTAGTTTAAAACATGCGGTTTTGCTTTCCTTAATTGCTCTATTTAAATTGCGTCTTGCTAGTTTAAAAGCGTTCAGCCATTGTTGGAAATTTGGTCTACTTCTTGATCGCTAAACTTTGCGCCGGGCTTGTAGATATCTTACCCGAAGTGTTCTTATTCCCTCAGTCCAGTAGTAACACGGTGATGACTTCATGTTGTTTGTTGTTCTAGGCATTGATGCATCGCACGCGGTGGTGATGGTGGTTGTAAGGTCAAGTGTGAGGTCCTCCGTTGTTCCGAACGACGTTCAACATCTCTTCGAATGTATTCTTTTCGAAAAATCTGACGCTTCATTTTAGACCCGTAAGCTTTGGGGGCAGCACTGTTTTTTTTTTTATTTCCAGAATTATGTATCACTTGGTGGTCGCTATGTGAGTATTCCTCACTGACCCTTTACTTTATAGCTCCTAGGGTGCAGTTGTTCACAAGGGTGATGTCGACTCCTCAGGATGTAAACAAGGAGTTGTGAGCTACTGAACGTTTTTTTAAAAAAAACCTCGCACCATTTAACTTTCATTCAGCCTGCAATATTCGTAGTCCCAAATTGTTTTACTTTCGTTGTTTATAATAGCTTTTGCAATCTTCGAAAACAGATCGCAGTTTTGCAATCGTCTGACTGGAATAGAAAATTAAAAAATTTTTAATAGCAGCAGTCGTGCGTAATGGAAAAGGAAACAGCAGACGTGCCTATCTGTCCATCGCCGTACGTTAAAACTTAAAAAGTTTACTTTTCAACATGAAATTGAAATTCAAAATTCAAAATGCCACGCCCACCGTGATACGTATTGCTTTAAAGACCAATTATTGGATATTACACGATCCGATTCGGATTGGCGTAAGTCCTGTCATCTCTCAAAGGGTATAGGATGTAGCGCGCCATCTTGTCCAGAGTTCTTTAAGGCACTTTCGAATCTTCTTTCAACTCTCTCCAATGTCTGCAGATAGTCTATTTGATGATAAAGCCATTCGTTTAATATAGGATTTGGTCGAAAAATTGTTAAGTTTATGCGTGAGGATCTGAGGTTTGTATGATAGTTTTCGAGAAATAGTAGTGATCAACTTTATGGCACTGCACCTACAAAACAGTACCTTGACTTAGGTTGAAGCTTGTAGTCTGGTGCCAATCCATTTCCAATATCCTGTCTGAAAGTAACTAAGATTTCAGTGTCCACATTTTTGGCTATTCCCAAGGAAATTCTATCTGAAATGTATATTGCTGATGATCACAGAAAATAATAGTGGTGAAAATATACAACCTTGTTGTACCACCATCCTAGACTGCAACTGTTTTATATTTTTCAGTGGTTCTTTGTTTCTTAACTTCGTATACATATGTATGTACAGATTCGGATCAACGACTTCAATAATTCAGACAAAATAATGTTCGCTTTATAGTCTAGTGGTAGGGCATTAATCAAAACAACAAGGTATGCAAAATGTTGGGCAACGGAGAATACTGAATGCCTTGAAGCTATTTGTTCAGGTACATGTAATATGTAAGTCCATTATGAATCCCTAAATTTAGCGAAAGTCAAATATAAAAAGAGCGAATATTTGTATCGCATACACAATATATCCCTACACACATTATTTCATCATTATTTTCATAGGTATGAGGTTGCAACCCGTGATTTTGCAATTAATTACAAAACCCCCTTTGCTGCTCCTCAATGAAATTAGTATATTTTGCTCAATAACCTTTGGGTTCACTCAAAAATAATAATTGGTTACGAGAACGGGGAAGTTTCCTAATTGAATTTTACGATAATTGAAGAGGATTTCGCCTGAATTCTCTGACGCAGTTAAATGTTGTTTTTTTTTTTTTTTTATGAAAATATTCCATTGAAAGTTCAAGGGGGCTACGAGGATGGGATGAGCATCCAAGGCCCCCATGTTTAATTTACGGAATGCTAGTCGTTTAATTCCATTTGACTAAGCCTTAAATTGGTAAATGGCGTTGAAACCAAAAACAGTTTGTTTTGTGTGTGCGTAATTCTTTTCAAGTAGAAATACATAAGTGTTTTGATTTACATGTGCGGTGATGTACGCATACATTTAAATGAAATATGTATGTATGTAAAATCTAATGAAGCTATTTTTAGAATTCTGACAGGATGTTCGCACACTTATGCTTATTTTACAGATGTTAAGTGATTGGTATTAAAGGCGGCGGCCGGCGCTACAATCTGGGTTGGAATAGGCGCTTAAGTATTCTCTCTAGTAGGATCGTACGAATGAGGTCCTCATGGAAATACACTTTCCGGGAAGTCTTAAGTCAGATCAGCCCTGGGCTCTAAGGAAATAAGGAGCAAATAGGATGGATAGGGCAGAAGCAACGCTAAAAACGGTCAGTGGGGCGATTAGGAACGTTTTCCACTTACAAGACCGCAGGACCGGATGGTATTTTCCTAGCTTTCATGGGGTGCATACCTCATTGCACTAAGGCTTAGGGCTATGTAAGTACCTACGTTACATGCCTGACAATACCGGTAACATGGAGAGAACCAAATGTGTTTCTTCCAAAATCTGGAAAAAGGACTACATCGAAGCGAAATCCTTCAGACCGGTCAGCCTAATATCATTTCAGTTGAAAACAATTCAGAGAATGGAGAGCACAGCGCTGAAAGCGTGTCCTTTGAAAAGTAGATTACATGCATATAGAGCTGGCAGGTCTACGGAAACATCGGAAGCTTTGCGGAAGAGGAGATACATACCGGAGGCATTGTAATGACCATAATAATGGACATTGAATGTACCTTCGATAAAACATGCTTCGAAAGTCTGAAAGTAGCCTTAAAAGAAGGCCATCTCACCCATTGGAGGTGAGATGGGTGGACAATATGCTGAAAAAGGGGGCGATGAATATTCAGACGGAAACTCTAAAACTTAGAGGAAAGGTTAGCAGAGGTTTCCCGTAAGGAGGAGTTTTATCACCTACTCTGTGGAATCTAACTGTGAGCTCTCTCCTGAGAAGATTTGAAGAGACTGGCATCCACACTGTGGGATATGCCGATGACATAGGCAAATTCATGAACATCACAGCAGATACCATAAGAAATGCTCTCCTAGTGGTGGAGAGGTGATGTCAGGAACAAGTGCTCTCCATTTATGCGGAAAAGACTGATCTAATCATCTTCACAAAACTTGAGGGATCACCGATGCAATACGAACGACACCAACATGGGCAATGGAAGTGATCCTAGGTATTCTGCCGCTGAACTTATTTATTAACAAAGCGGCGGATTCGATGGCACTTCGTCTGCACTGGGGCGTGGGACGAGATTAGGGAGTTTAATATGCCCAGGAATGGAATAAAGAAAATGTGTGTTATCACCAATCTCTTATCGGGGATGAAACACTTCCAGAAAAGAAGATTGGTGATATAGTCATCATGGGTCCATGATGAATGGCAGAGCGGGAGCAGGTGTCTTCTCAGAAGAACTAGAACTTGCTTGTCATATTAGTCTGGGGAAATGTACCTCAGTCTATCAAGCCGAGATGATTGCTCTGTTGCATACGTTAGATGAACTGAAAGAGGGTCAGGTTGCTGGTAAAAACATTATTACAGCATTGGACAATCAATCAGTTATTAGACGCATAGAGCAAACAGACATCAATACATCACTTGCATTGGAATGTATTCATAAGCTCATTGCTCTGGGTGAGAGGGCACGTAGGAACCGAGGGCAACGAAAAGGCGAAGTCTCTAGCAAATCAAGGGTCAACCTCGGAATTGTCTGGTTCGGGATCATTTGCTGCAATTGGCAGACCTAATTAGCAACTGGGCAGTGGCGGAACACCATAGAAGGTGGTCAATCGTGGCAGGTTGCCGGCGGACGAAAATGGCCATTAAATTACCGATTGGCACCACTCTTAGACAAGTTCTAAGTTTGGGGCGAAGAACACTGAAATGTGTGGTAGCATTATCCACAGGTCATGAAAATTTCGGACATCACCTAAAGAAGATGAAGAGTTGCTTAATTCTTCCAATGGTTTGCGAGTCCCGTCGACTGCAGTGTCGTCGACGAAACCGATAATTTTTGTCACCTCAGGTATTGGAAGATGTAAAACCCCGTCTCACATGACATTTCAGAGTAAAAGGCCTAGCGCTGAGTCCTGTGGTAATCCTCCGGTGATCTTATTGGCACCCGCTTTCCACCTCTTGCCTTCTATCGCTTTTTTGGTATTTTAACTACCAAGCTGGTCTACTTTTTAGCGGCCCTCCCGGAAACCATGTGGGCGCCGTGACTTAAGTGGTTAATGCGTCGGACTACGGAGCGAGGGGTTCCAGGTTCAATCTCCAAACAACACCTAAAATTTCTTTCACGGCGAAACCTCTCGCGAGCGTCTGACAAACATCCGAGAGTAAAACTGTCATGAAAAAGCTTCTCAAAAACAAAAAAACTGCCGTTCGGATCTGGCATTAAACAGTAGGCCCCATCCATTGGTGTGAAGAATATAACACGCACAGCACGAGTGGTTGTGAGAAGCTACGCCCTGGGTCCCATGGACCTGTTGCGCCAAAAATTTGTATTTTTTTCCGGAAATCATATTGGTGTTCCGATAGTCCGCCTGCTGTTTCTATCGCTGCTTTCAGTTTGTTGCAGAACTTTTCCTGCCGTGTCTATCATGCGCATCAGATGATGCTTCTGCTTGTGGCTTATCCCCTTTGGGAAGTAGTACCTAACTTTGGCTTTTCCATTGATCTAAAAAAAACTTCCTCTTTCAAGCACGCATTGTATACTTCTACGAACATATCCGGTCACACTTTGAATGCATGCCGTCTTGAGACCTTTATTGGGGATGCTCTCAGGTCTCGGTGTACTATGGGATTTTATGAGAACAGATATGTAGCTGCGAAATTAGCCCCAATCCGATGAGAACGGAGCTAGTTTTTTCTTAGTTTTAGGATTCAGAAAACGACTTGTATTTCCGTTACCAGTGCCCTCCGAACCTGCTGCATATCCTTCCTCTGGATATTTATGGGAAAAAGGCTGCAATGAAATCGGCGCTGTGATTGAGGAAGTCATCATAATGGTATTATCCTCAATCCAGAATATATAAAAATAGAAACCACGGGCTACGTTACCCCGTTCCTGGACTTCAACATGATTATCAATAATTCTGCACTAGAAATCTACAATGATGGATTTAAGATAGGGGAGGATGTGGAAGCTGGAAGCTGGTTTTTAGTCTCTCTTGGTGTAAGCATGCCTTTAGGCTACCAAACTGTTGCAGTGTATTCCAAGCGGAGTTTGTGGCCTATTGCCTGGTTTGCGGATAAAGATTACATTTAGGTGTCTTCAGGTAGTCAGGATGTAACCCCAGTTATAGCTGACTCTAAATAAAGCAATCATATCTGGCAGAATAGGAATTATTATCCTTCTGTAAAAGCGCCGGAAATATACCATCACCGTCTGAGGCTTTGAATGGTTTGAAGGAGCCTACAACACATTTAATTTTATCCGGACTGAAAATTTTACCGGATAAACTATTTACTCTACTAGCAATACAGACACTATGGTCAGATGCGTTCAGGTATTGTATTTGACGATATCCAGAGTGTGCACCCTCTTTAAAGTGTCCGAGGGTTCTGAGCCTTGTAACTGAAAGGTCGCCAACTTAGAGTCTCACTAGGCATAGTATCCAGACCTTTTCATAATAATAAGTATTTGCCGCATAGTTTGTCATACGTTGTTAGAAAAATATTTAATAGCAAAGCAGATTTAAACATTATTCTAATCCGACTTAAATATGGTTTGCTTTCAATCCCTTGTTTAGGGTGTTACCAACTTACTTTTCTAGATAAATAAAGTTCAGGGAAATATTTAAAAGTTAAGAAGGAAAGAAAAATAAAATCACATAAAATAAATTAGCATTTTATTATGAATTCACATTAATTAATAATTTAACTCAGACAGAATAACAGAACAAAAAAAAAAAAAAGTTGTGTACTCTCCGTCTGTTGCAATATTTTTCACAAAGGCTGCGACTGCAGCAACAGTGTGAATTGGCAAAAAGTGAAGGAGGGGGAATCACTTTGCGAAATCACATCCAATGCACCCAATCTACGCGGGGCATACCTACATACATATACTACATATTATATATCCATACGGTAATAACAATTAATTAAAACAATTTTATTTAATTGAATGAAATTTGCCCAATAATGCGCCATAGACTCATTTTCACTGCCATTTCAATAATGACCAATTTTGGTTCAGTGGCTGTAACGAGGCGATCAACTTATCCAGGGGCAGGGTATTTTATTCAGTTTACAGTGGCCAGGCTTTTAACGGAGAGATTTTAATTAAGGTAGTAGTGTAATATAATTACACATGTTAAAATAATTCACGTGTAAATCTTGTTGCAGGTATTAAAGGAGGTATTATATTATTATTTGTAAATTTAATTTTTATTATTAATTACATTAAAAAAAAATCTATATTTTTATATTAATTAATATAATAAAGAATTTAATATTTAAATGGTGGTGCTGATTGGGCGAAATTTGAGGAAGGATTTAAACTGCATGATAACTTCATTTGTCGTTAGCATGGAAGTTAGCCTGGAAGTTATCAGCCCTCTTGGTCTCACCTGTCATCCCATTGCCATTTGTAGCACATTTCTGGCCATCGAATATGATAAGCATTCGATCAGGATATGTTCTGTATTCTGACATCTATGTACTTACACTTGCAGAGATACTCCCGAAAGCATCCATGCCCGGATATGAATTGCGTGAGGTAGTAGTTTAACTCTCCATGTCCTCCACTACTCCACTCTTCAATACTGGGAATCAATGCGTATGTTTATCTTCCTTTGGTGGTAGTATTTCGTGTTGCCACTATTTTTTTTTTGGATGCGCCAATGGATGTAGTAATCTTCCAAAGATACTAATAGCCTGGGCTATGTCCGGAGTACGCCTACGTACTAATCCACGCCCTGCATACTTCTATCACTCTTCCCGCGGAACTGCAACAAATGTTATGTGCTCTGTTCTGCCGTTTCAGCTCTTCTTAGCTCGTTCTACACGCTCGTATGAAAGAGCAGATCTCCAACCAGTAGTCCTCTGAGCTTATCATGCGACTTACTAGAAGCTCCGGGATCAGTAGGTCCATTCCTTCCTCTGCGAAAGTCTACAGTGGAACATTGCGTGGTGCCCTTTCTTCTGCTTTTACCCTCCTGATAATGCTGTTCTCTTGTCGGTTTGTGGTTCGCCTAAAGGAAACCCTTTGCGTCTCCTTGGCGAGAATGTCGATAGGAACCATACCCGCTATAACACAGGCAGCTTATTCCGAAATTGTCCGGAAACCGCATATTGTTCTTATTCCGCAAAGCCTGTATGCAGACGAGGTCTTTCTTTTTGTCTCTTTCCTTGTAAGAGGTTCCGCACAGACCGGAGCAGCATATAAAAGTATTGAGCTTACCACTCTGGAAAGCATAATCCTTCTCGCATATTCAGGTCCACCGATATTTGGCAGCATCCCGGAAAGAGTTGATTGCATCTTTGACACCTTATTATTGCAGTACTCGACGTGGGTTTTAAGGTTAAGCCGGTTGCCGTGCATTACATCCAAGCATTTTAACTTCTAGATCGATGAAGTTAAAAAGGCAGCACGCCTATGGCTTCCGCTGACACGGTTCTAAAAGCGCAGCATACTCTTGACGATGTGATTCTGTGCGTTGCTTTCGTGTTCATATGGGAGACGCATCAGAAGCATCGATTTGCTCACGGTTGCAAGCAGATTTCTGATTGGTTACCTGGGTTCTCCAATGTTTGGCATTATCCTGTACAGTGCCGCTAATGCCCGTGAAACTTTTTCGCTTGCGTACATCTTGTGCTCTTTGAAATTGAGCCTGTGGTCAAGTAGCATTGCCAGGTATCTGATGTGTGGGCTTGACTCAATGGTATGCTCATCGACCTACATATATAGTTATACTCTCGTACTGTTGCTTATTAACACTGCTTCTGTCTTGTGGTCTGCCAATTCCAGGTCTGATGTCTGTTGCCAGGACTTGACATCTCTGATGACGTTGCTACATTTCTCAGCGTTTTTGCCACAACAACTACTGCAATGTCGTCAGAGTAACCGATGATATGTCCTCCGCTCGGTTTCGATATTCTCAGGATCCCATCGTACATTATATTCTATAGCACTGGGCCAAGCACTGACCCTTGAGGAACTCCTCTTATAATGTTGTACTTCTTTGGCACTTCTTCTGTTTCGTAGTGATGGGTCCTGTCTTTGAAGTTGTCAATTATTCTCATTAAGTAGTAAGGTATCTGCAGGCTTCTCAACGCTCTGCATACACAGTTCCATCTAACTGAGTTAAAAGTGTTTTTGAAGTCGAGTGTTATGACGGCACAGCACTACTTTGTCCCTCCTAGTCATCTTCGCCGATGCGGTGCACAGCGAATTAATAATCATGCGTGTGAGCAATCCAATACTCCAAACGAAGAATGGAGTTTCAGGCTTGCAAGTGCGTCTATGATTGACGTAGATCTGACATTGTTAAAGGCGCCCTCAATCTCCAGGAACACGACCATAGTAAATTCCTTGATGCTCAGTGATTTGTTACTGATGTGCACTAACGAGTGCAAGGCTGTCTTAACTGATTTACCTTGTAGTACTCATGTTAGGATGCAGAGAACATAGATGCTCTGGCGTAGGTGAATATCAATCAGTCTTTCTAGTGTTTTCAATAGAAAGACGATAGGCTAATAGGTAGGAGATCCTTTGGTTCCAAGTGCGAGCATTTGCCTGCTTTGGATATAAAAACAACTTTTACCTCGGTCTACAGATTGGGACTGTAGATCAGATTCAGACAACCAGACATGATTATGCGTGTCTAGTAGAAGGTCGATGGTCTTCATACTAGAGGTGGTCCAGTGACCATCTGGCTGCATTGGGTCGTTGGGTGTAGATGGATTTTTGGAGACGATTTTCCATTACTTTGAGGTTTTAGGAACATCGTTTCTCCTTCCTAAGTGAATTTTTGTATTAACTAAGAGACAGCATGTAGCCATCCCAATCAGCCGTTTCACAAGAGATTCTAGTTAGGTTAAATAGGAGCCAATTTTCCTTCCTAAGAGCACCGAGAGTATCAATCCACTAAAGTGGTTTCTTCTTGCCTCGAGGTTTGTGAAGATGACAAGCCAACGACATAGCGTCATTTAGTGCCGATCTAAGGACATGCACCATGCAGTCAAGCTCCTCAGTGTTAATAGGTTCCATAAACGAAATGGGGTGGATCAACGTTGCCAAACGTTCCCTAAAGAGACCCCAATTGGTATTTTTTCTTCGACGATCTGAAAGAGATGTCTAACAGATACATATGTATGAACATACATGAACTCGATAGGCTCATGGAAAGAATTCTACTTTTGAGTAAAAATCTCAAAGCAGGATATCTTAAAGCAATCTTTGGCAATGTCATTTTCTGGACTTATGTATGTTGACGGAGTTGTCCTTGATGTGCCTGAAACCCAAGAAATCTTGGCTAAGTTGGACTCTAATAACTAGCCAATATTCAATAGATGATGCTTCGAGTCTTTATAGTACCTACCGTAGTAGATGTCAAATTTATTTGTTATGAGACCAAAAAAATGTTTTACTTGGTTTTGTTGGGCTCATCTCATCGTATTTCTTGAAAGGTACCAAATCTGTCTACTAATGCAACACATAGTCCTTATGTTACTGATCCTGATAGCATTCGATTTGGGTAACAATTTACATGTCTCGGAGGTGTGCTGAGGTTCCTTATCTTCGGTAAAATCGATAAAATTGTGGCAACGCATGCCGTGTTCCTCGACCAGGTCATACGATTCCTTGCAATGTCTTCGTATTTTGGCAACCAAATGCGGTAAATTTTTAATTGCTTAGTAATGTTCTTAAGTGACAAGTGCCAATGTAGAGCAATTTTAGAGTTCGATTCACCTTGGGGAATTCTTCAAAGATTTGCTGGACTATCAATGAGATATTATATTGCGCTTCATACAAGAAAGGGCCTCTTCAGACGCTATTTGTTAAAGGGGGTGCTTCTGAGGGCTTAATGGTAAAAAGCAAGTCAATGTATGGCTTTATTCAAGGTTATCCATTGGCTGAGAACGTCAGCATCGTCACCTAGTCCGTAGCATATCCCTTTCAATATCCAAAGTAATCCATCGACTACCAAGTTCCAGGGAAGAGTCCCTGAAATCTTTGTGGTTGGAATCTAAGCCTACATTTGTCCACAGTATTATTTTGTTCCACAGACGAAGTGCTCCAAATGCATCTCATAGAGCGCGAAGCCACATGACTCGCCTTGCACATGACCGCTAATTAAAGGTTTTTATATTTTTACTTGATACTCAGACATTACTTACCACTTACTTACTTGCAATACCGTCTTCCTGCACATCAAGTCAGTCTTGCCCGTTCATAGCCATTATTCATATCCGTTCATGTGATATATGACTCTGGTATTCAACAGTACCTTCAGTTAAATTCATTACCTTCTTTTTTTCTCTCGTTCGTCCTTTTATGAGGATACTTTATCTAATAATTTGCGAACAATAACATTGAAATAACATCCGGAGGAGCAAATGTAAGTTCAGCGTACGCCCAGTTGGTTTTGTCTTTGAAAAAAATTCTTTATTACATGGTAAAAAGGAAGATGAATATTTTCCTTCATGAGAAGAAGAAGAATAAGAATAAGAAGAACGAGAAAAAAAAAGTTATTTTTAACCGCATGCACTTGAACAAACGGAAAGCCGCCCAATACAGCCCAAAGGACAGTCGTCTCGAAGGAAATAAGTCAAAAGGCCGCAACGCACGAACTGGTTGCACTGCATTGTTTTCGGGATGAACATTTTTTTTTTTTGTTCCTGGACTGAGAAAATTTTGACTGGAGTCTCCCATAAGGAACAATGTAATTTGCATTTATGAATGGGATGCACAGATAAATTCGTGGGATAAGATTTTTGCTCTGGATCGTGATGGTTATTTCTGAGGTTGTTTCAAGCACATTTAATCATTTATAATATGCAAAGTGCTTTTGTAGCATTTGTATTCGTTTAGTGTTATTGGTTTTTGAGCCTTGTACGAGTTTTAAAGTAGTTCTGTAAAGGTTGTGAGGGGTCAATTACTTTGTGCCTAGTTTAGAAGAATTGGCCTGGGGTATTTCACTGACATGTTGGTACATTGTGCGTTTATGGCTCACATTCGGTGTTGTGGATGCAGATATAGGAAATTATGTTTGCAGACCCTATAACGATGACGACAATCAATATCCCGCTGGCATTCGAAAGGAAGTGAGGTCAATAAGATCCAGACTAAATTCCAATAAAGTTTTTGGAACTGTCAGTTCAGCAGTCGACCTAAATAAGTAAGTGGAGCCGACTCAGTAGAGGACAATTCATTCCTAAAATGTGGTGAGATGAGTGTACATAATATGTACCTGATGAATTTGATGATTTACAAGAAAGTAAACACTCTCAACTGCAGGATTTATTGTGGTATCAGTCTCCTTAGTAAGGCATACTGGATTTCATCTGTCATATTGTGTGAATGGTTCGTGCTAAGTTTCATCAGAAGATTTTCAGGCCCAAAAAGGACACGATCAACCAAATATTTAAATATTGGCAGATCTTGAAGAAGCCTTAAGAAATCCCAAGGCTGCCTAAGTTAGAATTTATAGAAACCAGCTTTACAGAGCCGTCTATAGTTTTTAGAATCGTGTCTAACTTGTCTGTCTGTTCAGGCAAAATTTTTCAAAATTCTTTGCCACTAGTAGCGTACATATGTAATAGACAGAACAATTCGGGCTATCACCAAAACGATCAGAAGTACTGAAACAGACGCGGCCAAGGAGTTTGAGCCGTGCACAAGGATCAAGAAGAAGGTACCTACAAAATCGACGAATTGCATAGAATGTTACTATGTAGATACATCGCTGAAGAACTGTATCGAAAAAAATGTTTCGTAAGATATTCGTTTGCGTTTGTACTTTAAAAAAGAAGATACATAATCTTAACAGCGATTTCAACCAAGTCAAGGTTAGGACAATAGAGAACTCACAACCATGACTTGTAGGTGAATACTTTCGTATGCTATATCCTTAGTATCAACAGTGTGGTAAGTCTGAGAATAGGTGACAAACTTAACAAAGAGGTTGACAATAGAGGAAGTTATCCATAGAATTCAAATTAACATGATTACAAATACACATTTTTGGCGCAACAGGTTCATGGGACCCAGGGCCCAGCTTCTCACAACCATTCGTGTTGTGTGTGTCATATATTCTTCACATGAATGGAAGGGGCCTATTGTTTAATGCCGGATCCGAACGGCAATTTTGAGAAGCTTTTTCATGACAGTTTTACTCTCGGATGTTTGTCATGTTGTCATGTGTTGTCTGGGGATTGAACCTGTAACCCCTTGCTCCGTAGTCCAACGCACTAACCACTTGAGCCACGGCGCCCCAATTAACATGATTGGCAAAGCTAATAAACCTGTCAGGTCTACTACTGGGCGACAAAGCGGTGTGGCAAGGGATTTGCCAGAAGCTGGACGAGGACCGGATAGACTGCCAAAAACCTGAGGCAACATTGTAACGAAAGCCATGGGATTCAGATATGTGAATGACTACATAACCCACGACACAACAGTTTGACTACATAGTGCATGGAGAGCCCATCCAAAAAAGGATAAAGGCCACGATGAAAACGAACAGTTTACTTCTCAATATATGTATGTGAACTAAATGCATGTTAAGCAAATGCGAATGAAAACCACTACTTTTTGCAACATAATCTTCTTTGGTTTCTGAGAGTATTATACACCGGGTGTGATAGTCGTTCGACTCGTTTATAATTTTGTTACAATTTTTAAGAACCATTTTTACATGTTATATTTACAACTTTTCATTTAATCACACTTCTATAGTAAAAAAGCGGTTTACTCCCCGGATTTTTTCTATTTTTACTTTACTGGTTTTCACCAATTTTTTTTCCCCAAAAAAGTGAGGAAAAGTTATCGAAATTCAAAATTCCGCATCATGCATCTGACTCTCATGGCTAACCGAAATGTGCTGCCAGTGTTATACTTGGTCCCAAAAATGTTAAATATGAATTCTTATAGTATCCGACAGGATTTGGTTTTTTGTGTTTTTTTGTAACAACCATGAAGTCTTGACAATTTGTTTAGTATTGCACCTAAGGAAAAGGATACATCTCGTGATCTGGAATATTTGTTATACCTAAGTTTTACATCGAACGTACTTATATACCGTGCATATGTTTGGATATCAAATTGAAAATGATGCAATATTCTGTGCCTTTTCGAATTCGAATTTCATGGTTTATCCTGGTGTTGTTCAATTTTCCATGTGTCAGGTGGTAGTATAGTATGTACAGTGTCATCTAACATTTACGTCATTGTTGAACTGACAACACTCAGCTATCATTGCTATGACTTTAGATAAGTAAAAATTAGGAGGTTATTAAATGAGGATCGATACACACTCGAGCAATGTGTTGAGATTTCATTTTATTTCAAAAGTTCTGACAGTATTATATACCTGCGAAGCCTTATGGCTTATCTGCAGGAGATTGAGTACATTATTGTTTTTGAATCATCAAAGTGAATGGTTTTATACATATATTTAATAGTAATAACATAAATTTGCAATATTGTAGAATTTGAGTTTTAGTGTAAATATATTTTATTGAAAGAAAATTTAATTAGCTAATTGTTTAATTATGAATTCTAGGTTATTGTTTCTAGGAAATACTGTTTTATTTTTCTATTTCTAAGGTTTATTCGATTTACGTTGCGAAGATGTTGAGGAAGATTATTGAGTATGTTTGGCACGATGTACTTCAGTCTTCTTCTGCCGTACTCATTTATGATCACTGGAAGTTGAAGTAGACCCTCAGCTCGTCTCTTTGTGTTCACCTGATGAGTAATTGGCGTTCGGAAACTTGGGTCATCGTAGTACTCTAGAGCTACACTCATCTTAAAAATCTGCCTCACTTCAAGAACGCGTACGATGTTATTTGTTACGTGACTTTTTGATATCAACTTTAGAGCCCTGTCTTGGATCTGTTGTAGCTTTTGGATGTGCGTTTGCGCTGCATTTCCCCAAGCTAATATGCCATACCGCAATCTCGACTCTATAAGAGCATAGTACACTTGCTTATGTACAGACATCGTGGATTTGTACTGCAAACAGGCCAGTGCACACAATGAACTCCTCAATTTGTTTCGCAGATCGTTTATGTGAGCCTCCCAGAGGAAGTGACAGTCAATTGTAATGCCTAGATACTTGTATGTCTCAACCATCTCAATATCCTCACAACTGTTCGCATTTGAACATCTGTAGCTCTTCAGCAAGACTTGCGACGCTGGATAATTTGGGCTCCGAATGTGCATTAGTTTTGTTTTTGCGGCATTTATAACTAGTCCATTGTCGTGGCACCATTTACCAGCTTCATCGAATTCAGCTTGCATCATCCTTGCTGCTTCTTCTAGAGATTGATGACACACAACAATTGCCGCGTCATCTGCGTAGGCGAATGGGTAACTTTTTTTTAAAGCAATTCAGCAACTCGTTAGTGTACAGTATGAAATGTAAGGGGCCCAGCTTGCTACCTTGTGGAACTCCATACTGCACTCTGTAGGCCCGGCTGCAACAATCCTGAACTCTCACCCGAAATGTCCTCTCTGCCAAATAGTCTGCTATCCAATATGCCAGCTTTCCCCTAATTTCAACTCTTTGGACTGCATCGATAAGTTTGTTGTGGTCAAGGGTATCAAATGCTTTGCTGAAGTCCAAAAATAAAACAAGGGTGTGATGCGTTTGCTGAGGCTGGTGTTGATGACATTTGCAAAATCGCCAAGAAGCTGGTTAGTACTTCTGCCCTTTTGAAAACCATATTGGTGCTTGTTTATTAGATTGTGTTTGTGGATAAAGTCCCATATTCGATTTGACACGATCTGCTCTATGATCTTCTCGATAGCTGGCAAGATTGTAATCGGACGATAGTTCTCCGACTGTTTTTTGCTGCCTCCCTTGTGAATCGGTCGAACAACTCCCTCTTTCAGCTTCTCTGGTACCGTCGAAGTGTCAAAACTAAGATTTATAAGTTTCGCTATTATTGGAGCAAAGATAGATACCATCAGACCCAGGCGCTTTTTGAACGTTCAAACTATACAACAGATTAGCCACCTCAGCGCAGCTGATATCTCCCAAATATATGGAGTCTCGGAGAACAGCGTTACTATGATAGTGAAAATTCAGTACAAAATTGGTGAAAATACACGCCACACATCTGGTGAAGGTTAGGTTAGGTTAAGTAGGGACGTATGACAGAAAAACTCATCACGTCCACTCGGAGACCTAAAAGTATATTGTGAATCCCCTTTTAAAATATAAATAGAATGAGATCTAAGTAGAAATAAGAATAAACTGAAGCCTATCGCTTTACTGGCTGGTTTGGGAGCCAGTTGGTGCTTTTGATGAAGTGGAGCAGATCCGATATCTGGAAGCTTGCTCACCCTGCGGCGCTTGCGAAGAACCTGAAATCTCAGTAGCAAAGCAGATGTTTGATTTACTCCACCTCTTCCTTGTCTCCGTAGGTTCTGCACAAGTCCTTGGACTCTACCCCCTATTTATGGAGCATGACTCCGATGGCGTAGTGTCCTGTGATTATACCAGTTAGGATACGAATAAAGGATCGATTTAGTGCCACAAGGCTCTTTGTTTTCTTTTTATCTAATTTCGGCCATAGCGTGCGAGAGGTAGCACAGTCCTCCATATATAACCAAGATGAATTGGCCTCTTTCTCTATTATGCCGTCAATTATGCTCTACAATTTCCCAATCGATGACAGTTTTTATGTGTCCGCTTCACTGATGTTCTTTTCCGACCCCATTCTTGCCAGAGAATCCTCCTTCTCGTTAACTTCAATTTTCTATGTCTGTAAACCTAGCAGAGTATGACCAAATGGTGCCCAATCGTGATCAATGCATCACGGTATTTCCTAACTCCCTTTAATTTGATTGTATTAGATTTAATCGATTTTAGAGCTACTTGACTGTCAACGGTGATGGTTATAACCGACGGCAGAAGTTGACTGACTTTTATGCATATAGCAGCTTTTCCTATTGTCAGGATTTTAGCTTGGAATACACTACACGCTTCTGGTAATCTAAAAGATTCCTGTTTTTGCAGTACTTTCGAGTAAAAACAGGAGTAGTCCCGTGCCTATTTTAATTCTTAAGCCATCCGTGTAGATCCGTGTATGCTTATGGACTTCCTCTCTACTTGGATTGGGAATAGGATTGGGATATCAAAATTAAAGTCGTTGTAGTAGACTATATAATCGAATGTGACTGTTAAGCATTCTGAGTTATATTTCCTGTCCATTGTCTTTATTAAGTTTAATATTACCGAAAGTCCATAGATGGACTACTTCCACAGGATTCTATTGGACTCTCTCAATCTGAGAGCTCCTTTCGCGGCAGAACCTTTGACAAACAAGTTTAGGGGAAGGATATGATGGCGCGCTTTTCACAACTCCTGTGGTGTAGAGTGCTGCGAGCATTTGCATTTTGTAGAGTTCTTTCATATAGTCATACGCGTTGCTGTCCGCCGGACTAAGGACCCATAGGAGATGATGTGTCTGATAATTGTTAACTGTTGGCAAGAATTTGCCTTTAATTAATATTCTAGAATTTTGATTCACTTCTCTGTAAAGATTATTACGATTTTGTTGACGGTAAGGAGCCAAAGCAGAGGAGAGACGACTCTTCCTTGTTGTGTGCCTATTATTGTCATTTTCCTTACAAAACTAAGCCCGATAGCTGAGTTGACGATCCTGCAGTTAAGCATGTTTCCAACACAGTTTATGACGGACCGGCTTACTGTCAAATCTTCTAAAGCTTTCAGTATTAAGTTCGTTTTTACATTATTGAAAACCCCCTCAATGTCAAGGAACGCTGCCATAGTGTATTCTATTACATCTAGGGAATGCTGAATTTCCCTAACCACACTATAGAGAGCGCTTTCCAACGATTTATCTTTAAGCTTCACATAGGTTTTGGGAGTTGAACATTTCTCTGATATGAAGGTCAATGAGTCGCTCTAGGGTTTTTTTTTTGTAAAAACCATGAGAGACTAATTGGCCTATAGCCTTTCGAGGTAGTGTGGTTTGGATTTTCCTGCTTTATTAATGAAATCCACACTTACCTCTATCCATTTACTAAGTATGTACCCAGTAAGCATGCACCTTGAAAGGATGTAGACGAGGTGGGCTACCACCGTGTCTAGAGACTGGTGTAATTCCGTCATGTCCTGCAGATTTGAACGAATTTATTGCCCATGCCACTTTGTCTTCATTTATAATGTTGGATATCACTTCCTCTTCTGCATGTTCTAAAGGAACTGCAGTCCTGCAAGGAGTGTCAGTTTCAATTTTTATACAGTCGTGGAGCTGAGTTTCCATTAGCAGTTCCAGAGATTCCTGGCTCGATTCTACCCATGTGCTGTCAATCCTTTGGATATATCCAGGGGCGCTGGGGTCTTTGGATAGTGCCTTCCGGAGCCTTGCGGCCTCGTTTTCGCCCTCTATGAGTTCGTAGAATTTTTGCCAGTCTTCAGTGTTCTTACTCGTTTTGGGTCTATTCAAAAGTTTTCTAGTTTTTATTCTAAGTTGTCGAAGCTCTATGATCCACCAAAGCGGTCTGGTTTTCCTTCGAGGTCGACTAATAGGACATGAACTATTAAACGATTCTTTCAGAGTATACACATATCAAGTAGGTAGTCTACCACATTCTCAATGTTAGTCGTGTTTGAGATGTGGCTGACATTCTCCTAAAGGATGATTAAAGTCCGGCATGTTGGAATACTGTTACGGAGTGATAGAAATAAGCATCTAATGACCAAACGCAATCTCAACTATTTGAGTCTATTACCAAATTGATAGAAAAATTCATTCAAATCGTTTGCTACTCATACTTAGATCGTTCACAAGAAACTCAAATTGACAGTGAAATCGAACGTTCAAAATGTGTCTTAATCCCCGCGTGCACACTAACAAAATTCAAAACAACAAAACTCTAATTCAACTCAATCAACAAAACACGTGTCCTTCGAACTTACAAAGAAATATTTTGTTAGTTCGACAGACTACACACAGACACAAAACGAATGGCCACATTAAAACGGATGGATGGACAAAGTTTATGCTTCAAATAACTAAAAACTCTATTTTTGCCCTAATAAACATTTACAGACTATTAGTCAGTCAGTCCAAAGGATACCGCATCACAACTGCACGGCGACGGTTAACTACATTCCATCCTGAGACAACAAAAAAAAAAAAGTTATGACTAAAGTTTTGTGGAGCCGAATTAGCGCACCGTTAACTTGAAGTCCGCGCTATCCACCATTTCATAATATAGTATATGTATGTATGTATTATTTTGCATACATAGTTTTTGATTTGCCCACTATTCGGTGCTGCCCGCGGCACTACGTCTCTGTATGTATGCACACAAAGGATACGTGCATCACTTGTTGTAACTTGAGCCAGTCAAATAATAAAAAAAAAAAAAAAACACTCACCATGCAGAGAAAACACACAGCACTGCTCCTGGCGAGCATTTTTCCCACGAGCTTGAATAAAATATTTCGTATAAATGAATCCCGACGAAAGGAACCCAATTCGAGTTGATTAAGGAACAAAGACAAAACCTGAAACGCCATAACTGTCAAAGGGATGCGAAAAGTTGTCATTCTTTGTTATGCATCTGTGAATACGAGTGAAATCAAATTAATTAGAGCTATAAAACTTGTTGCTAAATTGGACAGAAAAAAAAACAAAAAAAAAATCCCTTTTTGTGGGATTTTTGCCCGAAACCCACCTTCTAATTAAATGCATCCAATTCCGCTCCCATCGCTTCGCTGCTGTCCCGAATTAAAATACCACCATTTAAATTAATTTATTCGCAAGAATTTATTTTTTTTTGTCTTCATACTTCGGGACTTTGCTACTCTAGGAATTTTTTTTTTTTACAAGTATGCGTGTGTGGAAGTTAATTTTGGTGCTTCGCGACCAAAGAGGACCTTCTGTGAACGAACAGTGTTCTTGGGAATACTTGAGTTCGGGATTTTTGTCCGGCACCGATGCCAAAAACATATTCGATGACATTTTGACGCGCGCATTTTAAAGAAAATTCCGCTTTGATTAAAATACCAAGCGACTGGGGGAAGAGCGCGTTCCAGTAGTATACAGAGGTTCTGCGAACAGGAAGAACATAAAATGTGGGAATTTCTTCTGCGAAAGCCAAATGCCGACAAAAATGAAATAATATTCTGGTGTGTTAATTCTTAATCAACGCGCAATGTTTTTCATCCATGGGAATCGAGTTCTTTTTGATATTGAAGTGGGCCTCATCGAAGGAATGTTTCTGGAGTCAGTTCTTGAAGGTTACAGTTGGTTTCGGTACAGTTGCTTTCCATTGGATTCCATTGAAATTTCATACCTTCTTAGATTCGACTGCATGGTATATTTGATTGGCTGACAACTTGGGATACTGCTGAATCAGTTATGCCCGACTTCATCCTTAACGATGACTTTATTTACAATTTCCCAAGCTTTCCTCGTCATGTTAGTTGATTGCCAATTTATCTTCCTAGAATGTTTCTGGCCGTCGTGTATCTTTGGCATTCCATTGGAACGTATCGTACTAGAATACTTTACACCCAATAGCCGACATGGCCATGCTGGGCATGTGTCTGTCTGTTCATCTATGTACATACTTATGTATTTTCTTATTCCTCTTATTTCTCAATAAGAAAGTCCTGGAATAGTGTAAAATGTCGGAATGGAGTAGATTAGGCTTCTGAAAGCCTTGAGTTAGACATCCGGAATTCTTTAGGTCCCTTAGAAGTGAATCCAATACAGTGGTCCATAATGGAGTGGATAGGATACCACCATGCGGGTAACCTTTAGTAGTTATTACGGAAATCGAAATTTGTCCGAACTTGATAGAACACTGGCAAATGCCACATATCGTGCATCAAAGTTGCCCATGTTCTAGATCATTTGTGGTTTTTACTTGAATTTCGAAAGTTTTGCTGGATAAGGTTTTTCAAGCAACGAGTCTCTTTTTCACTTATGTTCCATCCATGCCTTACTGGCTGCCACATGCCAAATATCGTGCAACAAAGTTACCTATGTTTTAGATCATCCGATTGTAGGTCTTTCGGTTTAACCCTTTTATTCTTTGTTGCCCATTTAACACAGATAAGCAAGGGAAAGTCGTAATTTGTGGTTTTTACCTGAATTTCGAAAATTTTGCTGGATATGGTTTTTCAAGCAACGAGTCTCTTTTCACTTATATTCTATCCATACCTCATTGGCTGCAACATGCCGCATATCGTGCAATAAAGCTGCCTATGTTTTAGATCATCCGATTGTAGGTCTTTTGGTTTAACCCTTTTATTCTTTGTTGCCCATTTTATCCAGATAAGCAAGGGAAACTCGCAATTTGTGGTTTTTGCCTAAATTTTGGTACCAGGACAAAATCGAAAATTTTGCCGAATAAGGTTTTTTAAACAACGAGGCTCTTTTTCACTTATGTTCTATCCATACCTCATTGGCTACCACATGCCGCATATCGTGCAACAAAGTTGCCTATGTTTTAGATCATCCGATTGTAGGTCTTTTGGTTTAACCCTTTTATTCTTTGTTGCCCATTTTACCCAGATAAGCAAGGGAAACTCGCAATTTGTGGTTTCTACCTAAAATTTGGTACCTGGACAAAATCGAAAATTTTGCTGGATAAGGTTTTTCAAGCAACGAGCCTCTTTTTCACTTATGTTCCATCCATGCCTCATTGGCTACCTCATGCCGCGTATCGTGCAACAAAGCTGCCTATGTTTTAGATCATCCGATTGTAGGTCTTTTGGTTTAACCCTTTTATTCTTCGTTGCCCATTTTACCCAGATAAGCAAGGGAATCTCGCAATTTGTGGTTTCTACCTAAAATTTGGTACCTGGACAAAATCGAAAATTTTGCTGGATAAGGTTTTTCAAGCAACGAGCCTCTTTTTCACTTATGTTCCATCCATGCCTCATTGGCTACCTCATGCCGCGTATCGTGCAACAAAGCTGCCTATGTTTTAGATCATCCGATTGTAGGTCTTTTGGATTAACCCTTTTATTCTTCGTTGCCCATTTTACCCAGATAAGCAAGGGAATCTCGCAATTTGTGGTTTCTACCTAAAATTTGGTACCTGGACAAAATCGAAAATTTTGCTGGATATGGTTTTTCAAGCAACGAGTCTCTTTTCACTTATATTCTATCCATACCTCATTGGCTGCAACATGCCGCATATCGTGCAATAAAGCTGCCTATGTTTTAGATCATCCGATTGTAGGTCTTTTGGTTTAACCCTTTTATTCTTTGTTGCCCATTTTACCCAGATAAGCAAGGGAATCTCGCAATTTGTTTTTTCTACCTAAAATTTGGTACCTGGACAAAATCCAAAAATTTTGCTGGATAAGGTTTTTCAAGCAACGAGCCTCTTTTTCACTTATGTACCATCCATGCCTCATTGGCTACCACATGCCGCGTATCGTGCAACAAAGCTGCCTATGTTTTAGATCATCCGATTGTAGGTCTTTTGGTTTAACCCTTTTATTCTTTGTTGCCCATTTTACCCAGATAAGCAAGGGAATCTCGCAATTTGTGGTTTCTACCTAAAATTTGGTACCTGGACAAAATCGAAAATTTTGCTGGATATGGTTTTTCAAGCAACGAGTCTCTTTTCACTTATATTCTATCCATACCTCATTGGCTGCAACATGCCGCATATCGTGCAATAAAGCTGCCTATGTTTTAGATCATCCGATTGTAGGTCTTTTGGATTAACCCTTTTATTCTTCGTTGCCCATTTTACCCAGATAAGCAAGGGAAACTCGCAATTTGTGGTTTCTACCTAAATTTTGGTACTTGGACAAAATCGAAAATTTTGCTGGATAAGGTTTTTCAAGCAACGAGCCTCTTTTTCACTTATGTACCATCCATGCCTCATTGGCTACCACATGCCGCGTATCGTGCAACAAAGCTGCCTATGTTTTAGATCATCCGATTGTAGGTCTTTTGGTTTAACCCTTTTATTCTTTGTTGCCCATTTTACCCAGATAAGCAAGGGAATCTCGCAATTTGTGGTTTCTACCTAAAATTTGGTACCTGGACAAAATCCAAAAATTTTGCTGGATAAGGTTTTTCAAGCAACGAGCCTCTTTTTCACTTATGTTCCATCCATGCCTCATTGGCTACCTCATGCCGCATATCGTGCAACAAAGTTGCCTATGTTTTAGATCATCCGATTGTAGGTCTTTTGGTTTAACCCTTTTATTCTTTGTTGCCCATTTTACCCAGATAAGCAAGGGAAACTCGCAATTTGTGGTTTCTACCTAAAATTTGGTACCTGGACAAAATCGAAAATTTTGCTGGATAAGGTTTTTCAAGCAACGAGCCTCTTTTTCACTTATGTTCCATCCATGCCTCATTGGCTACCTCATGCCGCGTATCGTGCAACAAAGCTGCCTATGTTTTAGATCATCCGATTGTAGGTCTTTTGGATTAACCCTTTTATTCTTCGTTGCCCATTTTACCCAGATAAGCAAGGGAATCTCGCAATTTGTGGTTTCTACCTAAAATTTGGTACCTGGACAAAATCGAAAATTTTGCTGGATATGGTTTTTCAAGCAACGAGTCTCTTTTCACTTATATTCTATCCATACCTCATTGGCTGCAACATGCCGCATATCGTGCAATAAAGCTGCCTATGTTTTAGATCATCCGATTGTAGGTCTTTTGGTTTAACCCTTTTATTCTTTGTTGCCCATTTTACCCAGATAAGCAAGGGAATCTCGCAATTTGTGGTTTCTACCTAAAATTTGGTACCTGTACAAAATCGAAAATTTTGCTGGATAAGGTTTTTCAAGCAACGAGCCTCTTTTTCACTTATGTTCCATCCATGCCTCATTGGCTACCTCATGCCGCGTATCGTGCAACAAAGCTGCCTATGTTTTAGATCATCCGATTGTAGGTCTTTTGGATTAACCCTTTTATTCTTTGTTGCCCATTTTACCCAGATAAGCAAGGGAATCTCGCAATTTGTTTTTTCTACCTAAAATTTGGTACCTGGACAAAATCCAAAAATTTTGCTGGATAAGGTTTTTCAAGCAACGAGCCTCTTTTTCACTTATGTACCATCCATGCCTCATTGGCTACCACATGCCGCGTATCGTGCAACAAAGCTGCCTATGTTTTAGATCATCCGATTGTAGGTCTTTTGGTTTAACCCTTTTATTCTTTGTTGCCCATTTTACCCAGATAAGCAAGGGAATCTCGCAATTTGTGGTTTCTACCTAAAATTTGGTACCTGGACAAAATCGAAAATTTTGCTGGATAAGGTTTTTCAAGCAACGAGCCTCTTTTTCACTTATGTACCATCCATGCCTCATTGGCTACCACATGCCGCGTATCGTGCAACAAAGCTGCCTATGTTTTAGATCATCCGATTGTAGGTCTTTTGGTTTAACCCTTTTATTCTTTGTTGCCCATTTTACCCAGATAAGCAAGGGAAACTCGCAATTTGTGGTTTCTACCTAAAATTTGGTACCTGGACAAAATCGAAAATTTTGCTGGATATGGTTTTTCAAGCAACGAGTCTCTTTTCACTTATATTCTATCCATACCTCATTGGCTGCAACATGCCGCATATCGTGCAATAAAGCTGCCTATGTTTTAGATCATCCGATTGTAGGTCTTTTGGATTAACCCTTTTATTCTTCGTTGCCCATTTTACCCAGATAAGCAAGGGAAACTCGCAATTTGTGGTTTCTACCTAAATTTTGGTACTTGGACAAAATCGAAAATTTTGCTGGATAAGGTTTTTCAAGCAACGAGCCTCTTTTTCACTTATGTACCATCCATGCCTCATTGGCTACCACATGCCGCGTATCGTGCAACAAAGCTGCCTATGTTTTAGATCATCCGATTGTAGGTCTTTTGGTTTAACCCTTTTATTCTTTGTTGCCCATTTTACCCAGATAAGCAAGGGAATCTCGCAATTTGTTTTTTCTACCTAAAATTTGGTACCTGGACAAAATCCAAAAATTTTGCTGGATAAGGTTTTTCAAGCAACGAGCCTCTTTTTCACTTATGTTCCATCCATGCCTCATTGGCTACCTCATGCCGCGTATCGTGCAACAAAGCTGCCTATGTTTTAGATCATCCGATTGTAGGTCTTTTGGTTTAACCCTTTTATTCTTCGTTGCCCATTTTACCCAGATAAGCAAGGGAAACTCGCAATTTGTGGTTTCTACCTAAATTTTGGTACTTGGACAAAATCGAAAATTTTGCTGGATAAGGTTTTTCAAGCAACGAGCCTCTTTTTCACTTATGTACCATCCATGCCTCATTGGCTACCACATGCCGCGTATCGTGCAACAAAGCTGCCTATGTTTTAGATCATCCGATTGTAGGTCTTTTGGTTTAACCCTTTTATTCTTTGTTGCCCATTTTACCCAGATAAGCAAGGGAATCTCGCAATTTGTTTTTTCTACCTAAAATTTGGTACCTGGACAAAATCGAAAATTTTGCTGGATAAGGTTTTTCAAGCAACGAGCCTCTTTTTCACTTATGTACCATCCATGCCTCATTGGCTACCACATGCCGCGTATCGTGCAACAAAGCTGCCTATATTTTAGATCATCCGAATGTAGGTCTTTTGGTTTAACCCTTTTATTCTTTGTTGCCCATTTTACCCAGATAAGCAAGGGAAACTCGCAATTTGTGGTTTCTACCTAAAATTTGGTACCTGGACAAAATCGAAAATTTTGCTGGATAAGGTTTTTCAAGCAACGAGCCTCTTTTTCACTTATGTACCATCCATGCCTCATTGGCTACCACATGCCGCGTATCGTGCAACAAAGCTGCCTATATTTTAGATCATCCGAATGTAGGTCTTTTGGTTTAACCCTTTTATTCTTTGTTGCCCATTTTACCCAGATAAGCAAGGGAAACTCGCAATTTGTGGTTTCTACCTAAAATTTGGTACCTGGACAAAATCGAAAATTTTGCTGGATAAGGTTTTTCAAGCAACGAGCCTCTTTTTCACTTATGTACCATAAATGCATCATTGGCTACCACATGCCGCGTATCGTGCAATAAAGCTGCCTATGTTTTAGATCATCCGATTGTAGGTCTTTTGGTTTAACCCTTTTATTCTTTGCTGCCCATTTTACCCAGATAAGCAAGGGAAACTCGCAATTTGTGGTTTTGACCTAAATTTTGGTACCTGTACAAAATCGAAAATTTTGCCGAATAAGGTTTTTCAAACAACGAGTCTCTTTTTCACTTATGTACCATCCATGCATCATTGGCTACCACATGCCGCGTATCGTGCAACAAAGCTGCCTATGTTTTAGATCATCCGATTGTAGGTCTTTTGGTTTAACCCTTTTATTCTTTGTTGCCCATTTTACCCAGATAAGCAAGGGAAACTCGCAATTTGTGGTTTTGACCTAAATTTTGGTACCTGTACAAAATCGAAAATTTTGCCGAATAAGGTTTTTCAAACAACGAGTCTCTTTTTCACTTATGTACCATCCATGCATCATTGGCTACCACATGCCGCGTATCGTGCAACAAAGCTGCCTATATTTTAGATCATCCGAATGTAGGTCTTTTGGTTTAACCCTTTTATTCTTTGTTGCCCATTTTACCCAGATAAGCAAGGGAAACTCGCAATTTGTGGTTTCTACCTAAAATTTGGTACCTGGACAAAATCGAAAATTTTGCTGGATAAGGTTTTTCAAGCAACGAGCCTCTTTTTCACTTATGTACCATCCATGCCTCATTGGCTACCACATGCCGCGTATCGTGCAACAAAGCTGCCTATATTTTAGATCATCCGAATGTAGGTCTTTTGGTTTAACCCTTTTATTCTTTGTTGCCCATTTTACCCAGATAAGCAAGGGAAACTCGCAATTTGTGGTTTCTACCTAAAATTTGGTACCTGGACAAAATCGAAAATTTTGCTGGATAAGGTTTTTCAAGCAACGAGCCTCTTTTTCACTTATGTACCATCCATGCCTCATTGGCTACCACATGCCGCGTATCGTGCAACAAAGCTGCCTATATTTTAGATCATCCGAATGTAGGTCTTTTGGTTTAACCCTTTTATTCTTTGTTGCCCATTTTACCCAGATAAGCAAGGGAAACTCGCAATTTGTGGTTTCTACCTAAAATTTGGTACCTGGACAAAATCGAAAATTTTGCTGGATAAGGTTTTTCAAGCAACGAGCCTCTTTTTCACTTATGTACCATCCATGCATCATTGGCTACCACATGCCGCGTATCGTGCAATAAAGCTGCCTATGTTTTAGATCATCCGATTGTAGGTCTTTCGGTTTAACCCTTTTATTCTTTGTTGCCCATTTTACCCAGATAAGCAAGGGAAACTCGCAATTTGTGGTTTTGACCTAAATTTTGGTACCTGTACAAAATCGAAAATTTTGCCGAATAAGGTTTTTCAAACAACGAGTCTCTTTTTCACTTATGTACCATCCATGCATCATTGGCTACCACATGCCGCGTATCGTGCAACAAAGCTGCCTATATTTTAGATCATCCGAATGTAGGTCTTTTGGTTTAACCCTTTTATTCTTTGTTGCCCATTTTACCCAGATAAGCAAGGGAAACTCGCAATTTGTGGTTTCTACCTAAAATTTGGTACCTGGACAAAATCGAAAATTTTGCTGGATAAGGTTTTTCAAGCAACGAGCCTCTTTTTCACTTATGTACCATCCATGCCTCATTGGCTACCACATGCCGCGTATCGTGCAACAAAGCTGCCTATATTTTAGATCATCCGAATGTAGGTCTTTTGGTTTAACCCTTTTATTCTTTGTTGCCCATTTTACCCAGATAAGCAAGGGAAACTCGCAATTTGTGGTTTCTACCTAAAATTTGGTACCTGGACAAAATCGAAAATTTTGCTGGATAAGGTTTTTCAAGCAACGAGCCTCTTTTTCACTTATGTACCATCCATGCCTCATTGGCTACCACATGCCGCGTATCGTGCAACAAAGCTGCCTATATTTTAGATCATCCGAATGTAGGTCTTTTGGTTTAACCCTTTTATTCTTTGTTGCCCATTTTACCCAGATAAGCAAGGGAAACTCGCAATTTGTGGTTTCTACCTAAAATTTGGTACCTGGACAAAATCGAAAATTTTGCTGGATAAGGTTTTTCAAGCAACGAGCCTCTTTTTCACTTATGTACCATCCATGCCTCATTGGCTACCACATGCCGCGTATCGTGCAACAAAGCTGCCTATATTTTAGATCATCCGAATGTAGGTCTTTTGGTTTAACCCTTTTATTCTTTGTTGCCCATTTTACCCAGATAAGCAAGGGAAACTCGCAATTTGTGGTTTCTACCTAAAATTTGGTACCTGGACAAAATCGAAAATTTTGCTGGATAAGGTTTTTCAAGCAACGAGCCTCTTTTTCACTTATGTACCATCCATGCATCATTGGCTACCACATGCCGCGTATCGTGCAATAAAGCTGCCTATGTTTTAGATCATCCGATTGTAGGTCTTTCGGTTTAACCCTTTTATTCTTTGTTGCCCATTTTACCCAGATAAGCAAGGGAAACGCGCAATTTGTGGTTTTGACCTAAATTTTGGTACCTGTACAAAATCGAAAATTTTGCCGAATAAGGTTTTTCAAACAACGAGGCTCTTTTTCACTTATGTACCATCCATGCATCATTGGCTACCACATGCCGCGTATAGTGCAACAAAGCTGCCTATATTTTAGATCATCCGAATGTAGGTCTTTTGTTTTAACCCTTTTATTCTTTGTTGCCCATTTTACCCAGATAAGCAAGGGAAACTCGCAATTTGTGGTTTCTACCTAAAATTTGGTACCTGGACAAAATCGAAAATTTTGCTGGATAAGGTTTTTCAAGCAACGAGTCTCTTTTTCACTTATGTTCTATCCATACCTCATTGGCTACCACATGCCGCATATCGTGCAACAAAGTTGGCTATGTTTTAGATCATCCGATTGTAGGTCTTTTGGTTTAACCCTTTTATTCTTTGTTGCCCATTTTACCCAGATAAGCAAGGGAAACTCGCAATTTGTGGTTTCTACCTAAAATTTGGTACCTGGACAAAATCGAAAATTTTGCCGAATAAGGTTTTTCAAACAACGAGGCTCTTTTTCACTTATGTACCATCCATGCATTATTGGCTACCACATGCCGCGTATCGTGCAACAAAGCTGCCTATGTTTTAGATCATCCGATTGTAGGTCTTTTGGTTTAACCCTTTTATTCTTTGTTGCCCATTTTACCCAGATAAGCAAGGGAAACTCGCAATTTGTGGTTTCTACCTAAAATTTGGTACCTGGACAAAATCGAAAATTTTGCTGGATAAGGTTTTTCAAGCAACGAGCCTCTTTTTCACTTATGTACCATAAATGCATCATTGGCTACCACATGCCGCGTATCGTGCAATAAAGCTGCCTATGTTTTAGATCATCCGATTGTAGGTCTTTTGGTTTAACCCTTTTATTCTTTGCTGCCCATTTTACCCAGATAAGCAAGGGAAACTCGCAATTTGTGGTTTCTACCTAAAATTTGGTACCTGGACAAAATCGAAAATTTTGCCGAATAAGGTTTTTCAAACAACGAGGCTCTTTTTCACTTATGTACCATCCATGCATCATTGGCTACCACATGCCGCGTATCGTGCAACAAAGCTGCCTATATTTTAGATCATCCGAATGTAGGTCTTTTGTTTTAACCCTTTTATTCTTTGTTGCCCATTTTACCCAGATAAGCAAGGGAAACTCGCAATTTGTGGTTTCTACCTAAAATTTGGTACCTGGACAAAATCGAAAATTTTGCTGGATAAGGTTTTTCAAGCAACGAGCCTCTTTTTCACTTATGTACCATCCATGCCTCATTGGCTACCACATGCCGCGTATCGTGCAACAAAGCTGCCTATGTTTTAGATCATCCGATTGTAGGTCTTTTAGTTTAACCCTTTTATTCTTTGTTGCCCATTTTACCCAGATAAGCAAGGGAACCTCGCAATTTGTGGTTTCTACCTAAAATCTGGTACCTGGACAAAATCGAAAATTTTGCTGGATATGGTTTTTCAAGCAACGAGTCTCTTTTCACTTATATTCTATCCATACCTCATTGGCTGCAACATGCCGCATATAGTGCAATAAAGCTGCCTATGTTTTAGATCATCCGATTGTAGGTCTTTTGCTTTAACCCTTTTATTCTTTGTTGCCCATTTTACCCAGATAAGCAAGGGAAACTCGCAATTTGTGGTTTCTACCTAAATGTTGGTACCTGTACAAAATCGAAAATTTTGCTGGATAAGGTTTTTCAAGCAACGAGCCTCTTTTTCACTTATGTTCCATCCATGCCTCATTGGCTACCACATGCCGCGTATCGTGCAACAAAGCTGCCTATGTTTTAGATCATCCGATTGTAGGTCTTTTGGTTTAACCCTTTTATTCTTTGTTGCCCATTTTACCCAGATAAGCAAGGGAAACTCGCAATTTGTGGTTTCTACCTAAAATTTGGTACCTGGACAAAATCGAAAATTTTGCTGGATAAGGTTTTTCAAGCAACGAGCCTCTTTTTCACTTATGTACCATCCATGCATTATTGGCTACCACATGCCGCGTATCGTGCAACAAAGCTGCCTATGTTTTAGATCATCCGATTGTAGGTCTTTTGCTTTAACCCTTTTATTCTTTGTTGCCCATTTTACCCAGATAAGCAAGGGAAACTCGCAATTTGTGGTTTCTACCTAAATGTTGGTACCTGTACAAAATCGAAAATTTTGCTGGATAAGGTTTTTCAAGCAACGAGCCTCTTTTTCACTTATGTTCCATCCATGCCTCATTGGCTACCACATGCCGCGTATCGTGCAACAAAGCTGCCTATGTTTTAGATCATCCGATTGTAGGTCTTTTGGTTTAACCCTTTTATTCTTTGTTGCCCATTTTACCCAGATAAGCAAGGGAAACTCGCAATTTGTGGTTTCTACCTAAAATTTGGTACCTGGACAAAATCGAAAATTTTGCTGGATAAGGTTTTTCAAACAACGAGGCTCTTTTTCACTTATGTACCATCCATGCATTATTGGCTACCACATGCCGCGTAACGTGCAACAAAGCTGCCTATGTTTTAGATCATCCGATTGTAGGTCTTTTGGTTTAACCCTTTTATTCTTTGTTGCCCATTTTACCCAGATAAGCAAGGGAAACTCGCAATTTGTGGTTTCTACCTAAAATTTGGTACCTGGACAAAATCGAAAATTTTGCTGGATAAGGTTTTTCAAGCAACGAGCCTCTTTTTCACTTATGTACCATCCATGCATCATTGGCTACCACATGCCGCGTATCGTGCAATAAAGCTGCCTATGTTTTAGATCATCCGATTGTAGGTCTTTTGCTTTAACCCTTTTATTCTTTGTTGCCCATTTTACCCAGATAAGCAAGGGAAACTCGCAATTTGTGGTTTCTACCTAAATGTTGGTACCTGTACAAAATCGAAAATTTTGCTGGATAAGGTTTTTCAAGCAACGAGCCTCTTTTTCACTTATGTTCCATCCATGCCTCATTGGCTACCTCATGCCGCGTATCGTGCAACAAAGCTGCCTATGTTTTAGATCATCCGATTGTAGGTCTTTTGGTTTAACCCTTTTATTCTTCGTTGCCCATTTTACCCAGATAAGCAAGGGAATCTCGCAATTTGTTTTTTCTACCTAAAATTTGGTACCTGGACAAAATCCAAAAATTTTGCTGGATAAGGTTTTTCAAGCAACGAGCCTCTTTTTCACTTATGTTCCATCCATGCCTCATTGGCTACCTCATGCCGCGTATCGTGCAACAAAGCTGCCTATATTTTAGATCATCCGAATGTACTTCTTTTGGTTTAACCCTTTTATTCTTTGTTGCCCATTTTACCCAGATAAGCAAGGGAATCTCGCAATTTGTTTTTTCTACCTAAAATTTGGTACCTGGACAAAATCCAAAAATTTTCCTGGATAAGGTTTTTCAAGCAACGAGCCTCTTTTTCACTTATGTTCCATCCATGCCTCATTGGCTACCTCATGCCGCGTATCGTGCAACAAAGCTGCCTATGTTTTATATCATCCGATTGTAGGTCTTTTGGTTTAACCCTTTTATTCTTCGTTGCCCATTTTACCCAGATAAGCAAGGGAAACTCGCAATTTGTGGTTTCTACCTAAATTTTGGTACTTGGACAAAATCGAAAATTTTGCTGGATAAGGTTTTTCAAGCAACGAGCCTCTTTTTCACTTATGTACCATCCATGCCTCATTGGCTACCACATGCCGCGTATCGTGCAACAAAGCTGCCTATGTTTTAGATCATCCGATTGTAGGTCTTTTGGTTTAACCCTTTTATTCTTCGTTGCCCATTTTACCCAGATAAGCAAGGGAAACTCGCAATTTGTGGTTTCTACCTAAATTTTGGTACTTGGACAAAATCGAAAATTTTGCTGGATAAGGTTTTTCAAGCAACGAGCCTCTTTTTCACTTATGTACCATCCATGCCTCATTGGCTACCACATGCCGCGTATCGTGCAACAAAGCTGCCTATGTTTTAGATCATCCGATTGTAGGTCTTTTGGTTTAACCCTTTTATTCTTCGTTGCCCATTTTACCCAGATAAGCAAGGGAAACTCGCAATTTGTGGTTTCTACCTAAATTTTGGTACTTGGACAAAATCGAAAATTTTGCTGGATAAGGTTTTTCAAGCAACGAGCCTCTTTTTCACTTATGTACCATCCATGCCTCATTGGCTACCACATGCCGCGTATCGTGCAACAAAGCTGCCTATGTTTTAGATCATCCGATTGTAGGTCTTTTGGTTTAACCCTTTTATTCTTCGTTGCCCATTTTACCCAGATAAGCAAGGGAAACTCGCAATTTGTGGTTTCTACCTAAATTTTGGTACTTGGACAAAATCGAAAATTTTGCTGGATAAGGTTTTTCAAGCAACGAGCCTCTTTTTCACTTATGTACCATCCATGCCTCATTGGCTACCACATGCCGCGTATCGTGCAACAAAGCTGCCTATGTTTTAGATCATCCGATTGTAGGTCTTTTGGTTTAACCCTTTTATTCTTTGTTGCCCATTTTACCCAGATAAGCAAGGGAAACTCGCAATTTGTGGTTTCTACCTAAAATTTGGTACCTGGACAAAATCGAAAATTTTGCTGGATAAGGGTTTTCAAGCAACGAGTTTCTTTTTCACTTATGTTCTATCCATACCTCATTGGCTACCACATGCCGCATATCGTGCAACAAAGTTGGCTATGTTTTAGATCATCCGATTGTAGGTCTTTTAGTTTAACCCTTTTATTCTTTGTTGCCCATTTTACCCAGATAAGCAAGGGAAACTCGCAATTTGTGGTTTTGACCTAAATTTTGGTACCTGTACAAAATCGAAAATTTTGCCGAATAAGGTTTTTCAAACAACGAGTCTCTTTTTCACTTATGTACCATCCATGCATCATTGGCTACCACATGCCGCGTATCGTGCAACAAAGCTGCCTATATTTTAGATCATCCGAATGTAGGTCTTTTGGTTTAACCCTTTTATTCTTTGTTGCCCATTTTACCCAGATAAGCAAGGGAAACTCGCAATTTGTGGTTTCTACCTAAAATTTGGTACCTGGACAAAATCGAAAATTTTGCTGGATATGGTTTTTCAAGCAACGAGTCTCTTTTCACTTATATTCTATCCATACCTCATTGGCTGCAACATGCCGCATATCGTGCAATAAAGCTGCCTATGTTTTAGATCATCCGATTGTAGGTCTTTTCGTTTAACCCTTTTATTCTTTGTTGCCCATTTTACCCAGATAAGCAAGGGAAACTCGCAATTTGTGGTTTTGACCTAAATTTTGGTACCTGTACAAAATCGAAAATTTTGCTGGATAAGGGTTTTCAAGCAACGAGTTTCTTTTTCACTTATGTTCTATCCATACCTCATTGGCTACCACATGCCGCATATCGTGCAACAAAGTTGGCTATGTTTTAGATCATCCGATTGTAGGTCTTTTGGTTTAACCCTTTTATTCTTTGTTGCCCATTTTACCCAGATAAGCAAGGGAAACTCGCAATTTGTGGTTTTGACCTAAATTTTGGTACCTGTACAAAATCGAAAATTTTGCTGGATAAGGGTTTTTAAGCAACGAGTTTCTTTTTCACTTATGTTCTATCCATACCTCATTGGCTACCACATGCCGCGTATCGTGCAACAAAGCTGCCTATGTTTTAGATCATCCAATTGTAGGTCTTTTGGTTTAACCCTTTTATTCTTTGTTGCCCATTTTACCCAGATAAGCAAGGGAAACTCGCAATTTGTGGTTTTGACCTAAATTTTGGTACCTGTACAAAATCGAAAATTTTGCCGAATAAGGTTTTTCAAACAACGAGTCTCTTTTTCACTTATGTACCATCCATGCATCATTGGCTACCACATGCCGCGTATCGTGGAACAAAGCTGCCTATATTTTAGATCATCCGATTGTAGGTCTTTTGGTTTAACCCTTTTATTCTTTGTTGCCCATTTTACCCAGATAAGCAAGGGAAACTCGCAATTTGTGGTTTTGACCTAAATTTTGGTACCTGTACAAAATCGAAAATTTTGCCGAATAAGGTTTTTCAAACAACGAGTCTCTTTTTCACTTATGTACCATCCATGCCTCATTGGCTACCACATGCCGCGTATCGTGCAACAAAGCTGCCTATATTTTAGATCATCCGAATGTAGGTCTTTTGGTTTAACCCTTTTATTCTTTGTTGCCCATTTTACCCAGATAAGCAAGGGAAACTCGCGATTTGTGGTTTCTACCTAAAATTTGGTACCTGGACAAAATCGAAAATTTTGCTGGATAAGGTTTTTCAAGCAACGAGCCTCTTTTTCACTTATGTACCATCCATGCCTCATTGGCTACCACATGCCGCGTATCGTGCAACAAAGCTGCCTATATTTTAGATCATCCGAATGTAGGTCTTTTGGTTTAACCCTTTTATTCTTTGTTGCCCATTTTACCCAGATAAGCAAGGGAAACTCGCAATTTGTGGTTTCTACCTAAAATTTGGTACCTGGACAAAATCGAAAATTTTGCTGGATAAGGTTTTTCAAGCAACGAGCCTCTTTTTCACTTATGTACCATCCATGCATCATTGGCTACCACATGCCGCGTATCGTGCAATAAAGCTGCCTATGTTTTAGATCATCCGATTGTAGGTCTTTCGGTTTAACCCTTTTATTCTTTGTTGCCCATTTTACCCAGATAAGCAAGGGAAACTCGCAATTTGTGGTTTCTACCTAAAATTTGGTACCTGGACAAAATCGAAAATTTTGCTGGATATGGTTTTTCAAACAACGAGTCTCTTTTCACTTATATTCTATCCATACCTCATTGGCTGCAACATGCCGCATATCGTGCAATAAAGCTGCCTATGTTTTAGATCATCCGATTGTAGGTCTTTTGGTTTAACCCTTTTATTCTTTGTTGCCCATTTTACCCAGATAAGCAAGGGAAACTCGCAATTTGTGGTTTTGACCTAAATTTTGGTACCTGTACAAAATCGAAAATTTTGCCGAATAAGGTTTTTCAAACAACGAGGCTCTTTTTCACTTATGTACCATCCATGCATTATTGGCTACCACATGCCGCGTATCGTGCAACAAAGCTGCCTATGTTGTAGATCATCCGATTGTAGGTCTTTTGGTTTAACCCTTTTATTCTTTGTTGCCCATTTTACCCAGATAAGCAAGGGAAACTCGCAATTTGTGGTTTCTACCTAAAATTTGGTACCTGGACAAAATCGAAAATTTTGCTGGATAAGGGTTTTCAAGCAACGAGTCTCTTTTTCACTTATGTTCTATCCATACCTCATTGGCTACCACATGCCGCATATCGTGCAACAAAGTTGGCTATGTTTTAGATCATCCGATTGTAGGTCTTTTGGTTTAACCCTTTTATTCTTTGTTGCCCATTTTACCCAGATAAGCAAAGGAAACTCGCAATTTGTGGTTTTGACCTAAATTTTGGTACCTGTACAAAATCGAAAATTTTGCCGAATAAGGTTTTTCAAACAACGAGGCTCTTTTTCACTTATGTACCATCCATGCATTATTGGCTACCACATGCCGCGTATCGTGCAACAAAGCTGCCTATGTTTTAGATCATCCGATTGTAGGTCTTTTGGTTTAACCCTTTTATTCTTTGTTGCCCATTTTACCCAGTTAAGCAAGGGAAACTCGCAATTTGTGGTTTCTACCTAAATTTTGGTACCTGGACAAAATCGAAAATTTTGCTGGATAAGGTTTTTCAAGCAACGAGCCTCTTTTTCACTTATGTACCATCCATGCATCATTGGCTACCACATGCCGCGTATCGTGCAATAAAGCTGCCTATGTTTTAGATCATCCGATTGTAGGTCTTTCGGTTTAACCCTTTTATTCTTTGTTGCCCATTTTACCCAGATAAGCAAGGGAAACTCGCAATTTGTGGTTTTGACCTAAATTTTGGTACCTGTACAAAATCGAAAATTTTGCCGGATAAGGTTTTTCAAGCAACGAGCCTCTTTTTCACTTATGTACCATCCATGCCTCATTGGCTACCACATGCCGCGTATCGTGCAACAAAGCTGCCTATGTTTTAGATCATCCGATTGTAGGTCTTTTGGTTTAACCCTTTTATTCTTTGTTGCCCATTTTACCCAGATAAGCAAGGGAAACTCGCAATTTGTGGTTTCTACCTAAAATTTGGTACCTGGACAAAATCGAAAATTTTGCTGGATATGGTTTTTCAAGCAACGAGTCTCTTTTCACTTATATTCTATCCATACCTCATTGGCTGCAACATGCCGCATATCGTGCAACAAAGTTGGCTATGTTTTAGATCATCCGATTGTAGGTCTTTTGGTTTAACCCTTTTATTCTTTGTTGCCCATTTTACCCAGATAAGCAAGGGAAACTCGCAATTTGTGGTTTCTACCTAAAATTTGGTACCTGGACAAAATCGAAAATTTTGCTGGATATGGTTTTTCAAGCAACGAGTCTCTTTTCACTTATATTCTATCCATACCTCATTGGCTGCAACATGCCGCATATCGTGCAATAAAGCTGCCTATGTTTTAGATCATCCGATTGTAGGTCTTTTGGTTTAACCCTTTTATTCTTTGTTGCCCATTTTACCCAGATAAGCAAGGGAAACTCGCAATTTGTGGTTTTGACCTAAATTTTGGTACCTGTACAAAATCGAAAATTTTGCCGAATAAGGTTTTTCAAACAACGAGGCTCTTTTTCACTTATGTACCATCCATGCATCATTGGCTACCACATGCCGCGTATCGTGCAACAAAGCTGCCTATGTTTTAGATCATCCGATTGTAGGTCTTTTGGTTTAACCCTTTTATTCTTTGTTGCCCATTTTACCCAGATAAGCAAGGGAAACTCGCAATTTGTGGTTTCTACCTAAAATTTGGTACCTGGACAAAATCGAAAATTTTGCTGGATATGGTTTTTCAAGCAACGAGTCTCTTTTCACTTATATTCTATCCATACCTCATTGGCTGCAACATGCCGCATATCGTGCAATAAAGCTGCCTATGTTTTAGATCATCCGATTGTAGGTCTTTTGGTTTAACCCTTTTATTCTTTGTTGCCCATTTTACCCAGATAAGCAAGGGAAACTCGCAATTTGTGGTTTTGACCTAAATTTTGGTACCTGTACAAAATCGAAAATTTTGCCGAATAAGGTTTTTCAAACAACGAGGCTCTTTTTCACTTATGTACCATCCATGCATCATTGGCTACCACATGCCGCGTATCGTGCAACAAAGCTGCCTATATTTTAGATCATCCGAATGTAGGTCTTTTGGTTTAACCCTTTTATTCTTTGTTGCCCATTTTACCCAGATAAGCAAGGGAAACTCGCAATTTGTGGTTTCTACCTAAAATTTGGTACCTGGACAAAATCGAAAATTTTGCTGGATAAGGTTTTTCAAGCAACGAGCCTCTTTTTCACTTATGTACCATCCATGCCTCATTGGCTACCACATGCCGCGTATCGTGCAACAAAGCTGCCTATATTTTAGATCATCCGAATGTAGGTCTTTTGGTTTAACCCTTTTATTCTTTGTTGCCCATTTTACCCAGATAAGCAAGGGAAACTCGCAATTTGTGGTTTCTACCTAAAATTTGGTACCTGGACAAAATCGAAAATTTTGCTGGATAAGGTTTTTCAAGCAACGAGCCTCTTTTTCACTTATGTACCATCCATGCCTCATTGGCTACCACATGCCGCGTATCGTGCAACAAAGCTGCCTATATTTTAGATCATCCGATTGTAGGTCTTTTGGTTTAACCCTTTTATTCTTTGTTGCCCATTTTACCCAGATAAGCAAGGGAAACTCGCAATTTGTGGTTTCTACCTAAAATTTGGTACCTGGACAAAATCGAAAATTTTGCTGGATATGGTTTTTCAAGCAACGAGTCTCTTTTCACTTATATTCTATCCATACCTCATTGGCTGGAACATGCCGCATATCGTGCAATAAAGCTGCCTATGTTTTAGATCATCCGATTGTAGGTCTTTTGGTTTAACCCTTTTATTCTTTGTTGCCCATTTTACCCAGATAAGCAAGGGAAACTCGCAATTTGTGGTTTTGACCTAAATTTTGGTACCTGTACAAAATCGAAAATTTTGCCGAATAAGGGTTTTCAAGCAACGAGTCTCTTTTTCACTTATGTTCTATCCATACCTCATTGGCTACCACATGCCGCATATCGTGCAACAAAGTTGGCTATGTTTTAGATCATCCGATTGTAGGTCTTTTGGTTTAACCCTTTTATTCTTTGTTGCCCATTTTACCCAGATAAGCAAGGGAAACTCGCAATTTGTGGTTTCTACCTAAAATTTGGTACCTGGACAAAATCGAAAATTTTGCTGGATAAGGTTTTTCAAGCAACGAGCCTCTTTTTCACTTATGTACCATCCATGCCTCATTGGCTACCACATGCCGCGTATCGTGCAACAAAGCTGCCTATATTTTAGATCATCCGAATGTAGGTCTTTTGGTTTAACCCTTTTATTCTTTGTTGCCCATTTTACCCAGATAAGCAAGGGAAACTCGCAATTTGTGGTTTCTACCTAAAATTTGGTACCTGGACAAAATCGAAAATTTTGCTGGATAAGGTTTTTCAAGCAACGAGCCTCTTTTTCACTTATGTACCATCCATGCCTCATTGGCTACCACATGCCGCGTATCGTGCAACAAAGCTGCCTATGTTTTAGATCATCCGATTGTAGGTCTTTTGGTTTAACCCTTTTATTCTTTGTTGCCCATTTTACCCAGATAAGCAAGGGAAACTCGCAATTTGTGGTTTCTACCTAAAATTTGGTACCTGGACAAAATCGAAAATTTTGCTGGATAAGGTTTTTCAAGCAACGAGCCTCTTTTTCACTTATGTACCATCCATGCCTCATTGGCTACCACATGCCGCGTATCGTGCAACAAAGCTGCCTATATTTTAGATCATCCGAATGTAGGTCTTTTGGTTTAACCCTTTTATTCTTTGTTGCCCATTTTACCCAGATAAGCAAGGGAAACTCGCAATTTGTGGTTTCTACCTAAAATTTGGTACCTGGACAAAATCGAAAATTTTGCTGGATAAGGTTTTTCAAGCAACGAGCCTCTTTTTCACTTATGTACCATCCATGCCTCATTGGCTACCACATGCCGCGTATCGTGCAACAAAGCTGCCTATATTTTAGATCATCCGATTGTAGGTCTTTTGGTTTAACCCTTTTATTCTTTGTTGCCCATTTTACCCAGATAAGCAAGGGAAACTCGCAATTTGTGGTTTCTACCTAAAATTTGGTACCTGGACAAAATCGAAAATTTTGCTGGATATGGTTTTTCAAGCAACGAGTCTCTTTTCACTTATATTCTATCCATACCTCATTGGCTGCAACATGCCGCATATCGTGCAATAAAGCTGCCTATGTTTTAGATCATCCGATTGTAGGTCTTTTGGTTTAACCCTTTTATTCTTTGTTGCCCATTTTACCCAGATAAGCAAGGGAAACTCGCAATTTGTGGTTTTGACCTAAATTTTGGTACCTGTACAAAATCGAAAATTTTGCCGAATAAGGGTTTTCAAGCAACGAGTCTCTTTTTCACTTATGTTCTATCCATACCTCATTGGCTACCACATGCCGCATATCGTGCAACAAAGTTGGCTATGTTTTAGATCATCCGATTGTAGGTCTTTTGGTTTAACCCTTTTATTCTTTGTTGCCCATTTTACCCAGATAAGCAAGGGAAACTCGCAATTTGTGGTTTCTACCTAAAATTTGGTACCTGGACAAAATCGAAAATTTTGCTGGATAAGGTTTTTCAAGCAACGAGCCTCTTTTTCACTTATGTACCATCCATGCCTCATTGGCTACCACATGCCGCGTATCGTGCAACAAAGCTGCCTATATTTTAGATCATCCGAATGTAGGTCTTTTGGTTTAACCCTTTTATTCTTTGTTGCCCATTTTACCCAGATAAGCAAGGGAAACTCGCAATTTGTGGTTTCTACCTAAAATTTGGTACCTGGACAAAATCGAAAATTTTGCTGGATAAGGTTTTTCAAGCAACGAGCCTCTTTTTCACTTATGTACCATCCATGCCTCATTGGCTACCACATGCCGCGTATCGTGCAACAAAGCTGCCTATGTTTTAGATCATCCGATTGTAGGTCTTTTGGTTTAACCCTTTTATTCTTTGTTGCCCATTTTACCCAGATAAGCAAGGGAAACTCGCAATTTGTGGTTTTGACCTAAAATTTGGTACCTGGACAAAATCGAAAATTTTGCTGTATATGGTTTTTCAAGCAACGAGTCTCTTTTCACTTATATTCTATCCATACCTCATTGGCTGCATCATGCCGCATATCGTGCAATAAAGCTGCCTATGTTTTAGATCATCCGATTGTAGGTATTTTGGTTTAACCCTTTTATTCTTTGTTGCCCATTTTACCCAGATAAGCAAGGGAAACTCGCAATTTGTGGTTTCTACCTAAAATTTGGTACCTGGACAAAATCGAAAATTTTGCTGGATAAGGTTTTTCAAGCAACGAGCCTCTTTTTCACTTATGTACCATCCATGCCTCATTGGCTACCACATGCCGCGTATCGTGCAACAAAGCTGCCTATGTTTTAGATCATCCGATTGTAGGTCTTTTGGTTTAACCCTTTTATTCTTTGTTGCCCATTTTACCCAGATAAGCAAGGGAAACTCGCAATTTGTGGTTTCTACCTAAAATTTGGTACCTGGACAAAATCGAAAATTTTGCTGGATAAGGTTTTTCAAGCAACGAGCCTCTTTTTCACTTATGTACCATCCATGCCTCATTGGCTACTACATGCCGCGTATCGTGCAACAAAGCTGCCTATATTTTAGATCATCCGAATGTAGGTCTTTTGGTTTAACCCTTTTATTCTTTGTTGCCCATTTTACCCAGATAAGCAAGGGAAACTCGCAATTTGTGGTTTCTACCTAAAATTTGGTACCTGGACAAAATCGAAAATTTTGCTGGATAAGGTTTTTCAAGCAACGAGCCTCTTTTTCACTTATGTACCATCCATGCCTCATTGGCTACCACATGCCGCGTATCGTGCAACAAAGCTGCCTATATTTTAGATCATCCGATTGTAGGTCTTTTGGTTTAACCCTTTTATTCTTTGTTGCCCATTTTACCCAGATAAGCAAGGGAAACTCGCAATTTGTGGTTTCTACCTAAAATTTGGTACCTGGACAAAATCGAAAATTTTGCTGGATATGGTTTTTCAAGCAACGAGTCTCTTTTCACTTATATTCTATCCATACCTCATTGGCTGCAACATGCCGCATATCGTGCAATAAAGCTGCCTATGTTTTAGATCATCCGATTGTAGGTCTTTTGGTTTAACCCTTTTATTCTTTGTTGCCCATTTTACCCAGATAAGCAAGGGAAACTCGCAATTTGTGGTTTCTACCTAAAATTTGGTACCTGGACAAAATCGAAAATTTTGCTGGATAAGGTTTTTCAAGCAACGAGCCTCTTTTTCACTTATGTACCATCCATGCCTCATTGGCTACCACATGCCGCGTATCGTGCAACAAAGCTGCCTATATTTTAGATCATCCGAATGTAGGTCTTTTGGTTTAACCCTTTTATTCTTTGTTGCCCATTTTACCCAGATAAGCAAGGGAAACTCGCAATTTGTGGTTTCTACCTAAAATTTGGTACCTGGACAAAATCGAAAATTTTGCTGGATAAGGTTTTTCAAGCAACGAGCCTCTTTTTCACTTATGTACCATCCATGCCTCATTGGCTACCACATGCCGCGTATCGTGCAACAAAGCTGCCTATGTTTTAGATCATCCGATTGTAGGTCTTTTGGTTTAACCCTTTTATTCTTTGTTGCCCATTTTACCCAGATAAGCAAGGGAAACTCGCAATTTGTGGTTTTGACCTAAATTTTGGTACCTGTACAAAATCGAAAATTTTGCTGGGTAAGGGTTTTCAAACAACGAGGCTCTTTTTCACTTATGTACCATCCATGCATCATTGGCTACCACATGCCGCGTATCGTGCAACAAAGCTGCCTATATTTTAGATCATCCGAATGTAGGTCTTTTGGTTTAACCCTTTTATTCTTTGTTGCCCATTTTACCCAGATAAGCAAGGGAAACTCGCAATTTGTGGTTTCTACCTAAAATTTGGTACCTGGACAAAATCGAAAATTTTGCTGGATAAGGTTTTTCAAGCAACGAGCCTCTTTTTCACTTATGTACCATCCATGCCTCATTGGCTACCACATGCCGCGTATCGTGCAACAAAGCTGCCTATGTTTTAGATCATCCGATTGTAGGTCTTTTGGTTTAACCCTTTTATTCTTTGTTACCCATTTTACCCAGATAAGCAAGGGAAACTCGCAATTTGTGGTTTCTACCTAAAATTTGGTACCTGGACAAAATCGAAAATTTTGCTGGATAAGGTTTTTCAAGCAACGAGCCTCTTTTCACTTATATTCTATCCATACCTCATTGGCTGCAACATGCCGCATATCGTGCAATAAAGCTGCCTATGTTTTAGATCATCCGATTGTAGGTCTTTTGGTTTAACCCTTTTATTCTTTGTTGCCCATTTTACCCAGATAAGCAAGGGAAACTCGCAATTTGTGGTTTTGACCTAAAATTTGGTACCTGGACAAAATCGAAAATTTTGCTGTATATGGTTTTTCAAGCAACGAGTCTCTTTTCACTTATATTCTATCCATACCTCATTGGCTGCAACATGCCGCATATCGTGCAATAAAGCTGCCTATGTTTTAGATCATCCGATTGTAGGTATTTTGGTTTAACCCTTTTATTCTTTGTTGCCCATTTTACCCAGATAAGCAAGGGAAACTCGCAATTTGTGGTTTCTACCTAAAATTTGGTACCTGGACAAAATCGAAAATTTTGCTGGATAAGGTTTTTCAAGCAACGAGCCTCTTTTTCACTTATGTACCATCCATGCCTCATTGGCTACCACATGCCGCGTATCGTGCAACAAAGCTGCCTATGTTTTAGATCATCCGATTGTAGGTCTTTTGGTTTAACCCTTTTATTCTTTGTTGCCCATTTTACCCAGATAAGCAAGGGAAACTCGCAATTTGTGGTTTCTACCTAAAATTTGGTACCTGGACAAAATCGAAAATTTTGCTGGATAAGGTTTTTCAAGCAACGAGCCTCTTTTTCACTTATGTACCATCCATGCCTCATTGGCTACTACATGCCGCGTATCGTGCAACAAAGCTGCCTATATTTTAGATCATCCGAATGTAGGTCTTTTGGTTTAACCCTTTTATTCTTTGTTGCCCATTTTACCCAGATAAGCAAGGGAAACTCGCAATTTGTGGTTTTGACCTAAAATTTGGTACCTGGACAAAATCGAAAATTTTGCTGGATATGGTTTTTCAAGCAACGAGTCTCTTTTCACTTATATTCTATCCATACCTCATTGGCTGCAACATGCCGCATATCGTGCAATAAAGCTGCCTATGTTTTAGATCATCCGATTGTAGGTCTTTTGGTTTAACCCTTTTATTCTTTGTTGCCCATTTTACCCAGATAAGCAAGGGAAACTCGCAATTTGTGGTTTCTACCTAAAATTTGGTACCTGGACAAAATCGAAAATTTTGCTGGATAAGGTTTTTCAAGCAACGAGCCTCTTTTTCACTTATGTACCATCCATGCCTCATTGGCTACCACATGCCGCGTATCGTGCAACAAAGCTGCCTATATTTTAGATCATCCGAATGTAGGTCTTTTGGTTTAACCCTTTTATTCTTTGTTGCCCATTTTACCCAGATAAGCAAGGGAAACTCGCAATTTGTGGTTTCTACCTAAAATTTGGTACCTGGACAAAATCGAAAATTTTGCTGGATAAGGTTTTTCAAGCAACGAGCCTCTTTTTCACTTATGTACCATCCATGCCTCATTGGCTACCACATGCCGCGTATCGTGCAACAAAGCTGCCTATGTTTTAGATCATCCGATTGTAGGTCTTTTGGTTTAACCCTTTTATTCTTTGTTGCCCATTTTACCCAGATAAGCAAGGGAAACTCGCAATTTGTGGTTTCTACCTAAAATTTGGTACCTGGACAAAATCGAAAATTTTGCTGGATAAGGTTTTTCAAGCAACGAGCCTCTTTTTCACTTATGTACCATCCATGCCTCATTGGCTACCACATGCCGCGTATCGTGCAACAAAGCTGCCTATATTTTAGATCATCCGAATGTAGGTCTTTTGGTTTAACCCTTTTATTCTTTGTTGCCCATTTTACCCAGATAAGCAAGGGAAACTCGCAATTTGTGGTTTCTACCTAAAATTTGGTACCTGGACAAAATCGAAAATTTTGCTGGATAAGGTTTTTCAAGCAACGAGCCTCTTTTTCACTTATGTACCATCCATGCCTCATTGGCTACCACATGCCGCGTATCGTGCAACAAAGCTGCCTATGTTTTAGATCATCCGATTGTAGGTCTTTTGGTTTAACCCTTTTATTCTTTGTTACCCATTTTACCCAGATAAGCAAGGGAAACTCGCAATTTGTGGTTTCTACCTAAAATTTGGTACCTGGACAAAATCGAAAATTTTGCTGGATAAGGTTTTTCAAGCAACGAGCCTCTTTTCACTTATATTCTATCCATACCTCATTGGCTGCAACATGCCGCATATCGTGCAATAAAGCTGCCTATGTTTTAGATCATCCGATTGTAGGTCTTTTGGTTTAACCCTTTTATTCTTTGTTGCCCATTTTACCCAGATAAGCAAGGGAAACTCGCAATTTGTGGTTTCTACCTAAAATTTGGTACCTGGACAAAATCGAAAATTTTGCTGGATAAGGTTTTTCAAGCAACGAGCCTCTTTTTCACTTATGTACCATCCATGCCTCATTGGCTACCACATGCCGCGTATCGTGCAACAAAGCTGCCTATATTTTAGATCATCCGAATGTAGGTCTTTTGGTTTAACCCTTTTATTCTTTGTTGCCCATTTTACCCAGATAAGCAAGGGAAACTCGCAATTTGTGGTTTCTACCTAAAATTTGGTACCTGGACAAAATCGAAAATTTTGCTGGATAAGGTTTTTCAAGCAACGAGCCTCTTTTTCACTTATGTACCATCCATGCCTCATTGGCTACCACATGCCGCGTATCGTGCAACAAAGCTGCCTATGTTTTAGATCATCCGATTGTAGGTCTTTTGGTTTAACCCTTTTATTCTTTGTTGCCCATTTTACCCAGATAAGCAAGGGAAACTCGCAATTTGTGGTTTTGACCTAAATTTTGGTACCTGTACAAAATCGAAAATTTTGCTGGGTAAGGGTTTTCAAACAACGAGGCTCTTTTTCACTTATGTACCATCCATGCATCATTGGCTACCACATGCCGCGTATCGTGCAACAAAGCTGCCTATATTTTAGATCATCCGAATGTAGGTCTTTTGGTTTAACCCTTTTATTCTTTGTTGCCCATTTTACCCAGATAAGCAAGGGAAACTCGCAATTTGTGGTTTCTACCTAAAATTTGGTACCTGGACAAAATCGAAAATTTTGCTGGATAAGGTTTTTCAAGCAACGAGCCTCTTTTTCACTTATGTACCATCCATGCCTCATTGGCTACCACATGCCGCGTATCGTGCAACAAAGCTGCCTATGTTTTAGATCATCCGATTGTAGGTCTTTTGGTTTAACCCTTTTATTCTTTGTTACCCATTTTACCCAGATAAGCAAGGGAAACTCGCGATTTGTGGTTTCTACCTAAAATTTGGTACCTGGACAAAATCGAAAATTTTGCTGGATAAGGTTTTTCAAGCAACGAGCCTCTTTTCACTTATATTCTATCCATACCTCATTGGCTGCAACATGCCGCATATCGTGCAATAAAGCTGCCTATGTTTTAGATCATCCGATTGTAGGTCTTTTGGTTTAACCCTTTTATTCTTTGTTGCCCATTTTACCCAGATAAGCAAGGGAAACTCGCAATTTGTGGTTTTGACCTAAATTTTGGTACCTGTACAAAATCGAAAATTTTGCCGAATAAGGTTTTTCAAACAACGAGGCTCTTTTTCACTTATGTACCATCCATGCATCATTGGCTACCACATGCCGCGTATCGTGCAACAAAGCTGCCTATGTTTTAGATCATCCGATTGTAGGTCTTTTGGTTTAACCCTTTTATTCTTTGTTGCCCATTTTACCCAGATAAGCAAGGGAAACTCGCAATTTGTGGTTTCTACCTAAAATTTAGTACCTGGACAAAATCGAAAATTTTGCTGGATAAGGTTTTTCAAGCAACGAGCCTCTTTTTCACTTATGTACCATCCATGCCTCATTGGCTACCACATGCCGCGTATCGTGCAACAAAGCTGCCTATATTTTAGATCATCCGAATGTAGGTCTTTTGGTTTAACCCTTTTATTCTTTGTTGCCCATTTTACTCAGATAAGCAAGGGAAACTCGCAATTTGTGGTTTCTACCTAAAATTTGGTACCTGGACAAAATCGAAAATTTTGCTGGATATGGTTTTTCAAGCAACGAGCCTCTTTTTCACTTATGTACCATCCATGCCTCATTGGCTACCACATGCCGCATATCGTGCAACAAAGTTGGCTATGTTTTAGATCATCCGATTGTAGGTCTTTTGGTTTAACCCTTTTATTCTTTGTTGCCCATTTTACCCAGATAAGCAAGGGAAACTCGCAATTTGTGGTTTCTACCTAAAATTTGGTACCTGGACAAAATCGAAAATTTTGCTGGATATGGTTTTTCAAGCAACGAGTCTCTTTTCACTTATATTCTATCCATACCTCATTGGCTGCAACATGCCGCATATCGTGCAATAAAGCTGCCTATGTTTTAGATCATCCGATTGTAGGTCTTTTGGTTTAACCCTTTTATTCTTTGTTGCCCATTTTACCCAGATAAGCAAGGGAAACTCGCAATTTGTGGTTTTGACCTAAATTTTGGTACCTGTACAAAATCGAAAATTTTGCTGGGTAAAGGTTTTCAAACAACGAGGCTCTTTTTCACTTATGTACCATCCATGCATCATTGGCTACCACATGCCGCGTATCGTGCAACAAAGCTGCCTATATTTTAGATCATCCGAATGTAGGTCTTTTGGTTTAACCCTTTTATTCTTTGTTGCCCATTTTACCCAGATAAGCAAGGGAAACTCGCAATTTGTGGTTTCTACCTAAAATTTGGTACCTGGACAAAATCGAAAATTTTGCTGGATAAGGTTTTTCAAGCAACGAGCCTCTTTTTCACTTATGTACCATCCATGCCTCATTGGCTACCACATGCCGCGTATCGTGCAACAAAGCTGCCTATATTTTAGATCATCCGAATGTAGGTCTTTTGGTTTAACCCTTTTATTCTTTGTTGCCCATTTTACCCAGATAAGCAAGGGAAACTCGCAATTTGTGGTTTCTACCTAAAATTTGGTACCTGGACAAAATCGAAAATTTTGCTGGATAAGGTTTTTCAAGCAACGAGCCTCTTTTTCACTTATGTACCATCCATGCCTCATTGGCTACCACATGCCGCGTATCGTGCAACAAAGCTGCCTATATTTTAGATCATCCGATTGTAGGTCTTTTGGTTTAACCCTTTTATTCTTTGTTGCCCATTTTACCCAGATAAGCAAGGGAAACTCGCAATTTGTGGTTTCTACCTAAAATTTGGTACCTGGACAAAATCGAAAATTTTGCTGGATATGGTTTTTCAAGCAACGAGTCTCTTTTCACTTATATTCTATCCATACCTCATTGGCTGCAACATGCCGCATATCGTGCAATAAAGCTGCCTATGTTTTAGATCATCCGATTGTAGGTCTTTTGGTTTAACCCTTTTATTCTTTGTTGCCCATTTTACCCAGATAAGCAAGGGAAACTCGCAATTTGTGGTTTTGACCTAAATTTTGGTACCTGTACAAAATCGAAAATTTTGCTGGATAAGGGTTTTCAAGCAACGAGTCTCTTTTTCACTTATGTTCTATCCATACCTCATTGGCTACCACATGCCGCATATCGTGCAACAAAGTTGGCTATGTTTTAGATCATCCGATTGTAGGTCTTTTAGTTTAACCCTTTTATTCTTTGTTGCCCATTTTACCCAGATAAGCAAGGGAAACTCGCAATTTGTGGTTTTGACCTAAATTTTGGTACCTGTACAAAATCGAAAATTTTGCCGAATAATTTTTTTCAAACAACGAGGCTCTTTTTCACTTATGTACCATCCATGCATCATTGGCTACCACATGCCGCGTATCGTGCAACAAAGCTGCCTATATTTTAGATCATCCGAATGTAGGTCTTTTGGTTTAACCCTTTTATTCTTTGTTGCCCATTTTACCCAGATAAGCAAGGGAAACTCGCAATTTGTGGTTTCTACCTAAAATTTGGTACCTGTACAAAATCGAAAATTTTGCTGGATAAGGTTTTTCAAGCAACGAGGCTCTTTTTCACTTATGTACCATCCATGCATCATTGGCTACCACATGCCGCGTATCGTGCAACAAAGCTGCCTATATTTTAGATCATCCGAATGTAGGTCTTTTGGTTTAACCCTTTTATTCTTTGTTGCCCATTTTACCCAGATAAGCAAGGGAAACTCGCAATTTGTGGTTTCTACCTAAAATTTGGTACCTGGACAAAATCGAAAATTTTGCTGGATATGGTTTTTCAAGCAACGAGTCTCTTTTCACTTATATTCTATCCATACCTCATTGGCTGCAACATGCCGCATATCGTGCAATAAAGCTGCCTATGTTTTAGATCATCCGATTGTAGGTCTTTTGGTTTAACCCTTTTATTCTTTGTTGCCCATTTTACCCAGATAAGCAAGGGAAACTCGCAATTTGTGGTTTTGACCTAAATTTTGGTACCTGTACAAAATCGAAAATTTTGCTGGATAAGGGTTTTCAAGCAACGAGTCTCTTTTTCACTTATGTTCTATCCATACCTCATTGGCTACCACATGCCGCATATCGTGCAACAAAGTTGGCTATGTTTTAGATCATCCGATTGTAGGTCTTTTGGTTTAACCCTTTTATTCTTTGTTGCCCATTTTACCCAGATAAGCAAGGGAAACTCGCAATTTGTGGTTTCTACCTAAAATTTGGTACCTGGACAAAATCGAAAATTTTGCTGGATAAGGTTTTTCAAGCAACGAGCCTCTTTTTCACTTATGTACCATCCATGCCTCATTGGCTACCACATGCCGCGTATCGTGCAACAAAGCTGCCTATGTTTTAGATCATCCGATTGTAGGTCTTTTAGTTTAACCCTTTTATTCTTTGTTGCCCATTTTACCCAGATAAGCAAGGGAAACTCGCAATTTGTGGTTTCTACCTAAAATTTGGTACCTGGACAAAATCGAAAATTTTGCTGGATAAGGTTTTTCAAGCAACGAGTCTCTTTTCACTTATATTCTATCCATACCTCATTGGCTGCAACATGCCGCATATCGTGCAATAAAGCTGCCTATGTTTTAGATCATCCGATTGTAGGTCTTTTGGTTTAACCCTTTTATTCTTTGTTGCCCATTTTACCCAGATAAGCAAGGGAAACTCGCAATTTGTGGTTTCTACCTAAAATTTGGTACCTGGACAAAATCCAAAAATTTTGCTGGATAAGGTTTTTCAAGCAACGAGCCTCTTTTTCACTTATGTTCCATCCATGCCTCATTGGCTACCACATGCGGCGTATCGTGCAACAAAGCTGCCTATATTTTAGATCATCCGAATGTAGGTCTTTTGGTTTAACCCTTTTATTCTTTGTTGCCCATTTTACCCAGATAAGCAAGGGAAATTCGCAATTTGTGGTTTCAACCTAAAATTTGGTACCTGGACAAAATCGAAAATTTTGCTGGATAAGGTTTTTGAAGCAACGAGCCTCTTTTTCACTTATGTTCCATCCATGCCTCATTGGCTACCACATGCCGCGCATCGTGCAACAAAGCTGCCTATGTTTTAGATCATCCGATTGTAGGTCTTTTGGTTTAACCCTTTTATTCTTTGTTGCCCATTTTACCCAGATAAGCAAGGGAAACTCGCAATTTGTGGTTTCAACCTAAAATTTGGTACCTGGACAAAATCGAAAATTTTGCTGGATAAGGTTTTTCAAGCAACGAGCCTCTTTTTCACTTATGTTCCATTCATGCCTCATTGGCTACCACATGCCGCGCATCGTGCAACAAAGCTGCCTATGTTTTAGATCATCCGATTGTAGGTCTTTTGGTTTAACCCTTTTATTCTTTGTTGCCCATTTTACCCAGATAAGCAAGGGAAACTCGCAATTTGTGGTTTCTACCTAAATGTTGGTACCTGTACAAAATCGAAAATTTTGCTGGATAAGGTTTTTCAAGCAACGAGCCTCTTTTTCACTTATGTTCCATCCATGCCTCATTGGCTACCACATGCCGCATATCGTGCAACAAAGCTGCCTATGTTTTAGATCATCCGATTGTAGGTCTTTTGCTTTAACCCTTTTATTTTTTGTTGCCCATTTTACCCAGATAAGCAAGGGAAACTCGCAATTTGTGGTTTCTACCTAAATGTTGGTACCTGTACAAAATCGAAAATTTTGCTGGATAAGGTTTTTCAAGCAACGAGCCTCTTTTTCACTTATGTTCCATCCATGCCTCATTGGCTACCACATGCCGCGTATCGTGCAACAAAGCTGCCTATGTTTTAGATCATCCGATTGTAGGTCTTTTGCTTTAACCCTTTTATTCTTTGTTGCCCATTTTACCCAGATAAGCAAGGGAAACTCGCAATTTGTGGTTTCTACCTAAAATTTGGTACCTGGACAAAATCGAAAATTTTGCTGGATAAGGTTTTTCAAGCAACGAGCCTCTTTTTCACTTATGTTCCATCCATGCCTCATTGGCTACCACATGCGGCGTATCGTGCAACAAAGCTGCCTATGTTTTAGATCATCCGATTGTAGGTCTTTTGCTTTAACCCTTTTATTCTTTGTTGCCCATTTTACCCAGATAAGCAAGGGAAACTCGCAATTTGTGGTTTCTACCTAAAATTTGGTACCTGGACAAAATCCAAAAATTTTGCTGGATAAGGTTTTTCAAGCAACGAGCCTCTTTTTCACTTATGTTCCATCCATGCCTCATTGGCTACCACATGCGGCGTATCGTGCAACAAAGCTGCCTATGTTTTAGATCATCCGATTGTAGGTCTTTTGGTTTAACCCTTTTATTCTTTGTTGCCCATTTTACCCAGATAATCAAGGGAAACTCGCAATTTGTGGTTTCAACCTAAAATTTGGTACCTGGACAAAATCCAAAAATTTTGCTGGATAAGGTTTTTCAAGCAACGAGCCTCTTTTTCACTTATGTTCCATCCATGCCTCATTGGCTACCACATGCCGCGCATCGTGCAACAAAGCTGCCTATGTTTTAGATCATCCGATTGTAGGTCTTTTGGTTTAACCCTTTTATTCTTTGTTGCCCATTTTACCCAGATAATCAAGGGAAACTCGCAATTTGTGGTTTCTACCTAAAATTTGGTACCTGGACAAAATTCAAAAATTTTGCTGGATAAGGTTTTTCAAGCAACGAGCCTCTTTTTCACTTATGTTCCATCCATGCCTCATTGGCTACCACATGCCGCGTATCGTGCAACAAAGCTGCCTATGTTTTAGATCATCCGAATGTAGGTCTTTTGCTTTAACCCTTTTATTCTTTGTTGCCCATTTTACCCAGATAAGCAAGGGAAACTCGCAATTTGTGGTTTCTACCTAAAATTTGGTACCTGTACAAAATCCAAAAATTTTGCTGGATAAGGGTTTTTAAGCAACGAGTCTCTTTTTCACTTATGTTCCATCCATGCCTCATTGGCTACCACATGCCGCGCATCGTGCAACAAAGCTGCCTATGTTTTAGATCATCCGATTGTAGGTCTTTTGGTTTAACCCTTTTATTCTTTGTTGCCCATTTTACCCAGATAAGCAAGGGAAACTCGCAATTTGTGGTTTCTACCTAAAATTTGGTACCTGGACAAAATCCAAAAATTTTGCTGGATAAGGTTTTTCAAGCAACGAGCCTCTTTTTCACTTATGTTCCATCCATGCCTCATTGGCTACCACATGCCGCATATCGTGCAACAAAGCTGCCTATGTTTTAGATCATCCGATTGTAGGTCTTTTGCTTTAACCCTTTTATTCTTTGTTGCCCATTTTACCCAGATAAGCAAGGGAAACTCGTAATTTGTGGTTTCTACCTAAAATTTGGTACCTGGACAAAATCGAAAATTTTGCTGGATAAGGTTTTTCAAGCAACGAGCCTCTTTTTTACTTATGTTCCATCCATGCCTCATTGGCTACCACATGCGGCGTATCGTGCAACAAAGCTGCCTATGTTTTAGATCATCCGATTGTAGGTCTTTTGGTTTAACCCTTTTATTCTTTGTTGCCCATTTTACCCAGATAAGCAAGGGAAACTCGCAATTTGTGGTTTCTACCTAAAATTTGGTACCTGGACAAAATCGAAAAATTTTGCTGGATAAGGTTTTTGAAGCAACGAGCCTCTTTTTCACTTATGTTCCATCCATGCCTCATTGGCTACCACATGCCGCGCATCGTGCAACAAAGCTGCCTATGTTTTAGATCATCCGATTGTAGGTCTTTTGGTTTAACCCTTTTATTCTTTGTTGCCCATTTTACCCAGATAAGCAAGGGAAACTCGCAATTTGTGGTTTCAACCTAAAATTTGGTACCTGGACAAAATCGAAAATTTTGCTGGATAAGGTTTTTCAAGCAACGAGCCTCTTTTTCACTTATGTTCCATCCATGCCTCATTGGCTACCACATGCCGCGTATCGTGCAACAAAGCTGCCTATGTTTTAGATCATCCGATTGTAGGTCTTTTGCTTTAACCCTTTTATTCTTTGTTGCCCATTTTACCCAGATAAGCAAGGGAAACTCGCAATTTGTGGTTTCAACCTAAAATTTGGTACCTGGACAAAATCGAAAATTTTGCTGGATAAGGTTTTTCAAGCAACGAGCCTCTTTTTCACTTATGTTCCATCCATGCCTCATTGGCTACCACATGCCGCATATCGTGCAACAAAGCTGCCTATGTTTTAGATCATCCGATTGTAGGTCTTTTGCTTTAACCCTTTTATTTTTTGTTGCCCATTTTACCCAGATAAGCAAGGGAAACTCGCAATTTGTGGTTTCTACCTAAATGTTGGTACCTGTACAAAATCGAAAATTTTGCTGGATAAGGTTTTTCAAGCAACGAGCCTCTTTTTCACTTATGTTCCATCCATGCCTCATTGGCTACCACATGCCGCGTATCGTGCAACAAAGCTGCCTATGTTTTAGATCATCCGATTGTAGGTCTTTTGCTTTAACCCTTTTATTCTTTGTTGCCCATTTTACCCAGATAAGCAAGGGAAACTCGCAATTTGTGGTTTCTACCTAAAATTTGGTACCTGGACAAAATCGAAAATTTTGCTGGATAAGGTTTTTCAAGCAACGAGCCTCTTTTTCACTTATGTTCCATCCATGCCTCATTGGCTACCACATGCCGCGTATCGTGCAACAAAGCTGCCTATGTTTTAGATCATCCGATTGTAGGTCTTTTGCTTTAACCCTTTTATTCTTTGTTGCCCATTTTACCCAGATAAGCAAGGGAAACTCGCAATTTGTGGTTTCTACCTAAAATTTGGTACCTGGACAAAATCCAAAAATTTTGCTGGATAAGGTTTTTCAAGCAACGAGCCTCTTTTTCACTTATGTTCCATCCATGCCTCATTGGCTACCACATGCGGCGTATCGTGCAACAAAGCTGCCTATGTTTTAGATCATCCGATTGTAGGTCTTTTGGTTTAACCCTTTTATTCTTTGTTGCCCATTTTACCCAGATAATCAAGGGAAACTCGCAATTTGTGGTTTCAACCTAAAATTTGGTACCTGGACAAAATCCAAAAATTTTGCTGGATAAGGTTTTTCAAGCAACGAGCCTCTTTTTCACTTATGTTCCATCCATGCCTCATTGGCTACCACATGCCGCGCATCGTGCAACAAAGCTGCCTATGTTTTAGATCATCCGATTGTAGGTCTTTTGGTTTAACCCTTTTATTCTTTGTTGCCCATTTTACCCAGATAATCAAGGGAAACTCGCAATTTGTGGTTTCTACCTAAAATTTGGTACCTGGACAAAATTCAAAAATTTTGCTGGATAAGGTTTTTCAAGCAACGAGCCTCTTTTTCACTTATGTTCCATCCATGCCTCATTGGCTACCACATGCCGCGTATCGTGCAACAAAGCTGCCTATGTTTTAGATCATCCGAATGTAGGTCTTTTGCTTTAACCCTTTTATTCTTTGTTGCCCATTTTACCCAGATAAGCAAGGGAAACTCGCAATTTGTGGTTTCTACCTAAAATTTGGTACCTGTACAAAATCCAAAAATTTTGCTGGATAAGGGTTTTTAAGCAACGAGTCTCTTTTTCACTTATGTTCCATCCATGCCTCATTGGCTACCACATGCCGCGCATCGTGCAACAAAGCTGCCTATGTTTTAGATCATCCGATTGTAGGTCTTTTGGTTTAACCCTTTTATTCTTTGTTGCCCATTTTACCCAGATAAGCAAGGGAAACTCGCAATTTGTGGTTTCTACCTAAAATTTGGTACCTGGACAAAATCCAAAAATTTTGCTGGATAAGGTTTTTCAAGCAACGAGCCTCTTTTTCACTTATGTTCCATCCATGCCTCATTGGCTACCACATGCCGCATATCGTGCAACAAAGCTGCCTATGTTTTAGATCATCCGATTGTAGGTCTTTTGCTTTAACCCTTTTATTCTTTGTTGCCCATTTTACCCAGATAAGCAAGGGAAACTCGTAATTTGTGGTTTCTACCTAAAATTTGGTACCTGGACAAAATCGAAAATTTTGCTGGATAAGGTTTTTCAAGCAACGAGCCTCTTTTTTACTTATGTTCCATCCATGCCTCATTGGCTACCACATGCGGCGTATCGTGCAACAAAGCTGCCTATGTTTTAGATCATCCGATTGTAGGTCTTTTGGTTTAACCCTTTTATTCTTTGTTGCCCATTTTACCCAGATAAGCAAGGGAAACTCGCAATTTGTGGTTTCTACCTAAAATTTGGTACCTGGACAAAATCGAAAATTTTGCTGGATATGGTTTTTCAAGCAACGAGTCTCTTTTCACTTATATTCTATCCATACCTCATTGGCTGCAACATGCCGCATATAGTGCAATAAAGCTGCCTATGTTTTAGATCATCCGATTGTAGGTCTTTTGCTTTAACCCTTTTATTCTTTGTTGCCCATTTTACCCAGATAAGCAAGGGAAACTCGCAATTTGTGGTTTCTACCTAAAATTTGGTACCTGTACAAAATCGAAAATTTTGCTGGATAAGGTTTTTCAAGCAACGAGCCTCTTTTTCACTTATGTTCCATCCATGCCTCATTGGCTACCACATGCCGCGTATCGTGCAACAAAGCTGCCTATGTTTTAGATCATCCGATTGTAGGTCTTTTGGTTTAACCCTTTTATTCTTTGTTGCCCATTTTACCCAGATAAGCAAGGGAAACTCGCAATTTGTGGTTTTTACCTAAATTTTGGTACCTGTACAAAATCGAAAATTTTGCTGGATGAGGTTTTTCAAGCAACGAACCTGTTTTTCACTTACGTTCTATCCATGCCTCATTGGCTACCACATGCCGCGTATCGTGCAACAAAGCTGCCTATGTTTTAGATCATCCGATTGTAGGTCTTTTGCTTTAACCCATTTATTCTTTGTTGCCCATTTCACCCAGATAAGCAAGGGAAACTCGCAATTTGTAGTTTTTACCTAAATTTTTGGTACCTGTACAAAATCGAAAATTTTGCTGGATAAGGTTTTTCAAGCAACCAGTCTCTTTTCACTTATGTTCTATCCATACCTCATTGGCTGCCACATGCCGCATGTCGTGCAACAAAGTTGCCTATGTTTTAGATCATCCGATTGTAGGTCTTTTGCTTTAACCCTTTTATTCTTTGTTGCCCATTTCACCCAGATAAGCAAGGGAAACTCGCAATTTGTAGTTTTTACCTAAATTTTGGTACCTGTACAAAATCGAAAATTTTGCTGGATAAGGTTTTTCAAGCAACGAGCCTGTTTTTCACTTACGTTCTATCCATGCCTCATTTTCTACCACATGCCGCATGTCGTGCAACAAAGTTGCCTATGTTTTAGATCATCCGATTGTAGGTCTTTTGGTTTAACCCTTTTATTCCTTGTTGCCCATTTTACCCAGATAAGCAAGGGAAACTCGCAATTTGTGGTTTCTACCTAAAATTCGGTACCTAGACAAAATCCAAAATTTTGCTGGATAAGGTTTTTCAAGCAACCAGTCTCTTTTCACTTATGTTCTATCCATACCTCATTGGCTGCCACATGCCGCATGTCGTGCAACGAAGTTGCCTATGTTTTAGATCATCCGATTGTAGGTCTTTTGGTTTAACCCTTTTATTCTTTGTTGCCCATTTCACCCAGACAAGCAAGGGAAACTCGCAATTTGTAGTTTTTACCTAAATTTTGGTACCTGTACAAAATCGAAAATTTTGCTGGATAAGGTTTTTCAAGCAACGAGTCTCTTTTCACTTATGTTCTATCCATACCTCATTGGCTACCACATGCCGCGTATCGTGCAACAAAGCTGCCTATGTTTTAGATCATCCGATTGTAGGTCTTTTGGTTTAACCCTTTTATTCTTTGTTGCCCATTTCACCCAGATAAGCAAGGGAAACTCGCAATTTGTAGTTTTTACCTAAATTTTGGTACCTGTACAAAATCGAAAATTTTGCTGGATAAGGTTTTTCAAGCAACGAGTCTCTTTTTCACTTATGTTCTATCCATGCCTCATTGGCTACCACATGCCGCATATCGTGCAACAAAGCTGCCGATGTTTTAGATCATCCGATTGTAGGTCTTTTGCTTTAACCCTTTTATTCTTTGTTGCCCATTTCACCCAGATAAGCAAGGGAAACTCGCAATTTGTAGTTTTTACCTAAATTTTGGTACCTGTACAAAATCAAAATTTTGCTGGACAAGGTTTTTCAAGCAACCAGTCTCTTTTCACTTATGTTTTATCCATACCTCATTGGCTGCCACATGCCGCATGTCGTGCAACAAAGTTGCCTATGTTTTAGATCATCCGATTGTAGGTCTTTTGGTTTAACCCTTTTATTCTTTGTTGCCCATTTCACCCAGATAAGCAAGGGAAACTCGCAATTTGTAGTTTTTACCTAAATTTTGGTACCTGTATAAAATCGAAAATTTTGCTGGATAAGGTTTTTCTAGCAACGAGTCTCTTTTCACTTATGTTCTATCCATACCTCATTGGCTACCACATGCCGCGTATCGTGCAACAAAGCTGCCTATGTTTTAGATCATCCGATTGTAGGTCTTTTGGTTTAACCCTTTTATTCTTTGTTGCCCATTTCACCCAGATAAGCAAGGGAAACTCGCAATTTGTAGTTTTTACCTAAATTTTGGTACCTGTATAAAATCGAAAATTTTGCTGGATAAGGTTTTTCAAGCAACGAGCCTGTTTTTCACTTACGTTCTATCCATGCCTCATTGGCTACCACATGCCGCGTATCGTGCAACAAAGCTGCCTATGTTTTAGATCATCCGATTGTAGGTCTTTTGGTTTAACCCTTTTATTCTTTCTTGCCCATTTCACCCAGATAAGCAAGGGAAACTCGCAATTTGTAGTTTTTACCTAAATTTTGGTACCTGTACAAAATCGAAAATTTTGCTGGATAAGGTTTTTCAAGCAACGAGTCTCTTTTTCACTTATGTTCTATCCATGCCTCATTGGCTACCACATGCCGCATATCGTGCAACAAAGCTGCCGATGTTTTAGATCATCCGATTGTAGGTCTTTCGGTTTAACCCTTTTATTCTTTGTTGCCCATTTCACCCAGATAAGCAAGGGAAACTCGCAATTTGTAGTTTTTACCTAAATTTTGGTACCTGTACAAAATCGAAAATTTTGCTGGATAAGGTTTTTCAAGCAACCAGTCTCTTTTCACTTATGTTCTATCCATATCTCATTGGCTGCCACATGCCGCATGTCGTGCAACAAAGTTGCCTATGTTTTAGATCATCCGATTGTAGGTCTTTCGGTTTAACCCTTTTATTCTTTGTTGCCCATTTCACCCAGATAAGCAAGGGAAACTCGCAATTTGTAGTTTTTACCTAAATTTTGGTACCTGTACAAAATCGAAAATTTTGCTGGATAAGGTTTTTCAAGCAACGAGTCTCTTTTCACTTATGTTCTATCCATACCTCATTGGCTACCACATGCCGCGTATCGTGCAACAAAGCCGCCTATGTTGTAGGTCATCCGATTGTAGGTCTTTTGCTTTAACCCTTTTATTCTTTGTTGCCCATTTCACCCAGATAAGCAAGAGAAACTCGCAATTTGTGGTTTCTACCTAAAATTTGGTACCTGGACAAAATCGAAAATTTTGCTGGATAAGGTTTTTCAAGCAACCAGTCTCTTTTCACTTATGTTTTATCCATACCTCATTGGCTGCCACATGCCGCGTATCGTGCAACAAAGCTGCCTATGTTTTAGATCATCCGATTGTAGGTCTTTTGCTTTAACCCTTTTATTCTTTGTTGCCCATTTCACCCAGATAAGCAAGAGAAACTCGCAATTTGTAGTTTTTACCTAAATTTTGGTACCTGTACAAAATCGAAAATTTTGCTGGATAAGGTTTTTCAAGCAACCAGTCTCTTTTCACTTATGTTCTATCCATACCTCATTGGCTGCCACATGCCGCATGTCGTGCAACAAAGTTGCCTATGTTTTAGATCATCCGATTGTAGGTCTTTCGGTTTAACCCTTTTATTCTTTGTTGCCCATTTCACCCAGATAAGCAAGGGAAACTCGCAATTTGTAGTTTTTACCTAAATTTTGGTACCTGTACAAAATCGAAAATTTTGCTGGATAAGGTTTTTCAAGCAACGAGTCTCTTTTCACTTATGTTCTATCCATACCTCATTGGCTGCCACATGCCGCATGTCGTGCAACAAAGTTGCCTATGTTTTAGATCATCCGATTGTAGGTCTTTCGGTTTAACCCTTTTATTCTTTGTTGCCCATTTCACCCAGATAAGCAAGGGAAACTCGCAATTTGTAGTTTTTACCTAAATTTTGGTACCTGTACAAAATCGAAAATTTTGCTGGATAAGGTTTTTCAAGCAACGAGTCTCTTTTCACTTATGTTCTATCCATACCTCATTGGCTGCCACATGCCGCATGTCGTGCAACAAAGTTGCCTATGTTTTAGATCATCCGATTGTAGGTCTTTTGGTTTAACCCTTTTATTCTTTGTTGCCCATTTCACCCAGATAAGCAAGGGAAACTCGCAATTTGTAGTTTTTACCTAAATTTTGGTACCTGTACAAAATCGAAAATTTTGCTGGATAAGGTTTTTCAAGCAACCAGTCTCTTTTCACTTATGTTTTATCCATACCTCATTGGCTGCCACATGCCGCGTATCGTGCAACAAAGCTGCCTATGTTTTAGATCATCCGATTGTAGGTCTTTTGCTTTAACCCTTTTATTCTTTGTTGCCCATTTCACCCAGATAAGCAAGGGAAACTCGCAATTTGTAGTTTTTACCTAAATTTTGGTACCTGTACAAAATCGAAAATTTTGCTGGATAAGGTTTTTCAAGCAACCAGTCTCTTTTCACTTATGTTCTATCCATACCTCATTGGCTGCCACATGCCGCATGTCGTGCAACAAAGTTGCCTATGTTTTAGATCATCCGATTGTAGGTCTTTCGGTTTAACTCTTTTATTCTTTGTTGCCCATTTCACCCAGATAAGCAAGGGAAACTCGCAATTTGTAGTTTTTACCTAAATTTTGGTACCTGTACAAAATCGAAAATTTTGCTGGATAAGGTTTTTCAAGCAACGAGTCTCTTTTCACTTATGTTCTATCCATACCTCATTGGCTGCCACATGCCGCATGTCGTGCAACAAAGTTGCCTATGTTTTAGATCATCCGATTGTAGGTCTTTCGGTTTAACCCTTTTATTCTTTGTTGCCCATTTCACCCAGATAAGCAAGGGAAACTCGCAATTTGTAGTTTTTACCTAAATTTTGGTACCTGTACAAAATCGAAAATTTTGCTGGATAAGGTTTTTCAAGCAACGAGTCTCTTTTCACTTATGTTCTATCCATACCTCATTGGCTACCACATGCCGCGTATCGTGCAACAAAGCTGCCTATGTTTTAGATCATCCGATTGTAGGTCTTTTGCTTTAACCCTTTTGTTCTTTGTTGCCCATTTCACCCAGATAAGCAAGGGAAACTCGCAATTTGTAGTTTTTACCTAAATTTTGGTACCTGTACAAAATCGAAAATTTTGCTGGATAAGGTTTTTCAAGCAACGAGTCTCTTTTCACTTATGTTCTATCCATACCTCATTGGCTACCACATGCCGCGTATCGTGCAACAAAGCTGCCTATGTTTTATATCATCCGATTGTAGGTCTTTTGGTTTAACCCTTTTATTCCTTGTTGCCCATTTTACCCAGATAAGCAAGGGAAACTCGCAATTTGTGGTTTTGACCTAAATTTTGGTACCTGTACAAAATCGAAAATTTTGCTGGATAAGGTTTTTCAAGCAACCAGTCTCTTTTCACTTATGTTCTATCCATACCTCATTGGCTGCCACATGCCGCATGTCGTGCAACAAAGTTGCCTATGTTTTAGATCATCCGATTGTAGGTCTTTTGCTTTAACCCTTTTATTCTTTGTTGCCCATTTCACCCAGATAAGCAAGGGAAACTCGCAATTTGTAGTTTTTACCTAAATTTTGGTACCTGTACAAAATCGAAAATTTTGCTGGATAAGGTTTTTCAAGCAACGAGTCTCTTTTCACTTATGTTCTATCCATACCTCATTGGCTACCACATGCCGCGTATCGTGCAACAAAGTTGCCTATGTTTTAGATCATCCGATTGTAGGTCTTTTGGTTTAACCCTTGTATTCTTTGTTGCCCATTTGCAAGGGAAACTCGCAATTTGTGGTTTTTACCTAAATTTTGGTACCTGTACAAAATCGAAAATTTTGCTGGATAAGGTTTTTCAAGCAACGAGTCTCTTTTCACTTATGTTCTATCCATACCTCATTGGCTACCACATGCCGCGTATCGTGCAACAAAGTTGCCTATGTTTTAGATCATCCGATTGTAGGTCTTTTGGTTTAACCCTTGTATTCTTTGTTGCCCATTTGCAAGGGAAACTCGCAATTTGTGGTTTTTACCTAAATTTTGGTACCTGTACAAAATCGAAAATTTTGCTGGATAAGGTTTTTCAAGCAACCAGTCTCTTTTCACTTATGTTCTATCCATACCTCATTGGCTACCACATGCCGCGTATCGTGCAACAAAGCTGCCTATGTTTTAGATCATCCAATTGTAGGTCTTTTGGTTTAACCCTTTTATTCTTTGTTGCCCATTTGCAAGGGAAACTCGCAATTTGTGGTTTTTACCTAAATTTTGGTACCTGTACAAAATCGAAAATTTTGCTGGATAAGGTTTTTCAAGCAACGAGTCTCTTTTCACTTATGTTCTATCCATACCTCATTGGCTACCACATGCCGCGTATCGTGCAACAAAGTTGCCTATGTTTTAGATCATCCGATTGTAGGTCTTTTGGTTTAACCCTTGTATTCTTTGTTGCCCATTTGCAAGGGAAACTCGCAATTTGTGGTTTTTACCTAAATTTTGGTACCTGTACAAAATCGAAAATTTTGCTGGATAAGGTTTTTCAAGCAACCAGTCTCTTTTCACTTATGTTCTATCCATACCTCATTGGCTACCACATGCCGCGTATCGTGCAACAAAGCTGCCTATGTTTTAGATCATCCAATTGTAGGTCTTTTGGTTTAACCCTTTTATTCTTTGTTGCCCATTTTACCCAGATAAGCAAGGGAAACTCGCAATTTGTGGTTTTTACCTAAATTTTGGTACCTGTACAAAATCGAAAATTTTGCTGGATAAGGTTTTTCAAGCAACCAGTCTCTTTTCACTTATGTTTTATCCATACCTCATTGGCTGCCACATGCCGCATGTCGTGCAACAAAGTTGCCTATGTTTTAGATCATCGGATTGTAGGTCTTTTGGTTTAACCCTTTTATTCTTTGTTGCCCATTTCACCCAGACAAGCAAGGGAAACTCGCTATTTGTAGTTTTTACCTAAATTTTGGTACCTGTACAAAATCGAAAATTTTGCTGGATAAGGTTTTTCAAGCAACCAGTCTCTTTTCACTTATGTTCTATCCATACCTCATTGGCTGCCACATGCCGCATGTCGTGCAACAAAGGTGCCTATGTTTTAGATCATCCGATTGTAGGTCTTTTGGTTTAACCCTTTTATTCTTTGTTGCCCATTTTACCCAGATAAGCAAGGGAAACTCGCTATTTGTAGTTTTTACCTAAATTTTGGTACCTGTACAAAATCGAAAATTTTGCTGGATAAGGTTTTTCAAGCAACCAGTCTCTTTTCACTTATGTTCTATCCATACCTCATTGGCTACCACATGCCGCGTATCGTGCAACAAAGCTGCCTATGTTTTAGATCATCCAATTGTAGGTCTTTTGGTTTAACCCTTTTATTCTTTGTTGCCCATTTGCAAGGGAAACTCGCAATTTGTGGTTTTTACCTAAATTTTGGTACCTGTACAAAATCGAAAATTTTGCTGGATAAGGTTTTTCAAGCAACGAGTCTCTTTTCACTTATGTTCTATCCATACCTCATTGGCTACCACATGCCGCGTATCGTGCAACAAAGCTGCCTATGTTTTAGATCATCCAATTGTAGGTCTTTTGGTTTAACCCTTTTATTCTTTGTTGCCCATTTTACCCAGATAAGCAAGGGAAACTCGCAATTTGTGGTTTTTACCTAAATTTTGGTACCTGTACAAAATCGAAAATTTTGCTGGATAAGGTTTTTCAAGCAACCAGTCTCTTTTCACTTATGTTTTATCCATACCTCATTGGCTGCCACATGCCGCATGTCGTGCAACAAAGTTGCCTATGTTTTAGATCATCGGATTGTAGGTCTTTTGGTTTAACCCTTTTATTCTTTGTTGCCCATTTCACCCAGACAAGCAAGGGAAACTCGCTATTTGTAGTTTTTACCTAAATTTTGGTACCTGTACAAAATCGAAAATTTTGCTGGATAAGGTTTTTCAAGCAACCAGTCTCTTTTCACTTATGTTCTATCCATACCTCATTGGCTACCACATGCCGCGTATCGTGCAACAAAGCTGCCTATGTTTTAGATCATCCAATTGTAGGTCTTTTGGTTTAACCCTTTTATTCTTTGTTGCCCATTTGCAAGGGAAACTCGCAATTTGTGGTTTTTACCTAAATTTTGGTACCTGTACAAAATCGAAAATTTTGCTGGATAAGGGTTTTCAAGCAACGAGTCTCTTTTCCACTTATGTTCTATCCATACCTCATTGGCTGCCACATGCCGCATGTCGTGCAACAAAGTTGCCTATGTTTTAGATCATCGGATTGTAGGTCTTTTGGTTTAACCCTTTTATTCTTTGTTGCCCATTTCACCCAGACAAGCAAGGGAAACTCGCTATTTGTAGTTTTTACCTAAATTTTGGTACCTGTACAAAATCGAAAATTTTGCTGGATAAGGTTTTTCAAGCAACCAGTCTCTTTTCACTTATGTTCTATCCATACCTCATTGGCTACCACATGCCGCGTATCGTGCAACAAAGCTGCCTATGTTTTAGATCATCCAATTGTAGGTCTTTTGGTTTAACCCTTTTATTCTTTGTTGCCCATTTGCAAGGGAAACTCGCAATTTGTGGTTTTTACCTAAATTTTGGTACCTGTACAAAATCGAAAATTTTGCTGGATAAGGGTTTTCAAGCAACGAGTCTCTTTTCCACTTATGTTCTATCCATACCTCATTGGCTACCACATGCCGCGTATCGTGCAACAAAGCTGCCTATGTTTTAGATCATCCGATTGTAGGTCTTTCGGTTTAACCCTTTTATTCTTTGTTGCCCATTTCACCCAGATAAGCAAGGGAAACTCGCAATTTGTAGTTTTTACCTAAATTTTGGTAAATGTACAAAATCGAAAATTTTGCTGGATAAGGTTTTTCAAGCAACGAGTCTCTTTTCACTTATGTTCTATCCATACCTCATTGGCTGCCACATGCCGCATGTCGTGCAACAAAGGTGCCTATGTTTTAGATCATCCGATTGTAGGTCTTTTGGTTTAACCCTTTTATTCTTTGTTGCCCATTTTACCCAGATAAGCAAGGGAAACTCGCAATTTGTGGTTTCTACCTAAATTTCGGTACCTGTACAAAATCGAAAATTTTGCTGGATAAGGTTTTTCAAGCAACGAGTCTCTTTTCACTTATGTTCTATCCATACCTCATTGGCTGCCACATGCCGCATGTCGTGCAACAAAGGTGCCTATGTTTTAGATCATCCGATTGTAGGTGTTTTGGTTTAACCCTTTTATTCTTTGTTGCCCATTTTACCCAGATAAGCAAGGGAAACTCGTAATTTGTGGTTTTGACCTAAATTTTGGTACCTGTACAAAATCGAAAATTTTGCTGGATAAGGTTTTTCAAGCAACGAGTCTCTTTTCACTTATGTTCTATCCATACCTCATTGGCTACCACATGCCGCATATCGTGCAACAAAGTTGCCTATGTTTTAGATCATCCGATTGTAGGTCTTTTGGTTTAACCCTTGTATTCTTTGTTGCCCATTTGCAAGGGAAACTCGCAATTTGTGGTTTTTACCTAAATTTTGGTACCTGTACAAAATCGAAAATTTTGCTGGATAAGGTTTTTCAAGCAACCAGTCTCTTTTCACTTATGTTTTATCCATACCTCATTGGCTGCCACATGCCGCATGTCGTGCAACAAAGTTGCCTATGTTTTAGATCATCCGATTGTAGGTCTTTTGGTTTAACCCTTTTATTCTTTGTTGCCCATTTTACCCAGATAAGCAAGGGAAACTCGTAATTTGTGGTTTTGACCTAAATTTTGGTACCTGTACAAAATCGAAAATTTTGCTGGATAAGGTTTTTCAAGCAACGAGTCTCTTTTCACTTATGTTCTATCCATACCTCGTTGGCTACCACATGCCGCGTATCGTGCAACAAAGCTGCCTATGTTTTAGATCATCCGATTGTAGGTCTTTTGGTTTAACCCTTGTATTCTTTGTTGCCCATTTGCAAGGGAAACTCGCAATTTGTGGTTTTTACCTAAATTTTGGTACCTGTACAAAATCGAAAATTTTGCTGGATAAGGTTTTTCAAGCAACGAGTCTCTTTTCACTTATGTTCTATCCATACCTCATTGGCTACCACATGCCGCGTATCGTGCAACAAAGCTGCCTATGTTTTAGATCATCCGATTGTAGGTCTTTTGGTTTAACCCTTGTATTCTTTGTTGCCCATTTGCAAGGGAAACTCGCAATTTGTGGTTTTTACCTAAATTTTGGTTTCTGTACAAAATCGAAAATTTTGCTGGATAAGGTTTTTCAAGCAACGAGTCTCTTTTCACTTATGTTCTATCCATACCTCGTTGGCTACCACATGCCGCGTATCGTGCAACAAAGCTGCCTATGTTTTAGATCATCCGATTGTAGGTCTTTTGGTTTAACCCTTGTATTCTTTGTTGCCCATTTGCAAGGGAAACTCGCAATTTGTGGTTTTTACCTAAATTTTGGTTTCTGTACAAAATCGAAAATTTTGCTGGATAAGGTTTTTCAAGCAACGAGCCTCTTTTTCACTTATGTTCCATCCATGCCTCATTGGCTACCACATGCCGCGTATCGTGCAACAAAGCTGCCTATATTTTAGATCATCCGATTGTAGGTCTTTTGGTTTAACCCTTTTATTCTTTGTTGCCCATTTTACCCAGATAAGCAAGGGAAACTCGCAATTTGTGGTTTTTACCTAAATTTTGGTACCTGTACAAAATCGAAAATTTTGCTGGATGAGGTTTTTCAAGCAACGAACCTGTTTTTCACTTACGTTCTATCCATGCCTCATTGGCTACCACATGCCGCGTATCGTGCAACAAAGCTGCCTATGTTTTAGATCATCCGATTGTAGGTCTTTTGGTTTAACCCTTTTATTCTTTGTTGCCCATTTCACCCAGATAAGCAAGGGAAACTCGCAATTTGTAGTTTTTACCTAAATTTTTGGTACCTGTACAAAATCGAAAATTTTGCTGGATAAGGTTTTTCAAGCAACCAGTCTCTTTTCACTTATGTTCTATCCATACCTCATTGGCTGCCACATGCCGCATGTCGTGCAACAAAGTTGCCTATGTTTTAGATCATCCGATTGTAGGTCTTTTGCTTTAACCCTTTTATTCTTTGTTGCCCATTTCACCCAGATAAGCAAGGGAAACTCGCAATTTGTAGTTTTTACCTAAATTTTGGTACCTGTACAAAATCGAAAATTTTGCTGGATAAGGTTTTTCAAGCAACGAGCCTGTTTTTCACTTACGTTCTATCCATGCCTCATTTTCTACCACATGCCGCATGTCGTGCAACAAAGTTGCCTATGTTTTAGATCATCCGATTGTAGGTCTTTTGGTTTAACCCTTTTATTCCTTGTTGCCCATTTTACCCAGATAAGCAAGGGAAACTCGCAATTTGTGGTTTCTACCTAAAATTCGGTACCTAGACAAAATCCAAAATTTTGCTGGATAAGGTTTTTCAAGCAACCAGTCTCTTTTCACTTATGTTCTATCCATACCTCATTGGCTGCCACATGCCGCATGTCGTGCAACGAAGTTGCCTATGTTTTAGATCATCCGATTGTAGGTCTTTTGGTTTAACCCTTTTATTCTTTGTTGCCCATTTCACCCAGACAAGCAAGGGAAACTCGCAATTTGTAGTTTTTACCTAAATTTTGGTACCTGTACAAAATCGAAAATTTTGCTGGATAAGGTTTTTCAAGCAACGAGTCTCTTTTCACTTATGTTCTATCCATACCTCATTGGCTACCACATGCCGCGTATCGTGCAACAAAGCTGCCTATGTTTTAGATCATCCGATTGTAGGTCTTTTGGTTTAACCCTTTTATTCTTTGTTGCCCATTTCACCCAGATAAGCAAGGGAAACTCGCAATTTGTAGTTTTTACCTAAATTTTGGTACCTGTACAAAATCGAAAATTTTGCTGGATAAGGTTTTTCAAGCAACGAGTCTCTTTTTCACTTATGTTCTATCCATGCCTCATTGGCTACCACATGCCGCATATCGTGCAACAAAGCTGCCGATGTTTTAGATCATCCGATTGTAGGTCTTTTGCTTTAACCCTTTTATTCTTTGTTGCCCATTTCACCCAGATAAGCAAGGGAAACTCGCAATTTGTAGTTTTTACCTAAATTTTGGTACCTGTACAAAATCAAAATTTTGCTGGACAAGGTTTTTCAAGCAACCAGTCTCTTTTCACTTATGTTTTATCCATACCTCATTGGCTGCCACATGCCGCATGTCGTGCAACAAAGTTGCCTATGTTTTAGATCATCCGATTGTAGGTCTTTTGGTTTAACCCTTTTATTCTTTGTTGCCCATTTCACCCAGATAAGCAAGGGAAACTCGCAATTTGTAGTTTTTACCTAAATTTTGGTACCTGTATAAAATCGAAAATTTTGCTGGATAAGGTTTTTCTAGCAACGAGTCTCTTTTCACTTATGTTCTATCCATACCTCATTGGCTACCACATGCCGCGTATCGTGCAACAAAGCTGCCTATGTTTTAGATCATCCGATTGTAGGTCTTTTGGTTTAACCCTTTTATTCTTTGTTGCCCATTTCACCCAGATAAGCAAGGGAAACTCGCAATTTGTAGTTTTTACCTAAATTTTGGTACCTGTACAAAATCGAAAATTTTGCTGGATAAGGTTTTTCAAGCAACCAGTCTCTTTTCACTTATGTTCTATCCATATCTCATTGGCTGCCACATGCCGCATGTCGTGCAACAAAGTTGCCTATGTTTTAGATCATCCGATTGTAGGTCTTTCGGTTTAACCCTTTTATTCTTTGTTGCCCATTTCACCCAGATAAGCAAGGGAAACTCGCAATTTGTAGTTTTTACCTAAATTTTGGTACCTGTACAAAATCGAAAATTTTGCTGGATAAGGTTTTTCAAGCAACGAGTCTCTTTTCACTTATGTTCTATCCATACCTCATTGGCTACCACATGCCGCGTATCGTGCAACAAAGCCGCCTATGTTGTAGGTCATCCGATTGTAGGTCTTTTGCTTTAACCCTTTTATTCTTTGTTGCCCATTTCACCCAGATAAGCAAGAGAAACTCGCAATTTGTGGTTTCTACCTAAAATTTGGTACCTGGACAAAATCGAAAATTTTGCTGGATAAGGTTTTTCAAGCAACCAGTCTCTTTTCACTTATGTTTTATCCATACCTCATTGGCTGCCACATGCCGCGTATCGTGCAACAAAGCTGCCTATGTTTTAGATCATCCGATTGTAGGTCTTTTGCTTTAACCCTTTTATTCTTTGTTGCCCATTTCACCCAGATAAGCAAGAGAAACTCGCAATTTGTAGTTTTTACCTAAATTTTGGTACCTGTACAAAATCGAAAATTTTGCTGGATAAGGTTTTTCAAGCAACCAGTCTCTTTTCACTTATGTTCTATCCATACCTCATTGGCTGCCACATGCCGCATGTCGTGCAACAAAGTTGCCTATGTTTTAGATCATCCGATTGTAGGTCTTTCGGTTTAACCCTTTTATTCTTTGTTGCCCATTTCACCCAGATAAGCAAGGGAAACTCGCAATTTGTAGTTTTTACCTAAATTTTGGTACCTGTACAAAATCGAAAATTTTGCTGGATAAGGTTTTTCAAGCAACGAGTCTCTTTTCACTTATGTTCTATCCATACCTCATTGGCTGCCACATGCCGCATGTCGTGCAACAAAGTTGCCTATGTTTTAGATCATCCGATTGTAGGTCTTTCGGTTTAACCCTTTTATTCTTTGTTGCCCATTTCACCCAGATAAGCAAGGGAAACTCGCAATTTGTAGTTTTTACCTAAATTTTGGTACCTGTACAAAATCGAAAATTTTGCTGGATAAGGTTTTTCAAGCAACGAGTCTCTTTTCACTTATGTTCTATCCATACCTCATTGGCTGCCACATGCCGCATGTCGTGCAACAAAGTTGCCTATGTTTTAGATCATCCGATTGTAGGTCTTTTGGTTTAACCCTTTTATTCTTTGTTGCCCATTTCACCCAGATAAGCAAGGGAAACTCGCAATTTGTAGTTTTTACCTAAATTTTGGTACCTGTACAAAATCGAAAATTTTGCTGGATAAGGTTTTTCAAGCAACCAGTCTCTTTTCACTTATGTTTTATCCATACCTCATTGGCTGCCACATGCCGCGTATCGTGCAACAAAGCTGCCTATGTTTTAGATCATCCGATTGTAGGTCTTTTGCTTTAACCCTTTTATTCTTTGTTGCCCATTTCACCCAGATAAGCAAGGGAAACTCGCAATTTGTAGTTTTTACCTAAATTTTGGTACCTGTACAAAATCGAAAATTTTGCTGGATAAGGTTTTTCAAGCAACCAGTCTCTTTTCACTTATGTTCTATCCATACCTCATTGGCTGCCACATGCCGCATGTCGTGCAACAAAGTTGCCTATGTTTTAGATCATCCGATTGTAGGTCTTTCGGTTTAACTCTTTTATTCTTTGTTGCCCATTTCACCCAGATAAGCAAGGGAAACTCGCAATTTGTAGTTTTTACCTAAATTTTGGTACCTGTACAAAATCGAAAATTTTGCTGGATAAGGTTTTTCAAGCAACGAGTCTCTTTTCAGTTATGTTCTATCCATACCTCATTGGCTGCCACATGCCGCATGTCGTGCAACAAAGTTGCCTATGTTTTAGATCATCCGATTGTAGGTCTTTCGGTTTAACCCTTTTATTCTTTGTTGCCCATTTCACCCAGATAAGCAAGGGAAACTCGCAATTTGTAGTTTTTACCTAAATTTTGGTACCTGTACAAAATCGAAAATTTTGCTGGATAAGGTTTTTCAAGCAACGAGTCTCTTTTCACTTATGTTCTATCCATACCTCATTGGCTACCACATGCCGCGTATCGTGCAACAAAGCTGCCTATGTTTTAGATCATCCGATTGTAGGTCTTTTGCTTTAACCCTTTTATTCTTTGTTGCCCATTTCACCCAGATAAGCAAGGGAAACTCGCAATTTGTAGTTTTTACCTAAATTTTGGTACCTGTACAAAATCGAAAATTTTGCTGGATAAGGTTTTTCAAGCAACGAGTCTCTTTTCACTTATGTTCTATCCATACCTCATTGGCTACCACATGCCGCGTATCGTGCAACAAAGCTGCCTATGTTTTATATCATCCGATTGTAGGTCTTTTGGTTTAACCCTTTTATTCCTTGTTGCCCATTTTACCCAGATAAGCAAGGGAAACTCGCAATTTGTGGTTTTGACCTAAATTTTGGTACCTGTACAAAATCGAAAATTTTGCTGGATAAGGGTTTTCAAGCAACGAGTCTCTTTTTCACTTATGTTCTATCCATACCTCATTGGCTACCACATGCCGCATATCGTGCAACAAAGTTGCCTATGTTTTAGATCATCCGATTGTAGGTCTTTTGGTTTAACCCTTGTATTCTTTGTTGCCCATTTGCAAGGGAAACTCGCAATTTGTGGTTTTTACCTAAATTTTGGTACCTGTACAAAATCGAAAATTTTGCTGGATAAGGTTTTTCAAGCAACCAGTCTCTTTTCACTTATGTTTTATCCATACCTCATTGGCTGCCACATGCCGCATGTCGTGCAACAAAGTTGCCTATGTTTTAGATCATCGGATTGTAGGTCTTTTGGTTTAACCCTTTTATTCTTTGTTGCCCATTTCACCCAGACAAGCAAGGGAAACTCGCTATTTGTAGTTTTTACCTAAATTTTGGTACCTGTACAAAATCGAAAATTTTGCTGGATAAGGTTTTTCAAGCAACCAGTCTCTTTTCACTTATGTTCTATCCATACCTCATTGGCTACCACATGCCGCGTATCGTGCAACAAAGCTGCCTATGTTTTAGATCATCCAATTTTAGGTCTTTTGGTTTAACCCTTTTATTCTTTGTTGCCCATTTGCAAGGGAAACTCGCAATTTGTGGTTTTTACCTAAATTTTGGTACCTGTACAAAATCGAAAATTTTGCTGGATAAGGGTTTTCAAGCAACGAGTCTCTTTTCCACTTATGTTCTATCCATACCTCATTGGCTACCACATGCCGCGTATCGTGCAACAAAGCTGCCTATGTTTTAGATCATCCGATTGTAGGTCTTTCGGTTTAACCCTTTTATTCTTTGTTGCCCATTTCACCCAGATAAGCAAGGGAAACTCGCAATTTGTAGTTTTTACCTAAATTTTGGTAAATGTACAAAATCGAAAATTTTGCTGGATAAGGTTTTTCAAGCAACGAGTCTCTTTTCACTTATGTTCTATCCATACCTCATTGGCTGCCACATGCCGCATGTCGTGCAACAAAGGTGCCTATGTTTTAGATCATCCGATTGTAGGTCTTTTGGTTTAACCCTTTTATTCTTTGTTGCCCATTTTACCCAGATAAGCAAGGGAAACTCGCAATTTGTGGTTTCTACCTAAATTTCGGTACCTGTACAAAATCGAAAATTTTGCTGGATAAGGTTTTTCAAGCAACGAGTCTCTTTTCACTTATGTTTTATCCATACCTCATTGGCTGCCACATGCCGCATGTCGTGCAACAAAGTTGCCTATGTTTTAGATCATCCGATTGTAGGTCTTTTGGTTTAACCCTTTTATTCTTTGTTGCCCATTTTACCCAGATAAGCAAGGGAAACTCGTAATTTGTGGTTTTGACCTAAATTTTGGTACCTGTACAAAATCGAAAATTTTGCTGGATAAGGTTTTTCAAGCAACGAGTCTCTTTTCACTTATGTTCTATCCATACCTCATTGGCTACCACATGCCGCGTATCGTGCAACAAAGCTGCCTATGTTATAGATCATCCAATTGTAGGTCTTCTGGTTTAACCCTTTTATTCTTTGTTGCCCATTTGCAAGGGAAACTCGCAATTTGTGGTTTTTACCTAAATTTTGGTACCTGTACAAAATCGAAAATTTTGCTGGATAAGGGTTTTCAAGCAACGAGTCTCTTTTCCACTTATGTTCTATCCATACCTCATTGGCTACCACATGCCGCGTATCGTGCAACAAAGCTGCCTATGTTTTAGATCATCCGATTGTAGGTCTTTTGGTTTAACCCTTTTATTCTTTGTTGCCCATTTCACCCAGATAAGCAAGGGAAACTCGCAATTTGTAGTTTTTACCTAAATTTTGGTACCTGTACAAAATCGAAAATTTTGCTGGATAAGGGTTTTCAAGCAACGAGTCTCTTTTCCACTTATGTTCTATCCATACCTCATTGGCTACCACATGCCGCGTATCGTGCAACAAAGCTGCCTATGTTTTAGATCATCCGATTGTAGGTCTTTTGGTTTAACCCTTTTATTCTTTGTTGCCCATTTTACCCAGATAAGCAAGGGAAACTCGTAATTTGTGGTTTTGACCTAAATTTTGGTACCTGGACAAAATCGAAAATTTTGCTGGATAAGGTTTTTCAAGCAACGAGCCTCTTTTTCACTTACCTTCCATCCATGCCTCATTGGCTACCACATGCCGCGTATCGTGCAACAAAGTTGCCTATGTTTTAGATCATCCGATTGTAGGTCTTTGGGTTTAACCCTTTTATTCTTTGTTGCCCATTTAACCCAGATAAGCAAGGGAAACTCGTAATTTGTGGTTTTGACCTAAATTTTGGTACCTGGACAAAATCGAAAATTTTGCTGGATAAGGTTTTTCAAGCAACGAGCCTCTTTTTCACTTACCTTCCATCCATGCCTCATTGGCTACCACATGCCGCATATCGTGCAACAAAGCTGCCTATGTTTTAGATCATCCGATTGTAGGTGTTTTGGTTTAACCCTTTTATTCTTTGTTGCCCATTTTACCCAGATAAGCAAGGGAAACTCGTAATTTGTGGTTTTGACCTAAATTTTGGTACCTGGACAAAATCGAAAATTTTGCTGGATAATGTTTTTCAAGCAATGAGCCTGTTTTTCACTTACCTTCCATCCATGCCTCATTGGCTACCACATGCCGCATATCGTGCAACAAAGCTGCCTATGTTTTAGATCATCCGATTGTAGGTGTTTTGGTTTAACCCTTTTATTCTTTGTTGCCCATTTAACCCAGATAAGCAAGGGAAACTCGTAATTTGTGGTTTTGACCTAAATTTTGGTACCTGGACAAAATCGAAAATTTTGCTGGATAAGGTTTTTCAAGCAACGAGCCTCTTTTTCACTTACCTTCCATCCATGCCTCATTGGCTACCACATGCCGCGTATCGTGCAACAAAGCTGCCTATGTTTTAGATCATCCGATTGTAGGTGTTTTGGTTTAACCCTTTTATTCTTTGTTGCCCATTTTACCCAGATAAGCAAGGGAAACTCGTAATTTGTGGTTTTGACCTAAATTTTGGTACCTGGACAAAATCGAAAATTTTGCTGGATAAGGTTTTTCAAGCAACGAGCCTCTTTTTCACTTACCTTCCATCCATGCCTCATTGGCTACCACATGCCGCGTATCGTGCAACAAAGCTGCCTATGTTTTAGATCATCCGATTGTAGGTGTTTTGGTTTAACCCTTTTATTCTTTGTTGCCCATTTTACCCAGATAAGCAAGGGAAACTCGCAATTTGTGGTTTCTACCTAAAATTCGTTACCTAGACAAAATCGAAAATTTTGCTGGATAATGTTTTTCAAGCAATGAGCCTGTTTTTCACTTACCTTCCATCCATGCCTCATTGGCTACCACATGCCGCATATCGTGCAACAAAGCTGCCTATGTTTTAGATCATCCGATTGTAGGTGTTTTGGTTTAACCCTTTTATTCTTTGTTGCCCATTTCACCCAGATAAGCAAGGGAAACTCGCAATTTGTAGTTTTTACCTAAATTTTGGTACCTGTACAAAATCGAAAATTTTGCTGGATAAGGTTTTTCAAGCAACGAGTCTCTTTTCACTTATGTTCTATCCATACCTCATTGGCTGCCACATGCCGCATGTCGTGCAACAAAGGTGCCTATGTTTTAGATCATCCGATTGTAGGTGTTTTGGTTTAACCCTTTTATTCTTTGTTGCCCATTTTACCCAGATAAGCAAGGGAAACTCGTAATTTGTGGTTTTGACCTAAATTTTGGTACCTGGACAAAATCGAAAATTTTGCTGGATAAGGTTTTTCAAGCAACGAGCCTCTTTTTCACTTACCTTCCATCCATGCCTCATTGGCTACCACATGCCGCATATCGTGCAACAAAGCTGCCTATGTTTTAGATCATCCGATTGTAGGTGTTTTGGTTTAACCCTTTTATTCTTTGTTGCCCATTTTACCCAGATAAGCAAGGGAAACTCGCAATTTGTGGTTTCTACCTAAATTTCGGTACCTGTACAAAATCGAAAATTTTGCTGGATAAGGTTTTTCAAGCAACGAGTCTCTTTTCACTTATGTTCTATCCATACCTCATTGGCTGCCACATGCCGCATGTCGTGCAACAAAGGTGCCTATGTTTTAGATCATCCGATTGTAGGTGTTTTGGTTTAACCCTTTTATTCTTTGTTGCCCATTTTACCCAGATAAGCAAGGGAAACTCGTAATTTGTGGTTTTGACCTAAATTTTGGTACCTGGACAAAATCGAAAATTTTGCTGGATAAGGTTTTTCAAGCAACGAGCCTCTTTTTCACTTACCTTCCATCCATGCCTCATTGGCTACCACATGCCGCGTATCGTGCAACAAAGTTGCCTATGTTTTAGATCATCCGATTGTAGGTCTTTGGGTTTAACCCTTTTATTCTTTGTTGCCCATTTAACCCAGATAAGCAAGGGAAACTCGTAATTTGTGGTTTTGACCTAAATTTTGGTACCTGGACAAAATCGAAAATTTTGCTGGATAAGGTTTTTCAAGCAACGAGCCTCTTTTTCACTTACCTTCCATCCATGCCTCATTGGCTACCACATGCCGCATATCGTGCAACAAAGCTGCCTATGTTTTAGATCATCCGATTGTAGGTCTTTTGGTTTAACCCTTTTATTCTTTGTTGCCCATTTTACCCAGATAAGCAAGGGAAACTCGCAATTTGTGGTTTCTACCTAAAATTCGTTACCTAGACAAAATCGAAAATTTTGCTGGATAAGGTTTTTCAAGCAACGAGTCTCTTTTCACTTATGTTCTATCCATACCTCATTGGCTGCCACATGCCGCATGTCGTGCAACAAAGGTGCCTATGTTTTAGATCATCCGATTGTAGGTCTTTTGGTTTAACCCTTTTATTCTTTGTTGCCCATTTTACCCAGATAAGCAAGGGAAACTCGCAATTTGTGGTTTCTACCTAAATTTCGGTACCTGTACAAAATCGAAAATTTTGCTGGATAAGGTTTTTCAAGCAACGAGTCTCTTTTCACTTATGTTCTATCCATACCTCATTGGCTACCACATGCCGCATATCGTGCAACAAAGTTGCCTATGTTTTAGATCATCCGATTGTAGGTCTTTTGGTTTAACCCTTTTATTCTTTGTTGCCCATTTTACCCAGATAAGCAAGGGAAACTCGCAATTTGTGGTTTCTACCTAAAATTCGTTACCTAGATAAAATCGAAAATTTTGCTGGATAAGGTTTTTCAAGCAACGAGCCTCTTTTTTACTTACGTTCCATCCATGCCTCATTGGCTACCACATACCGCGTGTCGTGCAACAAAGGTGCCTATGTTTTAGATCATCCGATTGTAGGTGTTTTGGTTTAACCCTTTTATTCTTTGTTGCCCATTTTACCCAGATAAGCAAGGGAAACTCGCAATTTGTGGTTTTTACCTAAATTTTGGTACCTGTACAAAATCGAAAATTTTGCTGGATAAGGTTTTTCAAGCAACGAGTCTCTTTTCACTTATGTTCTATCCATACCTCATTGGCTGCCACATGCCGCATGTCGTGCAACAAAGGTGCCTATGTTTTAGATCATCCGATTGTAGGTCTTTTGGTTTAACCCTTTTATTCTTTGTTGCCCATTTTACCCAGATAAGCAAGGGAAACTCGCAATTTGTGGTTTCTACCTAAAATTCGTTACCTAGACAAAATCGAAAATTTTGCTGGATAAGGTTTTTCAAGCAACGAGCCTCTTTTTTACTTACGTTCCATCCATGCCTCATTGGCTACCACATACCGCGTGTCGTGCAACAAAGGTGCCTATGTTTTAGATCATCCGATTGTAGGTCTTTTGGTTTAACCCTTTTATTCTTTGTTGCCCATTTTACCCAGATAAGCAAGGGAAACTCGCAATTTGTGGTTTTTACCTAAATTTTGGTACCTGTACAAAATCGAAAATTTTGCTGGATAAGGTTTTTCAAGCAACGAGCCTCTTTTTTACTTACGTTCCATCCATGCCTCATTGGCTACCACATGCCGCGTGTCGTGCAACAAAGTTGCCTATGTGTTAGATCATCCGATTGTAGGTCTTCTGGTTTAACCCTTTTATTCTTTGTTGCCCATTTTACCCAGATAAGCAAGGGAAACTCGCAATTTGTGGTTTCTACCTAAAATTCGTTACCTAGACAAAATCGAAAATTTTGCTGGATAAGGTTTTTCAAGCAACGAGCCTCTTTTTCACTTATGTACCATCCATGCCTCATTGGCTACCACATGCCGCGTATCGTGCAACAAAGCTGCCTATGTTTTAGATCATCCGATTGTAGGTCTTTTGGTTTAACCCTTTTATTCTTTGTTGCCCATTTTACCCAGATAAGCAAGGGAAACTCGCAATTTGTGGTTTCTACCTAAAATTCGTTACCTAGACAAAATCGAAAATTTTGCTGGATAAGGTTTTTCAAGCAACGAGCCTCTTTTTTACTTACGTTCCATCCATGCCTCATTGGCTACCACATGCCGCGTGTCGTGCAACAAAGTTGCCTATGTGTTAGATCATCCGATTGTAGGTCTTCTGGTTTAACCCTTTTATTCTTTGTTGCCCATTTTACCCAGATAAGCAAGGGAAACTCGCAATTTGTGGTTTCTACCTAAAATTCGTTACCTAGACAAAATCGAAAATTTTGCTGGATAAGGTTTTTCAAGCAACGAGCCTCTTTTTCACTTATGTACCATCCATGCCTCATTGGCTACCACATGCCGCGTATCTTGCAACAAAGCTGCCTATGTTTTAGATCATCCGATTGTAGGTCTTTTGGTTTAACCCTTTTATTCTTTGTTGCCCATTTTACCCAGATAAGCAAGGGAAACTCGCAATTTGTGGTTTCTACCTAAATTTCGGTACCTGTACAAAATCGAAAATTTTGCTGGATAAGGTTTTTCAAGCAACGAGTCTCTTTTCACTTATGTTCTATCCATACCTCATTGGCTACCACATGCCGCATATCGTGCAACAAAGTTGCCTATGTTTTAGATCATCCGATTGTAGGTCTTTTGGTTTAACCCTTTTATCCTTTGTTGCCCATTTTACCCAGATAAGCAAGGGAAACTCGCAATTTGTGGTTTCTACCTAAAATTCGTTACCTAGACAAAATCGAAAATTTTGCTGGATAAGGTTTTTCAAGCAACGAGCCTCTTTTTTACTTACGTTCCATCCATGCCTCATTGGCTACCACATACCGCGTGTCGTGCAACAAAGGTGCCTATGTTTTAGATCATCCGATTGTAGGTGTTTTGGTTTAACCCTTTTATTCTTTGTTGCCCATTTTACCCAGATAAGCAAGGGAAACTCGCAATTTGTGGTTTTTACCTAAATTTTGGTACCTGGACAAAATCGAAAATTTTGCTGGATAAGGTTTTTCAAGCAACGAGCCTCTTTTTCACTTACCTTCCATCCATGCCTCATTGGCTACCACATGCCGCGTATCGTGCAACAAAGCTGCCTATGTTTTAGATCATCCGATTGTAGGTGTTTTGGTTTAACCCTTTTATTCTTTGTTGCCCATTTTACCCAGATAAGCAAGGGAAACTCGTAATTTGTGGTTTTGACCTAAATTTTGGTACCTGGACAAAATCGAAAATTTTGCTGGATAAGGTTTTTCAAGCAACGAGCCTCTTTTTCACTTACCTTCCATCCATGCCTCATTGGCTACCACATGCCGCGTATCGTGCAACAAAGGTGCCTATGTTTTAGATCATCCGATTGTAGGTCTTTTGGTTTAACCCTTTTATTCTTTGTTGCCCATTTTACCCAGATAAGCAAGGGAAACTCGCAATTTGTGGTTTCTACCTAAAATTCGTTACCTAGACAAAATCGAAAATTTTGCTGGATAAGGTTTTTCAAGCAACGAGCCTCTTTTTTACTTACGTTCCATCCATGCCTCATTGGCTACCACATGACGCGTGTCGTGCAACAAAGTTGCCTATGTGTTAGATCATCCGATTGTAGGTCTTCTGGTTTAACCCTTTTATTCTTTGTTGCCCATTTTACCCAGATAAGCAAGGGAAACTCGCAATTTGTGGTTTCTACCTAAAATTCGTTACCTAGACAAAATCGAAAATTTTGCTGGATAAGGTTTTTCAAGCAACGAGTCTCTTTTCACTTATGTTCTATCCATACCTCATTGGCTGCCACATGCCGCATGTCGTGCAACAAAGGTGCCTATGTTTTAGATCATCCGATTGTAGGTCTTTTGGTTTAACCCTTTTATTCTTTGTTGCCCATTTTACCCAGATAAGCAAGGGAAACTCGCAATTTGTGGTTTCTACCTAAAATTCGTTACCTAGACAAAATCGAAAATTTTGCTGGATAAGGTTTTTCAAGCAACGAGCCTCTTTTTTACTTACGTTCCATCCATGCCTCATTGGCTACCACATACCGCGTGTCGTGCAACAAAGGTGCCTATGTTTTAGATCATCCGATTGTAGGTCTTTTGGTTTAACCCTTTTATTCTTTGTTGCCCATTTTACCCAGATAAGCAAGGGAAACTCGCAATTTGTGGTTTTTACCTAAATTTTGGTACCTGTACAAAATCGAAAATTTTGCTGGATAAGGTTTTTCAAGCAACGAGTCTCTTTTCACTTATGTTCTATCCATACCTCATTGGCTACCACATGCCGCATATCGTGCAACAAAGCTGCCTATGTTTTAGATCATCCGATTGTAGGTCTTTTGGTTTAACCCTTTTATTCTTTGTTGCCCATTTTACCCAGATAATCAAGGGAAACTCGCAATTTGTGGTTTCTACCTAAATGTTGGTACCTGGACAAAATCCAAAAATTTTGCTGGATAAGGTTTTTCAAGCAACGAGTCTCTTTTCACTTATATTCCATCCATGCCTCATTGGCTACCACATGCCGCGTGTCGTGCAACAAAGTTGCCTATGTGTTAGATCATCCGATTGTAGGTCTTCTGGTTTAACCCTTTTATTCTTTGTTGCCCATTTTACCCAGATAAGCAAGGGAAACTCGCAATTTGTGGTTTCTACCTAAATTTCGGTACCTGTACAAAATCGAAAATTTTGCTGGATAAGGTTTTTCAAGCAACGAGTCTCTTTTCACTTATGTTCTATCCATACCTCATTGGCTGCCACATGCCGCATGTCGTGCAACAAAGTTGCCTATGTGTTAGATCATCCGATTGTAGGTCTTTGGGTTTAACCCTTTTATTCTTTGTTGCCCATTTTACCCAGATAAGCAAGGGAAACTCGCAATTTGTGGTTTTGACCTAAATTTTGGTACCTGTACAAAATCGAAAATTTTGCTGGATAATGTTTTTCAAGCAACGAGCCTGTTTTTCACTTACGTTCTATCCATGCCTCATTGGCTACCACATGCCGCGTATCTTGCAACAAAGCTGCCTATGTTTTAGATCATCCGATTGTAGGTGTTTTGGTTTAACCCTTTTATTCTTTGTTGCCCATTTTACCCAGATAAGCAAGGGAAACTCGCAATTTGTGGTTTCTACCTAAATTTCGGTACCTGTACAAAATCGAAAATTTTGCTGGATAAGGTTTTTCAAGCAACGAGCCTCTTTTTTACTTACGTTCCATCCATGCCTCATTGGCTACCACATGCCGCGTGTCGTGCAACAAATTTGGCTATGTGTTAGACCATCCGATTGTAGGTCTTTGGGTTTAACCCTTTTATTCTTTGTTGCCCATTTAACCCAGATAAGCAAGGGAAAGTCGTAATTTGTGGTTTTGACCTAAATTTTGGTACCTGTACAAAATCGAAAATTTTGCTGGATAAGGTTTTTCAAGCAACGAGTCTCTTTTCACTTATGTTCTATCCATACCTCATTGGCTGCCACATGCCGCATGTCGTGCAACAAAGGTGCCTATGTTTTAGATCATCCGATTGTAGGTCTTTTGGTTTAACCCTTTTATTCTTTGTTGCCCATTTTACCCAGATAAGCAAGGGAAACTCGCAATTTGTGGTTTCTACCTAAAATTCGTTACCTAGACAAAATCGAAAATTTTGCCGGATAAGGTTTTTCAAGCAACGAGCCTCTTTTTTACTTACGTTCCATCCATGCCTCATTGGCTACCACATACCGCGTGTCGTGCAACAAAGGTGCCTATGTTTTAGATCATCCGATTGTAGGTGTTTTGGTTTAACCCTTTTATTCTTTGTTGCCCATTTTACCCAGATAAGCAAGGGAAACTCGCAATTTGTGGTTTTTACCTAAATTTTGGTACCTGTACAAAATCGAAAATTTTGCTGGATAAGGTTTTTCAAGCAACGAGTCTCTTTTCACTTATGTTCTATCCATACCTCATTGGCTGCCACATGCCGCGTGTCGTGCAACAAAGGTGCCTATGTTTTAGATCATCCGATTGTAGGTGTTTTGGTTTAACCCTTTTATTCTTTGTTGCCCATTTTACCCAGATAAGCAAGGGAAACTCGCAATTTGTGGTTTTTACCTAAATTTTGGTACCTGTACAAAATCGAAAATTTTGCTGGATAATGTTTTTCAAGCAACGAGCCTGTTTTTCACTTACGTTCTATCCATGCCTCATTGGCTACCACATGCCGCGTATCTTGCAACAAAGCTGCCTATGTTTTAGATCATCCGATTGTAGGTGTTTTGGTTTAACCCTTTTATTCTTTGTTGCCCATTTTACCCAGATAAGCAAGGGAAACTCGCAATTTGTGGTTTCTACCTAAATTTCGGTACCTGTACAAAATCGAAAATTTTGCTGGATAAGGTTTTTCAAGCAACGAGCCTCTTTTTTACTTACGTTCCATCCATGCCTCATTGGCTACCACATGCCGCGTGTCGTGCAACAAATTTGGCTATGTGTTAGACCATCCGATTGTAGGTCTTTGGGTTTAACCCTTTTATTCTTTGTTGCCCATTTAACCCAGATAAGCAAGGGAAAGTCGTAATTTGTGGTTTTGACCTAAATTTTGGTACCTGTACAAAATCGAAAATTTTGCTGGATAAGGTTTTTCAAGCAACGAGTCTCTTTTCACTTATGTTCTATCCATACCTCATTGGCTGCCACATGCCGCATGTCGTGCAACAAAGGTGCCTATGTTTTAGATCATCCGATTGTAGGTCTTTTGGTTTAACCCTTTTATTCTTTGTTGCCCATTTTACCCAGATAAGCAAGGGAAACTCGCAATTTGTGGTTTCTACCTAAAATTCGGTACCTAGACAAAATCGAAAATTTTGCCGGATAAGGTTTTTCAAGCAACGAGCCTCTTTTTTACTTACGTTCCATCCATGCCTCATTGGCTACCACATACCGCGTGTCGTGCAACAAAGGTGCCTATGTTTTAGATCATCCGATTGTAGGTGTTTTGGTTTAACCCTTTTATTCTTTGTTGCCCATTTTACCCAGATAAGCAAGGGAAACTCGCAATTTGTGGTTTTTACCTAAATTTTGGTACCTGTACAAAATCGAAAATTTTGCTGGATAAGGTTTTTCAAGCAACGAGTCTCTTTTCACTTATGTTCTATCCATACCTCATTGGCTGCCACATGCCGCATGTCGTGCAACAAAGGTGCCTATGTTTTAGATCATCCGATTGTAGGTCTTCTGGTTTAACCCTTTTATTCTTTGTTGCCCATTTTACCCAGATAAGCAAGGGAAACTCGCAATTTGTGGTTTCTACCTAAATTTCGGTACCTGTACAAAATCGAAAATTTTGCTGGATAAGGTTTTTCAAGCAACGAGCCTCTTTTCACTTATGTTCCATCCATGCCTTATTGGCTACCACATACCGCGTATCGTGCAACAAAGTTGCCTATGTGTTAGATCATCCGATTGTAGGTCTTCTGGTTTAACCCTTTTATTCTTTGTTGCCCATTTTACCCAGATAAGCAAGGGAAACTCGCAATTTGTGGTTTCTACCTAAATTTCGGTACCTGGACAAAATCCAAAATTTTGCTGGATAAGGTTTTTTCAAGCAACGAGCCTCTTTTTTACTTACGTTCCATCCATGCCTCATTGGCTACCACATGCCGCGTGTCGTGCAACAAAGTTGCCTATGTGTTAGATCATCCGATTGTAGGTCTTCTGGTTTAACCCTTTTATTCTTTGTTGCCCATTTTACCCAGATAAGCAAGGGAAACTCGCAATTTGTGGTTTCTACCTAAAATTCGTTACCTAGACAAAATCGAAAATTTTGCTGGATAAGGTTTTTCAAGCAACGAGTCTCTTTTCACTTATGTTCTATCCATACCTCATTGGCTGCCACATGCCGCATGTCGTGCAACAAAGGTGCCTATGTTTTAGATCATCCGATTGTAGGTCTTTTGGTTTAACCCTTTTATTCTTTGTTGCCCATTTTACCCAGATAAGCAAGGGAAACTCGCAATTTGTGGTTTCTACCTAAAATTCGTTACCTAGACAAAATCGAAAATTTTGCTGGATAAGGTTTTTCAAGCAACGAGCCTCTTTTTTACTTACGTTCCATCCATGCCTCATTGGCTACCACATGACGCGTGTCGTGCAACAAAGTTGCCTATGTGTTAGATCATCCGATTGTAGGTCTTCTGGTTTAACCCTTTTATTCTTTGTTGCCCATTTTACCCAGATAAGCAAGGGAAACTCGCAATTTGTGGTTTCTACCTAAAATTCGTTACCTAGACAAAATCGAAAATTTTGCTGGATAAGGTTTTTCAAGCAACGAGTCTCTTTTCACTTATGTTCTATCCATACCTCATTGGCTGCCACATGCCGCATGTCGTGCAACAAAGGTGCCTATGTTTTAGATCATCCGATTGTAGGTCTTTTGGTTTAACCCTTTTATTCTTTGTTGCCCATTTTACCCAGATAAGCAAGGGAAACTCGCAATTTGTGGTTTCTACCTAAAATTCGTTACCTAGACAAAATCGAAAATTTTGCTGGATAAGGTTTTTCAAGCAACGAGCCTCTTTTTTACTTACGTTCCATCCATGCCTCATTGGCTACCACATACCGCGTGTCGTGCAACAAAGGTGCCTATGTTTTAGATCATCCGATTGTAGGTCTTTTGGTTTAACCCTTTTATTCTTTGTTGCCCATTTTACCCAGATAAGCAAGGGAAACTCGCAATTTGTGGTTTTTACCTAAATTTTGGTACCTGTACAAAATCGAAAATTTTGCTGGATAAGGTTTTTCAAGCAACGAGTCTCTTTTCACTTATGTTCTATCCATACCTCATTGGCTACCACATGCCGCATATCGTGCAACAAAGCTGCCTATGTTTTAGATCATCCGATTGTAGGTCTTTTGGTTTAACCCTTTTATTCTTTGTTGCCCATTTTACCCAGATAATCAAGGGAAACTCGCAATTTGTGGTTTCTACCTAAATGTTGGTACCTGGACAAAATCCAAAAATTTTGCTGGATAAGGTTTTTCAAGCAACGAGTCTCTTTTCACTTATATTCCATCCATGCCTCATTGGCTACCACATGCCGCGTGTCGTGCAACAAAGTTGCCTATGTGTTAGATCATCCGATTGTAGGTCTTCTGGTTTAACCCTTTTATTCTTTGTTGCCCATTTTACCCAGATAAGCAAGGGAAACTCGCAATTTGTGGTTTCTACCTAAAATTTGGTACCTGTACAAAATCGAAAATTTTGCTGGATAAGGTTTTTCAAGCAACGAGTCTCTTTTCACTTATGTTCTATCCATACCTCATTGGCTGCCACATGCCGCATGTCGTGCAACAAAGTTGCCTATGTGTTAGATCATCCGATTGTAGGTCTTTGGGTTTAACCCTTTTATTCTTTGTTGCCCATTTTACCCAGATAAGCAAGGGAAACTCGCAATTTGTGGTTTTGACCTAAATTTTGGTACCTGTACAAAATCGAAAATTTTGCTGGATAATGTTTTTCAAGCAACGAGCCTGTTTTTCACTTACGTTCTATCCATGCCTCATTGGCTACCACATGCCGCGTATCTTGCAACAAAGCTGCCTATGTTTTAGATCATCCGATTGTAGGTGTTTTGGTTTAACCCTTTTATTCTTTGTTGCCCATTTTACCCAGATAAGCAAGGGAAACTCGCAATTTGTGGTTTCTACCTAAATTTCGGTACCTGTACAAAATCGAAAATTTTGCTGGATAAGGTTTTTCAAGCAACGAGCCTCTTTTTTACTTACGTTCCATCCATGCCTCATTGGCTACCACATGCCGCGTGTCGTGCAACAAATTTGGCTATGTGTTAGACCATCCGATTGTAGGTCTTTGGGTTTAACCCTTTTATTCTTTGTTGCCCATTTAACCCAGATAAGCAAGGGAAAGTCGTAATTTGTGGTTTTGACCTAAATTTTGGTACCTGTACAAAATCGAAAATTTTGCTGGATAAGGTTTTTCAAGCAACGAGTCTCTTTTCACTTATGTTCTATCCATACCTCATTGGCTGCCACATGCCGCATGTCGTGCAACAAAGGTGCCTATGTTTTAGATCATCCGATTGTAGGTCTTTTGGTTTAACCCTTTTATTCTTTGTTGCCCATTTTACCCAGATAAGCAAGGGAAACTCGCAATTTGTGGTTTCTACCTAAAATTCGTTACCTAGACAAAATCGAAAATTTTGCCGGATAAGGTTTTTCAAGCAACGAGCCTCTTTTTTACTTACGTTCCATCCATGCCTCATTGGCTACCACATACCGCGTGTCGTGCAACAAAGGTGCCTATGTTTTAGATCATCCGATTGTAGGTGTTTTGGTTTAACCCTTTTATTCTTTGTTGCCCATTTTACCCAGATAAGCAAGGGAAACTCGCAATTTGTGGTTTTTACCTAAATTTTGGTACCTGTACAAAATCGAAAATTTTGCTGGATAAGGTTTTTCAAGCAACGAGTCTCTTTTCACTTATGTTCTATCCATACCTCATTGGCTGCCACATGCCGCATGTCGTGCAACAAAGGTGCCTATGTTTTAGATCATCCGATTGTAGGTCTTCTGGTTTAACCCTTTTATTCTTTGTTGCCCATTTTACCCAGATAAGCAAGGGAAACTCGCAATTTGTGGTTTCTACCTAAATTTCGGTACCTGTACAAAATCGAAAATTTTGCTGGATAAGGTTTTTCAAGCAACGAGCCTCTTTTCACTTATGTTCCATCCATGCCTTATTGGCTACCACATACCGCGTATCGTGCAACAAAGTTGCCTATGTGTTAGATCATCCGATTGTAGGTCTTCTGGTTTAACCCTTTTATTCTTTGTTGCCCATTTTACCCAGATAAGCAAGGGAAACTCGCAATTTGTGGTTTCTACCTAAATTTCGGTACCTGGACAAAATCCAAAATTTTGCTGGATAAGGTTTTTTCAAGCAACGAGCCTCTTTTTTACTTACGTTCCATCCATGCCTCATTGGCTACCACATGCCGCGTGTCGTGCAACAAAGTTGCCTATGTGTTAGATCATCCGATTGTAGGTCTTCTGGTTTAACCCTTTTATTCTTTGTTGCCCATTTTACCCAGATAAGCAAGGGAAACTCGCAATTTGTGGTTTCTACCTAAAATTCGTTACCTAGACAAAATCGAAAATTTTGCTGGATAAGGTTTTTCAAGCAACGAGTCTCTTTTCACTTATGTTCTATCCATACCTCATTGGCTGCCACATGCCGCATGTCGTGCAACAAAGGTGCCTATGTTTTAGATCATCCGATTGTAGGTCTTTTGGTTTAACCCTTTTATTCTTTGTTGCCCATTTTACCCAGATAAGCAAGGGAAACTCGCAATTTGTGGTTTCTACCTAAAATTCGTTACCTAGACAAAATCGAAAATTTTGCTGGATAAGGTTTTTCAAGCAACGAGCCTCTTTTTTACTTACGTTCCATCCATGCCTCATTGGCTACCACATACCGCGTGTCGTGCAACAAAGGTGCCTATGTTTTAGATCATCCGATTGTAGGTCTTTTGGTTTAACCCTTTTATTCTTTGTTGCCCATTTTACCCAGATAAGCAAGGGAAACTCGCAATTTGTGGTTTTTACCTAAATTTTGGTACCTGTACAAAATCGAAAATTTTGCTGGATAAGGTTTTTCAAGCAACGAGTCTCTTTTCACTTATGTTCTATCCATACCTCATTGGCTACCACATGCCGCATATCGTGCAACAAAGCTGCCTATGTTTTAGATCATCCGATTGTAGGTCTTTTGGTTTAACCCTTTTATTCTTTGTTGCCCATTTTACCCAGATAATCAAGGGAAACTCGCAATTTGTGGTTTCTACCTAAATGTTGGTACCTGGACAAAATCCAAAAATTTTGCTGGATAAGGTTTTTCAAGCAACGAGTCTCTTTTCACTTATGTTCCATCCATGCCTCATTGGCTACCACATGCCGCGTGTCGTGCAACAAAGTTGCCTATGTGTTAGATCATCCGATTTTAGGTCTTCTGGTTTAACCCTTTTATTCTTTGTTGCCCATTTTACCCAGATAAGCAAGGGAAACTCGCAATTTGTGGTTTCTACCTAAATTTCGGTACCTGTACAAAATCGAAAATTTTGCTGGATAAGGTTTTTCAAGCAACGAGTCTCTTTTCACTTATGTTCTATCCATACCTCATTGGCTGCCACATGCCGCATGTCGTGCAACAAAGTTGCCTATGTGTTAGATCATCCGATTGTAGGTCTTTGGGTTTAACCCTTTTATTCTTTGTTGCCCATTTTACCCAGATAAGCAAGGGAAACTCGCAATTTGTGGTTTTGACCTAAATTTTGGTACCTGTACAAAATCGAAAATTTTGCTGGATAATGTTTTTCAAGCAACGAGCCTGTTTTTCACTTACGTTCTATCCATGCCTGATTGGCTACCACATGCCGCGTATCGTGCAACAAAGCTGCCTATGTTTTAGATCATCCGATTGTAGGTGTTTTGGTTTAACCCTTTTATTCTTTGTTGCCCATTTTACCCAGATAAGCAAGGGAAACTCGCAATTTGTGGTTTCTACCTAAATTTCGGTACCTGTACAAAATCGAAAATTTTGCTGGATAAGGTTTTTCAAGCAACGAGCCTCTTTTTTACTTACGTTCCATCCATGCCTCATTGGCTACCACATGCCGCGTGTCGTGCAACAAATTTGGCTATGTGTTAGACCATCCGATTGTAGGTCTTTGGGTTTAACCCTTTTATTCTTTGTTGCCCATTTAACCCAGATAAGCAAGGGAAAGTCGTAATTTGTGGTTTTGACCTAAATTTTGGTACCTGTACAAAATCGAAAATTTTGCTGGATAAGGTTTTTCAAGCAACGAGTCTCTTTTCACTTATGTTCTATCCATACCTCATTGGCTGCCACATGCCGCATGTCGTGCAACAAAGGTGCCTATGTTTTAGATCATCCGATTGTAGGTCTTTTGGTTTAACCCTTTTATTCTTTGTTGCCCATTTTACCCAGATAAGCAAGGGAAACTCGCAATTTGTGGTTTCTACCTAAAATTCGTTACCTAGACAAAATCGAAAATTTTGCCGGATAAGGTTTTTCAAGCAACGAGCCTCTTTTTTACTTACGTTCCATCCATGCCTCATTGGCTACCACATACCGCGTGTCGTGCAACAAAGGTGCCTATGTTTTAGATCATCCGATTGTAGGTGTTTTGGTTTAACCCTTTTATTCTTTGTTGCCCATTTTACCCAGATAAGCAAGGGAAACTCGCAATTTGTGGTTTTTACCTAAATTTTGGTACCTGTACAAAATCGAAAATTTTGCTGGATAAGGTTTTTCAAGCAACGAGTCTCTTTTCACTTATGTTCTATCCATACCTCATTGGCTGCCACATGCCGCATGTCGTGCAACAAAGTTGCCTATGTGTTAGATCATCCGATTGTAGGTCTTCTGGTTTAACCCTTTTATTCTTTGTTGCCCATTTTACCCAGATAAGCAAGGGAAACTCGCAATTTGTGGTTTCTACCTAAATTTCGGTACCTGTACAAAATCGAAAATATTGCTGGATAATGTTTTTCAAGCAACGAGGTTGTTTTTCACTTACGTTCTATCCATGCCTGATTGGCTACCACATGCCGCGTATCGTGCAACAAAGCTGCCTATGTTTTAGATCATCCGATTGTAGGTGTTTTGGTTTAACCCTTTTATTCTTTGTTGCCCATTTAACCCAGATAAGCAAGGGAAAGTCGTAATTTGTGGTTTTGACCTAAATTTTGGTACCTGTACAAAATCGAAAATTTTGCTGGATAAGGTTTTTCAAGCAACGAGTCTCTTTTCACTTATGTTCTATCCATACCTCATTGGCTGCCACATGCCGCATGTCGTGCAACAAAGTTGCCTATGTGTTAGATCATCCGATTGTAGGTCTTTTGGTTTAACCCTTTTATTCTTTGTTGCCCATTTTACCCAGATAAGCAAGGGAAAGTCGCAATTTGTGGTTTCTACCTAAATTTCGGTACCTGTACAAAATCGAAAATTTTGCTGGATAAGGTTTTTCAAGCAACGAGTCTCTTTTCACTTATGTTCTATCCATACCTCATTGGCTGCCACATGCCGCATGTCGTGCAACAAAGGTGCCTATGTTTTAGATCATCCGATTGTAGGTCTTTTGGTTTAACCCTTTTATTCTTTGTTGCCCATTTTACCCAGATAAGCAAGGGAAAGTCGCAATTTGTGGTTTCTACCTAAATTTCGGTACCTGTACAAAATCGAAAATTTTGCTGGATAAGGTTTTTCAAGCAACGAGCCTCTTTTTTACTTACGTTCCATCCATGCCTCATTGGCTACCACATGCCGCGTGTCGTGCAACAAATTTGCCTATGTGTTAGATCATCCGATTGTAGGTCTTCTGGTTTAACCCTTTTATTCTTTGTTGCCCATTTTACCCAGATAAGCAAGGGAAACTCGCAATTTGTGGTTTCTACCTAAATTTCGGTACCTGTACAAAATCGAAAATATTGCTGGATAATGTTTTTCAAGCAACGAGCCTGTTTTTCACTTACGTTCTATCCATGCCTGATTGGCTACCACATGCCGCGTATCGTGCAACAAAGCTGCCTATGTTTTAGATCATCCGATTGTAGGTGTTTTGGTTTAACCCTTTTATTCTTTGTTGCCCATTTTACCCAGATAAGCAAGGGAAACTCGCAATTTGTGGTTTCTACCTAAATTTCGGTACCTGTACAAAATCGAAAATTTTGCTGGATAAGGTTTTTCAAGCAACGAGCCTCTTTTTTACTTACGTTCCATCCATGCCTCATTGGCTACCACATGCCGCGTGTCGTGCAACAAATTTGGCTATGTGTTAGACCATCCGATTGTAGGTCTTTGGGTTTAACCCTTTTATTCTTTGTTGCCCATTTAACCCAGATAAGCAAGGGAAAGTCGTAATTTGTGGTTTTGACCTAAATTTTGGTACCTGTACAAAATCGAAAATTTTGCTGGATAAGGTTTTTCAAGCAACGAGTCTCTTTTCACTTATGTTCTATCCATACCTCATTGGCTGCCACATGCCGCATGTCGTGCAACAAAGGTGCCTATGTTTTAGATCATCCGATTGTAGGTCTTTTGGTTTAACCCTTTTATTCTTTGTTGCCCATTTTACCCAGATAAGCAAGGGAAACTCGCAATTTGTGGTTTCTACCTAAAATTCGTTACCTAGACAAAATCGAAAATTTTGCCGGATAAGGTTTTTCAAGCAACGAGCCTCTTTTTTACTTACGTTCCATCCATGCCTCATTGGCTACCACATACCGCGTGTCGTGCAACAAAGGTGCCTATGTTTTAGATCATCCGATTGTAGGTGTTTTGGTTTAACCCTTTTATTCTTTGTTGCCCATTTTACCCAGATAAGCAAGGGAAACTCGCAATTTGTGGTTTCTACCTAAATTTCGGTACCTGTATAAAATCGAAAATTTTGCTGGATAAGGTTTTTCAAGCAACGAGCCTCTTTTCACTTATGTTCCATCCATGCCTTATTGGCTACCACATGCCGCGTATCGTGCAACAAAGTTGCCTATGTGTTAGATCATCCGATTGTAGGTCTTCTGGTTTAACCCTTTTATTCTTTGTTGCCCATTTTACCCAGATAAGCAAGGGAAACTCGCAATTTGTGGTTTCTACCTAAATTTCGGTACCTGGACAAAATCCAAAATTTTGCTGGATAAGGTTTTTTCAAGCAACGAGCCTCTTTTTTACTTACGTTCCATCCATGCCTCATTGGCTACCACATGCCGCGTGTCGTGCAACAAAGTTGCCTATGTGTTAGATCATCCGATTGTAGGTCTTCTGGTTTAACCCTTTTATTCTTTGTTGCCCATTTTACCCAGATAAGCAAGGGAAACTCGCAATTTGTGGTTTCTACCTAAATTTCGGTACCTGTACAAAATCGAAAATATTGCTGGATAAGGTTTTTCAAGCAACGAGCCTCTTTTTTACTTACGTTCCATCCATGCCTCATTGGCTACCACATGCCGCGTGTCGTGCAACAAAGTTGCCTATGTGTTAGATCATCCGATTGTAGGTCTTTTGGTTTAACCCTTTTATTCTTTGTTGCCCATTTTACCCAGATAAGCAAGGGAAACTCGCAATTTGTGGTTTCTACCTAAATTTCGGTACCTGTATAAAATCGAAAATTTTGCTGGATAAGGTTTTTCAAGCAACGAGCCTCTTTTCACTTATGTTCCATCCATGCCTTATTGGCTACCACATGCCGCGTATCGTGCAACAAAGTTGCCTATGTGTTAGATCATCCGATTGTAGGTCTTCTGGTTTAACCCTTTTATTCTTTGTTGCCCATTTTACCCAGATAAGCAAGGGAAACTCGCAATTTGTGGTTTCTACCTAAATTTCGGTACCTGGACAAAATCCAAAATTTTGCTGGATAAGGTTTTTTCAAGCAACGAGCCTCTTTTTTACTTACGTTCCATCCATGCCTCATTGGCTACCACATGCCGCGTGTCGTGCAACAAAGTTGCCTATGTGTTAGATCATCCGATTGTAGGTCTTCTGGTTTAACCCTTTTATTCTTTGTTGCCCATTTTACCCAGATAAGCAAGGGAAACTCGCAATTTGTGGTTTCTACCTAAATTTCGGTACCTGTACAAAATCGAAAATTTTGCTGGATAAGGTTTTTCAAGCAACGAGTCTCTTTTCACTTATGTTCTATCCATACCTCATTGGCTACCACATGCCGCGTATCGTGCAACAAAGCTGCCTATGTTTTAGATCATCCGATTGTAGGTCTTTTGGTTTAACCCTTTTATTCTTTGTTGCCCATTTTACCCAGATAAGCAAGGGAAACTCGCAATTTGTGGTTTCTACCTAAATTTCGGTACCTGTACAAAATCGAAAATTTTGCTGGATAAGGTTTTTCAAGCAACGAGCCTCTTTTTTACTTACGTTCCATCCATGCCTCATTGGCTACCACATGCCGCGTGTCGTGCAACAAAGTTGCCTATGTGTTAGATCATCCGATTGTAGGTCTTCTGGTTTAACCCTTTTATTCTTTGTTGCCCATTTTACCCAGATAAGCAAGGGAAACTCGCAATTTGTGGTTTCTACCTAAATTTCGGTACCTGTACAAAATCGAAAATTTTGCTGGATAAGGTTTTTCAAGCAACGAGTCTCTTTTCACTTATGTTCTATCCATACCTCATTGGCTACCACATGCCGCGTATCGTGCAACAAAGCTGCCTATGTTTTAGATCATCCGATTGTAGGTCTTTTGGTTTAACCCTTTTATTCTTTGTTGCCCATTTTACCCAGATAAGCAAGGGAAACTCGCAATTTGTGGTTTCTACCTAAATTTCGGTACCTGTACAAAATCGAAAATTTTGCTGGATAAGGTTTTTCAAGCAACGAGCCTCTTTTTTACTTACGTTCCATCCATGCCTCATTGGCTACCACATGCCGCGTGTCGTGCAACAAAGTTGCCTATGTGTTAGATCATCCGATTTTAGGTCTTCTGGTTTAACCCTTTTATTCTTTGTTGCCCATTTTACCCAGATAAGCAAGGGAAACTCGCAATTTGTGGTTTCTACCTAAATTTCGGTACCTGTACAAAATCGAAAATTTTGCTGGATAAGGTTTTTCAAGCAACGAGTCTCTTTTCACTTATGTTCTATCCATACCTCATTGGCTACCACATGCCGCGTATCGTGCAACAAAGCTGCCTATGTTTTAGATCATCCGATTGTAGGTCTTTTGGTTTAACCCTTTTATTCTTTGTTGCCCATTTTACCCAGATAAGCAAGGGAAACTCGCAATTTGTGGTTTCTACCTAAATTTCGGTACCTATACAAAATCGAAAATTTTGCTGGATAAGGTTTTTCAAGCAACGAGCCTCTTTTTTACTTACGTTCCATCCATGCCTCATTGGCTACCACATGCCGCGTGTCGTGCAACAAAGTTGCCTATGTGTTAGATCATCCGATTGTAGGTCTTCTGGTTTAACCCTTTTATTCTTTGTTGCCCATTTTACCCAGATAAGCAAGGGAAAGTCGCAATTTGTGGTTTCTACCTAAATTTCGGTACCTGTACAAAATCGAAAATTTTGCTGGATAAGGTTTTTCAAGCAACGAGTCTCTTTTCACTTATGTTCTATCCATACCTCATTGGCTACCACATGCCGCGTATCGTGCAACAAAGCTGCCTATGTTTTAGATCATCCGATTGTAGGTCTTTTGGTTTAACCCTTTTATTCTTTGTTGCCCATTTTACCCAGATAAGCAAGGGAAACTCGCAATTTGTGGTTTCTACCTAAATTTCGGTACCTGTACAAAATCGAAAATTTTGCTGGATAAGGTTTTTCAAGCAACGAGTCTCTTTTCACTTATGTTCTATCCATACCTCATTGGCTGCCACATGCCGCATGTCATGCAACAAAGGTGCCTATGTTTTAGATCATCCGATTGTAGGTCTTTTGGTTTAACCCTTTTATTCTTTGTTGCCCATTTTACCCAGATAAGCAAGGGAAACTCGCAATTTGTGGTTTCTACCTAAAATTCGTTACCTAGACAAAATCGAAAATTTTGCTGGATAAGGTTTTTCAAGCAACGAGCCTCTTTTTTACTTACGTTCCATCCATGCCTCATTGGCTACCACATGCCGCGTGTCGTGCAACAAAGTTGCCTATGTGTTAGATCATCCGATTGTAGGTCTTCTGGTTTAACCCTTTTATTCTTTGTTGCCCATTTTACCCAGATAAGCAAGGGAAACTCGCAATTTGTGGTTTCTACCTAAATTTCGGTACCTGTACAAAATCGAAAATTTTGCTGGATAAGGTTTTTCAAGCAACGAGCCTCTTTTTTACTTACGTTCCATCCATGCCTCATTGGCTACCACATGCCGCGTGTCGTGCAACAAAGTTGCCTATGTGTTAGATCATCCGATTGTAGGTCTTCTGGTTTAACCCTTTTATTCTTTGTTGCCCATTTTACCCAGATAAGCAAGGGAAACTCGCAATTTGTGGTTTCTACCTAAATTTCGGTACCTGTACAAAATCGAAAATTTTGCTGGATAAGGTTTTTCAAGCAACGAGCCTCTTTTTTACTTACGTTCCATCCATGCCTCATTGGCTACCACATGCCGCGTGTCGTGCAACAAAGTTGCCTATGTGTTAGATCATCCGATTGTAGGTCTTCTGGTTTAACCCTTTTATTCTTTGTTGCCCATTTTACCCAGATAAGCAAGGGAAACTCGCAATTTGTGGTTTCTACCTAAATTTCGGTACCTGTACAAAATCGAAAATTTTGCTGGATAAGGTTTTTCAAGCAACGAGTCTCTTTTCACTTATGTTCTATCCATACCTCATTGGCTACCACATGCCGCGTATCGTGCAACAAAGCTGCCTATGTTTTAGATCATCCGATTGTAGGTCTTTTGGTTTAACCCTTTTATTCTTTGTTGCCCATTTTACCCAGATAAGCAAGGGAAACTCGCAATTTGTGGTTTCTACCTAAATTTCGGTACCTGTACAAAATCGAAAATTTTGCTGGATAAGGTTTTTCAAGCAACGAGTCTCTTTTCACTTATGTTCTATCCATACCTCATTGGCTACCACATGCCGCGTATCGTGCAACAAAGCTGCCTATGTTTTAGATCATCCGATTGTAGGTCTTTTGGTTTAACCCTTTTATTCTTTGTTGCCCATTTTACCCAGATAAGCAAGGGAAACTCGCAATTTGTGGTTTCTACCTAAATTTCGGTACCTGTACAAAATCGAAAATTTTGCTGGATAAGGTTTTTCAAGCAACGAGTCTCTTTTCACTTATGTTCTATCCATACCTCATTGGCTGCCACATGCCGCATGTCGTGCAACAAAGGTGCCTATGTTTTAGATCATCCGATTGTAGGTCTTTTGGTTTAACCCTTTTATTCTTTGTTGCCCATTTTACCCAGATAAGCAAGGGAAACTCGCAATTTGTGGTTTCTACCTAAAATTCGTTACCTAGACAAAATCGAAAATTTTGCTGGATAAGGTTTTTCAAGCAACGAGCCTCTTTTTTACTTACGTTCCATCCATGCCTCATTGGCTACCACATACCGCGTGTCGTGCAACAAAGGTGCCTATGTTTTAGATCATCCGATTGTAGGTGTTTTGGTTTAACCCTTTTATTCTTTGTTGCCCATTTTACCCAGATAAGCAAGGGAAACTCGCAATTTGTGGTTTTTACCTAAATTTTGGTACCTGTACAAAATCGAAAATTTTGCTGGATAAGGTTTTTCAAGCAACGAGTCTCTTTTCACTTATGTTCTATCCATACCTCATTGGCTGCCACATGCCGCATGTCGTGCAACAAAGGTGCCTATGTTTTAGATCATCCGATTGTAGGTCTTTTGGTTTAACCCTTTTATTCTTTGTTGCCCATTTTACCCAGATAAGCAAGGGAAACTCGCAATTTGTGGTTTCTACCTAAATTTCGGTACCTGTACAAAATCGAAAATTTTGCTGGATAAGGTTTTTCAAGCAACGAGTCTCTTTTCACTTATGTTCTATCCATACCTCATTGGCTGCCACATGCCGCATGTCGTGCAACAAAGGTGCCTATGTTTTAGATCATCCGATTGTAGGTCTTTTGGTTTAACCCTTTTATTCTTTGTTGCCCATTTTACCCAGATAAGCAAGGGAAACTCGCAATTTGTGGTTTCTACCTAAAATTCGTTACCTAGACAAAATCGAAAATTTTGCTGGATAAGGTTTTTCAAGCAACGAGCCTCTTTTTTACTTACGTTCCATCCATGCCTCATTGGCTACCACATGCCGCGTGTCGTGCAACAAAGTTGCCTATGTGTTAGATCATCCGATTGTAGGTCTTCTGGTTTAACCCTTTTATTCTTTGTTGCCCATTTTACCCAGATAAGCAAGGGAAAATCGCAATTTGTGGTTTTTACCTAAATTTTGGTACCTGTACAAAATCGAAAATTTTGCTGGATAAGGTTTTTCAAGCAACGAGTCTCTTTTCACTTATGTTCTATCCATACCTCATTGGCTGCCACATGCCGCATGTCGTGCAACAAAGGTGCCTATGTTTTAGATCATCCGATTGTAGGTGTTTGGTTTAACCCTTTTATTCTTTGTTGCCCATTTTACCCAGATAAGCAAGGGAAACTCGCAATTTGTGGTTTTTACCTAAATTTTGGTACCTGTACAAAATCGAAAATTTTGCTGGATAAGGTTTTTCATGCAACGAGCCTCTTTTTTACTTACGTTCCATCCATGCCTCATTGGCTACCACATGCCGCGTGTCGTGCAACAAAGTTGCCTATGTGTTAGATCATCCGATTGTAGGTCTTCTGGTTTAACCCTTTTATTCTTTGTTGCCCATTTAACCCAGATAAGCAAGGGAAACTCGCAATTTGTGGTTTTTACCTAAATTTTGGTACCTGTACAAAATCGAAAATTTTGCTGGATAAGGTTTTTCAAGCAACGAGTCTCTTTTCACTTATGTTCTATCCATACCTCATTGGCTACCACATGCCGCGTATCGTGCAACAAAACTGCCTATGTTTTAGATCATCCGATTGTAGGTGTTTTGGTTTAACCCTTTTATTCTTTGTTGCTCATTTTACCCAGATAAGCAAGGGAAACTCGCAATTTGTGGTTTTTACCTAAATTTTGGTACCTGTACAAAATCGAAAATTTTGCTGGATAAGGTTTTTCAAGCAACGAGTCTCTTTTCACTTATGTTCTATCCATACCTCATTGGCTGCCACATGCCGCATGTCGTGCAACAAAGGTGCCTATGTTTTAGATCATCCGATTGTAGGTCTTTTGGTTTAACCCTTTTATTCTTTGTTGCCCATTTTACCCAGATAAGCAAGGGAAACTCGCAATTTGTGGTTTCTACCTAAAATTCGTTACCTAGACAAAATCGAAAATTTTGCTGGATAAGGTTTTTCAAGCAACGAGCCTCTTTTTTACTTACGTTCCATCCATGCCTCATTGGCTACCACATGCCGCGTGTCGTGCAACAAAGTTGCCTATGTGTTAGATCATCCGATTGTAGGTCTTCTGGTTTAACCCTTTTATTCTTTGTTGCCCATTTTACCCAGATAAGCAAGGGAAACTCGTAATTTGTGGTTTTGACCTAAATTTTGGTACCTGGACAAAATCGAAAATTTTGCTGGATAAGGTTTTTCAAGCAACGAGCCTCTTTTTCACTTACCTTCCATCCATGCCTCATTGGCTACCACATGCCGCATATCGTGCAACAAAGCTGCCTATGTTTTAGATCATCCGATTGTAGGTCTTTTGGTTTAACCCTTTTATTCTTTGTTGCCCATTTTACCCAGATAAGCAAGGGAAACTCGCAATTTGTGGTTTCTACCTAAAATTCGTTACCTAGACAAAATCGAAAATTTTGCTGGATAAGGTTTTTCAAGCAACGAGTCTCTTTTCACTTATGTACTATCCATACCTCATTGGCTGCCACATGCCGCATGTCGTGCAACAAAGGTGCCTATGTTTTAGATCATCCGATTGTAGGTCTTTTGGTTTAACCCTTTTATTCTTTGTTGCCCATTTTACCCAGATAAGCAAGGGAAACTCGCAATTTGTGGTTTCTACCTAAATTTCGGTACCTGTACAAAATCGAAAATTTTGCTGGATAAGGTTTTTCAAGCAACGAGTCTCTTTTCACTTATGTTCTATCCATACCTCATTGGCTACCACATGCCGCATATCGTGCAACAAAGCTGCCTATGTTTTAGATCATCCGATTGTAGGTCTTTTGGTTTAACCCTTTTATTCTTTGTTGCCCATTTTACCCAGATAAGCAAGGGAAACTCGCAATTTGTGGTTTCTACCTAAAATTCGTTACCTAGACAAAATCGAAAATTTTGCTGGATAAGGTTTTTCAGGCAACGAGCCTCTTTTTTACTTACGTTCCATCCATGCCTCATTGGCTACCACATACCGCGTGTCGTGCAACAAAGGTGCCTATGTTTTAGATCATCCGATTGTAGGTCTTTTGTTTTAACCCTTTTATTCTTTGTTGCCCATTTTACCCAGATAAGCAAGGGAAACTCGCAATTTGTGGTTTCTACCTAAATTTCGGTACCTGTACAAAATCGAAAATTTTGCTGGATAAGGTTTTTCAAGCAACGAGTCTCTTTTCACTTATGTTCTATCCATACCTCATTGGCTACCACATGCCGCATATCGTGCAACAAAGCTGCCTAGGTTTCAGATCATCCGATTGTAGGTCTTTTGATTTAACCCTTTTATTCTTTGTTGCCCATTTTACCCAGATAAGCAAGGGAAACTCGCAATTTGTGGTTTCTACCTAAAATTCGTTACCTAGACAAAATCGAAAATTTTGCTGGATAAGGTTTTTCAGGCAACGAGCCTCTTTTTTACTTACGTTCCATCCATGCCTCATTGGCTACCACATACCGCGTGTCGTGCAACAAAGGTGCCTATGTGTTAGATCATCCGATTGTAGGTGTTTTTGTTTAACCCTTTTATTCTTTGTTGCCCATTTTACCCAGATAAGCAAGGGAAACTCGCAATTTGTGGTTTTTACCTAAATTTTGGTACCTGTACAAAATCGAAAATTTTGCTGGATAAGGTTTTTCAAGCAACGAGTCTCTTTTCACTTATGTTCTATCCATACCTCATTGGCTGCCACATGCCGCATGTCGTGCAACAAAGGTGCCTATGTTTTAGATCATCCGATTGTAGGTCTTTTGGTTTAACCCTTTTATTCTTTGTTGCCCATTTTACCCAGATAAGCAAGGGAAACTCGCAATTTGTGGTTTCTACCTAAAATTCGTTACCTAGACAAAATCGAAAATTTTGCTGGATAAGGTTTTTCAAGCAACGAGCCTCTTTTTTACTTACGTTCCATCCATGCCTCATTGGCTACCACATGCCGCGTGTCGTGCAACAAAGTTGCCTATGTGTTAGATCATCCGATTGTAGGTCTTTTGGTTTAACCCTTTTATTCTTTGTTGCCCATTTTACCCAGATAAGCAAGGGAAACTCGCAATTTGTGGTTTCTACCTAAATTTCGGTACCTGGACAAAATCCAAAAATTTTGCTGGATAAGGTTTTTCAAGCAACGAGTCTCTTTTCACTTATGTTCCATCCATGCCTCATTGGCTACCACATGCCGCGTATCGTGCAACAAAGGCGCCTATGTTTCAGATCATCCGATTGTAGGTCTTTTGATTTAACCCTTTTATTCTTTGTTGCCCATTTTACCCAGATAAGCAAGGGAAACTCGCAATTTGTGGTTTCTACCTAAAATTCGTTACCTAGACAAAATCGAAAATTTTGCTGGATAAGGTTTTTCAAGCAACGAGCCTCTTTTTTACTTACGTTCCATCCATGCCTCATTGGCTACCACATGCCGCGTGTCGTGCAACAAAGTTGCCTATGTGTTAGATCATCCGATTGTAGGTCTTCTGGTTTAACCCTTTTATTCTTTGTTGCCCATTTTACCCAGATAAGCAAGGGAAACTCGCAATTTGTGGTTTCTACCTAAATTTCGGTACCTGGACAAAATCCAAAAATTTTGCTGGATAAGGTTTTTCAAGCAACGAGTCTCTTTTCACTTATGTTCCATCCATGCCTCATTGGCTACCACATACCGCGTATCGTGCAACAAAGGCGCCTATGTTTTAGATCATCCGATTGTAGGTCTTTTGGTTTAACCCTTTTATTCTTTGTTGCCCATTTTACCCAGATAAGCAAGGGAAACTCGCAATTTGTGGTTTCTACCTAAATTTCGGTACCTGGACAAAATCCAAAAATTTTGCTGGATAAGGTTTTTCAAGCAACGAGTCTCTTTTCACTTATGTTCCATCCATGCCTCATTGGCTACCACATGCCGCGTATCGTGCAACAAAGGCGCCTATGTTTCAGATCATCCGATTGTAGGTCTTTTGATTTAACCCTTTTATTCTTTGTTGCCCATTTTACCCAGATAAGCAAGGGAAACTCGCAATTTGTGGTTTCTACCTAAAATTCGTTACCTAGACAAAATCGAAAATTTTGCTGGATAAGGTTTTTCAAGCAACGAGTCTCTTTTCACTTATGTTCTATCCATACCTCATTGGCTACCACATGCCGCATATCGTGCAACAAAGCTGCCTATGTTTTAGATCATCCGATTGTAGGTCTTTTGGTTTAACCCTTTTATTCTTTGTTGCCCATTTTACCCAGATAAGCAAGGGAAACTCGCAATTTGTGGTTTCTACCTAAAATTCGTTACCTAGACAAAATCGAAAATTTTGCTGGATAAGGTTTTTCAGGCAACGAGCCTCTTTTTTACTTACGTTCCATCCATGCCTCATTGGCTACCACATGCCGCGTGTCGTGCAACAAAGTTGCCTATGTGTTAGATCATCCGATTGTAGGTCTTCTGGTTTAACCCTTTTATTCTTTGTTGCCCATTTTACCCAGATAAGCAAGGGAAACTCGCAATTTGTGGTTTCTACCTAAATTTCGGTACCTGGACAAAATCCAAAAATTTTGCTGGATAAGGTTTTTCAAGCAACGAGTCTCTTTTCACTTATGTTCCATCCATGCCTCATTGGCTACCACATGCCGCGTATCGTGCAACAAAGGCGCCTATGTTTTAGATCATCCGATTGTAGGTCTTTTGGTTTAACCCTTTTATTCTTTGTTGCCCATTTTACCCAGATAAGCAAGGGAAACTCGCAATTTGTGGTTTCTACCTAAATTTCGGTACCTGGACAAAATCCAAAAATTTTGCTGGATAAGGTTTTTCAAGCAACGAGTCTCTTTTCACTTATGTTCCATCCATGCCTCATTGGCTACCACATGCCGCGTATCGTGCAACAAAGGCGCCTATGTTTCAGATCATCCGATTGTAGGTCTTTTGATTTAACCCTTTTATTCTTTGTTGCCCATTTTACCCAGATAAGCAAGGGAAACTCGCAATTTGTGGTTTCTACCTAAAATTCGTTACCTAGACAAAATCGAAAATTTTGCTGGATAAGGTTTTTCAAGCAACGAGTCTCTTTTCACTTATGTTCTATCCATACCTCATTGGCTACCACATGCCGCATATCGTGCAACAAAGCTGCCTATGTTTTAGATCATCCGATTGTAGGTCTTTTGGTTTAACCCTTTTATTCTTTGTTGCCCATTTTACCCAGATAAGCAAGGGAAACTCGCAATTTGTGGTTTCTACCTAAAATTCGTTACCTAGACAAAATCGAAAATTTTGCTGGATAAGGTTTTTCAGGCAACGAGCCTCTTTTTTACTTACGTTCCATCCATGCCTCATTGGCTACCACATGCCGCGTGTCGTGCAACAAAGTTGCCTATGTGTTAGATCATCCGATTGTAGGTCTTCTGGTTTAACCCTTTTATTCTTTGTTGCCCATTTTACCCAGATAAGCAAGGGAAACTCGCAATTTGTGGTTTCTACCTAAATTTCGGTACCTGGACAAAATCCAAAAATTTTGCTGGATAAGGTTTTTCAAGCAACGAGTCTCTTTTCACTTATGTTCCATCCATGCCTCATTGGCTACCACATACCGCGTGTCGTGCAACAAAGGCGCCTATGTTTTAGATCATCCGATTGTAGGTCTTTTGGTTTAACCCTTTTATTCTTTGTTGCCCATTTTACCCAGATAAGCAAGGGAAACTCGCAATTTGTGGTTTCTACCTAAATTTCGGTACCTGGACAAAATCCAAAAATTTTGCTGGATAAGGTTTTTCAAGCAACGAGTCTCTTTTCACTTATGTTCCATCCATGCCTCATTGGCTACCACATGCCGCGTATCGTGCAACAAAGGCGCCTATGTTTCAGATCATCCGATTGTAGGTATTTTGATTTAACCCTTTTATTCTTTGTTGCCCATTTTACCCAGATAAGCAAGGGAAACTCGCAATTTGTGGTTTCTACCTAAAATTCGTTACCTAGACAAAATCGAAAATTTTGCTGGATAAGGTTTTTCAAGCAACGAGTCTCTTTTCACTTATGTTCTATCCATACCTCATTGGCTACCACATGCCGCATATCGTGCAACAAAGCTGCCTATGTTTTAGATCATCCGATTGTAGGTCTTTTGGTTTAACCCTTTTATTCTTTGTTGCCCATTTTACCCAGATAAGCAAGGGAAACTCGCAATTTGTGGTTTCTACCTAAATTTCGGTACCTGTACAAAATCGAAAATTTTGCTGGATAAGGTTTTTCAAGCAACGAGTCTCTTTTCACTTATGTTCTATCCATACCTCATTGGCTACCACATGCCGCATATCGTGCAACAAAGCTGCCTAGGTTTCAGATCATCCGATTGTAGGTCTTTTGATTTAACCCTTTTATTCTTTGTTGCCCATTTTACCCAGATAAGCAAGGGAAACTCGCAATTTGTGGTTTCTACCTAAAATTCGTTACCTAGACAAAATCGAAAATTTTGCTGGATAAGGTTTTTCAGGCAACGAGCCTCTTTTTTACTTACGTTCCATCCATGCCTCATTGGCTACCACATACCGCGTGTCGTGCAACAAAGGTGCCTATGTGTTAGATCATCCGATTGTAGGTGTTTTGGTTTAACCCTTTTATTCTTTGTTGCCCATTTTACCCAGATAAGCAAGGGAAACTCGCAATTTGTGGTTTTTACCTAAATTTTGGTACCTGTACAAAATCGAAAATTTTGCTGGATAAGGTTTTTCAAGCAACGAGTCTCTTTTCACTTATGTTCTATCCATACCTCATTGGCTGCCACATGCCGCATGTCGTGCAACAAAGGTGCCTATGTTTTAGATCATCCGATTGTAGGTCTTTTGGTTTAACCCTTTTATTCTTTGTTGCCCATTTTACCCAGATAAGCAAGGGAAACTCGCAATTTGTGGTTTCTACCTAAAATTCGTTACCTAGACAAAATCGAAAATTTTGCTGGATAAGGTTTTTCAAGCAACGAGCCTCTTTTTTACTTACGTTCCATCCATGCCTCATTGGCTACCACATGCCGCGTGTCGTGCAACAAAGTTGCCTATGTGTTAGATCATCCGATTGTAGGTCTTCTGGTTTAACCCTTTTATTCTTTGTTGCCCATTTTACCCAGATAAGCAAGGGAAACTCGCAATTTGTGGTTTCTACCTAAATTTCGGTACCTGGACAAAATCCAAAAATTTTGCTGGATAAGGTTTTTCAAGCAACGAGTCTCTTTTCACTTATGTTCCATCCATGCCTCATTGGCTACCACATACCGCGTGTCGTGCAACAAAGGCGCCTATGTTTTAGATCATCCGATTGTAGGTCTTTTGGTTTAACCCTTTTATTCTTTGTTGCCCATTTTACCCAGATAAGCAAGGGAAACTCGCAATTTGTGGTTTCTACCTAAATTTCGGTACCTGGACAAAATCCAAAAATTTTGCTGGATAAGGTTTTTCAAGCAACGAGTCTCTTTTCACTTATGTTCCATCCATGCCTCATTGGCTACCACATGCCGCGTATCGTGCAACAAAGGCGCCTATGTTTCAGATCATCCGATTGTAGGTCTTTTGATTTAACCCTTTTATTCTTTGTTGCCCATTTTACCCAGATAAGCAAGGGAAACTCGCAATTTGTGGTTTCTACCTAAAATTCGTTACCTAGACAAAATCGAAAATTTTGCTGGATAAGGTTTTTCAAGCAACGAGTCTCTTTTCACTTATGTTCTATCCATACCTCATTGGCTGCCACATGCCGCATGTCGTGCAACAAAGGTGCCTATGTTTTAGATCATCCGATTGTAGGTCTTTTGGTTTAACCCTTTTATTCTTTGTTGCCCATTTTACCCAGATAAGCAAGGGAAACTCACAATTTGTGGTTTCTACCTAAAATTCGTTACCTAGACAAAATCGAAAATTTTGCTGGATAAGGTTTTTCAAGCAACGAGCCTCTTTTTTACTTACGTTCCATCCATGCCTCATTGGCTACCACATGCCGCGTGTCGTGCAACAAAGTTGCCTATGTGTTAGATCATCCGATTGTAGGTCTTCTGGTTTAACCCTTTTATTCTTTGTTGCCCATTTTACCCAGATAAGCAAGGGAAACTCGCAATTTGTGGTTTCTACCTAAATTTCGGTACCTGGACAAAATCCAAAAATTTTGCTGGATAAGGTTTTTCAAGCAACGAGTCTCTTTTCACTTATGTTCCATCCATGCCTCATTGGCTACCACATACCGCGTGTCGTGCAACAAAGGCGCCTATGTTTTAGATCATCCGATTGTAGGTCTTTTGGTTTAACCCTTTTATTCTTTGTTGCCCATTTTACCCAGATAAGCAAGGGAAACTCGCAATTTGTGGTTTCTACCTAAATTTCGGTACCTGGACAAAATCCAAAAATTTTGCTGGATAAGGTTTTTCAAGCAACGAGTCTCTTTTCACTTATGTTCCATCCATGCCTCATTGGCTACCACATGCCGCGTATCGTGCAACAAAGGCGCCTATGTTTCAGATCATCCGATTGTAGGTCTTTTGATTTAACCCTTTTATTCTTTGTTGCCCATTTTACCCAGATAAGCAAGGGAAACTCGCAATTTGTGGTTTCTACCTAAAATTCGTTACCTAGACAAAATCGAAAATTTTGCTGGATAAGGTTTTTCAGGCAACGAGCCTCTTTTTTACTTACGTTCCATCCATGCCTCATTGGCTACCACATACCGCGTGTCGTGCAACAAAGGTGCCTATGTGTTAGATCATCCGATTGTAGGTGTTTTGGTTTAACCCTTTTATTCTTTGTTGCCCATTTTACCCAGATAAGCAAGGGAAACTCGCAATTTGTGGTTTCTACCTAAAATTCGGTACCTGGACAAAATCCAAAAATTTTGCTGGATAAGGTTTTTCAAGCAACGAGTCTCTTTTCACTTATGTTCCATCCATGCCTCATTGGCTACCACATACCGCGTGTCGTGCAACAAAGGCGCCTATGTTTTAGATCATCCGATTGTAGGTCTTTTGGTTTAACCCTTTTATTCTTTGTTGCCCATTTTACCCAGATAAGCAAGGGAAACTCGCAATTTGTGGTTTCTACCTAAAATTCGTTACCTAGACAAAATCGAAAATTTTGCTGGATAAGATTTTCAAGCAACGAGCCTCTTTTTTACTTACGTTCCATCCATGCCTCATTGGCTACCACATACCGCGTGTCGTGCAACAAAGGTGCCTATGTTTTAGATCATCCGATTGTAGGTGTTTTGGTTTAACCCTTTTATTCTTTGTTGCCCATTTTACCCAGATAAGCAAGGGAAACTCGCAATTTGTGGTTTTTACCTAAATTTTGGTACCTGTACAAAATCGAAAATTTTGCTGGATAAGGTTTTTCAAGCAACGAGTCTCTTTTCACTTATGTTCTATCCATACCTCATTGGCTGCCACATGCCGCATGTCGTGCAACAAAGGTGCCTATGTTTTAGATCATCCGATTGTAGGTCTTTTGGTTTAACCCTTTTATTCTTTGTTGCCCATTTTACCCAGATAAGCAAGGGAAACTCGCAATTTGTGGTTTCTACCTAAAATTCGTTACCTAGACAAAATCGAAAATTTTGCTGGATAAGGTTTTTCAAGCAACGAGCCTCTTTTTTACTTACGTTCCATCCATGCCTCATTGGCTACCACATGCCGCGTGTCGTGCAACAAAGTTGCCTATGTTTTAGATCATCCGATTGTAGGTCTTTTGGTTTAACCCTTTTATTCTTTGTTGCCCATTTTACCCAGATAAGCAAGGGAAACTCGCAATTTGTGGTTTCTACCTAAATTTCGGTACCTGGACAAAATCCAAAAATTTTGCTGGATAAGGTTTTTCAAGCAACGAGTCTCTTTTCACTTATGTTCCATCCATGCCTCATTGGCTACCACATGCCGCGTGTCGTGCAACAAAGTTGCCTATGTGTTAGATCATCCGATTGTAGGTCTTCTGGTTTAACCCTTTTATTCTTTGTTGCCCATTTTACCCAGATAAGCAAGGGAAACTCGCAATTTGTGGTTTCTACCTAAATTTCGGTACCTGGACAAAATCCAAAAATTTTGCTGGATAAGGTTTTTCAAGCAACGAGTCTCTTTTCACTTATGTTCCATCCCTGCCTCATTGGCTACCACATACCGCGTGTCGTGCAACAAAGGTGCCTATGTTTTAGATCATCCGATTGTAGGTCTTTTGGTTTAACCCTTTTATTCTTTGTTGCCCATTTTACCCAGATAAGCAAGGTAAACTCGCAATTTGTGGTTTTGACCTAAATTTTGGTACCTGGAAAAAATCGAAAATTTTGCTGGATAAGGTTTTTCAAGCAACGAGCCTCTTTTTCACTTACGTTCCATCCATGCCTCATTGGCTACCACATGATAAGGTTTTTCAAGCAACGAGCCTCTTTTTCACTTATGTTCCATCCATGCCTCATTGGCTACCACATGCCGCGTATCGTGCAACAAAGCTGCCTATGTTTTAGATCATCCGATTGTAGGTCTTTTGGTTTAACCCTTTTATTCTTTGTTGCCCATTTTACCCAGATAAGCAAGGGAAACTCGCAATTTGTGGTTTCTACCTAAATTTCGGTACCTGTACAAAATCGAAAATTTTGCTGGATAAGGTTTTTCAAGCAACGAGCCTCTTTTTTACTTACGTTCCATCCATGCCTCATTGGCTACCACATGCCGCGTGTCGTGCAACAAAGTTGCCTATGTGTTAGATCATCCGATTGTAGGTCTTCTGGTTTAACCCTTTTATTCTTTGTTGCCCATTTTACCCAGATAAGCAAGGGAAACTCACAATTTGTGGTTTCTACCTAAATTTCGGTACCTGGACAAAATCCAAAAATTTTGCTGGATAAGGTTTTTCAAGCAACGAGTCTCTTTTCACTTATGTTCTATCCATACCTCATTGGCTGCCACATGCCGCATATCGTGCAACAAAGCTGCCTATGTTTTAGATCATCCGATTGTAGGTCTTTTGGTTTAACCCTTTTATTCTTTGTTGCCCATTTTACCCAGATAAGCAAGGGAAACTCGCAATTTGTGGTTTCTACCTAAATTTCGGTACCTGTACAAAATCGAAAATTTTGCTGGATAAGGTTTTTCAAGCAACGAGCCTCTTTTTTACTTACGTTCCATCCATGCCTCATTGGCTACCACATGCCGCGTGTCGTGCAACAAAGTTGCCTATGTGTTAGATCATCCGATTGTAGGTCTTCTGGTTTAACCCTTTTATTCTTTGTTGCCCATTTTACCCAGATAAGCAAGGGAAACTCGCAATTTGTGGTTTCTACCTAAATTTCGGTACCTGGACAAAATCCAAAAATTTTGCTGGATAAGGTTTTTCAAGCAACGAGTCTCTTTTCACTTATGTTCCATCCATGCCTCATTGGCTACCACATACCGCGTGTCGTGCAACAAAGGCGCCTATGTTTTAGATCATCCGATTGTAGGTCTTTTGGTTTAACCCTTTTATTCTTTGTTGCCCATTTTACCCAGATAAGCAAGGTAAACTCGCAATTTGTGGTTTTGACCTAAATTTTGGTACCTGGAAAAAATCGAAAATTTTGCTGGATAAGGTTTTTCAAGCAACGAGCCTCTTTTTCACTTACGTTCCATCCATGCCTCATTGGCTACCACATGATAAGGTTTTTCAAGCAACGAGCCTCTTTTTCACTTATGTTCCATCCATGCCTCATTGGCTACCACATGCCGCGTATCGTGCAACAAAGCTGCCTATGTTTTAGATCATCCGATTGTAGGTCTTTTGGTTTAACCCTTTTATTCTTTGTTGCCCATTTTACCCAGATAAGCAAGGGAAACTCGCAATTTGTGGTTTCTACCTAAAATTCGTTACCTAGACAAAATCGAAAATTTTGCTGGATAAGGTTTTTCAAGCAACGAGCCTCTTTTTTACTTACGTTCCATCCATGCCTCATTGGCTACCACATGATAAGGTTTTTCAAGCAACGAGCCTCTTTTCACTTATGTTCCATCCATGCCTCATTGGCTACCACATACCGCGTGTCGTGCAACAAAGGCGCCTATGTTTTAGATCATCCGATTGTAGGTCTTTTGGTTTAACCCTTTTATTCTTTGTTGCCCATTTTACCCAGATAAGCAAGGTAAACTCGCAATTTGTGGTTTTGACCTAAATTTTGGTACCTGGAAAAAATCGAAAATTTTGCTGGATAAGGTTTTTCAAGCAACGAGCCTCTTTTTCACTTACGTTCCATCCATGCCTCATTGGCTACCACATGATAAGGTTTTTCAAGCAACGAGCCTCTTTTTCACTTATGTTCCATCCATGCCTCATTGGCTGCCACATGCCGCATGTCGTGCAACAAAGGTGCCTATGTTTTAGATCATCCGATTGTAGGTCTTTTGGTTTAACCCTTTTATTCTTTGTTGCCCATTTTACCCAGATAAGCAAGGGAAACTCGCAATTTGTGGTTTCTACCTAAAATTCGTTACCTAGACAAAATCGAAAATTTTGCTGGATAAGGTTTTTCAAGCAACGAGCCTCTTTTTTACTTACGTTCCATCCATGCCTCATTGGCTACCACATGCCGCGTGTCGTGCAACAAAGTTGCCTATGTGTTAGATCATCCGATTGTAGGTCTTCTGGTTTAACCCTTTTATTCTTTGTTGCCCATTTTACCCAGATAAGCCAGGGAAACTCGCAATTTGTGGTTTCTACCTAAATTTCGGTACCTGGACAAAATCCAAAAATTTTGCTGGATAAGGTTTTTCAAGCAACGAGTCTCTTTTCACTTATGTTCCATCCATGCCTCATTGGCTACCACATGCCGCGTGTCGTGCAACAAAGTTGCCTATGTGTTAGATCATCCGATTGTAGGTCTTCTGGTTTAACCCTTTTATTCTTTGTTGCCCATTTTACCCAGATAAGCCAGGGAAACTCGCAATTTGTGGTTTCTACCTAAATTTCGGTACCTGGACAAAATCCAAAAATTTTGCTGGATAAGGTTTTTCAAGCAACGAGTCTCTTTTCACTTATGTTCCATCCATGCCTCATTGGCTACCACATACCGCGTGTCGTGCAACAAAGGTGCCTATGTTTTAGATCATCCGATTGTAGGTCTTTTGGTTTAACCCTTTTATTCTTTGTTGCCCATTTTACCCAGATAAGCAAGGGAAACTCGCAATTTGTGGTTTCTACCTAAATTTCGGTACCTGGACAAAATCCAAAAATTTTGCTGGATAAGGTTTTTCAAGCAACGAGTCTCTTTTCACTTATGTTCCATCCATGCCTCATTGGCTACCACATGCCGCGTGTCGTGCAACAAAGTTGCCTATGTGTTAGATCATCCGATTGTAGGTCTTCTGGTTTAACCCTTTTATTCTTTGTTGCCCATTTTACCCAGATAAGCAAGGGAAACTCGCAATTTGTGGTTTCTACCTAAATTTCGGTACCTGGACAAAATCCAAAAATTTTGCTGGATAAGGTTTTTCAAGCAACGAGTCTCTTTTCACTTATGTTCCATCCCTGCCTCATTGGCTACCACATACCGCGTGTCGTGCAACAAAGGTGCCTATGTTTTAGATCATCCGATTGTAGGTCTTTTGGTTTAACCCTTTTATTCTTTGTTGCCCATTTTACCCAGATAAGCAAGGTAAACTCGCAATTTGTGGTTTTGACCTAAATTTTGGTACCTGGAAAAAATCGAAAATTTTGCTGGATAAGGTTTTTCAAGCAACGAGCCTCTTTTTCACTTACGTTCCATCCATGCCTCATTGGCTACCACATGATAAGGTTTTTCAAGCAACGAGCCTCTTTTTCACTTATGTTCCATCCATGCCTCATTGGCTACCACATGCCGCGTATCGTGCAACAAAGCTGCCTATGTTTTAGATCATCCGATTGTAGGTCTTTTGGTTTAACCCTTTTATTCTTTGTTGCCCATTTTACCCAGATAAGCAAGGGAAACTCGCAATTTGTGGTTTCTACCTAAATTTCGGTACCTGTACAAAATCGAAAATTTTGCTGGATAAGGTTTTTCAAGCAACGAGCCTCTTTTTTACTTACGTTCCATCCATGCCTCATTGGCTACCACATGCCGCGTGTCGTGCAACAAAGTTGCCTATGTGTTAGATCATCCGATTGTAGGTCTTCTGGTTTAACCCTTTTATTCTTTGTTGCCCATTTTACCCAGATAAGCAAGGGAAACTCACAATTTGTGGTTTCTACCTAAATTTCGGTACCTGGACAAAATCCAAAAATTTTGCTGGATAAGGTTTTTCAAGCAACGAGTCTCTTTTCACTTATGTTCTATCCATACCTCATTGGCTGCCACATGCCGCATATCGTGCAACAAAGCTGCCTATGTTTTAGATCATCCGATTGTAGGTCTTTTGGTTTAACCCTTTTATTCTTTGTTGCCCATTTTACCCAGATAAGCAAGGGAAACTCGCAATTTGTGGTTTCTACCTAAATTTCGGTACCTGTACAAAATCGAAAATTTTGCTGGATAAGGTTTTTCAAGCAACGAGCCTCTTTTTTACTTACGTTCCATCCATGCCTCATTGGCTACCACATGCCGCGTGTCGTGCAACAAAGTTGCCTATGTGTTAGATCATCCGATTGTAGGTCTTCTGGTTTAACCCTTTTATTCTTTGTTGCCCATTTTACCCAGATAAGCAAGGGAAACTCGCAATTTGTGGTTTCTACCTAAATTTCGGTACCTGGACAAAATCCAAAAATTTTGCTGGATAAGGTTTTTCAAGCAACGAGTCTCTTTTCACTTATGTTCCATCCATGCCTCATTGGCTACCACATACCGCGTGTCGTGCAACAAAGGCGCCTATGTTTTAGATCATCCGATTGTAGGTCTTTTGGTTTAACCCTTTTATTCTTTGTTGCCCATTTTACCCAGATAAGCAAGGTAAACTCGCAATTTGTGGTTTTGACCTAAATTTTGGTACCTGGAAAAAATCGAAAATTTTGCTGGATAAGGTTTTTCAAGCAACGAGCCTCTTTTTCACTTACGTTCCATCCATGCCTCATTGGCTACCACATGATAAGGTTTTTCAAGCAACGAGCCTCTTTTTCACTTATGTTCCATCCATGCCTCATTGGCTACCACATGCCGCGTATCGTGCAACAAAGCTGCCTATGTTTTAGATCATCCGATTGTAGGTCTTTTGGTTTAACCCTTTGCCCATTTTACCCAGATAAGCAAGGTAAACTCGCAATTTGTGGTTTTGACCTAAATTTTGGTACCTGGAAAAAATCGAAAATTTTGCTGGATAAGGTTTTTCAAGCAACGAGCCTCTTTTTCACTTACGTTCCATCCATGCCTCATTGGCTACCACATGATAAGGTTTTTCAAGCAACGAGCCTCTTTTTCACTTATGTTCCATCCATGCCTCATTGGCTACCACATGCCGCGTATCGTGCAACAAAGCTGCCTATGTTTTAGATCATCCGATTGTAGGTCTTTTGGTTTAACCCTTTTATTCTTTGTTGCCCATTTTACCCAGATAAGCAAGGGAAACTCGCAATTTGTGGTTTCTACCTAAATTTCGGTACCTGTACAAAATCGAAAATTTTGCTGGATAAGGTTTTTCAAGCAACGAGCCTCTTTTTCACTTATGTTCCATCCATGCCTTATTGGCTACCACATGCCGCTTATCGTGCAACAAAGCTGCCTATGTTTTAGATCATCCGATTGTAGGTCTTTTGGTTTAACCCTTTTATTCTTTGTTTCCCATTTTACCCAGATAAGCAAGGAAAAGTCGCAATTTGTGGTTTCTACCTAAATTTCGGTACCTGGACAAAATCGAAAATTTTGCTGGATAAGGTTTTTCAAGCAACGAGCCTGTTTTTCACTTACGTTCTATCCATGCCTCATTGGCTACCACATGCGGTGTATCGTGCAACAAAGCTGCCTATGTTTTATATCATCCGATTGTAATTCTTTTGGTTTAACCCTTTTATTCTTTGTTGCCCATTTTACCCAGATAAGCAAGGGAGACTCGCAATTTGTGGTTTCTACCTAAAGTTCGGTACCTGGACAAAATCGAAAATTTTGCTGGATAAGGTTTTTCAAGCAACGAGCCTCTTTTTCACTTACGTTCCATCCATGCCTCATTGGCTACCACATGCCGCGTGTCGTGCAACAAAGTTGCCTATGTGTTAGATCATCCGATTGTAGGTCTTCTGGTTTAACCCTTTTATTCTTTGTTGCCCATTTTACCCAGATAAGCAAGGGAAACTCGCAATTTGTGGTTTTTACCTAATTTTTGGTTCCTGGACAAAGTGCCAATTAGAAGTAGAAAGAGATGAGTGAGATCTAGCATCCCTTACCTCATTTAGTTGACAAATTTGCACCATTTCATGAATTTAGTGTGGGATCCAAAGATGGGAGGTCCAACTCTAGAGTTGGTTCACTTACTTAACAAATACTTCATATTGCACCCATCACCGTCCCTTCAAGTAGCACCAAAAGCAATGAAAGGATAACACCAAAGTGCCACCATTTGAGACTAACAAATACTAAATGTGGAGTAGGAAACATTTCCTTACCATGTAACAAAAATTATTCGCTAAAATCAAGAGAAATCCAACTGAGGAACTGTTAAATTAGCGGTTTCATTCCATATGAATGGCAACATGCAGTGTGCATTCAAAAATTTCATATACCACAATTTCGAAACCATCAGCAGTGCACAACGAACTTCATGTGGCCCACAGCTCCGCATGTACGTATGTACGTATGTACGTCTAGGCGCATGATTTTCAATGAATAGGACTATAATGAGGACAATTGGCGATATATTTCGTGCGTGCTCGACAACAGAGAGCCTAGTTTATTCACTAGGCCCCCACACTCGCAGAGAAAGCACACACAATCAGTGGGAATTGAATCCGTATTCTGTGGATCAAGAAATTGCCACCACAATTTGTCAGTGTTGTTGGAAAAGGCTGAAAGGAGCCAATCAAACGGTCTGTCAGTGATTCGCTCCTTTTTGTTATGGTTTCTGTTTGTACATCTGAATAAGAGGAAAAACTGTCGCAAGGATACACGTCTGTATGTTCACCAAAAAAAAAAAAAAAAACGAAAACCAACAAAAACGTATGACGATCTTTAAAGGGAGCCTAGCCAACTATATGTCATTACGGGTGTATTTGTATTTTTTGTTGTATCCTGTGTCCATTAAATTAACAGATGGCTAAGTTCGGTAACCCCATAAGGTCGTCGTGATTATACCCTTAGAGCTCATTCGAAAGGCCAACACCTCACAACGTGCCACTGGGAATACGCGAAGCAACGCCGCAACTATTGACGCGTGTAGAATTCCCAACATTACCATTTTTGATGGTTTTTTTATTTTTTTTTACCAGTACACCGTCATCGGCATTTTACTGTTTTGGAGCTATAAGGCTAAATAAAGTCATGACGCTGAGCACTAGGCATGCCAGTATATCGGAAATTAAATCAAAAACCGTTTTGCCACATGAGAGTCGATCATTATCCCCGGCCGGCCGTGTCTGCATGCATCTCGTGTGGTGTAGGATGGCGATGTGTGCTGGGATTTATCCAGCTCGGTAGTCTGGCAAAGAAATCCCAATCAATTAGTTTATCTTTTCGGTTACACCTTTAATGAGACATCCGTGGCATAAGATCGTGTTTAACGGAAAGAGTGAAGTCGCATATTGATGCCCATATCTGGCGGGGATGGGTTGGAACAGGCATTTGCGATGCGATATGGTGTCTCAATGTCTGGCGATGATCCACTTCATGGTTGTGGTTTCCTATTTTGTGCGCATATATCGCCTTCCGTCCGCATTAGGCAAACTGATGATCTAGTGATGGAAGGTAAACGCGGCAATTGCAATGATAATGATGACATGGTTAGAAGATGGACATGCTGTTTGTTGTTTTTGATTGAGTGGTGTGTTCATTGGGAATAATTATTACCTGTTGAGGATTCTGAATGCCTATGTATCGATTGTTTATCATCGAATCTTTTAAAGTGGATTTTTACAATTCGAAATTGGATTTAGAAGGATATCTACTGAGCGGGTATGCGGATCCTTATTGCGCATTGTTTCCAGAAGAAACAGTTTGGAGAGTTATGTCACAATCATGACAGCCCTTCTAAGTCATTTGATGAATGAATGAATGAATGAATTGAGTCAGGGTCCGGGTATTGTTGTCTGTAAAGATTGTTACCGGGTTACAGTATCTTGTTTCTTAAAAATCTAAAAATCTTTGTTCTTTCTCTAGTATGTTTCTACCACTTCAAGTGTCGCACCTAAATTGAAAAAAATCTGGATACCGAGTCCCAAAACTATTCTATCGATATTCACTTTTGGCAGCCTATTATGACGGTAGGCATAAAAAAAAACTACCAACTCAATGCCTACCATGATGATACAGACTGGGACTACCAACGCAATGAGAACTGAGAACTACGCGAATGGTACGGTTGAGTTGGGTGGTTGTCCCTGCTCATCCGGGATGCACTTAGAAAAAAAGGTCCATTGTGATACCACTATTGAAAAGAACTGGATTACCAGCACCAGAGACCTACATTGAAACTTCCTAAATAGGACAGGAGTCAGGGCAACCAATTTCGGTGTGAACCCATGCCAAAGAGGTATGGTTCGCCGTTTAGTCAGTAAAGCAGGTTGACCCAGTGATAAAGCTTTTTATTTTGCTTTAGTCAAGTCTAGCTAGATGGTTAAGATTTTCGACGAAGTACTCGCCTAGGGTTTTCCTTCTCAATATCGGTAGGGCAGGACAGGTACACAGAAGATGTGATTAGCGGCTCTCTCTCGTCTCTAAAGCTTCTACAGAAATCGTTGAAGGGAGCACCAAGCCTCCCGGCATGTCTATGAAGGCGCCAGCTATCTCTCTTAGATATATTCTATTGACGGAAATAAGTCTGCTGGTTTTCCACAATCCAGTTTTGGTCAGATTTGCTTAGAAGAGAGACGTGCTGATATTGGTCTACCTACTGTTTGTCATTCTAATGGCTGCGGTATCTAATTGGAATTTCATCGATTTGATAGGTGCTACAAATCTCTGTCAGGCAGGTTCCGGTCTGCACCCTCCTTAGCCAGGTCATCCGCTTTGCAATTGCCTGGAATATCCTTGTCACCTGGAACACAGCGCAGGGATACCTTGCACCTGATAGCGATCTCATTAAGAGATTCGCGGCATTGCTTTACCAACTTGGATCGAATTATTGGCGATTCCAAGGCTTTTATCCCAAGCTGACTACCTATGTGGGAAACATTCTATCGAGTTAATCGAAAGCCAGATCGGACTGTTGTGACTTCTGCTTGAAATACACTACAGTGGCAGTCGTGTGGTGATACCACATATCCAGTGCACTGCAGTAAACATCCGCACCTGTTCCAGTCGTTGCCTTGGATCCGTCTTTTGTAAAACTCAGTCGCAGATTCTTTTAAAATTTTTCCTGACCCCAGTTTAGATCCAAGGCTTTCCTACATGAATAGAGTGCAATCGAGGCCTTCCCAGCACGGTCTTGAATATTCAGTTTCCAGCTGAGTTTTATTTTTTTATCGAGAATAACCGCAAAGTATCTGGTGTAATCTGCAAATTGCAATTCAATAGCCTTGAGGTTTGGAGGAGTCATATATGGTATTTTATACCTTCTTGTGAACAATACTAGTTCAGTCTAGGACGAATTAACACCGAGACCAACACTATCCGTCCACTTTCCGAGTTTATGTAGAGCAGGCTTCATCAGGTTTCTAACTGATTGAAAGTTTCTGTCACAGATGTCGCAATGTCGGCAGCATAGGCTATGACACTAAACTTCTCTTTACCCAAGATTAAGAGTATCTCATTCACTACCCTGCGCCATAATAGTGGTGATAATACTCCGCTCTGGGGGGTATCCATGTACACCGACCTTCTGGTTACATAGAACCCCAGCTCAGCATGGATAAGCCTGCTTTTAAGCAAATGGTAAGACTCGGAACCATCCTCACCTGCTACCGCTAGACCAGTTTTTATAAGAACCGAACGTTTTAAACGCCTTAAGAAACAGACAATATGAAACCTGGCACACTAAGAGCGTAAATAGGTAAGGTAGTAACAACTGACTACTCTTCTCCGTACCTTACTATGTAAGATGTGTATTAAGCTTTTACCTGGTATGTGGATATATACATACCATTTTATTCGTAGTTGTAAATATGGAAGGGTCCCAAATGGAAATTATTCAGACTTCCATAGACCACAGTAGTTGTTTTTTTAAGTGGAAATCCTAGCAGTAACAATAGCTGCCCTAGAGCACCCTTGAGACTGCGGTGAGCGCAACGCGACAAGAGGACATAACTTTTTTTGAACGACAACTAGGTGGCAATAAAAAGGAATATCAGTTACAGTATTCAAATCGAAGCTTGTTAAGTGCCGTCGAGAAGAGTTCAAGGAAGATCTTGAGGTAAGACTCTACTAGGTTCATGAAGGCGTACCAGAAAAACAGAAGTCTGACGAATCAGTCAGGACTGAATCAGCTCTAAATTTGGAGAAAGCCTACACAGTATGGTTTCAGGCATTAATGGAGGCTAACAGGGTTACAATGAGTTTGTTTCCCTTAATTCAAGGTCACTTATCAACCCTGGTCTTCGTAGGCTTATGTAGGTTTTAGAATTCTTCTAATCGTACTTTGTTTCCATCTTCTTCTTCTTCTTGGAAAAAGGGCCTTCTCATCCAGCTTGTTTTGTCAGCCTGTCACCATTCTTCTTACGGTCCGCTTCTACAAACTCTAATACCTAAAAGTTTGTCTAACCACATAGTTGGAATCCAAGAGAGACACGATTGTTTGGTACCTGAAAAGTCCTGCCCTAGCCTCCTCAGGGCTTTCCACTCCGTCTATAGGTACCGATACTATTTAATGGTCTGATTGTTGATATAAAATTGGAATAGAATTATTTCTGTAGTAGAACTGATTAATTTTGGTACAAAAATTGTTTTTAGGGATGAAGAATATTAATTCATAAATATGAAAATCTGCTGTACCTACATGTATGAGACAAAAGAGATACTTTTCTTTTTCTTCAATAATGTCTGACTCGGTTTGAAGTACAATAAACCCTCACTTTTTACCGAGCTATCACTATCTTAAAACAATTCGAAATATGTAGCCTCAATGGTGTGGTAATGGTAATTGGTGTGACTAGGGAAAGGAGTATCTGATCGATGCTAAACAAAGGAAGACCCTTACCATGACGAATATCTAAATGAAAAATGTAGGTATAATTCAGAGTAACTGCACGGATTCGTCATGTTGAATTCCCAATCCAAGCTTTCTATACCATATAACTATGTACAGAGACATTCGATATATTCCGTGATGAAAACCTAATTGTAACCCAGGTAATGTTCCGAATCTAACTTTGCCCTCAACTCCAATTTGTAAGAAAAAAAAAAGAAAAAAAAGGATTCCAGATACAGGATATTCCTCATACAATTATCCACACAATTAAACGAATTCAATGTGTGCTTTACTTTTGCGCTTTAGTTTCCATTTTTAAACCGAAAAACAAGCAAAAGTTTAAGCTCCTCAAACTTCCTCATCATCACACAAGTCTCGGTGCCTCAATCCAACATTCATCCACATGCTTGCACTAGTAGGAGCATCGGGCACACATTTCGCATCGCAGTCGAAGGACCAAAAAAACAGAAAAAACACAAAATACAGCATCATATCAGCACATCAGCGCCAGAGAGCAGGAAGAGAGAGAGCCGGCATCATCTGGATCATAGAAGTTAGTAGTCATGGAGTAAACATACAAATTACGGTTGTGTTTGTGTTCGGCCACATACACAACCCCAAAAACCCATGTACGAATGCAATTAAATGTGGGCAAAGATGATAGAGCCTGACAAAGTGAAGGATGCGATGGCTGATGGGCAGGAGGGAGGAGGTGTTGGATGGCGGAGCGGAGCTGTTCTGAGTTCCTACGCTCATCTCCGATTAATTAGTTGGGAAAGTTTTAATTAATTTCGCCCATTAGCCCCTGACAAAACCTCAGTGGTTGTGGAAGGGTGGAGTTTTGTTTGCCCCTTGAGGGCTGCTAACCTTTTCCTTCGGCCCAGCTTCTTGATTTAGTTCTTATTGTGTGCGATTGTTGTACAGTTTTTCTCTTCTCTTTTTTTTTTTTTACAGTTTTTCTTCTTCCTCCTTTTTTGGTTTTTTTTTTTTTTTGTTTTTTCCTTTGGCATCTTTCGTTAAGTCGATTTTTGTTTTTCTTATTGTTTTGTTTTGTCATTCATTTGGTTCATTTTCGTTTTGTTTTAATTTAAATTAAGTGGAATTCTTAAGTGGCAGTAGTAATTGTAGAGGCCTTCAACAAATCAACCCCATAGCTCCCACCCTCCCTCCCTACCGACCGACACAGCCATATAAATTTGTAACTGGCACCATAAAATGTTTTGTCTATGATTGCAATTCATTTATTTTAAAGCAGTGCTACGCGAGGGTAGTTTGGGGGTGTGTTGGTTAGTTGGTCGGTTGGTCGTTGGATGGTTGCTGTACATTTTCGATGGAATGAAGGGCGAAACTAATTATAACGGGAGAAAAGTGGAGGTCATTTATTTGGATTTTGAGCACAATTTCCCTTTTACCTCTTGGGCAAGTGGCAGAATGGCAGAATGGCAGAGTGGATGTGGAAGGGTTAATGAAAAAAATTTGCTGAAAAAGATTATTAGCTTCTGGGGATAATCTTTTGAATCAATTAAAAAAGAAATTGAAATTTACAGACTGAATGAGAGAATGGGTACGGAGTTTTTGGACGGAGATAATGAAGTTTATAATAGATACACAGGAATGATGACTTCACTTGGGGCTTTCAATTTTCTCAGGATTCTAATGGAAGTAAGAGCAATTACTTCAGAGGTGTTTTGTTAGAAGGAAGAAGTTATTCATTTTATTTGTGCCAGTTGCTATACATCTGTAGATGTAATCACCCTGTAAGTACTGCAACCTTTATACTAGAATTGTGTGGAATGGTTAAACTTGTGGCATTGTTTTTCGTCAACACAAAACAGTTAAAATGAGCTTTCTCCAATCGGAGAACCAATTTGGTACCACGATACTCTCTCCGTTTGTCCAAGAATGTTTATTTTCTATTTTGCAGGGTTATTCAAGGTGACTTTCAAAACAAAATACAATAAAAATTTGAACTTTTGAACCTTATGATCCACTGCTGTCCATTGACTGAACCTTGCGATGAACTTGTCTATTAATCATCAGAAGAAGTAGGGGCCATAGTATCCAGCCTTGTTGGACTATGATTTGAATAGCAATTTTTTTTTGAAGCAGTATAACAGGAAACCAGGGTTTTGTCTAGGATTGAGTGAATCGTCAACACTATATGATCCGATTTTGTGTTCGTTCATTCGTCGTTGTTTTTTAATTCTGTCGTAAAAGTCTAGTTGTCTTGGATTCCTGCAACACAACTACATATGTACATAAGTGTATTAAAGTGTATTTCGTAATAGTCTTGGACTAAAGGGTAGTGATGAGAATATATGAGAGCACAAGCGCTCTCAGGCTAGCGTCTCACTATCAACTCCTACTCTACACCTCCACTTAGATGTTTGCTGGGTGCCTAGTACCTAGACTGGAGATTGGGTAACCAAAGCCTTTGGAAAGTTGTTGGTGGTAGCAGACGAGAAAGGGGGTTAAGTGTACCTTTTCATTAAGGCACTTCCTCTTGCTTCAGGCAGCAGCAGACGGGTTCCCTAGATGGAATCAACGGTAGCGTCTATAGTTCCAGTCAGGTTGAACTATCAATGTTATCCCTATACGAGCTACTTCAACATATTTGAATCCTAGGTCTATAGGGATCTCTAAAACTGAGCCATGGTATTGGAAAAAAGTTGGTGGCTGATGAAACCTTAATGGACCAATGGCAGCGATTCTATTCCCGAAGCGGGTTACTGACTTCGGTGCGCTCACGCGTCCACAGAGGACAAGGACGACGCCACCAAGGAATATTTCTACGAGCTCCTCGACAACACGTATGAGCAATGTCCTAAATATGACTTTAAAATCGTGTTAAGCGATTTCAACGGTGTCCTCATCATCAAACGGTCAACCAAATTGATCATATTACGATCGGCGTTAGGTATGCCTCCAGTATTCTGCATCCGAACCTTCCGAGAAGCCAATATCAACTCGGTTCACTAATCGAAATACTGCAATCGAAAGAGATCGCCAGAATCTTCGCTGAACGCGTATCTCTAAATCTCTCAACGACTCGTATACCGTCAGCATCAAGTGCCGAAGACCAGTGGCAACGCTACCAACAAGCCATCAGAAGTGCCGCAACTGATGTGCTGGGTTTCACCCGACCACCATTAAGTAACCCCTGGTTTGATGAATAATGCCGACAAGCACATGCACCTAAACAAGAGGCATATAAAGCGGTGTGGTGCTTTACAGAAGCTCGTAAGCTCTACGGGCAGAAGAGACAGGAAAACATCGGCTTCGCCGAAAGAATAAGAGCACCAGAAGCGCGCAATCGAAGATATTGAGAGACAATACTCCAGGAATAACGTACGGAAGTCTTACCAAAAGGTAAAAAGAACGTGCCAATCCAACAAGACCCGTACAGTCTGTAGATATGAAGAAGGAAACGTCGTAGTAGAGTTCCAGTCAGTGCTAAGAATATGGAAAAACCTCTTCTGCAGACTCTATAAGGGCGACGAACACTAACATCAAGATGTCAAGCAGAATGAACCATTCAATCTAGACGATGATATCCAAAATTTCCGTCCACTTGACCAAAATTAAATAAGGATAGTTGTAGCCAAACTTATATCCAACAAGGCGGCTGAATCTGACGGTCTACCAGCCCAGCTGGAAAGACTTGGTAGACGACATATATAAACAAACTCATTTCCAAGATTTGATCAAATGAGTGTATACCTGTTGAATGGAATCTCAGCACCGTTTGCCCGATCCACAAAAAAGGAGATCCCCTCAATTGCGACAATTACGAGGTATCAGTCTCCTCAGCATCATGTACAAGATCCTATCTGCAATATTGTGTGAACATCTGAAACGCTTTGTCAACAACCTCATTGGTGCCTATCAGTGTGTTTTGAGACCATAAAAGTCCACAATCAATCAAATCTTCACTCTTCAGCAGACCTTGGAAAAAACTCAAGAATTCCATATCGATACCCACCATCTTGTCATCGATTTTAAGGCCGTATATGACAGCATCTATGGAGATGAGCTATACAAAGCCATATTTAGTCTTGGCATCCCAGTCACACTCGTCAGATTGTACAGAATGACGATGGAGAATTCTCTCTGCTCCGTCAAAGTTGGTGTCGATCTCACCGAGACCTTTAATGTCAAAAAAGGATTTAGAGTAAGTGCCGCTCTCTCACGTGACTTCTTTGGTATCATACTTGGGAAAATTGTATGAAACTCACAAGCTAACACCGGAGGCATTTTTTTTTTTTTTATAAAAAACCCTTGCCCATATGGCTGACACTGCGACCTAAGAAGATCTATTGTATCAAAGGGTAATACTAAGCCAAGAGACGTTCCACCTCCCTTATGAAGGATAGTACGTCCTTAGCAGTGGAGTACCTTATCTCTGCTGAAGAACATATTTCTTTGTGGAAAATACGCCTCCTTAACCAATGTAATGCTGGGCATTGACAGAGAATGTGCTCGGAGGATTCGTCATCTTCTAAACAGAACCCACATTCCGTTTCCGGGCACAAATTGATTTCGTTAAAGTGGTAACGCAGGCTACAGTGGCCTGTGAGAAAGCTCACCAGCTTCCTAATACTTTCCCAGTTGACACCACAGTAAGGTTCAGGTCCTATGAACGCAGATTCTGAGCCAGCCCTAGCTAGTTCATCTGCAATTTCGTTGCCTGCAATTCCTTGATGACCAGGGACCCAACCAAGTTACACCCTGTTGTGTCTGGCAAGAGATTGTAGTGCATCGTAGCAGCATTTAACTGATAAAGAGTCCATTAAGTTGAACGACAGCGCTTTAAGCGCTGTCTGGCTATCTGAAAAGATATATATCCTAGCGCCCTTAATACCTGTATCCAGGTTTATCTTAGCGCAGATCTCAATGGCATGGAGTTCAGCCTGCAAAACCATGGGACACATTCCCATAGGTATTGAGACCTTGGTGTTGGGTCCAAAGACACCAGCACCAACACCGGAGGCATAGTCTTTCAAAAGTCTGTGCAACTGCTAGCATACGTCGACGATATTGATATAATTGGTAGAACTCAGCGGGCTGTCACTGGTGCATTCGGTGGTATTGAAACAGAAGCTGCCAAAATGAGTTTAGCGGTAAACGAGGGCAAAACCAAGTATATGCTGTCAACAAGAAGGGACACTTAACATCGACGAATTGGACAGAACGTCAGAATCGACAGCTATAACTTTAAGGTAGTAAAGAACTTTGTCTACTTCGGCTCTACTATAAACTCTGACAACAACATCACATCAGAAATCAAACGAAGAGTTACACTTGCCAATCGCTGTTTCTTTGGGCTGAGAAGTCATTTGAGTAGTAGAGCCTTATCCCAAAGAACTAAGCAGACTCTGTGTAAGACCTTGATCAGTCCTGCTTTATGGCACTGAAGATTGGATTTTATCTAAAGTGGATGAAGATGTTCTTAGTCGCTTCGAGAGAAAGATTCTTCGTTAAATGTTTGGTCCCATGGGCTTTGAAGGAGGACATCGACATCGACATCGACATCGACATCGACATCGACATCGACATCGACATCGACATCGACATCGACATCGACATCGACCTAGTCAAAATATTGCGCATCAGTCGTTTGAGATGGGTAGGACATAATTTTTTACGATCCTACAAAACTTCTAAAAAAAATTCTAAACTTTTCCTATCTTTCGTGCATCTATTGTCGTGCCTCATACATTTATGATTAAAAGTCATCACTAAATCTCTGTGATACAATGGCTTCAAACTCTTATCGTCTTTTCCAGGTGGGGCTGTCACACCAAGCTGAGGAATGCCCTATGCTACTTCCATATTTTGGGCATTTGGTAATGCTCGAAACTATATCCACATCTGACATTTACATATGAATGTACGAGTATGTATCCTAAGAGGCATCTTAATCCATTATAATAATCTATACTTCATTTCTAGTTTCATTAGATAACTAAATACCAATACTCACGTTTCAATTCAGCCACGTGTTAACATACCATAACGTGTGTATAAATCCCAATATTTCTAAGTAGATGAGTATACGTACATATGTATGTACAACTTCTCCAATCTCACTTTACAACGGAAGCCTCTGAGAGAAACAATTTGACGCTATTCATATCATCAGAACTTCACCATTTATTAAAATAATTACACTGCACTAATTGGAATCGAGTATCTGTTCTCGGTTGTCCTCATCCGATACGGATTCCACATACACATCTACATTTACCGCCCCCCAAAACTCTAACCCAACCATTGTATGGGATTAAAACCAAGTGAAAGGATAGTCAGCGGAGGGGACGGGGCAAAGCAGAGAAAGACAGGATGCCAGACCAACCATTAAACCGAATTGTGCTAATGAAATTAAAATAGTATGAAATTTCATGTCTATTTATTTAGTTTAACAATCCCGTTAACAGGACGCTTATTCTATCCATAATTCATAATAATTACGAAATTCATGTCATTCATTAAAATTCCCTATCCTTTCTTATTTCGGTCGTATTGCCCTCCCACCATCTCAAACGAGTGACGACGACAACGACGACGACGACGACGTATTCTATTCTGCTGTTCTATACGTTTTCGTTTTTTTTTTTTCTCAGTGAGAGGAAGAGTCTAAAACAAGAACCCACAAACGTCCATTCCACAAAAACCAACTCCCGAGTCGACGATGAAGGTGGAACAATTAATCCCTGTTCATATATATTTACACAATCCCTCTGTACGGCTCCCACCCCCACCTTTTAGGAAACCAATTTAGAAAGGTTCTATCGTTTCCGAAACTGAACTGACACAACACACACATACACAAACTTTCCTTAGCTTTTACCAGAAACTGAAAGACACAAGGACGAGCCCAAGGTACCCCGGTTATGGCATAGATACACTCTCTAACACACACACACACCGACACAAAATAATGTATTATGATAAATTTCTCGACAATAAATTACTTGCTGCCCACAATCTCCAAACCACCTTTTAATTAGAGTGAAATCTTGTTGGAGATAATGAACTTAAATCCTCGCCCAACCCCTTTTTGTATAGTTGTTGGTCCTGGTAGTCTTCGTCACTAACTTTTTCTCCTCTCGATCCGGAGCGTGTGACTTGTGGATGCGTTGGGTTGGGGATGCTGCTGCTACCACTGCCGCCAGTGTTATTGTCATTGGTGAGGATGGTCGGGGTAGTGTGTAGTACTCTGGTGGTGAAGCTTTCGATACTCAGCGTGTTTCGCAAAGAAACATTAGCTGATGGGAAAGGTATTTGAGTAATATTGGAAGTGGTACTGGCACCACTGACTGTGAGAAGTTTCTGATGGGCATCTTAGAATCTTGCTTGTGGTAGGTTCTAATGGATCTATAGATTGGTGTAAACATTTTATTAGAAAAAAGGTTTGTGTATGCTTCAAATGTAGAAAGGAGTAGAGTAGTGAAAATGTAATTCAGATAAATACATAACAAAATGCAGTATCGAACAACTATCGAGATATTGCACATATGTAGTGCATTGCTGTGAAAAAAATGTCTATTGTAGTCTCAGTTTAAGTTATGTAGAGTAGGGTTATGAGGTTAGCATTAGATTAGATTAGATTAACATATGAGGCGGGATCTAGTCACCATATCACTGCGGACACAGATGATTTCCTCTAATTAGAGCTCACTTATGATACCCGAGTTAGTAATGAATCCTAGAATATCTTTCAGTGGGCTAGCAGATATGTATGTCCTCTGCTTCTAGGTAGAATCTCCCTAAGTGACGATGACGTGTTCTGATTAGACAGTTACAGTGACACAGAATGTGTTCTCTTGATTCTTCGTCCTCGTTGCACATTCTGCAAGTGTTGCCTTGAGTTATTCCCATAGTCATAAGGTGTTTTTTTTTGACTTTACAGTGTCCAGTAAGGAATCCTGTGATTATACGAATCTGGCTTCTAGTCAGACCTACAAGTTGTTTCGTTCTTGTAAGGGAAATGTTTGGCATGAAGATTTTGGCTTGTCTGTTACCTTCAGTTTTCGTCCAGTAATGGTTAGCTTTATTTTGCAGCCAATTTTTAATGCAATGTTTCGCAGTGTTTATGGGTAGTCCACAGAATGGTCTTGGCATCATGAAGGTTGATGCCGATCCTTTTCTGGCTAGTAAATCTGCCATTTCATTGCCTGTATGTCCACTGTGTCCTGGCACCCAAATGAGATGAACTGTGTTTGTGCTGGCTAATGACATAAGTAGTTGAAGGCAGTTCCATACTAGTTTAGATCCGTTAGGGTGATTCCAAGTAGTTCATCTTTGCTTAATTCTGCGGCAATGTCTGGATGGACTAGCTTGGATCTGTTGTCATTTTCAGATATGAGCATAAAGGCGTTAGTCAAAGCTTCTCTCTGTATCTGAAGATGTAAGGGTGGGAGATTAAGGTTAACTGCCAGCGCTGCAGTAGAGGTTGTTCTCATAGCGCCCGTAGTGCATGCACAAGCTAGTCTTTGAAGTTTATTGAGCCTGTCTTGTGTAGACCTCTGCTTCGTTTTTTGCCACCATACCGGTGCTGCATAAGTGACGATGGGTCCAGTTATGGCTGTGTAAAGCCACAACATAATTTTGGGGTTGATACCTCAGCTCTTACCTATTAGACTTCTGCTGGTCCATAAGGAGATCCTGGCTTTATATGAGTCAAATGAATTTATGGCCCATTTTATTTTCCCTTCCTGAAAGATTTCTCTTGATCTCTTCCAGTGCTCTCTGGTTGGTCTATTGATCCTTCTCTGGAAAGGATTATGAGGAGAGATAGGTGTTATGGTTGAGTTTGGGAAATGGGTTTCGGCTACGAGCTGTAGCGTCTGTAGACCGTTTTCCACGTAGGTCCCATTAGGTTTTTTCATTAGTGTGCTATTTTGATAGAATTCTGTGGATACGAGCGCTACGAATATCAGAAAGATCTTGGCAGAATTTTTTCCATGATTCTCTTTTAGCTCTTCTAATTTCTCGGTTGTACTTGGTGAGTGGTTCAAGGTACATAGCCCATTCTCCATCACGCTTTGCCTTGTTAAAAAGCTTCCTTGTGAATGATCTTAGTTTGGCGAGTTTATTATGAGGTTAGCATAAGACACTCGATACAAAAATCGGCCATTCGCGATCTTTAGAGAACCTCCACGGAAGAAAACCCAAAGAAGTTTACTTATTGACTTGATATCTTTGCAGAATTTTAATATACCAATAGTTTGGTTCAAGTTCCCAACCTTTTCTAGGTCTACTTCATTCAATGCCTTGAGATTCACAAAGTAGATGTGTAATATTCTTTGAGAAGTGTAGGTCATTATAGTATGTGCATGCGTTGAGGAGGTTTTCCCCAAGACATAAGCTCAAAAAAAAATTCCCAAACCCAAAATCCCCAAAGAGAGAATCTTTAGGGCTAAAATCCTCGATCGAATATCCCCAAAAGAAGGACGTTCAAATAGTGAATCATTCGATTAAATCGCGGCCTTATGACACTTTATGTCACTTATATCCATAAACAGTGGAATCTGTATGCAACTCCCCTGCTTGTGATCACTGTTGAATTTGGGACAGCTGCGAGGTTGGGTGTATGCAAAGTTTCTTTAAATTCTGAGATTATGTCACTTCACATTATGTCACGGCACCACATGGACTGTAGGGATTTGGGGATTTGGAGATGTCATGGAGATTTTGCCAAAAAAGTTGGTTTCGTTGGAGATTTTGTCGAAAAATATTTTCCCTCTGGGGATAAAAGCCAGTTGGATTTAATTTTTTGGAGATTTTGTCCCATGGAGATTTTTTTTTTTTGGGTATTTCGTACGCTTCACTGCATACATCTGTATTCGATAACCCTGATCTTATAGAGTGCTTACTCCGAAGGCAATGGCCAGAGAATATCCCTATCACTTTTCTTATCCGTTAGATATTTTCCGACCTACAACCTTTGCTCTCTTGGACCATCTTAGGTCAGTCAACTAGATAGCAGAACAATTCAAAATCCACCTTAATTCGACGCCGCGCCATAGGGATATTCCAGGAAATTGGACGCCCAACGAACTCGCCAGGCATGGGACAACTCTGTTGATTCTACCGGAGAAGTACCTAGAGTCTCAACATACCTCTCGCTACTTGAAAACTCTTAAACAAACAAAATGCGATAAATGTTACTAACCGTAAGTGGTGGACTGGACCACGTGCTCTTTCACGAAACAGATCTGGCCCAAGCTGGATCCCAAGAGGTCCCAAGCGTGGAAATTTGAGTCAGAAACAGAAAAATGCAATCCGCCATACCGAGAATACAGCGGATAAAGCAGCGTGAAAGTGAGAAATTCGTAGATTCCGATCGATCTCAAGAATTGGGCATCTCTGTGACCAGTTTGTGGCGAATCTCGTGCAAGGCCTGGATAAGATATATATACGTAAAATCGTTCGTCCTATATATGCAAAATCGATTTTACCGGTGAAGTCCAATTCTGGCTCAACGTCTCTATAAAAAGTTACCGCTAAATTGACTGTTTGGTGTAGGTTTCATGATGGAGGGGTCAGTGGTCCATACTTCTTCTTCAACGATGCTGGCAACAGAGTCACAGTAAATGGAGATCACTACAGGATCATGATAACTGACAATTTTCCAATTGTTTGGAATTATTTCGAAGAGGGTGACTTGAGGTAGATGTGGTTTCAACAAGACGGTACCACATGCCACACAGTTGGCCAAAAAAATCGACTTTGAAGTCGAAGTTCGGTGATCGTGTTACCTCCAGAAGTGCATCAGTCAAATGGTCAACTTTTTCCTTTGGATCAATGTCAAGTCTATGGTATATTCCAATATGCTAAAGATTTTAGACAACCTTTGGACCAACGTCAAATATCAAATTTCTGGCACATCGCCCGATTTATGAGAATTGGTTCAGGACATTCACTCATCCAGGTGTTTACGTAGAGGACATACATTTGTAATGGTACTTTAACCCAAAATGTTCCATACTGGGGCTTTGAAAAGATTGTTCCTAGCTTATCCGTCGGTTGCTTGCAGTGAATATGTGAGTCACTTCTGCACCAAAACTTCAAAGAACGGCCTGTCTTGATTGTACGGGAGAGTTTCCAAACATGATCTGAGTCGCAGGTTACACTGGGATCTCGGGTAATTAGGGACCTTTGCTCAACGGTTGGTTTGTCAGTGTCCCAAAGTGTGTTCATAGTGCATTTGTCAATGATCAAAGCGAGTCGTTATAGACCAGATACCTTCCGAAATACTTTTCAGTCCTTAGTATACTATTGCTTCGCTGTTGTTGCTATCAGTTTCGTCAGTAATTTTCAGCTTAGTAGTGGCTCGCTTAAAATATCGACAACCTTCCTAGAGTGTAGTTTCCTTGGTGATTCTTGTAGTGCTTCTGCAAATGCTGCAAGTTTTAACAAGCGTGCATTTTCCGATTCAGACTAGTATATACCAGGCCCCACTCCTTTTTTTTCGATTCGTCCGTGAAGATCGAAATTCTATTCTATGGCCGTTCTATTTGCCCAATCTCCCTTTATCCACTCTTTATGTCAAGCCATTGGAACCAACCGTTGCACTATGCAACTGTGCAGGTAGGGCGTTGGATCGAACACTACGCATAACCCTACGCAATAACCGTGAGTGGTGAGTGCTTCCAAAGGACGAAACGAACTATCGTACTATTATACACATATTATTTTCGTATACCATTAAGTTTCACATAATTCCTCTCAAATCATTTGTCCTAATGCACACTCATACAGTACATACACTCTGACCTGATAACTAAGCCAGTGAGTCAGGTAAATGCAAACTATGTCATAGTAGGAAATTCCCATGGAATTAAGAAGAAAATCCAAGAACACCATGAACGCTCCCAGTCGAACATAGCTAAGGAATTTCAATATTGGTAAAGAGTCTCATTATCTCTAGACTTTCATCGCCCCTTGGCCGGGAGAGCTGTTTAACACGTCGTCGTTGTCGTCGTCGTCGTCGCTGCTGCTGGCATCATCATCTTCTTCATCGATAATCGTTTGAAACACCATACCCTTCGTTTTCAGGATTCGAAACGAAAAAGATCTGGAAACAGATAGACAGACAAGTTGTCTATGTAGGATGCACTGCAGAGTGTATGTATATCCACACAAACTCTTCGTTCTTATGATTGCCGATACTAGTTTAGTATACGAGTATGAACTCTATTTGGTTGGGTTAATGAGATTTTGTACCAGTTGGTTTGGTGGTGAGGTTGTTTTTATTTTTTTTTTATTTTTTATTGCTTGTGTGGGTACAGGATACAAGGTGGAAGGAAAAGTTGGTAAGACCTGAGAGTAAAATTTTACGTAATGACACTCATGACTTTAATTAATTATTGGGTCTTGTTTTTGCCCTGGCCGCACATCACCATTGAGCTGAGAAATGACTGCAATTAATAGAGAGAAGAGAAAGTGTTATTTATTTGCTGCTGTAACAAATTGGAGTCTAATTGCACAAAGAAGTTATTTATGTTTGTGTGTGTACCTAGACGTGATGTTAAGTTATTTTAATGTCCATTACATGGGTATAGATACTTTCCACTGCTCTGAAACACATAAAGTCTGGTAAAGTCTTCTTGTTTGGTATAAATAGCATCCAAAACCGCTGTCATAATGACCAGGTCTTCAAGCATCAAATAGACAACCTTTTGAGGTGAAGAATTCAAACAAGTGCCCATTAATAGGAAATATTCATAGAACATATCAAACTGTATAAAACTAGTCTTGTATAATGTCTGTGTCTGTAACGTACTTGATAATCTTTTAACCTTATACCCCCTAGATTTCCTGGGCAAGCTGGTTCAGCTGTTGCACCTTTATCCCTTCAAAAAAGATTTGGAAAGTACACTTCTACACGGACGGGCGGTTGCAAGATCGCCGCAAGAGTGTTATTGTTGATTACTTCATGTAACCCCTTTTGGACCATAAGATGTTACTAAGATTTGCAATATGCCATCGTGTGCTCCAAATCATTCCCAGAAACCTTTCTTTCTCACCAATTGCGTAGGGCCCACTCTTCTTCGAGTTTGAGTTTGTGGATTCCATTGTATAGCATATTTTGCAACGTAACTTTCTTCGCGCAATAAGGTGTGACCAACATACAAATATCGTCTGCCACTTCCTTCGTCTTATTGTGGTGTTGATACGTTCCTGACTCGTTGTCTTTAAAAGCAGCTCGTTACGATTTGATACAGTTCGGCCAGAATGGTGCCCAGACATCAATTTACAAAGGCTTGCAGCTTATGAGTGACAGCAATAGTCACTTTCCACGTACTTACTTACTTAGGTGGCACTACAGTTCGGAGCGAACCTGGGCCTCAACTTACAAGCCTCTCCAGTTAGCCCGTTCCTTAGCTAATTGCCTTTAGTTGCGCAATCCAAATCGGTTGATGTCCCCTTCTACTTGTGCGCGCCACCTAAGCCGAGGTCTTCCTCTACTGCATTCTCCATCCGAGTTCGCTCACCTGTCGAAAGCTCAAGACTTCTTGCCTAAGTCTGCCGCGTATTACGAATCCACATCCGAATAAGAGCTTCTTCTGCTCTCTATAGCAATCACCAGAGTATAAGTCACAGTTTTTCATCCTCCTTTTGCTCGGTCCATCCTATCGCACTTTGTGTATAGCGGTGGTGTCTGCAGTATACCATTCTAGGGGCTTCTGCTAATTGTTCGACTGAACGTGGCTGAACATTGCAAGTGCAGATCCGAAGGTCGTTGTCCTTGTTTCGTTTTCTGGAATCGTCAACTATAGGGTCACCCTTACCCGATGCTTGTAGTACTCAATTTCCAGTCGAAGTACTAGGTACAGTTCCTCCTAATATAAACCGGATTATGGCAAGAAGATACGCTATAATGAGGCTTCTTCAATCTCGTGCTGGAAGAGATAGTGCATAGGGGAGGTGTTAACATGGAAAGCACCATTTTCAACACATCTATCCAGCTCCTGGGATACGCAGACGACATCGACCTCGAACTCTATGAGCTATATCAAGATGTGGATGTAGTCCAAATATTCGAAACATTCGACTACACTGGCTTGGCCACATCGAGCGAATGGACAATAATGCACAAGCAAAGATGATCTTGGAATTACTACCCACAGGTTCGAGACAACAAGGAGGACCGAACTTCAGTTTTAAGCATTAAGCTACCACGGATGCCAGGTCGCTTAGGGGTGTGGAAGGTAAGTAAGCAAGTGAATAAGGAAATCGGTTAAAGCCTCTTTAATTGGTTTCTCTTGAAACGATCCAGGGTACCCTCATCTACCGTTGATATACATATGTTGTCACGGTATCTCGTCCTAAATTGTAGGATTTTCGTATACTCAGTAACTGGAAGCAACACAAGAGGTATTTCTTAGCAGGACATCTCCTGCTATACTTGGCTACACCGAACCGGGTGTAACGTCAACAATTAACAGTTAAGAATCTGTATTGGTTTATAAATACCAATTTCCCAGTAATCACAGCAAGGAACTTCTTTAATCAAAGCTCACTCAGATTTTTCAAAGGAAATTGTAAATGAATGAAACACTTGGCAACTAGCTCAAGGAACATTCAAAGTACCAAGTCTGTATCAAAATTGGCAACGCACGTTCGAGATATTGATCGGTTGTAACCATTCCTTTAATGTTCTGATGTTCCAAGCTGATGATAACCAAATTTTGAAACCTTACGATGAACACGTCTTCCAATTCTGTTTCGAAAATCATCATAAATCCAAAAAAGTATCTAACCACAGAAAGTAATGAACGCCAAGGACAATTTCAAACGAAAAAAAAAAATCCTTAAATTCAACCTCACCACATAAAAGCAATAATTATCCTTTCTTCGTATTCAAATCATGCAACTCAATGTCAGAGAACCTAAAACAACACAATTAAGCGCACCTTCCCGATCCAATCAATCGTTCAGTTGACAAATCTGATTGAGTGCCTGCGAAATCCTTGATTTCTGGAGAAATGGAAGCCAAAAGTACGAAAAAGAAAAAAAATAGCAAAAAAAAGAAAAAAAAAAAACCCGAGAAACAAGAACACAAACTAAGGATCCAAGCCGCACACCTAGACACTATCCGAAGTACTCCATGCTGCCAGCACTCAAGGAGCAAACCAAGCATACGGCTCGTTAACCATCTTCTGTGTGGCTAATCATTTGTCGCAAATGCGATTAGAACGGCGTTTGTTGGCTTCCCACAACCTCACTTAATGCGGCAGTCACAGTCATTTATTAGAGAGCGCGACTGGGGGTGGTGGTTTACACACAACCCCACCCTCAACGACAATCAGTTATTTAACCACCGAGGGAGAGATCTAAGGACTCAATGTCTTCGTTTTGCTTTGCAACAAAACACCAACCTACCCACCCCACCCCAATCCCAACACCAGACACCATAACCTCAGAGAGCCTCCCACATCAAGGTCGATTGCTATTTTCTTAGTTCTTGGGTGGAGTTTATTTTTTTTTTTTTTGTTGGCTTTGCTTTTCCCATGTCTTCCTTGTTTTTTAACATTTTTGTAAGATTATGTGTGTATGTGTGTGTGTTGTGAAAGAGAGTGAGAGAGGTCTTGTTTTTTTTTTGCTCCTATTACCACCGATGAATGTCTGTCGTCGTCGCACTGACAAGCAAAAGGAACAGCAGACGCCTGACTGCCTTTCGAAGTCCCCGCAAATTTTTAACGTGCTGAGATTAAGTTCTATGTTTTCCCATCTCTCCGCACACTGCTGTTAAGTTAAACACTATGGCTGTGGGTTAAGGGTGTGAGAATATTCGCCCACGACAAAGCCATTAAAGTACAGTGGGGTCTAATAGGCATTGCAGTGGTTGGAATGGAATTTTATCTATAGTCTCCACATATCGAAGAGTGAGATTAAAAGACTATTGGATCTATAGGTACTTATTTTTCTGTGGTAAGGTAAGGTAAAAAATAAAAAAAAAATGCAAACAGGATGTCCCAAATGCTCGTTTGTCGTTTTGTTCTCGTGTCTAATAAGATTTTGATTTTGGTAGATCTCACAACATCCCAATAAGCAGCACTAATGTTGCCTAGCTGTAGATAGGAGGATTTCTCTCTAGACCGCCCAATACAAGAATTGACAGATGTCAGAGCAAACCGTGAACGACATATTTATCATGTCAAGAGGTAAATTTGAGGAAGCACTTTTCGAAATCATTTAAAGAGGATTAAGAGTCAGACGGAAATAGTTTTCAACTACAGGACTTGTAGCATAACTAAAACTACAGTGGTACCTTTTGCTAAAAAAGAGGCAGCTCCATATATGCAGTTAACAAATGAAGAAAGGATGAGTGTCACTTCGAAAAAGGATGTCATTTACCTAGATACATAAAGGGTATTTTTTTTAAGCCGGTACTAACTTCAGACAGTTATACCCGTCCAACCAATTGTCAGATTGCAATTGTCTTTGCAATTGTATCATGACAGAAACGCTTCAATAATGTTGCCAAATTTTTGAAATCTGGTTCCAAAATTATGGTTCTGTGCGCCAAATTTATACAGCATTTGTACCATAATTACACTTGACATAATCGACCATCTGAGATACCTAATTTTTAGGAAGATGCATTGGCACCGAGACGTATAAGATGAGTGCGTACTGAAGAGAATATTGCTTCCGCTCAGGAGAGTGTTTGAAGAAGATCCAAATTTATCGATTTGCCGTCGTTTACAACAGTTTGGTTTTTGTCCGTCCACTTTATGGGAAATTTTAGGCAAAGATCTTGGTTTGAAGACTTACAAGATCCAGCTCGTGTGAGGATTGAACCCGAATGACCATCGTTTGGGCCTAAAATCAACTGGCATTGGATCTGTTGTTTTGTCCAAAAATTGTGTTCAGCAATGAGGTTCATTTTTTGGCGTAGTGGGTATGTCAGCAAGAAAAGATATAAAAAATGCACAGTTTGGTGCGATCTGTAGGCTGGTGTAGTCATCGGACTATATGTTAGCAAAAATAAGGCTAGTCAGCTTGTTATGGTTAACGGTATTCGCTATAGAGTCAGGATTAATGACTTCTCTGTTCCCTGATTGATTTGCATAATTGTGGAAGGGAAGTGGTTTCGGCAGAATCGACAGAGACGGCACTCCACGAAGTTGTGCCAACGATAGATAAGACAATTCACTACAAACAATATACCTTAGCTACCTTCCTAGACGTTGAAGGTGCATTCAATAACGCCAGCACTGAATCGATTCAGGTAGCTCTGATCCAACTGGGTGTGGATGATTTTATTATCAATTGTATATTGACTATACAAAATGACCAGAACCACCATATCTGACCTCAGAGTGGGGTCATATGTCCTCTTCTTTCGCTTATGGTAATCAACAAAATCGTGTGTAGGCTAGACACAGGATTTTGGCTAGACACAGGAGTTTGGCTAGACACAGGATTTTGGTGATTACCATAAGACAAAGAAAAGGAGAAGGAGTCAAGGTTGTCGCGTATGCGGATGATCTGGTAATACTGGTATCAGGGATGTTTCCGTTCAGTAATCAGTGAGATTATAGAAGGTGCCTTGAACAAGATTAGCAAATGGGCCACTGGTTGTGGATTCAGCGTCAACTCAAGCAAAACTGAACTAATGCTCTTTACCTTAAAAACTAAATTACCGACCTTTATGCTTCCACGCTAAACAACCGACTACTCTCCTTATCATCCAGTGCATAGTACCTGGGTGAGGTATTTGATCCAAAACTTGGAAGCTTGTGTGGCCTTCTATGCTTGCAGTAAAACCTTCGGTAAGAGGTGGGATCTTCGTCCGAAGATAGTCATATGGATGTACACAGCTGTGGTGCGTCCTATTCTTCCCTATTGATTGCTAGTCTGATGGCCTGCATTAAGGAAAGAATACAACATCAAACTTATCAACAAAGTGCAAAGAACTGCGGCTCTAGGAGCAACGAGGGCCATGAGAACAAGTCCAACTAGGCCTTAAACGTAATATTGCACCTTCTACCACTCGTCCTTCATGTTTTGTTTCTATTTTCATGCAGTGCGGTCAGATTAAGAGAAACAGGATGCTGGTGTACCAAACCTTATGATCACAACAGCATCCTGAATCTGTTACCAAAAAACAAAATCTAACCGACCAGAGTGAAGTTCTGAAACGACGTCCTGATTCCCAACCAGGGCGGAGTGGAAATCAAACCACCTGCTGCGACGGTGCTAAAATGGACTGTGTGGCAGGCGCAGTGATATTCTCTGATTACCTCAATATTTTCAAGTCTTACCGGCTTCCCGACTGGTGCAGCGTCTTCCAGGCGGAAGTTTATGCTGTACGCGAGTCTTGCCGTCTACTCAAGCAAACCACCACACCCCTTAACATCATAGCCATCCTCAATCCTCATTGACAGCCAGGCCGCTATCTAGCTATTATATCTGCCACCACATCTTCGAAGCTTGTAGAACAGTACAAAGAGGAACTTGTCTCGCTTGGTCATCGGTTCAGGATTAGTCTTCTTTGGGTGCCGGGACACAGTATCATTTAGGGAAATGAGCGAGCTGATGGACTAGCAAGGCGGGGATCTGACCTTGGCGGAGGCGGTGAACGTCCCGCTGATGGCCCTTAATGTAGAATTTTTGTGCACTTTCTATTAAAAGCTGACGGCAGATGGCAGGAGGTGAGGAACTGTGTCATATTCAGTCAGATGTGGCCCAAATATCAGTCTAATTATGTTTCGGCGCGGCTTGCTGATACAACAACTTCTACCTACATACTTTCAGCAGGATGGCGCTAGGTGCTATACAGCAAACGAAACAATTATTGACTTATTGACGGAATCATTAGATGAACGTTGGTCTGTAAATTGGCCACCAAGATCTTGTGATTTGACGCCTCTTGGTTATTTTCTTTGGGGATACGTAAAGTACGTAAAGTACGCTGACAAACCAACAACAATCGATGCATTGGAAGCCAACATTATTCGTGTGATGTCCTCAATAAGTGGCCAAAAGTGCTTGAAAACGTGGTCGAAAACTGAAAGTTAGGTACCTACCAGAAGTGTAGTCGTCAATGCCAGATGTAAAGTTTTTACCAGATGTGAAGTAAACCGAGGGATTGAATATTTTTTATAAAAAATGCCTCATTGAGGGATAATTGTAAAAAAGTGGACACTTATGTAGTTCCACAACGGAAGTGTTTCATATGAAGGGTCATGTGATCAATTGCTTTGGAGTACTCTACACGTGTCTGCTATGCGATTTTTTTTCCCGATAGTGAGTTCGCATTAAAGCCATTAGACAAGTTGAAATAAGTAATTTTTTACTAGTAGTAGGACAACCAGTCTACCACTAGCGTATGAATGCTGAGCATTGTTTACAAACCTAAACCACTTATGCGCACTGTTGGCCCCACTGTTACTTGTTAGCGCTAATCAAACTCAGGTGATACACAAGTACATTGTGCCTTTTGTTCATTCTTTGATTACCTCGCCCGAGTGCTTGTACTCTGTATTGCCATCGGAACGTCATCCCGACTGAGTTCATCAAAAGCCAAGTGGTTTGGAATTATTCCTGTAAATATGATAATTTTTTTTTTTAGCATTTTCTGGTTGTTATGTATTCAGTACCATGTCTCTCTTGGTCTTGATCCACAGCGGCGAGGATGACGTCGAATCAATGCTTTGTTGCCGCCATTTGATGGTATGTATGTACGTGTGTAGGTATGTTTGTCCACACAGATGGGAGTTATTTACAGTGAAAAGGTGTTTTCATAATTTTTTTTTTTTTTTTCATCAAGTAGTCGGCGCAAAAATGGCCACAGGAATTGAAAACGTGACACGAACTTGAGCTCTTGTAGCTTCCTACAACAGTTCTGTCACTTTGGAGTTTATTACTAGCACAACAAAGTGTACATACATATGTATTCGTTATTCAGATGTACTTATTAATTTTTAATCCTATTTAAGTGATTAGGTGATTTGTACCACGGGAAATGATGCTAATGCTATGCATGTGTGTTTGCAGGCGACGCACGTGCTTGCACATCCATGCATTATCTTCCTAATGGGGAGACATAATGGAATTCTTCTATTTTTGTGGAATGTTGTCTTTGTTTTAGCTGACGTACACGTGTTGGGATATTAACGAGTTTGCTGTTAAGGATGTCAGATGATAAAAGGAGAAAAATGCTATTTCGGTGTTTTTTTTTGGAAGAAGGTAGTGCGACGAGTTCTTAAAGCTGAATAGATACTATTTCTAAGTGATTTTTTCTGGTTCCTTTAACTGTTAGGTTCGAAACAACTTGTTGTTTCTTCTTAATTCAAAGTCAGTTCAATATATGTATGTACCTATTCTTAATCAAACTTACCTACGTCAGTGACAAAGTATGGAAGACGCGTATTAAATATGTTAATGTGGACCCAGTTTCCACATTGGTTCGTTGATTCACCCTATGTATCTTACAAATACCTATATGTATGTATGTAGGTATAGAGTTGGAGGAGCAAACTGGAGAAGAAGCTGGAGACATAATAAACTCTTTAAGATAACGTGGCGATTAATTCAGTCGCTCCGTACATGGGAGAGGGAAGGATAGGGTAGTCCTTATCTTCCTCCAAAAGGGGCTAAGGAATCCTGCTTGGGGCTAAACACCTCTTAACGACGTAGTTCACACCATCGAAGGTGCCCTCAAGTACAAAGAAGCGATTATGCGATGCGTCTTCCTGAATATAAAGAGAGACATCAAGTTTAGGAGTATTATGAAAGCCCTCTCCAGGTATAGCAAGAGGAAGGTAATAAATAATTTCAATGAACACATGCTATCCAACCTGATTACAACAGCTGATCTTGGTAGTATAAGTAGGAAAGGCGGAAACGTGGGATTTGAAACAGAATCAAGTCTACTGAATTTACACTTGCATCGATAGGTCTATCCTATTCTATGGAGTCTTTGTATAGTGGCGGATAGTAGAGAGGAAATACCGCCTGTCCCTACTATCGAATATCCAATGTATGGCACTACCAGATCTTAATCCAGTACAGTCAGCCATGGAGACAATCTGAAAATTCCACCGTATATGACAAGATGTGAGAAGATCTGCCGGATAGGGTGCACTTAGAGTCAAGAACGGAACGGATAGATGGAATACGAGACTATCCGGAAGGAAGAAGATGTGATCTTTTCAGTGAAGAATACCATTTCAAGCAGCAGAGGCACTGTCGATCCAAACGAGGATCGAATAGAGATGTACACGGATGGATAACACATTGATGGAGACTGGGGACAGGCGACAGGGGTCTACTGCCGGATGCCTCTCAATCGCGCAGTCCATCTATAACTTAAGGGCGCGAAACTATTCCTCAGTACTCGAGCCCAAGTCAGCTGCATTAGCATCTCCTCGGACAATCGAGCAGCCCTAAAGGCATTAGCAAACCTAAGAACCAAATTCAAATTGGTAAAGGAATGCAAGGAAAACTTAATATCTTGACAACGTCTAGATTTTGAGTTTAACCTGATTTTGATATCTGGTCACTGCAACATGTCAGGGAACCCCCACGGTTACAACCTTAGGAGAAGTTTTAAAGGTTGCTAAAACCAAATACCACTGCACAGTTGCTAAAGCCATGACTGAGCGATCTTTCTACCATCAGGCAAATAGGTCGATCTAGGCAGACGACAACTCAGACAGATGGTCGGTCTATATACCGATTATATCAACCTGAAGAAACACACTTACAGACTGCGACTGGTGACATCTAGCACTCGCCCGGGATACTAGGAAGAGAGAGAAAGCAGAGAGGACTTCTTTTGTGAACAGGGGCGCTTTATATCTTAGACGTAACAGTTTCGGTAAAATCCTTAAATTCGTTGGAAATACTGGATATTTCTCGGAACAGTGAACTTCACCCGATTTTCCATCCCCAAATCAAACCACCCTTTAATTATGTCTTCCGTCTCTCTAAAGGGGATCACAACAGTCCCAAACGGCGGCCTACGTGATGAGGATATCCTCATCCTCCCAAACCAAGCACCAACCAAACAAGAATATATCTATAAACTGTTGAATGCTGAACTATGTTAACATAGCGTTGTTAGGCATTCTAATAATCAAAGTTTGGAGGATGATTGAAGGAAGTGTTTAAAGTAACAGGAGATGGCTTGGTAAGAAGCAACCTAAACGAAGAATATCGACAAGCACCTGCTGCAAAACAGTAGTCGTATAAAGTGGCGCAGCAAAAGCTCTCGATTCGAAAAGAAAGAGTAGCAACCTGAGACGAAACGGCAGCCTTCCATTCTCTTCGATTTTGGACACGCTGCATCCAGCTGTCTAAACCAAGTGATCTGGCATCCGCGATAGACTGATCTTTAAAACGGAGATTTGGTCTTCCTTGTGATCTCGAACCCTGGGGGCTGTGATTTGAAGATCCTTTTTTTCTGGAAGATCATTGTTCATTCGCTCGATGTGGCCGAGCCAGGGTAGTCGACGTGTTTTGGCTTTTTGGACTACATCCACATCCACATGGTACAGCTGATAGAATTCGCGGTTATATCTTCTCATCCATTCGCCTTCCTTGCATAGGGGACGAAAGGATTTTCTCTCTAACGTGTTCAATATCTGCTCTGTTTTCATGCTTATCGTCAAGCACTATAGCAGAGCAGAACTGACAGGATCGAAGTTTTGTAGAGCATGCATTTCGTCTTCCGAGTTAGGAGTTTTGACCCCATTTGTTTCGCCAAACCGAAGTAGCGAAGTAGAGTAGAACGGTTTCCTAGGGTAAATCTTCGTCGAATCTCCACTAAGCTGTCATTCGTGGAGTTAATGTTTACTCCGAGGTAGGTAAACTCCTTAACCACTTCGAAGTTACTGTTGCCAACAGTGACGTTTTGTCCTAGGCGGTGGACAGATGGTTATTTATTTGTTGACAACATGTCCTTGGTTTGGACCTCATTCACTTCAAGACCAACTCGTTTCGCCTCAATTGCCGTAAAAAACCTCTAAGACGGCGCGCTAGGAGCAACCGATGATGTCGATGTCGTCTGGCGTATCTCAGCAGCTGGACAAATTTGTTAAAGATAGTGGCTTCCGTGTTAATACCTGCCCTGCTCACTATGCGTTCCAGCACGAGATTGAAGACGTAACATGATAGCGCATCTCCTTGCAGAAATCCGGTACATGTTTGGAATAGTTCGGAGGAACTGTTTCCGAATTGCACGTTGCACCGCGTGTTATCCAGCGTCACGCGGCACTGCTGGATCAGTTTAACCGAGATCCCGAGTTCGGCGATCACCTTGTAAAGCTGAAGACTATGACTGCTATCATATGCGGCTTTGAAATCGATGAAGAGATGGTGAGTCTGGACTTGGAATTCGTTGGTCTTTTCCAGGATCTGCCTTAGTGTGATAGTTTGGTCGATCGTCGATCTGCCAGGTCGGAAGCCACACTGGTAGGTTCCGATTAGTGTGCTGCAGAAAGGCTGCAGACGTTCACACAGTGCATTGGATAGGATCTTATATGCGACATTAAGCAGTGATATGCTTCGATAGTTCCTATAAGACATAGGATAGCCTTTCTTTCAGATGGGACATATAGAGCTGATAGTCCAGTCATCGGGCATGACTTCATCCATCCATACTTGATTGATGACTTGGTACATGCACCCTACCAAAGCATCACCACCATGTTTGAAAAGCTCTGCAGGTAGACCATCACAGCCGGCGGCCTTGTTGTTCTTCACCTTTTTGATAGCTAAGCCGACCTCTTCAAAACTAGGAGGGGGGATGGTATCTTCATTGACTGGATCTTTTCTACCTGCCCATTAAGTAGCTACTGGAAATGTTGCTTAAACACATCTACTATTCCCTGTGCTTCGGTGACTAGGTTTCCTTCACTGTTTCCGGGCTTGAATCGAACTGCCAGTTACCAGTTGCTTGGTTTTTCTAAAAAAAACATCCAGATGTTGTTCCTATCGCGGGACTCTTTAATATCCTTGAGCTGGGAGACGGGGTAGGTCATTCGCTTTTGAAGCAGGATCTCTCTTCTCCTCCCTTCTTCTGGCTTGATACTCTTCTCTCGCTGCCCTTGGTTTGCGCTACAACGCTTGCATCTGTCACCTTTTTTCGGGTTACGCATTCATCATTATACCAAGGGCTCTTTTTGGGTGCTACCTGGTAGCCTGTGATGATCTCGGTTACTTTTTTGACGGTGTTGCAATACTGGTTCCACAGATTGTTGGCATTTATGTATGGATGGTGAATGCACAGCGGAGAGTCTCTCGCTCAGACGCTCTGGCCACTCCAGTCGGGCTAAGGCTTCTAATGTTGAATTTCTTTTTCTGGGCGCTTTGAAGCTTCTTTTCCTTGGATAGTTGAGTCCTAAATTTGGCTGGATGGTCAGGTCGACATTTGGCCGTTTGAACATTCAGAATATTGGATGCGCTCTCCGCGTCTATTACCACGTGAGGTCAGGTTGCTGTCTGGGTTCGTAGTCTAGGACACATAGTGCTTCTGATCACCGTTTTCCGGGGTGCTGCAAAATTGATTATCCAGAAGCCGTGGTCTATTGTCGTATCGTGGAGGCTGTGTTTTCTGACTAATCCGCCGAAGATGTTTTCCCTACCGATCTTGGCATTTTAGTCGCCCAGTATGAGTTTGACATCTTACTCATGACAAACTTCGTTGGCTCCATCCAGGTCATAAAACTCCTCATTGATAGAGTCTTCAACTTCGTCGGCAGGAGCGTCTGCACATGTTATGCTGATGTTTTGAAATGCTGCCTTGATGTGGATCACAGCCAGGTGTTCGCTGATCGTCTTCAAGTCAATTATCATTTAGCGTAACCGATTTCTCACGACGAATCCCTGTCCTAACATGTGTAGTCCGCTTTGCCGTTGGCCCAATAAGGGCTTATCCGCCAACATCTCTTTTCAGAAACCTGCCTTATTCTTGGAAATTGTTATCGACCTGAGCTTCGAATATGTCAAAGTAGCCCAGATAAAGTGTCCTTATGCTTTCGTTTGAAGCTGTGACGCCACTGTTGACTCTATCGAGAGGGTTCGTACGCTGTCATATTTATAGTTCTGCTATTTTCTACCTCTAAGAGGTAGCATAAGCAGTAACAGTTACTATACTGAATAGTGCCAGATTGACGCCAGTCCATGTCTACCCTATCCTCACAGCATCCAGTCATCCAGCAAAAGCTCTACAAACAGAAAAGAAGAGATAGAAGCTGGCTTTTTATTTCGAAAATATCATACAAAATCAATGATTAACTAACCTAAGACGATTAACAAATTAATCAGCTATTCCGTTCTATATTCCCTAAACTAAGCTCAGTCCATTATGCTTAGTGCCTATTTGTAATGTCCTTACAGTCATATAGACGCCCCGCTATTGTGTCTGTCTGCGTTTGTTGTTATTTAAGCTCTTCGGTCTCATAATCTGCCTAAAATGCTTACTTATTATGTGTGACGCTTTATCGCACTCAATTTGAGCCTTAAAACCAAAGAAGTCCAATTTAAATAATTTGTTTGTTCAAACAGCACCCCCTGACTCCATTAGCATTTACTCATTCCGTTCGAAACAGAAAGCAAAAATAAAAAAAAAAGAAATTAATTAACGTTAATAATAATTATTCACACAACAGAATACCATGACCTTCGCCCAAAAATATAACAAAAAAGGAGAAGAAGAAGGCTTTCGCATGCTATATTAATGCGCCGCCAACCCCCAAACGCAAACGAAATTAATTCTTCTTCTTCGGCAAGTCAAGCCCACCGCAGCCCCTATTTCTATCCTTGCACCCTCCTCGCCACACCCCATCAAGTGAATGTAATTCATTTTCGTTTCATTTCAATTAGCTTAATTCCAAAGTATTATTTCGAGCAATTTGTTTAGCGGAGGTCGCTTCATTTCAGGATAAACTTCCATCTGGGCTCCCCCGCACCACTTCCGTCAGAGCCCTTGCAGCATCCCGGTCTCCTTCGCAAATGTAAATAAATACAGGGCGCGCTCCTCCACTGCTGTGAGAGTGTATTGTGTGCTCAATACTATTTCTATGCTTTAATTACAAACTACAGAGGAACGGCGGCGGCGGCAAACGGGCACAAGAGGATTTGTATGATTTAGAAGCACACTCTTCTCCTCGGGCGAGGCGCGCTTGTGACGACCTAGAGGACTAACATATTTTCTTCGTCGTCGGTGCGAAGGATGAGAGAGACGAACCGACGACGGTGGTGGTGGCAGTGGCGGAGAATATAATCAGGGATCTCTTATCACATCGAACGCGCGGCAAACTGCTCCCAAGTTTAGGTAGGGCTGGCTGATGGCTGATGGCAATGGTTCAATGGTAATGGGGGCGGGTCGGGTTAATGGCGGAATATTACAATTATTTTAAATGGTGGTCTTAATTGGTTTTATGTCCTTCATTTTGGTAGTTATTTTCGACATTTCCGCGAATAATCAAGAGCACACGGTGTGTGTGCCATTAAAATGTTTGATAATTTTCACTGTTTGTTTGTTTTCCGTCGACACGGCGGACGGAGTAGTTGTTGTCTTCGTCTTCGTCGTCGTCCTTGTCGTTTGTTTCTGGCTGCTTTGGGGCGTATTTCCTGTTTCAGTCGTTTTGTTGAGAGTTGAGCGAAGGATACTGCAGATGCTGAGTAGTGGCGGTGGTGGTTTGTCGTGGAGTCCACTGTTAAAATTATTGCTTTCAGAGGGACGACGCACGGGGAGAGGGAGTGTGATTGGGGGGCGCGCGTCTGAAGGAAATTAAAATTTTACTTGGATTTAATAAGAGTTTCAAAAGATGGATGGAGAGACGTACGTACTCGTATACCAGTTACATTGGTGATGAGAAATTTTCGGGTTCCTGCGGGTGGCTACGGATGCCGGGCAAGATGTGAAGAATTTTAATTAAAATTTAATTGCAGTTATTTCGTTATTCGTTCCCAAACATTTTATTTCCCGGCAATTAAATTTATACAAAACAACAAAAAAAAAAACGAAAACAAAAACCGACGGAAATAGGAATTTCAGATGATGAATTAATTCGACACGTGTGGGTGGGTTCCTTACCACCTATCCCTTCGACTTAAGTGCGGTGCGTGTGGTTAATTACTTTTTTTTTCTTTTATTTATTTATATTACTAATAAGCATACTATTTCGAAAACTACATACATAGTTCAAAACTACAGTACGGGGGGAACATGTTAAACAGAGAAGAGGAAACCATTTTAAGTGATAGTTGTTATTTTGTAACTAGACTGTAGACAGATGCAAGCAAGATATCCTATCCATCCTCTCTGAAACTTAAAAATTTAAGTCAAAGGATTAGCAGACACCACCATTTAAAGCAAATCGAGAAAAAATCTAAGTCTATTTGCAGAGGGAAAGCAGTTATAAACCATTTGAATCGTGTTTGCTTCAAGTAAGAAAGTTAATGGCTCTATGTCACAGAGGAAAACTACGATGATCAGGGACTTGTGTGGAATTATTTCCGTTGTTCATAGGAGGTCCTTTCTACCTTTCTTAGTTCAAAGAAACAGCGATTGTTGAAAGTTATTCTTTGGTTGATTTCAGCTTTGAAGGCATTATTTTAATTGATTGCAGAGTCTTAACTACAAAGAGTATATCAGCTTTAAATTTTACCAAAGTTAGTATATTGGGCATTCTCAGACGATCCTGGTAGGGTTTTAGGTAATAATTGTACTTACTTAACGGGCTCCCGACCCGTGAAGAGTCTCTGCCTGAGACACGGCAGCCTTGCACTCTCTGGTAATAATTGTACGATTAAGAATAAATCAGAATTGCATATGGAATCAGCATCTCTTGATATGGACTTCATGAAAGGGTGACCATACTTGGTTGGCATACTCATTAAGTGGCTTTAAGTTTAAGTTTAGATACAAGTATATGTCTGTACAAGGATGGAGACACACTTAGACTAGAAGAGGACCATTGTGAGACTACGGATCTGTATATTTCCGGACTAATTGAGCCGACCCTGCTAATGACGTATGGAGTTGGCATCTTTGGGCCTAACACCAAGCTTTCGATACATATGGGAATGTGTCCCACGGTTTTCTAGGTTGAAATCCATGCCATTGAGATCTGCGCTAGAATAAACCTTAGTATGTAAAGGTATTAAGGACGCAAGGATATATATCTTTGCAGATAGGCAAGCAGCACTTAAACCGTTGTCGTCCAATTTAATGGACTCCATGGACTCAATGGACTCTTGCCAGACACAACAGGGTGAAACTTGGTTGGGTCCATGGTCATCAAGGAATTGTAGGCAACGAATTTGCAGATGAACTAGCTAAGGCTGGCTCAGAATTTGCTAACGAACCTTACTGTGGTATCAACTGGGATACCGTCACAGCGCTGATCAATACTTGCGAACACAAACTTCGTCTGGCCCACTGGGAAAATGTCTCAAGGCTAAGACAATCCAAGCGATTAATCAGGCCTTTTCCTACAAGGAAATCCTTAATCTAGACAAGGAAAGCATAAAAAAGCTGGTGAGATTTTTCACAGGTCACTGCGGCCTGCGATATCACCTTAAGAAACTCAATCTGTGCCCAGAAACGGAATGTAGGTTCTGCATAGAAGATGACGAATCCTCTGAGCACATTCTCTGTCAATGCCCAGCATTACATTGGTTAAGGAGGCGTATTTTCTACAAAGAAATATGTTCATCAGCAGAGCTGAGGAACTCTGCTGTTAAGGAGGTACTATCCTTCATAAGATGGAACGTCTTTTGGTTTAGTAATACTCTTTGATACAATAGATCTTCTCAGGTCGCAGTGTCACTATATGTCACCATATGGGCAAGGGTCTTTATTCAAAAAAAAAAAAGGCTTATGACGTTTAAAAACGCTAATTCGCCGACGCAGTCAAGGGGAAAAGCCTCTACATGCAGTTTTCTTTGGAACTGTGCCAAGCAGGTTCATTAGCATGGTGTTCTACCCTCTTCGTCACTGCAGCTCCTAAAGGAGTCATTAGACTGTTGACCTATCAAGCTATGACCAAACCAATCAAGTAACTCTTCTGTGATCGCTTTGTCATAACCAACCCAAAACTATGTTTATGGTCTAGCTTCGGTCAGATCTGTCTCGAGATATGACATGTCGAGCTATTTTTCCAATTATGTACTTGTATCCAGCTTTAATAAATATTTACATGTGACGAGGGACTTTTGTTTTTCTTCTGTCGGATTCGGAAAGGCTTCACTGGAGCACTCGGAGGCAACAGATCCATTGTACTATTAGGAGGTAAGACTGAGTCTTACTCATTCTACTAGAATTTCTTCGACTTTCGGAGAAAGCATACATTTAGTCTGCCTGCATCTTGGAGAGCCATGCTACACACAATTGTGTTCGTCGTAAACCCAATCGTCAATGGAGGCTCTTACCGAGGACGTGGGAAGACCCTACACAGGTTTAGGTCCTAAGACCTAGTCAAAGAGTTTAGCCCTGTGACCTTATTCAAAGAGTTCTTGCATTATCGAACTATTTTGGAACGGGTTACATGATTGAGCAAGACCTTAAGCGCAGCCTGACTGTCGTCACAAACGCAGATACTCCGAACCCTCCACCTATTCTTAACAACATAGTCGGCAGCCACTAGAATAGCATAGATCTCCGCTTAAAAAACAGAGGCATGCTTACTTAAAGAGTAATGAAGTCTAGTGCTGTCGGTCTCTGAAGAAGACTGACTTGTTTTGTAGCCAACCGTGAAGATTCGATTACAGCGCCATCAAGGCTCTGACACTGGCCGAAACCAGTCCTGATCGGAAGGACATTTGACTCTAAATTTGCAAAACAGCCTAAGTTACGGTGTCATTACACCAGACGGCATTCCATGGAACCAGGGTAGTAGTATAAGTGTCGCGCAAGGTCATCGAAACTCTAGTGCAGATAATACCAAAAGCAACTCCGTCTAAGGCGGTAGATTTCTTTCATAGTGCAGCCCATAATGAAAGGGGAGGTATGTATATCAAGCAGAACATCTAGAGTAGAGCCTGACGTACTACTCATGTGCAGCCGAGATAATTCGTTCTTTGGAGTTTCTTGCAGAAGGCATTCAGATACCTACGCGAAAGCCCCTCCATCAAATACCCGACGCATAAGTAAGAAAAGGTCTTATCATAGCCAGAGGACCTTTTTCGGTGATCAACCCCATGTCTTGCCAAAAGCACCCATAAAACTGACGGCTCCTTGGATGTCTTCGTCTTGACATGCTTTGTCCAACGAAGTTTCTTATTCAAGATCACTCCCAGATAATTCACTTTATAGGAGATGTGGATAGTGACACGTTTAGCTCTGGCTGAGTCAGACTAGTCACAAGAAGAAGAGAACAACTTCAGTTTTCAAAGGATTGACCGAAAGCTTACATATGTATTTCTAGTGAACCATTTATTGACCATGTCTAAGGCTATCTGCGCGTTAGCACAACTTTTGCCATCGTATATTGCATTTATTCCTGCCCCAGACTGTGTTCTGAGCACAGCACGAAACTTGATTCTTTCGTCTTATCCTTCGAGGTGTTAGAAGAGGAGGCAGCGTTGGGTCTAAGAGGTTGGTTAGTTTCTGTTTGAGTACCTTCTATTGCGGTCATCGGAAAGGCAGTCAAATCTCAAATTCGGCGGGATGTACGCTATGTTTTCATAAGTAAAGTTTAGTACATCGTCAACGTGAAAGCTAGACCACCAAAAGGAGGCTTTTAGTCAATTGACTGCACTGAAAGTCATCCAGATATACCTATCTATGGACATTACATCTTTGCACTTTCGCTTGTGATTGAAAGCGTATGGTCCTTTTAAAAGCTAGCTACTCTACTATATGCCGAAGCCGTAGAAATATAGGCTTGATAAACGACAGGTCAATATATTGCATATCCCAGCTCCCAACAATGTCATCTGCATAAGCAGTCACGATGAATCCCTTTCCTTCCAAGTCGACTAGTAGCTCTGGTATCAGGTACGCTTCCTTTCTTTTCATGTAGCGACTCCATAAGATATAAGATTCAAACTTGCGACTAGAAGATGGTGAAGTTTCCAGTAGGAGAGGTTTCCAATTGTATTTAGAGTTCTATTTAATAATTGCACCTCTCGTGAGCATCTGTAAACATCCGAGCATTGAGCTTTGGACAGAGCATCAAATATCGATTCCATTCTTGTAAAGAATGCAAGACACGCAACATTAATGATTTTTAGAAGCTTAGCAAATTCAAATGCAGGCAACCATCTAGTTATATCAGTTAGGACCAGTTAGTCTGAGACCCATTTCACGACGTTTTCCTTCCGCAAGAGCTTCATATCTAACCAAAGCTTTAATAAAAGTTGTATTCTCTGGACCTTGTTTTGGCATGCTATCTCGAAAGGCTGTTCTTTACTGTAATCTGCGTAGTTTGAATATTTTCTTATTTTTGCTGTGACCTAGGATTAGGTCCATTAATTCGTCCTGTTTCGGCAACTCACTCCCTTTCTTACCAATTTGCTCTACAGTTCGTCAATAGGATTCTGAGTACATAATGCCTTGAGAATCGAACCGCAACCTTTGACTGCTACGGATTTGACTTTAGCGGTTTGAGGACAGACTGCCCATGTAGACTGCGATGTTCTCGCTGAAAGTTGACTACATCTCAAGTAGTTCCGATACTTTTTGTACTACTAGTATCTTTGTTTGGAACACCTTACCACTATCCGAGGAGGGCTTGTCCGTTTCGGAATGTCATAGAGTATTCTTGAAGAATAGGGTTTAGTCTTATTGGTCTGAGATCATTGGAAACTGAGCGTAAGGCACTTCCTGATTTTTCTATGAAAACTACAGAATCTCAACCAATACTTGCGAACGGTTTTGAGCGCTTGGCGCGTACTACATGATTTTATAAACTATTTAAAGTTGCGCAGGTAAAATGCCATCGTCCTTTAGACTTCAGTGGCAAATTATCCCTGCGATGTGCACAAGTGAAGAAGTGAGTACTGATCGTAATTTTCTACGACTTTTTCGTATAAATCGCGCAATATGTCAGCAATTTGACATTCAATGTTGGTCCTGAGGTCGTCTTAAGTATCTGGCTTGATGGTATAGACCATGGACTTGATATAACATAACATAACAAACGGGCGACGTTTGAAGATACCACGATCATCGAGCATCGACTTCAATAACTCGATTTGTGACATGTGGCGCCGTAGGGTTGAAACCACATATGCTTCAAGTCATCCTCCTCTAATTTATCCAAAAAATAGTGAGTCTGTGATTGTGGTACCAGCATATTTAGAGAAGAAGTATGGGCCTGTAGTGCAGTATGGTTAAACTGTCGAACAAGTGGGACTCAATTATAGATATCATCGGAACAACTGTGGTGGAAATATTGGTAAAAGACCAAAATAGTATGGCTTTGCAGTATTTTTTGCCTCACATTTAGGTCTCGTAGAAATTTCACAAGCCTTAACATTGAGTTGCAGTCATTTCTAGTCCGTTTATAGAGACTTCGGATTGCCTCAGAAAGTGTTTGGCGCCATAACGTAAAAGCCTATTCCTTCTTCCGGATGGCAATCGCATAAGTCGGATTGAAGCAAAGTTCTTGTTTTGGTTTGATACCAACAGTTTTACTCGGAAAGAAGGAGCGCCTTTCAAGTAAAACCAAGTCTGTATAATAACCTTCAGGTATTGTTGGTTCAAAGTGGTTGCTATCCTTGCATCTCAACCGCTCGTTCAAGCTCCGTATTTCACATTAATTTACTGAAACTGTTTCAAATATTTAAATTTAACAAAGTGATCCAGGTCTCGGTTCTGGTCCTGGGTAATTTAACATTATGATATCGAAGTGAACAGAAAGTCTAACTAGAAACAGTTGCAATGCTTCTTAGGTCTATCTATCTATCTATCTAATCACTCCCCTCACAACATTAATCTTGAAAAATCAGTTTCTCAAACCACAAAGTAACAAAGCGACTGAGTAATACAATGTTTTGAATTCCCTTCAATCCATTTGAACCATTATCAGCTAATGTGACTACTGTTTCGAGAAAATTGACACTAATTACTAACATAGGTTCGACAGACTGTAGCTGGTGACAACCGAAGGTCTCAGCCACTCCCACGAAACATCATTGACATAATCAAAATCGAATTATTTATTTCATTTGATATGTCAAGTCATTAACAACGCCAACTAATCCATCAGCTTAATGAAAGACAAAAGTTAGCACATGAACAGGCTAATATATCGTACATGCTCACCACACACACCGAGAGCTAAAGAGGCGTAAACATCCTTTCGGAAAGCTTTCGTGTTCGGATAATTAAAACAACATTGTTGCTTCAATGCCTTCTGCTATCATCACACTGCGGCGGGGGTGAGGGGTGGCGGAAAGTTCCTTCTTAGGGTAGGTGATACGCACATACATACATACATACATACATACATATATATGGGAACATGAGGCAACAACATGACGTCGACAGAGAAATGATTATGCTCGTCATAAATGTCTTAATTAATTAAGGAGACTATATGATTGATTTTCTCTTCATTGTAGTGGTAAGCTGATATCTTTCAGTGATTACTTGAAGGTATTTCGATAGTGGCACTTGCCCATTCATTGGTGGTTACCATCAATAGGTATTCGATATGAAGTACAAAATCTACTACACGTTCAATGGGTGTCCTCGATGGTACTCCTGTTGAATGAAAATTCAATTCCATCAAAGTTAAAGGAGTACCTACACGTGAATGCAATTACATTAGCAGAAATCGTGAGGGCTAACCGTCCTTAATGGTTCCTTTCACCATATTTCGTCAGATGTACATATGTTGTGTGGCAATTAGAGATTGTATGCGACACAAAGGTGGTAGGCACTTGAAATTCCTTTATCCATCCTTCGTCGAATATCACATCCAATACCCACTGTATCGTCTTGATTCTCGTTCGAATGCCGACGTTAATCAGGTCATTACGGCGGAAATTGTCAAGAACTTAATCTTAATTACAATTTGAAGATGTTTTCCTTCAATGTTCGATGCCTGATTACGATTGACAGGGATTGCTGAGTTAATAATTACGCGTACACACACATACACAGAGTTGTGTACTCGTATTTATTTACCTGTGCTTGTGCATAATTAGTCAGCGAAGGATGCTGAACAGTGTGGTGGTACTTACAGGTAATTTATGAGGGAATTGTGCGTAATTGGAAGGCACACCCAAGTGAATTTGCAAAGATGGTGATACTAATCGAAGTCTCTTGTGAACTTGGATCCTTTGAGGAGATTAAATTAGTTAAATTGGTTTGTCCTGTTTTGATATTCTTGTTGCTAAAGAGTTCGAGTTTCTGTATTTATTCCACAAGATGTTGTTGAAATTGGAAAAGATACTTCACATACTATTAAGGACTTCAATGACTTTCAAGCTATTAGATGTGTTCGAAGATTGAAAATCCGGCTGGACCTTTCAAAGGCTCTTCGTATCACTATGCCTCCTTGTACGGAGGAGTAAGTGAGTGGAGCTGGGGCATGGGGTCATTTCAAATCCATCTTATATTGCGATCTTATGGGATTTTTGAATATCTTTAAATATCGAGTTATAAATCCGCTGCCCTCTGCCGAAAACAGAAGAGTCTTGGAAATATTTAAAAAGACGAGGAGTATCCTTATTTGGGTTACCAAGGACTGTGCAAGGAATTATACTTGCTTTGTTTTTCATGAAGCTTCCAGAAGTTGAGTTGATGGATCACTGTAAGGACTCAGTTTCAGTGAAGACCTTTAATGAACCGACCCTTTGTTGAAGGGAATATATACATAGTTTGAAGGCAATTCGATTTTTCATCAAAGTGGGAGCAGTTTAAGCATTTTATTGGGAGAAAAAATATGTCAGGAACATTGTCAGGGATATAAGCATTTTCACTGACAGTTAGGCAACAAATCGTGCTCCTGGACTCGTACTCTATTAGCTCAAAAATCACCTTAAACTGCTCTTCGACTCTTATGGGCTTTTGTAGAGCAGTTAATTACGGATAACTTCAAGGCTGATGTGCTCGCCAGGAAGCGTATTACTCTTAGGATCCTGCCAAAACGTTGAGCCTAACGATAGATGGGAAAATGGTTCATATTTTACATGGATTGATAGGGCTTTATCCTAAAATAGCTTCTCTCTTCTCACGACTTTTGCTTAACAGAAGAGTAGGGGCAAGCCATCCTACATCAGGAGACCCTTCTTTTCAACGACTTTAGCAAACTGGCGTTTTTAAACATCATAAGCATCATTTCCTTGAAGAAAAGCTAAACCTCTTAATGCGGTCTTATTTTCTGAGATTATGTTTTTTTTAGGTGGAATCATTCGCTTCTTGTATTATTTCAGGATGGTACAAACTACGATGCTTTCATCTGTTATAGCCTTAAGGATTTCATTTTCTCTTTTCGGACGAACTAGAGAACTCCTAGAGAACGAACTAGAGAACTCCTAGAAATACTTCCCAAATCTGGGTACAAATACACCGTTCGTGACACATTCTAATTAAACCCTTTTCCAAGAAGAGTAAGCATAAATAATCTAGGTCAACCTGAAATATTACTGTTAAACATTCCAATTGATCTGTCCATGAAGCAAAGTACAGGGAAGCAATTTTTAAAAAACTCAAACCTATACTTTGCACCTGAATGAGGTTACCAACAAATCGTCTAGAGCACTGTTCTTTGGGCTAATGCCTCCACTGATCTACTGGTTGTACAGCGGCAACTGGGGATGATCACCTGCTCGTCCTTATTATGGTGGCCATAGCTATAAAAGTTGAAGTACAGGAATGGTTGAATATACCCTTTCAACGTTAAATTTAAATTGTTTTGGACGGTTTCAAGTCTACAATTCACCATTTACATACTGAAGTTCCGGTTTAATCCCTTACTTTAATTAAGTCTTCCCAGGCGGCTTCCTTCATTGTTTTGACTACCCTGCGTTTCGGGCTTCAGGCCAGCTGAAAGTTGCTTAGCTTTTCTAAAAAATATCCGGATATTGTTCCCATCGCGGTACTCTTTGATATCCTTGAGGTGGGAGACTACGTAGGCCACTTTCTTTTTACGCAGGATCTTCTTTTCCTCTCGTTTTTAGCTCTCTGCCCTTGTTTTGCTCTGCAGCGCTTGTATGTGTGAATTTTTTATCACCTTGCGCCACACTTATCTTACGATCCTGGTTGCATTGTTGCAGTGACACCAAAACTTCGGCTGCTGTGCAAATTTACAGTCGACTTTCGACGTTTGAGCCTGGACTGGGCTGTAGTCGTATCTGCACGGATGGCTCCAAAACCAGTCAAGAGTCTGGTAATGGTGTCGATAAAAGTCTGGTCGAGATCGACAACATTAGACTTCACTATTCGTTAGGCAAGCATTCCTCTGTTTTTCAAGCGGAGAGCTATGCTATCCTAATGGCTGCCGACTATACTGTTATGAATAGTTGGCGAAGTTGGATTATCTGCTTAAACCTGTAACCCGTTCCAAAATAGTTCAAGTTCGGTTACAAGGCTAAACTTTTTGACTCTGGACCTGCGTTGAATCTTTGCGCGTCCTTGTTTAGAGGCTCCATTGACGATTGGGTTTCTCTCGAACACAATTGATTATCAGAAAATACCAGAATCAGTCAAAACTACATAACTCTTAAGATCCCTGATACGATGCTCAAGAGATTCCAATGTTTCAGAAAGTTCGAGGTTGTTAAAGGACAAATTCTTAAACGTGGTACGCCAAAGTGCTGAGACTAAGGTACGAATACACATGTTCCTACTTTCAAACATGCAGCAAGACTTGTAAAGTCATCAACAATCCAAATGGAGGGTCATGCTATTAAATTATGTAATGGCAGCGAAGAAGAATCCAATGAGCTCGCATCTACATCCTTTCAGAGAGTCAACACCACTAATGGTCATTAAATCCTAAACGGTTGGATCTAAGCTTGTCTGGGACTGTTTCAATCTCCTCGTACTTATTATGTTTACGAATGAGATAACCGTAGCCTGTATTCCAGAGCTTTCTCGATCACTAGATAGTCTAGTCCTAGGTGCCCACTCTAAAATAACAGAAGGTAGAATCGACATACATGTTGAAGACTGTGTCATATAGTGCCCAAAGAAAGGTTTATCAACCCCAACCTATACAAGCCCATTAGTGTAAAGAAAATGATCTCGCAGGACTGAATAGATTCAAAACTAAGATAGTTTTGAAATGGGAAATATTTCTAACTCAATTTTACTGAAGCTCAGGTCCTTAATAAATAAATGTTTTAAAGCACTGTCATATTACAAGAAACAATATCTAGTATTTTGTGGAAGATCTTATGATCTAGAGTGGTCATTAGAGTCCTCTGGTGTTTGGCCTCACCTGTAATTAAGTTCCACATATTCCAGAAACTGTTTTGGATTTTCAATTGATACATAGTTTTCTAAGATCTTTCTATCCTGTCCCATAATCTGTAGTTTCTACTAAGTTGATAAGGATTTCATTGTCATCCTCTCGGCCAATGCGGAATGGAGATACTCGTAGCCTGTATTCGAAGCATAAATTCAATAGGTAGGTGGAGCGGACTTTTTCATACGTATTACTTTTCTGGATTTTTGGAGGACAGCATTTGGCCAGGTTGTCCCTAAAAGAGGCGAATGTTCTTTTCCTTTCAACTGCCTTTGGACTTATGTATGTACGACCTTTCAATCCAAGGTCCTGCAAACGTCGATAAACTTAAGATTGTTGCTCTTGATACTCATATTTCAAAGACATTTGACAGAGTTTGGCATCAAGCTCTTTCGTCAAAAATGCATGCAATTAGCATCGACGAATCTGAATTTGAAATCTGGTCAAGTCTGTAATTAACCATAAAAATTATGGCGTCCCACAAGGCTCCGTTTTGTGCCCGATTCTCTTTCTGATTTTCGTGTGTCCCTATATCTAATCCAATATATCTCTTCGTTAATGACAGTAACCTCAGTTTCGCATATTCGTTTGCAGATTCATGTCCTTGCTCTCTGGCTCTGGAACTGGAACAGAAGCATTTGTTAAGGTTGAATGACCTTAACAGACCTTAGTAGCATAAAAAAAGGGAGTATGGACAACCGAGTGGAATTTAGTCCTTCAAAACTTCAATGGTGTCTTTTCTTGCTGAAGCGTAACTTAAAACCTTTGCCTTGATCGATAAATTGCACTTATGTATATTGCTAAATCCGCAAAACTCTATTCTGTAACACACATACTATATGTACGATAATGACAATTTTCGTTGGAATGGCCATACATTGAACGACGCAAAAAGTACTGCGAAATGCCTAGGTTTTCTAAATGATGCAATAAATACTTTACCTCGTCTAATATGGCTGCCATATGCTATGGGGCGTACACCTGCACCAAGCTCATGTCTGGCTTGCTGAACCCTAAACTACATTCCACTCTGCAAATGGTCTTCAGTTTATCCTTAATTGGACGTACTGTAAAGTACAAAGATTCTTTTCTGAATTGTACAACACAAATGTGAAACAAATGTATATTTCCCTGCCATTATGATCCACAAACATTCAAACTCATTGGTATCTGCTATCTTTTCTTCCTGATTTCGCTATCGTACTGTGTCCTGAGGTTATAAGGATAATAATAAACCCTTGAGAGCGTGTGAATTATAAAAAAAAACTGAGCTAATCAAAGCAGCAGTTGATGATCTGCAATAGATCACTGACCAACCCAACATGCCTATATAAATAATCGGACGAAAGGATACGATTACATTACAAACTGGAGTAAGCACTGACATTTTTGTTTGCGAACATACATACGACGTGCTACGTACATACCTATGTCGGCTATAGTTAATTTTTTTTCAATTTAGCGTGCGAAAGTAGTGGTAGTTAGCTAACGATTAAGCTGTTTGAAATGCCTTATTGGTTAGACTTGATGTGCATTGTGGACTGTAGCTCCATCTAAAGTACAATAAGTTGATATATTTCAGTCCTTCTGTCTACAGTAAAAGTAAACCTTAATATCATTTATAGTCATATTTATTTATTTAATATCGTTTTAAATTAAAATTACCAACCATATAGCCATTATTGGTGTATTCAGGACCTCCGGCAAGTAAATAACGTATGATGAGGAAGACAAAAAAAATTCCATTAGTATGACAACCGCTTCAATCGAATCATTTTACAGTCATTACAGTTCGATGGTATTTCAGGTGAGATATCGTGTAAACAATACACAATCGATGAACTTTTATATATGTACGTCCAAGCAGAAGTGAGCAACAGGCATAGTGAGTATACCTACTATTCATTTGATTAAAATTTTTGCTCACACACTGGGGGCTTAATTAGTTTGAATGTTATGTTTATTAATTAATTATGATAATGCGATTTCGATGTTACCACCTGCAGTCCATACGAAAGTGGTGCAAAGCCGCCAATCAACTCCTCTCAATCGCATGAGGCGACCAGCTAGCTACCACCATCACCATCCCGACCCACTGCCACCACAACTATCACCAGTGGCAAGCCAAAACCAGTGCGTTGACAATTTGCGCCTATCCTTGAACAAAACCAACAGCCAATGGCCACAAATGTGACCGATCAGGACAGGTCCATATAAACAGACCTTTGCATATAGCGCCAAGCCGGACGCTTATCATGACGCAGCGGTGTTGTTTAAGCAGACACAAAGTCAACTAGTCAACACTAAACTTAGAGCAAACATAACCGTCCGACGCACGGATAGCCGATGGCAATCGACGAAGGATGTTTGCCAGATTCAACTTCTAGTGTACTATGTGTGCATACATCCTTCCTATATATGTACATACATACTCGTATATATTAAGGGGTGCCATATATACACAAAATCACATTAAACAATCACAGCTCAAGATTTGGCCAAAACGACGCACATAATGACGCACAGAGCGCCCTCTGTTTCTATGTCCCGGGAACAGAGTGTTTACACAACTATGACAATAATTATATTAGCAAACAAGCCCAATCGCATTCAATCTGCTCCTACCTACCTACATACGTACTAATGGGGGGTGGCACTGGCACTGGCACACATGTGTGTGGGACAGGCCACCGGTCTGCCACCGAATCGAGGACGAGTTGGGACCTGGCAATTAATGATAATAGTAATTAAACAACACTTGGTAAGTTGGGTAACTAATTGTAATGTTGATTAAACATTTACGCGTAGGGCCCAGGTTACATTGCGTACACGATTGTGCGTATATTAATGTGTGTGTGTGTGTGTGTGTTTGCTCATGCATAGTGGGCAAACATTAGGAAATAAATCATAATCATAAGGTGAGAGGGGGTGTGAGCAGGGACATCCTGTTTACATTTATGTACGTAATGACAATAATTATTACTTAGTCGAAAAGTTGCTATTTTGTGTTTATTTAAACGATGGTTTGACAGGTGTCCGCATTGTCGGATTGTGCTTTTGTTTGTGTATCTACATTCTACATACACACGGGAATAGGGCCCGTGGGGTTGAAAATCGGAATTGGCTTATTGTGTTGGTATTTTACCGACCTATTGGGGGTGGACAATAAAAATCTCGGAATTAAAATATTATGGTTAGTTAAGCTATCAGCGTTGTGTATGTCAATCAGTTGACATTTAATCGAATGTATCTGGGATTACCCTCAGGGAAGTTGCCTGTGATTAGCTAGATATACGAGGGCAGTGAAAAAAAAAACCAAATGGTGTCCGTCAGGGTTTTACTTATTGTAGATGATTATTGATTTCTGTTTATTGAGTGGATGGATTGAATAATTTTCTTCTGACTTATGTAACAAACATGTAGCATGTTACGACAAGGAATCAGTCTGATGCTGGAAGGCAACACATCAGTCCACCTGTTGGAAAAGGATGTCACAACTAACTTGTGTAAGTAAAAGTTACGCAATAGTTTCAGACCACTATTTGTCCTCAGTATACCACAGGGATTAAAGTACTTCCTAAAGCTCAACACAGATCTAGCCGGAGATGAGTATGAATTGTTGAGGTTGTCCAACAAATGAGCAGATCATTTATTGAAGATGCAGTTTTCTTTAAAAAAAGGGGGAGTGCCCAAGATAATAAGAAGATATTATTTAAGAAGACTCATAGTCTCCAATAAGGCGCGCCTGCCAATGAGACTGATATCTAGATCCACACACTCCGGTTAAACCAGTAGGTTAGGTTCTTAGGTTCTTTGATTCTAAGGTTGAATAGGGTTATGAGTTCGTGATAAGCAATAGGCACCATAGTGGGCCCATCGCCAACCAATTCGCCTATACATTTAATTTCCCTACAGAACCTAAATATATTCTCAATTTTGTTTAATGAATCAAACTACTCCGAATTGTTGAAAAAGTATCTTCCGAGGTACTTTACTCTACTCCGAGGAATGGCTTGACATTTACAGAGTCGATGAGTAATATCCTCTGCAAAATGTCATTACAACACGAATACCTTCATGTGTTCGCGTTCGTTAAACCTAGTCTCATGTCATGCTTCCTCAGAAGGCAATCGCTAGAGAGTATCCCTGTTGCTATTCTTAACTTCGATCTGCTGAGTTATTAATTCTTCAGATTTTTTTCGATCTAACACACAAGGCCTTAGGAATACTGTGCCCTTCTAAGTTTGACCGTCTTAAGTCGCCCATGTTAATGGTTTTACTGGGAATAATTCTCTTAGCCACGACCATTGGTTACTGGGAGTTCTGCTCTATTTTTGGCCAGTACGTCGGCACTTTCTTGACCTTCTATATTATAGGGAGACGTACGAAATACCCAGGAAAAAAATTTCCATTGATCAAAATTTCCAAAAAATTAAATCCAACTAGCTATTATCTCCGGAGAGAAAATATTTTTGGACAAAATCTCCAACGAAACAAACTTTTTTGCCAAATCCCTAGAGTCCATGTGGTGCCGTGACATAATGTGAAGTGACATAAGGCTAAATCTCAGAATTTAAAGAAATTTTGCATACACCCAACCTCGCAGCTATCTCAAATTCAACAGTGATCACAAGCAGGGGGCTTGCATACATATTCCACTGTTTATGGATATAAGTGACATAAAGTGTCATAAGGCCGCGATTTAATCGAATGATTCACTATTTGAACGTCCTTCTTTTGGGGATATTCGATCGGGAATTTTAGACCTAAAGATTCTCTCTTTGGGGATTTTGCGGCTGGGGGGTTTGGGGATTTTTTCTTGTTGCTTATGTCTTGGGAAAAACCTCCCCAACCCTATATTACAGTATCCACAAACCCAACATAATCTGACGGGATACGTACATAATACACACGTGCAAAATCCCCAAACCCCAAAATTCCCACCTTTTGAAAAATACCCGAATTGACTACATATCTCCAAGTACAAAATCCCCAAGCGCAAAATACCCATGTTATCCCCACGATCTTTAAGGAGCAGCGAAGCGGAGCAGCAGCGGAGCGAACGGTGAAGTAATTTTGGACGTTCTATGAAGGATTTATTGTCAACGATTTGTGTTTGGGGATTTGGATTTGTGGATTTCGATATGTGGATTCTAATTTAGGAATCTTACGACTGGGGATTACGTAGCCAACCCGCAACAAAGTCAACGATTTGTGATTGGGGATTTCGGATTTGAGGATATGGACTTGAGGATATTAGTTTGGGGATTTCAATTTTGGAGATTTCGTATCTAACTCGGTTCTGTAAATATGCTGCCCTGAGAATTGTGCAACAACTCCTGACTAGTTCAGGTTTGGTGATGTAGAAGGAGCTAGACTTTAGCACAGCCTCATCTCAAGTTATTCCGCAGGTTTGAGTACGATCAGAACCTGGAATACAGAAACGGGAACATTTTGCACGTGTCCAGATGTATCAGAGCGACATGTAGGTATACATATATCTTTCGAATATATGCTTGACCCTGTACCCTCACTAAATTTCGGTTTTCATCGAAATTTTTTTCATTTACCAATTCTCCGTATTAGGGTACATTACTTCTTAGGGTGTGTCGGAGTCGAGTCAGTGAAGTGTCCTGCGTTAGTAAGACGAAATGCACTGTGATCGGTTTGTAATTTTATTAGTGGATCCAGTGGTAACAGATACGTAAATGCCTTGAGTGCATTGTTATTTGTACCCTGGTTAACACATCTCATGTATTCTTCTGAATTGTAGCCTTCCACTAAACAAGAGCCCCATATGTTAGAATGGGTCTGACAGCTGACTACCATAATGTATAGCCAATGCATCATTGCCGGTTTCATTCCCGCTGTCCTTATGTAAATGAAGAGCGTATTGTGAGCCTTACGAACTCTTTTCCTAACGTTAAGTTTCCCATTTCAACTTGCTATCTAGTAGCGTACCAAGATATCTTGTACGATCCGAGAGGTAAAGCTTTACTCCAGAAAGTCTATGCAATTTGAAGCGTGCGACTTTGTATTTCCTGCTTAAGAGTACTAGTTCCATTTTTTCCGGATTGACATGACATATCCACACTTTTCAGCCCATTTTCCGGGACTTTTAAGGGCTGATTCCATCTTCTTACGTAATTAATCAAGCACGCCATCACATGCAAGTTTATTTGCATTACTTCCATCATCATGGGGTTCTTCCTCCTCTGCTCCGTTGGTCATGACCTTCCTCATGCTGTGTCATGAAGCAATTCCCTATTTGGGCTCGACAAAAAGTGCTGGCCAAACTGTTTTCTGGTTCTTGTCTTCAACACTGTAAATGGTCGTCTTCAGAGTAGAAACCCGCTCCATACTTCACCAATTCCCGATATGAACTCTTTGAGGAAGTCAATAGAGGGTTTATTCCTACATGCACATGTAACATGGGGCTTCCATCCCAGCCAACGTCATCGAATTGAAGGTCACTATCGATTTTAAAACTTCTCCTCGATGGTTACCCACTGGTCCATGGTTAATCGACCGCGGGGCTCCTGGTCGTTAACTATAGCGGGTGCACCGAATGCGAAATAATAGTTTCACGTTCTTCGTCCGACAACGTAATCGGATCTGCTCCTTTTGATCAGGAAAGTTACTTTGACCTCCCCAGCTGAATTCTCTTCCCCTCCTAACGATTCCTAGCTTTTCTTCGTATGCTCTGATCCACTCGTGGAAGCCTGCCTTGATTCCCTATCTTCTTTGGCTATCTGAGCTTCGGATTTTTTGACAGCCTCAACGGCAATTGGACAATTTACGTTACACCCCCTAAACTGCTCAACTTTGCGCTTTGCACTATCGACTTTACGTCACTTTACCCAACTATTATCCTTGTCTACAGAAGTGAGAGTACTAATCACCTCACTTTTGGCTACATTAGTGTTAGTTTTGGTCAACCCTCTGAAGACTGTGGTTATTCTCTTAATGAGAAGGAGGATTTTAATCGGCTTGACTCAGTTAGTCCTACAGGGAGTAACTATCCAGCTCTTCGAAAATATCTGGGAGTGATCTTGGACTTCTTTGGGCAAAGCACGTCAAGTCGAGGACATCCAAGGGGCTCTCCGTGTTCCCGCAGTGTAAGTCTGCTTATGGACATAGGGCTTGTCGTCGAAATGTCATTGTATGTATAAGGCCAGCTCTAGCTTATACGTCAGTTGTTTTGTGGAGGAGGCTACAGCATACATATGATACAGCTTCCTGCTCTAAATTTTAAAGAACGGCCTATCTTGGCTATAGAAGGAGCTTTTCCGAGTACGCCTGGCGTTGATCTAGGTGCTTTGCCTGATTTATTCCCTCTTGATACTCACCTATATAATGGACTGTACTATCAAAACAATCTCTCGTCTGTTGGTATCATCTGCACTAAAGTTTTGATGATCTTGCGCTATACTTATCCTACGATCATGGATCCATGGATATGCCGCCCGATACAATGAGATACGACCTTCAGCTGCTCTGCAAATTTTATGTCGTCTTTCCTTGTTTCGGGCCTGCTATCGCCCGAAGTCTAAGTCTAGACTGGACTGTTCCAAACTAGTCAAGCATTGCTTGCAGGTGTTGGTGTTGTCGTAGAAACCGACAATACTAGACTTCACCACCTTAGACTTTATAAAAAATCACTAGTATTTTTCACAGTGATTTCAAAGTCATAGTTAATTGCTATTTCTTCCATCTCCATCAACGCATGTGGATTGTAATTTTCTATCAGCAATATTTACTAACTTAAAACACATGATTGTTCCTTGGTTCTTTTCGAACACAAAATAGCAATTCCTCGAAAACTATATTACAAGATACACCTCACTGCATTCTCTTTTAATCAATTTAAATGACAAAACCACAATTGCACTGCAAAAAAAGGGGAAAACAAAATTCAATCGCGCAAGCAACTTGAAATACTTCAAATTGGCAGGCAGTATGTAGTTGATACCCTTGAAATGACAGTTCAATGTCAACCAATTGTCAATAATCCGACTTTGATTCGCTTTTTAAAATAACTAAAGAGAGGCAGAGGTAAAAAAAAAACCCACATACCAGTTAATTGGCACTCGCCCATCGTGTCACTTAAATCGATTATAAGTGGACGAATGCAATGACAAAAGCAGTGCTTAAGACAACAAAGAACCTGAACGATATGAGTGATTCCACATGACATACTCCTGCAGTACGAATGGAATCGGTTCTATACATACCTGTACATAGTGGGTAAGTGGAATAAAAAGAACTGCATTACAGGGACACCAAACAGAGTCAGCATGTTATGGGACTGCGAACGTGTTTCATCATCACACCACAGCGCCGTTGAGCACCTACAAGTTCCTGCGGGACTTATGGATAGCACTGGCATAGCAATTAGAAGTGGTTATTCCGCTTGTATCACGCTTACAAGATGGTACTAGATCTGACCATAAATGTAACTTGCAACATTGATCCTGCTGGGAATAAAGTCGGAAAAGTAACAACTATCTATCATTTGGATTGTTAATTATAGTCTTCACTTTTATCTTAAGGATTTGATTTGTTGGTGTCTGCCAGAAAGACTGCCCAAAAATGGATGGTAATGATGCGAACGGTGGTAATGAAGTGTTCTTCGTTTATGTCGCTCTCAGGCAAATTTATATTTTGCACGACTGACAGAGAGTTACCATGTATGCAAGTCACTTAGGGTGCATACACATGGGGAGTTTGGTTGATAGGTCGTGTGGATGATACATAATTATAGCCACACTGTATGTATAATTATATTCTCAAGTCGATAATCATCGTCAATCAAGGAGACAGAGGAGTCCTGGAAAGTAACTTGAAATAATTGTATATTGGTATTGTGAGACCAATAATCACCTTTTACAACAATTGGGTGGGCAAAACGGACCAGTCTAGTCAATAATGAGGATTTGCCAAATCTCCACCATGGATGTGTTTCCGAAATTAATTCCATAGCATCTCTTCATTGGTGAGAAGGAGGGGAGTATCAAAAGAGGAAATTGGAAGGATAATGAGCATTGGGTCAAAAGAATCCGATGTACTCCTCAAGACCATCAGAAAATTCAGTTTTTAGAAGAATTTCCTCATTCTACTCAGTACCAAGAAAGAGTGGAGCGATGGTACGCATAAGGATCTAGAAGGAGTTTACGGATCAAGCAAGAATTCATGGACAGTAGATACCGATAGACGTGTCAAAACAATTTAGACAACAAATATAGCACTTGTAGCATAGCAATAATGTCAGATATACAGGCAGCCAACAAATCCCATTGTTGTCAGAACTAGTCCCGGAAAGCCCGCAGAAACAGACTGACCACCAGTCACCAAAACAGTAGATGGACTGTTAAAACAAGGCCCTAAGAAACGCCTTCATAGGATCTAAGTCATTATCTGGAAAAGGCAACCATAATACCTTACAGAAAAACTCTGGAAAAAACGAAAAGGGTAAGATCTTGGAAAAATCTTCAAGATCTGTGACAAACTAAGCAATTCCTTGGGAACCATAACCAAATGAATCAACATCTACAAAAATAACAAACGTATCCTAATAGGTTTCACAACAGGTTGTTGTAAGCTCGAGAAAACTAGGTATATCAGATGATGGCCTTTGCAGATACTGCAATGTATCCAGTGGGTCTCAAGAGAACAAAATATTTGGCAAGTACCAAGTATCAGATAAAGATATGCTACCCATTCCTCCGCGTCTCATTCTCAGATTCTTCAGAGAAACTGAATTGAAGAAGGTGCCTCGTTACTAATTTCTAAGACTACTAAGACTGAAAGAATCTTTTTTATGAACCCATTCATCTATTGCAATGGGTGTGACAGCCCTGCATGATGTGGTAACAAGGATCGAACTTACTCCACTACAAAGAATTCACGCTAGGCTGCTATCCTGGATATAGAAGGAACCATTAAAAAATGTAAAATCTGAATCTATACGACTAGGACTAAAAAACATAGAATTAGTAATCTCAGATTGAGTTGTAACCCTTGAGCATGGATTCAACCCAGTCTGAGATTACTGGTTCTTCTACGAGACACATGAACTCAGAACTGGAAGGCAAGTACATGCACTGGCCTGTAGAGGCATCCCGCAAGCTGGGGTCCTATCCCCTCTACTGTGGACACTGGTCTCGAAAGGAATCTAAAAAAAATTAGTACGAAGTGCGGTTAAAATTGTTGCATATGCATGTGGATGATGTAGTTGTAATGGCGACAGGTAAGTTCATACCCACCATCACCGAAATACTTCAATCCATACCCTACACAAATGTGTGGAAAGATGTTAACCCCTAAGGTTAGGTTAGGTTAGGTAAATGGGTGCCTTGTGACAGTGTCACTGCTCATTTAGACCACAGTTCGGGTCCATTGTGCCCAATCATTTAACCCTGGAAACCTATAAAGACCGCTATTGGAACCACCCAGATAATGGTATGAATCTCAGGAGGTCCGTCAGCTCTACGTTACCCAAGTCCTCCCAATCCAAGAAGAAGTAACTACCCAGAGTCCTCATTCTTCTGACGGATAGGGCATATAGCAGGTGACGAACTGACTCAATTTCTTCTTCGTCCCTGCAGCTTCTACAGAAGTCATTATATAGTACACCGAGTCGCCCCGCGTGAACGCCAATGGCACAATGACCAGTAATTATCCCTGAAACGACCCGTGCTTTATAACGACTCAGTTTCACCAGAGAAGTTGATCTCTTCTTGCTAATGTCCGGCCATAGGGCCCTGGCTGTTGCGTATGTTTCCAGATGAACCCAGCGACTATTTGCTCGACCGATGGCTTCATCCTCTATTTTCTTCTGTAAGGAACTGATTGGGGTTACTACAAAAGGGAGAGCCCGCGATAGGTGCATCGTCGACCCTTTCCTAGCAAGTTCGTCAGCCCTTTCATTTCCTACGATATCCATATGCCCTGGCACCTAACAGATGGTCACCGCATTAGCTCTAGATATCTCATTTAAGACTGATTTGCAGATCTTCACAAGCCTTGATCTAATTATAGCGGAGTCCAGAGCCTTAAAGGCTGCCTGGCTGTCTACATACACAATAATCGTTCTGCCAACAATATTGCTCTCACTTATAATCTTAGCAGCCTGTATGATGGCTATGACTTCGGCCTGAAAGACGCTGCAATCATCGTTTATTCTAAGGAGTTGTTTACTCCTAGGGGTTCACAATAAACTCCGGCTCCCGCGTTAACGTCCATCTTAAAACCGTCGGTATAGAACGCTAGCTCCTTCTTCTTCAGGGTTCTTCGGCGCTTCTAGTACATTCTGTCAGGAATTCTTAAAGCGAATCTCCTTTCAAATACTAGCGTTGGGCTCATGTGATCAGTTTCTGACAAACAGCTGGTAGTTCCCCATCGGGACAAAATTGAGGCATGGCCGTACAGGCTCGATGAACACATTCGGCCTTCCCTTAGTCTTACAGCGGTTTTAGCCGCCAGACTGCCACAGCGGAATGAAACTAAGCATGGTTTCCATTGCCACTGTTGGTGTTGCCTTCATTGATCCCATGACTCCGATGCACGCTGCCATCTGGATTTTGGTGAGGTTAGAAAGCTGGTATTGCTTCTCCAGTACCGTCCACCATACCAGTGAACCATATGTAAGAATGGGTCTTACGACCGCCGGGTATATCCTGTATACCACAGCTGGCTTAAAACCGAACGTGTTACTGAATGCCTTTTGCTACGCTTTCTTTCCTGACGCGTTCAGCAGTGTTATCCTTCCAATTTAGTGTGTAATCTAGAATTACACCTAAGTATCGGGCTGAACCTAAGATACTTAGTTCAGTACCACTGATACCTGGGGGTCTGAAGGCAGGAATTGATCTCTTCCTAGTGAAGAGAACTACCTCCGTCTTTGAAGGGTTCACTCCTAGCCCTTTGCTGCTAACCCAATTCTCCACTAGTTGTAGTGAGAGATTGAGTCTTTCGCTAAGGACTGAAGGGAATTTCCCCGAGACCAGGATAACAACGTCGTCGGTATAGGGCGTCACGTTGAAGCCGTTTTCCTTCAATATTACTAAGATCACATCCACTACAAGGAGCCACATTAGAGGGGATAAGACTCCGCCTTGGGGGGGGGGGTTCCTCTGCACACGCTTCTCCTGATAGTTTTATCTCCTTGCGAAGAAGATATAACTCTCGATTGAAGCATCTGATCAATCCAGTTGGAGATCAGTCGCATCGGTGCTTACGTTGTTGAACGCCCCTTCAATATTTAGGAACGCCCCAAGAGTGCATTCCTTGAAGTGGAGGGATCTTTTTATGCTTGAAACGACCCTGTGGAGGGCTGTATCCCTTTGAAATAGAATTCAAAAGAAAAGATAAGGACACGTCAGAAAGCATTAGAAAGGCACCCATAATTATAAATAAGATCTCAAACCCGCCATCATTCACTAAATGTACACACTCATCGTCAGCCCTATCCTATCTAATGGGTGCCTAGTCTAGTGGCTCGCCGCAGATAAGAAGACCACGTACTTTATGGCACTGACCAGGATACAAATATTAGCATGTATAGGGACTACCAGCGCTTGAAACAATACTAGAACTGATCCCATGAGACCTACACCTAAAGAAAACAGCTGCGAAGAGTGTCATTCGATTGAAACAATCCAACCTTTGGATAGAGGGCGATGCGGGATGGACACTGAGGCAGATCATATATCAACATCTTCAGACTTCAGCCTAACCGTTAAAACAATCTTCCCCTCAAGAGAGAATTAGATTAACGGTAAGACCATCAACCCGAATAATATCTCGATTTTCACGTATGGGTTAAAAAATGACGAAGTAGTAGGCTCATCTGAACCCGAAATTTCTCGCCCGCCGAGACTTTCAAACCACGGCATTATGTTTCAAGCGGAAGTATTAGCAATCGTAAGGAACTATCCACGAAACTGGACTCAGGAAAGTAGATTGACATATACATTGATAGTCAAGCTACTATGAAGGCCATCTCATCCACACTACTGTGGATGAGATGGCCTGTGGCTTTCACGATGCTGTGAAAAACTCACAGCGAACCACTTAGTTACATTCCTTTGCGCCAGGACACAGCAGCATTCAGAGAAATGAACGAGCGGACGATTTAGCAAGGAAGGGGTTCAAACAGGATCTGATAATGGTCGCCGTTCCCTCTGTTCTACCGGATCTAGCTCTTTTTAAATCCAATAAAGAGCAAGCCTTCGCAAGACTAGCTACTAAGAGATTGAGTGCACTCTCATCTTGTTGTGTAAAGTCTGGACGCAACATGACAATGCCAAGACCAAGCAAATTTTAGCGCTTAACAGCCATAATCTCTAGGCGGCCCACCTAAGAAAAATGCGTCTAGACACTTATGACTAGGAAAATGGCACTCGGTGAATACCTTCTTTGAAGATCTCGGCGACCTGTCAGGAAAGCCATCATTAACCATCCTGATATTTATAACAATATCGCGTGGGTTCAGGGCAGTCGTATAGCTATCCCAAAGCTACCGACTAACTTTTGTCTTCGTTTTAGGTTATCCACGACAGGGGTTCACAATGGATCCATTGGTGATCCTAGTACTGGCCGTATGTGCAGTCACTCCTTCTACGTACCTATCTATCTAAGGGAGTGTTCTAGTCACATAAACATGCAGAAGCATGGCGTCTGGCATAACTCTTAACACGGGCAGGCTACGGAGTATCCATAAAAGTTTTCACCCCTCCAGTGCATAAAAAAAGATCAAATCATGCAAATTTCAATCGCAAGTTCATGACGTTACCAAACTATGTATAAGAAAAAGTTTTCCAAAAAGTCTCGAAGACTTTTAATCTGAGGAACTATCGAATGCAGAGATAGTTATATATTTTGTAAATACAAACCAATCTATTGTCCCCAGCATGTCTTAACATTTCCAATAAATTTGTTTTTGAGAGAAAACAAGAATTTAGTTGTAATTTATAGCTGTCCTGATACTTGTAAGGCAGTTCTAAGATTACTTTCGAAATACACTGATAAAGAACAGGTACGGGTACGTACTAAAAAAAAGATTGTACCACTTATTTGAACAATTTTTTCATTCGAAATTGTATCTATGTATATACAAAAGCTACGTACGGTCAGAAGTTTATCCAGTCAAAGAAGCATTACCAGAAGAAGAAGTTACCATCACGGTGGGGATTACCATATAAATGAAACAAAAAAAGAAAACAGTGAACTTATCATATCGGATTGTATTACACGAACTTAAACGCAACAAAAGTTTTGTAAGATTAACGACCATAATTGGCGTGTTATCCTTTTCAATCAAGCATCCGTAGTACTAATTGCACAGAGGCAACGCAATTAGACTGTTGTATCTATGCATATGGCAAACACTCTCAGCACACGCATATTGTTATTCAATAGAACACAAATAGTTCCACCCTAACACGGTGACGTACGCCAATACTCCATACCAGTTAACCCGTAAGGCAGGCAAATATCTAGTTCATGTCCAAGCGTAGGGCACATATTAAAACTTTAACCTCAGAATGTTATGCTGCGACTCAGTATCGTATTCAGTTTTGATTTCCTTGCAACCATTGGCAACCTTTGCTTCTTGGCTTTTGTTCTCCACATATGTATACAATATTGTGCCGTTGCTTAGCTCGCATATCCTTAGGCTAAAAGGCCATGTTATTTGGGGATTTACATTCGCCAACTACGCACACGTATGTCTGTGGATAGTGTCTACAATTAGAATATTGTCCTTTGATAATTGGAAGCAGTTTGTTAAATCATGCAATTAATTGACTTAACGGGGTGATGACTTCAGATAGTGTTGAGGTAATTGAACATCTGGCCATGCCATTCGAGTCAATTGATTTGGTATGTTTCAAGTAATGAAGATGGACGGTTTATATGTCAAGCCATGTATTTTTTTTATGGTTTGTCGTAACCAACGGTGATGATGTAATATATGTCGGCTTTGTGTCTTTATTAGTGTTTTGTGGGGCTTTTAATTTCAGTAGCGATTGGATAACAGAAATGGATATGGTACCCAATCGTGTACCGTTTTAGCTTGAGATGAAACAGCCCTCCATCCTCATCGGTCCCGGGCACTTTGCTTTCAATCTATTCTCGACAAAGCGCCCTGGCATTCGCAATCGTTTGGTCTTTAAGTCGGAGGCTCGATCTGTCTTGTCGTCTCGAACCTGGTAGATGGAAATCGTATTCATAGATCCTCTTGGCCAATAGGCAATGTAGTCGCCATATCTTGGCTTTACTTACTTATGTCCTTACTTACAATGTGCCTAAACTCTCCGCAACTCTTTCTCAATTGCCGTGCTTCCTTCTCGACTATTCTGCGCCATGTACTTCTGGGACCGCCGCGTATTCTGCCATCCTGAGTAAGCGGGTTCCATTGCATCGCGTGGTTAGCTATGACCAATCCACTGCCACTTTCGTCATTGTCTGATTATGCCTATAAGTTCATGACCCGTTCACTGATAAAGCTGTTCGTTAGAGATACGGTGTGGCCAGAAAATCCTTAAGATGTTACGTAGGCACCTATTAACGAACGTTTGCAGCTTCCTCTCAACGGTTTGTCCTAGGCTGATCATTTTTGTTTTTGCCGAGTTAATTTTCAGCCCAACGATGTCAGCTTCCCTCTCCACATTTGCTGTCATTTGGTGAATGTCCATTATTCTGTGAGACAGTAGGCATACATCGTCGGCGTAGTCGAGGTGTTTGAGTTCGGATGTAAGAGTCCATCGAATTCCTCCATTTCCCGTCCATAAAGCCGCATTTAGCACATCGCTTATTACCAATAAAAACAATTTTGGTGAAAGTATGCAGCCTTGCCGAACCCCACTTTGGATTTTGAATTCCTCAAACAGCCTTCCTCTGTGCAAAACGTGGCATGTGGATCCATCGTATGCAGCCTTGATAATAGCTATTAATTTATCAGGAATGCCTCTCCTGCGCAAGGCAAGCCAAATACATTCCCGATTGACACTATCAAACGCCTTTTCGAAATCGATGAACAGCAGTTGTAGTGGTGATCGATATTCAATGCATTGCTCGATGATGATCCGTAGCGCTCCAGGATAATTGTAGCTATTACTTTACCCACAGCAGGTAGCACGCAGATACCTCTCCAGTTTTCGCACTGCATTAGGGAGCTTGACGGAAAACTCTCGGCTTCCCAGGTTCTCCCAACAAGTGGAGACAGTAGCTCCGCCGATGCAGTTGGCGCCGCTCGAAAAACCTCCGCGGGTATGCCATCAAGTCCTACCGCCTTATTGGTTTTCAGTGCTTTGATCGCAGTAATGATCTCTTCTTTACTGGGGGTTGAAGTGCGAATTCGGAAATTTCTTACCACGGATACTGCAGTCTGACTTCAAAACTGAAGCAAAATGCTCGTTCCATCTCTTGAGCTGATCGTCATCCGATATTAGCAACGAACCGTCTAACCCTTTCACTGGGTGTTGAGTAGAGCTTCGGCCACCTATTAGCTCTTTGGTGATTCTATAAATTCTATTCGCTGCTGCTTCCTCTGCATCCGTAGCCGTCGCACGCTACGCTGCACTTCTCTCATCTTCATTCGATATAGGGACTCTAGATCGATCCTCCCTGCTGCTGGAGTTGCTGCAATTTGAGCTCTAAGCTGTTTTCGTTGGTCGATCCTTCTCCAGGTATCCTCAGAAAGCCACGCTCTATGGCTTCCTTGCGATTGACCGACAATCCTTTCAGCACCTGATGTGAAAACAGTTTTCACAGCACATCAATGGTCTTGGATGGTGGCGGGCAGTGAGCTGCTGATTGTTTCCACTCCACGTGAAAGATGGTCCCTTAGTTCTTGGCGCACTGTGGGATCCCTCAGTCGGTCAATGTTGAACATGGGCGTTCTCGTGCCGTTGGATCTTCGAACGGCGGCAGTGCGTAATTGGACAGTAGCTATCATAAGATGGTGATCTCGTGCCAACCCCATGTCCGCTCCTCGTCTGTTTCGGACGTCTAGAAGACTACTTCTAAAACGGCGACTGATGGCAAAATGGTCAATTTTGTTGGAGGTTGCTTGCCTGTCAGTTGACACCCAATTGATTTTATGGCAGGCTTTGTGCTCAAACATGGTGCCACCTATGACAAGGCGATTTGCGTTGCAAAAGTCAACGAATTTTTCGCCGTTGTCATTGCGGTGGCCCTTCGTTGTCGCTGCCTACCTTGGCAATCAGTATGACAATGTCGCCGTTGGGTATTGCATTATACACAGCTCCGAACTTGTTGTAGAAGGTCTCCTTTTCTTCCTCAGACGAACCATCCGGAATCTGGCCGTTAAAATCTTATCATCGTGTGGCTGCCAGGAATTTAGGCCTCTGCGTGCTGTGGGTGTTAACAGCAGTCCAACTCCGTTTCGGTAACGCGGGTTGCTGGCCCAGGTTACCTAGTCTAGACTTAAGACTCTAGACAATTTCGCACTTGCAATTTTGGCCTACATGCATAAGAATTTATACATGTAGTTGCCCGGGGACCACCACGAGCAGTTGGGAGTAAATCAAGCACTTCATTACGTTTTGGGCAGTCAGTAGTTTCCCGATCAATCTTTCAATGGTGGCCTTCACAGTTTCAGTTAATCCGAACTATCTAGTGTCGTCCCTATATGAGCTGTTTTTATTCGTATACCAGGTGTATGAGGATCTCCAACACTGATCCAGGATGTTGGAAAAACGTTGGTGGCGGATGAAACCTTAATGGGCCAACGGCAGCGCTCATATCCTCGAAGTGGATTATTGACTCTAAAAAATTCGGTCCCTCGCATTGGGGCTATAAAAGGGAACTGGTCCTGAATGCATGCCTGATGAATGGAATCTCAGCACCATTTGTCCGATTCACAAGAAAGGAGACCCCCTTCATCGCCTCTAATTACAGAGGTATTAGTCTCCTCAACATCCCGTATAAGATCTTATCTGCCATACTATGTGCACGTTTGAGACTCCTGGCCAACACCCTGATCGGCCTCTATCAATGTGGTTTCAAGCCAGGAAAGTCCACAGTCGATAAAATTTTCACACTTCGACAGATCCTAGATAAAACCAAAAAAGTCGATACCCAACATCTTTTTATCGATTTCAAAGCCACATATGTATGACAGCATTTATAGAGACGACCTATACAGAGCCATGTCTAGTATTAGCATCCCTGTCAAACTCGTCAGATTGTGCAGAATGGCGATGGGGAACTGCCATCTTGCTCCATCAAGGTTGGTAACGATTTCATCGAGACCTTTCATGTCAAAAAAGTATTCAAACAAGGTGAGGCGCTGTCATGTGACACTAGACTTGAAAGGATTGTACGAAGGTCACAAGTCAACACCGGAGGCACAATCTTTCAAGAGTCTGTTCAACTACTAGCGCACGCTCCCAAAATGGGTCTAGCGATAAATGAGGTCAAAACCGAGTGTATGCTGTCAAGGAGAAGGGACACACAACATCGAGGAATTGGACAGAACGTTACAATCCACAGCTATAACTTTGAGGAAATAAGAGAATGGGATTCCTAATCATCACGCTTGTGTTCGTACGGGCCAGTGGTCCGTACTGTGCGAGTCCTGTTTTGTAGATCTGCAGTTATAGTTGGGATGTCGTCACAGCAGGCCAGCCGACAGAAAAGATGCTTTTGGAGAATAAAATCCTTTGGTTGAGAATTCCAAATCTTATTTATTTTATTTACTAAAGAGGTTGGTTAAGAGGGCTAATAAAAGGTTACTCTACTGTGTAAAGACTACTTACACTCCCAGCAACCTCTGCTTTCCAGCGCTAAGTCCACTGTGATCCTCTTATTATAAAATATATAAGTAAAATTGCCGCAAAACTCGAAATCGTGTTCACTAACCAAGGTCTACGTGATCAATGCACATTTTTCCATGGCGGCAAATTTTGTAGGATATTTTTTAAATGAAAGAAAGAGATGAGAGTAGTAACGCTAGAAAAATCCTCGCAGTGGACTTAAAGCTGGAAACGTATGAATGTGGTGAATTACAAATAAATTAACATTTTTATATAAGGTTATTTGGCTCGATGACATCCCAGGGCCCGTCTGAACCTCTGGGTGAAGACTCCAAGTCCAAGACAGCGAGCCTGCCCACCGCTCTACTCTTCTTGATTGATCCATTAGATACTCGAACGTCGGCAGTCCGTACCACGTTGTCGGGTTCGGCATACGTCTTTACAACTCGGCCCAGTTCCCAGGCCGAACGAATCTCCATGGGATCGATGACAATAACGTGGTCTCCCTCTGCAACCGCCTTTGAAACTTTGTGCCACTTGGTGCGTCTGGTTATTTCTGGAAGGTATTCCGTGTACCATCTTCTTACCAGTTGACTCATAAGATGCTGAGAACGTCGGCTATAAAGCCTACTGCATATGTCCTTCTCAGAAAATACTCCTGGGGCGGAAGTGTCTCTATCGTCTTCTCCAAATAGTATGGAATTAGGCGTAAGCAGTTTGGGGTCTTCTGGGTCAACAGGAACGTGAGTAAGTGGTCGACGATTGATCAGACCCTGAGCCTCCATTAGGGTATTTCTTAGGACGTCCTCACGGGGAACCACACCTCTTAGCACAAACTCAACACTGGACTTCACGGATTGAATAAGGCGTTCCCAAGCCCCCCCCATCCACGGCGAATATGCTGGAATGAACCTCCAAACGATGCCCTCGTACTTAGCTGCGTACTCGCTGAGAGAGGTCTCCATCTCTTTAACGTCCTTAACCAGCTGATTTTTTGCTCCAACGAAATTCAGCCCATTGTCACTGTAAATATAGCGAGTGACGACACGAATGATGATGAAGCGACGCAAGGCAAGGTTGTACTGTACCTCTACCGAACTTCACACGCAACGGTCCAAAGCAGTCTACACCCATGTGGGAGAAAGGTCTTAAGTGGAAGGCTAAACGTGCTTCAGGAAGTTGTCCCATTATCGGCATCAATGGCTTCGCCTTACGTAGCTTACACATGTTGCACCTTGACTTCACAGACTCTAAAGCAACTCGTATGCTTATGATCCATGCGCGTTCTCGAATATCTGAGATTATTGTAGCGGTCCCCATGTGGTTATTCTTCTCATGATGGTGGACAATGAAAAGCTCGACTAGAGGATGACTCTTGGGCAAGATTGCAGGGTTACGAGCTGCATACGAGACCACTGCCTTTTGACCTCTTGAGCTCATCCTTATTGTGCCCTCCTGGTCAAGGAACGGTGAAAAGTTGAAGATTTTACTCGAGGCCATTACCTCTTGCTTCCCTTTCAGCATCCATCTGGATCTTTCTGAACATCCAGTTTTCAGCGCTCAGGTTTTCGTCCGGAGTGATGAAAGGATTCTTGGCCACAGGCCTTTTTCGTATAATATTATTGAATCGCAGTAAAAAGGCCATGACTCTGACGGAAGATGACCATCTTGCACGGAACTTAGCTTTCAGTTCGTCATGAATAGCATAGGAAACTGGTTTCTCTTTATTGTGGAAAAGAGATGTCTTTAAGTCTAAACGCTCGATGCTCAATTGACCAACCGAATTCTTGCCTGGTGATACAGGTCAACCATTTTTCGGCAACCGGAGAAAATCAGGCCCCCTGAACCATCTTTTTTTTTTCTTTACAGGGATGTGAACACACTTCGCAAAGGAGCTGTCAAGGGCTTTACCGCCAGCTCATCAGCACGTTCATTCCTCTCTATGTTACTATGCCCTGACACCCAGAGGAGACTGATCTTGAAGAGATGACCTAGTGAAGCGACTTCCTCTTTGCACTATTCCGCCAGCTTAGACGATATCCTGTTCGATGGGGCGATCTTAAATGAAATAAGAAATACCTGTCACCTAATATTTACAATCATTTAAATTTAATTGCCTTTTAAGCACAGATAGTTAGGCAAGCGAGTGGTACAGTATGCATGTGAATTGCGTTCGTATTAATTTAATTTTTGTTGTTAAAGTTCGGGATTTCGTAGTTTTTATTCAAATTTAGAGCAGGACATGATATCATGGTTGTATCCTATGAAACTGTTTTCCAGTAAACAAAAAAAAGAAAAGAAAACCTGTCAGAAGTATATTCACAATGTCAATTAAGTTATCTTCTAATAAACATCAAATCAATTAAAAAAATTAAAATTACCATTTCCATTCCCATTCGAGATAATCCAACAATGACTGATGTCGTCACCCTTGTCGCAGCATCGTACTCACCCTCCGTATGTATGTATATCGCAAGGAAAACCAAAACAAATTAGTTAATGAAATAATGTCGACCGATAGCGACTACTAATTCATTAAATTGGGTGGCTAAGTCGTCTCCCCTATGAAGCGTCGATAACCATCCACCATCGAAGCTACCATTATGTCCATTTTGTTAATTTCATTAGCATCTCTGATTCCGGGCAGTGCGGGACACTCATTCAGAAATTCATTTCTACAGACGATTCTCATGTAAGGTACCTCGTGTTACGATGTTAGATTCATGTAACTGCAGATGTTCGAACCCAATAAGGATGTCTTTCTACGACAAGGACAACGACGACGATGACGACAACTACTACGACACAGGGGGGGGGATGAGCGAGAGACTAACGTGATGTCAAGGTGCAAATCTCGTCCGGCGGCGGCGGCCGGTTGTGGTGGTAGTGGTTTACTTTCATCCAGCCTTAGCTAAGGGTGAAAGAAAGGACAAAGTGCCAAACCTGTCTCTCCTGGAAAGTATATTCGATTTGCCAATAAATTGGGAATATTGATTTAAGCATTAGGGAGGTCCGACGTCGTCCGTTGATCTCTGATAAATACTCAATTTCATTTGCCAATCCCATCTCTTTGGTATATTCCTTGCTTTAGCCTTGGCGTCATCATCGTTGCCGGTTGCTGCTCGTTGTCGTCGTTGTCGAGTCCGTCTCTCCGAACGATAAGACGTCGGACTATTTGCTTAATTAACTTCGTCATGATGGCCATGTTATATTTTTATTAGATTTCCTTTTATGCTTTTCGTTGTGTTGCGGGGGTATCACATCAATTAACGAATTAATAGAAACAAATGGGTGTGTGACACCAGAGAAGTAATTGCCTCAAGGACGAGGCGGGCTGGTTGGTTACCCTACATGCGAGGCACTTGATGGATATTAAAAATGAAAATTCATCAGTTAATCAACTTAATTGATAATTACACGGGAGAGGAAAGTACTTAATTTGTGCGCAAAACGGGAAAATGAAACAATCTGTTCCAGAGGGCAGATTTACCATTGTGTGATTTAAAATGTGTGTACAAGTATGTACATATACACCACAGGATGCTACTGCTGCTGCTCTGCTGCAGTGACACATTAATAGGAGCATCATTGGGAGTCATTTAGCTAATTAATTCGGAAAAAGTATTCTGCAGTCGGAACTGCAGATTATTTTTAATTTGATTGCAGTTCGGTGTTGGAGAGAGAGAGAGAGATGTTTTAATCTTGATTAAAATGTAATTGGTTATGGGATATTCATTGCACGGGATGGTCGACAATCTGAATTCATTGTTAAGACACTTTACGATGCGATGCGAGGGTCGGTCGTCTGGCATAAAAGATTTCGATGTTTTTATGACTAATAAAAGGTTTAAGTACTTATCATGCTTATCCTACTCTCTGGCACCCCGATATAAATCATCCTCGATGCGTGTTTACAGTTCGCAATGCCTAGGGACAGGGGCTGTACTAATTGGTTTGGACAATAAAGTTCTGTATGAAGCAGTGTCGCTTAAGTTCTAAAACGAAAGTTTTTAATCGAGATGCTATGTATTCTATGTCGTCTATTTTATTTAGACTCACTGCGTTATTTACTCTTGATATTCAGTTCAAATTCTAAGCTATTTTGGAAAGTAGATCCTTGAAGAAGTTATGCTTTTGAGAAGATTGAATCTGGTTTGAGGCATCCAGGGCATATCGCCACCCTAATACCCTAGACAATATAGGCATATCAACCGCAGTCCCGCCGCATAAGTGATTGGATTTCTATCAGCGCAGGAAATTGCATTTGTATCTTCAGACTTTCCTCCTTAGCCAGTGCTTTCAGTATGGGAGAGAATTCACTGAAGCAGTTGGATGCAGTTGATCCAGTGTACTACCAGGAAGCAAAGGATCGAGCTAGAGTCCCTATATCGAATGAAGATGAGAGAAGTGCAGCGTAGCATCAATGCATCAATGCGCTGGCTACGGAAGGAGAAGAAGCAGCAGCGAGGTGCGACAGCAGAGCCGTTTATAGAATCACCAAAGAGCTAATAGGTGACCGAAGCTCTACTCAAAACCCAGTGAAAGGCTTAGACGGTTCGTTGCTAATATCGGATGAGGATCAGCTCAAGAGATGGAAGGAGCATTTTGCTTCAGTTTTGAACAGAGTATTCGCCAGCAATATGCACCCAAATCAGACTGAAGTATCCGTGGTAAGAAATTCCCGAATTCGCACCTCAACCCCCAGTAATGAAGAGATCATTACCGCGATCAAAGCACTGACAACCAATAAGGCGGTAGGACTTGATGGCATACCCGCGGAGCTTTTTCGAACTGCGCCAACCGCATCGGCTAACCTACTGTTTCCACTTGTTGGGAGAACCTGGGAAGCCGAGAGTTTTCCGGATGAGTGGAAGAAGAGAATGATCGTCAAGCTCCTTAAAAAAGACAACCTAATGCAGTGTGAAAACTGGAGAGGTATCTGCGTGCTCCCTGCTGTGGCTAAAGTAATAGCTGGAATTACCCTGGAGCGAATCAAAGAACACCTCGAAGACAAACTCGACACTGATCCATCAGGTTTCAGCTCTGGATCCTCCTGTGTCGACCACATCAACACCCTGCGGATCATCATAGAGCAATGCGTTCATCGACTTCGAAAAGGCGTTTGATAGTGTCAATCGGGAATGTATTTGGCTTGCCTTGCGCAGGAGAGGCATTCCTGATAAAGATAGTAGCTATTATCAAGGCTACATACGATGGATCGACATGTTACGTTTTGCACAGAGGAAGGCTGTCTGAGGAATTCGAAGTCCATATGGGGTTCGGCAAGGCTGCATTCTTTCACCAAAATTGTTTTTATTGGTAATAAGCGATGTGCTAAATGCGGCTTTATGGACGGGAAATGGAGGAATTCGATGGACTCTTACATCCGAACTCAAACACCTCGACTACGCCGACGATGTATGCCTACTGTCTCACAGAATAATGAACCTTCACCAAATGACAGGAAATGTGGAGAGGGAAGCTGAGATCGTTGGGCTGAAAATTAACTCGGCAAAAACAAACATGATCAGCCTAGGACCGAACACATCAACTGATATATGCATTGCTGGACAAACGGTTGAGATACTCTCTCCAATACCTTGGGGGTATTGTCTCAACTGATGGCGGAACCGAACTGGATATAGCCAGCCGAATAGGGAAGGCAAAATCTGCGTTTGGGATGCTATCCACAATTTGGCGTAGTAATGCAATTAGCTTAAACACCAAGCTACGATTGTTCCGTTCCAACGTTTTTGCGTGCTACTATATGGATGTGGTACCTGAAGAGTGACCGCTACTATCACGAGGAAGCTGCAAACGTTCGTTAATAGGAGCCTACTCAAAATCTTAAGGATTTTCTGGACACACCGTATCTTTAACGAACAGCTTTAACCATAACCATAACCATACAACGACGAAAGCGGCAGTAGATTGGTCACACTCTCCGAAAAGGTGACAGGTCCATAGCTAACCACGCCGCGATGCAATGGAACCCGCTTACTCAGGATGGCAGAATACGCGGCGGTCCCAAAAGTACATGGCGCAGAACAGTCAAAAAGGAAGCACGGCAATTGGGAAAGAGTTGGGGAGAGCTGATGCACATCGCCAGAAACCGCACACGATGGCACGTGGGCGTTGTAGAGGCCCTAAGACCTACAAGGGGATACAGGACATAAGTAAAGTAAGTAAGTAAGAGAAGTAACCAGATTTCTGTTAAACAGATGTTAGCGTTGACACGAGTAGTCAAAGCCAGAGAGGATCTGTGGAGAAATTCAACATCATCGGCTAGAATTTCCCATCTATCAGGACAATCAGCGCGAAAGTATTCTGCAGTATCCTCACCTTTCTGACAAGCGTCGCTGTAGGCTGTAGGGTAAGTTTAAGCCTAGTTACATTGCTAGGATTGGTAAAAGCTGAGAGACACCAAGTATGCTGCTGGTTTCTTACAGATGTTAGTCGAATCCACCTGTACCTTGGAAGGTGACGTTAAATACAATTATAGTAGTAACAAATCTTAAATGAGAAATCTTACACGGTTGGTGGTTATACCCAACGTTAAGCTCCTGAGTACTTTGAACCAATCTTATCTGTAATCTTCTTTCGTCTAATTCTAGTGTGGTTTGGGATCCAAGAAAACTTATCAAAGAGGTAGTCCTTGCGTCGGAAATCACCTTGGCGAACTAATTTGGAAGTTGTTAAAGGGTTGAGTGTACATGATATTGAACTATGTCCACGAGGCTGCCTGCGGAGAAGAATTCAAGGAGCTTGCATTTATATCTTTTCAGATAGTCCAGTAGGACTATAAGCCCTTATAAGCCCGGTAGGGTCTAGGGTGGTCTAAGATTGTTGCGATCTCCTGGAAAATCTGGTATCCATCCACAAAGTAGCCTTAGAATGGATTCCGGCATATGAAGGTTTCGTGAATAATAGAAGAAGAGAGTAGAGACAATTCGTGCTACATTAGTCCTCCAAAATAACATATAAGAGATCGACAAACATGCTCAACTCAGCGAAATATGACACAGATAATGCAGTCCTCTGCCACAACTCATGCCCATAATTAAAGCAAAGACCTCCGTTTGGAAAATGGATAAAAGTTCGACTAACGTGTAACTAAGTTTTACGTTGTCTTCTACCACAAAAACACTTATACAGGATTCTTGAGTAATTTTGGAACCATGTAAGAAAATTGTCACGCAATCTATCAGGAAATTTGAGTACTTTGTGGTTAAAAACTGAACAAGGCATAGAATGCGCGACAATTTTCTCACATGGCTCCCAAACTACTCAAGGGTCGACTTTTGCAGTTCAAAAACCCAACGACAGTACAACTCTGACAAACTTCTTATACTGATCCCTCCGTGCTCCAGTAATAAAGGGATAATATCACAACAGTGGTGTAAGTTTTCAGCTTATTTTCGAAGCCATATTCAATAAAAATGGTTTAGGTCTGAACCTGGTCTGTCATAAACTCTGCAAACCTATTATAGATAACATGTTCCAAGACCTCATAGCAAATGCTTAAGAGGGCTATAGGTCTATAGCTGTCAGCTTTGATGTCTGGTTGTCAAGGTTTCAAAATTACAATTATCTTTGTTTTTTTTTTAAAAGACTTAGGTAGCGTTTCAGACAATAGGACGTTCTTGAGGAACTTACGCATTTTGCTACAACTTTTAAATTCAGCTTCTAACTTCTAGCAGGAGTGGAGAAGCCTCGACAGCATTTTGGAACATCTTCTGTCGTCGTCTTAAGTTCCTTTTTTGCTGGACCGTGTTTGGAATTTGTCACACTTGGCTTTGAAGTATTCCACAATGTATTACAGTTTTCGATGAGTTCGAGGTTGATCTTGTGCTTACGAGACGAGATAGAGTTGTGTCTCCTAGTTTCCGCAGTAAGCCGATTCTTTCCTGCTGAAGTGAGTGAATTCCAAGTTTTCCGCAGTTTACTTCAATCCTATTGTAGAAGTTCCTCGTTTTAGTAATACTTTGTGCGAACTCCTGGTGTGGTCTATCGCTTTCTCCACTCCATCCAGGAATGTAATTTCTTTGATGTGCTGAATACAGTGCCAAGGAGTCTCTAGGCGTCGAAGTAATCCAGCACACACGTAAAAGCTTGCCATCTTACTTTGTTGAAATTCCGTCTTGGTCGAGGGGTAGAGTCTACTATTAGAATTTTTGTGCTTGCACCTAGGAGTACTGGGCGGTGTTGGATATGGAGGAAGTCATGAAAAACTCATTTGGTTACAAGTTGTTGTCTATTTCCGCAATTGGATGAAGCAAAACACATATGGGGATTGTAGTTCTTACGCCTCTTCCTTAAGTAGGATGTTCCTTTGTCCTTGGGGTCGAAAAATTAGTAAAAGACTATGAGTTTTTGTCCAGTTCCGCCAGTTTTATGCTTTTGTAATCTCCGGTGAAAATTGTTAGTTGCTAAAAAATGCGGATCATCTCAGTAGGACATGGGATTCTCGCAGGCTTGTAGACGTTTACATTTGTTAATTCAGATACGAAGATTGCTACCACGAACAGGTTACCAATGTGTTTAGTTTCTATGAAGCTTGCTTCTTTTATGATAGATTCTATATAGTATGTGCATATGTATATATAAGCCAATGCCATAGGCTAGGTGGTGAAGACCAGAGAAGTTTGGTTCGTCCTTGCAGTGTGTTTTTTGGAGGAGTACAACGTCTATTTTATTCTCCTCCAGTAGTCGACAGAGATTGTTCGATTTTCGTCTGGGTGAATTGATGTAAGCTCCTCCGGAAAGGCAGTTACATACAGGGGGATAAGGAAAAAATTCCATGTACTAACGTCTTCGATGTTCAATTGACAGACACGAATGGAGGGTCCAATATCTTTGATCAAGTGGAGCTGAGAAGTGCACTGTGCATCTGATACATTGAACTGTTGAAGTTACATTTTTGCTGGGATTTTGGGATCTTCTGGAAAATGTTTAGCTTCTGGATGTTAATAGATTTTTAGAGTTACTCAGGTTACACCACGAGTATTTTGTCTATTCTTTGCACCCGACAGCTTGAATTTAACAGCTTCAAAATTTTCATAAGCAACGATACTGGAATGGATATCTTTTTTCAGATTGTAAAGGGTCATTCAACAAGAGATGTCATTTTAATTTTCACATCATTGTTGAAATGTCGACAATCAGTTTATATTGTGAAGACTTTTGATTATAACTAACTAGGATGTTTTTAAATACGGATCGGTACATACTCACACAACGTGTTGAAATAGTGAAAATTCACCACAAAAATGGTGAAAATATTGCTGAAACATTTGGTAAAGTTCGTACTGCGTTTAGTCATCATCAAATGGCTTTTCGTATATTTATAGTTAATTTAATTGACAAATATTGTATTCCATTATTAACCTCAAAGCTTATAATTTGGATAAAAATATAAAAATCACAACTTTTCATAAAAATGTTGCATTTTTCTATCAATTTAAAATGACACCTCTTGTTGGATGACTCTATAATTGTGAAGAGTTTTTCAATAAGGACATAACAATTTTATATTTAAGTAAAACCCAAAATAATTAAGATATCGAGCTGAAATTTATTCCGGGTGTAGTCCACATGTTAGATTTAAATATGGAATTCGATCTTGTTCATATCACCACTGCTAGCACGTTTGCAGCGATCGATACAAATTTTCTACCATTCTTCCATAGATATCGGCCGAAATGTTGGCAATTTCGCGTTCGATATTCTTTCTGAGCTCCTTTAACGTTGTTGGCATAATATTAACCAAAGACCTAACGTAGCCCAATAATAAGTAATAAATAAATAAATAAATAAATCCCATAAGCCAGGTGGCCATTTGATCGAACCATTTCTCGAGATTACACTATTATCGAACCCCCTTCAATAGATCAATTGTTTGACCAGCTGTGTGAATGTGGCACCATCTTGTTGGAACCACATATCATTGACGTCAAGTTCATCCAATTTTGGTCAAAAGTAGTCTTCTTACATGGCACGATAGTGAACTCCATTGACCGTAAATGGTCAAAAAATCATTTCCAATTCAATCACACCTCTGGAATGAAATCCGGTCACTTTTTGAAGATGAAATGGAGTCTCCGGAAACATATTTGGGTTTGTTGCTGTCTCATAACATATATTTTGCTTATTGACAAAGCCATTAAGCCAAAAATGAGCTTCATCGCTGTAGATGATTTTTCTATGAAATTCAGGATTTTCTTCAAACTTTTGCAGAGTCCAATCGGAGGAGCGCTTTAAACGATCAAGAGGCTTCAGTTTTTGGGTTAATTTGATCGTGTAAGGGTGTAGGACAAGATCTTTACGCAAAATTCGCGGCAATGTGGATTCCGAATTCATGTGATCGGCGTGTAATCGACTGATTTGGCTCATTTTGAACTGAAGCACTCAGGGCTGCGATATTTTCGCTACTTCGACTGGTATGTTGATTCACTGGTACAGGAACATTCAATAGTGAATATGTTGACTCGAATTCCACTATGATAGGCACAGCCTGTCTAGTGGAACGATTATTTCGACCGAAAATTGGAGTAAGCGCTGTTAAAGGTTCGGCCACCGAGTCGGTTGTAACTTTAATAATTTCCAAACGTTGTTTGTTCATGAACTTCACAATGTTAAAAATGTAAACCTTGACTGACATTTTGACATTGACAGATCAAGAAAAAAGTTTAATGTTCCGTTTGTATTAAAGTACAAAAATGTTATGTCCCTATTGAAAAACCCTTCTCTTAAATAAGTGCAAATTTTTGTATCTGCAGTCAGTCAACAAAAGTTGATTGGGATTATATTTTAGATATTGAAACCCTGACCTGTTGTGGACCGGCTCTAATTTTTCCCCATTCATTGCATTTTTCTTTGTCACATTAGATACACTTATGCCTAGTGCGCTAAGGACTTACATAACAACTCGTTGACATTGATAAATTGGATCAGAAAAATAAAAAAAAATTGATAATGATTTACTGCCAGGCACCACTGGTAAGGTATAAGAGTATCCATAAGAGTATATATAAAAACACATCTCGTGCTCAGTCAAAACTTGCTCCACTAATCAAACCGCACTGAGGTGCACATCTGCACCTTAGTGGAGCAACGCATATGTACATACCTTCGCCTAAGGCACGGCGGCGCGGTGGCGCGAAGACGTGGAGAAGGCAATTTTTATTGCCGTCCAGCCGTGCAACATTCGAAATTGCATGCGCAAACGAATCCAGCCATAGTCGGTCGGCAAAACCAGCCAGCATGCATCAACGCGCGGACATAAAAGATCGCATAAAGATAATTGAAAGTATCACTTAGAAGAGCTTAATTAAAATTAATGACGTCATAATAGTACATGCAGGATGCATGTCGAATTTAATTAAACACAAATGAATGTCTATAAAACCGCCTCCACACATGACGGTAATAATATTTATAACATGCACACACGTTTATAGATGAAAATTATTTATTGAAAGTGAAGAGGAGTTCGACGAAGACAACCCATGCAAACTCTTAATAATTGCGCTGCGTATAGTCGCTGCATAATACCTACAACCAGCGTGTTATGATTTTTTATTTTTTTTTTTATTTTTAATTGTCCAAAGCGGATTGAATAGTTCCTCACAATTCAGCAGCAACAGCCAGCACCCGTTGGATTCTTCAATGTTAAATCCTTGGATAATAATTTGCGTCCTTCTGGTAGTGTACAACAAAAAGCACGCAAATTAATTCCACACGATTCCCTGCTCGTCCAGCTGGCTACGTTCGCAAGTACACACTGGCATACAGAGGTATCTGGTATCTGTACAGAATCCTTGTACCAGGCGGGCGGGGGAGAAATAAATAACCCAACCAAGCACCCGCACATTCTGGCATGAGTCCGTGTCTCCTACATGCATTTGGCTTAACGCAAATCCACCACCTTCAATCGATAGCAGCAATTATAGCCGATATTTTATTGAACGCTTGATGAATTTTTAATAGTGGATACCTCGAATACATCACAGTTATGGTGGCTTCTTTTCTCTGTTTCAAGCCCTCCCATCGCCATCGAGTGTGTGTGTGTGTGTGTGTGTGTGTGTGCCTACGTCCTGTGAAAGTGATGACGATGATGATGCTGGCTTGTACAATGTTGGGTGTAGTAGCGATGGCAATGGCGATGGCGACTATGGTGGCTCCGCTCGGTCTCCGCTCTTGAATTGAAATGCTGCTGGGGAATTTCTGTTAATTGAATACCAAAGTGATTCCTTGTTCAATTGGAAACTCATTGTTATTGGGAATGATGTATTATGGGTTGTGTCCTGTCGGTATTCGATGTGATATTTCTCAATTTATTAATGGCTCATGATGATGTCACAATGCGAATGCGATTATTTGCAGACTTGTAGGGATGTCGATGATGGGAGGTTATCCACTGGCATTAGGTTGTGACGGTGTCTATTCGTTTTCTTCTTAATTATTGTAGATTACTGTGTGCCGGAGCAATGTAATGCATTAGAGCAATGGTCCCTATGGACCTACAATATGGTATACAGTGTAGTATGATATACAGTATGGTGTTTGTTTACGGTAAGGGAATGGATGTCAGGACCGATTCTATGTCCTAATCAACTAGACTAGAAAGTTTGCTTTATCTGAGTAACACTTAGGAGTCGAAAGGTTCTATGAATTGGGGCTGATAACAAGGGTCGTCTTGATGTGAATACAAAGAAAGAGGGATTGACAGGATAGTCTCATTTGCTTGCAACCAGCAATGACGCACTGGCTATATATCATGACAGTCAGACCCATCCTATGAGAAAGCTGAGATAAAGAAGAACACACGCGACTTATTGTCCATGGTCCATGGCATCCGCAGTTCTAAGGCTCGTAATTGTGCGTTTTGGGCTCACTAACTTAGGGCTCTATAACTATCCATTCTTGGGGAATTGATTGCCCAATATCTCTGATGAATCGAATGATATCCTTGGTACCCTCGACTTCGATACACCTTACAAAGTTATGCACCCTGAATAGGATAGCCTCTTACAAAAAATAAAAAAAATACGTTGCAGTATGGACAGATTGTTTCAAAACCAGTGAGGATACGGGGACAGGTATAAACTCAAGAACCCACAGGTGGCTCTGAGACTTTCGAACACATGAAGTGTGTTTCTAGGAGAGGTGGAATTACATGAGATATGATCAATATTCTACCAGGCTGGGCTATAATCCTAACATCACAAAATTTGAAGTAGTTAGGAATGGGCGCACAATGCTAAGGTCATTATGTACACAGAACCATGTCAGATTATGCTGAGTACCCTGTACAATGAGAAATAGGGGGAACGAAAGGCTGACGATAAGGCCAAGAAAGGAAGAGAACTCATACAAAAGAATACTATTGGAGGAATAAGACCACCAAGCTTCATAGCCTAGAGCATCATGTTCGATAGAATCATCAATATAAACCTTAGATGGTTTAACTTAGAAGGGCATACATGTGGGAGATATCTTGTCACCAGTGATAGATTGGAGAAATCTAAGGAAATTTATAAAACTAAGGAGATAGCTACGGATCGAGCTAACTGGAGACGCTTGTTAGTTGAGGCCCAGGTTCACGCCGAACTGTAGCGCCACCTAAGTAAGTAAGTAAGGAGATTACGAATAGGAATAGCGATAGGGATTCTGTCTGGTCATTGCCTTCTTAGAAAACACGCTATGAGGTCAGGATTATCAAATAGGAATGTATGTAGATACTGCAATGACCTACACATCTCGAACGACAGTACAGATCTATTCTGTGAATGTTGAAGCATAGCTCGGAGAAAACTGGTACACCTTTGGAAAATATACAATGACTTGTGCCTTAATCAACAAGTTTCTTTATCCAGCTCGATCCACAGACAACTGCCCCCAAATTTGCACCTTAAATTGATTGTTATCCCTTTTATTAAAGTCTGTCATCTGAGTGGATTTCATTTGATCCTTCGAAGTGAATTTGAAGATTATCTAAACCGGAAGGCATGTGTCTTGGAAGCTAAGAGGTGATTTTCTCTGACCCGCACTTTTTTTGTTGAAATGTTCATGCTCTCACGTCCATAGAGGGCCTGATCGAGGACGCGGTTATACCTAAAGCAGGTTTACTCGCAGTGTGACCTAGAACCTAAACAAGAACTGTCGAAGCTCCTTCACGATCACTGACCGCAACCTGCTTCACCGCGTCCCATATTTCGCTCGATGTCAGCATATGATCCACTAAGTTCTCGGAAGTTGGTCTTTCTCCGATTTTTTCCTCTAGTAGTCTGCGTTCTACACTGAAGAGAGGGAACTGAAAAAATACGTGGTGTACATCTTCGGTGGACTCGCCCCAGTTTAAACAATTTGGAGACCCTTTTATACCAAGCCTATTCAGGTGCGCTCGAAAGCAGCCTTGTCCGGTTAGGAGCTGGCTTAAGTAGAAATCTACTTCTCCGTAGTCTCGGTCCATCCATTTGTGGACATCTGGTATGAGTCGATGGATCCACCTTCCCTTTGTAGAGTGGGTCCATCCACTCCACTTGCCATGCTGTCATACTTCGTTGTTTCTCTTCTAGCTGGATATCTATGACTGAAGCATGGGGATCCTGAATTTTGGCACCGTAGCTCGATGGCCAGGATATCTGCTGGTAGCAATCCCTCGATGACACATATGGCATCCTCTGATACTGTTCGGTATGCATAGCAAACCCTCAATGCACACAGTCGGTTGACTAAGTTTATTCTTTTTGCGTACGACCTGACTGTCACAGCCTTGGCTCATATTGGTGCGGCATACATTATGATGGACTCTCCTTTGTTGTCTAGGTCCTCCAATATTCGTCATTATTCTGGACAGGGCAGCACTCACTTTTGCAGCTTGGTGCTCCTTGTAAGTGAGTCTAACATCGATCATCACACCTAGGTATCTGATTTTAAAGTGCAATCTCACAAGATCATCTAGGCTGGTATGCATGTTGCATCCCCGAGAGTGCATATGCAGCCAATCTCACGCATGCCGATTAGCCTTTCCATTTTGTAGAAAAGAAGGTCTGTAGCCGAGGCAGTATGAGCAAGTTGTAGTATACTTTGTAGCAACTAACTAACTGGGAATGCTGACTAATCAGAACTCTACCATTGACTTATTCAGCACTTTTTTTTTTTAAACATTCTAGTTGTTCAAAGCTCAGGCTGAATCGAGAAAAGATCTTACAGAACTACACTTAGAAAATGCCAAAGCAGGCTACGATTAGCTCAGTTCACTGATAATTCCATTTGGAGTATTCTTCCTCTCTAGGAACCTACAACCTTTCGAAAGAATCCAGTCCACGATGTGTTAAAGGAGTTAGCGTTGGTAGGTGGTATATACATACATAAATCAGAAGGCTTTCTTTAAATAATAGGACTCCCCTTGCAGTTACCCACAGAGTCACTCATAAAAAGTAAAAGCTTGGAGTCAGTCTTTTTTATTTATTTTTTTTTCCAACCCCTGTTAATCCAATTAAGAAAGAATTTCTCTCACTAATTCACTGTTCATAGGAATTTTTAAATTGAAACCAAACATTACCAGTAATTGCTCCAAATCACCAATAGAGTTGCATTCCGTCGTGCAACGATCAACCTCATCAACTGTCACTTTGTTAGCGACCGGCTTGATGTTACCAGTGAATTTATAAAAAAAAAAAAAAAAAAAGTAAGCCGTCCTGTGGTGGTCTGGAATTCCTGTGACACTATAGTGGACGCGAACGCCTAGTCTCCACGTACATACTTCATTAAGCGAATACCTAACATTAGAAGAGCCTACCTATCTGCAGCAACCTCACTCTTGGATACACGACTCTTCAGACGCATTGGCATGCATTCGAACCATATCATTTGACGAGGCCGGAACGCACACAAAATTTATTTACAACCAACCGACCGTTTGTCCCCCCTCCAGACAATGTGCGACTAGCAGCGATCCATGGAAATATCAGACAGACAAATGAACCTGCCCGTCCTGTATGCCTATCGTCACAAGTCACCATTGCCTTTGGCTATTGTGACAATCAATCCTTGTGTACAATACGAACAAAGGACAAATTGACTCGTCGTCTTCGTCGTCGTTGTCGTCGTCGTCGTCGAATGGGAAATAAGCGTACACGCACATATACTCGCAGTACCTACTATATATGTATCCAATTGATGGAGGCTTAATCAACTCACATCGAACAGATATTTATCCTCGCATAGAGCAACATTAATCTTAATACGCTGCGATTGCACCGATCACTGTAATGATGCACACCGGCATCGCTGCCCCGTGTAATGATGTTGCACGATCCTCGAAGTCTCAAAATACCAGCATTTTCTCATAAGTGGAGGATTACAACGGTCGACGGAGAGAAAAAGATATCAAGGAACTGCTCGAAACCAGTGGAAATTAATCCCTTCTGACGGACGGACGGTGCAGAGTGGATGAAAATTGTTGGCAGGTGTGAAATCGCCAACCAGAAATGCTTTATTTGCAACGAGATGTGGTAATGCTGCTCGTTGGTTTAGTTGTAGTTGGTGAGAGGTTAATTGTAGTAATTACGTTAATAGTCTTTGGATGGAGATGGCTGCACTGGCGAGTCTGTATTTTTAACACAATATAAGATTAAGATAAGCGAGAAATTGCACAACAAGGAGGTATACGGCGCAAAGGTGAAATCATAAATCTATGAGGTCCTTGGGCTATACTTAATTTTTTTTTATATTTTTTCTACTATGTTGGAACATGCTCTTTTAGAAGTTTCTAAAAGCTTTTATTCGGTTGGCACTCATTGAATCAAACGCAACATCTGGTTTGAGATTTGCTTGCTTCCATACTGCTTTATGAAGTCCTTACAAGTAAAGTGAGACTCTGTAGCAGAATGCAAGGAAGTCAACATAAATCTTTGTATTCATTTTGTGAGGACCTTCGATAAAGCACATAGGTACATGTTCAGAATGATGCATTGATGCAAACATTTATTCGAACCACTACCAAGTTGCAGCTCAAACATGGTGGAAGTATTTTACACATTTTTCAATTGATTGTCCCTCATTCTCTCATAAAGGTTTTACGTTACTAAAATCAAGTATTCTAGACAAGTGGCACCACTGCCAAAAGCCATCACATGGTGCAAAACAAAACGCTTACAAAACTGGAGATACCTAGAAAGGACAGAGCTGCTTGCAATTTTAGCAGGCCTGGGTTGTTTTGGGTTGGGTGACTGTCCCCCCTCAACAAGGACACACTTAGACCAAAAGCAGATCCATTGTGATACCACTATGGAAAAACCGGATTACCAGCACCGGAACTTACATGTAGACTTCCCAAATAGGACAGTAGGCAGTGCAACTAGTTTCGGTGTGAACCCTTCCCGAAGAAATATGATTCGCCGTTTAGGCTTAAAACCAATTTGACCCAGAGGCGAAGGTTTTTGTCTTGCTTAAGTCGGGTCTGGCTAGATCGTGGCTAGATCGAGCTTCGAATAAGAACCTTCCTTTTCAAAGCTGATAGGGCAGGAGTGTTACACAGAAGGTGTGTCATGGTTTCCTCTTTTTCCTCGTCTCTACAGCATCTACAGGAATCGTTGAAGGGAGCACCAATCCATCTGGCATGTCTGCCTACCAGAAAATACCCCGTGAGGGCCCTAACTATCTTCCTTAGATTTGTCCTTTTAACAGAGATAAGTCGTCTGGTCTTCCTACAAATCCAGGCCAAATTCGTTCGCTGTTGTTATTCCACTTACTGTGTGTCATTTTGATGGCTGGGGTATCTATGTAATTGAAACTTTATTGATTTAATGACTGCTGACGTTCCTTCTATTGTCAAAAATAGATAAATAATAGGCCTGCGTCTTCTTTAACTACCTCGATCATAACAGGCTCTACAAAAGATGAATATAAATGGAGCGATCGATAGAGAACAGGGAGATGTGTTCGCAGTGTTTTTAGCACAGGTTGAGGATGTCGAGATTGGAGAGCTAGCACCAAGTCCCACAGTGAAGTATTTAAGAAGGAATTTAATGCAGACGACAGTCAATATTGTGCTAACAGGAAAAAAGAACTGATAGCCTAAGTATCGCGTTCTATAAAGTAGCAAGAGATGACTTCGTATTTGACTAGATATTTTGATAGAAAAATCCGTCTAGTGATTTCCGGTTCCTTTTGTAAAGATGGTCAGTGGTGAAGAAGCAGACGAATCCTTACTTAACGAATAGAGCTTGAGAAATGTTTTAGAATGCACCAAGGAAGTTGTTGCCTTACAACTATTGTGTCTGAAACTGAAGGTATGGAGCTGGGGCCTATTTCATAAAACTACAACACTAATAATAATTATTTGTGAACTCACTTGTAACTTGTAAATTATGTGCAAATTTTTGTTTCATAAAGAATGCCAATTCACTAATAACTACAAGTATGCCAGGCCTGTAACTACAAGTGAATTTACAATTGCGGCGAGCTTTTCTGTTTCATAAAAGTATTTGCGCAAAAAAATATTAGCGACGGACTTGTAACTAGAAGTGTATTTCTAACAATCGCTTAACTGTGAAGTATAGCCGCAGCTCATAGTTCTTCGGAAATAATTTTTAACTTGTAGTTACAGACTTATAGATTTGTAGCATTTTGATCGCTACACTTATAATTTGAATTTGCCGCGCTACAAGTACTGAAAAATGTTTATGGAACACAAAATTACATATTTTATTTGTGCTTGTAGTTACAAGTTTACAAGTTCAACACTTGTAGTTTTATGAAATAGGCCCCTGGTTGGTAAAGGGTCCGAACTAGGAATTTTTGGTTTTAAGACCTTGCACGGATTTGGTCAAACACTGTACCAAAAAAGGAAAGGTAGTCATTTCCTTTTTTGGTACAGTGTTTGGGGGTCTACAAGGTATACAATTCAGGTCACAAGCAAACAAACTACAAGTTTCCAGTGGGACTAGAAGATATCCGCAATCTGTCTTAACTAGACCTTCCTTTCTATATAAGAGACAGTGGCTTTAAATGTTTTTCATGAAATTTAATATTTGGCGACTAAATACATATCTAGGTAGTGGAGGAACTACTAAATAACTGCACAACTCTACACTTTTATAAATTTTTGTACGATAATACGCAACTTTGTCCTTGTCTTCCTTCAGCCTTGGCGTCCTACTACGCTTGTTGTTGTGCAAGATATGAAAGTTGATATGATTGTAAGTGGCTTTTATAACAACGAAAGATTTTGGGGACTAACTGGACAGATTCAATATTGGTGTTTGCGCAATTGGTAATCATGTGAAGCGTCTCGGGGTACTTCAAAGAAGCTTATTTTAAAGACTAAGGGTTCTGAATTTAAGATCTTATATATAAAGCAATACTGTAAGAAAATACTTCGAAAAAGGTCAAAATATGTCAAAGATCCTTGCCTATAGAAAATATTTTCATTTAATTTGTCGTATTCAAAAATGTTTTACGGCGAATTCGTTACCACTCGAACCAGAAATCCAAAGTCGGCAACGCTTTCAATACGCAAAAGCCCTAATGCTGCGATGGCTTTAGTTCTTGGTCTCCCTCAGTCAGTGTTTTTCATCCAAAATACAATTTGGTACACAACTATGTAACTATTTTATGGAAGATTGCAGTTGTTCGCAACAAACTCACAGCGTAATTGTCCACAAAATGGCGGACAATGACTTACTCCATATCCGCTCAAGCAAAGCATTTTTAGGGCGAGATATGAGTGAAACTCAATGGCTTTTCAATTAAACATTTGAAAACGATTGTCTAAATAAATTTTTGTCATTATTACACCACAATAAGACGTTTTTGCAAAAAAAATCCAAAATTGGGTCAAAAACTTCAGTAAACTGAATAAGAAACTGAGAAGGCATTTTGGGATATTTTGTGTCACGCTGTATAAATTGTGGTTTTCGTCAAACTTTCTTTGTTTTTAGCGTTCATTTTGAAGTTTATTGTGTTTTACTTTCTTTGTTTTTAGCGTTCATTTTGAAGTTTATTGTGTTTTACTGGTTCATTTCAATATTCATGATGTTGATAGATTGGAAAATGAAGGAAAAGATTATGAAAGTCCAGCACGTGCACAGCCTAGAGCCTTTAAGGGTGAATTTTTTCGAAAACGGCTGGAGTTAAGAAACGCTTTTGAACAAAGTTGTAAGAAACGTTGAAATGTATAAGATGGTCCTGTTGCATATCCCTCAATTCCCTTGGTTCCAAGGATACTGACAATAATAGCATTTGCATGGTCTGACCATGTTTCTTGGACTAGAGAGTGCAAACTTGGACTCATGGCTTCTAGTAATCCAATGGACTGAATTTAAAATTTTTTTATTTCTGCCTTTACTATTGAAAAAATTGAATTTTCTCCAGACTTTTTCTAGAAAATAGAAAAAGAATTACTTAACAGAAAATATCGGCTTTTACTCTGTCTATAATTCATTGGAACATTATGTATAGCTACGCCCACTTTTTGGGGGTGTTTTCCTTAAAGTTTTTGCCTCATCAAAGGTATTCATTGTTTATCTCTTTGTTGTAGATTTCAGCAGATATCGTAAATTTTTGTTTTCAAATTGCGGTAGCCACGTCCACATATTTGAAAATAATAGCCCTGACAACTTACTTACTTACCTTAGGTGGCGCTATAGTCAACCTGGGCCTCAACCAACAGCCTCTCCAGTTAGACCTAGCTAACTGCCTCCAGTTGTGCACTCCAAGTCGGTTGAGGTTCCTTTCAACTTCTAGGCGAGGTGACATCTGAAATTTATTATAAATCACGATCTTTCCGCTTCCTTAATACAAGGATATACCCAAAAATTGGAATACAATTTTTACTATAGTAAAAGTGATCCAAATTTGATCATCTAATGACTGGCGATTCTTTGTTACTATCTATTGTAGAGGAATAGTTTTAGGCCTCTGGGGGCTCATAAATTCCTGCTACTCAAGACCGATCTCCTTGGATACATTTTTTTTGAAGATGCATTGGTTTTTTTTAGCAAAAGAATGTGGACCGTCATACGGCTTTTTCAATCTTGCACTGGCATAGGCCATGTGCAGGGTCGATTCCAACACAGAAGGTACTCGAATCACTAAGTCTGTTCAGTTGCTGGGTTAAGGTAGTCTATAACACCAGTTGCAATCAAGCTGTTATATATTTCTCCAAATAAGACTGTGTTGTTACCTGGATTAGATACAATTCAATTCGTTATCCCAAGTGACCCACAAAAAGAAATCTTGAAAAGCGGTTTTTAGCATATCCAGTCGCATATGCAATTGATGACCCGGTATGCTTTATGTATTTCTCAAAAATCCAGTGTAGCAGTCTTGAACTCAACATCCTATGGCATTGTCAGAACGTTTGTACAACCTTAGATGTTCTTTTTGGGATACAGACACTTTTTCAGTTCTCTATTCCTACAATTATGGTCTTCTGTAGGCCGGATCTGTCTTGAAATATGGCACTTTAAGGCGTACTTCCATCAGTGGTTGGTCTTGTCTCTTAATACATTCCACCTGTAGTAAATAAGTAGCGAGGTGCTTTCCTGGGACTCGCCATCGCGATAGCATCCTAATAGTAGTACTCTTTTACAGAGATCGTCAGCCTTGTTCTCTTCTTGGTGCAAACAGCTTCATCTACGGGTTAAAGGAAAATGTCTGCTCATGGTATCAACCATTGACTATGTTTAACGAAGACTTCATATGCTCACACAGAGTTGGTAAGTTATTTGGACTGACAACGATGCACTCAAGACTAGGGTATCCAATACCAGAGAACACGTCTACCTAACAATTCTCGACCAGTAGGGTCCAATAAGCGGTAAAAAGCACCCTTGTGACACACTTATCTAAGGTACCCATGTTTACCCTGTCCTTAAGAACCTCGATGTCGATGGCCATTAAGGTCAAGTCAGACTGCATTCTATAGAAGGTGGGATTGTCAAATACTCCATTAAATTCCAGGAAATCGATGAGAGCAGTGACTCCTACATTCCTACCATCCACAAAAATAAGAATAAAACCTAAATTTGGAAGATCATAACCAGCCTTCACTAGTTTAGAGATGGATATCGCTTTACCTATCCTCAAGGCTAGATGAATTTAGTGCAAGTCAATGGTAGTTAACAGATTAAACATTATGTCTACACCCTTTTGCAGGAGTCCGGGACAGTTAACGTCTGAAGGAGAACGAAAGAAGGACAGGATAATTGCTCTCGCTAGTACATCGTTAAAACTGTCAGCACATCTTGCCTTCACTCACTAGTATTTGTTTACATCTGTAACCAGAGGACTCACTATACCAAGGGAAGTGGGTATCTATGAACATTCAAAGTAGGTATCCACACTACTTTGCTAAGATACTTTATAAAGCTTTTTCCACATTTGAAAGGACGCAGTAGTTAAACTTTTACCATCTGTTATGGAACTGAGAATGCCGATTGATTCCACACTTAGACGTAACGATCAAAACTATACCAGTTTTAGGATCACCATTCGAAGGTGATCATACTTCAAATTTGAAAGACAATCCTGCGCAACAAACAACATCTATAACAACTATCTATTTCAATTCTGTCACATCATCTGATGCAAATAACCCTTCAGTCTGTCAATACCCGCCACACATTAGAATGTCATCTAAAAGATTTATTATTTGAATAAATGCCTCCTCGCCTGCCATACGCCATACGTATACTGACAGACAGTGTGGATCTCGTAAACGACCTCGTCGTACCCGTACATCAATGCGCGAGCTGTGCCATTATTTATCATGTTTCGATTCGATTAATTGGAAATCAAACTTGACGGAACGGACGCATTTGGCATTGCTAACGTCTTCATTAACATTCCGCATTGATACTGCTCGCCTTTTGTCCATTTTAAGCCTCCGTAGCCTCCATGAAATGTCAATAATTGCAATATATGCCCGCCGACACATACAGGTATACGGACGCAATTTCCTCGGAGCCATCGCCAACTTTTTCACTTGGACAGTCTCGCCATCATCATCATCATCATCATCATCAACATCGAGATCAGCAGATAAAGGATGCTGGATACTGGATGCTGCCTCACTGTCTGCGAAGCAAAGTATGACTCTACACACCCTGCACGCCCAACTAACTCACCCGGGGCAATCCAAGATGCACCTTGAATGCCAGCACCGACCGACCGACCAACCGACCGGCTGTTGTTGGTTAGTGTGGAGTGCAGCAAACGATTTTGTCGGCATTGACCATCATGATGGTCGTACATCAAGCAATTGGCTTGAAATGTTCACTCCTCCATATATGTAGGTACTGCTGGGCGATTGCGGATAATATTCACGCAGAATAAATACACACACGAGTGTGGTGGAGTAGGTACAGTCAGAGTCGTGTACTCGTGTGCCATGTGTTTTCCAGGAAAACTTGGAATTTTTAATGAATGCGCGGCATAATTAGGTTCCACTAAAGCGGGACAAAAGAAGAATGCTGCTCTGTGTATGTCATCCGGGCGACGACGACGATGACGGCGATATCATTAGCAAGAGGAACTTTTGTAATGAGATCGAATTATGACATGCTTCGGGGGAAATTCAATGCAATTAAAATAATTACGCGACTAATTAATGTAATGAGGATGTATTGAGATGGGTATGATGTGATAGGAGCTTGTGCAGAGTGGCCGTGGTTTGTAAATAAATAATTCACTTTTTCTTTGGTCCTTTTCTCTTCTTTAATTGAAAAATAATGTTTTGAGTCAAGCATATGTCATGCAAGTGGCGATTGACGGCTTCTTGGTCTTTCATGAATATGCATATGTTACAAAGTAGACCCAAATCGTGCCTTGATTAAGTGAGTTTATGTCTAACCTTCTACAGTAGCTGGTTAAGGACGAAACAGAAGATGTATATGCAATTAATGGACTAGGTGTCGATCAGATTGGAATAAGATAGTCATCTCATTCGATTAACAGCTGCTGGGTTGATGTTGAGGAATGTCAATGCTGCACTGAAATCAACAGGTTACTAGTACTACTAAGGGAAGCCTCAGCTTAACTGAAATATGTAAGTTACTTCCAGAAAGAGCGATAAATCTTTTTTTTTCAAATAAGAGTATTTAGAACGATAATGATCGTTAAATTGTATTTAGAGCTCACAAAGACTGGGGGTTGACAGGATTCCACTCTTCGAATTCTACGCAAAGATCTCAGCTCCTATGAGTAGAAAGTCTGCTTGATTCCTGAACTGAAGTCAACCAAGCAATTGTCCGCTGAATTCGTGCGACAATGCCAATTCACTCGTCCATGTGGATACACTAGATACATTCGAAGCTTTTAGGACAATCATCCAAAATGTTTTGGGGGAAATAGCGCCGCCGTACTGTAACTATTTCGGGATGGATTAATGGGAAGAAGGAGTAGCAGATGGTATGTATATTTTCAGTCCAATCAGACTTAGGCAGTGTTTCCCAAACGGAGATCCTGGCAGTAACAGAAGGAGCCAGTATGGTATTAATGATGGCAATTCCACAAATGGATATCATCTCATGTACTAACAGTCAGAAGATCATTAAAACCATTTTGCTACTGAAACCGAGCAAAAGTCCGAGCTAGTTTTTTTTTTAATGGTCTTCATCACTTAGGACTAAAGTCCTTTAAAGTCAAAAATTCATTGATGCAGTGAAAGGAAAGGGTATATGGAAGTTAGAAGTTAAAAGGAAAAGGAATGCGAGTTAGGTGACGGCAAATCGTAATTTGTTGGAAATATCGAGAAGGGCAAGTCATTCCACAAACGTGTTGATTGGCTAAAGAACGAACTTTTGAAATTCACTGTGCCACCGAAAAAAGGTTTTAATAGGTAATGGTGTGCGGAAGAGGTCAGAAAGGCGGGACACAAGTATAGATGTCCTCCGAACAACGGTGGTGGAAATATTGTTACAGGTACAAGAATATACTCTCAAATATATACACTCAAATCAATATTTTTAGTCTTCATTTCCATGAGGTGATTAAATTCGTATTGAATCACTTAGATTCGTATTGAATCACCGAGATGGGTCAAATGCGCTGGAGCACACCTTACAAAGGACTGCAGTAGACCAAGAAATGAACCACCAAAGTGTATCCACTGTGGAGAGTCTCATCCAGCCAACTATAGGGGATGCATGATAGCGAAAGAAATACAGAAAATTAGGGATAAAAACAATAAGATCAAAACTCATGTCCCAAAAGATAGAACAAATGAGCCTACGACCAAAGAGGAAAACAAAAGTAACCCACTTTCTCATTTAAGAAAGAAACCCCAATCTCAACTAAATCCACAACCTCAACAAAAGGATAGCGCAATACCCAGAATATTCGCAAATCAGAACAAGGACGAAACGATAGTATAAGTGAAACTCTGCAGCTTATACTCAGGAAAATAAATAACATAGAAGATTGTTTCACTGGCTTAGATACGAGAGTTAAGAACTTAGAAAGCAGCACAAATAGGACTGCTTCAAAACAGAATATTTCTAATATTTAGATGTGTGCCTGATCTCAGAAACGCATTTTACCAAGGAATCCTCCATGAAACTCCTTGTCTACAAAATCTACCCTGCCATTCACCCAGAAAATTCTGCCAGAGGAGAAAGCGCAGTCATCATTTAAGATAGTATCCAACATTACGTAGACTGTAAAATTGAAAGAAAAGAATTCCAAAAAATTGGTGTAAGGGTAATCACTAAAAATTATCCTGTAGTAATTGCGAGAATTTATAGTCCCCCAAGGCACCAAATTAAAAAAGATCAGTATATGGAACTTCTTAGCTAAATGGGTAAAAAATTCATAGTTGGTGGAGACTTCAACTCGAAACATACTTACTGGGGATCCAGACTAACGACGAGTAAAGGAAAAGAACTTTATAGCGCAATAAAGGATATGGGGTGTGAAACCATACCTACAGGCAAACCTAAGTATTGGCTAACTGATCCAGAAGAAATGCCAGATCTTATCGACTTCTTCGTAGTCAAAAACATTTCAAGTAACTTTCTACAAATAGATCATTCTCCAGACTTAAGCTCGGACCACTCCCCGATCATACTTACCTTAAGTGAAAACATTATTCAAAAGGAAGACAACCCAATGCTTTGTAATAAACGTACTGACTGGCTGAGCTTTAAACTAGGCCTCGCAGAGAAAATAGCATTACCTGTACCATTACGATGTAAAGAACAACTGGATGCAGAGCGTGAACAATTTATTAAGGATATCCAACACTCAGCTTGGGAAAATACACCGTCAATCAGAAAATGGATTAATGGAAACAACTATCCTTTAGAAATCAGACAACTTATTGATAAAAAGCGACGAGCAAGGAATAGATGGCAACATACTAGAGCACCCCAGGACAAAAATAGACTGAACAATATCTCGCAGCAGGTCAAAAGAATCATCAAAGAATTAAAAATTGAATCATTAACTCTGTACCTAAGAAGACTCTCTAATAAAACAAATTCAGAATTCTCACTATGGAAAACCACGAAAAACCTAAAAAGGCCAATTATTCAAATTCCGCCAATTAGATCGCCGGATAGGAAATGGGCTAGGAGTAACGAAAAAAAAGCTGAAATGTATCAGAAAAAGAAAATGAGGAAATAGAACCCAAAAGGCCAGCTGAAGTCAAAAATGAAATAAAACTAATTATAAACGCAAGAAAGGCCCCAGGCTTTGACCTCATAACTGGAGAGATTCTTAAACAGCTTCCGGAAAAGGCTATTTTCAAGCTAACGAACATCATTAATGCCACATTTAGATTAAAGTACGTACTGAAATTATGGAAAGTAGCTGACGTAATTATGATAGCAAAACCTGGGAAACCACCTCACCGCTTCATCTTATAGACCAATATCCTTACTGCCTGTAATGTCAAAACTTTTTGAAAGACTGCTACTCTGAAGATTAACAACTTTTAGAGAGCGAAAACAAATTATTCCCAACCATCAATTTGGATTCCGTAAAAAACATTCTACGATCGATCAGGTTCACCGGATCACTAACATTACTGAAAAAGCACTCGAAGAGAAAAAAGTTTGTTCTACAGTCTTCCTGGATGTAGCGCAAGCATTCGATAAAGTTTGGCACGAAGTATTGATCTATAAATTAAAAAAGGATCTTCCCAAAAAACAAACAAGGATCTTAGAATCCTACATTGCAGACAGATACTTTCGTATAAAAGAACAGAATGCCTATTCAGAACTCAAGGAAATTAAAGCAGGTGTGCCCCAAGGAAGCGTGCTTGGACCAGTACTCTACATTCTGTATACTTGCAACATTCCATTGCTGGAAAATAACACAATTGCTACATTCGCGGACGACACGGCCATAATGTCAGTTGCAGAAAGCAATATTCATTCTTCAGTAAAACTACAAGATGCGATTCAAGAAATCCAAAAGTGGACAAGGAAATGGTGCATAAAACTAAACGAGTCTAAATCAGTTCATGTAGATTTTACAAATAAAAAGATTGAGCATTTACCAATATATATGAATAACCTAGTAATTCCATATGCGAACACAGCCAAATATCTTGGTATGACATTGGACGCAAAACTTCGTTGGAAGGATATAGAAGGATCTACTGGCCAATAGGAATACATTGTTGCCTATCAATTCCTAACAAACTCCTAATTTATAGACAAGTAAATAAACCCATATGGACATACGGGATTCAACTCTGGGGTTTTACTAAACAGAGCAACATGGACATCATCCAAAGATTCCAAAACAAAGTACTGAGAAATATCGTCAATGCATCCTGGTATGTTCGAAATGAGGACATCCACAGAGACTTGGGTATGGAACCAGTAAAATGTGAAGTCAAAAGACATGCCAAAAAACATGGAGAGCGGCTCCGACATAACACGAACCCTGAAGCCCTCCAGCTTCTGGATCACACAAACCTAGTCAAAAGACTGAGAAGACGAAAACCATTCGAATTAGCTCAGCAGCAAAATTAAATGTGACCATGTAAATACATATTCATTCGAGCGTTATGGAATGACAACAACGAGCGTAGGGGCGCTCGGAGTGAATTCTATCCTCCAACGTCCTGAGTGGTTTAAATTCCACTTATGTTTCATTCGCCCAGCGATGTATGTATGTGCATAACTTCAGTTCTTGTGAGCTCATGAGAGGCGCCAGTGGGTGGAACTCTCATCTTATACAAGAAAAATTGCTTATTAGTCTCAGTGACTAGATCGCGGTAGTATCGAAGGACCTCCTTTTCAACGGGTGTTGAACTTGGCCTGCATATCGGCCAAGCATAATCTCTGGGTATCGATACCTGGGATGTGTAATCTTTGGCGCGGACCCGTGCTGAGATGGAGTAACTCGGATAAAAAAAAAAAACTTAGGCAGGCATATTCCAATAATAAAATTCACTAATTCCAAGGATTTGATTTACTAAACTAAAGTTTTTTGGGGTTCTTGTTCAAAAAGTTACCAAATCGATTTAAAACTTACCAAATTACCAAAAATTGTTAAATTGACAATAAAAATACCAAATTTAGTAAATAAATACCAGAGTGGCAAACGTGACTAGAACTCCTCTACTCTCTCTAATGATAACGTACCAAGGTTAATCTTTTTTGTTTATACCCACACCTGCTGTCATTTGATAATTCTATTAGAAGTGATGATGAAAGGCCTACATCGTCAGTGTTGTAAAGGTGTTTGTCTTACCTTACGCCAGTTCTGATTAAACTTCTTTTCTTAGGAAGATTGGCAATCATTTAATTCTTCTACTCGTCAAGAAATCTCTCAGCATCCCAAGCTCTCTCTACAAGTGGGAGCTGATGTTGCTGGCGCTGCTCGTAGGAGCACCACGGCTATAATGTCAAGCATCGTATCTCTTACCTTGGACATCAAACAAAACAACAATATACAAATATTTGGCAAGACAGGTCCAAGAGACCTAGGGCCTAGCTTCTCACAACTTGTTATATTCTTTAGACGAATGGAAGGGGCCTACTGTTTAATGTCGTGTCCGAGGGGCAATTTTTATTTGTGAAGCTTTTCATGGCAGTTTTACTCCCGGATGTTGTCAGACGTTCTCGAGAATTGCGGCCGTGAAAGAAATTTTAGTTGTTGTCTGAGGATCGAACATCGAACCCCTCGTTCCGTAGTCATACGCACTAACCACTTGAGCCACGATGCCCACTTTGGGCATCATTGTCTGATTTGACATGTCGATAGCGAACACATAGGAGGATGTTTCTACCATCTCTTGAGGTGGTTTGTTGGCCAAATCGTATCTCCTATCCCTAGGAATCTACATATTTACGAAGGTCTTCAGCTTTTGAGTTATAGTAGTAGTCACCTTCCAATTATTATACCCTTAAGTCTTCGATGTCACTATCGACTATTAAGTTATGGCTTAACCAGCTTTGGTTTTTCTCTATTTGTCGGTAGTTCTATTTTTGTTCGTTGGTACTTCCAAATTAGGTATCAGTCTGTTTTCCAATTAGATACCACTGTATCTAATACTCTGCTTGAATGCAAACACACGTCCATGGTCCATTTCACCCCCTTGTTACCCTTAGCCAATGGTGTCAAAAACTGATAATTTATAAAATAGCAATGGTGTCAGTATACAACCTTGTAGCACCCCACATTTGGATCTCTCCGTCAGTATTTAAATTACCATATTCCACTCGATTGATATGGCAATCTCACGTTTTCACTGCACTACACTCCTCAGCTGTTAATAGAAAAGCGCCGCTACTTTGTCCATCACGCAAAGTCCTAGTAAACGTTTCAGGGAAATCATCTCACACAACTTAATCTCGCAAAGACAACATACTTCTTTTCCATATAGCTAACAGAGAAATAAAGAAAACTTAATTAAATGCAAAAGAATAACTAATTTAATTAGCGTCTTCCATTTATGAGAAACGCAACGTTGATCCACAGTGCTTGCATCACGCACTAGTACATCCGTGAATGCCATTTGCTTGAAATTGCAATTAACTTAATTAAAGTAGGCGTAGCCTCTGCACTCATTTGTCGTCATCTTGAAAACGTTTTAACCATAAAAGCATCTCATTAACCAAAAGTCAGTAGTCATTGTGTCCAAGATGGGTATTCCCCGTCAAGGAATATATGTCAAGCCAAGTCTTTATGCATATTTCCACTCTCGACATGAGACAAGCACCTTCTTTGAGTACTCTGTCAATTACCATTCGATTACAAAAGCCAGTTGAAAACCCCATCTATGGCACAGTGGCACCACCATCCCAGCACTGTGGTGGTGCTGTTCCGAGCAACAACTTTGATTAACTCTCTGCGCGTAACATAAAGTGTGTGCATACATTTTTTTATTAATATAACTGTCATTTAATTGTGATATCGAAGACCCCAAGGCAGTAATAATTGTCAAGCATTAAACAACAAAGCTTGACAGTCAATGTTACCTATGAATACACCCCACACCCATCAGCAGTGCGCGCTGGTGCTCGTCAAACATAATCCTGCTCTTTGCCTTAAAGCCTAAAATATACAACCACAACAGAAGTGCACTTCACTGAGATGGTTATTAAACAATTTTTCATTTTAATTAAAACTGATGCCAACGAAAAATTCCCGGACAATTATACCATATCCGACGGCCATCTCCGTATGGAGTCAATTCTACATCCTGATATGGCTCCTATGGCAGTCAGCGATGTGGGATTTGTGTACCATACGCACTGTGGTTGTAGGCTTAACACTGGTTGGTGGTGGTGGTGGTGGTACCGACCCCGATCAACCAAACGACATTGCGTGTGCCACCATTACGATCGAAATAAAATAATGAACTCGAATTCGAATATTTCTCAATGCGGCTCGATTTGTGCGCATTTGTTTGGAGTCTGGGCGACGACATTACCACCCTTCGGTGGACTATTGGATTACCAGTCAATGTCGATCGTGGTTTTCATTTAAAGTTAATCATTTTTAATTAGTTACGCATTGCAATCAGCTCGCGTTGCGTGCCTAATATGATAATCCATCCAAACGATGATGGTGATGATGATGATGTATAGCATTTCTACAACTTTAAAAGGAGCTATCACCACCCATCAACACAATGGTTTTCTGAGAAAAAAAAAAAAAAAAGAAAAGAAAACCATATAGAGCCTAGAGAAAATCGCGCGAGCTAATTTCATTCAACAGTTATTGCGGGCATATTACGTATCCGTATCTTTTGTATAAGAACATGGCGCAACTACAGTGAGGGAGAGCAGATACAGAGCAGATTGGATTTAATTTTTTATTTTTTTTTTTTACTCTTCGTGTATGTAACACATCAATCATTGATGATGATTTTGGAACAAAAGCAACTCATTGAAGCCAATTGAGGGAAATAATTTAACAACGCTACTGTTTCCATGAAATGGTCAGTAAAGCACTTTTCAGCTTCGCGGAGTTGAGTATATATTCTTGGATATCTTAGGCTAGTGTGATATTTACATATGTATAGAAATTATAGTGACGTATATGTACATTTGTATGTATGTACTTGGGATATTTTGTGCTAGGAATAGAAAAAAGATACCACCAGAGGTACCAGAGGTAGCATGGTAGTAGCATACGTATCGTATAGCAGTAGATCCAAAGAATCTGACCTGAATGACTTTCTCTATCGAGAATGGGCTGCAAGACAGAATCTACTCTCTTAGAGTAGATTTCTGCTTCTCCTGATTCCATATGTACATATGTATGTAATTCGGTATCGACTTGAAAACCAAACCAGGCAATAGGCCTAGTGAGCTGGCTTAATCTTAAAGACCTATATGTCCTAACATCATATGTTCTCAAAACAATGGAGAGACTCATTGACGTTCATATAAGAGGTCGGCTAGATTTGTCTATCCCTTTGCACTCAAGACAGTTTGGATACAGGAAAGGTAAGTCCACAGAAGGTGCTCTTCACTATTTTGCGAAGAACATAGAAGGAACTTTTCATTCCAAGCAAATAGCTCTGTGTGCATTCCTTGACATTGAGGGCGCATTCGATAACACTTGCTGCGACTGAATAGCAAAAGCAATTAATAGCAGAGGTATCGAGGATTCGACAAACCAATGGATAAGGGCCATGCTTGAAAGTCAAATTATTACTTTCTCCTCTGGAGGAGTGTCAATGTCTGTGACCGCAGTTAATGGCTGTCCACAGGGAGGAGTCCTTTCTCCGCTTCTGTAGTCACTAGTTATCGACAATCTTCTAATCGATCTACAGAGATCAGGCTACATCGCCATTGGTTATGCAGATGACTTGTCGATTTTTGTAAGTGGTAAATAGATCACGACCATTACACACGTTAGAAAGGTGCAGCAGAGAAGGACTATCTATCAATCCTTGCTAAACCGTTCTAGTATCATTTACATCAAGAAGACTGGTCAATCTAGGACCTATCACGATCAAAGGCACCACTTTAGTTTATGTATTCCAGTGAGGTTAAATAGCTCGGTGTCATCTTTGACAAACGGCTTAGCTGGAATTCTCATATCAAGTCCGACAGCGAGCGCGCCACTAGGGCCATGTGGGCCAGTAGATACCATTACGGCAGAACTTGAGTCCAAAAATGATACATTTGTTGTATACAATGATGATGAGGCCCAATATCACGTAAGCGGCCATCGTTTGGTGGCCAAAAGTTCTTGAACGAACAACGGCAACGAAGCTTCAGAAGCTTCAAAGAATTTCCGGTGTCGGTATTACGAGTGTCATGCATATCTGCCCTATGGCAGCATTAGAAGCTGTTGTTGGGCTTTCTCCCCTACAAATCTTCCATTAAGCTGCCACTAGAATACAAGTATAAATCAGATGACCATGTGGGACACCTGAAAATTCTTGACTTAATTCCCAAAAAGGACATGTTTTGCACTCTCACCGACATCATGGTCAGGGAGTACTGTTTCGATAGGTTATTTGAGATAGAAATATTTGACGGTGCAAACTGGTCTAATAGTGTTACGGAACTGGAGCCTAGAGGTCTGATCTGGTTCACAGATGGATCGAAGATGGAGATTGAGGTTGGAACTGGCGCCTTTGGGCCCAACACCAAGGTCTAGATACCTATAGGAATGTGTCCCACGGTTTTCCAGGCTGAAATCCATGCCATTGAGATCTGCGATAGGATAAACCTTGGTATAGGTATTAAGGGCGCTAGGATATATATATATTCAGATAGCCAGGCAGCACTCAAACCGCTGTCGTCTAATTTAATGGACTCTATATCTGCTACGATGCACTACAATCCCTTGCTAGATATAACAGGGTGAAACTCGGTTGGGTCCCTGATCATCAAGGAATTGCAGGCAACGAATTTGCAAAAGAACTAGGTAGGGCTGGCTTAGAATTTGGGTTCATAGGACCTGAACCCCACTGTGGTGTTAACTGGGCTACCGCTACAGCGCTAATTAACGATTGGGAACAAAAACTTCGTCTGGCCCACTGGGAAAATGTCTCTTTATTGACACTCACTTTCCTGGCTGTAGCGTGGCTACTGGTCGAGATGCTTCTTTTTTATACGTAAGAAGGTGGGAATCTTTGAAAGACGAAGTTGAGCCTGTACTCAGTGACAGTGTGGGATTTCCACCCACTAAACCCACCTCTCCAACTGACGTCAAGCATTTCATCGCGAAGGGAGACTTCAGCTATAGGTACTCGGCTCATATCCTTTCGCTCCTGTCTTCACTGTTTTTTCATAACAATTGTCACAATGTCGCTAACTGCTTCCTAAGTATCTTCACTCTTCATCATCTGTCTGGCGAAGTTGTCTGTGATTAAATCGTCTCCCAGTTGGTTTACCAGCAGGTGGCAATGATGTGTTCCGCATCCTCCACTGCTTCTGTGCATGTTGTACAATAGGGGTTGTCGTCGTACTTAATCCTATGTATGTAGGTAGGCTCTGAAGCATCCATGATGTAAGTAAACATCTGGGTCAGGTACAAATTCAGCTTCTCATGCTTCCTATAAATCCAAGCACCTATATTGGCTATCAATCCCTGTGTCCACTTGCTTTTATCAGAATGATTAAAGAATTGCTATTCTTAAAGAATTGTCATTGGTGATACTTCAGTATTACAGTCCTGCTGGTACGGCATTTCTATCCATGTTATCATGCTAGCCACTACACATCCCGCATCATAGGAAGTTATTCGGAAGGCGCTGCGTAGTCTCAACGGGTTGGTTCTGTAAGCTGTCTCAGTCTTCTTTCTGTATGATTTCGTCTTTATGGCAGTAACCCATATTTGGGAGCCGTAGAGCGGAAACTCTCGCTAAGAGTAATCTCTTCTTTTGTTTCGGTCACCCGATATTTGGCATAATCCTTGCCAGTTGCTTATAACTTAGCCTTGCACCTATGCTAATGCCAAGGTACTTTAGCTTTGATTTGGAAGCTACGACGTGTTCGCCCATGGTTACTCTTAGAGTCTCCATGACTGGCCTACTGCTGATGAGCAGTACTTCACTTGTTTCTTCTGCAAGTTGTAGGCGCATGCGTACTAGCCAGTTCTTCAACTCCTTAAGGAGTTTGTTCACTACAACGATTGCTATTTCATCGGCAAAGCCAATCGTTTTCAAAGATTTCGAGATTCCAAGTCTGAGGATGTCATCATACATTAGATTCCACAGTAGCGGACCAAATACGGAGCCTTGAGGAACGCCGCCTATGAGGTTATACTGCCTCGTTCCATCGTCATAGTCACAGAGCAGTATCTTATTTCTAAAATACAAAAAAAAAAAAAAAACAAATTTTTGGAGCTACAGGTCCATGGGACCCAGGGCCCAGCTTTTCACAACCACTCGTGTTGTGCGTGTTAGCGTTCTCGACACCTAGCGTGATGATTGCGCAGGCATGTCTACTTTCGCCCTTCCTTTTCCTTCTATGGCTTTTTGCGCGGTATCTACGACTTCGTCGATCGTAGACCGTGTCTTACGGAAACCATACTGGTGATCTGCACGGCCTCCAGCCTCATTGATTGCATTCTCCAATCTGTTACAGATGTTGCGCTCCAATATTTTCCCACTTGGACACCCAATTTGGACACCATGCCAACATACATAGAGGCCTATACGATGAGGAATCCTGCGGTGGTTTACTACCTTTTGGTAGGAGGACCAGTCTTTATTTATTTCACTGGTTGAAAGATAGGTGTGAATTCATCTTCGTCGGGAAGTCGTTTCAACTTCATCGTTTCTTTCTCTCCCCTTACAAATCTCTTGAGGCTTGATAACCCCAGGATATAGACATAATGCTTGCTTCGTATGAGCTGTATATCTGCAGCTTTAGGACTATAAGCCTATCTTCATTTCTGCTAAAGCGCCAAGAATATTGATAAAGATGCAACTTAAGTAGGCTATTCCGCTGCTGCTGGATATTGACAACCTCAACTTCTACAATCTGCCTAGGCCTCAACTCCACTTAAATGGAATATGGATTCTACAACTGCATAAGAACAGGGAAGACACTGCTGGCATAGTGGGCTGTTCAATCTATGAAATGTTCACTAAAGGGCCAAGGGCTAGGTATACCAGGACAAGTCCAATAACATTGTAGTCAATGATTTACCCTCACTTTACTGTAAAAATTGGATTACCACAAGGTTCTATTGTTTTACCACCTCTATTTCTAATTTAATTAAATAACTAAACGTAAGGACGTGTGTGATTTAGAACTCACATCGTAGTGTCCTTTGCCATTCTACTACTGTTCCACTTCATTATTGCTGCGTGGTTTTGAGATGCAGCCAGATTTGACTTGCGTCTTGAAAAAAAAGAGAAACGGTTGCGTAAAGCTAAGAAAAGCTACGTCCTGCATGGGTTCGTTCCGCCAATAATGTTATACACACGTATAGTATCTATAGAAACAGCATTGATATCCAGGATCCAGTTTTAAATCGTTCCTTTTAAAAATACAACCGAACCTATGAAAATAACCCTCACTATGTAAATCATTCCTCCTAAGCGTTGCAGGTATGCAGCGCTACACATCTATCCATCGTTCTTCAGCCGACAATAATTCCACCTTATTACCTTAATGGTGCTTGAAAAAGGAGATTTATTAATTAGTTCGTTAAAACGACAACTTATAATTCTGCTCCTAATTAAGATCATTAATTATAATTGGATGCGGTTTCCTACGTCCTGTTTGTCGCGCATAATGAACCACATACTGTTCGCATACATACACACATATACATACTTCCTCATCTTGTTTTCCATACAAGTGCACCACTTAACAATATGAGGAGAGCATCATCATTGGCGGCAGTGGCGTAGCCCGGGTACATGAGCCGCTCCTTGACGTTCTGCTCTACCGTACCAATTCAGTTGGTTGTGTTGGAACAATTTAAGTTTATTGCTGCACAGAAAGTGCCTGTTGTTGGTAATGGCGAGACTTCTTTTATTTGCGTTCAACTCTCCCATTCATAGTGTGCTTGTTTTATGTAGTAGGGTACCTATACTGTTTTTTTTTTGTTTTTGTTTCTTCATCTAGATATGAGTTGTAGTAACCTCTCTTATGAGCCTGTTCAGATATACATATGGGGGAATATGCTATTAATTGTTCAGTTGATGATGAATGATCTGATGATACCTAATAGAACCCAATTAAGAGAACGAGAGAGAGAGAGAGCCTAACTAGTAAGGCATATGCAATTAAGTGCAACAGCACATTGTGAAGGATGGGAAAAAAAAATTCATATCTATGATCTGAACTGAAGTAGATTAGTAGCATTGTAAACTACTTGTGGATGGGAAATGCAACAATGTTTGCAGAGGTAGGTACCATTAGAATATCGTACATACATTCCATGGAGTGATGGTTGGTCAATTTGGTTTCAAGGGACACAAATTGATGGGATTACTGGAGGAATTAATTGCTTTGGGTTGGGTTGGATTGGGTGGCTGTCCCCGCTGAGGTGGGACATACTTATACCAAATGAAGGTGCATTGTGATACCACTGTGGAAAAATCAGATACATGGAGACTTCCCAAAAGGGACAAGATACAGGGCAACCAGTTAGGGTATGAAACCATGCCGAAAAAATGGGGTTCACCGTTTGGGCATTAAGTCAGTTTGACCCGGAGAGGAAGTTTTTATTTTCCTTAAGTCGAGTCTAGCTATATCGTTAAGATTTTCGAAGAAGTACTCGCCTATGATATTTTTTTATCAAAGCATATAGGTCAGGACAGGTACACAGAAAGTGTGTCATGATTTCATCTTCCTCATCTCTACAGCTCGTTGAATTGAGTACCAAGTCTTCTGGAATATCTACGCTAACTATAGCAGTCTCTTCAACATCGCGGTCAAGATCCTATCTTAAACCCTTCGTCAACAACCTGGTTGAGCCCTATCAGTGTGGTGTTAGACCTGGAATTCCACAAAATCCACAATTCGGTAGATCCTGGAAAAAATCCAAGAAGTCTAAATCGATACCCAACATCTTTTCATCGATTTCAAGGACGCGTATGGCAGTATCTACAGAGACGAGCTATATAGAGCCATGTCTAGTTTTGTCATTCCTGCCAAACTCATCAGATTGTGCAGAATGACAATATAGAATTCTCGCTGCTCCATCAAGGTTGATAGCGATCTGACCGAGACATCTGGTGTCAAAACAGGTTTCAGACAAGGTGACACGCTGTCATATGACTCCTTTAACATCGTACTTAAAAAAATTGTACGAAACTCACAAGCTAACACCGGAGGCACACTTTTTAAAAAGTCTGTGCAACTAGAAGACAATTGAGTTGTAGGGCCCTATCCCGAACAAATAAGGAGGCTCTATATAAGACCTTGATCATCACAGTCCTCCTTTATGGCACTGAAGCATGGATTCTATAGAAAGCGGATGAAGATATCCTCGGTCGCTTCGATGGAAAGATTCTTCTTAAATTTTCAGTTCCGTTTGCGTTTACGGGCTTTGGAGAAGGAGATTCAACGACTAACTCTACGAGTTGTAGAGCGACGCCGACTTAGTCAAAAAATTGGGTATCAGTCATCTGAGACGGCTAGGACATGTAGAGCGGATGGACACAAATGCTCCAGCCCGTAGAGTCTTCGAATCTAAACCGGAGGGACAATGCAGTAGAGGAAGACCTCGCGTTAGGTGGCGCACACAAGTAGAAGTGGACCTCAACCGAATTGAAATGCCCAACTGTAAGCAGTAAGCTAAGGACCGGGCTACCTGGAGAGGCTTGTTGGTTGAGGCCCAGGTTCACCCCGAACTGTGGCGCCACCTAAGCAAGTAAGTAAGTAAGAGGGGAGACCTATACAACGCGATATACATACATATGATTGAGGCAAGAGGATCCAGAGTAAAAGCATGCTTGTTCGATATTGAGAGTTGAGTCCAAGAAGAATTATCTTCCCTATTGTTTTATCCACTGCAGGCAAAACGTATATCCATCGCTAATTTCCGGCATCAATCAGATAGTCCTTTTCAAGTCATTCCGAGTTCGGAAGTTTGCTACGTACTTCCGATAATTCATTTTGGTTCGGAACACTCGCGCTGTTGTCATTTTGGTTAAGTACAATCGCGAAGAGCTCCCTCCGTTTTCTGAGCTGATCCCCATCCACGTTTTTTACAGGATCCTGTTCGGTACTGCGTCGCCCTGTCAACGGTCCTATGTACTCTCGCACCGTTTTACTGCCTCTTCGGCTGGTAGTTGCAATGGCTCTGTACAATCTGCTTGAAGTAAGTAGCTTTTTCTGTCTCTTGTACGCTTATTATTAGCTATAAGGACTTTATACTCTTAATGGTTCGAACGCGTTATTTTCTACGGCAATAGTCGTTTTTTGATTTTATGTACTCACTTATGTATGTGTCTATGTCAGAGGTGCTTAAGTGATAAACATACCAACAACGAAGTAATATCTCAAGGACATTCCACATCCCTAAAGTGTTTACATTTTAGAATCGCCCAACAGACTAACCCTACTTGTTTCTATATTTTTATTTTTTTTTTTCATAAAGAAAATAAATCTTTCGTCCAAAAACGCAAGGATTAAGCAATAAAAGGCAAAATATTTCTCCACACACACGCGCACACATATACTAAAAAACATTCATAGTAGCTAGACATGAATTGACTTCCCGCCTACAAGAGGGGAGGCAATAATTTTTCCAACCGGAAGTTACTGTTAAAAACATTCGTTTCATAGAGCTGCAGGATTTTTATTCTACCAGTAGGTAATATGCAAAGCAAGGCCCAGCACTTGTAACGCTGAACCATGCAACAGAAACTCATTGTTTGTGCCACACAACCAAGTGGTATATGCAAATCTGGAAATTGTTAAATGTGCAACGCGATTGTAAATCTAAGCCGCCCACGTACATACATACGTACATATACACCGGAAAAATCAGGAAGGATTTTATTAAGAAAAAAAAAAGGAAATTATGATTAATGGCGGAGAAATGTTAGACCTAAACAAAAATGTGTGCTATTTCAGATTTTGTGGCATAAACACACACAAAAGGTCAAAGATCTGAGAAACTTGGTGAACTTTGTGACATTGTGTTAAGGATATGCGAACTTTAACTTGAGTTTAGGGAAAGACGTTACTTTTTATGCGGGGTACGAGCTCATTTGATGTTTTATTGTAACATGGATGGATGTTTATACATATGAGCCACGGAACTTATAAAGTGATTCCAGGACATGTACCTAGACCACCATTGAACAAAACATGAAACATTTGAAACTACAAATATGATGGTATCGAGTCTGTCAACTCTGAGAAGAATCTTTAATGCGGCTATCAGCGAACGGTTTGATTAGCTGGAGATTTTATTAGTCCTTCGCCAAGAGCTTAAGACCTATAGGTCCTTCCTGTTTGCAAAGTATGGAGAAACTGGTCGAGATTCGAGGTTTGCTCTGCGGATGCACCCTCTATTTTAGAAGCAGCATGTATACCACCGTGGGATATCCTGCGAGACTGTGCTTTAAAATCTAGTTTCTGGAATTGAATGCGCGTCTGATAGGAAAGGATACCAATGACTATTTTCATGGACAGAGGTGGCGTTTGTATTGTATCCACACTCACGAGACTCTCTGTTGGATACTCTCAATAGTTCAAACGTCTACACTAAGTGATACGCGGATGATGTTGCCAAACTTTCTGTCGGGTTATGCCTAGACACTGTCTGTACTAAAGTGCAAGAGGCCATAAACATGACCAATGAATTGGGTACTAGGAGTGGGCTTTCAGTCAATCCTTTGAAAACTGAGGTGGCCCTCTTTGAGAGAAGGAGGATTAGAACCCGTCTGACTCAACCAATGGTAAAGGGCATCACTATTCAAATCAACGTCGGTCTTAAGTGATAACAGTATAGCGGGATGAAGGCCAAATAATTTTCTTTGCTAAGGAACTAGGTAAACCCAGGGCCTATATTCTTGCCAAGAACAACCTTAATCTATTTCTTCTATCCCATTTCCGCGATCCTGACTTAGTTTGCGTTAGTTTGGAGCGCGGCAAGGAGAAACCAGTGTGGATCACTTCTGCGTATATGCTCTATGATGAAACGGGGCCTCGACCTGCAGGCATTATATGCATAGTAATCAGTTAGGCCAAGACGAAAAACCATCCTCTCGTCATGAGTAGAAACCCTAACACCCATCATGTTCCATGCGGCAGCAGCGATACTAATGTCCTTGGTGAGTGTTTATTCGATTGCTTAATGGAGACTGATCTTGTTATTTGTAATAAGGGATCATATCCCACATTTATTACTAACAATAGGCAGGAAGCCATTAATGTGAACTTTGTCACAAATTCTCCTAAGTTAGCATTAAGAACTGGTTAGGATTTAAAGATATGTCTTTCTATGAACACCGCTTTATACATTTCGGTATTGACTTTAGTAGTCCTCCAAAATCTGGTGATCTCGACACTTTTGCTTTAGTCCAGCCGCATTCGCCATTGGATGTAGATGAGATGGTGGACGCAATCACAGGAGCAATGAACTCGTCCTAACGCAAAGCTTGCTCAAACAGTACCCACAAGAGTGGGGGTAAGGTTTCGTGGTGGAACTCTGAAATAAGTAAGTTCCAACTTGAAGATAGGAAGCTTCTTAATCAATCAAAGCGCTCTAGAGACCCACTTGACTGGGATCTCTATAAGAGCAGTCTTAGGAAATTTAAGTTAGAGGTTAGGAAATCAAAAAGGGCCTCTTGACATCTTTCCTTTCTTGAATTAGGAAGATCCTATCGAAATCTCCAACTATTCCTAGTTACATTCAAAAACCAGATGGACACTGAACTATGTCCAGCAAGGAAACCTTAGAGCTTCTTATGAATACAATGTTCCTGGTAGTAAAACAAAGACAATAGATTCTGTAAAAGAATATAAGAGAGTCCAATTTATTGTGCCAGAGGATGTTGTCACCCCCAAGAAAATACAGTGGACTGTGCATAGCTTCCCCTGGTCTCGATGATATCTTACCAGTGGAATTACAGCAAGGTTTTGATATTTTAAACCCTTGGCTCCACACTATCTTTAGTAGTTGTTTAAACTTCGGCTAAACCACTAGAACATGGAAGAAGGCCAAAGTTGTTTTTATACCAAAAGCCGGTAAGACCTCCCATGCATCCCCTAAAGACTTTCGTCCGATCAGCCTATCCTCCTCTCTACTGAAGACTCTGGAAAGGCTAATCGACGTTCCATGCAAGGGAAAATCGGTATAGACTGCCTTACATTCGTTGGTAGGAATCATTGAGAGATCTTTTGAAAACAAGGATTTCATCCTTCCTTGAAATTGAAGGAGCTTTCACAATGTCAAAACAGAAGCTATATCTGCTGCACTTCTTGACTTGAAGGTTGGCAACTGTATTTTCTATTGGAGCGAACAAATGCTTAAAAACACAAATACAAAGGTTGTCCATGCTAAGCTGGGGTCTAACCGGAAGGTCGGGGTACAAGGGTACCCCCTAGGGCAGAGCAAATTATCATTACTATTGTGGCTCATGGTAGTCAGTGAGATACTCCTAAACCTGGGTATAGAGGGGTTCAGTGTCATAGCATATGCGGACGAAATTGCGACAACGATATCAAGGAAGTTCCTTCTTACACTTAGAGACCTGATGGGGTCAGCTCTAAATAAACTCGCAAATGGGACAGATAGTGTCGGTCTCGGAGTTAATCCGGCCAAGATTGAACTAGCATTGTTCACAAGAAGGTATAAAATGCTATATATAACTCCTCCAAAACTCAACGGTATTGAATTACAATTTGCAGATTACACCAGATACTTGGGGATTAAAAAAGTCAGTTGGACACTAAATATTCAAAACCGTGCTAAGAAGTGCTCGAAACTGGGGTCTCCAGCCCCCGATTGTTCACTGGATGTACACGGCAGTCGTCAGACCCATCCTTATGTACAGAGTACTAGTCTGGTGGATGGCACTGGAGAAGAAAAGCAACATTGCAATACTTCAGAACGTTCACAACGTATCCTGCGTCTGTTTAACGGTCACCCTTAAAACTTTTCCTACAGTTGCACTAGAAACTATGCTTCATCTTCTTCTTCATTCATCTTCATCTTTCCGAAGCTGATGAAGGCTAAATCAGCATTATGGCTTACATTAATCCTTACAACAGAAAATAAATAAATCCATGGAACAGACAGTCCATGGGACCCAGGGCCTAGTTTCTCACAACAATTCATATTGTGCGTGTTATATTCTCTGCACGAATGGAAGGATCCTACTGTTTAATGCCGTATCTGAAGGGCAATTTGAGAAGCTTATTCATGACAGTTATACTCTTGAATGTTTGTCAGACGTTCGCGCGAGATGGGGTCGTGAAAGATTTTTTGCAGTTGTCTGGGAACCACTCGCAACCACTCGCTCCATAATCTAAGCACTAACCACTTCAACCACGGCGCTCACTGCTCAGCCCTTTAACCGCTTCCAAATTGGTTCGAGAATCCAAAAACAAGAATTTGGTGGCAAGGCTGAAATATTTGAATCATGTCTGGGTTCCAGGTCACACTGTGATTGCGGCAAATGAGAATACTTTGGATCATTTTCTTTCCGGATCAAATGGCAGATCTTCGGCGCTGATATGGTTACTGCCGATACTGTAAGCCTCGACTTTTAAAAGACGAGGGTACCCATTGGGCATATCAAGGAAAATATCTCTATTTAGAAATGGTAATATCAAAACAGTTGAACTTTATCACACAGAAACGAGAGCTCAGAGTACTAGACCATAGTTGCATATATAATATGTACTTCACGAGTAACAAGAGCCCAAGAGTGGCCCAAAAAATTGCTTAAAAAACGGAAATATGTAGGATGGGATGGGCTGATGCCCTTTTGGCATGATAACGTCAAACAACTAGCCTTTAACAGAATAGAAACAACCGCAGCCATTAGTTTTGCCTGCCTGCGTCCATACTCTATTCCGACAGATTAGAGGTAACCGGTTACACAGATGTACGTTCCTGTATCTTGTTGCCTTCCAGTGTTAGTGACTGGTCCAGATCTGCTTGTCATCCCATTTGGACATCAAATCCAAATTTCGTTACATTAAGTTTTCTGAATTAGAGGACGTTATAATATCACCTATGGATGCGTGCTGACACTAAAATTTGTCTTCTTGGTCTATATCAAGGACATTGCTGCAGTACAGAAATCATGTTATGCAGGAATACTTAAAATACCAAATCTTTCGATCGTCATAAAAAATCTACTATGGTCAAGAATCATTCAGTTGCTGTGAATTTCTATTCAAAGTTCAGCATTCATTACTATGAGCCTAATATATCAGTCCCGGCAATGAAGCAGAACGAGAGGTGGGCCTAGAGCTAGAAGAAGTGAACAGAAGAAACTTCTTCTTAGAGAAAAGTGGATCTATGTGGTCTTTCATCTCAAGGCGCAGTCGGCAATAACTTCCGTATTTTGTAGGAGAAAGCCATGTAACTGGTATCTAGCTTCAAACTCAAAACACAGGCACTTTGGACCAGAAGGAAACGCAAGAACTTGCAGATGTGTTTAGGTATAAAAATACTTATGTAACCAGTTTCAAATAAAGAGCTTTGAAAGGACAAGAATCCGGATAATTAGGCAGCAATACAGCCTGGCAGCTTAGAAAAAGTTAGTGTTGCCATCAAAGACTGAAAAGTCTACCGGGAAATTGATGTCAGTCCAATTGTTTCTCAAGAAGTGCAACATATCGTGTTCTTCTAGAATTACACATCGGTAAGGTCCATACCGATCAATTGAGGTCACATGCCAAGTGCATCCTTCGCTCACAAATGACTTGAAGCCCAGATCGCCTACTACTCTGCTCAATGAAATCACATTTAATTTTGCGATACATTTTATTTTCAAATAACGCATTTGCTTGCTCTTGCTTACTATCCTTGCAATAGAATGCTAATTCACCTCAAGACCAATTGAACTGCAGTTCGCCAATTAACACGCAGTTACACTGATTAATAGCTTCCAGCTCACATTGCTCAGCATGCAAACCGTATATCACCTCCAGAGCAGCGCATAGCTAAAGGAGAAACAACATCTAACGACACAGTTCAACTTGATTCAATGAAAAACGCACGATTCCGATTCGTGTTTTGTCAGCTCATTTAATTTTCTCTCTCTCCCTCTCTCTCTCTCTGTCTCTCTTGTTGGCGATTTATTGCGCGCATTTAATTTATCCCTGTCCTCCTGTGTCGCGTACATTGAACTACTGCCCCAGGGCACTTATCTAGCAATACCACGAGCTCTCTAAGCATCAGCGCCACAGACTTTGTACACTGATTGGATCGATCCTTATCGCCGGTGCATTTCCTCATTAAAAGCGAGAACCATGCCCGCATGGGAACCCTGTGTGCTGCCTGCCTCCTACCACAGTTGGACCGAAATGTGACTTTTCGCCCAGCTGCTGTTAATTAAACTTCGAAAAATCGCTAATGAGTGGAAATTATCATCGCACAGTGTAGCGCAAATAAATCAGCGCGCCATGTGAAAAGGAGCTCAGATGCCTGACTCTGAAACTGGCGCTGCACGCACGCGTGTACCGGCACATGGGAAGCTAGAAAATATCTGGGACCTGACGTATTGAAATTACTTCCTCGTGGGTAAAGTGGTCTCTAAACTTTGTCCAGGGAAGTCAATTAAATGAACTCCATGTTGGCACACACACAGATCAGAGCCAACGGATGCGGACCTCTTGTATAGGTATCTTGTATGCAAAGCGTTGCTAGCGTTGCACTCTTCCGTATATCAAAGTTACAGTCCAACCCGGAGTTGTAATACATTGCAAGTCAACTCGTTGGGTGACTTTAATAGTGCGAAAAACATTACTTTTAAGATCGTATCAAGATGTGGCACGTCAACTTAAGTACTCGTACTCGCTCTGGACGGCATTTTTGCGCGCGCCTTGCGTACTGTGTCCTCGTCGGTCGTCGTCGAATGCTGCCACCAGTCGGTGAATGTAAATAAATAAATTACAGATTACCGCCATAGGTTTGTTGACTGAATGGTGCCGTCGTCGTATACACTGACCGGCAATTTTGTCGATCCTAGTGATAACGTCTAATTAGGGGAGAGGAATATTCAAATTTCGGTCGCGTTTTTCCATCCAACTTATGTGTGTGTACTTGCCTGCCAGGTAGCATGTACACGTACTTGAGGTCTCTTTGGATGATGAATGGCTGGAAACAGGGAATTAACACATCGTGTAGGGACGGCGGGACTAAATTGGCAGCTTGGTATGCATTTTTCAGTCCTTAATTGGGCCAGAGGAAGTGTGCAATTATTTTGTCCGTTTTTTGAAAAGACATTCATTATTCGTAAGTGTCGGCACCTTGGGTCTAGTTGCGGAATTGAAATTGCTCTATGAAATGGAATAGTTGGTTCAATAGGAATGGGATAGGTTAGACAAAACGCTTTGAACATACATATGAAGTTCTGCTTACTATGGGCTTGGAAAAGATGAGAATCTAAAAGAGAAGTATCTGGACCTGGGAATCTTGATTAGCATTTCTGACAGAGCGAAATATTTTGAACTTGAACTCAACTAAAAATTTGTAACAAACAAATCTGAGGGTGTACGCGGCTATTGACGAATAGTTGCCAGCAAAAATCCACACTGTGTGGGCTTCTTCTCCTTTTTAGGTGGAGCTTCAGTTACTATACTTCCACTAAGAAGCTTCTCCAGTTAGCCCGGTCCTTAGCTAGGCTAGGCTTTCCACTACATTATTCCTCTACGGATCGGAGAATTTGTGTACATCCTCTCTACACGTTCTAGTCATCTTAGACGATTGATGCGCAATTTTTTGACTAGTTCGTTGTCACTCTACAGCTCATATAGTTCGTCGTTGAATCTGCTTTTCCAAACCCCGTCAACGCAAACGGCATTCAAAATTTTACGAAGAATCTTTCCATCGAAGCGACCGAGGATATATTTATCAGCTAAAGTCCATGCTTCAGTGCCATAAAGGAGGACTAGGATGATCAAGGTCTTATATAGATCCTCCTTAGTTGTTTGGGATGGAAAGCGTATGAAATACCCAAAAAAAAAAAAAAATCTCCATGCTACAAAATCTCCAAGAAATAGCTATTATATCCGGAGAGAAAATATTTTTAGACAAAATCTCCAACGAAGCAAGCTTTGTTGCCAAAATCTCCACAAAATCTCTAAATCCCCAAATCCCTAGAGTCCATGTGGTGCCGTGACATAATGTGAAATGACATAAGGCTTAATCTCAGAATTTAAAGAAACTTTACATACACCCAACCTCGCAGCTACCCCAAATTTAACAGTGATCACAAGCAGGGGAGTTTCAGGGTGCAGCACGCCGCCCATACATATTCCACTGTTTATGGATATAAGTGACAAAAAGTTTCATAAGGCCGCGATTTAATCGAATGATGCACTATTTGAACGTCCTTCTTTTAGGGATATTCGATCGGAGGATTCTCTCTTTGGGGATTTCGCGGCTGGGGGTTTCAATTTGGGGATTTTTTCTTGGGGCTTATGTCTTGGGGAAAACCTCCCCAACTCGTTTGGGATAGGGCCCTACAACTCAATTGTCTTCTAGTTGCACAGACTTTTTAAAAAGTGTGCCTCTGGTCTTGGCTTGTGAATTTCGCACAATTCTTTCAAGTATGATGTTAAAGAAGTCACATGACAGCGTGTGAGTTTGTCTAAATCCTTTTTTGACATTAAAGGTCTCGGTAAGATCGTTACCGATCTTGATGGAGCAGCGAGAGTTCTCCATCGTCATTCTGCACAATCTGACAAGTTTGGCAAGGATGCTAAAACTAGACATGGCTCTGTATAGCTCGTCTTTATTAATACTGTCATATGCGGCTTTAAAATCGATAAAAAGATGTCGGGTATCGATTTGGACTTCCTGAGTTTTCTCCAGGATCTGAGGAAGTGTGAAGATTTGATCGACTGTGGACTTTCCTGGTCTAAAACCAAACTGATAGGGCACAATCAGGTTATTAAGGAAGGGTTTCAGACGTTCACACAGCATGCCAGATACGGTCTTGTAGGTTATGTTGAGGAGACTGATACTTATCTAATTGGCGCAATTGAGTGGGTCTCCTTTTTTGTGGATCGGGCAAATGGTGCTGAGCTTCCATTCATTAAGCATACACTCATCTGACCAAATTTTAGAAATGAGTTGGTGTATGCTCTCTACCAGGTCATTTCCAGCAGCTTGGAAAAGCCCGGCTGGTAAGCCGTCAGGTCCAGCAGCTTTGTTCGACTTAAGCTTGGATAGTGCTATCCTCACTTCATTTTGGTCAGTTGAACGGAAGTTTTGGCTATCATCGTCTAGATTGAATGGTTCATTCTGCCTGACAGCGGGATGTTGATCTTCGTCTCCATTATATAGTCTACAGAAGAATTTTTTTCATATTCTCAGCACCGACTGTGACTCTACGAAGAGGTTTCCTTGTTCATGTCGACAGGCTTCTATATGGGTTTTGCTGGCTTGACCCTTTCTTTTCTTTTCTTGGCATGTCTTCGGCACTGGCCGAAGGAGTCGGCTGACTGCATAGGAGTCGTTGAGAAATTCGGCGAAGATTCTGGCGATCTCTTGTGATTGCAGCCTTAATGCCCCTAATGTCACAAGACGCTGGCTTACGTGTCGAAAGCTGAAGACTTCTTGGTGTTTACATTATAGCAGTCTAGGTCCTTTGCTAGTTGTCCGGCTGCACGTAGCCAATTAAGGGTCCGAACATTTCACGTGCAGATCAGAAGGTCGCTGTCCTTATTTCGTTAACAGTAGGGTCATCCTTATCCGGGGCTCGTTGTTGCTGCTGTTGGCATGCTACCTTTTATTTTGCATCCACTTAAGCTGTTAATCGTATCTTGTGGTGTTTAGTATCTCTTCACGATAGATCTGTGGATCTTCTAGACGACTCATAGTACTCTTAGACATTTCTACTGTGTTGTTCCTAATATACATATAAACACGTCAGACAGCCGCAACTGGAAACTATACCTCAAACTATGAAAATACATTCTGTAGGCGTTTTGCCAATATTCCATTGTCACTGAAGTCTGTTGTGCAACATATGTATGTATGTACTGACACGTATGCAACCAAAATGCAAAAAGAAGCGAACCTCAAACTCCGATCTACTACTAAACCTCATCCTTCGACGGAACCCCGCTAGGTTTCACTGACACCATATACTCTCGCATATACAGACGTATGTATGTATTTATGTCTGCAAGTGAGGATTTGTTGTTTGATGCCATCATGAAGGCGGGGGCGTGAAGCTAAGGGGGCGACACTTTAATTAGTTCGTTTCAAGTTGCCTGTAATTCCGTTCACAATGGCAAAGGAATGTGTGTTTAATTAAAATTTCGCCATTGTTTGTACACCATGGCATTTAATTAGGAAATGCTGCTTTTAATATTATTGTTGGCGTGTAAATATAACGTCAAATGCTTTACCCACTTATGTCGTTGTCCGCTCGCGTTGCAAACACATACACACACACTCGTACAGACGTATGAGTTTAAGGATGGGGAAGTATGTAAGGGAAATGAGACGATACACAACTGGAGAAGGTAATGTATGTATATGCAGCCATTTCAGAGCCAGCGGCAATCGGGTGGAACCCTCTAGAGGTAAATTTAATTGCGTCAGCAGTTCATTTTCATAAAAAGAGTTTTCGGTTTAATTGAAATTTGATAATATCGGATACTCGGGGTTGCGATTGATTGGCATATGACAATGAAGTCTGGTAGAAAATTTCTAGCACGACGGGGGTTTATTAGGATAACAGTGCTGTTGTGTTGTAAGGGTGTTGTTGTTTTTTGTTTTTGTATTTTGGTAGGTAGTGGGTTTATCCTGGTTTTTAATTAGGTATATGATTCTGAGCTGAAAGAGGTTAGAGGTGCATACATACATATGTATGTAGGTACTGTATGTACATTTGAGTCCTTAATTTGGTTGGTACCCGATTGTGATAAAGGAAGTATGGCAATTATGAACACGGATTCATGTGATGTTGTATCTGAGATGTAAGAAAAAAACAAAAGCAACCAACAAGTGAATCAAACAATATAGTGCAAGTCCCCGCCGCAAGCTTATATCCGCATTTCTCGGATATCCTATCATCCATCTCCTTCTCGAGATCCGAGTATTCTTCATCGGAAAAGTCGTTGAGGAAACCGTTTGCCTAAAGCTCGCACCAGTGCTTCATTTTATCAGACGCCATTGCCGCATTCAGCTTCGTCTGGTTTCGTTGCAAGTCGTCTATCAAGTATCGGTCATCTGGCAATGCCTTGGCTACGATGTATGGACCTCAATATCGTGGTTCCAGTTTCCGAGGCTCGTGACTGCAGGCTCGTTCTCCATCAATACGATATTGCGCTAGCTATTACTGCATCGGCAGCCTGTGCTTCGCATCGAATCTTATTTTCTGACAAGCTTAGTTCTGCTCAATATTGACCAGTGCTTCGTCACACTGTTGTCTCATCTTTCTGTTTCTACCCTAGCCTGCTCTCCCAGTACCAGCAGCAGCTTGTCACTCGAAATACTCCTCTGTGTACTATATGCAAATAGATGCCCATGTGGACTGGCCTTCATTGTGCTATATCGAACGTTATTCAGTCGCTATTGCACTGCCCGTAGGTCGCTAACATAGTCTCCTGCCTTCTCCGGCGTATCCTTACATTTAACCGAAGTTAAGTCGCATCACTCGACCTAGCCATTGGCTCTAGGTATACGAATGACTATCTTAATGTTCTGAATCCCATTCTTTCCCCAAAATTGATTGAACTGAACTCATCGATAGTCCAAAGTACCTGGCCACTTCGCTGAGAACAATGATAACTCCCTTGCTGTTTGCAGTCTTCACGGCTCGTAGTATCGTATATTTGGTGAAATGATCGACTAACGCAAGGCCTTACATACCTAGTACTTCGTTTCCTTCGCGAAAGGTCAAAGTTGATCGAGTTGAAAGGTGTCGAATGAGAGGGAAACACGATCCATACCCTTCAGGTCTCCTTCTTTCTTCTTTGAGTAAGCGCACTCACGCAGGATAGCTCCTGCTGAATCCTCTCATCGTAGGGAACCAGTACGTCTTCTTAATACTTTCGATCGTCTTCTCATCGGCGAAATGACCAACATCATCGTGGCAGAGATTCAGGATCATCCACCGTATCATTTTAGGGACTACCCATCTCTTGGCTTCATCTACCTTTCGAAAGAGACGATGTAGTCTTTTTGAAGCTGCTTTTTCCCGATGACGTCATCTCAGATACCTTCAGCGAAGAGATTATGTCCCGCAGCTTCTGGTCGTTAACACCCAATCCTCGTCTGATATGTGGATATTCAAGATCAAAGCGGGCGCTTCTTCCACTTGCCGCTCAGGTTCCACCAGTTGTCGACTTAAAGCATAGATGTGCGCAGCCCTTTTCCGAGGTTGACGAACCGTATCATAGTCGTCCTGTATGATGAGCCACCACCGTCGCACTAACAAGTATAGTATACTCTGAATCGGTCTTAACTTTCAAGTAGTGCCAAGACTTAGAGTTCATACGAGTGATACTTCCTTTCATCCGCAGATAGTTTTTGGCTATAAAAGGCCACAAGTTGTAAAGAATCGGATTCCCTACATTGCTGCAAGAAGATTCCACCCAGGCCCGGAAGATGAGGTATCAGTATGCACCTCATGTGCACAATCCGGGTCGAACAGCGTTGGTACCGGCATCGAACATCGATTGTTGAGTATCTTCTTCAGCCTTTGGAACGCTCCTTTTTGCTGATCCGTTCATTCAAATAGGTGGTTTGCCTTTGTGAGGTCAGTTAGCGGAGTTGCCCAGTGGGAATATTTTCCACAAATTTGCGGAAAAATCATGTGAGACCCAGGAACTGACCGATTCCGTGTACACCCTTAGGAGTTGTGAATGCTGCAATGGTTGCTATCTTCTACACGCTGGGTTGTATCCCTTCTCGTTTCTCTCGGTAACCTAGGAAGTAAATTTTAGTTTTCAAGACCCAATGAATCTCTGTAGGCCCTCTTTAATGAATTTACTGGCTATGGCTTTATCATATAGGATGTCAAGAAGGCCTTCAACACCACAAACTGGAGAAATGTCATCCGAGCTCTTATCGCAAAGATAGTACCAGAGTACCTGGAGAAGATAATGACGGACTATTTTAAAAATAGGATACTACTCTACAACACCGACGATGGAACAAGGCAATATAACGTCACAGGCGGCGTTCCTCAAATTTCCGTACTAGGTCCGCTACTGTCGAATCTAATGTACGATGAATCCCGAGATATTCCAAAATAATTGTCTTCGCCGATGACATAACAATCGTTGTAGTGACTAAAATCCTTGAGGAGTTGCAGCATGACGGCAATGAATCTATCGAGATGGTCTAAGACTGGTTCGTACACTTGGGTCTACAACTTGCAGATGAAAAAATCTAAGTAGTGTTCATCGGCAGCAGGCGAGTCATGGAGACTATAAGGATAACCGTGGACGATCACGTTGTAGCTTCGAAATCAGAACTGAAGTACCTTGGCATTACCATAGAGACAACATGCAGCTGATGAAACAGAAAGGCAACAGGCGCCCTGGCAAGTATCTTGTCAAATATCGGCGAACCAAACCGTAGGAAGAGGTTGCTTTTAGCAAGAATAGCGGCATCGATAATGCTCTACGCCTTCCAAATATGGGCTGGTGCTGTGAAGACGACATCGTACAGGAAGAAGACTGAGGCAGCTTACAGAATCAAAGCGTTGAGAACATGCAGCGCCTTCCGAACAATCTCCTACGACGCGGGATGTATCTAATGCGCCCTTCGACTCCATTATTGCCACATAATGTCTGATATTCTTTCTTCTATTGTCTTGGCTTTGTATTTTGATTGTGTTTCGTTAGTCAAAATGTCAATCGGCACCATGGAGGCTACAACACAAGTCGCTCTCTCTCCAGTAGCTACTATACCTCACGGATTGTCAGCTTCATTGTGGAGTTCAATGAAGGATGTCTTTTTGCTTATTCGGTTTACGTTCGATGTCCAATAATGCAAATGCCTCCAAAAGGACACTTCCGCTAGTTTTCGTCTGGGATTTTCGATTTTTTCCTCGTACGGGAGCAATATACTTCGTCGGAGACACTTAAAGGCGCATAGCAACAGAAGAAGTGGACTCCATTTATTTGAACCTGTACGAAGCCTGCCTTATTTATAGTAATTTTTTCCTCGAATAGTCGTTGCATACCCATATTACCGTACCAATATGCTTCCTCGCAGTTACCTGGTTCCTGGAGCCATTGTAAAGAGAGCAAACCAGTCTTGTCGGAGTCTATTGAAGATGTTGTTAGCTTTCGATAGCAATTCGGAAATTTTTGATCACATTGGTCATGGTCAAGTGCTAGATACTCCTCAATTATTAACAATCTTGAATTCCATCAGTACGACACCGACTACGTACTTCCACAACTTCTATATTAAGTTTTCCTTGGATATTGGATAAACGCGCAAGCCAGTGTATGCTACTAGTTCTACGATTCGTTGGCCATTATAAATAGTGTTCCCATGGAAACCCCCCTACATAGGCACCCATATGTAGTACCTGAATTCCAGCTACCGACCTAGTTTTGCGGTTCAATCACATTCCATATAGGAGAAGAAAATTTGAAAATTGCATCTTACAATCCAACACGGAAGAGAAGATCACTCAGTCTGCCATCCAAATTCGATATCAACTAGAAAGTGCAGCCTTTCCTAACCTCCTCGAAAGCCTTTTACAACCATAATACCATAAAAATTAATTAACATTTCTCGAAGCAATAACCACACCATTCTTTTATATTAATCCCCCTTTGCTCTTTGTAAATTAATTAACACCGCCAGCGAGCAAAATAAATTGCACAGATTCCCAATGTCTATTATGGAATCGTTTATTTGGTCGTAAGGAATCATTTAACGTTGGCTACCGTGTTACTAATAAATTGACTCTCTTCCACACATCTTTCGTTTCCTTAGGTTCGCCTGGTGAAGTGGTTCACCATGCTTTGAGTCCAGGGTTTGTTATTACACGATCCTCCACGACGAGTGCGGCATAAATTGATCTTAATGAAATTAATAAGTACCAGCGCCCAAGTGGGTAGAACTCTGGCCATCGACAAACTGGCTAACGACTCTGAAAGAGGCTGGAAATGAATGTCAAATGAAAATTTATTTACCGCCTCAGATCGTACAAGTACAGCATACATACGCTGAGTATGATAGCATGCTGTGTTTGTTGGGAAATATAGACATTGATAGTGTATACATATAATATGGGACAAACGAGGTACATATGTATCCACATATGAAAGGATGAAGTGAAGCAAAGCTTGGTAAGAATATATATGGTTAAGTAACTAATGTGAAACTTGGTATTGGTATTGCATGTCCTTGTCCGACATTTAAAAAAAAATTGATGAAACTGTTTACATAAGTTGAATAAACTTGGCTTAATGTATGCATTCATGGAGTAGGTATTTCAAGATCGTTTAACCAGCAGTTTATTTGAACACATGGGACACGCCTCTTGTCATTGATTTCACACATTTTGTGTCCTTATGATCCAAAGTCCAAGTATGCCTATGGATTTCGTAGAACACGCTAACACTAAAAACTTTGGTTTAGGTCTAAATAAGTCCGAAATGGCTGGCTGTAGCTCCAATTCGATAATCACCAAACCGCTATCGATTTTTAGCCCGCTATAGAGACTAGCTATACAAAGCCACGTTTAGGATGGTCATCCCTATCAATTATGTTGTGTAACTACTTGTATACGCCGACGATATTGCCAGAATAGGCAGAACTCTGCGGGCTGTCACCATCGCTAAAATGAACTTTGGAAAATCCGATGGTTAACCCACCATCCACCACCATCAATCGATCTACATATCATTGCAAACATTTTTGTCTGCTTTTTTAAACAATCTTTTGCTGATATTTCATACTAGAAACATCCTACTTCAGGTAGGTAGGTAGAGTGACGGTTCTTAGAAATAACCCAATTAGCGCTAGGGTGCGCCGTTTTGTTGCCACAAAAACTCGTGTGAAAAAACTTAGCTGTTGCGAAATTAGACCAAACCAGTGGAGTTCAAATAACGGATTAGTTCTCCAATCCTTTTGTCAGCTATCTCGCCGAGGTCCACGAAGAAGGGTCTTCCTAGAATATTTTACCTGGTCCTCGCTTGGGCCGGACATCTGCAAAGGAAGAGATGTAGAGATTCCTTCTCAGTGATATCCTTGCAGCTTCTACAGCAGGTCTTGTGAGGAATACAAAGCTTGGCCGGATGGTCCCCTATTGGCCAGTGACCTGTAATGATAGCTATAATTCTGGTAATATCTGGTCTTGATTTACCAAGTAGCTCGTTTGATTTAGGTTTGTTGTAATCAGGCCATGCCTTTCTTGATATTACACAACTAGTCAGGTTTTTCCACCCTTGATTGGCAAGCTGTAGGAAGTGATAATGTATATTGCCCTTAACGACACCTAGCGGAATATCGACTCTTTCCGCTAAAGAGCCTTTAAGGACTAAACCTCGCCTGGCCAGCTCGTCAGCGCGCTCATTGCCCTCATAGTTGCTATGCCCAGGGACCCAGATGAGTGATATTGTTGAGTGGATACTTAAAAGATTTATTTCGAACCGTCATTGCTCTACCAGTTTTGAGGATATGGTGACCGCATCAGGCTTTGATAGCAGCTTGGCTATCTGAAAAAATAGCGATGTTTATACTGGATATAGGGAGATCATTTAGCAAACGGCAGGCTTCTCGAATCGCAAGAAGCTCCGCTTGGAAAATACTAGCAGAGTCAGGGAGACGAAAGGACTTCGATATATTTAGTTGGTCAGAGAAGATACCTACGCCGACTCCGAAGTTCATCTTCGAACCATCCGTATATATACCTATATCATAGTCATATAGTCATTGATAATGCGTCCGTTTTCCCATTCTTCTCTAGTAGGCAGTTCGACTGAAAAAGATTTACTAAAATTGAAGGTTGGTATTCTGTAGTCCGTTGAAGACGAAAAGAATTCTCTCGGAATCGTTTCCAAGATCCTACAGAGTCTAATACAGCTTAGCAGTCCAGCATTCAGATTCCCTGAGTCGGACAGCACTACATGTAGCTGAGTCTTTTATATGAAGTTCAAGAGGAGTCAGAGTCAGCGGGATCACACTTAGAGCATCTGTTGGACAGGACCTCAAGGCTCCTGTGATGCCTACACACGCTGATCTCTGTACTTTTTTAAGTTTTTCGATATTGTATTTCTTGCTCAGGGCAGGCCACCAAACGATGGCGCCGTAGGTAAGAATGGGACGCACAACGGCTGTGTACATCTATAGGGTCATCTTTGGCTGGAGGCCCCATTTTTTACCGAAAGTTTTATTGCAGGCATAGACAAGCTACACTTGCTTTCTTTATCAGCTTTTCTATATTAAGCTTCCAACTAAGTTTCGAGTATTAGGTACTTTAGTTTTGGTGGTAAATAGCATCATTTCGGTCTTTTCTGGATTAACATGCCAATGCTCTTGAACCACGAGTGTACCTTATCCAGTGCACTTTCCGTGAGTTAGCTTATCGTGGAGAGAAACTTTCCTGACACCAGTATAACCACGTCATCTGCGTACACAAACACCTTAACCTCTTCCCATAGCAAAGGAGAAATGACACCACCTTGAGGGGTGCCTCTACTAACCTTCATCCTACTTAAACTATCTACATAACTTTTCTCGACTACCCCTTTTCTTTCCCAAACTTTCGACCCATCTCTAATTGATAATAAGTTAAAGAATCTTAATGATGAGTTCTTACACGGTCCTAATGGTATCCTGGTCATGTTTCTTAAAAGAATGTTCCTCCAACCTTTCTTTCTCCCCCTTTAAGTACTTTCGTCTATCGCTTTCGCAATGAGAATTTCCTCAAGTTTGGAAGGCCTATTTTCATGAGGCATTGGTAAACTTTCTCATATACTCAAACCCTTTGAACGTATTTTATACGTAGTCTCAAGGTTTCACTGCAAATCTTTTATTTCCCAACAAACAAGGCTTCCTGAAAGGTAGGTCAACTCATTCAATTTGTGTCCTTTACCTTTTCATCTTAGAAAATAGTAAAGAAGTCGATATTATTGCAGCAGATTTCAGTAAAACTTTCGACAAAATTGCTCATCAATTAATCCTTTTCAAATTGTCTGCCCTCGGCTTTGAATCCACATTATTAAAATGTGTATCTTCTTCTCTGGAAAACCACTTTAAAGTGTTCGCTGTAGGTCCGTCCTCTCGGCTCCTTTTTTGGCTACCTCTGGTGTCCCACAAAGCAGGCATCTAGGTCCCCTTCTTTTTCATTCGAGCTGTAAATGATCTTGAGAGAGTCACTCACACTCTATGCTGATGACACGAAATTTTTCAAATCCATTTCTTTACCATGAGTCTCGAGCATTAGTTTTCCAATTTGGTGTCTTTAAAAAAAAAAAAAAAAAACTCTAAGTAGAGCTCACCAGTTCATGAGATCATGTTCCTAGAATTCAGAAAATTGAACATTTTTTTTAAGTTTTATTGCGTCTGTTTTGGAATGACTCTCTTATCTTGGCTCCCTTTAAATACCGCCTTAACTTCATTAGCTTTAAAACTCTTGAGGATCGGTGAGACTTCGCAGACATTCTCTTCATCCATCGGCTCCTCTTAGGTTCCGCACGCGTAAATAAGCATCGACTTGCTCACCTAATTGGCTGCCTGGGTCCTCCATTTGGCATTATCCTGAACAGTACCACTGTTGCTTTTCCTCCTGCGTACATTAAGTGACCTCTGAACTTGAACCTGTGATCCAGCAGCATTCCCAGGTATTTGATGTTTGGACTCGACTCGACGGTGTGCTCAGTGAGGTGTTATACTCTTCCCTGCTGCTTTTTAACACTGCTTCTGTCTTGTGATCTGCCAGGACCTCACATCTTTGAAACACTCTAAAATGTACCTTGGTTTACACCATACCGTGTCACCATAATCGCACCTTATCTCGTCTTGATGAGGATATGAGTAGGTTCTTCGATGTCATTGTATCTTCATTTCTTCTACAAGATGCCCAAGACAGTTAGCTATAATAATCAATCTGACTGAAGGGAGATCCTCTGATCCATTGCATCTCATTTCAAATTTCAAAACATTTAAACACTTTCCTATCAATGTATGTATCTAACGAATTCGATTTCTTTTCATTTCAGATTTTAACCAAAGAAGACCAAGAGGCAATTCAAACCAATTTTTAATTTTCATTTTTGAAACTCACTGATACCTTCAAACCGTCAAACTGGCCACTGCAATAGCAATGAACTCCCACTTCCAGCCTTACTCTGAGCTTTCGACATCGCATTCACCGAGTCCTGAAAGCAATGTCTGCTATACGAATCTATCAGAAACAAGTGGCGGTGGCGGAGGCATTTCTGCACCTACGAATGTCAGCACCGGCGGCGGTGGAAGTAATGCCAGTGGTGGTGGTGTGGGTGGCAATAATGGCATTGGCGGTGGCAGTGGCAGCATTGGTGACAACATTAGCGGCAATAACAGCAATATTGGTTGTAATGGAAATAACATGGTGGTGCACCATCAAAACGGACACAATCAGCACAGTCTATCATTGGGTGGCAATACAGGTGCCGGCGGAGGTGGTGGCGTAGGCGCTGGAGCAACCGGAGTTGGTGGCAACAGCATTGGCAGTAGTGCCCAACCCACTTTTCATCAGTTAAATAATAACAATAATTGTGCAATTAAACAGTGCGCTGGTTGTGGAGGTATGTATGTACCGACAGCGCTTGTCTCACTAAGAGCCCTACCCAACCCCGGCGACAACTAATTGGAAATGACGGAAGAGCGATTGGTTAAATTGCGGCAAAGCGGACAATGAGCTCGTGCGCCTTTGAACACCAATCGCACATCCGACATTGACAAATTAATTGTCAAGCGAACTGACCCACTGATTGTGCGTCATGTCTGTATGTGTATATATACCTATGTATCTTTTATAACAAGTGCACCTGGTGCAGGCATCATAACACAATCTCTCGTTGCAGGAAAAATCGTCGAGCGATACTTTTTGCACGCATTGGATAGATACTGGCATAACTCGTGCCTCAAGTGCTACTGTTGTGGGGCAATGCTTGCTGACATCGGCTCCAGTTGCTATACAAGAGGTGGAATGATCCTCTGTAAACCTGACTATTCAAGGTGAGTTATGGTGTGTATGGGTCGTCATCTTTCTTCTTTTCTTTTGGCCAAATGATGCCAAAGAGGTTGTTCATTAGGCAAATTACTTTACTGGTTCATCTAACGAGCCGCGCTGGCATCATCGTTAGTTTTGTCAATTGTACATTCTAAGATGACGACGATAGACGGAGTGTGATTGGTGGTAACTTGTTGCTGATGCTGTTTCTTTTGAAGAAATTTGAGACTTTTTACCGTTATAATGATTTGTTTGGTGGCACTCTGGTGACACGTTTGAGTGTTTGGCGTGTTGAGAGTGTCATGGGATATTTCACAATTTATTTGATTGATGGTGGAGATTAAATTCCGTCGATTATTATGAGCATCGACCCTTATTTTGGGGTTGAGTCGATGTGTATTTAATGGTGAACCTAAAGCGGTTTTTTTTTTTCAAAGGGAAAGAGTAAAATAATTGATTGGAATAAAGGGGCATGCAGTTGAGGTTTGTGCTGTACCTAGTCTGGCTTGTGTTACGCTCCTCTTACTGACGCCACAATATGGTTCAGCAAGTACACCAGGCTGATCTAGAGATTAGTGCATAAGGACTTCTAAAGGAACCACTATCCATTCGGAAGTCATCTGCAAACCTCGAACAACGATTTACTCAATCTTTTTACATAGACGGCCCGGAAGTATGGCGCAGATATCACGACTCTCAGGGACAATCGCAGCAAAGGGGCTGGAAGCCACAAACAATAGAAGTTGACCTACTACAGCTGATGATGAATTATGTATCGCCATGAGGAACAGCTGTCGACAAGACAAAACAGCCCATAGATGGACTTAAAAGAGCCTTCGACGCTCCGATGTAGAGAAAAACTGGCAAGGTGCACCGGCCACCAGTGTATTGGAGGAATTAGGAAATAGTCACACTGCTCGCAGAGTGCCACCGAGCGAGACGATTCTATCAGTATTCCAGAGAAAGTAGTAACCACTCCACTTGAGGTTTGCAACTCCGGGACGATGTTTTAAGAATGTCATCAAACGAGAACTGAAGCTTCTTCGATTTGGGCAACGAAACTTATCAAAACCCATGAAGCAGAACCTAAGTCGTAATGCAGAAATTGAAGAGTGGCCTCGCTCACGTCTGCAGCTTTCTTGGAAAATGTGGCTGAAGTTCTGTTCCCATAACACCAAGAGAAGTGGAAATTATGGAGAGAGGAGACGTAGAAATAATTCACAGACTGGAACGTGCTATTGTTTAATCAGGAGGACTTGCAGATCACCAATATGGGTTTCGGAAGGAACGCTTAACAATCGACGTTATTAATGAAACTGTCAGTACAGCGAGAGAGAAGAAATTCTCCAAGGAGCACGATGGAAGCGGAGCAGTAAAAAGCAATGCGCTATTATCACCCTAGATGTTAAAAATCCATTTAACACTGCGAACTGGAGGAATATCATGCAGTCACTCACCGCCAAAGATTGCTGGAATACCTTCAAAAGATTCTGATTGACTACTTCCGCATCAGAGTACTGTTTTATGAAACCGATAATGGAACGAAGCGTTACATACTGACAGGTGGCATCCCTCAAGGTTCTGTATTGGGTCCACCACTTTAGAACCGTATGTACGATGATCTCCTTCGACTGTGAATCAAAAGATCATCAAAAATAATTGGTTTTACTGACGGCACAGCCATCGTCGCATTGGCAAAACTAATAGAAGAAGTGGAGCACGACTGCAATGAAGCTATACGGACCATCCAAGATTGGGTAACAACCATGCACGTAAAGATCGGAAGTAGTTCTTATAAACAGCAGAAAAGTTATAGAGACTACAAACGTAACCGTCGGTGACCAAATAGTGGCTTCCAAGCCAGAATTGAAGTACCTTGGCGTAGTCACAGATGCACGGCTTACCTCCAACCAACACCTACAGTACGCAACCAACAAGACACCAAATCTAACCGTTGCTCTGGCAAGGATGATGTCAGATATGAGTGGGCCATGATATAAGAAAACACTGCTGGTAACAAAATTCGCGGGCCAATGCTAGGGGAAAAAACGTATAGAAGAACAATGAAGGTAGATCGTACCGAATCAATGGTCTGGGAGTAAGTAACGCTTTCCAAACGACGTCTAATGATGCAGTGACTTTTGTAGCTGGTATGGTGCCAATTGACCTACTAGCCCAAGAAGCCCAAGAGAAGTATCTCGCCAGAATGCCAACGAAGACATTAAAGACAACGCCAATCGTCAGTCAGACTCCAGGAAGAGCGGAAAGCTTAAGGATAGCAACAGAGTTAGGACTCTTCCGGAAAAGGACGTTGGACGCATTAAACTAGATCCAACATCGAAGTGTGATCGCAAATTCTCACAGGACATGGATACTTTAGGGGATATCTTCAAAGGTTTGGATACGACGGCAAGCGTTATATCCCAACCTGCCCAGGAATAAGCAAAAATGCTTGTTCCGCGTTTGTGGATGGTGTCTCGTTCAGACGCTCTCTGTAGGCAACGGTGGCGCCTACGGTTCCAGTCAGGCCGAACTATAAGTATTATTCTATCTATATGACCTGCATCGACATATTGGAATCCAAGGTCTATAGCGATCTCCAATACTGAGCCAGGGTGTTGGAAAAGAGTTGGTGGCGGATGAACCCTTAACCGAGTTACTGATTCGAGGAAAACCCGGCCCTCGTCCTAGGGGTAGGAAAAAGGAACTGATCCTCCAGGTTGGCGGTTGTAAGTCAGGGTAACTTCCCTACCGCAGAAATAAAAAAAATGGTTACAAAGCAACAACGATCCTCGAAAAAGGATGACCCTACTCTTGACGAACATACGAAATAAGGACAACGAGGACCCTGAACAGACCGCGTTAAGCGAAACAAGTAACGGAGGGCCTAGACTTCTATAAAGCAGATATCACAGCCATCTAGGTAGTGTGATGGGATGGCACGGGTAAAATGAGGATGAAAAATTGTGACATATACTAGAGTGATCGCTACAGAGAACTGAAGCAACGTCTATTTGCGTGCGGATTTGTTGTAAGCGGCAGACTTCGGCATGAAATCTTGAGCTTTAAACACGTCAGTGAATGCCTTATAACAATCCCCATCAAGGCTGAATTCACCAACATCAGCTTGATAAGTGCTCACAGTGCCCCACAAAGGAAAGAGATGATGTTACCAAAGAGTGTTTCTATGAGCTCCTCGACAAAACATATGGGCAACGTCCTAAGTATGATGTTATAGGTGATTAGGTGATTTTAATGCCAAAATAGGAAAGGCGAACATCTTAGGTAGCACCATTGGAAAGCATGGCCTACACGATACCACGTCAGAGCTAGCATATGGTTACCGCACCTCAAGATCCATAAGGGAACAGGGTGATCTATAGATCATCAAACCCTCAACCAAACTGATCATGTTGCGGTCGATGCAAGGCACTCCTCTGGCTTACATAGAGTCGGACCACTATTTTGTTACAGCCAAGGTACGTCTACGGATATCTCAGATGCCACGTGGAATGGCTGCAATCGCAACAAATCGACAGAATCTTTTCTGATCGCGTATCCTTGAATCTCTTGAGAAGTCTTATGTAGCCAGCATCAAGTGCTGAAGAAAACTGACATCGATACCAAGAAGCCATCAGAAACGCGGTAACTGTTGTGCTACCGAACGCCCTGGTTTGATGAAGAGTGCCGGTAAGCACATCCAGTAAAACAAGAAGCATACAAAATGGCGCTGCAAAATCGAAATGTCACAATCGACAGCTATGCCTTTGAGGTTGTAAGGGTCTACCTCGGCTCCTCTATTAATTCTGACAACAACATGATATCAGAAATCAAACACGTGTCAATCGCTATTTCTTTGGTCTTAGAAGGTAATTGAGTAACAAGGTCTCGGTAAGAAACACTAAGGAGACTGTATACAAGGCCCTCATCAACCCAATCCTGCTGTATGGCGCAGAAGCATGGACATTAAGGAAGGCGGATGAAGATATCCTTGGTCGTTTTGAACGCAAACTTCTTCGGCGGATTTTCGGTTCCGTTCCGATTTAACAGCTGTACATCGACTTCGGCCTGGTCAGAAAGTATGCATCAGTCGTCTAAGATGGCTAGGACATGTAGAGCGAATGGACATCAACGCGAAGAGTCTTTGAATCCAACCCGGAGTGACAACGCAGTAGAGGAAGACCTAACCTTATGTAGCGCGCACTAGTAGTATATTGAAGTGCGCAACTGGAGGCAGTTAGTTAAGGATCGGACTGTAGCGCCTCTAAGTAAATCAGTACGTGATTGCAAACAACCTTGTCCACATTCGCCTTAAGTCTTCCATTTGTCTGACTGTAGTGTACCAATCAGTACCACTATATGAGTATAGCCTAGTTGCAGGTATTTCTTGTATGATTAAGCCTCCTTAAATGTCCTTAATTCCCGAAATGACCATTCGATACAATGTTAAACTTTAGTAATTCTATTTTATTTATGACTTTCAAACATTTTTCCTCTTTTTTTTTGCAAATAATCGAAATTCAAATAGAGTAGTAAATCAGTTGAATGCATTCCACAAAATGACAGAATGGGGTGACAAACTCAAAGATTCTCGCGTCAGACGATTTGGGGCGGCGGGGGGTTTAACAAATCAAGAATAACTCACCAAAGCACAAGAAAAAAAAAATAGAAAAAAAAGAAAGTACATCACGAGCAACGTCAGCCAACGACGGGTGAAAACGATGGAAAACGCTGCTACAAAGTATTTCTGTTTGATTTTCAATAAGCAAATTGCATAAATTTTGTTCATCAAATTAATGTCAAAAAACATAAAGAAGAACGTGACAGAAATCCAAATGCCCCATAAATATGCTTCGGATAGCTTTGCCAACCATTCCAAGCAATTGGTTGGATCCAGCTCCTCGTAACAAGAGTTACTGTACTACGTACGATGGTGGTTAAAGCTATCAAAAAAAAAAAAAAGAAAAAAGAAGAAAAATCAAACTACATGTAGGGCTGGAGGTGAATCTACATTAGGTAGGGGTTGATGCCGTCGTCGTCGTAGACGAGGCGAGACTTTTATGTGTACACATGTACATATGTATTTATGTAGAACGTTTTTAGTTCGACCGCAGACGTCATCACTATTCGTCCAGTAATTCTGAGTATTTGCCACCCCCCGGGGGAATTTCGATAAACTGAAGTTAAACATCAGACAGGTACGTACTTACCTCTCTTTGTTTTGACGTTGAAAGGGTTGTCAGAAATTTAAAGCCTCATTAAAGACGTGCTCGGTAAGGTTGTCTATGTGGACGTATTTTATTTAAAACGTTTGGAACGTATCATAGGCGGATTGTCAAACCTCGAAATTGAGACGTCGATTGGCGCACTGGTTGCTTATTAACACATTCATCAACTGAAAGCTGGGCGAGGCCTCAGTTCCTAGGTTCATCAGTGGGGGAACACCACAAAAAGGTGTACTCCCACTCTTCTTTGGAACCTAGTGGTGAATGAACTGCTTCTAACCCTGGAAGGGAAAGGGTGCAATGTAGTTGCCTATGCAAATGATGCTAGGTTAGGTTAGATACGTGGATAGGCGAGTGGAGGAATCCACAATGCCACACTCAGGTCAATACCCATAGACGAAAGATATCCCTTGCCCATTGGTTAACCCTAATTCCACAAATATGGTTCCTATGAACTGGCAAACCATCTAGTTGATTCAGGATAACTCTTCTAGGTCTACAGGATAACTCTTCTAGGTTACGGAAGAAGTGTCGCCCTGGAATTTTTAATCTGAAGTGGATAAGACCAAATTATAAGTGTAGCAATCAAAATACTACAAATCGACAAGTCTGTAACTACAAGTTAAAAATAATTTGCGAAGAACTATGAGTCTGCGGCTATACTTCACAGTTAAGCGATCACAGTTCGTGATTTTATTAACCTCTCTACTCTTGTAAGAAATTCACTTGTTGTTACAAGTCCGTCGCTAATAATTTTTTGCGCAAATACTTTTATGAAACAGAAAAGCTCGCCGCAATTGTAAATTCACTTGTAGTTACAGGCCTGGCATACTTGTAGTTATTAGTGAATTGGCATTCTTTATGAAACAAAAATTTGCACATAATTTACAAGTTACAAGTGAATTCACAAATAATTATTAGTGTTGTAGTTTTATGAAATAGGCCCCTGTTCTGATGTAGATTCTGAACCACTTCTGGCCAGCTTGTAGGCCGTTCATGTCCAGAGACTCAGTTGAGTGCAACCTTATGCTGTGCTCCAAGAACCTTAAGCACTTCACGACACCAAGCACTTCACAAGCTTGGATTTTATTTCGATAGCAGAAATCGCTTTTATTGCTGCCTGGCTCTTGCACTAAGGCAACATTTACATTACTTGCACTTGCAGATAAGATTAGCGCCAGCTGCAATACTATAGTGGAGGTTAATTTTAACAATCTTCCTCACTTGTCCATCGAAGAAAGAACGGACTCTGCAGCGGGTGATCCCAGTGTGGACCTTGTTGTTGTACCTCCTGAGCATTGGCATGGATTTGTGATTCAAAAAAACCACAATCTCTGTTCCTAGTTCCGAATGCTCTCCAATTTCAATAAACTCCCAGTTGTCGCTATAAAGGTCAGAGTTGAAGTGCCGGAGGTGAATGTGTCCTTTCGGTCTGGTAAATTCGAGCAGGTCCTTCTTTTCGACTAGTGGATGTCCGGCATTTGCCCATTGAGCCTGCGTATTTGCAACAAAGGACTTAAGCCAGTTTATCATGAACTCGTTATCACAACAAAGAAACTTTAATCTCTTGAGCTGCTCGAAGAAGGGGTATGCTCCCTGGCTACTGACAAGTGTCATTCACTTCTTCAAGAATGCACAACTCCATCAACCTCCATTTGTCATTTGTCAATCTTTTATCAGGATTGTTATAGTCGACGATCGCCACCTGAAGGTTAGAAGAAGGGTTGACCGCCAACTTAGCTTTTTTGCTAATCTTCCTAACATTGGGCGATGTCGAGTCCATCGTACCTGCCTCTTTTAGAACGGCCTTTAACAGGTTCAGAACAGGTGGATGGCAGACGGCTGTCCATTCTTATCCCGAACGGTCTTCTGGTCATTCCCCTAAGCTTCCCTTCGTTGTTTATTAGACCGTCCTCTACATCCTGGGAACAGCGCACAGTCCGCCTGGGTTTAGGCTGTGAGCCTTTACCCCGACTAACTGTGTGTGGCATGGGTATGTCTGCGATTAAGGTGAACTGCAAATGGCATTTCCTCCTCGTCACAGTCGAACCCTCGCCAGCTCCTCCAGCAGCCCTATGTCATACCCCATTTAAAGCTGTCTTGGAGAAGCAAGCAACCGGCTTAGATCCAGCTGGGTGTTGCGGATTTGGGTGGTCCCATTAACTCTTCCACGTTCAGGTCCTCAGCAGGAGCAGCCACCTCCGAAGGGTTATTAATTGGCTTACCTCTCGACTGTGACAACTCCTGCAAATAGGACCAAGCATTATGGAGTCTCATCCTCTCCGGCTCAGTTAGTTCATCCCATTTGGAACTAGTTGACCAGTGAAAGAAGGATGAGCTGGTGACAGAACAGCTGTCACTAAAGTCCAGATAGAGATTTTTTAGATTAATGTCAACTGTACCGACGCTTTCCTTTTCCCTTCCATTAGTGGACTACTCCACATCGACATACTGTTCCACATGCTTCCGCTCGATATCGACTGCAAACAAGTGGCAGCAAATGTGGTCATTCGCTTAAAAGTAATTTTTGGTGGACAAGTCTGCGAACTGGCCACTCTAGAATGCATCCCAAAAGACACTGATTACACTCTACTCCAGCTTCTATTTAACAAAAATTTCGAAGCCTCTATACCTTCCAAGATTGACTGGAAGGGTGATATAGGGTCTCGTAGTGAATCCGTATAGAAATACAAACGGGTCCAAAACGAAAACAGATGTGGTGGGAGGTGTTTTCTCCCAAGATCTAGATTGCAATATCTCCATCCGCCTTTTATTATTATTATAGCGTATATATAGGCGATCAAGAAGGCCTTATCGTGGCTAAGGTACAATGTAATATCACCATTTTTGTCGATAGTCAAGCCGCGATTAAATCCTTGGATTCGGTTAACTTCAATCCCAAAGCTGTCCTTGATTGCCATTTATCTCTTAACGAGATGGTGTAACAATTCAAAATTCACCTCATTTGGGTGCCGGACCATAGGGACATTCCAGGAAACGAACTCACCAGGCATGGTACAACTCTGTCGATTCTACCGGAGAAGCAGAATCTCAACATGTCTCTCGCTACACGTAAACTCTTAATTAAGCAAAATGCGGAAAACGCTACTAACCGCTGGTGGTCAGCGTTCTCTATTACGAAACAGATTCGGCCCAAGCTAGATCTCAAGCGGTCCAATAGTCCAATAAGACTTATAAGATCCCTTATCAGCACAATACTAGATGTCACTACGGGACACTGTGTCATTGGGAGGCATGCCTTCAGGCTGGGTATGGCTATAGCTATATGGCTATTCTTCACCTCTTAATCTTCAGAAGAGAGACCGCTGCTAGATGTCCTATAAAACCAGGCCTTGTCTTGTCGACCACCTAGAACTAATTGACTCAATTCCAAGAAGGGACATGTTTACTATTTTCGAAGTTTATTTGAGGTAGAAATATTGGACCATGAAGAATGTTCTAATGGAGTGCTAGTACTCTAGAAATCTAGTCTAATCTAGCGGATTAAATATGGAATGTAGACTTAGAGCTGAAATCTTTGGACCCAACACCAAAGCCTCGCGAACATGCCCTATATTATTGCGAATTCTGATCAAAGGCATCAAAGGTGTTAAGGTGCCATCTTCTTAAATTCTGAGACAGCGTTCAAGGCACTATCCACTTCAGTGGGCTCTATGTCAGTCAAGTGATCCCTATTCACCAAAGAATTACAAGCAATGAATTGGTGGATGGACAAGAATTTGACTGTCCATCGGCAATGCCACTGGGAGAATATCCAGGGACAAATCCAAATATACATCTATGGTAGCTCACTGGGCAAGTAAATTAAATGGACAAGTTCCACAATAGGAGATTGTTTCTGATTTGAGAAGGTGTTTGATTTAATGGGCGCAGTGCAGCATAACTCGAACTACTTAAACGGACAGGAATTTACTACTGATCAGGACCATCATAGGCGAGAAGCCTACAAGAAGCAGTAGAATCCAATACCAGGTCCAAATACTGGCTTACACCATCCATGATGCAATACATCAATGCAGTATCATAAGCATGGATCGGATCATGCTATCTGTAAGGAGTCCCTTCAATCGGATGTATCTATACTCCTTTCTCATGCTAATCCTGCTCTCCGTAGTTCTTTAAGTTTAACGCAGGATAAATGATTTTCTTCCCGATCCAACGTTAACTGAGACTTAATTAATGGTGAGCTTTCACCAAGTCAGCGTATGTTTGCAATTTATACAAAGAAATATATATACTCTCTCCCTCATTCTCTACTATCGCGTCTAATGGGCCAAATAATTCTATTGTTGAACTCAATGTAACTGTAACAGAACCTTCTCTTCCTTAATGGATAAGCATCAACCTACCGAAGGTGTAATTAGAATAAAAAAAACATTCACCATGAACTACGAAAATAACTCATTACGAAAACTTTTCCTCCCCGTACCTTACATACACATTCGTGTACGTAAACTCTAGATACAGTATATATAGTCCTTGCATCCATTTGCATGCATCCCAAAAACGGTATGGCATCAATATTCACAACATTGGAACAACAAGCAACCTATCACACACTGCCTAGCCCTCCGATGCCAGCCTGCATCGTTCCATGAAAGCCAAAGTGATTCAGCAAACAAGTAAAGCTTATACCATATACAGGCATCTTCGCCTCGATCCTGTGTATGTGTGTTACAAACAACAAGGCAGCATACATCACTCAATCCGTCGTCCTGACAGGGACTCAAAAAACCCGCTAGGGCTTCAATTCATGGCGGCATGTGGTTCCGAACAGTTTTAATTAATAAACTTCATTACACATTCCATACTTAAACTAATTTTCAACTCAAATTACGATGCATGGGAGGAATGCTTTTAATAGGTGCACTCGACATGTTCCCCCATCCTTGCCGTGCCTCATATCGTTTCACTCACCTCATACCGAAGCACCGAGAGCATGGAAGACGTCGTAGACGATGATGAGTACTACCTCGGCGCAAACACACAGTAGCTGGCAAGGACTTTTAACTCGGAGTATACTTTCGAGGCGGTGGTGTGGTGTTGGTGGGGTAGTTTTCTTCTTCTTTTTTTTTTTTTTTTTGTTGGTATAAGTATGTTAGTTGGATGTTCGTGTTGTGGGTGTTATCGTCTTTCTAGACCAATAACACCTATACAGCGGCATTCCACCCACCCTACTCCTACTCTTGCCGAACGAGCTCTAATAATAATAATTTGAAGTTTTATTAAAAACAAAACATAGATACCACCAAACAATTCTTGCATGTGGCTTTCATGTAATTTATGTAAATAATATTTGTGCCTTCACACAGATACAGAGGAGCTAATAGATTGCGTTGTTGTGGTGAAAGCGGGTTGAGAATGAGGGTAAGGGTTAATGACCTACTGCATCCATTAGTGGATGTTTCGTTTCGTTCGAAACGAAACCTTTCGACTTGTCGAGGTAAGGACTAATCTCGTCTAAAATTGCGGAACATGCAGGATCTTTCATTGGAAAGTAATCTGCCAAAGGTTTTAATTTCGTGATAAAAAAAAATTGCTTAATAAGTTGTATCTTAGTTGCAGTATCTACCAATTTTTAACGAAGGATGGTGTTTTAAGTCAAACTCCATGGCGTATACGTAACTTTTTTTTAAAAAAAACTTTTTATTTGCCACTACAACGATTGTCTAGGAATTTGAAAGACACCCAAGATCCTGGCTTGGATGAGATTATATCAATCCATTGATACAATGAAAGATGTCACTAGGTGCAGAAATATCTGTTCAAGACCTGAGCGCAGTCTTATGTAGAATACGTTTGGGAATGCAAGGATGGTTGTTTAAGCTGACCAAGATCTTAGAGTAAGAACCTGCATTATGAAAGTGTTTATAGATATTTATCTTTCTACCGTTGAAAGGAGGAATGTTTTAAGATGGAAATGGACCTCAGGTATTTGGGTTGGTGGGTGGGTTGATGAGTAAGGTTTCGCCTAATCACACATACATAGGTCCTTGTTGACCCATTGTTTGGGCAGTGACACATGTAGTGAAGTGTATCAACATGAACCTCTACGTCACTGCGTCCTCTGCATATGTTGTCATTATTAAGTTAAAGTTTCGTTGATCTGTAGAAGATTATGGCCAGTGAGTGCACCTACCAACATTGACGCGTATTCTAGTCATTTTGTCGGAATTTGTTGGTTCTGCATTGCTGTATCGTGGCATATGGTAAGCGATTTTTGCTGTCATTAGGGGAAAGCAACTAGAAGAGACACACAACACCGACCAATTGGACAGAACGTCACAATCGACAGCTATAACTTTTGGTTTCAGGGCTACTTGGTACTAATCCAGTTGTTGTATTTCCCGTCCCAGCAGCCATGGAGATTATTGGGATAATATTAGTTTCTTTATATTCCAGGTCTAGGTAAAATAAGTTCCACAACTAAGCAAGAATAACCACTTGGAACCACTCTTACAGCTGAACTGGAAACTATGCTTCATCTTCTTCCTGTTGATATCTTTGGGAGGCTGATGGCGGCTAAAGCAGCATTACGGCTTAGGGAATCCTTGCAACTGGCTCCTGGAAATATGGCCAACGCAGAAATCTACACAGACGGATCCAAGACAGCGTCTGGCACAGGTGCGGGAGTGTACTGGATATTCGCATCGCCACTCGACTGCCGGACAACTGCAGTGTTTTTCAAGCGTAAGTCTCAGCAGTCCGTAAAGCCGCGACCTGGCTTTCGATTAACTCGATAGAGTGCAACGCTATTGTTTCCTACATAGATGGTCAAGCTACGATAAAATGCCTTGGAATCGCCCATAATTCGATTCAAGTTGGTAAAGCAATGCCCCGGAGCGGACGAGCTAGCTAAGGAGGTTGCAGACCGGGACCTCACTGACAATAGAGAGGAACCGTCAGCATCTATAAAATCGATAAAATACCAAATAGATACCGCAGGCATGAGTATGGCAAACAGTAGATGGAACAATATCAGCACATGTCTCTCTTTTAAACAAATCTGGCCAGAGCTGGACAGGTCACTGTCTGGTAGCCAGACTTTCTAGAAGGCTTGGCGCCCTCTTCAACGATTTCTGTAGAAGCTGTAGAGTTGAGGAAGAGGAGGAAACCATGACACATCTTCTGTGCAATTGTCTTGCTCTATCGGTCTTGAGAATGAAAACCTAAACAAACGACGACTACTTCTTCGCAGATCTAAACGATCTAGCCAGACTAGACCTAGGCAGGATAAAAAGTTTTGTCACCGGGTCAAACTGGTTTAATGACGAAACAGCGAATCACATATCTTCGGCGTCGGTTTACACCAAAACAGGTTGCCCTGCCTCCTGGCCCATCTGGAAAGTCTCCATGTAGGTCACCGGTTCTGGTAATCCGATTTTTTGCATAGTGGTATCGCAATGAACCTTCCTTTTGGTCTAAGTGCGTTCCTGCTAAGCGAGGACAACTACCCAACCCAACCCAAGCAAGAATACCTTAGGTTAGGTTAGGTAAATGGGTGCCTTGTGACATTGACACTGCTCACTTAGACCACAGTTCGGGTCCATTGTGCAAAATCATTTAACCCTGGAAACCTATAAAGTCCGCTATTGGAACCACCCAGATAATAATATGAATCTCAGGAGGTCAGTCAGCTCTACGTTAAGCAAGTCCTCCAAATCCGAGAAGAAGTAACTGCCAAGAGTCCTCATTCTTCTGACGGATAGGGCAGGACAGTCGCACAGCAGGTGACGAACTGACTCAATTTCTTCTTCGTCCCTACACCGAGTCGTTCCGAGTAGACACCAATGGCACAATGACCAGTAATTATCCCTGAAACAACCCGAACTTTATAACGACTCAGTTTCACCAGAGAAGTTGATCTCTTCTTGCTGATGCCCGGCCATACGGCTCTAGCTGTTGCGTATGTTTCCAGATGAACCCAGCGACTATTTGCTCGACCGATGGCTTCATCCTCTAATACTTTAAGAACATGGACCAAAAGTTTAATAATCTTGCATGAGAAAGCTCATAACTCTGAGTCATAGAATAGGATAGATTTAATCAGGATCATTTGAGATTAACATAATATTAACAACAGTATGTTTCAGAGCAGTACCCCCTAGACTCAGGGAATCTGTGCAGTCAGCTCTAAGCTCTAACGCCCTACTTAAATTAATAAATCACTTCGTTGTTTCAATGCCTCCTTAACGAGTTCTAAACCTCATGGGTACCTACTGTGCTATCACTTCTTTTTCATTTAATACTTTTCAAGGTGTTTGCATCCAATAATTGGAAGTCCTTTCCCCAAGCAAGTCGAACGCTATACCATCTCAATCTTAATGTTCGAAATGCAAGTACTCCTGTCTTCAGTTACAATTTGTGATTGCTGTAATGTAACACTGTAATTCGATCCTTCTTCTACTCTGTTCAAGTGTTTGTGTTGCTCCAACTAGAAGCACTACAGGGACAATGGCTTCCGTTTATACTTAAACAATTAATGAGCAGGTGGAACAATTCAATAAATCATCGATAGAAGTGACACTCACCCACTAAGTGCATTGCTCAATCCAAGAAGGAGGGGTGGAATCGAATGAAAGGCTAGATGACAAACAAGGACGCCCATGAGGAAGGATATATTTTTTTTCTTTCGTTATTATTCTTTCTCCCTCCCTTTTGCGGTTCCTTCGTTTCCAACTTTTTAGAGCGATTTAAAGAGTTTTTTCCTTTTTTTTTTCACTCCTTCCGTACAAACGTTGAGGGTATTCGTGCGTCGTTGGGTGACTTGTGTTTTTTTTTTGTTGCAGAAAAATAAAGGAATCAAGTGGTAATTGTTATAATTTTTTGCTCCTTTTACCTTTGTTTGTTCGACAAGAGTTAAAGTGCAATAGAAGATGTGATTTAGTAGTCAAAACGTGAGGAAAGTGAAAGTGATTCGAGAATGGAATCTTAAAGATAATAGAAACTTGAAAGGATTTTATTTAGGATATGTGAAACCACTCTTGTCACTTGTCTGTCACCTTACACAGGTCAAACGTACGCTTTTGTTGTATTATAATGATCAACATGTAATGTGTTCTCATTAGAATGCGTCTTTCTTCGTGTCTACCCTTAACAATTCTGTTCCATGGGGGTGCACCCCCATCACATCGTTTATACTGTGCCTTGGTTTTGAAGTGAAAATCGTTCATTAAAAGCGCTTACAGGTCTTTCCTTTAAAAGGTGAAATTATAAATTCACGGTGAACGAATAAATTCAATGGAACAGTCAGTAAAGCTGCAGCTTGAACAAAAAAAAAGAAAAAGAAAAATAACAAAATCAACAGAAAATGCAGTCATTAGAAGCTTAATAGTCGCCATTATTTTCGCACCCCATGTCCGGACCAGAGTTATCGTCGTAATTTTTCGTTCTGTGTGGTGTATGTTTAGTCTGGCCTTTGTGTCAGGGCAGTCAGTCAGTCAGTCTACACTCTTGGAAAGAGTTAGTTTTTGGATATGCATGCATTCGTGTATAGGAAAGGATAAAGTTCGCCTGGTTGCTCGGCATATGAAACAGAAACAAGATTGATGTTTAGAACTGTTGTTCTAATGAATGACATTCGCATTCATCTGATTCCCATGATACATATGTGAAATGCAAATTATCGAAGAGGAAATCATTTTAGTAGGACTAGTTGTGATGAGGACTATCGAAGAAACCACTATGTTATGTTTTTATTGAACTCTGAATAGCTTGGACTTGCGTACATTTTTGAGATCACTTTGTGTAGGACTAGATGCTTTCATGGTGATCGACATCAACACCCTGTACATTATTATCGAGTAATCAAAAAAGTTTGCGTCTTATGGTCAAAGATGCTCGTATTAAGTGACGGATTACCCCAAAAATAGGAACTATAAGGAAGTCTTAGTCAAATGCTGAATTTTGCGTTCCACAATAAACAGTTTTCAACTCACGAAGTACTACAAGGCTGTCTACTGTCAACTATTCTCTTTCCGATAGTACCTAACAATATGCGATGATGGTCAATTTTGTCTCAATGGGGAACTACCAGCTGTTTGTCAGAAACTGATCACATGACCCCCACGCTAGCATTTGAAAGGAGATTCGCTATAAGCATTCCTGACAGAATGTACTGGAAGTGCCGAAGAACCATGAAGAAGAAGGAGCTAGCGTTCTATACCGATGTTGGCACGGGAGCCGGAGTTTATTGTGAAGCCCTAGGAATAAACAACTCCTTTAGAATAAACAATGATGAATGCAGCGTCTTTCAGGCCGAAGTCACAGCCATCGTACAGGCTGCTAAGACTATAAGTGAAAGCAATATCGTTGGCAGAACGATTACTGTGTATATAGGCAGCCAGGCAGCCGTTAAGGCTCTGGACTCCGCTATAATTAGATCAAGGCTTGTGAAGATCTGCAAATCGCTCTTAAATGAGATATCTATAGCTACTGCGGTGACCCTCTGTTGGGTGCCAGGGCATACGGATATCGTAGGAAACGAAAGGGCTACCGAACTCTTATCGCGGGCCCTTCCTTTTGTAGTAACCCCAATCAGTTCCTTACGAAAGAAAATAGAGGATGAAGCCATCGGTCGAGAAAATAGTCGTTGGGTTCACCTGGAAACATGCGCAACAGCCAGGTCCCTATGGCCAGGCATCAGCAAGGAAAGATCAACTTCTCTGGTGAAACTGAGTCGTTATAAAACACGGGTCGTTTCAGGGGTAATTACTGGTCATTGTGCCATTGGCGTCCACGCGGAGCGACTCGGTGTACTACATAAATGACTTCTGTTGAAGGGACGAAGAAGAAATTGAGTCAGTTCGTCACCTGCTATGCGACTGTCCTGCCCTATCCGTCAAAAGAATGAGGATTCTTGGCAGTTACTTCTTCTCGGATTTGGAGGACTTGGTTAACGTAGAGCTGACGGACATCTTGAGATTCACATGATTATCTGGGTGGTTCCAATAGCGGACTGTATAGGTTTCCAGGATTGATTGAGTGGGCACAATGGACCCGAACTGTGGTCTAAGTGAGCAGTGACACTGTCACAAGGCACAGATGTCCGAAATCAAATAAGATAGAGTCTTGATCTACCTGATGACACCAATAAAAGCTTTTAATTTTAGGTATCAGTTTGAGTGAATGACCAGTTTTAAAAGCCTAAATTTGCAACTTTTAAGGGTGACTTAGGGTAAACACGGGAATTTTTGTCGAAATCTTAGCTGGTGGCCGAAGGATACTGATGCAATCTAACACAATAAACTCCTACTCTATACCTTCACGTTGTTGGCTGCTGAATGACTCGACTGGAGATTGGGTAACCAACTTCCTTGGAAGGTCGTAGCGGACGAGAGAGATGAGAGAGATGGGAGGAGTAATTTTTCACTAAAGCAATTCGTATTGATCCAGACAGCGAACGAATTCCCTAGATGGAATCAACGGTGGTGCCTACCAGTTCTAGTCAGGTCGAATTATTTGTGTTATCGCTGTATGAGCTGCTTCGAAATATTTGAATACCAGGTCTATAGGGATTTTCAATACTAAGCCAAGTGCTAGGAAAGAGTTGGTGGCGGATGAACGCTTAATGACCCAACGGTAGCGCTCGGTATCCCCGAAGCGGGTTACTGACTCCGGATAATCTGGCACTCCAGGTTGGGGGTTGTGCGTAGGGGTAACTTCCCTATCGTGGAGAAACCACATAGTGACGATGCAACAATGAGCCTAATATAATGCTGAACGGCCCCAGTAAACGAAATAAGGACCTTCGGATCCGAAGGTGGAATGATCGGACCAAAACAGGGCGTGTGCAGCCGAAAAATTAACAGAGGACTTAGACTGCTATAATGCAGACATAACCACCATCCAGGAAGTGTGATGTGATGGGCCGGACAAAAGAAAATGAAAAACTGTGTCGTTTACTATGGTGATTGCTATAGGGAGCAGAAGCAGCTCTTATTCGGATGTGGATTCGTCATACGCGGCAGACTTAGGCATGAATTTTTGAGTTTCAGACTCGTCAGTGAATGCCTTATAATAATTCGCATCAAGGCTAAATTTGCCAACATAAGCCTTATATGAGCTCATGCTCTACAGAGGACATGGACGACGCCACATAAGAATATGTCTGCGAGCTCCTCGACAAGACATATGAGCAACATCCTAATTATGACGTCCACATGGTGTTAGGCGATTTTAACGCCAAGACAGCAAAGGACGATATCTTTGGTAGAACAGTTGGTAAACGCAGTCTACATGACGGTCGCCTGATCATGAAACAGTCAACCATATTGATCACATTGCGATCGACGCAAGGCATGCCGCCAGTATTCTGGATGTTCAAAACATCCGAGCAGCTAATATCGACTCGAATCATCCAAACAGCTGCGCATATTCCAAACGATAAAACAAAGAAGAAATACTTTGAGATGATATAACATCGAAAAGTTAGAATCGCAAGAGATCGCCAGAATCTTTGCCGAACGCGTATCCCGAAATCTCTCAAGGACTCCTATACCGCCAGCATCAAGTGCCATACACCAACTGATGAATGCACCCTTTGTCCAATCCACAAGAAAGGAGACCCCCTCAATGTCAATTCGCAGCAAAATGTCTTTTTCGACGGATGCTGTGTTAGGGGTGATTGTATTCTAATGTTTAAAGTCGTTCCATAGTACTGTCAAACTTATTACTATTCTTACCCCCGTTTTCGAAAAATTCGTATATTAAAAACTTCATAATACACAGCTTTAGTTAAATACGCACTCAACCATTGAAAAATTATAAAACCATGCATACGACGACTGGTTGCATTATTAATGCATCGACTCAGCTCAAAAATTCAAAACAGTATGCGTCCCCAAAAAAAAAAGTGTAACATATTGGGAGTTGTTGGGATAAAATCCATTTTCGATTGAACATTTTTTTTTCGCCGCCTATCAATATTCTTTAGTATTCATAAGCTAAAACTATTATGTCATCATTTTCTATAGAGATTTCTGTTAAATAGACAGATATAGTGAAAAACAAAAAAAAAGTATGAAATTCATAAAAATCCGCCAATAAATTATGCCTGATACTTAAATATGACGCTATACACTCATATTCCTACAACTCGACTTTGCGTTGACATAAAAGCACTTAATAGATTTCGAATGGTAGCAACGTTGACACGCTCCATAGGGAGGGCGGGTGCTTTCGATCCTGTGTACTTATTTTTATAACACAATGCATTTGAAAAGTGTTGAATAATTTAAAAGCTATTTTTTTCGATACTTTTTCCATTATTAGTTTTTTTTTTTGTATTGCGACCCACACTCGTAGGCAGTTCCAATACCCGTTTGGCTTTTCAGTGAGACAACACACGGAACAGATATGCACATACAAAGTGAGGACACGGAATAGTCCCCACTAGTCCTCCAATTGGGGGGGATTGGGCCTAAAAGTGTGCTTACCTCAATAATGGACATTTTTATAATGCAAGGGTATAGATCAACACTATCATGATGGCAGGGACCTTTTTTTTTTTTTGGTTCTTTGTTTTGTTCCTAGAGAGAATGACTAAATATGATTTTTTTCGAAACGTTAGGCATTCATATGAGCGATGGATAGAGGGTGGTACAAATAGGCAATAAATGTCCTAGTTGTGTGTAAAAACTTAAGTTTAGTTCATGTGGCTCAATCAGTCCCATCTTAGAATAGGTAATGTTAGAAGGGAGTGTTGTTTTTCAATGCCTTACTTCTGCTTGGAGATCCTAAGGTTAACCTTCACTTCATCTAATAAACTATCTTGATTGCAGTATAACGAAATTATCAGCTAGGATAAACTAAAATGGGTGGTGACCAAATTCGATGAGCCTTTTGAGTCCCCAAAGTCGGACGGCATTTTTCCGACACAAATCCAGGCGGCGTTCAGCATAATAATACATAATCTGCCCTGTATTCTGAAGGGTGTCGTGGAGCTAGGAACAATGCCGACCGTCAGGACCGAGGTATGAGTGGTCTCTATACCCCAAAGTAGGCAAAACATCGCACACCCTCCCGAAAGACCTTATACCAATCAGTCTAACGTCTTTTCTTCTCAAGATTTTTTAAAGAATTCTAGATCTCCACATTTGATAGCACCTCACTCGACCTACACTATTGATAGCACCCTACTATCCACACGACCGTACACTCAATCGTTCAATCCATCGAAAAATCCCTCTCAATCAAGGAATTCACATTAGTGTCTTTCTTAGACATTGAAGGGACTTTCAGTAACGTTGAAACCAATTCGATAACCAATATTCTACGAAGGCTCAACAATCTTTCGCTTAAATCTGGATAATCATTGCATCCTTCTGAAGGAGCACAGTCAAACGACGTGCAAACTGAGGCACCCCTCAAGGGAAGTATTGTCTCCACTACTATGGAATCTAGTGCTTAACGAAGCCCTTCTCTAAATAGAGAAACCTGGATGCAAACTTATGGCCTGTGGAGATGACGTCGCTATATTAGTAACAGTAAAATACCTGCAGTTTCTGGCCGATGTAATGCAGTCTGCTCTGAAGAAACTAACAAGCTGGACCTCTCTGTTAATTGAACGAAGACTGAGCTGGTCCTGTTCACAAGAAAACAGAAACTCCCTGACTTTAATCTTCCAAAGCTAAGAGGCACCACCTTTATCCTCTCAAAAAGTACCAGGTACCTAGTTCTAAAGCTTCTTTGGAGAGAAAACGTAGTCGAACGTGCCAGGAATTTCTTGGCCATATACATATGCAAAAAGCATTAGGTTAGTGGGCCCCAAACTACAACCAAACATTGTGCAATGGCTATACACCTCGGTAATAAAACCGATACTTATGGTTTGGTGGCCCACCCTGGAGAAGAATTACCCACCTAACTACAATGGAAGAAACTCAACGAGTCGCTTGTTTCAGTATTACTGGTGCACTGAGAAGCTCTCCCGCTGAAGCGCCAGAAACCATGCTCAACTTACTTCAAATTGACATCGCCAGCAAAAAACTGGGAACCTGCTTAGCAAATAAGATTGTGAAGCTCTAAAAAATGGAAGGAGCACCACACCCGATATGCCAGAATACTATTGATCGCTGCCAATGCTTACGGATGGGTCTAAAACCGAGGACGGAGTAGATGCTGGAGTCCTCTCAGAAGATCTGGATATTCACTTCTCCTTCAATCTTCCAAACTGCCATATACATCGATCCCTTCATCCAGCACAATTAGATCCAAGGCAGTGAAAGACTGCCGCGTATCTCTCAACGAGGTAGTTGGACAATACCATCTCACCAGGTCACTGTAACATACCGTTGAATTGTGAGGCTGACGAGGTCGAGGCTCCTCTGGTATAAATAGAATAAGTGTCTGTCGACACAGCTAAATACCTTATCGCTGTAGACGCAGTAAGTGAGGCCAATCATCGATGGCATCAATTCGACCAATTTAACACCACTATGCTTCTCTGACCGAATCTAAATAACACCACGTCCATCGGACTCCTAAAAGATAAGAGAAGAACCCTCTCCAAGATAGTTAATATCCTTACCATATACTGTGCTAAAGGAAGACATGCTCAAAGATTGGACATTCCCTACAACGAGTTCTGTAGAAACTGTAGGGATGAATAGGAAAAGGACTATTCGAACATCAGTAAGGCTACATTATGTGAATACCTATTCAATGATCTAAACGATCTCAGCCTGCACGGCAAAGTTTAGCTGCTTCATACAAAGGAGTAAATGCTTCCCAGGGTAAGAGGGTGATACACCCACTTTACACATCGGAAGCGCAGTGGACCTTCTTCTGGTCTAAGTGCATCCTGATCGAGGGCCGTTTTCAACCATCCAACCAACCAATGATTTATGATCTGAAAAGAGGCAAACCACCAAAACCGAAGCTTGTCATCTAAGACACAAAACTCAACGAAGCTGAAATACTGCATCGGACGTGGTAACCGCCGATGAATTGTACCCAGTCTTGTTGCAACAGTGTATGCATCAATTGCTGTCAACTATAAAAAGAATCTTTATTGCATGACTGATCCTGACATGATGGTCGCATATGCAAAGAGGGCGAATGGAGGAGAAGATACAACCGCGAACTCTATGAGCTGTACCAAGATGTGGATGTAGTCCAAAAAGGCAAAACACGTCGACTACACTGGCTCGGCCACATCGAGCAAATGGACAATAATGCTCCAGCAAAGAGGATCTTCGAATCACAGCCCTCAGGTTCTAGACGACAAAGAAGACCGAATCTCCGTTTTAAGGATCAAGCTATTGCGGATGCCAGAGCGCTTGATCTAGACAACTGGAAGCAGCGTGCCTGAGGTCGAAAAGAGTGGAAGTCAGAGACTCTTCACGGGTCGGAAGCCCATTAAGTAAGTAAGTAAGATCCTGACATATATTCCGACACCCTCGCGAATGGCTTTTATACCAGAAATTGGTACAGAACTTTCTAGGTAAGAGTTGGACACCTATAAGTTTGTCTTCGTTCCTGCTGAAACGCTTGGTGATACTGGTTGAAATTCACATGCGCAGGATTGCACTGAAGATGCACCGTCTATATGCGATACAACATGCATTCCAGGGTAGAAGATCCTGTAGGGCTGGGCTTCAAAATCTAGTTACTAGAATTGTATACGCGCTTGAAAGGGGCTTTCGACATACGATCTCTGACTCCATGGTCCACTCGGAATGGGCTTTTGGTCAAACCTCTGAAGACTGAGTTAGTTCTCTTCATGAAAACGAGGATTGTGACAGGCTTGACTAAGCCAGTACTGAAAGGCGTTACTATCCAGATTTGAGATCTGGAAGATGGAAGAGGAAGATAAATATCTGAGAGTGATCCTGGATATGAAACTTCTTTGGGAAAACCATGTCAAATCGACGACACCTAAGCTGCTCTCAGTTTACTGTTTTGGCAAGACATGGGGTTTATCACCAAAAAAGTCCTCAGAATCTATGTGGCTAAGTTGTTGGCTGGAGGGGTCTTTCGCGTAAGTATGTGAGTGCCTTCTGCATTAAACTTCAAAGAACGACCTATATAGGCTGCATGAAAACTTTTCCAAGTACGCCTGGCTCTGGTCTAGACATTCTGGTTAATTTATCCTCCCTTGATACTTTTATCAAGGGCTGTACTATCAAAGCAATCTGACATCTTATATGCGGCTTTTGAAATCATCTCCTCACAACTATCCTACGACGCTGGTTCCATGCCATCTGATGCAATGACATCGGAACTTCGGCTCCTATGCAAATTTATAGTTGACTTTCCTTGGATTTCCTTGGAACTGGTTTCGCCCAGAGTCTGAAATGAACTATAGTTGAATCTTCTCAGATGGCTCCAAAATGAGGCATTCTGGTGTGGAGACCGACATCACTTGTTGTTTTGGGGATGCCTCTTTTGGGAAGTATACCTCTTTTTTCAACAGATCCTAATCGGTATCGAATATATTTTTAAGGACAAGTGGATGGTTCAGAGTATCTTCGTCTGTAGTGACAGTCAGGCTGCGCTTAAGGGCTTTCTTTAACCCGTTCCAAACTAGTTTCTGGGTTCCAGGTCATAATGAATGAAATGAAATTGCTATAGAAGGCTCAAAGAATGATATCTTAGAACTGGAGTCTACGATGAGTCTTCCTACGTTCTCGATTACTGCCTCTATTGGCGATTGAATTTCCTATGAACACAATATTGTGTGGCATGACTCTCTACGATGCAGGTAGACTAAGTCTGTGCTCCCAAACATCTGTAAGAAATCAGTGACATTCTTGCTGTCTCTCACCAGAAAATACAAGTAAGTAATTGGCGTTATTTTGGGACATTTAGAGACACCACACCACTGTTTGCGAGGCTTGTGGAGAGGGACATGGATACTTCAAATCATTTCCTTTGTAATTGTCCTTACTAAAGTGTTTTGTTCGGCTTTCTACAAAAGTCCAAGAAATTCCAGTAAAATGCGAAATACTGAGTATTGATTCCTGGTAATATAATGGACCACTTGCATCTGAATGTTGCAGTGGAGAGTTTCCTAACCTAAAAAAAAAAAATAATCAAGGGAAGGTGCATATAGAGCCATGGTCGCACGTACTCAGAATAGTTCTTGTGCAGTCGAGGCAAGGCATTCCTGGAAATTTTACTATTAATGGCAGTCACACTAAACGATGCCATAGTACCATAGTATCAGGAGCGACTAGTGTAAATAAATGGCTATTCGAAATAACCTGTCAATGCAAGATGTCAAGGTTTGAAGGCTTTGAAGTTTCATTTATTTCTTCGGCTGGCGGGGAAGTTTGGGATTTTACAAACGGTTGCCACTAGTTGTTATGGTGTTGAATATGATGTAAACAATACTAGACAATAGGTCTTAAATACATAGTTATGCAGAATTGAATGATGAAACACTCGCATTTAATATACATATGTAAGCAATCAAGTTTGGAGAGTGTTCCACTCAAACCTGGAATGTTAAATGCTGTAGTATAGTCCTGTGAAAAGGTAAACTTTGTACAACAAGCAATGTACATAATTCACTTAAAACAGTTGATATCCTGAAGGGTGGCAGACTGTCTGTGTATAATCAAAATAATTATTAAGATTGCTGTGGATTCAGTAAAGGAAAACTGACTCCTAGATGAGGTACAACTTCTGCTGTCTTCCCTTACTTTGACGTCACTTTTGTATTTAATAGAAATTTTCTTTTTGACCACCCTATTGCCAATAGACTGCTTTTATTCTCTTTTGCACTCAACTGAGTGATGATGCTAACATCATCATCTGCTGCATCCCCCCAAAAAAAAAAAAAGCAAAAATCCTTCTCAAATGGGGGCGGGTTTTAAAAAATATTTTTTTGTCGATTTTCTATTGATTTTGGTTGACTGAAAAACGCCGTCATCACTGCTCCAGCTTAGCCAAGGTTTACTCAACGTTTCCCCCCAACCACCCCAATGTGTTATCCTTTTTTTTTTGCGCTGTTTTCCTTTTCTTTTCATTTTTCGTCTATTTTCGCTCTATTTTAGAATGTTTGGCACGGCACCGTGTTCGGCATGTGGACAAACAATTGCACCAAATGAATTTGTTATGAGGACTACATCGCCGATAAGTAGTCAGCAAAAACAACAACAGCAACAGCAACAACAGCAGCAACAGAATCCGCATCCGATTCAGACGGGACATAGTCAAGCGCCACCTGGCGTTGGCGGGGTCGAGAATCAGAGGCATTTCCAAACACATCAGAATCTGCTCACCCATCCGCAGCATCACATACCAGTGGAGCATCACGTTTTCCATTTGAAATGCTTTGCTTGTTCTAAGTGTGCATCACAACTACGACCCGGTGATAGGTACGTATTTGTAAAATGGTGATAAGTTCAATTTGAGTGGTTTTTTTTTGTTTTTTCTTTTGTTCTCTTTTCTTTTGTAGTTTTCGTTGTAGTATTGTTGCAATAGTAATGTAAAGCGAAAAATAATGGTTAATCGATAGAAGACTTACTTGTGTGTGTACTAATATTTAGAATTCCCTTTTAAGAGAGGGGATAGCACAACTGTTCTACACCTTGCAGGATATGCTGGGTAGGTAGACGTGGGATATGTCCATTGCGATACAAGGATGTTGAAAAAACATCCCTTACGTACTTACTTAACAACCGACGCATAATTCCAATAAAGCGTAGTAGGCTTCTATTATCTGTATTTATCAGATTGTCGACATTGTTATAGATATAGACAGCTCCAAAGTGTACTGGAAATGAGCTAGTCAGTCACCAAGAAGATGGAGAATAGTTTCTTCCTCTTATTCGTCAATACAAGGCCTTCTTGCATGCTTGTCTATCAGAAAGTGCCCAATGATGGCACCTATTGTATTGCCATCAACTTTATAGAACGTTTCGGATCCAGTTTTGGCCAAATCTGTTTAGTCACTAGACACGTTCCACATATGCCCTGGCACCCATCAGAGATGAATATTGAACTACTCCACCATCTCCATGAGAGACGATTGTCAGTTAAAGCTTGATAGCTTCTTGGATGTCCGAAAAGATGCGGACAGATACTGTAGATATGGATAGATACTTCTTTAATCCCCCTTTAAACATGTTAAAATGATTTTACAGACGGAAAAGAGGTTAAGAAATTACCGCATCCCTAGTATTTGAACAGTGTCGGTGAACGAATGGATAGAATCATATTCTGGAACCAAGTCTTGTTCCCAGAATGACCTGCAAAAGATGGCAGCCTAAAAGTTTGTTTTTCAATACTTAGTCTGGGTTTGGAGTAATCTATCTTTTCGTCGTGGAATTTGAACTTATTCAAAATGGTGTCGTGGCCATATTTTAACCTGAACCACTGAGAGATTGCAGTAAGATGAATTACACAATCCGGGCAGGATGGAGAGCAGTCATGTTCTAGTAGGTGTAGAAACTTCGACTTAACCAGTCTTTGATTGTGGGTGTCAGTTTGAAGGTCCGTCTGCCTTTTGTTGTATTTTCCCAACAAGATTGCCAAATAGGTGCTGATGCTGCCTTTTCCTCTATTTTAACAATTTTGATGCCACTGGCGTTGTAGTTCTTCTGTTCAATGGGAACCATTCCAGCTTTAACAAAGGCGGCCTCGTCTGAGACGGTTCGAAAGCCGCTGATTGTCCATAGCACGCAGAGTCTGTATGTTGACGATCGACTCGTTTTGGTCTATTTCGTCCTTAGAACAAAACTGAGGTTATAACTCTTGAGAGTACAATCCTTCTGGCATATCCAGGTCCAACGATATTAGGCAGTATGCGCCCGAGAGCTCCTTGTATTTACGATGCTGTTTTGGCTAAATACGTAACATTTGTTTTGAAGTGCAATTGGTCTTTACCGACTTCCTTTGACCTGATGGTTTGGTTACCAACCTGAAAATTAACTAATTCAACGTTAAGTGGACGGCTTCTGTTTTATGTTTGGCCAGTTTCAGTCCGACGGATACCAGCGAGTCTTTTATTCGGGCAATTGCTTCATTTGTAGCTGATTCTACTGCGCTGATCCTTTTAGCTACTCTCACGACGGTAATGTCGTCGGCGAATCCAATTATCGTTACTCCGTCATGATATTCTACAGTAGCGGCCCTAAGACCGATCCCAGTGGGACTTCCGCAGTGACATTGTAGTATTTTACCACTTCATCGGTGTTGTATCTCAGCTTCCTGTTTTTGAAGTAATTGGTCACTATATGCAGCAATTAATAGGGCGTATCCATCCTGGCAAGTAATATTCTAATTAACAACCAGTTCGAAGAGTTAAATGCATTTTTAATATCCAGCCGTGCTACTGCACAGTACTTCTTTGTACCGTAGAGACATCTTGAATGTCACCTTCTACGATATCGACTACTCCTCCTATGGCATCGACAGTAGATCTTGGCCTTAACCAACCCGCCTCTCCAGCCAGCTGCCTTTCGCACACCAATTTGGTTGAGTTTCCTTTCCACTTGATCGCGACACCTTCCTCTACTGTGTCGTCCCTCTGGAGTGGATTCGAAGACTCTCCGGGCCTGAGCATTGTAGTTCATCCGCTCTACATGACCCAACAATCTTAGTCGTTGTATTCGAACTCCTGTGACTAGGTCGATGTTGCTATGCATATAGCTTGTTCAGCTCATGATTGTATCTTCTTCTCCACTCTCTGTCTATGGAGACGGGACCAGAAATCACCCGAAGTGATCGCTGATGATCAGAGAGCTCCTGTCTTTTCTACTACTGCGAGCAATCTGTTGTAAATTATGTTCTCGACGATCTGTCCCATGGTGTCCAGTAGGCATATTGGTAGATAAGATGATGGTTCTCCTTTCTTTCCTTTTGGTACCACGACCAAATGTTGTGTTTTCCATTTTTCAGGATAGGTTTCTTCTTCGAGGCACTTCTGCATTGTCATTATGAACAGGTCTGGGCTCTTTTCCACAGCCTTATTCGCGATCCCATCGGGTCCGGGCACTTTGTTCTATCGCCTATCTTGCTGCATGCCTTAAGCAGATCCTCCAAAGTAATGGGAGTCACATCCTTTGTATTGACTTCTCTTATGATATTGCACATACATTATGTAGCAGCTGGTCTTTGTGAAAAATATGCTCCACTATGGATCTCAGTATTGTTGGGCATGTTATTGGAGACATCCTATAGCCCTTCAGTTACCACATCACCATTCTGTCTGCCAAGCTCCATGGATTAATGTCGGCTTCTTGGCAAAGACGTTTAAAGCATGCAGTCTTGCTCCCATTGATGGCTCTATTTAAGTTTTGTCTCGGCTGTCTAAAGGTGTCTAGATGCTGTTGGAAGTCTGCTCTACTTGTTTGCTGGACTTTGCGCCACACTTGCATGCATTTTGCCCGAAGTGACCTTATATTCTCATTCCACCTATAACGCGGTGATGCCTCCATGCTGTTTTTCCTTCTAGGATCTAGATAGTACCAGTAAAGCGATGCGCGAGGGTCTCCGCTGTTCCATGTAGAGTTAGATCTTCGTTCAACATCTCTTCGAAAGTATCTTTATCGAAAGATCTGTCATTCCACGTTGGACTCGCGATCACCAGATCCGAAGCTTATTATCTTTTTATCATTTAATATGAATCCAAGTGAATTTATTTAAATCAAATTATTTCATTTCAGATACTACATGCTGGGTGGCAGTTTAGTTTGTGAACAGGATTGGCATAAACTACTTAAAACGACCACAGCCAATCCACCAGTGCGCAAAGGCAAAGTGGGCAGACCGAGAAGATCCAAAGACTGAGAAGTTGCCACACGTTTGGGTAGACCACCGAAACTCAAAAAAGAATCCCCGCTACCAGATGTGGAATCCACACCGCAGCCCGTACTTCCGCTCCATCATAATCCATTCACGGCGCCCACTGCGAACCTGATTTCAATCGATCGTGCCGTGCAAAATTTCCCAGTTCCTTCGGGTAAAGATCACTTCCTCTACAACAGTCTCTACAACCGAGACGTTGAATTTATGAAAAATTTGATTCGCACGAGCACCGGTGGGGAACTGGAGCGCAACCCAAACCCTCTAATGCATTGTGGCGAATTCGATCCACGACAAGTGCATGATCATCATCATAGCCATAGTCCACAGTCGTCTTGTTTTGCTCCAAAATCGGAGCACCCATCCGCTTTGGAACATCAACAACAGCAGCAGCAACGTTTGTTTCCATGCGGCAATGGACCGCACATGCTACCTATGGCGACACGATCCTTTTCTTGTTCACAACTTAGTGGTCTAGTGGATTATTCAAGCGAAACGATTAAACAACAGCAACAGCAACAACAACACCATCAACTTCATCACTGTAAAAGCGAAAAACATGACGAAGACGGGACACAGTTGAGCGGCAAATGTCAAATGCATTCCAACAGTGGTGCTGACGGCGGTGCCGGTATTCTAGTGAAAACCGAATTCAATGAGATGCAGCAAAGTAAATCATCACCTGTCCACGAAGTATTCGAGATGACTTCAAGTACATTCGCATCAACAGTAACTGGCAGCAGCGGCGGTGGTGGCGGCGGCAGCGCCGGCAGTGGCAGTAGTACTAGCCAGTTCCATCATGACAGTGGCAGTCCACCCCTGCCTCTCATGGAAGCAGCAAATTCGTCGTCGACTGCATCCCACCACCTCCAGCACCATCATCATCATCATCAGGCACAGCATCAGTGCCCGGCCCATTCATATGAATCATATGTGTATGCTAGTGGCAGTGGTGGCCGTGTTGGAATGTCCTCACGCCAGCCACCAGGAACGATGAATACCACGTCTAGTAGTTCGGAATTATCCGGCGCTCTTTATCACTGTAAATCATTCTATGCTGACAGTGCCAGTGGCAGCGGTAGCTCTGGAATTGCAGCCTTCTACCCAAACACTCAGCAACAGCAGCAGCAGCAGTCGAACGGTGAATCCTGCCGAGATGATTCCAGTGGTTTTCCCAGCAGAGATTCACTAGACACCGAGGAGAAAGTGGTCATAGCAATTAAAGCAAGAAAAATGCCAGATTAATGGACCCAAAGGGAGTACTTTTCCCACCAATCCAACTCATACACACAACCCAACCCAACACAACTATACTAATAAAACTAGTCAACCGACACAGGACGAAAGGAGAGAACTCAAGTTGCTTAAAAAAAATGAAACAATCAAAAGACGAAAGGACACCTTTCAGGAGAGCTTATATTATTTTCAATCTTGTTAAACAAATAAAAGTTATAAAACAAAAACAATTGTATTCTACTTAGTATGTAAGAAATTGTAAACTTCTTTCAATTGTAATTAAAATAATATTATCGATGGACTCAAAGGTTACATATATGATAGGTAAACGTAATAAATTAGAAAATTTAAAATTTCGATGGAACTTGAGTTATAGTTGCTTCTGTAAGTTCGCAAGGATCCTATCAGGTCTACTGTCAGGTCGTCGGTATGACCTTATAAGAATACACGGACTATGAATTGAGAGTATGCACCTGGAACGTACATACGTACACCGTCCACTCCTGATGCTACTCAAAATCTTGAATCTGTCCTCAAGCGGTACAAGGCAGATATTACCGCGAAGCAGGAGATACGATGAATAGGACCAAGTATGCAAAAACGAAAAAATTGAGAAAATGCACAAATGCAAGCTTTGCAGCGCAAAACAAGGCCAACGAGAGAAGAGTATCAAGTCAGAAGAAGATTCCATCCATAAACAGAAAAGGGCCCACGCAGTCTTCTAGCTCAAGGATATCGAAGAGTCCCGCGATTTTTAATAAGATTTTTAGGAAATACAAGCAGTTGACAGCTAGCTTCAAAACAGTGAAGGAAACCTAGTCACTGAAGCACAGGGCATAATAGATGTGTTTAAGCAGCATTTCCAGCACGTACTTCACTCAGACTCAGCTAGGTAGAGTGATAGGGCAGGAAGAGAATCCGCATCCAGAAAATTAAAAAGCAATTCCCCTCCCAGTTTTAAAGAGATTGAGGAACAACAACGCGGCCGGCTCTAATGGTCTATCCGCGGTAAAAACTGCTTAATGTCGCGTATACGATCCTATCCAACGATGTGAATGTCTGAAGCCTTTCTGCAGCTCACTAATCGGCACATACTAGTGTCGCTTCTGGCCCGGCAGATCGACGATCGATCAAAATTTCACACTAAGGCAGATCCTGGAAAAAACGAACGTATTTCATGTCGAGGCTCACTATCTCTTCATCCACTTCAAAACCGCATATGATAGCATTCATCGTCTTGAGCTCTACAATGCGATGGCCGAATTCGGGATCCCGGCTAAACTGACCCATCTGTGCCGCGTGGCGCAATTCGGAAACAGTTCCTCCAAACTATTCCAAACATGAACCGTATTTCGGTAAATAGATGCGCTATCATGTGACTTCTTTAATCGTATGTTGGACCAGATAGTGCCCAGGGCAAGTGTTCACACGGAAGGCACTATCTTTTACAAATCTGTCCAGCTGCTGTGTGGAGCCGAGTGCTGAACGATAAGCAGGAAAGCAAAGCATATATTGAACAATTTCAAGAGAAAGTAGAGCGAATGGAGGAGAAGATACAACTATCTATCTATCTATCAGCTGTACCATGTCAATGTGGATGGATATTCAAAAATCCAAAACACGTCGACTACACTGGCTCGGTCACGAGCGAATGGACAATAATGCTCCAGCAAAGAGGATCTTCAAATCATAGCCTCCAGATTCTAGACGAAGATCGAACCTCCGCTTTAAGGAAAAAGCTATCACTGATGCCAGAGCGCTTGGTCTAGATACCTCAAAGCAGCGTGCCCGAGATCGAAGAGAGTGGTAGGCTACCGTGTCTCAAGCAGAGACTCTTCATGGGTCGGGAGCCAGTTAAGTAAGTAAGTAAGCAATCGAATGCAGAAATTTCGATTTATGTGGCAAGCGAGAGAGAAGTTAAGAATAACCCGTTTAGGAAGCTGGTAATATAGTCATCAATTCAAGAAGGAGATTCGAAAATAAATGCAAGACTATGCCGAAGTACACTGTCTTAAGAGAGCGATGTTTGATGATACAACTCAATCCGACCAAAATCCAGATGTCCTATACTGGTTATCGTCGTCAGCTTTGAGATCTATTCTAACTTATGCTTCATTAGCTTTATGGAAGGCACTTTAAGAAAAAAAATGCCATCTTTCAAAACACATCAAGTCTCAGCAAGCAGGCTGTATCGGGATTCCAAGAACCATAAAACAATACCCACAGCAACAATGAAAACCATGATAAATATCATTCTGCTGGATCCCTATTAGACAGAATGTCAGCTAAAGCTGTACTCAGGCACAAAGAAGCGATATTATGGTCACGAATGCCATATCCTTTTCTAATTGCGAGCTTCAAGCGAGCCCCTTGGTAGGCATGCTCTTTCAATATGTCTGACAAAAGTAAATGTAGCTGATACTTAATACGCGAAAGAACTAGTTCTGCTATTAGACTATCTAAGATAGTTAGGAAACACATTTTGAAAGAAAGAATTAACTCAGTCTGCAGTTTTGAGTAATACAAGTCCCCAGAACCACATGTAATTTTTCCTGTGGAACTTCAAAAGTCATATAGAATCATCCAAATTTATTTTAAAGGTATTTTAAAGGCTACCCAGCTCTTAGAACCATAGCTACAGCATGAGTTGAGATAAAAGTACTTTTCATTCCAAAATCAGGAAAAGTCTGACACACACTTTCAAAGGACCAATGTACCTTGCCTTTCTCCTAAGAACTCTTGAAAGTATTTTAGATCACTTTACTGAATCCCAGCATTGCCTATGGGCTCACTCTTTCACTCTATCGAAGGATCGCTCAAGGAATTTACTGTGGTGGGCATTGACATTGACATTCTAAGATGTTGACACTGATTCGATTAACAAGGATTTCGCAATCGACAATTTCAGTTTCGAACTAGCCCCAAGAAGCACGACTATGGAAAGAACATCTAACGGCTTTGGCAGGTAATGCTAAAGCTAGATATTGCACCATGCAGATTTTTCTTAAATGGCGCCCAACACTTGTAATCAATCTTCCATCCTCGTTGATCCCGAGTACAATCTCCCCAGTTGTCCAGTCGTTAGTAGCTGAAAGCTGAGATTCAAGCATCCTCTTGGGTGCAGCATAGTTGTCCATTCGATCAAAGTGGCCGAGCCAATTAGTCGATGTGTTTTAGGTTTCTGAACGACATCCATACAGGACTACATATTCGAAACAGTTTTTTTCGCTTGAAAGAGTGATCCACTACGGCAGACAGAAGTGGCTAGGCTACGTTCAGTTTTTGGTGAATTTTTAGTCAGCGGTGGACTTTCTTGACAATCAGTTTGAGTACAAAAACCCTCAAGAGGTGGCCTCCTCTTTGGCTTTAACTGAATCTGACCTTTATTAAAGGCGATACTATATTTCAAAGTTGAATCTCCTAGACATCAGCTGCTCCAATATTTCCATCTAGGATACATTTCAATGCTTTGAGTAAGGAAGAAGGTAAGCTGATGGCCCTGACTACGGTGAAACTTCCTTGGAAAATCCATACAGTTGACAGGACACATATGTATGTACATAGCTTAGCAATCCTTTTCCGCAAGTAAACGAAGTTTTACATATATTCTTGCTGTACTGTGTAACTGGCCTGACACTATTAGAAACTTCTGAAGTCGTATCTTCTTAATTTAAAAAAAAATATTTTCAACAGCATTCAGAAACTTGTCACATACTCGAACATAATTCAAATATTGTCTTATTTTTCTACATAAATATTTCGATAAAATAAATTCAATCCTTTTTAAATGGCTGTATGTAATCCAATTCAAGATCTCTATGAGGGCCGTTACAACATTGGAGTTACCGGTAAGGGAAGACGTAAATGGAAATGTAATGCATCATGGATCATAGACGAATATGACAAAATGATTAAGGATTCCATTGCCGTCTATATGGAGTACAAGGATAAAATTATGGATCCTGGAAATGATTTTGAAAAATGGAAGATATCAACAAATATCTATCCGGAGGTGAAAAAAATAACCGAAAGAGGTACTCAGATTGCTCCAGCACTAGAGACATGGCCAGCAACATCAAATAAATGGTATGGTCGTTTACCATGGTATACGCATTCACAACATCAAAAATATAGATTCCCATGAAAATAAATAAAAGAAGATTTTTTTTTATTAAAACCAGGCTTTCGGCTTTCATCCATTTTGTTGCATTTGGAGTGTAAGTTCATGTGAATAGCTTATGCATAAGGATACTTTCAACCAGTTATAAATTCATCGAGTTCGTGTTGATTTCTAAGCAAAGGTAGTGTATTTCTCCAAGCCTTGCTTCCAAGAAACAAGGACTGAACGACAGGAAATCTGATAAGAGTCACCACGAGGCATAATCCTCTGCGAAACCACACAACAAGAGCTTCGTTTAACAGAAGACGTATGTCGAGGATGTGGTGATAGGAAGTCAATGGGGAAATATCCCATTTTCTTTGTCACTGTCCAGGTGTCATCCATCTCAGGTATAAGTTCCTTGAGCGATACTTCTTCCAGGACCTAGAAGATGCGTATGCATATGCAGTATGCAGATGCGTATGCACTATACTAGTGAACGACATCAATAATTGAAAGTTCCAAGTTCAAGCTACTTACATATCTCCCAGTCTAGACGAAAATGTTTGAAAATGGAGAATACTCAGAGAAAAGGTATGGCAAGGACAATTGCCAATGTGCTTGTTCAACTACCCCAACTAATGATAAAGGACGTATCTAGCTGTGGATCAGTCGTTAACAAAGGGAATCAGTTTACGCGCGAGCTTGTGACGCATGCATGCAGCGACGTATCCTGCATATCAAGCCATCCGTCCATCGTCCAACGAGCATTAGACTACTGGTGGAGTGAGGAAATCGCCAGACTGGACGATGAGGCAGATTGCTTCACAGATCAGGAATAAGGTTTCAAAAACAAAACAGTCCATGATCAACACCATCGACTAAGCCGTCAGAATGGTGAGAGGAGCTTCAAAAGCCGCATTACTTGCGGATGATTTCGATGCAATGTCTAATATGTAAATTACTGGCGTTCTCTACGGTCGTCCTAGATAAATAACAAAAAAAGGTAACTAAAATCCTGTTAGCATGACTGTAACCAATCCATCAGAACTAAGCAATCGAAACAAACCAAAGTAGTGCTATTCAGGAACAGAAGTTTCATGCAGATAATAGTGACAAATGTAGGCGATCATGACCAGATTTTTAAGCCTGAATTTAAGTACCTATGAAAATAATATTGGCTAATAAATGACGAGACATTAAAGGTAACAACGCCAAACATAGTCAACCCAAGGAATAGTAAGAAACTTCTGCAGCTAATAAGAAGTTTAGCATTACCTACGCGTCCCAACTATGGACTAGAGCTGTGCTAATGAAATCCTACAGGAGAAAGACGAGCGTGAGTAAAAGATGGCATATAGCGATATGCAGTCACTATCAAGTCCAAAAATTGTTAAAAAAAGGTGTTACTCCTACAAATGTAGGTTGACTGCAGTCTATGACTGTAGTCTTACATCTGCTCTAGTATCTTCTAGAAAATTTTATCACCCAACCTGAAAAAATACACCTTGTTGGCACTTTTTGAAAAGACCCTAAGTTCCTTAAGAAACCTAAATGGCAATTTTAATAGGAGTCCAACTTCCTATGCTAAAACTCCTTGCATCCATTGAGGAACCACGTTTTAAATTCTTTCACTCAGCCCTTTATCCACCTTCAGCCCATTTCCCCAGAAGGGGATGGTATCTTTCCACGCCTCATAAAGTAGGGGTAAGACCTACTGACATCCGACGTTATACGAATCTTTAGATCCAGCTTTACATTATTAGGTGGAAAGAGGTTTGGGTGGTTTTCATACTGAAACCTATCTTCGCGGTAGTTCAGAACTAAGGGCCTGACAATAAGTCCCACAAAAACGGTCCTTGCACCACTTGCCAAGAAAAGAAAACACGGTCTCAGACAAGTGTCACTGGAAAACATCCTCATGAATCTTAGGAACAAAGTATCTTAGAGTAATCCTTGACAAAGCGCTTACTAGGAACTTGCATTTTTGGGGGACTAAGTCTTTCTAAAAGTTAGATCTTGCAACTTAGATTCCACAATCTAGACCCACCAAAACCACTTAGAAATCCTAGCAAAGCTAATTGGCATCTCTTTGACAGGGAGATAGCAATGAAGAATAAACCATACGACCTGGTAGGACCTTCCAACATTGATCGGAAATGTCGAAATGATGACATCCATATTTAAAGAGGCGTGGTATGCCCAGTTACTAAAGGTAGAACTAAGCTATCACCTCCTTGGTGGACTAAAGAACTAACTAGCATTAGGAAAAGAACTAGACAATTCCTCAGTGGAACCAAAAGAACGAACTCCAATGATGTCAGGAGTCAATACAAGGAATGTCAAACGAATTTTAAAAACGAGACAAAAAGAGAAAAACGCCGTTCATGGCAACATTTCTGTAGTGAAATCAAAGGTACAATCGTATCTGGAAGATTGAGGGAAATGCTCTTTAGAGAAACAACACCTCTAGGATTTCTCAAAGATTGCAACGAAAACTTGACAGAATCCTGCTCCGACGTCTTGAGACTGTTACTGAACACTCATTTTTCAAGGCGTACTACATACCGAACAAACAACATGATAAATCGAATCTCCAACTGGAATGATTACACAAGAAAGCATTGGGTGAGCCATCAGATCGTTCTCTCCCTTCAAATCACCGGGACTGGATGGTATTTTGTCGATCATATTACAAGAACTGTAACTACAATCACTTCTGCACTTCGAGAACTCTTACGCAATAGTCTTCGATGAGGACACAAACCAAGAACATGGAAAGAAAATTTCATACCAAAGCCCGATAAAGCAAGCCACACAACTGTTAAAAACTTTAGACCAATAAGTTTTACCTCCTTCGTCCTGAAAACCTTCGAACGGTTAGCAGACATATACATTCGTAGCAAGCACACCAGAAGGGTAAGAGCGAAGAGATAGCATAAAGAAAATGCTTAAAGACAGAGAATACACTCTAGCCGCTTTCCGGGAAGGAGCCTTTAATAATCTCAAAACAGATGCGGTGTCTAGGACCTTGACAACTTAACTATACTTATCTATGACAAACTTGTGAGCTGAAGACCATCACGAAAGAACAAAGGCTAGCGTGCATAGATACTACCAATGCAATGAGAACAAATAAGACCAATGGCAGGACTCTAGGTCATCCGCAACCTACTTCCGCTAAACCTTTTTATACAAGAATCGGCAGATACAAGCGCCCTAAAGATAAGTCAATTGGACAGCTGGAGGCCGAACGCATCAGGCCAAATTAAGATCCTTCAGCAGTATGTAGGGAATGTAACAACAACAGACTACATGACACCCTATCTTATCTTGTCTTTATAAGACCTTTTACAAACCTCTATTCAAGTAGAGAGGAATGGAACAACAGAGTTACAGAAGTTTATACTGATGGGTCCAAAGTGGACATCGGTGTAGGAGGAGTTACATAACAAGTTTCTGATGCGCTAGGTATATCTAAATCAATCAGACTCCCGAACTGCAGTAGCGCTTCCCAAGCAGAGGTCATAGCAGTGGCAATAGCTTCTCGTGAGACTGCGATGGCAATACTACTTGAGGATATCACCTTTTTCATCGACAGCCAGGCAGCGGTAAAAGAAGCTTGTGAAGTGCTGTCGAGAAGAACTTAGGTCCAAGGGGAGCCATGGTTCAAGTGGTTAGTGCGTTGAACTGCAGAGTGAGGAGTTCGAGGTTTGATCCCCAGACAACCCCTAAAAAATTCTTTTACTGCCTCTCTTCTTTTACCTCTCTCGAGCGTCTGACGAACACCTCAGAGTATAACTGTCATGAAAAGTTTCCTAAATAAAAAAATTGTCCTTTGGACACCGCATAAAAGAGTAGGCTCCTTCCATTCGTGTACAGAATATAACACGCACAACACGAATGGTTGGGTCACATGGACCAGTCGCCCCAAACATTTGTATTTTTATTTGAACCCAGCATAAGGTAAGCGTCTACTGGATCTCTGGTCATGAAGGTATACAAGAGAATGAAAGGACTGATGAACTGTCTAGGAAAGACTCTGTACTTGAACAGTGAACATCCCGCCTTGCACACTTATCCTCGCACATGTGCTACTACAAGAAAAAGCTGGCTTCTATTTAATAAAGGAAGAACCGACAGATTGTAACAAAAAAAAGCAAATCTATATCTACCCTCATAATAGTGATCACGGGTACCTGCGTACCCTGGTACCCCGCGATACCAAATGGAGAAACTACGATTGACCCAATGAAGATCTTTGTAGAGGCTGCGATGTTGAGGATATCCAAGAAGATACTACTTCCACATACTACATACTACACGAAGATACTACTTCTTCCAGGACATCGAAGTACTGTCCGACAAACCAGTGAGCTATATCTGCAGCTACGAATATATTAAAGCAACAGGATGGTCTGTATACGCAGTAAGTAGCACACATTCAATCTATGCTCCACAAGCAAAGGGATACCCCTTTTCCTACTATGGGCAACACAATGGATCTATAATAAGTACCTTAGTGCGGCAAAGAGGAATTTTTCTCCTCTTAGTCAACCACCTTCCTATCGACGAACCTAGATTCCACAAGCGGATTGTCTTAATACTCAGTCTTCTCTTAGGAAAAATTCAAGTTTTCTAATTACCTCGCTACATCCTTACCTGGTTTCATTCGAAACAACTGCAATAGATACTGATTCTCTAAAAATAATTCACCAAACCTTCTACATGTATCCTACACATCTGCGAACTACTGCATTATATTTTTCCCCAACCAAACCCTTTGATCCGAAAATATTCTTTGAACTTGCTGTTCCAGAAAACAGTCATTTCCAACACCCATTCTATTTTTTTTGAATAAACCTAAACCCTTTTACCGTATTTTATTTATTCGCAATTAATGGTATTTTTTGAAAGATCTAACGGATAAATAGCTTAGCTATTACGTCCAAAATTCAATTACTAACCCTTCCTCACAAATAAGCAATAATAAAAAAAAAACAACAACAAACGTGAGGCCCCGGAACAAGGACAATTACCAGCGGCAACACTTTGGTGGAGTTTAATTAAAAAATTCTCCCCATTACTACTTGTTTTCGGCGAATGTTTTTTAGAACACCTTAGAACAAAAAAAAAAAAAAAAAAACAACAATGGCTATCACTCGACAGGACGAAAACCCTTGCACACCAACCTCCGACAGAGTATGAAATTAATTTTCTCATACCTCGGACATATCCTTTTCACCTTGTCATTCGAGATTTTCTCGTCCTTTGTTGGTTTCGATAGAAGATTCTTTTTTTGTTCGCCATACGTTGGCATATAGCTTGTTAAAATGATTCGTCCTTTTTGGTTTTTTTAATTTTAAGAATTTTTTGTTCTGTTTAATATTAAGGATACAGCAGCGGCGCCACAACAAATATTCACCCTCATGATGGTGACGCGCAAAATGCATTTAACTGAGCTGACACATTAGTAACGTTCAAGCTTTCAAAGAAATTTTGCCCACGCTTATTGGGAATGCCAATAATGTGGGACATCATCGGATCGGTATGCTCGATTCGAGGGCGGGCTTGACGACACGGTGTGATACGAGTGCAGTAGCCAACATCAACTACTCCTCAGGAACGCCACCCATCAATGCTGTTGTGATGATGAAAAATGCCAAACAGCTCTCCAGGACTCATAGGATATTTTTAATTAATTTTGCCTTTGCCACCTTCTTTCAAGTTCTAGTGTAGTTGTTTCAGTCTCACCGAATGCACACGAAAATAAGCGAAAAAAATAAAACGGAAAAGATTGAATGGGGGTGGGGGGATAAAAAACAAAAAAAAAAAAGAAGTAAGAATAGACTTGATGTCCTGATGGCGACGGCGGCGATTGTTTTAAGTCGTGGGATGGTAAGAAAGGATAATTAATTGTGTTGTTGTTTCTTTTTTTCCGGTTGATCCTGAGAGACGAGGAGAGTTCCTGCGCCCGGTTGGTTAGAAGAGTAGGTACCTAGAAATAGGAACTGAACTAGGGGTATATTTGGCTTCTCATAATGAATGACCATTCTGATGATGACGGTGATGAGGATGATGAAGTTGGCGACAGTCAGGTCAAATTTAATTAAAATAATTAATCTTATTCAACGATTATTCTTAGCACTAAAGGATATTTACGGTGGGCGCGATGAGGTAGGTGTTGGTATGAAAGCATCGTTGAAAGGTCATTTGTTAAGATTTGCTATTGTTCCTTGTGGCTTGGGTCTTGCAAGTGATCTGACTATAGATAGGTACTCGCCGAGAGATAGATTGTAGATTATCTTTTGAAATTTAATTGTATTCGTGAATTCCTTTCAAATCAAAAATTCAAAGTCACGTAACTACCTTTGGAGCCAACACATGGGAAGCAAATGCTACCCTAGAGCAACATGAGTAGGCGAATTGTGAAAAAAAAAAGATTTTTTGGATAATTGAGGTGTGCTTGTCATGCAGATAGGGGAGGCCAGTCGTATAGATCCAGAAATGTGTCTTAAACGATTAAATTGAACGAACATCGAATTTTTTTTCGTCAGTATTTACCAATATTTCATCACTCTGGATGTTGGGCAGCTTGTCGTGGTGGGGTGGCTTAACTAGAGGAACAGGAAGCACTGTCAGGTAGCTTCCACTACTCCGACAGAGCAGAATGTGAATCTAAAACTAAGACCCAACAACCCTTAACTCCAAGGTTGTTAGTCGCCACACCGAGGGAGCTGTGTTTAAGTAGTGATACTACTGGAATACAGGGTTCAGGGGTAATTGAACCGCTTGTGGTAACTCCTCAATGGCAGCTTAATCCTCTGTTGTATGCTAGTTGAGTAGGGTAGGTAATGGGGGTCTCTGCCTGTCTGGTCCGTAATTTCTCCCCGACTCGTGGGATCTAAATGTATCCATTTCTAAAAAAACAAAAAGATAACGAGTCATCAGAAGGCAAGGTGGAAGGCTCCGAAGAGGTCATGAAAGTGTCGGAAGGCGCTGGATCGACAGCGGAAGAGTTCGTGAAGAGAGTCCGGAGGGAGACCAAAGGGATCCAAGGCGTGGTTTTGTAAAGCCGTAGGAAAGATGACCACCCTTTGGGAGGGAATCAACCTGAAAGTGGATCGACTATACATCCTCAAGGATGTGGAGAATCTGATCATCTTTGTCCCGGGGGAAACCACGACAAAGATATCACCCTGGCCAGGCTGTGTCGCCAGAATGAATGTCTGACGGACACTTCCAATTGGAAGGTTAGTCTAACAGAAAGGTGCGGCGATGCAGCTACAGGCGGTACCAAATTGACGATCTGGTGTCCGAGGGAGGAAGCGGGATGGGTTAAGCAAGCAGGGGGGAAACTCAACTGCGGGCTGGAAGTCGCTCTCGTGAAATTCCAAGGATCAACACAAAAGACTCAGCTTGGGAAGCCACACGGTAGGGCGACGAAGTGATGGAAGGCAACACTAGTCGGGCGGGAGGAGCAAACAGCAAAGCTGCATCAGCAATGTTGACCAGTTATTTTGTGAAGGTATCAGTTGATATTGCCTTGTTGCAGGAGCCTTGGATCTTCAAAAGAAGGATTAGAGGTCTACCTGAAAGTATTGCCACTTTACACTATGTGCGATCTGGAGAAAGAGCCAGATCTTGTATACTGGTGAGGCACGGAGTCAAAGCGCTTATTCTGCCGCAACTTTGTGTCCCAGACCTTGTCGCTGTGCGAGTAGGAGCAGGTGCGGGCAGCTTTGTCATAGCATCGGCATACCTGCCATATGACTCCCCAGAGCCTCCTCCAACAAAAGAGGTCGAGTCTCTGGTAAATGTCTGCAATGCTCACTGTACAGTGTGGGGAAGCACCAACTATAAATACGGAGAAAAAGCTTTATTTGAGTTTGTAGTGTGCAAAGAGCTAACTATTCTTAACAGAGGAACACAACCGACCTTTGTGGATGCGAGACGAAGGGAAGTGATTGATGTGACTCTGTGTAGTAATAGAATGCTTGATAGAATATCAGATTAGAAGGTAATGGATCAGACAATGATGTCGGACCACAGAGCCATCTCATTTGATGTTCGATACGGATCTAAAAGAAAAAAAAGATCTGAAATGTGTCAGGCTTCCCAGGAACACGGACAAAGTAAAATACCAGGAAGTGTTACGGGAGGGTACCCAAACTACCGAAAACCACTTGGGATGTAGAGTCGCAGCTGAAGTACTTACAATCAGCTGTTGCAAATGCTTACCAAGAGACGTGTACACTTACTTTGGTAGATGAAAAGGACCCCACGCCTTGGTGGTGTAGGGAACTTGAAAATCTTAAGAAGGAGGTGAGAAAAGCCTTTAATGAGAAGGGATGATCCTGAATAGGTGAAAAAGCTAAAAGCAACGCTGCGACGACCTAAAAGAGAGTCGGGAAGGGAATCTTTTCGAATATGAGAAGCATAGCTGAGGTCAATAGACTTCCGAACATTATATCGAGGATTCCAGTTTCCAAAGTCGGACCCATTCGCGATAGAACGAACGTCTTCATGGAAATACACTTTCCGGGAAGTCTTAAGTCAAATCAGCCCTGGGCTCTGAAGAAACAAAGAAACAAACAGGATTGATGGGACAAAAGCGGAATGGATAGTAACTCCAGAAGCGGTTAGTGGGACGATAGAAACGTTTTCTCCTTACAAGACCGCAGGACCGGATAGTATTTTACCAGCTTTAATACAATGGGGTGCAGACCTCATTGTACCAAGACTTAGGGGTTTATACGTTACATGCGTAGCAATAGCCTACATACCGGTAACATGGAGGGAAACAAATGTGGTGTTTCTTCCAAAACCGGGAAAAAAGGACTACAACGAAGCGAAGTCCTTCAGACTGTTCAGATTAACATCATTTCTGTCGAAAACAATGGAAAGAATTGTGGTGGACCATATGGAAGGCACGGCGCTGAATGCGTGTCCTTTGAGTAGTAGACAACATGCATACAGAACTGGCAGGTCTACGGAAACAGCGCTACACCAGGTGGTACGCGTTGCGAAAGAGGAGATGAATACCGGAGGCATCGCAATGTCCATAAAATGGACATTGAAGGTGCCATATGTATCTTATGCTTCGAAAGGCTGAGAATAGCCTTAGAAGAACGCAGGGTTAACCCATTAGTAATGAGATGGGTGGACAATATGCTGACAAATAGAAAAAGAGTGCTTCATCAGTGCAAACGAGTGTGTTTACTAAGGTGGGGAATCTCGCGGAGGTCAGCATACTGGATGTACACGATGATAGTTAGACCGATTATCACATATGCGTCAGTTGTTTGGTGGCAGAAAGCCACCCAGAAAACTGTAAAGATGCAATTAGATAGGGTCCAACGTCTGGCATATTTAGGGATCGCCGGTGCAATACAGAAGACACCAACATGCGCAATGGAAATGATCCTATGTATTCTGCCACAGGACTTATTTATGAAGAAAGTGGTGGCTTCGACGGCACTTCGTCTGCACCGGGATGCCAACTGGCACTCCCGCGGTACTATCTACGGTCACAGGACAATTGCGGATCGTGTAAAAAAACGAGATTAGGGAATTGAATATGCCCATGGATGGAATAAAGAGAGTGCGTGTTACTGAAAGGTATCACAAATCTCTCATTGGAGATGGAACACTTCCGGAAAAGAAGATTGGTGATATAATAATCTGGATGGCAGAGCGGGGGCAGGTATCTTCTCAGAATAACTGGAACTAGCCTGTCACATTAGTCGGGGAAAATATACCTCAGTCTATGAAGCCGAGATGATTGCTCTGTTGCACGCATTGGATCACCTGAAAGAGGGTCAGGTCGAGGGTAGAAACATTACCATAGCACTGGACAATCAATCAGTGATTAGACGCATGGACCAAACAGATATCAATACATCACTGGCATTGGAATGTGCTCATAAGCTCAATGAGTGCTCATCTCGAAATGAGATGACCCTGCTCTGGATGAGAGGCACGTAGGGACTGAGGACAACTAAAAGGAGATCTCTCCGGCAAAGCTAGGGTCAACCTCGGAGCTCTCTGGTTCGGAACCATTCGCTGTAATTGGCAGAGGCATGGTAGAACACCTCATTAGCAACTGGGTCACGGCGGAACACCAGAGAAGTTGGTCAACCGTGGAAGGTTGCAGGCAGGCGAAAATGGCTATTAAAATGGCGATTGAAACCACTCTCAGAGAGGTTCTAAGCTTAGGGCAAAGAACACTGAAATAAGTGGTAGCGTTATCTACAGGTCATGGGAATTTCGGGTATCACTTAAAAAAGATGTGTCTTCTGGAGGACGACACCTATAAACTATGTCTAGAGGAAGTCGGGACGGCAGCACATACATATATTGTGTCAATGTCCGGCGTTAGCTAGCAGAAGAAGGGAGGTCCTGGGGAGTCACTGGGTAGAAACCCAGAGGATATACCAGATTTTTGTTAAACAGATGCTAGCGTTGACACGAGGAATCAAAGCCAGAGAAGAACTGTGGAGAAATCCAGAGAGACTCTCCGGCTAAGATGGATCATTGTGGAGAGACGAAAAGGAACCCAATACAGTGGTCTGTTTCGTAATCTCTCGAACAATATATATATATCTATATAGATCTAGAGGTGCATGACATAGCACAGAAAGGACAGTAGTGAACTTACTTAGGTGGCGCTACAGTTCGGGGTGAACCTGGGCCTCCACCCTACATTTTGTAAAAAAAAAACTCTTGATTCAAGCACTACACTATAAAGGTATTCACATACAACGTATGTTTGCAAGTTGTTCCAATTAGAGCTGTTATAGATACCCATCATCAAACTAGGGTTTACTTTCATCGCAGCTTATTCAAGCTATGAAACTCACTTCAGTATCAATATCTAATTGAATTTGGTAACAGAATTAAATCAAAATTCCATTTCAATATATGTATGCACTTCCCAATTGAGCAGTAAGTTGGAATGCATTCAGGTCCTCATATCATAAACAAAATTCAATCTTATAATTCCACTCAGACCCAAAATTTTGTTTGCAACCTCGTTATAATCAATTCTGTAAATTGATCCCTAATCCGGTACACTCCATCCTCTTCAATATTATTCCACCAGCAGCACACCACCGATCATATTCAGGATAATTATTTCGAGCACCCACACACACATCCCTTAGTAGTAGCACCTACAGCAGGGCCCACAAACATTGTACTCGACTGTTGCTATCGATACATGCACCGTTGCTAATCATCAATATTTGATTGGAATAAAACAATTACATAACTATGCAGGCATAAGCACTGTACAGTGTACTCGTCGTACACCCGCAAATTGCATATCTAATTTCGAAAGAGTGTAGCGCACCTCTCTCATCTCGTGTATCGAGTTCGAGTGGTGTTAGGCGGTGCGAACCAATATTGAAGCGGTAGGGGATGCAAGACAGATTTCTGGTAGCATAACCTAACCTAATTGTTTTAATAATTAACCCTAATACTCGGCTACAACAATTTGCAATTACCGAAAATGATGTTCATTGTCTCTTTGAGAATATTCCGTTATGGTTAATTAATTATTGTTGGGAAATTTACCCGGAACCCTTGTGTGCGGGCTCGAGTAGGACTAGGAGTACTAGTAGTACGGGTAATACGCATTAGTGCCTACCGAATTCCGGTTGAAAGTTTCAATAGCGCTGCGGAATGCGATAATAATCACGATGAAGAGAGTGTACAACGACTACCGACAACTACGACGACGGCTACAACGACGACGATGATGACGATGATGATGATGACACAATTCAATGTAGTTAGGTAAATTGCCGCCAAGACACCTATGCGCCTAACAATCCATGAACTTCTCATACCATTGTCATCATCATCATCGCCAGGTGAAGTTCAGCTGTGCTCGGGCCTCAAAGCCTATTTAGTTTGTAGCGGCGGCGTATGGTGGGCTCATGTCTTCATCACCAGCATCCTGCATGCAACCAACCAGCCTCTCCTCCACTCATCGCAGATGCAGTACCAGTAAAAGCCATTTAATTAAGTCTGAATCATGTACCTGGCTCCGTCGCCCGAATATATAGAGAACAGCAGCAGCAGCAGTCATCCAATTCGATGTATCAAAGTTAGATGCATGCTAACCTGGTGAAACCAAATTGAGCTCCTTATGTTTTTGGGCGCCCATATCGCCGCCGCCGCTCCATACCTTGCTATGCATATGTACGAGTATACCCATCAATAATGAAATGCAATCCACATTGTGCTCGCGCGCACATAACATTGAATCGGGCTGTGATCCTGATGCTCTGAAGCTGGCACACAGACAGAGCATTAATACCTTATGGCATTCACGTGGATGGAGAGTAGATGGATGGATGGATGGATGAATGGATAGAAGGATGCATGCGTGCGTGCGTGCTTCCTGTGAGATAATTACGTAAAATATTCCATGCACCTAATAACTTTGGTTTTAATTCACTAATAATGCAATAACTAAACCTAAAGCCTGGATCCTTAGAGCCTTGCTCGCTACTGCACTACCATACGAATTTGCTGCGTTCGGTTCGGTTCGGTTCCATCGTCTACGTGTGCGTTTTGTGCAAGAACCTCCAGTCATCGTCATCGTCATTCGAGGATAAAGGATATGCCCCCCATGGTGCTCGAGTGGGAATTTGTGCGTGTAGATGACTCGCATAAGTTTAGGGAAATGTGTACAACGATAATTACATTATTGTGATGTGCATACACCCGGTGCGTGGTGGTTGTGGATGACGGTGGACTACGATAGTCCTACAAGGCGGCACTACCGGTAATTGGCAGTGCGGGTTAATTGGGAATTTTGGTTGTGTAGATGTTTTGAAAATTGCAGTTGCGTCAAATGGGGGTAAATTAGGATTATAGCACATGTTTCTAAAATTGAAAATTCTTTTGGCTGGCAGACGCGACGCGAAAGGGTAAAATCAAATCACAGATACGCGTATGTGAGGAGGGCTTTGCAAACATATTTGTTAAGGATTAACTCAAAGTGACTTTGTGCAAGATTACATCGACAGATAAAGTCATTGTGTTTCCGATGTTAGTGACAACAGCAGCAGGATTAAGGAGTGATGTCAAGTTGTCACTTTGTTGATGTTTTAGTCAAGCGAATGAGTATTGGAATTAGTAGCACATCATGAAGTAGCCTTAGGTTAGGTTTATTGAATTGAGGAAACACTACAAACTAGGGGTGAATGCGGGTTGTCCAAATCGTCTACTTCTTCTATATCATAGAACGAACCGATTCGGAGGATATTTCTTTGAAGCAACTCCACGCAGAGCATTCTGAACAAACCCTTAAGGGAACGTAGAGCTTTGGGTTCCTGTGACATACTTGAGCTTTTTCTAAGGAAATGAAGACTGAGAAAATAGTTAGATCCTCGGTAGCCTAGTACAATCTGAGGCTAGGCTAACAGGGATGCATGGTATCTTTTGGTATGTGCTACAGCCAAATCATTGTGGCCAGTCTATGACAAAAAGAGATCTGCAGATTGCATGAAACCATAACGACTTCCGTCGAAACTGCTGGGACGAAGAGAAAATAGAACCCATTCGTCACTTAGTATGTGATTTTCCACTACTAGCGCATAAGGAACGGCATTCTTGGGAGGTATTTCCTTGTGGAACTGAACGATATAGGCAATCTTGAGGTGAATAAACTCCTGAAATTCATATTCTACATATCTGGGTGGTTTCATGCAGCCGTAGAAGACTGAAATTAGGTTCTCAAGCGTCTTATGATTGGGCGCCGTGGATTTATTGATAGTCTAAGTGAGCCGTTGACAAAGGACATCCTTGTCAATAAGGACATCCATCTACCGTAAGAAAATAGTTCCACGAAGAATCGACTAGTCTCAGCACCTGGTGGCATTGCATTAAACTAGAATAGTATATCAGTCGCAGCATTTCTGTGCAGCCACAGGTCTGTTGAATTTATTGTTGCAGCTGATGAATTTTGGGAGCTTGAGGGACAATCAATCGACATGGACTCTTACCTTTAATTGTGCTTGCACTCCTTTTTGAATGTGACGTCCTTACAAAAACGTCGTCTTTTTCGATTTGATTGTAAGAGTCAACGATAACATTTGCACTTACTGGAGAGCGGCTAGGTTGTCTTTCTTACACAAGTCAGTCCGTTTACTAGGATAAATAGTTTTCTCTTTTGTAGTTGGCACATGAGGCTAACACTCGACATAAAGTGGATCCCTAATCTTCATTAAAAAGGGATTGGCCAAGGCTGTATCCTTTCTCTTTTTATTAGCGATGTACTAAATGCTGCTTTGTCGATAAAAAACGGAGAAATTCGATGGCCTCTCATATCCGAACTCAAACAAATCAACTATGCTGACGATGTATGCCTACTCCCTCACAGGATAATGGACCTTCACCAAATGATAGCGAATGTGGAAAGGGAAGCAGATGTCTTTGAGTTAAAAATTAATTCGGCAAAAACTGGGATCGAACTCATCAGCTCATACATATATGCATCGTTGGACAAACGATTGAAAGAGTAGAAAAATTTCAATGTCTTGGGAGTATTCCAAAAACCGAACTGGAAAGTCTGCGTTTGGAATTCCATCTGCTGCTACTGTTCCATCCCAACATTGAATCCATGCTACTATATGGAAGAGGTACTGACTGAAAAATTTTGTGTCCATAGGTGCCTACGCAGTATTTTAAGGATTTTCTGGGAAGACCGTATTTCGAAAGAATTATCAGAGAACGGGCCAGGAGCCATAACCATACAACAACAGAAGTGACAGTGGATTGGTCACGCTTTGCGATAAGGTGAGAGGTCCAGACCTAACCACGCGATACAATGGAATCCGCTAAATCAGAATGGCAGGATACGTGCCGGTCTTATAAGTGCATTTTGCAGAATGGTCGAAAAGCAAGCATGACAACTGGGAGAGAGTTAGGAAGAGCTGAGGCACATTGACAGAAACAGAACAGAAACCGGACACGAAGGCGCGTAGACGTTATAGAATGCCAGGACCCTGAAGGGAACACAGAACATAAGTAAGTTAGTAAGTAAGTCTGGAAAAGAGATCAATTGAAACGGAGGATACACATATGTATATTATGGCAGATGGCAGTTTCAAGTGTAATTCACAATTTAGAAGGCGACAGTTCTAAAAAAAAATAATTGTGCAACCTTTTCTACTGCTATGGCGGCCAAAATTCTGGAATATGGATGACTGTATCGATACAGTAGAAAGTGAAATGCGGTCATTGAATATTCACACCCTAGGGTTGGGTTGGGTTGGGTTGGGTGGTTGTCCCCGCACTTAGACCAAAAGGGAGGTCCATTGTGATACCACTATGGAAAAACCGGATTACCAGCACCGGAGACCTTCATTGAGACTTCCCGGATGGGACAGAAGGCAAGGCAACCATTTTCGGTATCGACCCATGCCAAAGATGTGTGGTTCGTTGTTCAATCATTAAACCAGTTTGACCTGGGGACAAAGCTCCTAATCTTGCCTAAGTCTAGTCTGGCTAGATCGTTTAGATCTTCGAAGAAGTACTCGTCTAAGGTTTTCCTTCTGAAGACCGATAGAGCAGGACAGGTGCACAAGAGATGTATCATGGTTTCCTCTTTTTTCTCGTCTCTACAGTTCCTACAGATATCGTTGAAGGGGGCACCAAGTCTTGTAGCATGTCTGCCTACCAGTCAGTGTCCTGTGAGGACGCCAACTATCTTTCTAAGATTGATCCTATTACTGGAAATAAGTCTACTGGTATTTCTACAATCCAGCTCTGGCCAGATTTGCCTAGGAGTGAGACATGTGCTGATATTGTTCCACTTACTGTTTGACATACTTATGGCTGCGGTATCTAATTGGAATTTTATCGATTTTATAGGTGGTGATGGTACCTCCCTATTATCAGAAGGTCCCAGTCTGCACTTCTTAGCTAGCTAGTCCGCTCTACAATTGCCTGGAATATCCCTATGGCCTGAAACCCAGCACAGGGATACGTCGCACCTGACAGCGATCTCGTAAAGAGATCCGCGGCATTGCCTTACCAACTTGGATCGAATTATTGGCGATTCCAAGGCTTTTATCGCAGCTTGACTATCTATATAGAAAACAATAGCGGTGCACTCTATCGAGTTAATCGAAAGCAAGGTCGCGGCTTCACGGCGCGCGTGCTGAGACTTCTGCTTGAAAAACAATGCAGTGATCCGGCAGTCGAGTGGCAATGCGAATGTCCAAAATACTGCAGTAAACCCCCGCACCTGTGCCAGACGCTGTCTTGAGTCCGTCTGTGTAAATTTCTGTCGTAGATTCGTTTAAAATTTTCCTGATTCCCAAGCACTTCTGCTAGGAATCCTGGTTCTATATTTGACGCTGAACTCCAGATAGGGGACTATTTAGTCGGAATTACTAGAAATAGTATTATGGCCGTTTAGGAAGCTTGCGTGGCCCATATTTCCACGGGCAAGGATTCCCTAAGCCTAAGTGTTGCTTCAGCCGCCCTCAGCCTCCCAAAGATATCAACAGGCAAGTATCCGTACATAAAGGTGGGTCTAACGATTGCCGAATATATCCAGTGGACAACTTGGGGCTGGAGACTCCATTTTGGGCCCAGGGCTTTCCTACATGAATAGAGGGCAATCGAGGCCTTCCTGGCACGGTCCTGTAAATTCAGTTTCCAACTGAGTTTTCTATCTAGAATAACCCCCAAGTATCTGGCGTGATCTGCGAATTGCAATTACCGTTCAGTTTTGGACGAGTTATATGTGGTACTTGGTACTTTTTTGTGAACAATACGAGTTCAGTCTTCGACGGATTGACTCCAAGACCGACACTATCCATCCACTTTGCTAATTTATTTAGAGCAGACTCCATTAGGTCTCTAACAGTAAGAAGGAACTTCCCTGATATCGCTATAGTAATGTCGCCCGCATAAGCTATAACACTGAACCCCTCTTTACCCAAGGTTAAGAGTATAACTCACTGCCATGAGCCACAATAAGTAGTGGTGATAATACTTCAACCTGGGGGGTACCCCTGAACACCGACCTTCTGGTTAGACAGCACCCTAGCTTAGCATGGATAAGCCTGCTTTTAAGCATATGTTCGATCCAATAGCAAAGGTAGTTGTCAACCTTCAAGTGAAGAAGTGCAGCAGGTATAGCTTCTGTTTTCACATTGTTGAAAGCTCCTTCAATATCAAGGAAAGACACCATAGTGAACTCCTTATTTTCAAAGGATTTTTCGATGATTCCTACCAACGAATGTAAAGCAGTCTCTACCCTCACACCCTCAGTTCGATCTGCTTGACAGAGATGTTTGTTTAATTAACTTCTATTCTAGATTTTAACCGACACAATATTGAGTCTTCTAAGGCCATTCATGTGGTTTAAGACTTTGAATGTTCGATGGTTTTAGATTGGGAAGACATTGTCGTGGCTGGCAAATATTAGGAATGTGACAAGAAATCTCTTTAATGTGGCTTAAAGGACAAATTCGCATATAAAGGCTGTTTTTTTATGGAGGCGGAGAACTTTAAATTTATATAAAACACAGAAAAATGTTTTTAATATTCATAAAATTGACTTTATTTGACAAATAATTTTATTACATTAATGGTTGAATATAATTTTGAGCATGGACATGCCACGGCTGGCGCGTACATGGCGTGATCTGGGGATTCAATTCAATACAGAATCTGTGAGATTAAGAGAGGTCCTCTTCAAGCAACCCACGCCTATAGAGTCACTTAAAGATTCCAATCGTAACTGGACTGAGTCTTGCTCAGCTTTACAAGCTATTACGAAAAATTCACTTCTTAGGAAGCGAGTTCCACAATACCTGCCGAGAGCACCAGAACTAGTAGTAACTCGAAATTGCAGCTACCAGGAGAGGATTGAATGGGCAATTAGTATATTGAAAGAGCAGAATAGTTAACAGTAGAATATTTGGGAGAACCTGGAAACCTTAACCCTAAATTATACTATGGTACACGGCTATAGTTAGACTTATGGCTGTCTCAGAAGATACAGAAGATACAGAGACATTTTCAAGATTCGGCAGCAATTAGTGCCCTAACAATAAGTCAATCCGCTCCTGAAGAAATATCTATGCAATGTAAGTAGGTACCTATTACGGATTACATGACACTGTACACAGATGTCACAAGATCGAGGAGAGAAGAATTAAAAAGTGGTTAGCTCTATCCATATGGGTAAATTAAAGATGGATATACGCAAAGGCTTAGGTAACTTTTCCGACATGCTTGGCATATACAAGCGAGGGTCCTTGTCTTCCTTATCGTCTCGAACGTGGAGGCTGTGATTCGAAGATCCTCTCTGCTGGAGCATTATTGTCCATTCGCTCGAAGTAGCGTAGTATTGTATCTTCTCCTCTATTCGCTCTCCTCGCATACGGGATCCAATATTCGACGAAGAATTTTTCTCTTGAAAGTGTTCAATATCTGCTCTGCTCTCCTGCTTATCGTCCAGCACTCGGCTCCATGTAGCAGAACTGGCAGGATCAAAATTTAGTAGAGCATGCATTTCGTCTTCCGAGTTAAGAGTTTTGAACCCATTTGTTTTGGCAAACCAATGTAGCAACGGTATCCTTGGGTAAGTCTTCTTGCCCTACTACTCTCTCTACCTAATGATGCTGGAAATGCTGCTTAAACACATCTACTATTCCCTGTGGTTCTGTGGCCCTAGGTTTCCTTAACTGTTTCTGTTTGGAGCCTGCTTGAAGCCAGCTGACAACTATTGTAAGCCCTGTTCAATATTAGACCACCCACAATAGCCCACCCACAATGTTTTAACATCCGATTGGTACTCTACATCAATATTCAAAAATCTACAAGTTGTTCCGCAAATGGAAACACTCCCTTATGTCTCGTGACAGTGACAGGTGCCCTGCTTAATTAATGTCTTTCCCAATAAACATATCACACCTCAATCATAATTCTATCGAAGGATAGCTAAAGCATCTCATATTGTAGGTATTAGGCAATTTAAAAAAAATGGCCTTGACTGATTTTTTCTCTCCTTTATTCACTTTTAATTAAATATCGCTCCGGTGTCTAGCAGCAGTACACCATCTCATATTGCTCCATCCCCGGAGATACCTTTCAAAACGGCAGGTAGAAGCTGGGTAATAAATTTCAACACGAAATTTAATTAAAATTTTCATTTCTAAAATAATACTCCTCCGGGGGGGGGGAGGGTGACGTTTAAGGTGCTGGTGGTGGTGGTAGTAGTAGTAGTAGTAGTAGTAGCAGTAGTACTTCCGCTGAACGTACATACGAACGAACGAATGACAAGGAATTCCGCTGGAATAGCTTCAATACTCGATTATTACAGTCCCCTGCCCATGTGCACATGTACCATCATTATTGCTCCTTCGTTTCATATTTCTTTATAAAATTCTTGCTGTCACCCATTTCGTGTATGTATGTGTCCTCTTGAAGGTTTTGCAGCCTTATTTTGTGGCAAGGACAAAACTCCATAAAACGGAACAATACACCGGCGATGGATGGGAACCAAAATGAACCTGAAGGCGGCTGGTTGGCTTGTCATTATTCTCAGTTTCAACAAAATATCAAATTAATAACTTGAATGTTTTACAGAATAACAATGTACACAAGGCTCCCCCCCATACCGCCTTCCAAAGACAAAAGGGAAAATTTAATTTATTAATATTGTTGTGATATTTCCCGATTGAAGGGATTAATTACACGCGCGCAATCTAAGAGGGGAATTAATTTAATTACTTTAAAGGAGGAAAAAAAAAGTAAAAAAAACTGGAGGTAATCACAAACACGGCCGCGCACGCGAAATGTAAAGTGTCGAATGAGGGAGAAAGGGAATATCGCAACAACAGCGAATGCGAATTCGCCGACTTCCGACCGCTCAGCAGGGATGGGTTCGGGATGTATTGGGGAATGTTCCTTGGGGTAGGAACACAAGGGCGCCAGGTAATCTTTTGCAAAAAGAGGTAAAATTACCAAAACCTTTGAAATAAAAAGACGTGGTGTAGGAACAGAAGTTGGTTTATATATATTTTGGTATATATATTCGGTGGAAAGAACAATGGAGGCCGCAATTAAAAGGAAAAAAAAGAAACGAAATTCCCAAATCAAAAGGATTGGGGTAAAAGTGAAAAAGATTAAGCAAGTGGCCACAGAGGGTAGCTCGCGATTCCCACACGATACAGAAGTTAGAAAAAAAGAAAAAGGGTCGCGAACAGTTTTAAACACCGGAATGAAATCTTCGGTGACTCAGAAAGAAACGGACGATGGCTTACGCGAAATATATATATATCAATATCCTAAACGAGTTTCAAAAACTAACACAAATCTAATATTGGAAAAAAAACACTCTACTTATCTGGTCCTTTCACTAGGGGTTGGGGAACCTTCCTGCTCCTATCTATCTTCCTGGTTGGGGGAGGTTGGATGCTCTCCGCCACAGTCACTCTGTATGTTCCTGGTCTCGTCTCCTCGGTATGTCTCCAGGTTTCGTTCTTGTGGTGTGGGTATTCGTGTTCTGTTCTCGTGTCTTGGTCTCGTATGGTATGTTTATTTGGTTGTGCCTGGATCCTTCCTGGATCCTCGATATCTTCTCTAGCTTCTTTTTTTTTGCTTCACAGCAACTCTCTCTCGAATTTCTCTCTCTTGTAAAAAAAAGAACCTCTCATAGGTCTTAATCTCAAACCAAAAAAAGGCGACGTGTCGAGACATGTTCGACTTTTTATACGTCGGTATGTTCGTCCATACACTCGTACGCATTCACGCACTCACACATTCTCACACTCACTTTCAAGACGAATTCAGCCGTCTCCAATGATCTCAGATTTTGAGAAACAGTTCCTGACGCCTGTCTCTTTGGCGGGGAACTGTATGGTGGTATTGGTGGTGGCTGAGTTCGCCTCGTTCTCTCCGCTGCAGTTGATTTAGCTGCCAGAGCAAAGGGAGTCACATCCAGAGCTCTGACAGCTTCCTCTCTCACGGCTTCAAGATTTCACTCTCTCGTAGTTCTGTTCGTTTTGAGTGACTGCTTGGGTTCGCATTCACCCTCCTGACCAGGGCTAATTATAAAACTATATGGAGACTAGACATTAACCCAAAGTGAAAGGATAAGTTTAACGCGAAAACTACCTATCGAGTAAACCATCGTGCAGACATTAAGGGACAAAAAGGGTACCCAGGGAATCGGGAGCTGTCCTTTACAAAATAAGGTTTTGGTCCCTTTTTGGGAGATTTGGTTTATAAAAATTGTTATCATTGGGCAAGATTAAACAATACAATATAGGGTGGGCTCTCGGCCTTGTGAATTTGGCAGCAGATCGTTTTTGAATGTTGGGGGACCTTGTTAACCCCCTTGATGAAGATTTGTACAGATCGTTGGGGGACCTTGTTAACCCCTTTGATGAATTTATTTGGATCGTTGGGGGACCTTGTTAACCCCTTGATGAATTTATTTGGATTGGTGGAGAAGGATCAGGATGAGTCTCCAGGCGATTTGCCTGGCTCTTCCTGCTTCAGACCGTCCGTCTGGCCCTTGGGTACCTGCTTTGTCATCCCCTTCGAGCATATGGGAAAGAGTGAGCACTGGGTTGTAGAACAACCTAGGAACGCTCAGTTAACCCACAGCTCTCAGAGAACAACGGATAAAAAGAGAAAAGGCAAGGCAAAAATGGTGGATGGGTAAGACTGGGAAGGATGGAGTGGACAAGGACTTTTGTGCGTAATTTGAACGCAACAAACCCCACCCTTACCTCCTAAAAGAAAGGAGTTGGCTTTCGAAAGAAAAGCCGGAGTAAAAGAAAAATCCGAACTTGGATTACCCCCAAAAACGACACAACAGAGGTAACAGGTACTACAGGGGAGACGACACAACTACCTAAATCTGGTTGGCCGCCTGGTTGGCCTGGCGCGACTTAATTCTTCCTGTTGTGACTCGTGGTCACCGTTGCATGGCTTGAGGTCCTTCACGTGCCATGTCCCTCGCTCTTTTCCGCTCTCGTCGCGGAGGACATAAGTCCAAGGGGAAACCTTCCTGTGAACTATAAATGGCCCGACATATTTCGGCGCCAATTTCGCTGCGTAATAGTTCGCAGCCTCAGACAGGGTAAAATTCCTACGCCATACAATCTCATTCGGAAGATATTGGACATCTCTCCGCCTGAGATTGTATGCCCTACTTGCCTTCTTAGAGGCTATAGCTAGCTTCTTTCTAATGTCTTCCCTAAGCTGACTAAACCTACTGCCTAGTTCAGACATGTCTAATTCCCTATCAGCTGGGTTCAGTTCCCTATCTCCTATGCTACTTTCCCTATCTAATGACCTAGTTTCCCTATCTCCTATACCTATTTCCCTATCTTCCACAGCTGAGTTCCTACTATCCCTAACATTTGAAATGGTTCTTATCCGGCCGCCGGCGTAAGTAACCATTTCCCTACCAAAGTTCGCGAAATAAGGGGAGACTCGGAGTACGTCATGTTCGGACGTACGGATACTACACGCCACCTTCGCGAGGTGTGTATCCCAGGTGCGATGATTTTCCGACACGTACGCGCGAAGAGTCGTTTTGATTATTTGGTTAATCCTCTCGGCAGGATTAGCCTGTGGGTGGTAATGGGCAGTGAATTTGATCTGTGAACCATAAGATTCACAGAGGGTTTTCAGTTCCTTACTCCGGAACTGAGGGCCGTTGTCGCAGATAACAGTTTTGGGTACGCCGAACAAAAGAAAAACATGGTCTTCAAGATCCCTACAGACAGAAGACGCTGTTGCAGACCTAAGGGGAAACAACAAAGGGAACTTGGTGAAATAGTCAACGACGGTTAGAATGTACACGAAACCCCTACTCGACTTTGGAAGAGGCCCCACCAAATCCACGCAAATAGTCTCCCAGGGATTCGAAATCCCTCTCCTTTCGACCATCCAACCAGCTGGTTTGTCATTAACTGGCTTTACACTCTGGCATACCCTACAATTCCTAACGTATTTGGTAATATCTGACCTCATCTTAGGCCAGTAATACCGAATCCCTACTCTCGCAAACGTTTTGCGTACTCCCCTGTGCCCTGCTAATGGGTTGTCATGACACTCTTTTAAAATCCTAACTCTATCTGCTTTCGGAACTACTTCCTTCCACTCTGAACTATCGTCATGAACAACCACGTGATTTGCCCTAACAAATTTAAATAAAATTCCCTTATCGACCCTCCAGGCCGGAAAAGCTAAAGGGTTCGACTCTACCTTCGTGATCATCTTAGCGATCCAAGGATCGGAGCTTTGCTCATCTATTTCCGCTACAACCGCAACGTTCCTAGAGAGCATATCGGGAACTACATGGTCCTTTCCCTTCCGATGCACGATTTCGAAGTCAAACTGCTGAAGCCTAACCGCCCAACGCGCTAACCTACCGCACGGATCCTTAAGATTACTCAGCCATACTAGGGAGTAATGATCCGTCACAACCGTAAACCGAACACCTTCGATATACGGCCGCAACTTCTCAACCGCCCACAATACAGCCAAGCATTCCTTCTCCGTGGTTGAATAATTTTTCTCGTTCCTATTCAACGACCTACTCAGATAACATATGACCTTCTCACCATCATCAAATGTCTGACTCAGTACTGCTCCGACCCCATAGTCCGAAGCGTCTGTTTGAACGACAAACTTCCGCTCGAAATCCGGACAGGTCAGAATCGGGGCAGTCACCAGGCACTCCTTTGCCTTTTGGAAACTCCCCTCGCACTCCTCAGACCAGATGAACCTACTGCTCTTCTTCAGCAAGTCGGTCAACGGCCTTACCAAAACTGCGAAGTTTGGTATAAATCTCCTGTACCAGGATACCGTGCCGACGAAACTCCTAATTTCCCTAACATTCCTTGGTGCAGGAATCCTCAACATACTTTCTACTTTCTCTGGATCCACATGCAAACCATTGCGATCCACTACATATCCTAAAAATTTTAAAGATGACCTACAAAAGTTACATTTCTCCCTACTCACTTTCAGACCTGCCGCACATAATCGCTTGAAGACTTCTTCCAGGATTTCCAGATGTTGTCGGAAACTATTTGTGACGATAATTATATCGTCCAAATATACAAACACGTGCGGTTCCAAATCGGCACCAAGCACAGTGTCTATAAATCTCTGCCATGTCGCCGGTGCATTATGCAGACCAAATGGCATTCTCTTGAACTGGAAGAGTCCTCGGTTTGGGACTGTGAAAGCTGTGTACGGCCTAGACTTTTCTTCCACAGGGATCTGCCAGTATGCGGACTTTATGTCCAACGAAGACAAATACTTGGCATCCCTGAGCTTGTCTAGAGTGGCTGAAATGTATGGGAGAGGATAAGCATCTCGCTCAGTAACTTTATTGAGCTTCCTATAGTCCACGCAGAATCTGAAGGACCCATCCTTCTTCTTAATCATGACTATAGGAGAAGCCCACGGACTACCTGACTTTTCTATAATTCCGTCCCTCAACATATCCTCTAATTCTTTATCTATATGGCGTTGAACCGCAGGCGATACCGGATAATACCGCTGCTTTATTGGTTCAGACGCCGTCCTAATCTTGTGTTCTACCAAATGTGTGCATCCAATCCCCTCAGGCATGTTTTGGAAAACCTTTTCCACAAATCCGGTTAGTTGCCTGTCTTGTGTCTCATCCAACTCTGATCGTTCTTTGATCGTCGAAATCGAAGCCACCCCGGCTTGATTTGAGAACCTCCACTTGCCTGATCTTAAATCCGGGACAATTCCCGTTCGGGCCCAAAAATCGGCACCGAGGATCAAGACGTGTGGGAGAGTTGGAATGACAAGACATTCTAGCAACACCGATTTACCTTGCACCACAAATGGAACTAAAACACAACCTAACACTTTTATACCCGCACCATCTGCTAAAGCTACCTGCCTAATTTTCCCCTTTCCTAACTCTAAACCTAACTCTTTCAAAATGTTCCAACCGTCCCTACCGATGATCGTACGCGAAGCTCCTGAATCTAATAATCCTACCATCCTAATACCAAAAACACTAACTCCTAAATATGGGCGTACGTCATCATCTAATGCCTCAAGTGTAAAGCCTAGCTGAACAACTTTCAACTGGTTGCCAGCAGGCAACCTACTCAATTTCTTCGGCGCTCTTGTCCTGCCGACGCAAGAGACCGATTCCCATTTCCCGAACAGAATCTACAATCCCTACGAAGAACACCTACCCTACCACAACCTAAACACTTTCGAGGAGCGGAACAAGAACTCGAAAGATGGCCCTCTTGGTTACAGTTGAAACACCTCAACCGTCTAATAGGTTGGGGGTTTCTACTGGCAACCACCGATACTTCTGGTTCCTCAGCTGTCAGACACGCTAAATCAGGTTCCAGTAAGCCTCGGGAACGTTGAGAGGGAGGTGGAGCAAAGGAGTCTACATTGGCTCGGACCACCTCCAATCTTCTACCTAACGCAACCAATTCGGTGATCGACTTAGGATCAGCCAAACCAAGTTGCGTTTGATAGAAGGGAGCCAAATTCCTTTGTATCATCCCTAGCCTCCGCCTCTCACTCAATGGTTCAGAGAGTCGACCAAACATGTTGTCCATGATGGCAACATAAACGCCAATGGACTCTTCCTTCCCTTGGGTACGACGTCTGATCTCCTCCAAAAGGAGATCATCATAGTTGGGAGGGAGAAACTCCAGTTTCAACTCCCTCACCAACTCCTGCCAAGACGTTACTCTTCTCCTAATCGCCCTAAGCCAAAGTAAAGCCTTCCCACTAAATAAATCAACCGACGACCTAAACAATTGGAGTTCACTAACTCCCCTAGCTTCGCGTAGTTCCTCCACTCGTTCTAAGAACGAGTTTACGGACGCTCCGCACCTCTCACCGGAGAACTTCAAGTCCCACTTGGACAAGTTCTCCACCCTACGCCCCTCTCCTATCTCTACGGTACGCGTCGGCGAACGTGCTTGTTCTTGTTGTTGCTGCTCTTGTTGTTGATGTTGTTGCTGATGATGTTGTTGGTACTGTTGCTGTTTCCGCTGCTGGTTTTGTTGTTGTTGATCCCCATCTTGATTAACCTGGTCTTCTTCGTCATCTTCTAAAGTGGCCAACAACATCATCAGCTCAGTTTTTAGGGCTTTCTTATTCCCTTCTTCCTCTTTGGAGTCTGGACGGGATCTCCCAATACGCGCGGTCGCCCACTCGATTTTTGTGACGATCTTCGCGTACTCTGATGAATCGCGTTGAGGTCTGTTTTCTAACAGCACCTCAATTTCCGCGATCTTTTCTTCCACCGAGTCCCTATCTTCCGCGAAACTAAACGGGTAGTCCGCCACTTCAAAAGACCCCCGCCTCTCAAGCACTTTCGCCGCCCGCAATGCCTTCCGCATTTTATCTACCGTTCCTACTGCTAACCCCCGAAACTCTACTTCGTAGGAGAGTTCCTCCTGCGAAAGCCTATTAATCTCCATAATTAAAAAAAAATAAAAAAAATAAATAAAACAGTCGAAGAAAAAAAAAACCAATGCAAAATAAAAGAACAAAATAAAAAAAAAATAAAAAAAATAAAAACTCCTAAAAGTACTAACAATGAAGGAAAAAAAATAAAAACAGGCAACGGCAGCACTGATACGCAGTGCACTAAGTTCAATAAGGGTCTAAAAATGGTTCAACCGTGTATATATATGTATACAAAGAACCACTGCACCGAAGATCACACAAAAACAATGGTGGAATAATTTTTCCCCAGAGAAAAAAAAAATATATGTAAAAAAAACGAAACGAATGATAAAAAAAAGATGCACACTTAAATAAAAAAGATTACCCCACAATAAAAATTAAATAAAGAAAACAACGAGAAAAGAAATATCCCCACAGTTTAAAAAAACAACCAAAAAGAAAAGTGAAAGAAAGGAAAAAAAACAAAACAAAAATGATAAGACACCTACTTGGGGTCCAGGGTACAAACAACCTGGATTTTGCTGATTATACTTCCCACGTTGACCTGTGTCACTATCCAACAGGTATTCCGATGATATATGTATGAAGCACCAAAAGGAGTCCGGTGAGGGTAAATGAAATGGCCAAATAAACCTAGCACTGGGAAAAGAAAAAAAACAAAGTAAAATGTTCAAGAGAAAAAAAAAACAGAAACTTCCCTAAAGGGATTTGTTGCACAAATCACTACACCACAGCACAGATTTTATTTTTATCGAGCCCCACACGTTGGGCGTCAATTTGTTGTGATATTTCCCGATTGAAGGGATTAATTACACGCGCGCAATCTAAGAGGGGAATTAATTTAATTACTTTAAAGGAGGAAAAAAAAAGTAAAAAAAACTGGAGGTAATCACAAACACGGCCGCGCACGCGAAATGTAAAGTGTCGAATGAGGGAGAAAGGGAATATCGCAACAACAGCGAATGCGAATTCGCCGACTTCCGACCGCTCAGCAGGGATGGGTTCGGGATGTATTGGGGAATGTTCCTTGGGGTAGGAACACAAGGGCGCCAGGTAATCTTTTGCAAAAAGAGGTAAAATTACCAAAACCTTTGAAATAAAAAGACGTGGTGTAGGAACAGAAGTTGGTTTATATATATTTTGGTATATATATTCGGTGGAAAGAACAATGGAGGCCGCAATTAAAAGGAAAAAAAAGAAACGAAATTCCCAAATCAAAAGGATTGGGGTAAAAGTGAAAAAGATTAAGCAAGTGGCCACAGAGGGTAGCTCGCGATTCCCACACGATACAGAAGTTAGAAAAAAAGAAAAAGGGTCGCGAACAGTTTTAAACACCGGAATGAAATCTTCGGTGACTCAGAAAGAAACGGACGATGGCTTACGCGAAATATATATATATCAATATCCTAAACGAGTTTCAAAAACTAACACAAATCTAATATTGGAAAAAAAACACTCTACTTATCTGGTCCTTTCACTAGGGGTTGGGGAACCTTCCTGCTCCTATCTATCTTCCTGGTTGGGGGAGGTTGGATGCTCTCCGCCACAGTCACTCTGTATGTTCCTGGTCTCGTCTCCTCGGTATGTCTCCAGGTTTCGTTCTTGTGGTGTGGGTATTCGTGTTCTGTTCTCGTGTCTTGGTCTCGTATGGTATGTTTATTTGGTTGTGCCTGGATCCTTCCTGGATCCTCGATATCTTCTCTAGCTTCTTTTTTTTTGCTTCACAGCAACTCTCTCTCGAATTTCTCTCTCTTGTAAAAAAAAGAACCTCTCATAGGTCTTAATCTCAAACCAAAAAAAGGCGACGTGTCGAGACATGTTCGACTTTTTATACGTCGGTATGTTCGTCCATACACTCGTACGCATTCACGCACTCACACATTCTCACACTCACTTTCAAGACGAATTCAGCCGTCTCCAATGATCTCAGATTTTGAGAAACAGTTCCTGACGCCTGTCTCTTTGGCGGGGAACTGTATGGTGGTATTGGTGGTGGCTGAGTTCGCCTCGTTCTCTCCGCTGCAGTTGATTTAGCTGCCAGAGCAAAGGGAGTCACATCCAGAGCTCTGACAGCTTCCTCTCTCACGGCTTCAAGATTTCACTCTCTCGTAGTTCTGTTCGTTTTGAGTGACTGCTTGGGTTCGCATTCACCCTCCTGACCAGGGCTAATTATAAAACTATATGGAGACTAGACATTAACCCAAAGTGAAAGGATAAGTTTAACGCGAAAACTACCTATCGAGTAAACCATCGTGCAGACATTAAGGGACAAAAAGGGTACCCAGGGAATCGGGAGCTGTCCTTTACAAAATAAGGTTTTGGTCCCTTTTTGGGAGATTTGGTTTATAAAAATTGTTATCATTGGGCAAGATTAAACAATACAATATAGGGTGGGCTCTCGGCCTTGTGAATTTGGCAGCAGATCGTTTTTGAATGTTGGGGGACCTTGTTAACCCCCTTGATGAAGATTTGTACAGATCGTTGGGGGACCTTGTTAACCCCTTTGATGAATTTATTTGGATCGTTGGGGGACCTTGTTAACCCCTTGATGAATTTATTTGGATTGGTGGAGAAGGATCAGGATGAGTCTCCAGGCGATTTGCCTGGCTCTTCCTGCTTCAGACCGTCCGTCTGGCCCTTGGGTACCTGCTTTGTCATCCCCTTCGAGCATATGGGAAAGAGTGAGCACTGGGTTGTAGAACAACCTAGGAACGCTCAGTTAACCCACAGCTCTCAGAGAACAACGGATAAAAAGAGAAAAGGCAAGGCAAAAATGGTGGATGGGTAAGACTGGGAAGGATGGAGTGGACAAGGACTTTTGTGCGTAATTTGAACGCAACAATATTAATTAAATTGTGTCCTGTACTAAGTAGCTGGTCCTTTGGTTTCATTTTTATATTGCTGGTCAGTTCTAAGGAAAAGTTTACCGGAATGTTATGTCGGTGCAATAACCTATTCTTTGAACGTATGGTGGGGGTCTTACTTTGAAGGCGTCAACCTGATGTAAACTACTGTGACGTATGTGAAGCTGAGCTTAATAACCATCTTACAGGACTGAATCATGGTCTTGACAAAAGAGGTACTTTTCCAAAGTGAAAAATCGCATTAAGAAGCTGCGTGTATCCTTTCACAGGAACAAGTGGATCCTCAAACCAGCAGTGGTGCACTGGCTTTAAGCTAATGAGACGTATTCTTTTATATGTATATGGGTCTACATGGTATGGTGTAGAATAACCATTTTCCAAGTCTCACCAAAATCCAGAGGACTTATGTAGATCCTGGGATCCATAAAAACGACACCTACAGCGAATATGAAGATCTTGCTTAGTTTCATCCAGTTTGGTGTTAAGAAAAATTCATAAGGTGAAGGAATCAGGATTCCGGTCATCAACACTTTACAAGCATGCTTCCGTCTTGGGTTGCAGATGGGAGACTATAAACAGGTAGACTAAAACTGACTATACGATTCCAGTACTGAAGGTTATCATGAGGTTCAGTATCAGAATTCCTGACAGACTTGATTGGGTGGATCAACAACTCTACACTGACGGTTAGAAAATAGAAGTGAGTATGTGAGCTAAGGTCTACTGCGAAACTCTAGGAAGCGACCACTCTTTATAAGAGTCCCGTCCTACCACAGCAGGAGAATGCTTTCTTTCGTCAAGCTGAGTCAGAGTGACGTACTCACCATCTCTGATATCATTACAAGGCACTATGCCATTGCTATGCATCTACCTCACAATAACTACAAAAGAAGCTGTAGAGGCGAGAAAGAAATTGAATCTGTCCGTCATTTGCTTTGTGAATGTCCTGGCCTCGCTAACATGTAACTTCGTCATAGACTTGGAGTACGTACGCGATATTGAGCTACGAGACCTACTTCATATCTTAATCAACGGTTTATTCATTTTAGGCTTCCAGGGTAATCATAATTTGCACAATGGACCGAACAGTTGGCCTAAATGAGCAGTGAAGTAACTAAAATCACACGATACCCAATGTATCTACCTACCTAACGTGGGTACCTATAAGCTTCTACACTTAAAGCCCCTCAGCAGAACCTTCACCGCCTCCGTAAGGGAACCATCCAAGGGCAGATTCCCGCTTTGTTAGTTCATCAGCTCCCTTATTTCCCTTAATGTTACTGAGACCCGGAACCCAAAGGAGACTGATCCTGAACCGAGGTCCAAGCGAGGAAAGGCAAGGAGGCTTTGCACTGTTCTATGAGACATGGCTGGCAGTGAGAATGGCTAGTGTGTTAAGGGGTATGGTGGTTTACTTGAGTAAGCGGTATGCCTCACGTACAGCACTAGTTAGGAAGCCAGTAAGATATGCAAATGTTGAGGCCCCTACCCCACAGCCGATTTTTGAACCGTCGCTCGGTAAAAATGATTGTTTGGAACTCATCTGTCACTACGTCTATTTCCGCCCTGGTTGGGAATGTGACCGTAACATCATTTCTGAAGTTCACTCTGTGAGTTATATAGTTGGTTAGATTAGCTATCAATGCTCGTGGTAACAGATTTAAGATGCTGCTGTGACCGTAAGGTTTGGTACACCAGCATCCTGTTTCTTTTAGTCTGACCACACTACATGATGATGAAAACATAATATGAAGGTCGAGTGGTAAAAAGTGCAATGGACATGCCCCTGGTGCGCCTAGAGCCGCAGTTCTTTGGATTTTGTTGATAAGTGTAATGTTGTATTCTTTCCTTAACGCAGGTCACCAGATTAGCAATTCATAGGAAAGTATAGGACGTTCCACAGCGGTGCATCCCCATGACCAACTTAAGGCGAAGTCCTCAATTCTTATCCAAGGTTTTGCTGCAAGCATAGAAAGCCACGTAGGCTGGTCAATATTGTGTTGCCAGCTTAGTTTTGGATCAAGTACCAAACTTACATATGTAGTTACTTGGCACTGGAGGATAAGGAGTGTAATTGGTTCCTTAGCCGTGGAGGCATAAATCGATATTTTGGTTTTAGTGATAAGGAGTCTACATCCAGTGGCCCATTTGCTAATCTTGTCCAAGGCACATTCCATAATCTCACTGATACCAGTATTACCACATAATCCACATACGTGACAACCTTTACTCTATATCTGTCTTACAACATCTCTACAGATGTTGATTACCATAAGTCAAAGAATAGGAGATATGACCCCGCCCTGAGGAATTCCTCTCACGACAGATTTGGTGGAACTGTTGTTACCAAGGGTCGATCGAATGATTCTAGTTCTTAGCATAGTCACTACCCATTTGCTCTCCTCCATACCCAGTTGGATCAGAACTTCCTGAATCGATTCAGTGCTGACGTTATTGAAGGCGCCTTCAACGACTTAGAAGGTAGCTAGAGTATGCTAGCTAGCTGATGGGTCTGAAATTATTTGCGGATTCATGTCCACGCTTCCCTGCTTTCTGAATAAACAAAACACGAATACGTGTTGTTATGAGAATACAGGTTCTATAGATCGTTACTAGCCATGAGACAACCTTCTCCAATCTGCAACCTGAAGTACGCCGTCAAGGCCAGCCGATTTATAGAGAACTAGCAGTGGAGGTTGGTTGGTCGATAGGAAATGCACTTAGACCAGAGAAAGTTCATTGTGCTGCCGATGTGTCGGTGCTGCCCATATCTAATGGTGCGCATTAGTGTCGCACCCTAGCATGATTCCTTCTCTATTTCCTTTTGCTTTTCTACCACTACTTCAACCTCCTTTGATGTGGCGGATTCGGGGTCTTCGTAGGGTAGGTATCCTGAAGCCAGCCAAATGTTGTTGTCCACTGATTTGAACAGTGCTACTGCCAGGTCATTTCTGCTATAATCAGGAAGAAAGGTTAGGTTCAGTGTAGATTTGGCAGGAATACAAGCGCGGATGTTACCTGTGTCTCTTATATGGTAGAGTGTGTAGCCAGGGGCCCTCAGTCCCATGATGGTGTTGTGTCTTACGCAGGATAAGGGCGATGTCGAAGCCTCTTTCATTGAGGCCGAATTTAAGCGAGGCGGATGGTTAAGTGGAATGGTGGAGGTTAATCTGTTCCAAGTTCAGCTTCATTGTTCTGTGGTGCAGACCTCTCCACAACGGTAGTGTCTAGGTCATCGGGGGATGATGGGTCATTTTCTGGGGCCGAGATACGGAGTGAGGCAGGTATCGCTGGTTGGTGCGGTCTGAGGCAAAAAGCTTCACCTCTTCTTCCTTTAGACCACACTTGATCTTGAAGTTTTTGACTTGTAGTAGAGGGACAGAGTCGGTGGTTAGTGAAATGACCAGCGAGCGGCCGGTTTTCTTTGCTTCTTCCTGTTTCTTAGAGCTCTCTCTCGTCTCTTCGATAAACATCCAGTCTTTGACTGGAAGGTCCGGATTTTGATAGCAAAGTAGACTTTGCAGTTTGGCTGATTCATGACTTTCGAGTGGAACCCAAATTCTAGGCCGGTCCACTGCCTTAAGCTTGGCACCTGGTCAGATTTCACCGAAGCTGTCAATGGCGACGGTAACGAAATTGACCGAAATTTGGTCGTCATGGGCTAGAAGTTTGACGTAGCCTTGGTGCCAGCCAGCATCTTTGAAGGTAGATGGAGAGTTAGGATGTGTGGTGATTCGCTAGTAAAGGCAATTCATCACTCTGCCTTCAATGAGCCTCCATATGTCGTAAGAGATCCTCCCTTCGTCGTCAGACAAAACTACAATAGGGACGACGAGGCTATCCTTAACCAACTCGGAGAGGGTTTTAATCTTTTTCGAGGTGTTGGACTCTTCGTCTGACAATCTGCGCTTTTTGGACCCAGTTCCTATCGCAACGAGAGATTAGCTCCCAGCTTGGTTCGTAGAACCAGGTCGACTCGATGAGTCCTTAGCTTGGGGGCTACTCTTTCGATGAGATGGATTCGCTCCATTGGTCGTGAGGTGGCTGAAGCCACGAGTGGACGATTGGCGTGGGTTGCCATTAGGGTGGTGGCTTGCTCCACGAGTGGTGGGTTGGCGTGCGCCAAGGGTAACAATGCATTGTGTTTTGAAATGCCGTAGAGGCTGCAGTTTCAACAGTTCATTGAACTGGCTTACAAGGCCGGTTCCCCAGATATTGGATACCCGCTCCTGCTGACTCAATTCCTTTCCCAACTTTTTGCTTAGTCGTTGAAGGATTTGGAAAGCCGATGCAGTTTTATGACTTTTTCTCTTGACCAGAGAGCTTGGGTAGGGTTGGATAAGCTGAGCAGCACAGTGGTGTAGCGCTGATCACCTCAGAAGGGGTGGGGGCGACTGACCTGTACGTCGGTATCGCGCTTGCATTTGAGGTCCGGCATCAGAAGAAATTATATTTTTGCTTAGTTTTGGTGACATTTTAAAAGAATTTTGGTCTCACGAGTAGCTAGAGAAAGGGTGGTTCATCAGTACAGAGGCTCGCATTATGCAGATAAGGCAGGCTGATCCAGAGTTGGCCAGTTTCTCAGTATACACTGTTCGCAACTGAGCTATTTTTAATATACCTGGGCCCTCAGCCAAGTTGATTATGGGCACGGTACGGTTGACACCCAGCCCAAGGGTGAGACTAAGGAAGTGGGAGGTACTAACTTATGTAATTGTTGTCTTAATGTCATTCGGCGGCCTGAAAACCGGCATATAAGCAATCACATTTGTACATCCTGGAAAGTGTATTTGCATTAAAAGATCCAGGGACTCAGTAGAGAAGTCCATCCAAGGATTTTACTCAATCTAGCAGAGTCCTTTATGGTTTCCATGAACTGACAGTAGTCCATCCAAGCCGGAGAAATACGTTTAATGGATTTCTTGTATTCTTTAAGACAATCCTTATATGGTTGGCAAAACTTGTGTTTAAAGGAGATATTGAAGATATAGCTACTAATCTTCCTAAGATTGGGTAGATCTTCGTTCCACCAAGGTGGGAATTTATTCTTTACTAGGACATGAAACCTTAAAAGCTGCACCCATGGCCATTTCTTTCACCTTTCTTTTACTGTCACCATTTCTATTGTAGTTGAAGGTGGCTATACCTTCTGGATGTGTATTTCGGATCCTATCACTCTTTCTAGATAAAAAAAGTTGATGTACGGCTGTAAAGTTTTCACTACTTTGTGTGCATCAGTAGTAGACTATACTGTTGAGAGAAACCTCCAAAACTCGTGCGCACCTGACCGGAAGTGGTTGAAGTAAATCTTTTTGCTAATTTTTTCATGCTTTCAAATGGATTTAAAAGCAAAAGTGTTGGTATCGAGCACCCCAAGCATATAGTAAAACACAAGTGCCCGTCTAACTTAACATAAGTGTGGAATGTATTATCTTCTAATCACAGCATTAAGATCCAATTGTTACCCGGAATAGAAAGCTTAAGGTAAGACAAAATTTTAGTCAATGGCACTACTATATACCCGTTCCTTAAAATCCAAAAAAAAAAAAAGAAAAATATTCTACACTGCGGTAGATGTCAAACTATCTCGCTGTTAGTTTCATTAAAAAATGTAATTAATCAACTTTTTGTCTATTCCACTCACCATCATTTATCTTCTACATTTTGTTTTTTTTTTTTTCTCCATATACACCGGCTTTCTCATTCACGTCAGTCGACGCAACTTTTTATATTCATTTCGATAATAATGAAAGTTTCCACTTTTTTTTTTTTTTTTGAAAACCATCCTTTTTCCGTCTCTAGGAGTACACCCGCGCTTCTCCATACACTGGCCACTACACACCCAACCCAACCAACCCTATGTATAGGTGTATCTAAAATAGTTTCATGTTAAAAATTTATTAATTAATTTCTCGTTTATTATCTACAACAACGAGAGTGAGCCAAAAAAAAAAAAAAAGTGAATACTCATAACTTTTTTGGTCGTAATTGAAAAAAAGCTTTTCACAGCCTCTTCAAACTAGCATCTACATCTCGGTTGGGAGCTGAACACCCCTACCTCTGCCATCACTATTAATAGCGCATTATGTCCTTGATATTATCCTCTTGGTACACTAAGCCATTCAACTTATTCTTTTCCTCTCTATTCAACTTCTTCACAGTCTACCCCCATTCGAGAGACCGACGACGCTCTCCTTGTGTCGGTCGGTGTGGAGAAGGACTGCTGCTTGCTTCTTGGTGGTGTCGGTAGGTGCATATTGGTGAAAATATTTTAATTAAAACTTTTGTGGGAAAGAGAAAGTACTTGAGTTAATTTTTTTTTTTTTTTTTGTTTTATTTTCTTTTCTTTTCTTATCTTTCACTTCTCATTAATTTTTTTTTTCTTGCATGCTTGCTTAGTGCTACGGTTTTGTTTTCTTAGTTTGAGGAGGCTAATAGTACTCCTTCACCTGGTACTTGCAATAGGAGGATGTTAATGCAGTGTGTCCTATATCCATGGTATGGAGAGGGTAATAAAGGATTTCCTTCGAAGATTAGTCCTTCAACAAATTATAAAGCAATCAATGAGCGATTGATTGAAAGCGTAACAAGCTTAAACGATATTTTGAAAAGGTTTAGAGTTACATACATACACCAAACAACAGATTTGTCTGTTTCACTTTAAAACAAGAGCTCCATGCAAGCCAGGAAAAGTCTAGGAACAGAAAAAAAATGAGTCTGAAGGACTCTTTCCTGATGCTCGAGTATACTGAGAAAAGCAAACTTTACTGTTCGTGGAATTGTACCTTGAACACTGGTCGGTAGTCCGAAGCATGAGCCACTAACCACAAAGCCACAATGCCCACAATACATACTTTCATACATGTTCAACAAACAGATCCTTAAACGGACACATACACATATGTACCTATTACGTCGCGAAATTTATTAGCTACATATACGAAGATGCGAATCCAGTCCAGCTTGACCGCATGGATATAATGCAAAACAAAGCTTCAGTCCAAAGGATAATTAAATCTTAGCCCAACATCCCGGACGTTGGACATCTTGTCGTGGTGGGTTGGCTTAATTAGAGGAACAGGATGCACTACCAGGTAGTTAACACTACTTGTTAACAGAGCTGAATGTGGATCCAAAACTAAGATCCAACAACCCTTAACTCCAAGGTGTTAAGTCGACACGCCGAAGGTGCTGTTTTGGATCTAAATGGAAAAAAGATCGAAAATACATCGGGATTCCCAGGAACACGGAATTGGTAAAATACCAGGAAGTGTTACGGGATCAACTAATTGGGAGGGTACCCAAAATACCGAAAACCTATTAGGATGTAGAGTCGCAGTTGAAGCATTTACAATCAGCTGTTGAGAATGCATACCAAGAGACGTGTACACCTACTTTCATAGATGAAAAGGACCCCACGCCTTGGTGGTGTGGGGAACCTGAAATTCTAAAGAAGGAGGTGAGAAAAGCCTTTAATCATGCCCTGAGAAGGGATGATCCTGAATCATGGGATGAGTATAAGGCATAGAAGCTGCGACGACGTAAAAGGGAGTCGTGGAGAGAATTTTGCTCGAATATGAGAAGCACAACTGACGTCAATAGACTACAGAAATGTGTCTCGATGGATCCAGTTTCCAAAGTCGGACTTATTTGTGATAGAACGGGGGAGATTTTTGAGGCACTGGATCGTACAAATGAGGTCCTCATGGAAATACACTTTCCGGGAAGTCTTAAGTCAGATCAACCCCGGGCTCTGAGGAAACAAGGAGCAAACAGGATGGATAGGGCAGAAGTGGAACGGATAGTAATGATAGAAGTTGTCAGTGGAGCAATAGAAACATTTTCCACTTACAAGACCGCAGGACCGGATGGTATATTCTCAGCTTTAATGCAATGGGGTGCAGATCTCATAGTACCAAGGCTTAGGAGTACCATACCATAATATGGAGAGAAACAATGGGGTGTTTCTTCCAAAACCGGGAAAAAAGGACTACACCGAAACGAAGTCCTTCAGACCGGTCAGCCTAACATCATTTCTGTTGAAACAATGGAAAGAATTATGGTGAACCATGTGGAGAGCACGGCGCTGAAAGTATGTCTTTTGAGTAGTAGACAACATGCATACAGAGCTGGCAAGTCTACGGAAGCAGCACCAGGTGATAAGGCGTTTCAGAGGCATCGCAATGACCATAATAATGAACACTGAAGGTGCCTTCGATAAGATATGCTTCGAAAGTCAGAGAGTAGCCTTAGAAGAACGCAGGGCTAACCCATTGGTGGTGAGATGGGTGGACAATATGCTGAAAAATAGGGCGATAAATATTCAGACGGAAACTTGAAGACAAGAGGAAGGATCACCTATGCTGTGGAATATAACTGTGGACTCTGTCCTGAGAAGGATTGAAGAGACTGGCATCCACACTATGCGATATGCCGATAACATACATGTATGTATATAATGGCAAGAGGCAAATTCATAAACATCACAACAGATACCATGAGAAATGCTCTTCGAGTGGTGGAGCGGTGGTGTCAGGAACAAGGCCTCTCCATTAAAGTGGAAAAGACAGATCTAATCATCTTCACAAGAAGGAGAAGATATTTGGAATTTCAGCCATTGACACTTTTCGGTTCGGAGCTACATGTGACCAAGAAGGTGAAGTATCTGGATGTATACCTAGATGCTATCTATGGTCATAGGAAAATCCTGGATCTCGTGAACAACGAGATTAGGGAGTTGAATATGACCATGGATGGAATAAAGAGAGTGCGTGTTACCGTATGGTATCACAAAACTATTATCGGAGATAAAACACTTCCGGAAAAAAACATTGGTGATATAATCATCTTTAAGGATGGGTCCATGATGGATGGCAGAGCGGGGGCAGGTATCTTCTCAGAAGAACTGGAACTAGCCTGTCATAGAGATATTTGTTCTGTTGCATGCGTTGGATCACCTGAAAGAGGGTCAGGTCGAGGGTAGAAAAGTTACCAAAGCACTGGACAATCAGTCAGTGATTAGATACATTGACCAAACAGATATTAATATTTACATCACTGGCATTGGATTGTGCTCATAAGCTCAATGAGTGTTCATCTGGAAATGAGATAACGGTGTTCTGGGTGAAAGGCCAATTAGGGACTGAGGGCAACGAAAAGGCCGACTCTCTAGCAAAGCAAGGATCAACCTTGGAGTTCTCTGGACACCTAATTAGCAACTGGGCAGCGGCGGAACACCAGAGAAGTTGATCAACCGTGGAAGGTTGCAGGCAGGCGAAAATGGCTATTAAAATGCCCATTGGCACCACTTATAGAGAAGTTCTGAGCTTAGGCCGAAGAACACTGAAATGGGTGGTAACGTTATCTACAGGTCATGGAAATTTCGGGTATTACCTAAAGAAGATGAATCTTCTAGAGGATGACACCTGTGAACTATGCCTGGAGAAAGTCGGGACGGCAGCGCATATATTGTGTCAATGACCGGCACTAGCTAGCAGCAGAAGGGAGGTCCTGGGGAGCCACTATGTAGAAACTCAGACGATGAACCAGATTTCTGTTAAACAGATGCTAGCGTTGACACGAGGAATCAAAGCCAGAGAGGAACTGTGGAGAAATTCAGACAGACTCTCGGGCAATGATGGATCGTGAAAGATCTCGCTAAACATATGTATAGCTCCCGATAGATATCAAAAGGAAGCGGGTGGAGCACAGAACCAGGACAGTGGTTCCAAGGAACATTCTCGAGTATTGCAGTCCGCCAGATTAATACTCCGTATGTAACGATAACGCTGATGACTGCCGTATATACCCAAGTAGACAATCTGGGGCTGAAGATCTCAATTTGGGCCCATGGACTTGCTACATGAATAAAGGGAAATTGAGGCCTTTCTGGCAAGGATTTGAATATTCAGTTTCCAGCTGTGTGTGTATTTTTTTAACAGAGAACAACCCTCAAATATCTGTGATGATTCCCAAATTGCACTTCAATGCCTTTCCTTTTTGGGTACGTAGTACATTGGATCTTGTTGTTCTCGTCTTCCCAATTTGGTTTTAAACGAATTGACCCCGAGACCAATAATATCCGTCTACTTTGCTAGTTTCTTAAGTCTCCATCAGGTCTCTTACTATTAGAAGGAACTTTCCTGGTATCGCTATTGTAATGTTGTTCGCATAGGTTATTACATTTAACCCCTCTTTGCTGGAGGTAAGGAACCATGAGTCACAGCAGTTTGTTAGACAATACCTCAGATTAGCATGGTTAAGTTTATTTTTAAGGATTTGTTCGATCTAAATTCGATCGATCGATCGATGTTCGATCGGAGCAAAGATACATAGCTGTCAACCTTTAAATGCCATCGAGACCAGGAGATTTGTACGAAAGAAATCTGTGCATTGCATTGTAGCCTTAGGAAGGGTGACAATATCCTTTAGTTGACAATGTTCTGCCGCTCCTTAGTTGTTAGGGAAGTGTGTATCCAAAACAAGATCTAAGGTTTCAACATGGTCCTGTTTCAATCTGATTTTTTATTCTAACTACGTATTTGGAGATTTGGACAAAATCCTCCTAACCGAGAGGAATCACTTGTTTTTTTATATTTTCACAGACAAGATGCCATAAAATCTTTTGTGATTGGTCCTTAAAATAGAGAAGATCTTGAATGACATCCTAACTAGTCATTGCAATCAATCGGACGTGTGACGACTATGTTTTGAGGACACTAAACTTCTTGAACATAATCCCAAAAAACTCTCGCAAGCTTAAAGTTTTATGAAAGGTGGTACCGCGATTGTGGATTCTACAAATACCAACTGACTACATATTGTTCATATACTATAGTATGTTTCGAAAGTTTTAATACTCTATACATCGCTCTAGATAATTAGTTCTTACGAATATGGAAACTATCACTCCACCCTGCAGTACACCTAATACGACGTAACAATGAGCTCAAGTTTATCTTATAAAAGTTTACAGGTTGATTAAATAAATACTACCCGTGGCTTTTAAAATGCAATAGCATATGCTTTGTATCTATAACTCACTGTGTACGCACCATAAAGAAAATCTGTACTTAAAAAAAAAAAAGTAAGAATAAACCAGAACCATATAAGCCTGCTTTGAATGCTTAGTTTGTTGTCTATTTGTATACACTTTCCATCTTCGTCTCTACCATGTCGTATATTTTATATGCTTATAAATTAATGTACGCTAACGTTTCCGGTGTAATGTGTATCCACATTAGCGTAATTGGACTTCATTTAAAATGAAAATGCTGCCTAATTAGCGAAAGTGGCGATGTATCCTGCAGGTACATAGATATAAAGCCCTAATGTACTCGTCGCTATGACTGAGAGACTTGTACTGGTAGATTAGAGCAGACGGTGAAGCAATGAGATATATGTAAGTATGTACCTCATAGCTTGGGTGTCATTATAAACTCATATTTGCAAATGGAATGCATTCGACATGTACCCACACCAAAATGGCAAGAAATTAAAAAATTCTTTCCGTTTTCACTCTTCTTTCTTACTGTTTATGCCAGTGCTGTGTCTCTGTGGGTTTCCATACGAGATGTCCTATTTACAAGGATTTACTTTTAATTTCCACTTTTGCTAATTTGGTGCAATTTTATGTAATACTCTCCTTGTTGAGCTAATGCTAGTGGAAATGTGAAAAAAAAACCTCCTTAAGGGTCCCGATTAAGGTTATATTAATTAATTAATCTTAATGAAGTACCTAGAGAGGTTTTTTTTGTTCAACTCAGTGATGGATTTAAGTAGTGAAAATGTATGTGTGGTAGGTATTATAAGTTGCTTTAGTTACAGTAGTTTTAATGAATTTCTAAAGTTGTCCAACACACTATAGATAGTAGGTACAGATACATAAGTTGCATCACGAATCTGCACTAAATGTTGACGGTATTAAGGAAGTTTGGATGTATGGATGAAATCCGGATGAATATCTTTTCCATTTTAGTTTCTTTGAAAATGCTTGATACATATATGAGATTGATATGTTAGGTCCTGCCCCATTATCAGGGGCAAAAAGAAGCCCAACCCCGTATGCTGCTGGTCAGCCGAGCCTTCGACCTTGAGGATAAAATGCCCAGAAGCAAAGTACTATATGCTTTCAAGAAAAAGACAATTTACGCCAAGAGGGCCACGTGGAGCAAGTTCTACAGTGAAATAGAGTTCACTAAAGATGCATCTAGACTCCGAAAAATTCTTTCAAAGGTACCCACAGACCCAGGCTTCATCAAAAACCCAGACGGATCCTGGACAGAATCATGCTTTGAGACCCTAGAATTCCTCTATAGGACACATTTTCCAGGATGCGTAATCCTAACATCTAAGTCCTAGGGATATGTCCATGAATCAAGGGAATGACAGTATCTGCGAGGCTAAGGAAACTCCTAACGACGGCTATAGGGTCACTCAAAGATTCCGACGGAAATTGGACTGAATCTTGTTCAGACTCACTAGAGTTGGGTTGGGTTGCGTTGGTTAGACCAAAAAGGAGGTCCATTGTGATACCACTATGGAAAAACTGGATTACCAGCACCGGAGACCTTCATTGAGACTTCCCGGATGGGACAGAAGGCAGGGCAACCATTTTCGGTATAGACCCATGCCGAACATGTGTGTTTCGCCGGTTAATCATTAAACCACCTAATCTTGCCTAAGTCTAGTCTGGCTAGATCATTTAGATCTTCGAAGAAGTACTCGTCTAAGGTTTTGCTTCTCAAAACCGATAAAGCAAGACAAGTGCACAGACGATGTATTAAGGTTTCCTCCTCTTCCTCGTCTCTACAGTTCCTACAGAAATCGTTTTAAGGGGCACCAAGTCTTTTAGCATGTCTGCCTACCAGTCAGTGTCCTGTGAGGACGCCAACTGTCTCTCTAAGATTGATCCTATTACTGGAAATAAGTCTACTGGTTTTTCTACAATCCAGCTCTGGCCAGATTTGCCTAGGAGTGAGACATGTGCTGATATTGTTCCACTTACTGTTTGACATACTTATGGCTGCGGTATCTAATTGGAATTTTATCGATTTTATAGGTGGTGATGGTACCTCCCTATTATCAGGAGGTCCCGGTCTGCACTTCTTAGCTAGCTGGTCCGCTCTACAATTGCCTGGAATATTCCTATGGCCTGAAACCCAGCACAGGGATACGTCGCACCTGACAGCGATCTCGTAAAGAGATCCGCGGCATTGCCTTACCAACTTGGATCGAATTATTGGCGATTCCAAGGCTTTTATCGCAGCTTGACTATCTATATAGAAAACAATAGCGGTGCACTCTATCGAGTTAATCGAAAGCCAAGTCGCGGCTTTATGGACTGCTGATACTTCTGCTTGAAAAACACTACAGTGATCCGGCAGTCGACTGGCGATGTGAATGTCCAAAACATTGGAGTTGGATCCGTCTGTGTAAATCTCTGTCGCAGATTCGTTTAGAATTTCCTCCGATTCCCAAGCACTTCTGCTAGGAATCCTGGTTCTATATTTGACGTTAAAGTCCAGATAGGGTACTATGTAGTCCGAATTTTATTTATTTAATCACTAGGGATAGTATTATGGCCGTTTAGGATGCTTGCGTGGCCCATATTTCCACGAGCCAGTTGCAAGGATTCTCTAGGCCGTAGTGCTGCTTTAGCCGTCCAAAGATATCAACAGGAAGAAGATGAAGTAAATTTTCAAATGCAGCTGTAGTAATAGTTCTAAGGGCGAGCACGAACATTCTGGTGCTCAAGGAACTATTTTCTAATAGTCTCATACGAAGACATATCCCACGAACTTGGAGAGAGGTTAAGGTGGTATTTATACCCAAAGCTTGCAAAGCAAGTCATTCCATCGCAAAGGACTTCAGGCCAATCAGCCTTACCTCCTTTATATTGAAAACTTTTGAGAGACTAGCTGACATTCACATTCGCAATAAGCTACGCCCCGAGGATAAATCCAAAGCCCAACATGCCTACACTTAAGGAAAAAGTATTGAAACGGCTCTGAACTGTGTGGTTAGCTCAATCGAGAAATCGTTAAAGGATAAGGAATACACTTTAGCTGCATTCTTGGACATAAAAGGAGTATTTAGAGCACTCACAAACCTAAATATCCACAATACCCTGATAGATTGGATTGTGGAAATCCTTGATACCCTAATCCTACTAAATGCAGTACTCAGACAACTCAAGTATAGTGGGATCAAGAGCATCGCTTATGCGATTGGAAGATGCGCTGAGGTCTCTAGACACCTGGACCAAGAAATGTGGACTAGCGGTCAATCCACAGAAAACCGAGCTGCATAGGGGCACTCCCCTTAGAATCTCGGACAGTGCCAGATACCTAGGCCTCATACTTGACAGGAATCTGTCCGTCCGCTATAAAGACCACCAATTTAGCGGCTCATACGAAAATACAGACATACAGAGATTGGCTTGTATTGGCCATGAGAACCACACCTACTGCAGGAGTGGAAGCTATCCTCAATCTGTTTCCAATATCTTCGTTCAAGCCTCGGCAAGCTATAAGCGCCCTGAGAATAAGTCAGTCAAACAGCTGAAGGCAAAATAAAATGGGTCATTCTACGATCCTGAATAATTATCTAGTAAATGCTTCCACGACGGATTATCTGACTCCTAGTCTAGATTTCAAGAAACCCTTCACAAGTTTTTTCCTGAGCAGAGAAGAATGGAAAAACGGTCAGCCTATCAATACACGTTCCATCTCTGTTTTCATAGATGGATCAAAGATGGATGTAGGCGTAGGCTCAGGTATCTTTTCTAAACCACTGGGCATATCCAAATCAGTCCGTCTCCCAAACCATAGCAGTGTTTTCCAAGCGGAGTTTCTAGCAGTGACAATAGCCGCCCGTGAGACTGCGTTGAAGGCAATACCATCGGAAGGTATCACCTTTTTCAACGATAGCCAGGCAGCAATAAAAGTGATTTCTGCTATCGAAATGAAATCCAAGTTTGTGAAGTGCTGTCGTGAAGAGCTTAATGTTCTTGGAACACAGCACAATGTTGCACTCTGCTGAATTCTTGAACATGAAAATATACCAGGTAATAAGAAGGCCGGCGAGCTGGCCAGACATCTCTCCCCTATGGGTATCACAATGGGTCTGTATTGACCCGATTGTGGCGTTGTGGATTGCTCGCCTATCCACGTACCTAACCTAACCTAAGGTCCACCAGTTTCCCATTTCCTACTAGTAACACCCCTTATACAATTTGTTTTCTCCTAAGTGATAGTAAAGATGCAGGTCCTTGGAAACTTTTGCAAGCTCCCTCAGCATCTCTCAAGCCTAACCCAACAAACACAACAATGGGCAAGGGACATCCCTCCTCTATGGATATTAAAATGGATCTGTATTGACCTGAGTGTGGCGTTGTGGATTCCTTCACTCGCCTACCCATGTACCCAAACTAACCTAAGATCCACCAATTTCCCAGTGTCCACTAGTAACATCCCTTATACTTTTGTTTTTTTTTTTCTTAATGATAGTAACGATGAAGGTCCTTGGAGACATTTGGAAGCTCCTTCAGCATCTCTCAAACCTAACCCAACAAACATAACTAAAACAATTCAAGATCTCAATAAAATGCATCCATTTGAACAAGTATCCTTTTTTCAAATTTTGCTCAGTTGGGAGCAATCAACTTTTCTGATGATTGGTTACAGGACTTAACTAAAATAAACACCGATTAGTACGTACATATATGTATGTACATATGGATAACAAATTGGAGTGTATAAAACAAAATAAAATATTACAACGGCCGCCCTGTTGGAATTTTAAATCACACCCCTAATGGGTAACGGAGAGAGGGGGGTCGTGTGTCGGTTGGCCATTTCATTTTTGCGTGGATAGCATTTTACCTTTGTGAATAATTTATATCTTAAAAGGATTTTTTTCTTTTTTTTTTTTTTTTTGTGAGTAAACTCTCAGTAAATGCATATTGAGTGGCGGTATTATTATGGTGGGGGTAATGTCTTTTTATCCACATCTTCCTTTTTACCATCAGTTTTGTTTTTTTTTTATGTCCTTCTCTCTTCATGAGTTGTTTAGATAAATAACAAAAATCCCTAAAGTAAGGCAGGAGTCATTAGCGCAAAATTGATAAATCAAAAAATAAATATAAAAATCGTATACACACGCATATATGCATATTGCATGTGTTTAGTGATGTCATGAAAGGGGATGTTGCTTCCCTAAGGTATTCAGGCATATGGTAGAAGAAATCACTTCATTTTGATTTTTTTTTTAAACGTTTGTGGTTTTGGAAGAGGTATGAGAGGTAGTGAATAGTTATTGCAATAAATTACGAGTACACATCCTTAATAGAGGGAACTCATTTGTAGGAATAGCTAGTTCTAGATTATTTGTAAATATGTGCTGGAAAATAACACATATGATCGTGTACCAGAATAGATTTATGTATAATCTATGAATAAGTGGCTCTGATATGTTTTAAGTTATTGTGTTTTATAGGAACGTGATAAAAACTGAAATTATTAGGAGGCCTCAAACCGGGCGCCAATTCATTTTAATCAATGTTCACCTTCTACGCAAATGAAGAATGACCTTGGAAAGGCCATACGCAGGGCTCTGTGCAGACTGACGACCCCTTTCCTAGCTACTCGTGGGACTAAAAATATAATCAAGAACGAAAACAAGAACAAACTACTTCTGACGCCAGACCCTCCTGGACTCTCTCCAATGGACGGAAAGCCTACCGGAAAGATTCTCGGAAGGCAATGGGCTCAGGATACCACCGCGGAAGAATCTTTGGATTCGGATGACATCGGAACTCAACTTTGTGGTCTGCGGATTGGCAATGCTATCGACGATGAATCTCTCGCTTTACCACAGGTCACACCATGAATGTGGATTTCGACACCGAGGCGCAACTGTTGGAAGAAAATAGAAATACAGTAGCCAGAAGAAAAGATAAGAGCGAGAGAATGGCGAGAAGATTGGCTACCGAAGATCTTTGCAATATCTGCGTAAGATGAAAGCAAGGACCCTCTAAATTTGATGAATAGGGAGAAGATGCTCATGAACAGGTATTGGAAATCCACAGTCAAATTCGAGCGAAAATGAATCTCGGCAAACGAGGTCAGCAACTGCCTGTTAACAAGGCCAAATGCTCACCACCACGCCACCAAATGAACGTTATGTTCATCACAGCCACCGTCCACCATAACAACTGCCAAATCAATTGTCGAATGGACAGATAAAGGGAAAGGGCAATCGCCTTCAAGCAGAGCCACTTGCTTCGATTCACGTCAGTCAAAATCGACCATCAGAACTTCATCCCTTTCAGCCATGGCAATACCAGCAGGATCTAATTCAGCTTCATCCCTTAAACAACATGCTTCCATTAGTGAACAGACCGTTAAAAGGAAATCCAAAGGGGACCAAAGAAACTGACGCCTTCAGTTAGCTTCAACTCCCCGATGGATCTGGATGCAGCCATTATCGACCGTTCCGAACCGACCGATAGATGGCTGGAGGTGGAAATCAAAATTCTGCAGACTATCATGGAGGAAGAGGTTGGGGATGACGAGGCCGTCGTCTTCAACGGGGCAAAATGCCAAAACGATGTCAAGGTGGTAGGCTGCAGCAACATAAAATCGAAGACTGGGAAATCTGGTCATTGAATGTGACGCTAATATGGGGAAGTAAGGATAGCAATAAAAGATTTGAGTCTATTTTCGAGTTTATTCTTTCTTCTAGCCTTACTATATGCAACAAAGGCAACACACCAACGCTTCATAACCGGGTTAGGGAAGAAGTTATCGATTTGACTCTAGTCACAGATACTAACACCAATATTGTTGAGGAATGGAGAGTCTCCACTGTCTGCTCCTTTTTGGATCACAACCGAATTCTCTTCACCCTTTACTTGATTAAAGATAGACCCCAACCCTCCAGAAATCCCCAAAAAGTCGAATGGAAAAAATAGTCAAACCTAGTCGAAACGTAGGTAGCACCGCCTTCAGCCACAGCTCCTTCAAGCACGACTAACATTGAGAATTCGATAGACTTCTTGGTACTAGTATGCATATAGTCTGAAAGAATCGTTTAATAGTTCGTGCCCTATCAGTCGACCACGAAGGAAAACCAATGCTGTCTCGTGGACCACAGAATTTCAACACCTAACTAGGAAACTTTTCAATATGTCCAAAATGAGTAAAAACGCTGAAGACTGGCGAGTTCATGGCGAAAATTCTGCGAATCCATAGAGGATGAAAACGAGGCTGCATGTCTTCGCAAGATACTATCCAAAGAACCTTGCGTCCCCGGATACATTCAGAGGATTGACGGCACGTGGGTAAAATCTGGAACTGCTAAATGATACTCATTTCCCCGCCTTTATAGAAATTGAAACAACCACCCCTTGCAGGACTGCAATTCCTTTAGAACATGCAGAAGCGGAAGTGATATCCAACATTATAAATGAAGACAAAGTGGCATGGGCTATAAATTCATTCAAACCCTTCAAATCTGCAGGACATGACGAAATTATACCAGTCTCTAGACACGGTGGTACCCTACCTCGTCTAACACTTTTCAGGCGGGATACATACCTAGTAAATGGAGAGAGGTAAGGGTGATTTTCATTCCTAAAGCATTAAAATCTAACCACTCTACCGCTAAAGACTTTAGGCCAATTAGTCTCTCGTCCATTTTATAAAAAAAAAAAAAAACCCTACAGCGATTCATTGACCTTCATATCAGAGGAATGATCAAATTCCAAAACCTATGTGAAGCGCAACACGCCTACCATAAAGGTAAATCGGTGGAAACCGCTCTTCTTAGCGTGGTTAGGGAAACTAACTCTGAATTTTAAAGAATTCACTATGGCAGCGTTCCTTGACATTGAAGGCGCTTTACCCAGTAGTGAAAGCTTTAGAAGATTCGACAGTAAACGGGCCCATCATAAATTGGGTTGAAAACATGCTTAACTACAGGATCATTCAACTCAACTATCGGGCCTAGTTCTGTAAAGAAAATGACAACAAGCGGCACGCCACAAGGAGGAATCCTCTCTCCACTGTTTTGGCTCCTTACTGTCAACAAAATCCTAAGAATCTTCAGAGAATTGAATCAAATTTGTAACTTATGTGGACGACTTAGTAATACTTATTAATCTGGTCTTATGGAATCTGCTCTCAAAGAGCTCTCGGTGTGGGCTGTTCTGTTCACGAGCTCTAGTAGAAAGATACCCGACTTCACACTACCAAAGCTAGATGGCACCACAATATCTCGGCGTCATTCTAGACGCACGTTATCCTGGAAAAGAAATGTTGAAGAAAGGACAAAGAAAGGAATGAATGCTCTTAATGCATGTAAGAGCGTGGGAATTGCAACTGCACATCATTGACTGGATGTACAAAGCAATTATCAGTCCCATCATCTCGTATGGGTACTTAGTCTGGTGGACAACAACGGGTATAAAGAGGAATGTCTATGAAAGAATTCTACAAAGTGCAAAGGTTCGCAGCTCTCTGCACCACGAGAGTTATGAGAAGCGCGCCGCAAGCAGGGTTGGATATGATTCTTCATCCCCTGGACTTGTTCATCAAAGATTCTGAAAGGAGCTCTCTGATTGAGAGAATCCAACCTGTGGAAAGAGACCACCAGTAATATTGAACTCAAAAAAAACAATGAATAGGAAATATAGCTCCGAATGCTTCAAAGCCACATCGGATTACATAGGCCCTTACAACGACTTTCACTTTGATATCCCAATCCTATTCCCAATCCAAGCAGAGTTGGTATCCAACGGCATAGACAGCGATCTAGGGATCACAGTTCACACGGATGAGTCAAAACTGGAGATAGACACGAGAGCAGGATTTTACTCGGAAGCACTGCCATTACAGAAATCTTTTAGATTATCAGAAGTGTGTAGTGTATTCCAAGCTGAAATCTTGGCAATAGAAAAAGTTGCCAGATGCATAAAAGACAGTCACCTTCCCCCATCGGATGTAACAATCTTCGTTGACAGTCAAGCAGCTCTAAGATCGATTAAATCTAATACAATCAAATCAAAGGCAATTAGGAAATGCCGTAATGCACTGATCATGATGGGGCACCATTCGGTCAAAATCTGCTGGGTTCCCGGACATAGTAATATTGAAGGTAACGAAAAGACGGATGCTCTGCCAAGAATGGAGTCCGAAATGATTATCAATGAAGCGGACACATCATCGATTGGAAAATTGTAAAACATAATTGACGGCATAATAAAGAATGAGGCCGACTCGTCCTGGTTATCTAGGCAGGACTATGCACGTTATGGCCGAAATTATAAAAAGAAAACAAGGAGCCTTCTGGCACTAAATGGATGCTCTATCCGTATCCTGACTGGTATAATCACAGCATACTGCACCATCGTAAATGGAGGGTAGAGTCCGACGACTTATGCAGAAGCTGTGGAGATGAGGTGAAGGTGGAGTCAATTCAACTTTTGCCTTACTACTGCTACGCTTTGCAAGAACGATGCCATCGCACTCTAGGTTATCCGCAAGCGATGCAAACTTCCAGACATAGTATCTCCTCCACTTCATCACCAACTGGTACTCAAGCCAGCCACTAACGCGACAGGTTTCGGTTTATTCTTATTTCTAGATCTCATTCTATCAATATTTTAAAATGGAACACACAATGGACCTTTAGGTTTCCGAGTGGACGGGATTAGTTTTTCCTTCTTAACCTAACCTAACCTTGGAGATCCCATATTGCCGATATTGCCCACCTTTAAGAATTTCATGTTACTCCAAATGGAGAACCTGTTCAGAAAGTTAGCTAAAATCCTGAATGGATACTTCTGTAATCCGGATGAAGATATAGACCGGAGCCCCTAAAAGCCCCTATAAAGCCTCAACATGCCAGCATCAAGGGTTGTAAAATAGAATCTCTCTTAATGATAATTTAAATACATATTGATCCCTCGAATAAGACCAAACTAACTTTCTCAGATTCGCCTACTCGAGCATTCCATACGTTGCCGTTCATCTGGTAAATTTACAATCCCTATAAGGTTAAATGGCCGGTAGGTTCCTTCAAAGCATTCAAAGCCCCGGGCAGTGATGGTAAATGTAATTTTCACTCCCAAACCAGGCAATAGGTCTAGTGATCTGCCTAGATCTCTATAGACCTATAAGTCTAACATCATTTGTTCTCAAAACTATGGAAACACTCATTGACGTTCATGTGTAAGTATAAGCCAGATGACCATGTGAAACTACTGAAAATTCTAGACTCAATTCTGACCTGGGGCATCACCTTAACAAACTTAATCTGTGCTTAGATACGGAATGTAGTCAGTCTCATTAGGGAAGAGGTACATCTTTTAGACTAAATTTAACCTGATGATACCTACAATAGATCTTTTAGGTCTCAGTGTCAGTCACATGGGCAATGGTTTACCACTTAAAACAGGGCCGGTTCTGTGCTCGCCCAAACTATAGACTCATTAGGGATCCCTTTCAACAAGATGCCCGGTATGTTTTTTTGCTGAGAAACAACAAGAGCGCTCTGATTTCTTAAAGCATCCTGCTCTATACCTGGTTAAACCTTTCACGAATTCCTTGGCCACAAGTTAAGACAGATTCCACTGAGTTCCAGAGATAACCTAATTATATAGGGTGCTGCTGTCCATTATGAAAATGAAGAAAAAATTCCCCAAAGCAAAGTAGTATTTCTAGGTAGTAACTCCATTTTGTAATAATCCACTTCAGTTCTCAGTATATGTAGTTCCTTGTTATTTCATTGAGTAGGTACAAAATAAATTAACTGCACAAGATACACACATAGGCATACACTCGAATGCCATTTACCCGTCCATTAGGTTAATAAAATTTCATTGTGAATGTCAGGCAGGCGTGATGCCAGACTAACGCCAAAGTTCAACGCTAAAGAGAGACAGCAAAAAGAGAATGAGAGAGAGAGAGAGAGAGAGAGAGAAAAGAAAGAAAAAATAAGAGACACTGCCAGGAGGGTTGGAAATCGACGACCAGCATAATTTGCCGTATTTTATAGCCCATTAACAGGATTACGAATGTCAATCATCATAAGTGGCAATCTCGTTCCCCATCATGATTACGAGAGAGAGCGACAGAGAGAGAGATATAGACCATCTTTAGATGCGCTGCACATCGTGTGTCGAGTTGGTAGTAGGTACCTGCCGCTCCAAGCCTCCCCCCACGCTAGATATATTGCGAATACATTGAATACTCGTATTACGGGAATTAGAAATGCTGTAGTAATGCCACATAACAGACACCGTTATTCATATCCGATGGAACAGTGTGCCTGCCACACCATCAAGCCACCAACCACCCCCACGCGCATACGATGGAAAAATCCGTTTTATTGTGCTTCCACTATCCTACTATACTATAGCATGTCGTATCCTCACTCACTCCCCAGAGCACTTCTCTCGGCTCCTTCCTGGAATATGATAATGGCAAGGAACACTCAGTATACATTCCAAGATGAAACACTTAACCTGGGGTGGGATGTGATGTCATGTTTTGTGTTGTACTTTTTGATGGCATCATAGAATTTCAGAATTTGTCAGAGAGCGAGTTCTCGAGGATACCAGATGATGGGGGAGGATGATGCTATGCCATGGTGTACTGCTACTGCTACTGCTCTGCCAGTACCCATCATCAGTGGCATTATTGTCATCGTTCGTCTCAGTTCTGGTATACTCATAATAAGCCTAAGTGTTCAGCAGTTTCGTTGCTCTGTTGCAAATCACAAGAACATTGTACGTTTACTGTTGTATTCGTATTTGAGCGGTTCTGGTGAACGTTCCCCGCATCCCCTATTCAACGCATCCAACCGCACATCAGATGAATGCTAATGCGAACTCGTTGTCTGACATTCGTAACGAATGTGTAGAGATTAGATTCGTCCACAATTCACCCGTACCTCGTACTCGGTTGTTGTTCTGTGAGATGCGCCTCTCTGGTGCGGCGCGCTGTTGTTCTGCTTATGCTTCTGCCTCATCCTGTACACCCATAACAAGACAGAACTAAGTGATTAGTTTGGGAGAATTACATCTAAGGGTGGTAATCAAATATTAATAGCGACAATGGATTTTGGAAATGAAACAGAGACCGCCAGGCGAAAGAGGTCTGCTCGTGGCATGGGTATGGATGTGTGGATGAGTGGATAATTTTTTTTATTTTTATTTTTTTCTGCGTCCTCCCTGTATTTTATATTTTTTCTGAGTGCCCTTGCAGGACTTGTGTACTCAAGTATGTTATTGTTCGCGAATTGGTGTGTAAGTACATATGTACCTACTAGTTTCAATTGATTTCAGATGAGATGGGGGTTAATTAATGGACTATCCACTCCCATCACTGCTGTATACAAAGTGGACATTTAAATGAAGTTAGATACTCCCTTTCGGAGATCTCTCTACCTAGAAAGCGCCATGAATTCGTAGCTAGGTAAGGACCAGGGCAAGCTTTTCAACTACTTTCGAAGGTTTGAACCACCAGTCTAGCAATCTTTCTATCTATACTATACTTTCTGTCTACACTATAGTACATACTTAGGTATATCTTAAACTTGATCGTTTGCAATACCAATGAGTCTACAATTACAACTCCATCTCAGTGAAGTACAACTCATTCCTCAAGTGGTGCTATCTCCGAAGCTGCTTAGGTTGGCGTAGGCACCTATCGAGAACAACAACATTGATTCAGGATTTAAAATTCTGCAATGGAACTACAATGGAAATCACGAACTGACTGATTTCATGGAATCATCCTCATAGCCCCCATCCAAGAACCAAACTGACTTTAAAACTTAATCTCAGGTCCAACAGGGTTGGTAACTATTTTATTCCACCAACAGATGCCTAGAACAAAAGACTCTGGCAGATGACGGGCATTTCTTATTCATCACACCATAAAGTACAGTCCAATGCCATTTCAAACACCTTCCTTGAACAACAAGGCATTACCATTACATCGGGCCAAGAAATAGAAACCCTCAACATATACCTAAGTCACCAACAGCAGCTGTACAGCTTCCTACCGCCCAACGATTAACCATCTCCTAAACGAAAGCAACAGGCTTATCTTAGGTGATTTCAATGACTACCACGATCTGTGGTTCTCTGCAATGGATACCGACACTCGTGGTACAATTCTCGCCGAACAACTGGACAATTCGGAATTCTGCATTTTGAATGAGACCTACACCAACCAGAATCACCAGTAACTACAGAAGTAATGTCCCCCTATATCAATTTACAGAAGCCTCGCTTATAAAACTGACTTCACTTCACTTCACTCTGACCACCTTAAACTCTCCAAATCCATCCAAACTGCTGACAACTTCCAAGTTCTCGGAAACTTCAAAACTTTCATCAACTTAAACAAGGCGGACTATGTTAATTTCACCAACTAACGAACAACTGCTTCAGTAACATGCCACCACGTACGAACACCTTCACTGGTGCAAAACCATTCCTCAAAATAATCCCCAAAGCAGCACGTCTCATCCCCGCAGGAAGGATTCCAAAAATCAGACTAAACTTCCCAGCCACTGCTCAGCTAGTCAACGAACGTGACACCATCAGGCTAACTAGTCGATCCTAGAAACCAGCATCTCAACATAGGGATACGTCGAATAGTTGACAAATGTAACCTAGGCTCACGTGTCAAGAAACTGTGATCCACCGTCAAAAGTCTTGGGAACCCTTCCAAACAAAACGACGACATAGCAATTTCTTTCAAAGAACTATCGTGAACAACCCCAAGAAATGCGCCAAAATCTTCAATCTACAGTTCATTGAACACCCACATAACACCTACAGCCACAAAAGAGTCACATTCAGGACGCTGCACCACCTTTCACGAGTTGTTGTTCCTCGCAGCTGCACATTGGAATAATGTAAGCTAAAGCCTCCATAGGACTTGGTCCAGATTTGATTTCGATACTGATGCTTAAAAACTCGGAAAAAAGGACTGGACTACTTGACATCCGTACTAGTCCTGTCCTTTAAATCGCTGCAGATCCCAGATATGTGGACGATCGCCCGCGTAATTCCACTATAGAAGCCCAAAAAGCTCTCTAACCAAGGCAAATCCTGGCGGCCCATCTCACTTTTCTTCCCCGTCGCCAAGATACTTGAAGTTCTGCTCCTTCCCGACCTCGTCGAACACCTGACGCTAATATCTCATCAACATGGCTTTCGCAAAAGGGACAGTACCGCCTAATTGCATCGCGTATCACAAACGGGCTTAATCATCAAAACAACCATGCTACGGGAATATCACTGCCCCCTTGACTCATCCAAAGCGTTTGACAAAATAGGACACGTCACACTTCTATGATACAAGACATCCTGGAGTCTTCACTACCTAACACTCATAAACGGTGGATAGCCAACTATCTCAACCAATCATGGAGTACCACAAGAAAGTATTCTCTCACCTCTTCTTCTTTATCTCTACATTTCTAAACTACCCGTCGCGCCTAATGGCACCCAAAAAAACAGCACTTCTCGGCGTTACCTTCGACAGCACCATAATGACTTCCTTCACTCATGCAACAAACATCAACCTCCTAGCTGGTACCTCTTGGGGGCTGGAAAAGAGACCCTACTCGAGACCTACAAAGCCATTGGACGCTTTGTATTTAGCTATGCTCCCCCAATCTAGATGGAGCCAAGATGTCACAGAAACTGGTGACATCTTCAAGCCTCTCAAAATTCGACAATGAGGACAATCACAAGATGTCACTTGACACCAAGATCACCTATGTACATGCCATGACGAGCATACTGTCAGTAAGGGACCACAATATCATGCTCTCCAAACAGTTCCTCTTTCTTCTCCTTCCTAGTTTCTGTAACTTACTCTTCTGACCTGGATATCTAACAAACTTTATCCCGTAAGGCCATCGAATACTTTGCTCATGGCACCAAAGTATTATAAATATTTGCGGTCTTCGCCACGTTTAGGCTATTAGAGAAGGGCGGCAGTGTAGACGAGCCTTAAAGTGAGGGAGCCGGAGTGGAATGGGCCTCTGATGGAAGGAGTAATATAATCTTAGTATCATCCTTGACTTAAAGTTACAGTAAGACATTTCTAGCCCTATACATTAAAATTAATCTTTTTATTAAGGGAAGGACTATACTTTATCCGTTGCTAGACTGGTAGGGTATATGCACTGGATCTAAGTCATTACAAACCAGCTGAGTAATTGATATTCCCACAGGACAATGCCAAATAGCCCAACATGGGAAATGGTTAGGCCTAGTTTCCAATACCTCGTGCAGGATCTTTAGGGATGAAAAGAAAAAGAAAATATCATCTACCTCCTATGCATCTGTTTGGTCCCGTCAGCCAGCTTAAATGTTTATACGCCTTGAGCAGCCTTCGTTTCATTAAAGACTCCAACTGGTACAGATACTCTTTGGTAATAGAAATAGATTCGTGGGATCTCAACTGACCCCTTCTAATTTAAATGTGTGTCTGTGTCCTCGTATAGAAGTAGAAGAGGAACTAGACCCACTTGCAGCGCGCAACTGGAGTCAGTTAGCATGTTGGTTGAGGCCCAGGTTCACCCCGAACTGTAGCGCCACCTAAGTAAGTAAGTAAGTATCCTTGTATAGACAATCAACCATTAAATGGCGCGCAAGTAGCAGTCAGAGTTAAAGTCAACCTACAAACCATCTACTGAGCTGATCATTACGTGCTCCGGAGGAGGGATGAGCATTCCATCGCTGTCCATGAATATTTGAATAAAATAGTGCCATGTCTTCAAACTCGATACATAGATTCAAGGCAAAACAATAGGGTTTGATGGCATACCTTCCAAATTTTTCAATGAGCATCAGAATTATCCTAGAGCTTCACAATGAATACTTAGATCAATTGAAACTCACAGCAAGAATAAAAATTAGAACTTTGGGACCTTCCCCTTCGGTATCCTTTGATGCAACACATGCATACATACTTTTCATCAGTATCGACCATATACAAAACCATTCCGATACCTTTACTAATTTCCATTGCAATCACTAATTACTTAATTTGTTAATTGCATTTTTCGGTTTGGATAGTCCTGCTTTGAGTCGTTCATCCATTCTCTTATCTTAGAACACATCTCATCGATACGCTTCGATTGCTTTTCGAAAATGTTTACTGACATCCTGTCGAACGAGAAAACCCACCTACCTAGTAGAAGATTGTGTCCAGTGCAGAAGTCCATGAAATTTGAAATGATTTGAAATTATATTTAACCAACAAATTTACATTTGCATTTTGCTTGGCGTTGCCAAGTCCATACTTGAGAGATCCTTCCTACTACTTCTCTCTACTCATCTACGAGTGCATGCACATACGCCCGCCCGCCTGCTGGGACATCTTCTTCAATTCACCACCTCTTTCAATAATCTTCTATCAATCGTAAGAAGCAATCCGAAGCAATTGCATACTTCTAGATCTCCATTCCCATTTGGTAGATTTGATTTGGATTTTCAATTCATCTAAGGAGAGGACAGGCTCTCCTTGCTTGCAGATTTCTTGGCTCGCATTGTTGGTTTAATTTTGAAGTGGAAAGTAAGCAATAACGCAATTACGAACGACCATCTTCGCAACTGACATATGCAAAGTATCAATCTGCTGTTGTGTTGCTGCTCAAACCCCTCCTTCCATTTGCAGTGCGATGCACTAGGGTCCGTACAAGACATTCCAAGAAAGGAATCTCCTTCATCTCCCGAATACACGTCCAGAACATTAACACTTACGGAAAAGAGCAAAAGTAGCTACAGCTAGCTGATGGAGAAAATCTAGGATAGTGCACACGTCCACCTAGTCGTATGTATGTATGTCTGCCAGGTCGATGGTCGATTCAAATACTCATACATACACTCCGGCAGTTCCCACCCCCTGGACCGTACACAAGTGCACACAAATCCTCAACCGAGCAAATTTAATTTGGAGAAACTTTTAAATGAGAAACTTAATCCAGACAAGAACACATTTTGGGAAAACGTCCGAATAAACTGTGTAATTAATTTTCCATTTCAAGAACCATTAATTGTTTTTGATAATGGCCTCCAGGATGAGATGAAGAAGGTCCTGACGGAGCATTAAAACAGAGAAAGATACGTGTGCAGCCCGAAGCGGAGACGATAGAGAAAGAGAGACCGACCGACCGACCGACCGGGTAAGCGATGTGTAGCGATGTGTATGTACGTATGAATGGAAATGGGAAGAGATTTAGTGAAATGAGATGGATTGTTGTGAAATGGATTTTCCTTCTCCTTGGCACACTATATACATATGTATACACACACGCACTATACCCGGTCCGATATACTCGTACAACTGGCAAGGACGACGTATGCATGCGAGGCGCAGGGGTTGCTGGCGAAGAAACACAATTTTACTTTAATTCCGTTTGTAATTGCTTCATGCTACTGGCGGAGATTACACAATAGCGTAATGACCTACCAAGAGTGAAGACAAAGAGGCGCCACTCATACGAGCCCAAACAAACACACGAGCACACATGTGTTATCCTCTCGTCGAAAGAAAAGCAAAAAATCGATTTCTTAATTATTCCCTCCTCAAGGCTAAATGCTGCTGTTTCCTTCTATTCGAGTATTGAACGGACGGGTGCGGCGGACGGACGGACTGTGTTCTATAACAATTAAAAAAAGTAAAATAATTGAATGCTCGCTCGCAGGATTAAAAGAGTGGGGGGGGGGGGGGGCGGAGGGCTGAATTTGAATGGAGTCCTTTTCAAATTCTCGGACAGTTGAATGGACAGGATACATGAAGCAATTTAGGGAGCAATTGGTTAGTTGACAATGAAGTTTGTGAAAAGGGACAAGTCTGTACTGAAACATCTTACACTGAGGAAGGGTAGGACTTCATCTTTGGAAAGTGATATGATCCACCAGAATGTTTTGAAACACCGATGACATGTTATCAATGGAAGGCACCACGATGGTGCCTGAACTAAGAAATGAGATGGGTGGATACGGAGAATGATATAAAGTCCTGGACAAAATGGAATGGTTTCCACATTCTTACAGAAAGGATTAGAACTAAATATGTAGCTGAAAGGAAAATTTTGACTAACATCTCTAGGAACTGGCTATATTCTGGTTATACGCCAAGGCGATGGTACGAGGTAAGTGAAAAGCTGTCGAAACCAACGCTAGGAATTGAAAACGTATAAGGAATCCATCGTCCTCTTAATACGTTTGACTAAAAGAGTAGTAGGTAGGTAGGTATGTTGGAGGAGTGACTGCACTGATAACGTGCAGCCTCACTCGGATTTCAAAGGATCCATTGTGTTTCCTGGTGTGAGATATCTGAAAAGAAAAACAATGACCTTTATACCCAAAACTTGATCCATGTCAGAAGCGGCCCTCCTGAACCATCCGGTTTTCATGACGGATTTTAGGGTGGTTTTAGGTGGGTTGGTAACTAGTTCGTTGAGGTCGTTGAAAGATACCTTTCCCGGGGTTGAGTAGCTTGTTATGTTGAGGCTTGGGCATTCGCAGAGGAAATGTGAAGTATCTTTCTCTACTTCTGGGTCGCCACAGCCTCTGTATAGGTCTGTGGTGCTGAGTCTCATTCGTCTAAGATGCACCACCATTGAATTATGGCCTTGAGAATACCTATTCTGTTCTGTTCAGCGATAGAAGTTCTCTAGTCCTTCTTTTGTTATATTGGGCCTAAAGTTTTCTCGAGACGCGGCATGAGGAGAGTGTTCTCCACCTTATATTGGCATGTTGAAAAAGTCCAAGGTAGACTGATAGACGTTAGGACTGAGTGATCTGCTGTTAGGTCTTTTGATTCTGAGGCTTTTCCGTGGAGGTCCATGTGTCCCGGAAGAAGTAGGGCGTGCTGCTGTGTCTTGAGCTAAGGGATTTGAGTTCCTTTTTACATCTTTGGCTTTGATGGCTGCTTGACTGTCTGTATAGATGTCTATGTGTTCGTTGTTATTCAGAGTGGATAGGTCCTGGCAGGCCTCGGTTATAGCACGTATTTTCGCCTGAAACACACTTGCGTGGTTTTTGGAAATTTCATGGACCGGGCAATTAGTGGTGTCTCTGAGAAAATTCCTGAGCCCGTACCTTCTTCCATTTTTGAGCCATCCTTGAAAATGGATACGGAGTCGCGATTAATGACATTTCCATTTGTCCAACTCTTTCTAGAGGGAAATTTGGAGTCGAGGTTGAGGCTGAAGTCCGTGTGGGGAAAAATGTGGTCAGAAGGCAAATTGACATTTGACCACTTGGTGATGGTGCTGTGTCCGAATTGATTATTTTTCCACATTCAGGTTTGTCAGAGGCGTAGGGCGCTTTTAGCCACTATTTCTTCTGTAAAGAGGTCAAATGGACAAAGACCTAGGTTAGGTTAGATAAAGGGATGCCTTGTGACAGTGTCACTGCTCACTTAGACCACAGTTCGGGTCCATTGTGCCCAATCATTTAACCCTGCAAACCTATAAAGTCAGCTATTGGAACCACCCAGATAATAATATGAATCTCAGGAGGTCCGTCAGCTCTAAGTTATCCAAGTCCTCCAAATCCGAGAAGAAGTAACTGCCAAGAGTCCTCATTCTTCTGACGGATAGGGCAGGACAGCCGCACAGCAGTTGACGAACTGTTGGTGTTGTCTTCATTGATCCCATGACTCCGATGCACGCTGCAATCTGGATTTTGGTGAGGTTAGAAAGCTGGTATTGCTTCCCCAGTACCGTCCACCATCCATACCAGTAAGAATGGGTCTTACGACCGCCGTGTATATCCAGTACACCACAGCTGGCTTAAAACCCCACGTGTTACTGAATGCCTTTTTGCAAGAGTAGAAAGCTACGCTTGGTTTTTTGACGTGTTCAACAGTGTTATCCTTCCAATTTAGTTTGGAATCTATAATTACACCCCGGTATCGGGCTGAACCTGAGATACTTAGTTCAGTACCACTGATACTTGGAGTTCTGAAGGCAGGAATTGATCTCTTCCTAGTGATGAGAACTACCTCCGTCTTTGAAGAGTTCACTCCTAGCCCTTTGCTGCTAACCCAATTCTCCACTAGTTGTAGTGCGAGATTGAGTCTTTCGCTTAGGACTGAAGGGAATTTCCCCGAGACCAGGATAACCACGTCGTCGGCATAGGCCGTCACGTTGAAGCCGTTTTCCTTCAATATTACTAAGATCACATCTAATACAAGGAGCCATATTAGATTGGATATGACTCCTCCTTGGGGGGTTCCTCTGCAGACGCTTCTCCTGATAGTTACATCTCCTTGCGATGAAGATATAACTCCCGATTGAAGCATCTGAGCAATCCAGTTGGAAAGACCGATGCTCAGCCGATCTCTGTGTAAATTGCCCAGGATAGCATCGGTGCTTACGTTGTTGAACGCCCCTTTAATGTCTAGGAACGCCCCTTTAATGTCTAGGAACGCCCGAAGAGTGAATTCCTTGAAGTGGAGGGATCATTCTATACTTGATACAACCCTGTGGAGGGCTGTATCTATCGACCTACCGCGGATGTATGCATGTTGTGATTCGGATAGATAGTTATCACCAATCACGTTAAGATAAAAGACGACAGACTAATAGGTCTCAAGTCTTTAGCATTTGTGTGGATTGCTTTTCCCGCTTTGGTAATAAATCCAACACGCACAACCCGCCATGCTTTAGGAACATATCCTAGCTTAAGGCAACCTGTGAAGATGCTCTTGAGCCATGGAATAGCAATATCCACTGACTGTTGTAACATCACAGGTCGAATGTTATCCATTCCTGGAGCCTTATGTGGAGCAAATAGCTTATATTCCAAAGCTATCTTGTCTTCATTCATAAACCAAAGACGTAACATGGCTTCAAGGGCAGCGATGGGTGTTGTCCTAATTGCGCTTGTGTGACTCGAATGCGGGTATTTTCCTTTTATTCCAGAAGAGAACTAGTTCGATTTTTTGTCCATTAAGACTGAGTCCACAGTCTTTGGCCCAGCTGTTTAGGGCGTTCAACGCTGTTTGCAGCAGGTCAACGATTGTGGAAAGGAATTTATCAGTCGCTAATATGACGACATCATCAGCATAGGTGACGGCCGAACCCGATTTTTCTGGACTTTTTTTGTAAACTACATCGGGCGATATACCGTCAATTTAGCATTCGAGCATATTTCCATAGACCATGGACTTAACATAGTCCTAAATAAAGGAAGCTTTGTGGTATATGGCTCTGTCTTGTTGAAACCACATACTTATGTTCCAATTTATCTTAAAAAATAGTCAGTCATGGTCCGGTAGCGATCCCCATTGTCTGTGACTGGGATTGTCAATATCTTTGAAAAAATTGCCTTCGAGGATGAGAATGATTTTGTGATGAAAATCAATTGTGCTTGCTTGTTCTGTTCCTGTTACTGAAGTTACGTTGCAACTGATGGTTGATCGTTCAGATTCAAGTCCAAGTCCTTGGCAATGACAATGAGATCGTATACAGTCTCTATGTCTCAACAAAACTAATTACCATAGAAATACAAAATCACAGGAAAAGGGAATGGAATAAAAAATAAAGCCCTTTTGGAATTCTGTTCGGATATCTGCAGAGGCTTAGAATGACTCACGACTTTGATAAGGTCAAAGAATTTGGATTAGCATTCATAGTAAATCACACCGCTCCTCAGCACCTTAGTAAATGATATTAGCAACAGTCCAAGGAAAGTGTTAAAACACCCCAAAATGAGTACGTATCTTGGACAGTCTGAGAGTCAAGAAAACAGATGACATTACATATTTTCTTGTTCTTAAAGAATAATTGTTAGAAAACGCAGTATTTTCCGAATAGTTGAAATCCGACTAAGGTTGTGGCCATTCCAAAACTAGGGAAACCCAAAGCAGATCCGAATAGCTTTTGGCCAGTATAGGTAGTCTATTGAGCAGCCTCAGTAAAATATATGAAAAATTCTGAAACAAAAACTTATGGTCGGATGAACAATTTGGCTTCAGAAGTCACCGTGGTACGTCCCACCAAATACTGAGTATACTATACAGTTGTCTAGACCAACCTCTCTAGCATCTGCGATAGCTTCATCCTTAAAACGGATGTTTTATCTCCATTGTCAACTCGAACCTGGAGCCTGTGATTCGAATATCCTTCTTGCAGGAGCCGAGCCAGTGTAGTCGACGTGTTTTGGATTTTTTGGACTACATCCACATATTGGAATAGCTCATAGAATTCCCGATTATATCTTCTTCTCCATTTGCTCTCCTCCCACATGGAACCGAATATTCGATGAAGAATTTTTCTCACGAAAGTGTTCAATATCTGTTTTGCTGCAGCACTCGACTCCATATAGCAGAACTGAAAGGCTCACATTTTTGTAGAGCTTTAATTTTCTCTTCCGATAAGTCTTTGTCTTCTTGGCCCATTAAGAGTTCATGCACCACCAACTCTCTTCCAACACCCTTGCGCAGTGTTGGAGATCCCTACAGAAGCTCATGTAGGGATGACACTAGATAGTTCGGCCTGACTGGAAGTATAGACACTACTGTTGATCCTTTCTAGAGAATTCGTCCGCTGCCATCCTGATCACGAGGAACTGCCTTAGTGAAAAAACTCTACTCCTTCCTTTCTCGTCTGCTACCACCAACGACCTTCCAAAGAGGTTGATTACCCAATCTTCAGTCGATGTACTATGAGCCCAGCAAAACTTCTTAAGTTGATAGTCGGTGATAAATGTCCTTAAAATGCTCCTACATCCATTGTAATGCAGTAGTACCTTCTATCGATCGGAATGTGATCAATCAAGTTGACGGTTGTTGACAAAATTTTCAAAACTTTCCAAATATATTTATAGATACATATGAGATACAAAATTTTATTACTTATTTTTGCTTTCTTCATCATCAAAAAGCACCATCTATCTACCGAGATATGTACTTGTTTGTTAAGTACTATCAATCCAATTCATTCACTTCACATTTACCACGAATCAGTTGCAAATTTTTAAAGAAGGTTCTTCCGGTTGTTTCTGTATTTTCCAAAATAGATTCTCTATTTGTTTACTCTAGATAGATACTTTTCTCCGAACCGTGGTTGTGCATAAATTCGCATAACAAAATCAAAAAGTGTGAATTTTACTTAAACTTGTCAACAGACTGGTGTCGAATATAATCGGACAAAAAGGGTTACATTGTCCTTTGTCCTGACACCGCATGGTCACTTTGGCTGTTGTCTATTATTAAAAATAAGTTAAGCGATGCGAAAGAAATTCAAAAAAATTGTTTGTTGAATATTTTCCTTTTCCTAGAAAAGGAAGTCGAGTCGAATGTGTGAGAATAGATTCTTGATTATACCAAACTGGGATTTTTTTTTTACCATGTGTGGAATAAATATATTTCTTTTTGTTTCTGTTCAAAGACGGAACCATGTGTTACCTACAGTTTTGTGTGTACTGACCAAAGTTTTTCGAAGAAATGTATACGGGTCATCGATTGGGAGGACATCATCATATGTAAGGGTAAGTGTCCATTGTATCAAAACTTAGAAATAACGTGCAAAACCTTACAATATCCTACAAAATCCTGCAATGAATGAAAAACAAACTTGAAACCTTTGATGTAGAAGCCTAGATTTGCTACAAAGTTGTATGAAATCAGCCGTATCAGCCTGCCAGTAAGGATGTCGCCAAGGATTGACATCAGAACTCCACCACTGTGAGTGCATTCCTAATAGTTCTTGCACTGATATCCACCAAATTGTTTCTTGTCATGTCTGTCGAAGTAAGTGAGTGAAATGTATCTGAAATGAATCCAAAGAAATACCATGAAACTGCTTACAATAAGCACTTAGTTCTCCTCCATTACTAAGCTCTGCTTTCTGTAGAATTGTAGAATTCTATCATGAAATGTTTTACATGTCTCTGATACGAGATATCTCTTTCTTCAAAAAATACACAGACTATCTCAAAAATCGTTATATCCACTACTGAACTAGTCATCTACTACACAGGTCCAATGCCCAGGAAATGTGTATCTAAAGTACAAACCAACCGACGAATCATATCTAGAGATATATTTTTGTAAACAGAATTGTTCACTGTGGTATAAAAATAAACGATTTCCAATTTCGCAAAGTAACTATCCTGAGAGATACATGCATACAAGCGCCAATTAAGAAATAATATCGTTATCTTTGGTAACCACCAATGCGTTCCTATGCAAAGTACCCAAACCAAAGAATCAGCTCCCCTTACACCAATTGAGATTCAATCAATCAGCAGTCGAAAAAGAAATGTCCAATCAACTACATACATATGTATGTTTGTATCGGATACCCCGGCTTCATTTGTTCATTAGCCAAAAAGGATGTTGATTATCAAAGAACGGGAAATCAGATAACTAATCTCGCCTGTCCGCACATTGGTCAATAAACAATTGTTCGACTAATCCGCCACCACCACTAACAGCAGCTGGAGTCCAACATTTCGCCCATATCACCGACTTATGGACGACTGCTGCAGACGTTTGTTTGTTACTCCCAAACCAACTATACTACTATACAACGCCAACAATCAACAACTGAAGTATCTCCCCCCCCCCCCCCCCCCAATGGACGTCCAGGCCCATGATATAATCCGCCAAGGAAGGATGTGTGCGTACATCCTGAATGGACGCTAATTAAAATCCAATAATTTGCAATCCAACGAAAGGAGGAAGAACCATAGCAAATTAAGCGTAAAAGCTTCGTTCCAAACATATGCTGGCAGGTTTGCCATCACTGCCGATAGGATTCGTTGTGCCGTTTTTGTTCCAAGTAGGCTCTGTGTGCTCTAGGTAAATCCTTTCAATCCTAAGCATTGCAGATATGGCCAAGAAGCACACAAGCACCAGTCAATGGAACAAAACCTCATTCGCTCTCTCTCTCTCTCTCTCTATCTATCTTCCAGTATATAACAATAAGTGGGGGAAAACATCAGCAGAGCACACGCAGATTTTAATTGGAACAAAACGTATCATCAATTCAGAACGTCAATTAGACTCGCAGGACGAATGTTAGTTAGTCGACGTCGTCATCGAAGTCGTTTCCCAGAGTGTGCCCTTGTGTGTGACTGGGATATATGTATGTACGTTGAAGTGGGTAGGTCGAGAGGGAAGTTATCGAGTGCACGAAAGCAAAGATGGAGTAGGTACGGGAGCTTGTTAACCGTGACCTTCCAGAGTGGAGCATTATTAAAACTTCTCTACACCGTAACAAGTGTTATGGGACTCATTTTAATGACCATTGGTGCTGCCGTTACAATCAAAAGTGACACATTCTGGCCAACAGGAACTTTTAGTTGGATCGGATGCTGTAAGCAATTCAATTTAGCTTAGGCCTGCAAGTGGTTGCCCGATTTTAATCCGATTTTAATTACGTAGAACGTACGGAGGCATCAAGGATGCTCGTTTTAGTTGGGTGCTCTCCATTCGGAAGGTCGAAATGAGAAAATGGATTTCAGGGCACTATCGCAGCCATGCAAGACTTCAAAATGAATGGCTTCAAGGCCGGCAGGATAGGTGGCAGTATTTTCACCGACAAGCTAAATATCAATATTTCCTTTTCGCCTTCCAGACGTCTCTAAAATAAATGGCGATCATGAAGATTTTGTGAGATTCAGTGGAGATTCTTCAGTGACAGTCAGAATGCTAGTAAATTTATGGAATCGATCTTTTTTGCATTAAAGGCCACTCAGCACGTCTGAGATGGATGAACAGGCTGAAGATGGATGAACAGGCTGAAAGCAGTTACAAATTCTAACCTCTGTCTCATTGACAGATATGTTTTCAAATGACTTCTTCTGAAGCTTTATGGACGAGGAAGATGGAAAGATAATCCTTCACCTTTTCTGTAGTTGTCCAGCTTGTACCATCGAAGGATACAATGATCAGAGTGAATTAATCTACACTGATCTAAGTCCGTTTAAGACCAAGGCACATGCAATCAGTCAAACCTAGCCGCTCTTCCTTTAATTCAGATGATTCCTGGATGAAAACTCGAGAATATAGTTAGGTACAGCTTGGACCAATAAGAGAAACAGTTTCTACACGAATGCAATGCTAGAATCACTAGAATCCTTCTACGGATAGTATCCTATCGACAAAACATGCAAATAGTATCCTGAATATGAGGCGAAGATGCTGGTATATTTCACAGCACTTTCGGAAACCCAAGCCTCTACAACACAATCTTTCGATATGGACTAAGGCTAATCGATTTTGCTATGGTTGAAACTTCATCGTAGATTTTTGCAGCCATGGTATGAATGCCCAACATCTTACAATCAAAGAATTACTATCGTAAGGACTGGCAGGAGTTTCCCTTCATTTCTCGAAAATCACAAGGACACAACTATTGAGTGGATAGACCATGCTGAAGCTGATGGCCTAGTTGCGAAGAGAGAATGGAACCACAGTATCGTTTGACCCTGTAACCATCGCCAGTTAAGTTTTGGAATAAATCCAAGTTTTTGAAATCGCTACCAACGCTATCGGTTGCATTGAAGTCCGTAACAATCTCACTAAGTCTTTGGACTAGACTGTCACTTTGTTTTCTTGATGTCATACTTACAAGGATTAAGTGGAACCTATGAACTCTTTCAAAATTCTGTACAAATATTCGTATATCCTGTTGACACCGACATAAGTGAAAAAAGCGACTTTAAAGACTAAATACCTGCTTATAGAGAACCGAAGGCAATTGGCGAGGACATAGCAAAATACATGCTGACATCCTTGGACGCCGTGGCTCAGTGGAACCCGGACTACTGAGCGGGTTCGGTTCCAAGTTCGATTTTCAGACAACTCCAAAGATATTTTCACGGTCACACTTCTCACGAGCATTTGACAAACACCCGAGAGTGTTGCACCAAATTTTGTATTTTGAATAGAACCACTGGTGTTTAAGGTATCACAATTTATTTCGGGTTAAAGTACCTCCTATCGATGACATTAAATATGGAATACATCATTGAAATGCCTTCCACGCAAAGGCTAGTACGAGTGAATACGCTGAACCCAATTTTCCATGACTTTTCGCATAAATCGCGCAATATGAGGTTGTCCAAATTTTTTGGCTTATTGACATAGACTTGATCCAATTGAATTGTCCATAACTAGAAATAACACGGTCACCGAACTTTAACTTCAATAATTCGATTATTTGGTCAGCTGCGTAGTATGTGGCATCGACTTGTTGAAACCACACATCATGGTCAATGTAGTCCGATAGCGATGTCCTTTTTTTTTGCTTTTATTATTCACACGCGGTCAAGGGCTTATTGCTACCCTTATAACGTAAAGACACACCGGGGAGACATTATTTTTGACCACCGAATCTGAGAGTAGATACTGTCGTCAGCGAAGAAATGCATTGAATTACAATAGAAGTAGCAGACGGAGAAGAAACAGAAAACAGTAGCGATCTTCATTGATTGTTACTGCATTACCAGCATCGTTTAAGAAGTATGTATCTAGTTTGAGCCAATGACCTCTCCAGCATGAAACCCGCACCAAACAGTCAGTTTTTGTGGGTGAAATGGCTTCGGTTTAATGATAATGCGACAATTGATTGACGAATCCATTGAGCAAGAAATGGGCTTCTCACAATGATTTTGTGATGAAAATCAGAATTGTCATTGTGCAATTTTAGAGCCCATTCACTGAAGTTACATATGTCGCAGCGGCTGGTCATTCGCCATTAATATTTGGAACAAAGCTATCCAATAGGGATGAAGCAGAAGCTCTTGGGCAGATTTCGACACAAACTGGTCATAGAGGTGCCCAATTTCTGACATGGTCACGTAATCGACAAATTTTGTGGACCTCACTTATACTCGTGTCTGCAACTGCAATAGTATCGACACTCATTGCGCTTCTTTGTCGTGTTGACACTAAATTTTTCATAGATCACCTTACATAAAACAATTTTCGAAAATTTCGCCAAAAGTGAAGCAAACATTGAGATCAACTAAATCTAAAAAGAACATCAACATTTGACAAGTAAACTCATTCCACTTCTCACACCATGACTCAGAGTCGCATACACCTTCACATGACGAGTCTCGTTTAAGCGGCGCACCACATAATTGGAAGACATCTCTGCTCGAGATCCAATTTCAATCCTTGACTGTAACCTTTTACTTTCATTTGTAACTCAGCAATGACCAATGTGCTCCGCCGCATCGGCATCGTTGTAGACTCCATCGCCAGGGAATACCCTCACGGTTCAAATGACTAGCGGTTGGTCTCTAAGGCCGGCAATTTTCAACTCATTGCCGCAACCATGAACAATGATGTACCTACCTACGTATAGATACATCCAAATCGTAGTATCACTTGTCCGACCAAAACGTTTGTTAATTCGCCGATCGTTGGTCGTCAACGATCGCGACCAATAATCGTTATGGCGCATACAATTCTCGACGGAGCTTAACGAACAACCCAAGGGTAGACGTAAAGAGAAAGAGAAAGGATGTGTAGAAATACCCTATCGCAATCGCTGTTATGCCGTATCGTTAAGGAATGTGATTTAATAAGTCCTGCAGAAGTGTGGCATTAAATCTTGGATTTTTATCTCATTCCTTTCTTGCCTTCATTTCGTCCTCATTAGTTGGTTGGATTGGCGTTTTTCTGTCCGCTAGTTGTGTGCGATCACGGCTGGAGGGAGTCGTCCAATGAAGTGAAAAACGAACGAACAACGACAAGAGATTTATGTTCTTACAGTTTGACGTAAATAATTTTACCTTTGACTTTGGCCAGGGGTAGTTATTAAATTTTTCAGTTCAAGTGGATTGTAAGTTGAATGCTTAATTGGAAATAATGGAAATAAACTCGTGCGAAATGTAGGAGAACATACATCACACGTGCAGTAAGTGGCAGGATATTTAATAAAAATAAAGAGAAAGGATGGGGGAGAAAAAAACGTGTCCTTTTTAAAGTGAACAAATGTGAATGCTATGCTGGTGTTATTATATGTTTATTTTGGCTGCTACAATCCATTAACTTTTAGTTAGCTTAATGGCTAACCTTATATCATCTTTTGGGAAGTAACCAGATGAGGTTCCATATTCCAGATCGAGACTTACTTATGGTATTCTCATAGACCACTCTGAAGATCAATTACTCCATGTATTTAATGTGTATCACTACCCTCTGAGCACTTAAAACCTCTTCTATAGCCATGCTTCAAATCACATTTTTGGACATTGTCGGTACGTGAGAGACTTCAAGCAATAAAGGCCGCAAGGCAATAGACATGTCAAATCATATTAGAAACATCACTAAACGCCTATAAGCGCTTGAAACGAGACAAAACTAATGCCAACCCTACAGAAGATGTTTGGAAGGATTCAATGGAATGATCCCTTGAAATATGAAAACATTGTGCAAAGTAGCGACGCTATCGTTTAAACAGTCTAAAACCGTGGTGACATGCCCCATCCACTTTCTGAGCTTTCTGAACCTTTCAGACTCTTCCCACGATGTTGTCTGGAACTCTAACCACCAATCAGTTCCTTTGTGATTGCATAATGGGTTCTACTGTCGCATATGTTTCCTTCTTTCTCAGCTTGTGAAGCTAGGGCGTTAATACCATTGCGTTTGTTGCGTACCCCACTAGGTTGTACTACTTACCACTTCATGTGTATTTCAGCTCAACTTTGTCTACTACTAGGGCAACTTTCGATTCGAGTTTTGAGTTGAATACGCTTTTCAATCCATTGCCAGGTCTTTGTGGTAAACTTGTGGTGTTATTTTTGTACCAAGGCATAGCACAACCATTCTCACGATAGTCTCTCACTATCAACTCATACTCTACACCTCCACGGTGCTGCCTAGTACCTCGACTGGAGATTGGGTAACCAACCCCTTTAGGAAGGTTGTTGGCGGTAGCGGATGAGAGAGGGCGGAGGAGTATTTTTTTTACTAAAGCACTTCCTTTTGACCCAGGCGGCAGTGGACGAACTCTCTAGATGAAATCTACGGTAGCGTCCACAGTTCCAGTCAGGTTAGGTCGACCTATTAGTTAGTTATCCCTTTATGAGTTGCTACGACATATTTGAATAGCAGTTCTATAGGGATTTCCATTACTGAGCCAGGTTGGTGGAATAGAGTTGGTGGCGAATGAACTCTTAATACGCCAACGGCAGCGCTCATATCCCCGAAGTGGGTTACTGATCCCGAAAAATCCGGCCTCTCGTCCTAGGGGTATGAAAAGCGAACTGGTCCTCCACGTTTGGAGGCTGTGCGAAGGAGTAACTTCAATACCATGGAAAAACCAACTAGTTACGAAGCAACAATGAGTCTCGGATGAGATTGACCCTACAGTTGACGACCCCAGCAAACGAAAGTAGGACAACGACCTTCGGATCCACACGTGGAATGTTCGGACCCTTAATAGGTCACATGCAGCCGAACAACTAGCAGAGGTCCCAGAATGCTACAATGTAGACATCACCACCATCCACGAAGTACGATGGGATGGGCCGGCCAAAAAAAAGGCGGAACAACTGTGATATTTATTATGGTAACTGCTGTAGAGAGCAGAAGTAGCGGCAGGACCTTTTATTTTGATTTTTGCACACTTGCCCCTGGATATTATGGTAATCGGTTTTTATTGCATAAAGACAGGATAAGGATGAATTCCAGAACTTTTCCCATATAAAACTATTAAAGCTTGATTACATGATTGATAGTCTGAATTGCGCATTTCAGTTTTGTTAATGTATTGGTAGACTCAACCAACATTTTAGGAAAAGTCGTTATTTTCAAATCCTTCTCTCATTTTCAAGGCTGAAACGGGTATTTTTGTCATATGGACTCGGGTCGAAACTGTATTTCAATAAAGCTCCCGATGCGCTCGTGTCAAACTCATCCCAAGTGCCATCTGTGAGCTGCTAAAGTACCTACTTTGAGCTGGGAACAGTTCGCACCAAAAGTGCTTGCGAATGAACAAGAATAAATTTTCAAGGGGCATTTTCATGGATAACATTCCCAAGGAGCTTTTCAAAACTGAGAACAAAACAAAACTTGGCCTTCAGGGTCTTTGACTTTTAAGTCTAGATTGCAGAGCGGAACTCAATTTCCTGTTAAAAAAAACTTTGCAAAGAGAAGGTTTCCGAAATATAAACTATATGTATACATATGTATATATATCGACAGTATATTCTTTTCTCGACGGGCATCAAACTGTTACTGTGGGTCTTGCAAACGTTTCGGTCATGTTACTAAATTGTAACCAAGAGTCAACGAATAAACAGAACTCAGACTATCCTCGGTGATAAGGCACAGCTCAGTCTAGGTTTTTTATATAATTTGCGTGCGCCCAAGGGTTATGATTACCCTTAAAGTGTTAAGACAAAGTCCCTAGCGGAAATTGTTGACTTAGGACTTACAGTGAGCATAGCGTAAGTCGGAAATGAATAGGAAGATATGATCAATTTTTGTGGCATAGTGGTTTTGAAACTAATTTTTTTTTTCTCGGTTGCGCCAACGGATGGTAATCTTCTAAAGATACCACTAACCCGGGTTCCTGGCATGCACGATGCGCAGACCTGATTACTCGTTTCCAGGAATACGCCTATGTACTAAACACACACCCCACATGAGTCGATGAGTCCTCCTTCCCTTTGTAGAGTGTCTCATACTTCGTTGTTTCTCTTCTAGCTGGATATCTCTGACTGAAGCATGGGGATCCTGAATTTTGGCATCGTAGGTCCTCTGTAGCTCGATGGCCAGTATATCCGCTGGTAGAAACCCCGCAATGACACATACATATAGCATCCTCTGATACTGTTCGGTATGCACAGCAAACCCTCAATACACACAGTCGGTTGACTGATTTTATTCTTTTTGCGTACGACTTGACTGTCACAGCCTTGGCCCATATTGGTGCGGCATATATTATGATGGACTGCACCACTCTTGACAGGACTAGTCTCTTTTGTTGTCTAGGTCCTCCAATATTTGTCATTATTTTGGACAGGGCAGCACTCACCTTTGCAGCTTTATTGCACGTTCTTTCAAGGTGCTCCTTGTAAGCGAGTCGAGCATCGATCATCACACCTAGGTACCTGATAGCCGGTTTTGACATTATATCATGATCACCTACTTTGATTGTGATTGCCTCTCTTTTCTTGCGACTGCTTACTAGTACAACTTCTGTTTTGTGCTTTGCGAGCTCTAGTCCAGCTGTTGACATCCATCGCTTTACTTGACGAATACATTCATTAGCAATGTCCTCTATCTCTTCCAGGTGTTTCGATACCACCACAATTGCTATGCCATCGGCAAAGCCTATGATTTTCGCCTCATTAGGAATTCCAAGTCTTGGAACCGTATCGTACGTAATGTTCCATAGAATGGGTCCTATTACCGATCCTTGTGGAACTCCACCTGATATGTGGTACTGTCTTACTCCATCATTGGTATCGTAGAACAGAAACAGTTTCTCGAAGTAGCTGAGCATAATTTTTATTAATGGCCATGGCACCATCCTTGACCTTAGTGAGTGCACTATGAGACCCCAGTTTGAAAAGTTGAACGCATTTTTGATGTCCAGCGTTACTACGGCTCCATATTTCTTTGCACCTCCTCTCCATCTCCTACCCTGGATAGCTTCCTCCAACGTTGAAGTCACCCTCCGTATAGCAGTTACTATAGAACGACCCTTTCTAAAGCCATACTGCTGGTTCGAGAGTCCTCCGACTTCATCAATTGCCACCTCCAGTCGGTTGCATATGAGCCGCTCTAGTATTTTTCCCATTGTGTCTAGCAGGCATAAAGGACGATACAACGAGGGCTCATCTATTGGTTTTTCTCCTTTAGGCAGCAGTACCAGACGTTGCTTTTTCCATTGGTCTGGAAAAACTCCTTCATTTACATTTCCACAAATGCCTCTGAGTTTGTTTTGATAGCTAACTTAAGGACCTTGTTACGTATGCCATCCAGTCGAGGTGGCTTTTTATTGCCGAGTCGTTTGCATACGTCCAGGAGTTCTATTTGGGTGACAGGCGGAACCCAGTATGTTGGATGCATCGCAAGCCCTAGATATTTGTTTGGTTACATCAGCGGCCGTCGTATTTGCTGATCCTGGGTTAATCGTAGATTCTCCGAAGATCAAGGTGAAAGTGTCTTCGTCGAGTGTTTCTATTTTCCACCCTATTTATTGTGCCTTCTTTGGGGGACGTTCTTTGGTTGCTCTCTTCAAATGTACTTCGATTAGGATGGCCTGGTGATCACAGTGGGTGTAATCCTTACTGACTCTCCATCTTGCACCTCTTGCTAGTGAACTAGTTGCAAAGGTTATATCCACTATGGAGCCTACGCCATTTCTGCTGAAGGTGTGCTCGTTTCCTGTGTTAAAACTCAGATGACGCTAGGTTTCAGTATTTGCTTCATGGGCGATGTCCGCACTAAGCGAGAATATGTTACGAATTTTTGCATTAATCATAATTCAAAGCATTTTTTTCGAGTATCTGCGAGGTTACTCTAGATGAAATTGAGGGACGTGACATTTAATTTAAATAATGCAAATATTGAATGGATATAGCTGGGATTTGAACGCACAACTTTCCATTCAACTGACGATCTCATTACCATTACACCGTTGCCATCCACGTCAGTATAATTATGATTTTGAGTTTAGAATATCATTCGTAATGAAAGACGTTCATCAAGAGTCGTTTCGGTCAGCATGACATTAGATCGGATGCAACACCGGACTGATTAAGACTACGTTCGATCCTGCGAAACGATTTTGTTCAGAGTTTTGAAGTCTCAAGCGATGGATGCACATTGTTTGCTCCGTCAAATGGTTCTATTAGGGCCTATAACTATTATGCTAACAATGAAATTTCCTTTATCAGCATCAGATCGATGAGTTGAAATCAAAGACAAATTGCTTTTCATTTATAAGTAAAAGCAAAAGTCCAACACAATATATAGTTCTGTACCTCACTGTACATGCGTTGCTCTTTCATCAAAATCAAATAATGCCAATTAATCGAAGAGTATTCCAGGAACTCCTGGACATGCGTCCACTTTTTCTTTGATTGAAATCATTCCAGTAGTTCTTGCACTAATTGGTATCAACCATACTGTGTGTGCCGTGTACCAATTCCATTAACAAGAAAACATTTCCTGACTTTTAAGTGTGTCAACTATTTTTCCAAATTGGCCAATAGCTATGTAGGTACTACAATTTCTATTTTAATTAAACTCATCTTCAAGGCGCGAAAATATCCCAGCTCTGATAGCAATAAATTAATAAAAAAAAACAAAAAAAAAACCATAGCAAGGAAAATGAGTATATCCTCATAAAGCAATAAGCAACTTGAAGTGTTCAATTACAGCAAAGCATTCATGTCCATCTGGTATCCGTAGCACCCCATAAAGTTGCTTCACAATTGCATCAACAACACGACGTCTACACTCAGTAAATAAAAAAGAGAGAAAAAAAAAGAAAAAAAAGCAGAAAAGCAACAGCAAAAACCATCAAGGCGGTCAGAATAATGAACAAGGAATGAAAAGAACAGAAGAAACCAGCAAAAATAAATGCAAACTCCTGCCATGATCATTGCCTGTCGATATCTCTTGCGCGCTTAACGAAGAGAACAAACCGCATCCAATTAAAAATAATGAACTTAATTAAAACTATGTTATAGCCCATCGATTTAGTGAACTAATTAATGAAATATTTCTAGCCACAGTGATCCCGACGCCGAACAGCCCAAGAGATAGAGGGACCAACTGAAACACTCTCAAATGGCTGCGGCTGCTGCCTGCTGCACCCCATCTATTGCAGTAATGTGCATCTATTGGCAATTGTATCGCCATCGTTACAGTTTGGTACTCGAAAGGCTCTGTCTTGTTACCCCGTAATCCATGAACGCAGATGTACCAGTACCACTACGAATGAGAGAGTCACTCCAGATGGAAGCTTCTTCCTTCTCTCACTCACTTGGTTGCAACATATCGACAATTTATTAAAATATATCACTGCTCTGGGAAGGCATCTCGCTATAGCCCACCACCATGCATCGGGGGGAGGAAAGGACGAGAAATTGAAGGAAAAATGGCGACTAATTGTGTATCCCATTAAAGCTAGATGCAACCGATGGAGTTTTCGGTCGGAAAATTGATTCCTAGTCCGTGTTGATGTTGGTGCTCTCCAATCGAGATAAGGTCGATTCCTCGTGCTTTTTTCCTTTTATCGCTGCCACTTTTAGTTCTACGATTGGGTTGCTGTATCTATAGTGTTGCGGTGGAAAATTCGACGAGAGGAGGAGGAGGACGAAAAAAAGGTGATGCATCATCAGATGTACAAAAGCGTGCTGGGAAAAGTAACAGTTGATAGGAGCAGCAAAGGAGAGATATGATAAGACAGTGCTGATTGCAATTAGAAGTGGAAAAATGTCAGAGATCGACCAATTGGATGATTTTTTATTTGCCGCCAACCGTGCAGAAGGTTAGAAAGTTAAAATGGAGATCGAACAGTTAGATTTGCTAAATGCAGTTTGCTAAATGTGGTTTGTTCATATGCCGCTCTGGCAGGGTACTTTAAATAACCTACAAGGGAGTGTAAGTGGCCTAGTGGTTTGAAAGTTTTTTTTAGGTGGAAATAGATTGCTGCTCAAATTCAAATCCTATTTTACCTCAATAGTTTGAACCAGAAACATGTCAAAAGCAAATATTTGGCGCAACAGGTCTATAGGACCCAGGGCCTAGTTTCTCACAACCAATCCAAATCAATATTCTTTACACGAATGGAAGGGGCCTACTGTATAACACCGTGTTCGAAGGGCAATTTTTTATTTAAGAAGCATTTTCATGACAGTTACACACTCGGATGTTTGTCAGATGCTCGCGAGAGGTGAGGTCATGAAAGAAATTTTAGGTGGTTTCTAGGGATTAAACCTCAAACCATTCGCTTCGCAGTCTAACGCACTAACTACTTGACCCACGGCGCCTACACATGTTAAGAGCTGGTGTTTGCAAACATTCTATGTTCGGATTCATCAATAATTTTCACCATACTGTTGTGCGTCAGAGATAATCGGCCTGAAACGGCTGCCCTGTGGTACTTCCAATGCCCTATTAATTGGGTTTGATACAGAACATATAAAGAGGCCACTATATTGGTGGATTTACAACGTTGGCGGAAAGCCAAACAATTTACATAAGCTTAAGAAAAGATAAATCGGTTTTGAAATTTTGTCGAAAGCTTAACTGAGTGTCTGTTGTCGCCAGATTCGAGGACTAAAAATATATTCGATACAAATGCGGTGAAGTTACCCGTGAACCTACATTGTGCAAACTTAACTTAGATGTGCATGAGAGTTTTCCAATAGAGCTATACCTATACTCCGGTAGCTTACAAAGCGATTTGAAAGGATTCAAGAGTGTGTCTATATTTACTTACTTATGTAGTTGACGCTACATTTCGGGGTGAACTCAACCAAAAAGTCTCTCTAGTTAGCCTGGACCTGCCTCCAGTTGTGCTCTCCAAATCGGTTAACACATTGTATCTTCGGCTTTGATTTGAAGACTCTGCGGGCGGGAGTGCTGATATCCATTCATTTTACATGTCCTAGAACAGTTTTTTACTAGGCTAATGTCGCTGTAGAGCTCGTATAGTTCGTCGAATGGAAGAGAAGGTCTATAGCTTCATTTTAATAATATAGTGAACGACTGTATAAATACATCTGCGACTTCTAATACCTAATAGCCTATAAGTGCCTAGAGTTATGTCTATCTCAGTAAAACGAGAAAGTCTGACCAAAAGGGTTTCGCTAAATATACATATATATGTGGTATACATCAAAGTATCTAAAGCGATGTTGTGTGAGTCTGAAAGTTTTGTATCTGATGATGATGAAGTTTCCCGCTGCTACTGCCTAGAGGTGTGAGATTCTGTCGAATAATGCTGTACAAGATTCGTAACAAAATGAAGTCCGATATTAGAAGATATGGCCTAACAAAGAAGATATGGCCTAACATAATCTAGACATTCTGCCTGTCTAGACAAGTTGTATGCGTTTGAAAGAATGTTCGGTGAGGTACTAAATTGAACTTGTCCTTCGGGAATCTGATTTGGTCTTACTCTATAGTTCAGCATAGACAGTGCATAACTTTCCATTGCAATTCCATTTATTTTTTTCACTCATTCGGTATTGCCGGTTTATATCACGTGCAATAAATGGATGTAGGACCTTACGAGTTTGTATAACTTTTTGTTAGAATTTAGCGAAGAAGATGTCATGGTAATTGAATGGAAGAGTGGGAATTAACCAAATGCTTAATGTGAAACTAGAACTCTTGACAGCATGGAGAAGAATAAAGAAACTAGTTGAAATGTGTGAACCGATTAGATTAACGCTACTAAACTGACGATCACGCAAAACTCATGTACGAGGAAACGAACAAAACGTACAGAAGGCTATATGCTCTAAAATAAAAATTATACACGCAGCATACATCTCAGCAATGTTTATGAGTATAAAGAACAGTCGGTCAAAGGGCATTTAAGTCGAAGCACCTAGCAGAGTATTTTGAACAATTCCTGAACCCACCTCCCAATCAATGCCAAATGCAATACGCTCTACTAATTGTCAAAGTAGCATCTCTAGACAGATCCATAACTTTTCAAGATGTTAACAGAGTCATAAACTGATGTGTGTTAAACAAAGTCCCAGACGAAGATCGGATTCCCTATGAATTTTCAAATATGCATCAGAAGACTTCTTGAAAAAAAAAACTTACAAAAATTTACTTCGTATTTACTATATGCTGATGACTTGGTAGTATTTGAGGTTGAGAATATTCGTGGGTTAAGAGGCAACGTCTTTGCTGTTGCTACCCACATTTTCACGTACAAAACAGCGGTAATGGTGCTAAGTGAAATCCAGCTTACTCAGCTTATTGACAAGGCCATGCACATTCTCGATGTTGACGGTCATGGCCAACACACTTTAGATCTGTTTTTAACCTCTCTTTCAGACAAGTATTCAATCACAGTCAAATTCTCGTACTCCACCTCGCTCTCGTCAACGATCAAAGTATCACTGACTGTTAAGAGAAAAAAAAGATGTGTTCGCTGCAAATTCCACCTTGCTAGATACTTCTCTACCACTAGCATTACTGAGTCCAGTTGAGTATACCTTAGGGCAAATATTTTTCCGAACTCTACTAAGCCCGAGTCCTAAACGATATCAATAGTAACTAATCTTCAAGTCCAGATGGAATCCGTTCCCTTGTTTTGAAGGGGTGTTCTTCTACCCTGGCTAAACCCCTACGTAAGCTCTTTCACCTGTCATACTTTACAAAAACCCTTTCTACTTAGATAAGTGGAAACTCACTCATGTCCAGCCGATACCTAAAAAGGACGATAAAACCTACCCTTCAAACTGCGGAGTTGTAGCCCTAACATCAGTGCTGTCTAAGGTTATGGAAAGCATTGTAAATTTCCATCTTACGAGTTATCTGCAAAGAAACCGTTTTCTAAATGACCCTCAGTACGGTTTCCGTCAACAGCGTTCCACAGGTGACCTTATGGTGTACCTAACGAAAAAATGGAACCAAACTATTCACCATCACGGTGAGTGCTGCGTAGTTGATCTGAATATCTCTAAAACTTTCAATAGAAAGTGGCACAGTGACCTTTTAAGTAAAATTCCCTCTTACGCTAAGGGCTGCATAGAAAAGAGGATAGAATATCAAACGATCCATTCTAAATGGATTGTAGCTTTTCTGTATGTTTTTAATATTTACTAACGACCTTCTCCATCTCACTAGCAATCCAATTCATTCTTTTGCGGATGACAGTACTCTTGAATTCGTTTATTCTTTAACGACTCCACAGGTAAGATTGAACATGCAGATTTCCAATGCTGCGAAAAGTGGTGCAAGGTGCCTTGGATTCCTCAAGAGGTGTAAACGTGTTTTCAGTCCTGCAGACTTAGGTTTACTATCTATAAAGCTTATATTCGTCTGACACTCGAATACAACTCACGTACAGCGTCAGGCATGTAGACTGATCGGTGACCTTTCAATTTGCGACAAAATCTCTTCGCTAGAGCATCATCGGCATGTTGGATGCTTACCGGTCCTGCTCCGAATTTTCAACCACATTTGTTCGCATAAAATGTATAGTTGTGTCCAACCTGTCCGTCAATTTAATCGCAATCGACCAGCCTTTTCCTCACACTCTCATCTATCTCCGGATCTTGTACTCTACGAATTATTGGCAATGCTACTTGACCGAAGGCAATTAATCGAAAGAATCAGAGAATAAGAAGCGGGTCTATGGTCACCATATACTTATCTGACATCTAGTACTTGACGAAATGTTTCATTATCGTTTTTCTTGTCCATCCTCCTGAGTTATTCTTTTGAGATATAGTCATCTATTCCACAGAATCCTTTAGGTCCTATGAACTGTTTTCCCCCATGTCTTCGTAGTACTTTTACATTTGCTGCTTCATTGTTCCACGTTTTCCTTTCACGCATATCATTGCTTCCACAAGTAGTCGATATGTCCTTTTAGTTGGTTCTGTCATCAATTTTATCTTTTGAGCCGTTTTCTTTATTGATCTTCTCGTCCACTACAAACCTATTAGCAACAATAACAATAGTAATACTGTGTTGAATGCAATACCACAAGAAGGTATCATATTTCTCTTCAAAAGAAACAAAATCCAAACTTGTGAAGTGATGTCTTGAAGTGTTCAAGATTCTTGAAACATTGCACAAGATTACGGTCTGCTGGGTTACTGAATACGAAAATATAGCAAGTAATGAGAAGACCGACGAATTGGCTAGTAGGGGCTCGGAATCTAGATCAGAAGAAACAGACGTCTCGGTAAGCATCCTTGTATACATACTAAAGCTCGAAGCAGGGTTTAAAGCTCTAATGGAGGTAAACAACAGCTGGCCTTGCCTAGACACTTGTGTGACCACAAAAAGAATATGACCTTGCTATTATAAAACAAGGACCGATATAAGAGGCTTATGCAAAAGGTTGTACCCTAATCCCTATATATCTTGATAGCAATCATGCAGCAATACACTTTACGGTATCATACGAAAAAGTTGCGACTTACGGTTGAAGACCTACATATGTCAATGATGTGGAGATATGGAAGTGAATAAGGACACAACACACTTTCCAGGATCTAAAAAAAATATCCAGTAGACCTGTGGAATCAACGGGCAAGAAATTTCTTTCTCATATGGATATCACAATCCTCTCCCCTCCATACCTAACCTAGCTTAACCTACGTTTGCACACGTATTCGAAAGCCAGTAAGGATTTAACATGGATCTGTCTGACATTTCGCCTGTCACTGTTACGTTTTCCCTGACCCTCTTCCAAATATTTCAAACAGCAGAGCGATATTCACGGCTAGAAACACTGTGGTTCTTATTTTCAAACCCATCATGGTTCCATCAGTGATATCAGTGAAGAAAGTTATATTCCAAAGGATTCTTTCTTCCTATTCCTCATTTTAACAGGCAAAGTAATAAGCCGACGACGAATAGTTCGCTCCTTAGTAAAAAATAAAACCTTATTAAGATTGTCTTTCACTCTTCAGAAGATCCTTGAATACTTTTTCCAGATACTAAGGTTCAATGTGTATCTAAAGACCTTTCGTCTTATAAATACAGAAAAAAATAACAATTTTCTAAAATGAACATGAAAACTAAAGGACAATCGCCAAATGACTAAGGAAACCTAAAGAAAATAGTAAAAGACAACACAGGATTTCAGCTCGTTATTTTATTGCATTCGAGCGAAATCAAGAAATCAGCGGGCAGTTGGACATCGAAAAGAATATACCGCCCTTGCATACTTATGAATCAAAAGTCTGTCCAAAGCTCACATGCGACAGGATTCTTATTTTGCATTTTCGTACCACCCACTCATACACATATAGTATATTCGGTGATGCGTCTACCACTGTGTGCATATCATCGGATGGACAACAACGACGACGACGACGACGACGACAAATAGTTCAGGAAAAGGACTTGTACTTCGTTTACAATCAATTATATTGGATCCTTCTGCGGAAGAAGCTCGTGAAAAAGCACAATAAGTGACGCACTTCAGGCAACAATGGAAACAAGTGGATTGTGTTTTTTTTTTTTTTTTCATCCTTTCTCTTCATTTCTTTTTTTTTTTTTTTGCCGTCCCCCCCAGTAGAAGTCCCATTCTTGTTGTTGCTTGTTCACCTGCATTCAATTGTTGGATGATGACTTAGAGTTGTTGTCGTCCTCGTCCTGCTGTTGTTCGTTTCGTCCTATGGTCCTTTTGGCATTCCATTTCAGGGAACTCATCTAATTGTGTCCAGGTTTTACCTTACCGATTGGCTGGACCGTATAATAGAGAGTAGTAGTATCCATCCAAGAGGGACAGTGGCTAATTTGCGAACGGTGTACTCGTACTCATGTTCGTCCACTTTGTTGTTGTTATTTTTCATGTGTATGTGTGTGCGTGACTGCTACTGTACTGGCCATTAAAAGCATTCACTGGTCTGAAGACAAGACATTTTCCCAGGATAACATTTGCATACATGACCGGAGGGCATGGTAATATCTATTGGGACGTATACATCCGTATTAGGTTTTTCGTAACACACAAAAAAAAAAGAACAAAAAAGTGGAAGTAAAATAACAAGCAGTGAAGAAAAAGGATATTTTCGGGATCTTATTATTTTTACTCAAGTACTGGACTATGCTTGTTATTCTTATTATTATTATGATTAGGTTTGTTATATTTCTTTTACCTGGCAGCATATTATAAACGGGGTTAACGAGGGTGTGTAGGTTGCACAGTTACTGTAGTGATTAGTATCAAATTAATGTATCGAAATTTGACATTAAGGACCTCAATTAAGGAGGTATTAGGATGTTTATGTCTACATATGTATATATGATTATGGTTACAATTTTTTTTTTTTTTGACAAAAAGGACTTTAAATAGAATTTTATAGGATATCTTTGGAATTGAAAAAAAATTTATTTGGACATCTGGGAGGCAATAAACCTTCACTAAATATTGGCTACAAGGAGTTGCTTAATTTTTTTTTATTTGCAAAAGGGTCATTAGAGCGGTACATAAGCGAGGATTCATCAAAGCATTGCGATCTATTACACGCAGACCTTTCTTGCAATCCTCCTTTAAAAAAGGTGTTTGAAAGAGAAATTGCATTCTAACCGAAATCAAGTTTCCCAAGGAGACTTATGATCTTTTGTTTTGAGGATGAGATTATGTCAGATATGGTGATGAAAATGTTGTAGGCTCCTACAAGCAATAGCGCCATGTATTCGTGAGTCCCAGTGTCAAAACTTCTCATGCTTTTTCCAATGATCTAGCTCTAGCTAGTTGGTAACCCACTGATGGATTCAGGCCCTATGAGATTCTAGTCAGTTCATTAGGTACCTCTTTGCCCGTGACACCTTTGTGACCCGTGACCCAGATTAGTGAAAGTTGGTTGTGTGCTTTGAGCTGAAACATGATTTTTAGGCAATTCCATATATTCCTCTTATCTTGACTTTTCGGACTTCATCCACATTTTAATACATCTGCACTTCAATTCGCCCACGTCGCAAACAGGACCAAATATTCGACACATCCTATATGCTATCCTTTCGCCCAGCATTGAGTTTCGTTTAATAGAATTGACAGAATTAGAGTCGATTTTAGAGCAGAGATTTCGTGATCTGAGTATAAAGTACTAATCCCTTTTGTTTTGCCAAATCGAAGTAGAAACTTTGTCCAAGGGTGAATGTTGTTCGAATCTCGATTAGGCTGTTATTCGTGGAGTTGATGTTGACTCCGAAGTAGACGAATAGATCCATTCAAAACCAACTCGTTACGCCTATTCCTCCATTGACTTGAATGCTTTTAAAACGGCACGCTAGAAGCGAACGAAGATGTCCATGTTAGCTGCGTATCCCAGCAGTTGCATGGTTTTGTTAAAAATAGTGCTTCCCATGTCAACACTTACCCAACATCTTCACATTTTGGCAGACACTGGAAAAAACTCAAGAAGTCCAAATCGATATCCACCATCTTTTCATCGATTTTAAGGCCGCATATGACAGCATCTATAGAGACGAGCTGTATAACACATGTCTAGTTTTGGCATCTTGCCCAAACTCGTTCGCCTCTGCAGGATTAATAATGTTCCCTGCGCCATCACTGTCCGTAACGATCTCGTCGAGACGTTTGATGTCAAAAAAGGATTTACACAACGTGACGCGCTGTCATGTGATTTTTTTAACATCATACTTGAAAGGATTTCGTGAAAATCACAGGCCAACACCGGAGGTACAATCTTTCAAAAGTCTGTGCAACTACTATCGTATACTGACGATATTGACGTTATTGGCAGAACACAGCGGAATGTCACCTTTGCTTTCGCAAGTATTGAAACGGAAGCTGCCAAAATGGCTTCAGCGGTAAGCGAGAGGAAAACCAAGTATATGCTGTAAACAAGAAGGGACACTCAACATCGTCGAATTGGACAGAACGCCACAATCGACAGCTATAACTTTAAGGGTAGTAAGGGATTTTGTCTCAGCAGAAATAAAACGAAGAATAAGACTTGTCAATCGCTCTTTCTTTGACCTGAGCTGACAATTAAGGCGACTCTATATAAGATCTTGATCAACCCACTCCTCCTTTATGGCGCTAAAGCTTGGACTTTATCGTCTGCACGAAGACCGACACTATCTAATTTTTGATAAAATTTGCAAATTTTTCATGCATTTCGATGAAAAATGCTCAAAAAATCGCCAAAAATTGAAATCCGCACCAAATCCGAAAATAACAAATTTTTGAAAAAATTTGCAAATTTTTCAAGCATTTCGATGAAAAATCGTCAAAAAATCGCCAAAAATTGAAATCCGCACAAAGCTAAAAAATATCTAATTTTTGATAAAATTTGCAAATTTTTCAAGCATTTCGATGAAAAATCGTCAAAAAATCGCCAAAAATTGAAATCCGCACGAAGCTAAAAAATATCAAATTTTTGATAAAATTTGCAAATTTTTCATGCATTTCGATGAAAAATCCTCAAAAAATCGCCAAAAATTGAAATCCGCACGAAATCCGAAAATATCAAATTTTTGATAAAATTTGCAAATTTTTCAAGCATTTTGATGAAAAATCGTCAAAAAATCGCCAAAAATTGAAATCCGCACAAAGCTAAAAAATATCAAATTTTTGATAAAATTTGCAAATTTTTCATGCATTTCGATGAAAAATCGTCAAAAAATCACCGAAAATTGAAATCCGCACAACGCTAAAAAATATCAAATTTTTGATGAAATTTGCAAATTTTTCAAGCATTTCGATGAAAAATCGCCAAAAATTTAAATCCGCACCAAATCCGAAAATATCAAATTTTTGATAAAATTTGCAAATTTTTCAAGCATTTCGATGAAAAATCGTCAAAAAATTGCCAAAAATTAAAATCCGCACGAAGCTAAAAAATATCAAATTTTTGATAAAATTTGCTAATTTTTCAAGCATTTTGATGAAAAATCGTCCAAAAATCGCCAAAAATTGAAATCCGCACAAAGCTAAAAAATATCAAATTTTTGATGAAATTTGCAAATTTTTCATGCATTTCGATGAAAAATCCTCAAAAAATCGCCAAAAATTGAAATCCGCACCAAATCCGAAAATAACAAATTTTTGATAAAATTTGCAAATTTTTCAAGCATTTCGATGAAAAATCGTCAAAAAATCGCCAAAAATTGAAATCCGCACAAAGCTAAAAAATATCAAATTTTTGATAAAATTTGCAAATTTTTCATGCATTTCGATGAAAAATCGTCAAAAAATCGCCAAAAATTGCAATCCGCACGAAATCCGAAAATATCAAATTTTTGATAAAATTTGCTAATTTTTCAAGCATTTTGATGAAAAATCGTCCAAAAATCGCCAAAAATTGAAATCCGCACCAAATCCGAAAATAACAAATTTTTGATAAAATTTGCAAATTTTTCAAGCATTTCGATGAAAAATCGTCAAAAAATCGCCAAAAATTGAAATCCGCACAAAGCTAAAAAATATCAAATTTTTGATAAAATTTGCAAATTTTTCATGCATTTCGATGAAAAATCCTCAAAAAATCGCCAAAAATTGAAATCCGAAAATAACAAATTTTTGATAAAATTTGCAAATTTTTCAAGCATTTCGATGAAAAATCGTCAAAAAATCGCCAAAAATTGAAATCCGCACAAAGCTAAAAAATATCAAATTTTTGATAAAATTTGCAAATTTTTCAAGCATTTCGATGAAAAATCGTCAAAAAATCGCCAAAAATTGAAATCCGCACAAAGCTAAAAAATATCAAATTTTTGATAAAATTTGCAAATTTTTCAAGCATTTCGATGAAAAATCGTCAAGAAATCGCCAAAAATTGAAATCCGCACAAAGCTAAAAAATATCAAATTTTTGATAAAATTTGCAAATTTTTCAAGCATTCCGATGAAAAATCGTCAAAAAATCGCCAAAAATTGAAATCCGCACGAAGCTAAAAAATATCAAATTTTTGATAAAATTTGCAAATTTTTCATGCATTTTGATGAAAAATCGTCAAAAAATCGCCAAAAATTGAAATCCGCACAAAGCTAAAAAATATCAAATTTTTGATAAAATTTGCAAATTTTTCAAGCATTCCGATGAAAAATCGTCAAAAAATCGCCAAAAATTGAAATCCGCACAAAGCTAAAAAATATCAAATTTTTGATAAAATTTGCAAATTTTTCATGCATTTCGATGAAAAATCGTCAAAAAATCGCCAAAAATTGAAATGCGCACGAAATCCGAAAATATCAAATTTTTGATAAAATTTGCTAATTTTTCAAGCATTTCGATGAAAAATCCTCAAAAAATCGCCAAAAATTGAAATCCGCACCAAATCCGAAAATATCAAATTTTTGATAAAATTTGCAAATTTTTCAAGCATTTCGATGAAAAATCGTCAAAAAATCGCCAAAAATTGAAATCCGCACAAAGCTAAAAAATATCAAATTTTTGATAAAATTTGCAAATTTTTCAAGCATTTCGATGAAAAATCGTCAAAAAATCGCCAAAAATTGAAATCCGCACGAAGCTAAAAAATATCAAATTTTTGATAAAATTTGCAAATTTTTCATGCATTTCGATGAAAAATCCTCAAAAAATCGCCAAAAATTGAAATCCGCACGAAATCCGAAAATATCAAATTTTTGATAAAATTTGCAAATTTTTCATGCATTTCGATGAAAAATCGTCAAAAAATCGCCAAAAATTGAAATCCGCACGAAATCCGAAAATATCAAATTTTTGATAAAATTTGCTAATTTTTCAAGCATTTTGATGAAAAATCGTCAAAAAATCGCCAAAAATTTAAATCCGCACAAAGCTAAAAAATATCAAATTTTTGATAAAATTTGCAAATTTTTCATGCATTTCTATGAAAAATCGTCAAAAAATCGCCAAAAATTGAAATCCGCACGAAATCCGAAAATATCAAATTTTTGATAAAATTTGCTAATTTTTCAAGCATTTTGATGAAAAATCGTCAAAAAATCGCCAAAAATTTAAATCCGCACGGAGCTAAAAAATATCAAATTTTTGATAAAATTTGCAAATTTTTCATGCATTTCGATGAAAAATCGTCAAAAAATCGCCAAAAATTAAAATCCGCACGGAGCTAAAAAATATCAAATTTTTGATAAAATTTGCAAATTTTTCATGCATTTCTATGAAAAATCGTCAAAAAATCGCCAAAAATTGAAATCCGCACGAAATCCGAAAATATCAAATTTTTGATAAAATTTGCTAATTTTTCAAGCATTTTGATGAAAAATCGTCAAAAAATCGCCAAAAATTTAAATCCGCACGGAGCTAAAAAATATCAAATTTTTGATAAAATTTGCAAATTTTCTCAATGCATTTCGGATGAAAAATCGTCAAAAAAATCGCCAAAAATTGAAATCCGCACGAAATCCGAAAATATCAAATTTTTGATAAAATTTGCTAATTTTTCAAGCATTTTGATGAAAAATCGTCAAAAAAATCGCCAAAAATTGAAATCCGCACAAAGCTAAAAAATATCAAATTTTTGATGAAATTTGCAAATTTTTCATGCATTTCGATGAAAAATCGTCAAAAAATCGCCAAAAATTGAAATCCGCACAAAGCTAAAAAATAACAAATTTTTGATAAAATTTGCAAATTTTTCAAGCATTTCGATGAAAAATCGTCAAAAAATCGCCAAAAATTGAAACCCGCACAAAGCTAAAAAATATCAAATTTTTGATAAAATTTGCAAATTTTTCATGCATTTCGATGAAAAATCGTCAAAAAAATCGCCAAAAATTGAAATCCGCACGAAATCCGAAAATATCAAATTTTTGATAAAATTTGCTAATTTTTCAAGCATTTTGATGAAAAATCGTCCAAAAATCGCCAAAAATTGAAATCCGCACCAAATCCGAAAATAACAAATTTTTGATAAAATTTGCAAATTTTTCAAGCATTTCGATGAAAAATCGTCAAAAAATCGCCAAAAATTAAAATCCGCACAAAGCTAAAAAATATCAAATTTTTGATAAAATTTGCAAATTTTTCAAGCATTTCGATGAAAAATCGTCAAAAAATCGCCAAAAATTGAAAATTTTTGATAAAATTTGCTAATTTTTCAAGCATTTTGATGAAAAATCGTCCAAAAATCGCCAAAAATTGAAATCCGCACCAAATCCGAAAATAACAAATTTTTGATAAAATTTGCAAATTTTTCAAGCATTTCGATGAAAAATCGTCAAAAAATCGCCAAAAATTAAAATCCGCACAAAGCTAAAAAATATCAAATTTTTGATAAAATTTGCAAATTTTTCAAGCATTTCGATCGTCAAAAAATCGCCAAAAATTGAAATCCGCACGAAGCTAAAAAAAATCAAATTTTTGATAAAATTTGCAAATTTTTCATGCATTTCGATGAAAAATCCTCAAAAAATCGCCAAAAATTGAAATCCGCACGAAATCCGAAAATATCAAATTTTTGATAAAATTTGCAAATTTTTCAAGCATTTTGATGAAAAATCGTCAAAAAATCGCCAAAAATTGAAATCCGCACAAAGCTAAAAAATATCAAATTTTTGATAAAATTTGCAAATCTTTCAAGCATTTTGATGAAAAATCCTCAAAAAATCGCCAAAAATTGAAATCCGCACAAAGCTAAAAAATATCAAATTTTTGATAAAATTTGCAAATTTTTCATGCATTTCGATGAAAAATCGTCAAAAAATCGCCAAAAATTGAAATCCGCACGAAATCCGAAAATATCAAATTTTTGATAAAATTTGCTAATTTTTCAAGCATTTTGATGAAAAATCGTCAAAAAAATCGCCAAAAATTGAAATCCGCACAAAGCTAAAAAATATCAAATTTTTGATAAAATTTGCAAATTTTTCATGCATTTCGATGAAAAATCGTCAAAAAATCGCCAAAAATTGAAATCCGCACGAAATCCGAAAATATCAAATTTTTGATAAAATTTGCTACTTTTTCAAGCATTTTGATGAAAAATCGTCAAAAAATCACCGAAAATTGAAATCCGCACAAAGCTAAAAAATATCAAATTTTTGATGAAATTTGCAAATTTTTCATGCATTTCGATGAAAAATCGTCAAAAAATCACCGAAAATTGAAATCCTCACAAAGCTAAAAAATATCAAATTTTTGATAAAATTAGCACAAAGCTAAAAAATAACAAATTTTTGATAAAATTTGCAAATTTTTCAAGCATTTCGATGAAAAATCGTCAAAAAATCGCCAAAAATTGAAACCCGCACAAAGCTAAAAAATATCAAATTTTTCATGCATTTCGATGAAAAATCGTCAAAAAATCGCCAAAAATTGAAATCCGCACGAAATCCGAAAATATCAAATTTTTGATAAAATTTGCTAATTTTTCAAGCATTTTGATGAAAAATCGTCCAAAAATCGCCAAAAATTGAAATCCGCACCAAATCCGAAAATAACAAATTTTTGATAAAATTTGCAAATTTTTCAAGCATTTCGATGAAAAATCGTCAAAAAATCGCCAAAAATTAAAATCCGCACAAAGCTAAAAAATATCAAATTTTTGATAAAATTAGCAAATTTTTCAAGCATTTCGATGAAAAATCGTCAAAAAATCGCCAAAAATTGAAATCCGCACGAAGCTAAAAAAAATCAAATTTTTGATAAAATTTGCAAATTTTTCATGCATTTCGATGAAAAATCCTCAAAAAATCGCCAAAAATTGAAATCCGCACGAAATCCGAAAATATCAAATTTTTGATAAAATTTGCAAATTTTTCAAGCATTTTGATGAAAAATCGTCAACAAATCGCCAAAAATTGAAATCCGCACAAAGCTAAAAAATATCAAATTTTTGATAAAATTTGCAAATTTTTCAAGCATTTCGATGAAAAATCGTCAAAAAATCGCCAAAAATTGAAATCCGCACGAAATCCGAAAATATCAAATTTTTGATAAAATTTGCAAATTTTTCAAGCATTTTGATGAAAAATCGTCAAAAAATCGCCAAAAATTGAAATCCGCACAAAGCTAAAAAATATCAAATTTTTGATAAAATTTGCAAATTTTTCATGCATTTCGATGAAAAATCGTCAAAAAATCGCCAAAAATTTAAATCCGCACGAAATCCGAAAATATCAAATTTTTGATAAAATTTGCAAATTTTTCATGCATTTCGATGAAAAATCCTCAAAAAATCGCCAAAAATTGAAATCCGCACGAAATCCGAAAATATCAAATTTTTGATAAAATTTGCAAATTTTTCAAGCATTTTGATGAAAAATCGTCAACAAATCGCCAAAAATTGAAATCCGCACAAAGCTAAAAAATATCAAATTTTTGATAAAATTTGCAAATTTTTCAAGCATTTCGATGAAAAATCGTCAAAAAATCGCCAAAAATTGAAATCCGCACGAAATCCGAAAATATCAAATTTTTGATAAAATATGCAAATTTTTCAAGCATTTTGATGAAAAATCGTCAAAAAATCGCCAAAAATTGAAATCCGCACAAAGCTAAAAAATATCAAATTTTTGATAAAATTTGCAAATTTTTCATGCATTTCGATGAAAAATCGTCAAAAAATCGCCAAAAATTGAAATCCGCACGAAATCCGAAAATATCAAATTTTTGATAAAATTTGCTAATTTTTCAAGCATTTTGATGAAAAATCGTCAAAAAATCGCCAAAAATTGAAATCCGCACAAAGCTAAAAAATATCAAATTTTTGATGAAATTTGCAAATTTTTCAAGCATTTCGATGAAAAATCGTCAAAAAATCGCCAAAAATTGAAATCCGCACAAAGCTAAAAAATATCAAATTTTTGATGAAATTTGCAAATTTTTCATGCATTTCGATGAAAAATCGTCAAAAAATCACCGAAAATTGAAATCCGCACAAAGCTAAAAAATATCAAATTTTTGATGAAATTTGCAAATTTTTCAAGCATTTCGATGAAAAATCGTCAAAAATTTAAATCCGCACCAAATCCGAAAATATCAAATTTTTGATAATATTTGCAAATTTTTCAAGCATTTCGATGAAAAATCGTCAAAAAATCGCCAAAAATTGAAATCCGCACGAAATCCGAAAATATCAAATTTTTGATAAAATTTGCAAATTTTTCAAGCATTTTGATGAAAAATCGTCAAAAAATCGCCAAAAATTGAAATCCGCACAAAGCTAAAAAATATCAAATTTTTGATAAAATTTGCAAATTTTTCATGCATTTCGATGAAAAATCGTCAAAAAATCGCCAAAAATTGAAATCCGCACGAAATCCGAAAATATCAAATTTTTGATAAAATTTGCAAATTTTTCATGCATTTCGATGAAAAATCCTCAAAAATCGCCAAAAATTGAAATCCGCACGAAATCCGAAAATATCAAATTTTTGATAAAATTTGCAAATTTTTCAAGCATTTTGATGAAAAATCGTCAACAAATCGCCAAAAATTGAAATCCGCACAAAGCTAAAAAATATCAAATTTTTGATAAAATTTGCAAATTTTTCAAGCATTTCGATGAAAAATCGTCAAAAAATCGCCAAAAATTGAAATCCGCACGAAATCCGAAAATATCAAATTTTTGATAAAATTTGCAAATTTTTCAAGCATTTTGATGAAAAATCGTCAAAAAATCGCCAAAAATTGAAATCCGCACAAAGCTAAAAAATATCAAATTTTTGATAAAATTTGCAAATTTTTCATGCATTTCGATGAAAAATCGTCAAAAAATCGCCAAAAATTGAAATCCGCACGAAATCCGAAAATATCAAATTTTTGATAAAATTTGCTAATTTTTCAAGCATTTTGATGAAAAATCGTCAAAAAATCGCCAAAAATTGAAATCCGCACAAAGCTAAAAAATATCAAATTTTTGATGAAATTTGCAAATTTTTCAAGCATTTCGATGAAAAATCGTCAAAAAATCGCCAAAAATTGAAATCCGCACAAAGCTAAAAAATATCAAATTTTTGATGAAATTTGCAAATTTTTCATGCATTTCGATGAAAAATCGTCAAAAAATCACCGAAAATTGAAATCCGCACAAAGCTAAAAAATATCAAATTTTTGATGAAATTTGCAAATTTTTCAAGCATTTCGATGAAAAATCGTCAAAAATTTAAATCCGCACCAAATCCGAAAATATCAAATTTTTGATAATATTTGCAAATTTTTTCAAGCATTTCGATGAAAAATCCTCAAAAAATTGCCAAAAATTGAAATCCGCACGAAGCTAAAAAATATCAAATTTTTGATAAAATTTGCAAATTTTTCAAGCATTTTGATGAAAAATCGTCAAAATATCGCCAAAAATTGAAATCCGCACCAAATCCGAAAATATCAAATTTTTGATAAAATTTGCAAATTTTTCAAGCATTTCGATGAAAAATCGTCAAAAAATCACCGAAAATTGAAATCCTCACAAAGCTAAAAAATATCAAATTTTTGATGAAATTTGCAAATTTTTCATGCATTTCGATGAAAAATCGTCAAAAAATCGCCAAAAATTAAAATCCGCACGGAGCTAAAAAATATCAAATTTTTGATAAAATTTGCAAATTTTTTCAAGCATTTTGATGAAAAATCGTCAAAAAATCGCCAAAAATTGAAATCCGCACAAAGCTAAAAAATATCAAAATTTGCAAATTTTTCATGCATTTCGATGAAAAATCGTCAAAAAATCGCCAAAAATTAAAATCCGCACGGAGCTAAAAAATATCAAATTTTTGATAAAATTTGCAAATTTTTTCAAGCATTTTGATGAAAAATCGTAAAAAAATCGCCAAAAATTGAAATCCGCACGAAGCTAAAAAATATCAAATTTTTGATAAAATTTGCAAATTTTTCATGCATTTCGATGAAAAATCGTCAAAAAATCGCCAAAAATTGAAATCCGCACGGAGCTAAAAAATATCAAATTTTTGATAAAATTTGCTAATTTTTCATGCATTTCGATGAAAAATCGTCAAAAAATCACCGAAAATTGAAATCCTCACAAAGCTAAAAAATATCAAATTTTTGATGAAATTTGCAAATTTTTCATGCATTTCGATGAAAAATCGTCAAAAAATCGCCAAAAATTGAAATCCGCACGAAATCCGAAAATATCAAATTTTTGATAAAATTTGCTAATTTTTCAAGCATTTTGATGAAAAATCGTCAAAAAATCGCCAAAAATTTAAATCCGCACAAAGCTAAAAAATATCAAATTTTTGATAAAATTTGCAAATTTTTCATGCATTTTGATGAAAAATCGTCAAAAAATCGCCAAAAATTGAAATCCGCACGAAATCCGAAAATAACAAATTTTTGATAAAATTTGCAAATTTTTCAAGCATTTCGATGAAAAATCGTCAAAAAATCGCCAAAAATTGAAATCCGCACAAAGCTAAAAAATATCAAATTTTTGATAAAATTTGCAAATTTTTCAAGCATTTTGATGAAAAATCGTCAAAAAATCGCCAAAAATTGAAATCCGGACAAAGCTAAAAAATATCAAATTTTTGATAAAATTTGCAAATTTTTCATGCATTTCGATGAAAAATCGTCAAAAAATCGCCAAAAATTTAAATCCGCACCAAATCCGAAAATATCAAATTTTTGATAAAATTTGCAAATTTTTCATGCATTTCGATGAAAAATCCTCAAAAAATCGCCAAAAATTGAAATCCGCACAAAGCTAAAAAATATCAAATTTTTGATAAAATTTGCAAATTTTTCAAGCATTTTGATGAAAAATCGTCAAAAAATCGCCAAAAATTGAAATCCGGACAAAGCTAAAAAATATCAAATTTTTGATAAAATTTGCAAATTTTTCATGCATTTCGATGAAAAATCGTCAAAAAATCGCCAAAAATTTAAATCCGCACCAAATCCGAAAATATCAAATTTTTGATAAAATTTGCAAATTTTTCAAGCATTTTGATGAAAAATCGTCAAAATATCGCCAAAAATTGAAATCCGCACCAAATCCGAAAATATCAAATTTTTGATAAAATTTGCAAATTTTTCAAGCATTTCGATGAAAAATCGTCAAAAAATCACCGAAAATTTAAATCCGCACAAAGCTAAAAAATATCAAATTTTTGATAAAATTTGCAAATTTTTCATGCATTTTGATGAAAAATCGTCAAAAAATCGCCAAAAATTGAAATCCGCACGAAATCCGAAAATAACAAATTTTTGATAAAATTTGCAAATTTTTCAAGCATTTCGATGAAAAATCGTCAAAAAATCGCCAAAAATTTAAATCCGCACAAAGCTAAAAAATATCAAATTTTTGATAAAATTTGCAAATTTTTCATGCATTTTGATGAAAAATCGTCAAAAAATCGCCAAAAATTGAAATCCGCACGAAATCCAAAAATAACAAATTTATGATAAAATTTGCAAATTTTTCAAGCATTTCGATGAAAAATCGTCAAAAAATCGCCAAAAATTGAAATCCGCACAAAGCTAAAAAATATCAAATTTTTGATAAAATTTGCAAATTTTTCAAGCATTTTGATGAAAAATCGTCAAAAAATCGCCAAAAATTGAAATCCGGACAAAGCTAAAAAATATCAAATTTTTGATAAAATTTGCAAATTTTTCATGCATTTCGATGAAAAATCGTCAAAAAATCGCCAAAAATTTAAATCCGCACCAAATCCGAAAATATCAAATTTTTGATAAAATTTGCAAATTTTTCATGCATTTCGATGAAAAATCCTCAAAAAATCGCCAAAAATTGAAATCCGCACAAAGCTAAAAAATATCAAATTTTTGATAAAATTTGCAAATTTTTCAAGCATTTTGATGAAAAATCGTCAAAAAATCGCCAAAAATTGAAATCCGGACAAAGCTAAAAAATATCAAATTTTTGATAAAATTTGCAAATTTTTCATGCATTTCGATGAAAAATCGTCAAAAAATCGCCAAAAATTTAAATCCGCACCAAATCCGAAAATATCAAATTTTTGATAAAATTTGCAAATTTTTCAAGCATTTTGATGAAAAATCGTCAAAATATCGCCAAAAATTGAAATCCGCACCAAATCCGAAAATATCAAATTTTTGATAAAATTTGCAAATTTTTCAAGCATTTCGATGAAAAATCGTCAAAAAATCACCGAAAATTTAAATCCGCACAAAGCTAAAAAATATCAAATTTTTGATAAAATTTGCAAATTTTTCATGCATTTTGATGAAAAATCGTCAAAAAATCGCCAAAAATTGAAATCCGCACGAAATCCGAAAATAACAAATTTTTGATAAAATTTGCAAATTTTTCAAGCATTTCGATGAAAAATCGTCAAAAAATCGCCAAAAATTGAAATCCGCACAAAGCTAAAAAATATCAAATTTTTGATAAAATTTGCAAATTTTTCAAGCATTTTGATGAAAAATCGTCAAAAAATCGCCAAAAATTGAAATCCGGACAAAGCTAAAAAATATCAAATTTTTGATAAAATTTGCAAATTTTTCATGCATTTCGATGAAAAATCGTCAAAAAATCGCCAAAAATTTAAATCCGCACCAAATCCGAAAATATCAAATTTTTGATAAAATTTGCAAATTTTTCATGCATTTCGATGAAAAATCGTCAAAAAATCGCCAAAAATTGAAATCCGCACAAAGCTAAAAAATATCAAATTTTTGATAAAATTTGCAAATTTTTCAAGCATTTTGATGAAAGATCGTCAAAAAATCGCCAAAAATTGAAATCCGGACAAAGCTAAAAAATATCAAATTTTTGATAAAATTTGCAAATTTTTCATGCATTTCGATGAAAAATCGTCAAAAAATCGCCAAAAATTTAAATCCGCACCAAATCCGAAAATATCAAATTTTTGATAAAATTTGCAAATTTTTCAAGCATTTTGATGAAAAATCGTCAAAATATCGCCAAAAATTGAAATCCGCACCAAATCCGAAAATATCAAATTTTTGATAAAATTTGCAAATTTTTCAAGCATTTTGATGAAAAATCGTCAAAAAATCGCCAAAAATTGAAATCCGCACCAAATCCGAAAATATCAAATTTTTGATAAAATTTGCAAATTTTTCAAGCATTTTGATGAAAAATCGTCAAAATATCGCCAAAAATTGAAATCCGCACCAAATCCGAAAATATCAAATTTTTGATAAAATTTGCAAATTTTTCAAGCATTTTGATGAAAAATCGTCAAAAAATCGCCAAAAATTGAAATCCGGACAAAGCTAAAAAATATCAAATTTTTGATAAAATTTGCAAATTTTTCATGCATTTCGATGAAAAATCGTCAAAAAATCGCCAAAAATTGAAATCCGCACGAAATCCGAAAATATCAAATTTTTGATAAAATTTGCTAATTTTTCAAGCATTTTGATGAAAAATCGTCAAAAAATCGCCAAAAATTTAAATCCGCACAAAGCTAAAAAATATCAAATTTTTGATAAAATTTGCAAATTTTTCATGCATTTCTATGAAAAATCGTTAAAAAATTGCCAAAAATTGAAATCCGCACGAAATCCGAAAATATCAAATTTTTGATAAAATTTGCAAATTTTTCAAGCATTTTGGTGAAAAATCGTCAAAAAATCGCCAAAATTAAAATCCGCACGGAGCTAAAAAATATCAAATTTTTGATAAAATTTGCAAATTTTTCATGCATTTCGATGAAAAATCGTCAAAAAATCGCCAAAAATTTAAATCCGCACCAAATCCGAAAATATCAAATTTTTGATAAAATTTGCAAATTTTTCATGCATTTCGATGAAAAATCCTCAAAAAATCACCGAAAATTGAAATCCGCACGAAGTTAAAAAATATCAAATTTTTGATAAAATTTGCAAATTTTTCAAGCATTTCGATGAAAAATCGTCAAAAAATCACCAAATATTGAAATCCGCACGAAGCTAAAAAATATCAAATTTTTGATAAAATTTGCAAATTTTTCATGCATTTCGATGAAAAATCGTCAAAAAATCACCAAAAATTGAAATCCGCACAAAGCCAAAAAATATCAAATTTTCGTGATGAAGCTGGCGCCAGCGTCTTTGGCCAGCATCTTACAGAGTCTAGAGGTCTCATTAATATCTGTTCTAGCACTCTGGACGTATTTTGAAACTAAACTGTTTTGAAACTCAGGCATTCTGTTTGGAAAACATCCTGTTGACCCTTCTTCAGTCCTTCAGTCCTAAACGCACAGAAATCGGCTTAAATCTCATGCAGCAGTATTTACTTGTCCGCCAACGACTAGAACTTCTTCATACTTATGTTGTTCTTAAAGTCTCAAAGTCCTTTACAAAGTAGTTTGCATAAAGTTCTTCGAATGCATACATACATATGTACATAAGTAGGTAAGTGCTATGCTATCCATAATCAATTAGTATCCCCAACCCACATCGACTTCAATTTCCTCAAACGCTTAAATTACTCCATCCTTGTGTTCACTCATTTGTGAAGAGATACGAGAGAGGGAAAAACAAAAAAAGAAAAAAAAAAAAGAAAAAAACATGAAGAAAAACATAGGACAAAGCGAATGTTACATCAATAGAAAATGGCTCGTTAATTGTCATCCATCGACCGCACATACTAATTAGTCCCATTAGATTGAACTCTCCGAACCATGGCCGCCGAACATTGACCATTAGTGGTTACAACGCAATTGATCCCATTCGTGCACTTCCTAGAAATTATGTTCAGCAAATTAATTAAAGCTGCTGTACCAACCGATGGACGTCCCATTTTGACCATTCATCCCGCAATTAAAACGCTCGCGTACATCAGCCAAATAAACAAATTTTAATTACGCTCATTGCAGTTCACACAAACACATTTACGCTGTTGCACACAGGTGCTGGATACCAACCACTATTCATTCGCTATGCTATGCTCTGCACACACTATGTTGCTATGTATGTACGTACGTACGTACATAGGTAGCCGCACAATTGTTTTGGCCTCGTCTATCTTAGCGTATTAATTAAAGTTTATCCACAGATACACGCACACCACGCCATCGGCTACTGTCTAATTGCATGATTTGGATTTCTTCTTAATTAAATTACACATGCTCCCTCTTCCCGTTGTGTGTATCAGCCAGGCAGGCAGCCAGGCAGCCATCGGGAGCTCCACCATCACCGCTGCTGCATCCCACCACCCTCTACATACATACCAACATACATATCTACGTACTATAGTACGAAGTTGCATGCATTTGATGAAATTTAACAAAGCGTTCGCAAGGTACACATTCTGACGCTCTGTGGAACATTTCACGGAATCGCCTCGTCCGAGGGGCATATCCTAGGCATACCGCTGCGTTTTCCACTCGTGCTACTTAGTGTGAGTGAGTTGGTTATGTATTTAGCTACCGAATGTGCTGTGCTAGTGCTACCCACTTGCCTTCTTGTCCGCCTGCGGAAGGTGTATAGCGGAGTTGCTCAGGTTACTACTAGTGGTTGGCCGCAGTTGGTAAGAAATAGAGTTTAAACGCGCAGGTGAACAGGCAGGGGGAACGGTTTCGTTTGAGTCTATCGCTATCCCCATGGCAACTTACTTACTTCGCTTTAGAATGCAATCAAAATGCACTGCAATTAATTAAAAAAATATTTTTACTGCAATTACATTCATTAATGGATATTAAATTCTATACTTAATGAGATGCTGCCGTTGTGTTTGGGATTTTGTTTCTTCTCCTTCTTCGTTTTCGTTTGGGGGTTTGTTCTCTTTTTTTTTGAGGAAAGCCAATAGGGATATGTTGAGATAAACGGCATTCTATGCGGAATGGTGGTGGATGCTGATGAAAAGTAATTAGGGTATTTCTTTTCTACGGCGAATTTATTAACTAGAACACGGGTAATTAGCTTGTAATTGGATGGGAAGGGTTTTTAGATTTGTTCCAGATGGATTGAAGTACGGTTTGTTTTCTTTTTCTTTTGCATACATGCATATGTATGTCGGTGCTAATGTATGGATATGTGTAGCGTTGATTTATTTATAAAAAAAAAAGTACAAGTAGCCCAGGGAAAGTTGTGCTGTCGAGCCTTAAGTGAGATTAGGTTAGGTAAATGGGTGTGTCCTTGTTCGCAAGTAATTGTCAACGGCTCACTTAGGCAATGAGTCTATTGTGGCCTAGAGTGAGATTAAAATGATGTTCGCATGTTACATGTTACAGGCTTTAGGGCATTTAAATTTAAGATGGAAGGATATCATCCTTGATTTTTAACAAGACCCTAAGTTTTGATTTAAGTTTCAGCGTAGATTTTAAGCAAATTTGATTTACCTTAAGGAGCTGATTTTTTTTCTAGGTAATCGTGTTCACCGTTTCCCTCGTATAGCTTTTTCTCACGTAGAAGGTGGGAATCTTTTAAAGATTAAATTGAGTCACTATAGTGTGGGATTTCCACCCACCTCCCCTTCTACTGCTGGTCCTTGCGGCACTGCCGTCAAACATTTGATCGCGAGGAGGGACGCCAACCTTAGGTTAGGTTAGGTTAGGTAAATGGGTGCCCTGTGACAGTTTCACTGCTCACTTAGACAACAGTTCGGGTCCATTGTGCCCAATCATTTAACCCTGGAAACCTATAAAGTCCGCTATTGGAACCACCCAGATAATGATATGAATCTCAGGAGGTCCGTCAGCTCTACTTTACCCAAGTCCTCCAAGTCCGAGAAGAAGTAACTGCCAAGAGTCCTCATTCTTCTGACGGATAGGACAGGACAGTCGCACAGCAGATGACGAACTGACCTGTATGATGGCTGTGACTTCGGCCTGAAAGACGCTGCAATCATCATTTATTCTAAAGGAGTTGTTTATTCCTAGGGCTTCACAATAAACTCCGGCTCCCGTGCCAACGTCCATCTTAGAACCGCCGGTATAGAACGCGAGCTCCTTCTTCTTCATGGTTCTTCGGCACTTCCAGTACATTCTGTCAGGAACCTGAGATACTTAGTTCAGTACCACTGATACTTGGGGGTCTGAAGGCAGGAATTGATCTCTTCCTATTGAAGAGAACTACTTCCGTCTTTGAAGGGTTCACTCTTAGCCCTTTGCTGCTAGCCCAATTCTCCACTAGTTGTAGTGCGAGATTGAGTCTTTCGCTTAGGACTGAAGGGAATTTCGCCGAGACCAGGATAACCACGTCGTAGGCATAGGCCGTCACGTTGAAGCCGTCTTCCTTCAATATTACCAAGATCTCATCCACTACAAGGAGCCATATTAGAGGGGATAAGACTCCTCCTTGGGGGGTTCCTCTGCAGACGCTTCTCCTGATAGTTACATCTCCTTGTGATGAAGATATAACTCTCGATTGAAGCATCTGAACAATCCAATTGGAGACTTAAACCTTAGGTACTTGGCTCATTCGTGCTGGCAGCCTACTGTCCTGCATTTCGTAGCCACTTCTATATTTGCGGCTCTTTCTGCTGCTCTTTTATAATGCAGTGTTGATAACTGCTTCCCAAGCCTCTTCGCTGCTCATCATCTCTCTGTTAAAGTTGTCTGGAGTTGAATCCATTCCTACTTGGTTTACCAATATGATGTGTTCCGCATCCTCTACTGCTTCCGTGCACGTTGTATAATAGCGATTTTCATCGTGCTTAAACCTATGCAGGTAGGCTTTGAAGCATACATGGCTAGTAAAATATTCAGCTCCCCATGCTTCCTATTATTCAAGGCGTCTATGAGGATGAGGAGGATAAATTTCTGTGTCCACCTGTCGTTTTCAGAGTGACATCACCTCTCCTTCTGCCATTTTTCGGAGACTTGTCGTAGGTGGTACTTCAGTATTACTTCGATTCGTCGCTGTTGCCGTTGTCCTGCTGGCATGGTATTTCTGTTGCGCTTCTTTAGAGAGATACATGCCGCATCATAGGAAGTTCTTCGGAAAGCTAACTCTGTCTTCTTTTGTATGATTTCGCCTTCATGGCACCAGCCCATGTTTGGATGCCGTAAAGTATTACTGCTGCGGCAACTCTCGCTAAGAGTAATCTCTTCTTTTGTTTCAGTTCCCCGATATTCGGCATGATCCTTGTCAGTGCAGTCGTTGCTTTTACAGCTGCATGCTGCAGGTGTTGCTTATAAGTTAGCATTGCATCTCTGGTAATGCCAAGGTATTTCAGCTCTGATTTGGAAGCTACGACGTGTTCGCCCACGGTTACTCTTATAGTCTCCATAACTCGCCTGCTGCTGATGAGCTCTACTTTGGTTTTTTTCTTCTACAAGTTTTAACCCCAAGCGTACTAGCCAGTCCTGGACCATTCTGTTAGCTTCATTGCAGTCATGCTTCAACTCCTCTAGGAGTTTGGTTACTACAACGATTGCTATGTCGTCGGCGAATTATTTTGGGATTTCAAGTCTGAAAACTTCATTATGCATTAGATTCCACATTAGCGGAATCAATACGGAGTCTTAAACAACGCCGCCTGTGATGTTATACTGCCTCATTCCATCATCAGTGTCATAGAGCAGTACCCTATTTCTAAAATAATCCGTCAGTATCTTCTGCAGGTATGTATTCTGGTATTCTCTTGGCACTAATTGGTCGCAGGATGTTTCTCTAGTTTGCGGTGTTGCAGGCGTTCTTGACATCCAACGTGGTGATTGCGCAACACTGTTTACTCCCGTCCTTTCATTGTCTTTCTTGTGTGACTTTTTGAGCGGTTTTCACGACTTAATCAATAGCATCGACCATGCCTTACGGAAACCATACTGGTGATGTGCAAGACCTCCCAGCCTCATCAATTGCAGTCTCCACTCTGTCACTTACGATGCGCTTCAGTATTTACCCCATGATGTCCAAATACGTAGAGGGCTATACGATAAGGGAACCTGCGGTGGTTTAATACCTTTTGGTAGAAGGATCAGTCTTTGTTTCTTCCACTGGTTGGGGAGTACACCTTCCTTGACGCAAGTGTTGTAAATGTCAACAATTGATTGCAGCTTTTAAGGCAATGTTAGGGATTCCATCGACACAAGGCGCCTTTATGTCCTTGATTTTTGCGCAGACTTGCAGGACATCTCCTACGGTGACGAGAGATATTGCTAACGCCTCCATCGTATTTACCCGTTTGTTCCTTTATTTCATGACATGAGTACAGTCACCAGATTTTCAAGAAACACTGCGGACGTGGCAAGGGTTTTCAGCCACCCATCAACTTTTCGTGCCGCTTCTGTGACCACTAAGGCTTCCACTTGAAACACACTGCCATGACTTAGAAGTCTTAGCCGGCGTGCAATTTTCATCGCAGACAAGTAGATACCAGAGACCACTCCTGCATAGATTTTCGACCCGTCCATGTAAATCCAGATGCTTCTCGGATTAATGATCTTTTTGTTGCGTCGGAAGGTGGGAATCTTCTTAAGACGAAACCTTGCCTGTAGTTAGTAAAACTGGACGATTTCTACTACCTACTAAACTCACCTCCCCTCCTACCCGCTCGCGAAGAAATGCTTGATAGCAGGAGACTTCAGCTTGGGTACTGTCCAGTCCTGAACCATCCCAATAGTTTCATTGGAGGAATGCTCAAACTCCTCAAGGAGTTTGGTTACTATGTTGTCGGCGAAGAAATTAATTTTGAAGACCTCCGGATTCTAAGTCTGAGAACGTCATCATACATTAACGTACGATTGTGCAACGTGAATAGTACCTACCTACTATGATGAGATAAAATGAGTTCATGTTACTTAAAAGTACCAAACACCTATAGGCTAGTTTAAGGTGGCTATCTGTATTAAGATACAGGCACACTTAAATCAAAAGATGTCCTTAATGACACCCTAAAGATGATAATGACGTCTATAAACGACACGTCAGCTCGTTGGGGTCATTGAAGAAAATAGCCTTTAAATGGAGTCTTCTGGACCAGACAAGTGCATAGGAAGTGAAGGATGGTTTCCTTAATTCCTTTTCCTCTTTGTCCCAGCAACTGCAGAAGAAGTCATTCGAACATATGCCCAGAGGTTTGTTCTATCAGACCAGCTTAGGCCAGATTTGTCATGATGATGCGTCAAGCAATTTTCTCAACTGTGGTTGGTCGCTACAGTGATATGGAAGGCAGATAAAGATAATTTTCAGAAATTGCAGTCTTGGGGTTATCTGTGTAGAAGTGAACTGAACTATGATCCAAGGTGGTGTCATTGTCACATTCACGGTAGACAGGGATGCTCAGTTTCGATGAAATGTAGTCGATGTGTAAAGTTTATGTAATTGAGGAGTAAGCAGCTTGATAACCGATAACCAATGTGAGGATCCTGTAAGACGGATGACAGTTGAAACCTAATGTCCAATGCTGCAAAAGGACTAGTGTACCACGGTTACACATAAAGTGAGTTAGATGTTCGGTTATATCAAGAGCCTGGGCAGCAAACGAACACGCCATACAACATTGTAGGTATGATGATGGGCATGTACCGCGTGATTCGAGATTTCATACGCCATTTACTACCTAAAGCCTTCTTGGAAAAATATAGATCTGTATTCGCTTTTCTTACGTGTTTTAGTAGATAGGTCTTCCAGTTAAGTTTCCTATTCAAAATAAAATTCCAAGTATTCCGAATTTTCTGTAAAGGAGAGACCGACTGGTGCGAATAATTGTACGATTGAGGGAACTTTGTATATCCTTCGTTAAGAGAACAAGTTTGGGCCACCACTAATTGGAGGCCCATCTGGTGAGAATGAGAGCATATTGGAGGATTTAGCTCAGACTGCAATAGTAAAATTCTGAGATTTCGCTGAACTCATTGCAGAATCTACAGAGTCCTTCTTCAGATATACCTAGTTTCCTTAAGTTTACAATATTCTGCCCATTAAGATACGAAAGTTATTCTTGCTCATGCTGATACATGCGTTGAATCTTTTTCGGTTGTATTGCCCTAGAAGTTTCTTGGTTTGCCTCACTCTTTTGACCTGCTTTCCCTCTCTTGTTTCCTGAATTCTACTTTGAGGGTATGATCCCCTATTCTGCAGAATGGTTGAGGACGTGTGAAGGTTTTCGATGCTCCTTTTCTTGCTAGGGAGTCGGCCATTTCATTATCCTATAGGTATACTTGTTTCTACTACCTAGTTCATTAAGTTGTTGCAGGCATTCCCAAGCTTGGATTTAATGATATAGGAGTCAAGTGCCATGATAGCAGCTTGGCTATCTGACATTATAGTTATATCATAGTTGGCATGGTTTCTATTAAGATTAATTTAGACACCACACATCTATCTATGGCATATATTTCAGCTTGAAATATACTCGTGCTTTTGCCCTTGAATTCAGAGTATTTGGTTCTGGGTCCGAATACCCCTGCTCCAGTTCCTTCATCAGTTCTTGACCCATCTGTGTACCACTTTGTTGTATGATTGCTCAGTTTGCAACTTTTTTTGGTACTGAACTGAGGCAACAAAGGTCTTTTGGAAGTTAAACCTTCTAATGACATCATCCCTAGGAAAGGCTAGGAGTGGTAGTTTTTTAAGCAGTTCATCGAATTGCTTCGATTTAATGCACTTGTCTCTTCCTATTCCTTCCTTAGCCATCCTTAGGATCGTTTTACTTGCACATTCCTCAACCACAAGGTGCAAAGGAGTCAATTCCAGTAGTACCTCCATGGCCGTAGTTGGACAAGTGCTCATGGCCCCTGTGATACAGAAGCATGCCAGTCTTTGCACCTTGATGAGTGTCTTCCTCGTGGTGACCAGATTGGTTCTTTTTGCCCATGCAATCGCTCCATATGTGTTCATTGGTCTCACAATAGCAATATACATCCACCTAAGGATGGTAGGGCTTCATCCCCAAGATTTGCCCGCTAGGCTTTGACAGATCATCAGAGCCCGCATGGCTTTCCTGGTTATCTCTTCTGTATGTTTGTTCCAGATGAGTTTACTGTCTAGGTTTAGTCCCAGATATGTAACTTCTTTGACTGGTGTCAGTATTGTACCCGCATCCTTACTGGGATAAGTCGTTCAAGTTTTATTTTGCTCGTGGAAGGTACTATTGTAGTTTTTGCCGGATTAAGGCTTAGCCCAGCCGTCAAACACTATTCTCGAGTTATATTAAGCCCCCTTTGTATTATATCGCAGTTGAGCTGCCTGACAGTTAATGCCATAGTTTATGAGATTCTCAAGTAACTCATCCACAACAAGGCTCCACAACAAGGCTCCACAACAAGGCTCCACATTAAGGGAGAGAGAACTCCTCCTTGTGGGTAGCGTTTTGCTGTGCTGACCTTGATGATACTTTCTGATTTATGAGTCTCTGCTGATCTTGTGCTCAGAAGTTCATACATCCACTTAGATACTGTGTTATTTACCCCTTTTCGTTCTAGAGCTCACACAATTGCTTCATGAGATGTGTTTTCGAATGCTCCTTTAATGTCCAAGAAGGCACACAGTACTATCTCTTTTGCTTCAAGAGCGCTTTGGATAGTTTCAGTCAGCTGGTACAGAACAGTCTCTGTAGATCTGCCCGCTCTGTAGGCATGCTGACGGTGATGAAGAGGAGATGTACGTAGTACTTCCTCTCTTAAATAGTTGTCCACAGCCTTTTCCATCCTTTTGAGAAGGAACTATGTTAGGCTTATCGGTCTGTAGGACTTCGATAGACTTGGGTCTTTCTTCCTCATTTTTGGAATAAACACTACCTTCGCCCGTCTCCAATGGTTCGGTATATAGCCCAGTGCCGGACTACTTTTTAGTGTCCTTGCCAGATGTGGAAGTAATTTACCCTGTCCGTTTTGTAATAGGATTGGTATGATTCCATCCACCCCTGGTGACTTAAAAGACTGAAAGGAGCCAATGGCCCATTCTAAGCGCCCACTGGAAAAGATTCTTGCCGTTTTAATCGGAGGTTTGACAAATTATTGCTCCACCATGGGACCTTATTCCCTTATTCCCTCTTAAAAAAAAAAGTTTCTAAACTTATAGCAAGACAATGTAAGTACCTACGTCCCATCCAGTCGTGCACTTTAATTTGAATTGTCCCACCTCTCGCGAATGTCTGAGAAATCTCCTAAAAAAATGACCATTAGATACGACTAGATCCCTTCCATTAGTTCAAAGAATATACGAACATGTTGGACCGAATTTTTGATTTATTTATTACTGTCTTTACATTGGTGTCACTACCCAATACAATGAACCCCCCCTCCCCGTTCTTCATTTTAATCTACGTCATTAAATTTCGTAATCCTGTCATATGGTGCGTCGAAACACAAACACATTTGTTAAAGGTATAAGTACAACAACTTGTGTATTTCTAAAACGTTTAGCATGCTTCTTTGAATGCGCGCTGTAAGCCCTTCAAATGATGTCCTTTGCAATGTGGTATATCCTATGTCTATGAAACTACGCTCTATTTCTCTAACCACTTCGGTTGAAGCGATAAAAACAAAAGATCTTGAATGGAACCATCAGAAGTAAAAACCAATCTCCTTCAAATGCATTGACCCACTTTCGAGTCCTCGCCCCCTCCGCGCGTTAAACGCGCGCGCTATAAAAGAAAAGAAACTCTTAATGATTTCACACACCCTCAGCATAAAGGACCTTTAACCCGCATTACGATTGCAGTACCTTTCATAATCATTTATCCACAAAACCCTTAGCATCATCAGTGAACCACATATCGTGCCCGTCGTCATCCTTATACATGCAAGGAGTAGTCTGCTTGCGCCTGGCATTCCCTTCTGCAGTGATGCACCCGCCCCCTCCCCCTCATTCACCCCTTCCACCCGGTTGTCGTCCGCCAGCATAATATTGTCGACGTCAAAATCATTACCGCGCCATAATCATCCTCCATAGCCGTGAGCCAAAAATGGGCTCAATTATTTCGAAATCATTAAAATCGTTTTTTGTTTAGAGAGACCGAAGCGGTCGTTGTCGTCGTTGTCGTTGTCGTTGTTGTCGTCGTCGTCGTCGTCGTCGTGGAAGGACCCGGGGATGCTGGGACGCGTTACAGACTTTCTACTCCGCCACACTGGTCTCACGAACCTAGGGGGTTATACGAATACAGCGGTAAAACGATGATAATCCTGCCACAAACGATGAATAGAAACGAGAATGGAATATGGTATGGCATGGACGCAGTCAGACAAGTGCATTTTATCATCCCATGATAAGTTGATGTTCCAAAGGTGCGGTCGAAGCCATACAACAGGGACAGGGATACTTAGTAACAATAACAATAATAATTTCTCACCGAAGCCGTTTTGTTTGGCAAATGCCTGTCGCATAGCTCAACAGCTCAACAGCGATTACAAATGACGAGGTTAAGGACGACACAGTGGCTGCATTATCTTCGCACTTAACCTCTCCTTGCTCCTCGCTAATGACTGCACACAACAATGCGCTGTATAGTTCCAAACTTCGTGGCTTCACATGTTACGGTTGGTTAGTGCTGGGCCCCCACTCTCTCGACCAAGTGTCTGGAGAGGGCTCCTCCAATCAAATTGTGAAAAGGAATTGCAGATCATTAAAAGAAAAATCCGTTTCGTCAAAATGATGGAGGTGGCCGACGACGCGACGCAAGCGTCCGCCGCCATGCATATGCTTTAATCTTGCAACGCAGAGCGCGCTGATGAGGAGCCGGAGATGACCATGAAACCCAAACGTACAAAGCCGAACAAAAAATTGTAAAATCATGAGCAAACCAGCATGAAGCTACAAAGGGCTAAGTGCTAAGGGCGAAGGCAACGTGAGGACTCTGTCTCGGATAAAAAAAAAAAAAAAAAACAACGAAAAATGTCCCGTTTTTTTGAACATTTAGTGAGTGAGTGGAGTGTTTGGATATATGGCTTTGTTATTCCTAATTGACATTTTGCATTAATAGGGGCGAAGATTTGCCAATTAAGAGCACGAGGAAGCTCTGCGTACACTTGTGGTTTCTGGTCGTCCTTGCTGCCACACCATCATTATCGTTCCATTAACGATACAGTCGCGTCGCGTCGTCGATGCTGTTGTTGTTGTCGTCGTCATAGCATACTTTTGGTGGCTCGGATGCGATATGTGTTTGAAATTTTAATGAGCTCGGCCGCTCTCTTTTACTCTCTTCGGAATTCGGAGGTCGACTGCCGCCGCCGTAACCACGCCGCCGTCAAAGAGAGAGAAGGCGATTCAGTGACGCGTTCATGCTTTAATGAACATGAGCATCATTAGAATTTTGACGATCTGGTCGCACCGCGTTGTCGATTCCTTCAAATTGGCGTTTTTTTTTTTCTTTCGTCGTTGTCGTTGTCGTTGTCGTCGTTGTTGTTAGACGGTTGGTCCTGCGCTGGATTATAACGATAATAATGAGAAGGCGAACCATGATGACGATGGCGCATTCATTGAATGTTTGGTTGCGAAACCTTTCGGCGATGGTGATCTCCATGAAATACTAATTTCCAGAATCTCCGCATCATAGAGTGAAGGGGTAAATCACATAAAAATGTCAGTGCCCTGTTAAGACGGACGGATGGACGGACGTACGTTTTTAATGATAGTCTGAGGTTGTCGTGTCGAGAACTAAATATTGACGTGGACAAAAAAAAACAGAAAAAAAAAAATACTAGCCGACAGTATGCACTGATTTTATCTGGCCTTTCGGAAAGAATTCAGGACATGTTAAGGAGATAAGAACCTGAGGATTGAAGTTTACGAGTTTTGAATCTTAAGTGATCTGCTTTAGAACATTTATAGTTCATTAATGTAGTGTAATTAACCTTGATATCACGTGGTAGTTTTACGAGTAAGTTTTTCGCGACGTTGACGTTATGAACTACAAGATACATTTTACGAGATACATTGAAGAGCACTACGCGCCTTTGATTACAGATTGGTTACAGTTATTTAAATACTACAATGTTTCCGCGGGAGTCCCCCAAGGTTCTGTCCTTGGACCCCTCCTGTGGAACATAATGTATGTCGGAGTTCTGCGATTAACGCTGCCACAAGGAGTTAAGATTATCGGCTTTGTTGACGATATCGCTATAGTTACCATAGCTAAGCACATCCACGAGGTAGAGTCCGCCACGGATGAAGCGATCGCCAGGATCGAAAATTGGCTAGAGGCTGCCGAGCTAGAACTAGCTGACGACAAGACGGAGGCTGTCTTAGTAACCAGCCGAAAGATTATGGAATACGCAAACTTCCGGGTTGGGAGCCAATCAATTAGGTCTAAAGAGGCTTTAAAATACTTGGGTGTAATGCTAGACAATCGGCTTAACAGCAGCGCTTTCCGGGATGCTTCCAAACATCGGCGGACCTGGATACGCGAAGAGGATTCTGCTTTCCAGAGTGGTAAGCTCAATACTTCTGTACTTTGCTCCGGTGTGGGCGGAAGCTCTTACAACAAAAGTGACAAAAAGAAAGCTCTCGTCTGCATACAGGCTCTGCGCAATAAGAACAATATGCGGTTTCCGGACAATTTCGGACGAAGCAGCCTGTGTTATAGCGGGGATGGTCCCTATCGACGTTCTCGCCAACGAAATGCAAAGGGTTTACCTTAGGCGAAACACGAACCGACAAGAGACCGGCGTTACCAGGAAAGTAAAAGCAGAAGAAAGGGCAACATCTGTAACACTGTGGCAGGCCAGGTGGAATGGCACGGAAAAAGGCAGATGGACCCACAAGCTGATTCCCACAATCGAGGTTTGGACAAAAACCTTACGCAATTCCTGTCCGGTCACGGCGGCTATCGGAAATATCTTCACAGATTTGGACACGATAGCTCGCCCTTCTGCACAGAATGTCCAGAGGAAGAGGAAGACGCGGAGCACGCAATGTTCCATTGTAGACGCTTCGCAGAGGCAGGAATGGACCTACCCATGCCGGAGCTTCTAGTAAGCCGTATGATAAGCTCAGAGGATTACTGGTCGGAGAGCTGCTCCTTCATAATGAGCGTGCAAAACGAGCTAAGAAGACTCGAACGAATAAGAAGAGCCACAACGGCAGAACTGAGCACATAGCATAAGTTGCTAACCAGCCCCGCGAAGTAATACCTACCGGCAGTCCCGCGGGGAGAGTGGTAGAAGAGTGCTGGGTGTGGATTAGTACGTAGGCGCATTCCTGGCATCGAGCAATTCGGGTCTGTGAATCGTGCATTACCAGCATGCCCGGCTATTAGTATCTTTAGAAGATTACCACATCCATTGGCGCAACCATAAAAAAAAAAGATTGGTTATAGATTGGGCGCTAGTACTGGTATTTCTATTAAGCGAACTTCTCAAAGCTGATGAGTTGATATATGTACATACATATGTATGTATGTTGTGCTCCATATTGTATATACTAAGAGTAGTTGCTCCTTACTCTTAACAGGTAGCCAAACTTAGATAAGATGGACCTTAAGCTACGGCCACACAACTACTCCAATCACACTTGCGATCGATGAACCTCTGACGTCTATTGAGAAGACTATTCTCGAATGGGGCAATCAGATGGGTTATACATTTTCTGCTTAGATGCAGTTAAGAACTAAGATACATTTCCGTAAGCTGGTTGCAGATGTCCTTTGGATCCAAAATTCTTCAGCGCAATTCATCTCTCTTTGTTTTTAAAGGTAATGGAGAATTTCCAAAATACTCCCTTACTAACACTCCCTCTTAACGAACTCTAATTTGTTTATCAAGCAAGCAAATCGACAACAACAGTCTTGCACTACCTGGTCGATAAGATAGAAAGATTACTATCAAAGAAAGCATTAGCCATTTGCTCCTTCTCAGATATGAATATTCAAAACCTTCGAGAACACTTGGTTCATAGACCTGCAAACAATAAAATGGAGTAACTCCATTCTAAGCAGCGGGATTATTTCTGCCAAGCTTGGTCAGCTATCAATATACATCCAAAAGTATCAAAAGATGCCCACAAGGAGGAGTCTTGTCGCCTCTATCCTACCTCTATTGTATGTAGTTTACCAGCACTTACACAACCAAGGTTATGCAGATGACCTAGCTATAATAATCAGATGCAAAATGCCTTAATCAAAATCAATGCCTGTTGTCACTTCGAAAGTTTGGAACTAAACTCATGGAAAACGATCATAACTGGGAGAAGAAGCTTAGATCTCCAGACCCCATCCATAAAATGATGTACAAATAGGCTATTCCACGGAAATTAAATGTCTCGGGATCCTCTTAAACCAAAACTTACAAGTCTCTAAATGACTTGTATAAAAATTTATAGTTTTTTCATAGGTCCTATAGCCTAGGAGTTATAACCCTTAAGGGATTCGCAGTAGATCTACGTTGATCTAAGTATAATGGTGCAAGATTGTCTTGTCTCGTCAACCCATTAACCTAATCTACCCTAACCTAACCTCGACCAAAAATGTACCTAGATACCTCATCTAGTTAGAATATCAGAAAGCTCACAAAAGCCTTCTTAGGGCTTCTTCTAGGCTATTCGGGATAAAGTTGGGGACAAAAACCTAAAATGATTCATTATTGACACCCAATCATCACATCCTCGACAAAACATATGAGCATTGTTCTAAGTATGACGTTGAAATCGTGCAAGGTGATCATCTAATCATGAAACGGTCAACCAAATTGATCACATTGCAATCGACGCAAGGCATGCATCCAGTATTATGGATGTCCGAACCTTCCAAGCAGCCAACATCGAGTAGGATCACTACCAGTTGCAGCCAAGATATGAATCCGGATATCTCAAACGCTATAACATAGAAGAAATGCTGCGAAAAGATTTCACATGAATCATCGATTAATACGTATACCGCAACTGATGTGCAGGGTTTCAGCCGACCACCACCAAGTTGTGAAGAAGGAAACTTCGTAGTAGCGTTACAGTCGGTGCTGAGAATATGGAAACACTTCTTCTGAAGACTGTATAACGGCGACGAAGACCAACATCCCTCTGAAAGGTAAAATAAACTATTCAATCTAGATGATGATAGCCAAAACTTTCGTCCACTTGACCGAAACGAAGTGAGGATAGCAATATCCAAGCTTAAACCCAACAAGGCTGCCGGACCTGACGACTTACCAGCAGCTATTCAAATCAGCTGGAAATGACTTGATCAGATGGGTGCCTGATGAATGGAATTTCAGCACCGTTTGCCTAATCCCCAAGAGAGGAGACCTCCTCAATTGACCTCCAGAATTGTAGAGGTATCAGTCTGCTCAACATCGCGTACAAACAACCTGATTGGTACCCTATCAGTGTAGTTTCAGACCAGGAAAGTCCAAAATCGATCAAACCTTCACACTTCGGCAGATCCTGGAGAAAACTCAAAAAGTCCAAACCACCTTTCTATCGATTTTAAGGCCGCATATGGTAGCATCCATAGAGACGAGCTATACAGAACCATGTCTAGTTTTGGCATCCGTGCCAAATTCGTTCGCCTGTGCAGGATGACGATGGATGAACGTTCGCTGATCCATCAAGGTCGGTAACGATCTCACCGAGACCTTTGATGTCATAAAAGGATTTAGACAAGGTGACGTGCTGTCATGTGACTTCTTTAACATCATTCTTGAAAGAATTATGCAAAACGCACAAGCCAACACCGAAGGCACAATTTTCCAAAAATTTTTTCCTGTGCAACTACTAGCGACTACTGACGATATTGACATAATTGGGAGAATACAGCGGGCTGTCACCTTTGCTTTCACTAGTATTGAAACGGAAGCTGCCAAAATGGGTTCAGCTGTAAACAAGGACAAAAACAAGACATATATGCTGTCAACAAGAAGGGATACACAACATCGACCAATTGCACAGAACGTCACTATCGACATCTATAACTTTGAGGTAGAAAGGGACTTTGTCTACCTCGACTCTGCTATCAATTCTGACAATAACGCCTCAGCAGAAATAAAACGAAGAATAACTCTTCCCAATCACTGCTTCTTTGGGCTGAGAAGGCAATTGAGTAGTAGAGCAGTATCCCGAACAACTAAGGAGACTCTGTATAAGACCTTAATCATCCCACTCTTCCTTTATGGCGCTGAAGCATGGACTCTATCTAAAGGAGATGAAGATAGCCCCGATCGTTTCGAAAGAAATATTTTTCGCTTTGGGGCTTTGGAGAAGGGAATTCAACGACGAACTACATGAGCTGTACAGCTACATCGACCTAGTCTAAAGTGGTTTGAGATGGCTAGGACATATAGAGCGAATATATACCAGCGCTCCGGCCCGTAGAGTCTTCGAATCAAGCCCGAAGGGACAACCCAGTAGAGGAAGACCTCGCTTTATGTGGTGCGTACAAGTACAAGTATAGAAGGGAACCTCAATCGACTTAGAGTACGCAACTGGATGCAGTTAGTTAAGGACCAGGCTAACTGGAGAGGGAGGCCCAGGTTTACTCTGAACTATAGCCCCACTTTGGGAGAAAAATAAGAATTTGGGGTCATTAAAGAAAACTGGTCCTCTAAGTTTGAGGTTGTACGTAGGGGTATCTTCCCGACTACGAGAAGGTCAAATTACTTCTGAATACCACTAAAGCCTCGGAATGACTTCACTGTTGACGAGCCTATAGCAATCGAAACACGGACCAGAACATTTGGATCAGCACGTGGAATGTTCGGACCCTTAACATGCCACGTGCAACCGAACAACTAGCAAAGGCTTTAGACTCCTAAAATGCAGATATCACCGCCATCCAGGAAGTGCGATGGGATAGGCCGGGCAAAAGGAGGATATAACTGGTGAAGGCTTGTCTTAAAGGGATTGATACTATATGTAGGTATGTACGACGATCGTTAAGAAGCAACAAAGAGCGGATAGGCAGCGGAGCGAGCGGTGCAGTAAGTAATTTTAGATGACTAGTTCGTAAGAAGGTACATAGGTTAGGTCGGAAATAAGGTCACGCACTTTTTTTTAGACTTAGATCCCACTGAACTGATCCATAATGGACTTATATCCCTGCGACACTACTATACTTACCTTGCCTATACTCTACCTACTTCCTAATAAACTAAAAAGAACGAAAATACAAATTAGGGTCTTATTTCATTTATTTTTGGAGCCTTTTTTAATTTTTAATTTTGGGGCCTTATTTTCTGCGGCCTAATTTCGCACAGTCATTCTATACATTGTCCTACTATCGCACTTGCCTATTGCATCCTTTACTGCTTCTACCGCCTAAAATTTCTCTGCACAACTTTTCCCTTTTCTAGATACCAAAGCCCATTCTTATCCATATTTCCTTACACTAAAGTAGAGTTCCTCGACCGTCTGTATAGGCAAAAACCGCTTTATCCTTCCTGGTGAGCTGTCAGATTCAGCATTTTCCTTGCTTCATCTCGAGTCGGCTAGTTTGATCTCATATCTTTCATAGCCAGACATGGCTAGTTGTAGTACAGTGTCATGTTGGTGGGGTCAATTCATCACCTATGAAATGCTTTTCGTTTTCCACTCATTCTTTATAAGTCTCAACCTATCTATGTAAATCTTGGTGGAATCACTCTTTAGCCAAGTGAACTGTTGATTTGTCACATGGACATTAGAGGAGATACTCTCTATCTCTTGTTCTACAAATTTTCAAGAACTTCAGCATATGACGTGATGATGGATTGTAAACTCCTTACAATGGTTTCCATACAGAACTGATCTCGACTCAAAGGACCTTATTTGCACAAGAATCATAGAAAAGTATGACATGTATATGTTTGGTTTCTTAAAGTTTTCTAACGATATTGCGAAACATTTCTCAACCTAAAATGTTCGTTGTAGCACTGCTTGCCCTTATTACCCATTGCATCTAATTAGCCCCCCTATATCTTTGATACTAAGCGAAAACTTCAATAATTATCTAAATAAGCTGGTAAATATTATAATTCGCTGAAAACTGAAAATCTTATCAGAGATTTGAAGTTTTAATTCCGCGCGCACACCGAACTGAAAGAACTAGGACTACAAGATATATCTCTCAAACAGCAGTGTACTATCGCCGCCGCCGCCGCCGCACCGCTTAAAACTCACCCCGTTCGCATACTATTCGCTGAATAGGCTATTATGCTGTAGAGGAGGAACTTTCCCATTACACTCTTCAATATTTAATTAAATTTCTAGAGCGCTGGGCTTCACAAACTTTTTAATTGCACACCAGCTTCAACCTCCTACAACCCATTCTCTGCGCCCGCCATAACCATCCAGGCAGCTTCACACCCCTATTCCCTAGTAGTATAACTTTTCGCGAAAATTAATTTTAACTACCATGCTTGAACCTACTCGAATACAAAGCAACATCCCTATAAATTTTAAAACTTGAACACAGTGCTACTACAACTACAAAAACATTCTAGCCGCACGTTGGTCTGTCGTCGGTTGCTTGTTCGGTTAGTTTTTGAGTCCGTGCTTCATTATATCCATAACGCGCGTCTTAAATCTCTACAAATGCACTCACTCACTCATTCGTATCCTGTTCACACACACACACACACACACACAAACATGGTGGTGTAGAAAAATAAGTTCTACAATCCAACAAGCCAAAAGTACTACCATCATCGTCCGACATGCCCATTAGCCAAATCGAATCGCATTACCATATCACACACACAGATGTATACCCACACACGCATAGTACCCATACCCAGCCGGCGGAGAGGTCCTTTTTCGGAAGCGAATAGTGCTAATGCTGAATATTAATCCTCACTTACTCTTCAGGAAGTGGTAAGGTGTAAGTATAAACTTTAGGTTGGCGAAAAAAAAAATACAAATATATCTAAATGAATAGAATTATACCACAGGGGGGCGCCGCAGGAGGGAGCTCTTGGCCCGAACTTCTTAAGTCTGAACGCCTTTTCACTTCTACCTAGTTTTTTTTCTTTTTCTTTTGCCTACGAATGTAGTGAGGGATAGCTACTCGTCGCAGATGCAAAGCAATGGTTGTTTCCTCATGGATGTACTCGTCAGGCAGCTGACGACTTTTTGTCGAACTTTTCAAAATGAAAATTCGGGTGGCACTCATCTCTCCGGCCCGCCATTGCATCTCATCTCTTAGAGTGAGCAATTAAAAAATGAGATACATTTTGGGAGACGGACGCGGTAGTGGTGTGCCGGTGGGATGATAACATTTCGTGAAATAATTAGGAGTCCTTAAGTGCTACTGCTGCTGTTGCTCCTCTGCTACTTACTTCATCATCGCTGCTGCTGGTTATGGCGATGGTGGTGGTGGTGGTAGTTGTAGCGGATATGGTGCACACAGGTCTAGTTGATGTGTTGGCTTATCCTTGCATTGTAAGCTGATTCCCTCATCGCAATGCCACATGGAAATGAGGGAAAAAAAAATAAAATAATATAAATGAGTGATAAGGGTGAGCTCTTCCTTCGACGAGAGACCGTTGTTAGGTCCTCGGAATCGCGAAGAAATATACTAATTGCAGTGCCAGTAATTAAGATTTTTACCTTTTGGCCTGTTAATAAGCTCCTCTGGTTAATTTATTAATGGATTATGTGCATGGAGGTGTTTTTGTTTTTTCTTTTTCGTTTTCTTTCTCATTCCTCAGCTTCAAGGATGTTGCAGTGAAAATATTTCTTTTTTTTCGTAAATGCAGCATGGTACATCATTAGTAATTAAATTTTGTGGTTTTTTTTTTAAGTACGTTAAAACATACATACATATGTATGTATGTATTACTTTGTATGAATATCGCACCGTACGTGTATGTAGAATGGAAATAGAACATAATTTCAGGGGAAGGTCAAAATTTTTAGTGGCGCGTCAAACCATTGAATAGTCTTTAAAATATAACTGTGGAAACTGTTCAGCATGAGGTGTTCTATTCTATTCCTAGCCCTTGCATGGCCTTGGTAAAAACCTCTGACTCAAAGTTTCGTCCCTGGTCTGAGTGAAAAAAATGCGGTACGCCGTATCTACAAAGTATTGTCTCAAACAGTCCATAAAGTACTGGGGCTTTGGATTTTCGAGATTCTGGCCGACACCCGATCCAATCAAGTAGCCATATGCCTTGCTGGCTCCTTAAAATTAAGCAACCATCGGAGAGAGCAATGGTCTGTTCGCAGCAAGAACCTTCGGCCAAGCAAGTACTGGTGAAAGTGTTGCCACTGCCAATAACTCTCGCCTCATGGTATAATAATTTCTTTCAGCTTTGTGTAATGTTCGACTACAGTACCTACTTCAGGACAACTTCTACGTTTCCCCGTAGGAGTCAATTCCGACGTTGGATGCATCAGTGGTGGGTAAGATGAAGATGTCTTCAGCTGTTCAAATGCGCTTTCACTCTCATTTCCCCATGCAAAACGACTACGTTCCTCCGTTAATTCCGATATTGGTTTGTCCAGTCTGCTAAATCCGGGAATAAATTTTCAACAGTATAATCAGAGTGCCAAAAAGCTGTGTACCTCTATCTGCCTTTCACTTTGGCTGTGGCTAGTTCCACAGAGCATCCAACTTTCTGGAGTCTGTTTGAAGTTCATCGCCAGTGACTATGTACAAGTCCCAGGTATGCCACTTTCCTTTTGAGAAATGTGCAGTTGCATGGACTCAGCTTTAATCACTACTTCCAAATGAACCAAGTGATCTTCGAAAGTGTGTGAGTAGACAATAATGCCTTGTAAGTACACGAGTGCATTTTGCAACGAAAGTCCTTGAACTGTGGCATTCATTAAGCGTTCGAACGTAGCAGGGCATTACAGAGCCCAGATGGCATGACACAAAACTGCCTGAGTCTCTGTCCATCCAAAAAAATTCGTCTTTTCCTTATCATGTCTACTTGCCAGTATCTACTTTGTAAGTCCATGGTTCAAAACCATTTTGATCCTCCTAGGGATGCAAGGAGCTCGTCTATTTTTGGCAACGAATATGAATCCTTTTCAGTAACGTCATTCAAACCCCGATAATCGACACAAAAACGAGTTGATCGTCCTTGACGATGGTTCCACTTCTCCTCTTTTAGTCATATCCCCGATAATTTGTATCGATTTCTTCCTTTTTTGCTAGAGGGCGCTCTGGAATCTTGATGGGTTTAGAGTTGCCAGCGTTGATTTAGTGGCATACCAAGTGAGTTCGTCCAAAATCCATGGACCTGCTGAGAAGACAGAGTTATATTTTCTTACCCAGAATTTGTTTGGCTCTTCATTGGACAGCTCTGCGAGGCCAACATCGAATGCGGCTGGACAATTTTTAGAGGTAGAACGTTGCCTTTTACACATCTCAGTGGGGCTTCTTTTCTACCTAGAACAAGTCCTTTAGGTAGATCGGCATCAGCAAAACGCTCCACGAGAGCAGTGGGAGAATTATTCAATTGGGCAGGTGGAACCTGCAGCAAGATTTACGCATTCGGTGGGTACGTACACGGAATCATTGAGTCTTTCCCAGATCACAGATGGATACATACAATATAAGCCTCAAGGGTGAAAATTAACTGGAAGAAGCTTCGAGACTTCTAATACTAAAATTAAGCCTTTCGAGAAGCCCAAAGATACTGCATACAAGTTCTCTTGGTCGATGTAAGGAAGATGACCAGGGTAATTTTCTATACCACAAGGTTGGTATACTGCAAGTCCTTTGAAACAATCAAGAACAAGACTTTTCGATCCCACGGCTAGGATCGATTTTCAGAAATAGGACATCACTAAGCCAGGCCCCCTTTAAAGATGTGAATGATGAAAGTTCTGGCCTCTTAGATGTATGTATCTAGAGTGGTCGGGGTAGAATTACTTAAAATTGGAAAGCACAACCATATGGAATATAGCGATCTTCAGTTATAGCCAGTCGTCCAGTAAGAAGCTAGATTCAATTGTATCAACTTTTAAGCTAGGAGAACACTGCAAATGTCATTATCGATATGTCATCTGATTATAATCAGTGTTATATGGATGCCAGGGAGTACCTACATTGAGGGGACTAGCGAATTGATGAAGTAGCGTTCCAATTTTAACGTAACTCCTCATCCACAAGGAACGCCAACGACTGATAGCATATCGTAGAATTGAGACTTGTGTCAAACCGGAAGGACAGTACAGTAGTACAGGTCCCAAATGCCTCCAGAATGGGTATTCCTTTTTTAATATATTACCGCACCTGCAATGATGTAGGGGAAGAAAGAAACTATCTTTCACTTCCTTTGCAGTTGTCCAGAAATACGAAGCCTTTCGGAGAGGATACGTAAACAAAGACCTTATCTACTTCAAAGTTTTATCTCTTGATGGTGATGGTGATGGTTCGATCTTCAGTTCTGTCCGAGGTGTCGGTGTTTTATATCTTTTCTATTGACAGCACATACTATTTTTAGCCTCATTAACCGTTAAACCCGTCTTAGCCGCTTCCGTGTGAATGCTAACAAAAGCTATACTGACTGCACCCTTTGTTCTTCCAATTATGCCAATATCATCGACACATGCAAGCAGTTGAAAGGACTTTTGAAAGATTGTGCCTTTAATGTTGGGGTATGCGTTCTGGACAATTCTTTCAAGGACGATGTTGAATTTATCGCATGACAGTGCGTCGCCTTGTCAGAATTCTTTTTTGACATTAAAGATCATGGTGAGATCTTTCCCGACCTTGATGGAGTAGCGTGGATTCACCATCGTTATCCTGCACAACCGAACGAGTTCGGCAGGGATGCCAAAACTAGACATAGTTCTATATATGTAGCTCTTCTCTATAGATGCTGTCATAGGTGGCTTTATAATCGATAAAAAGGTGGTAGTTATCGATTGTGGAGACCCAGGTTCACCCCGAACTGCAGCGCCACCTAAGTAAGTAAGTTATTGATTTGAAATTCCTGGGCTTTTTCAAGATCTGCCGTAGTGTGGAAATTTGTTCGATGGTGAACTATATAGACACTGATATAGACACTGATATAGACCAATCAGTTTCCTGATTGACGGTTTTAAGCATTCACAGAATATAGCAGATAGGACTTGTAGGCAAACGTTGAGGAGACTTATTTCTCAAGAGTTGGCGCAGTGTAGAGCGTCTCCCTTCTGAAGAATCGAGCAAACAATGCTGACGTCCCATCGGTTATACTTTCGTTCGACCATATTTTGCAAATGAGTTGATGCATGCTCCTTATCAAGTCATCCTCGCTGCTTTGAATAGCTCGGCAGTTAGGCCATCAGCTCCGGCAGCTTTATAGGATTTCAGGTTCGATATCGCTATCTTAACTTCATCCAGGTCTGGTGGACGAAAATATTGCTTATCATCGTCCAGATTGAATGGTTCATTTCGCCTGACAGAGGAATTTTTGTCATCGTCGCCGTTGTACATTCTGCAGAAGTAATCGTTCCATATTCTCAACATCGACTGTGATTCTACTACTAGGCTTCCTTGTTCGTTGCTGCAGGCTTTGGTTCTGGCTTTGTAGCTTTGAGCTGTTCTTCTGATAAAACTTCCGAACCTCATTCCTGCAATAGCATTCTATTTCCTCAATCGCGCGCTTCTCATGCTCCTTCTTTATCCTTCTGAGAAGCGTCATCCCTTCTCTTCTGCTCGTAGAGCTCGCGAGTAGCGCTGGTCCTTCTATGCAATGTCGCTTTGTATGCCATTGGTTTTTCTGCATTTGAATGCCGGTATTCTTTGTCGAAACAGGGCTTTCGCTGTGGTCATATCAGGCATCCCTGATAGATTTTTGGCAGTGTAGACTTCAGTACTTGAAGCTGGCGACATAGGAACCACTTGAGAGATTAAGGGATACTCGATCGGAAAAGGATGCTCTGGCGATTGTAGTTTTCTGACGTCAAATTTCCTCACAGTATTTATGTCGTTTTGTCCGCACCTTGGATACAACAAGGTAGTGGTCCTAGTTAATGTTCGCTCCTCGTAACGTTCGGACATCCATCATACATACATAGGGGCGGGTTATCCGGAATCAGTAACCCGCTTCGGGGATAAGAGCCCTGCCATTAGTTGGCCCATTAAGGGTTCATCTGCCACCAACTCTTTTGGAACACCCTGAGATATTACTTCAAATGTGTCCTTAATGGATTTCCTATTAGACTCTGACATCGGTTACGACCCGTAGTCATTAAATGAGTTTTTTAGACTTAATTTGATTTAAAATTCCTCTATTCTGTATTGGAATCGATATGAATGAAATATAATGATGGAAACTACAGAACATATTGAGATGATACACACTACATTACTGTTCTATGGTGAAGGTCCTCTTCTGATGTGCATACTCGTATGTCTATTAAAAAGTCTGCCCCAGCTATTAACAATGTCTGGAGTGCACACCAAAATTACTTCAAGACGAACAAGACGAAAATCCATTCACACGGGTGCACTGAACGTTACCGCAAGTGGCACAGGAGACAGATACTACTAACCTCACACGAATGCATTCATCCAACTATCGTTTCCATCCCCATTGCTAGGTGTCAATTAGTGCTAAATGATGGATGTGATACGCGATACATACTCGTACATACCCGGGCGATACCTCATCTTTATGGTAATGAATATGGACAGGTAATTATTTTCCGCTCGGTTTTTCAACACCATCAGCTCAGCAGCAGGCACGTCACAGTCCATCGGTCGACTACGAGTACACAGGGAGCGAGCGGGACCATGGACTTGAAATTAGAATAATGATGTGTAATAATCGTGTACATAAACACACGGAGGACCTAACGTGTGGAAATGAATGGAAAGGTGTTAACGTGCAAAACATGAAAAGGTCATCTGACATTGCAGATGCTGGACAAACTGAGAGGAGGCAATGCGGAGCGCATCTAAGCCAACCCATGTCAGGGGGGTTTCCGTCTCTCTCTGTGATAATTGCACTCAGCTTTTACGCCGCCGCCGTCTAACGTGGCTTGTTAATGTTATGACATCGGATGGATACGACATTTTTGGTATTTAAATTTTCAGTTCGTTTTTCCTTCCTTGTTTGGTTTTTTTTTTTTGCTTTTTGTAATCCTTGATAATAACGACGATGGTGGTGGTGATGACATGCAAAACATAGCACGCACAGTGCGGCAGGATTACAGTGCTCGACTGGTTGGTACCCAATGTACAACCCTTTGTCGGTAATTGGCAGGCACTAGTGGTATACGTATGTATGTAGGTGTGAACTAACTTTAGCTGGTTGATTTTGTTGGTGTAGCCAAGGAAACTATAGTACCTACCTATGTGTGTGTGTATTGGTGGTTGGTGTGCCGGTTGTCTGTCTGAGTCAGCGGCATATTGCAGCATCTGAATAGACTGCTAATTGAGCTGCTAGTTGAACCAATTTGGTGTTTGCTTGAATATGTGTGGATTGTGTCTCATTAGAGCGCGCTAAACAATGAGCCTAATTGGGTGTACGTATGGTTTACTATTCAATTCCTTCTATTTTAGTTTGGCTGCTGCATATAACTTTTGTGCCATAACTTGTTGTGAAACCAGTCTTCAATTACAAAGTAAATTAAAAGGAAGACAGCAGCTATGTATCTACTCTGCCATTTCAAAGGGACGGAGCAATCTTTTTTTTTTAACGAAATCATTAGACGATATTTCTTTTCACAACCCTGTCGTCTTTTGTTTGGTTAAAATGGTAATTAAAATCTGGAAGCAGACCTTTTAACATTCCACATTTCTCCACTTATTATGATTGAATATACAAACTATCAACGGAAAGGATTCGAGGAAACTATCAACAGACTATACTACGATCCAAGTAGTACAATAGATCAGAGGTTGCGGCTATAGTCAAGGCTATAGAGGTGCAATTAGATGAGCTAATTAGGCAATTTCTCTCTCAGCCACAGGGTGGGCCAAATACAAGTTTCTTTTTAAAAATGCAATAAAATGAACAAAATTGCCATGTTTAATGGCTGTATTAGTAAGAGCAAACATTGCCATTAATTATGGAACACAACGTCGTTCAAGTGGCTGCCTCGGCTTGCTTAGCAGTAGCGCATTCTGTCACTCCAATTTTCCAAGACCTTGTTGATGGTTTCGGGCTGTAGCTCACGGATTGTTTGGATGATATTGACCTTAAGTGCTTGAATCGTTTCTGAATTGTTGGCATAACATGGGTCCTTCACGGTTCCCCACAAAAAAAGTCCAAAGGGGTCAAATTGCAGCTCCGAGGAGGCCAATTGACATTGCTAAGACGGCTGATAACATGATTTGCGAATTTGGCATGGCGCGCCAACCTGCATGAACCAGAGGTCGTCCAAATTCATATCTTCAATTTCAGTAAAAAAAAAGTCGGTTAACATGGCTCTGTAACGCCCACCGTTGACCGAAACGTTGTTCTCAGCCTCATTTTCGAAGAAAAATGGTCCAATGATGCCACCACTCCACAATCCGCACCAAACTGTCACTCTCTGTGGCGCACCGTACGACGACGGGGACCATGACTGTTGTCCACTAGCATACCAGTCTTACAAACTTTTTGCACAAACTTGCGTACAGCAGGCGCGAAGGGTTCTTCATTTCGGCCAAAACTTCTTTTCAAATAACGCACTGTTTGGGCTACACAGCACTCACTTTGGAAATAAGTTTTCAATATTTCCCAACGTTGTTGAAGCGTAAAGCGACTCATTTCGTTCCGCGGAGGTATGATACTGACTTTCTGTCAAGATTTCGAGCGGGAAACAGCTGTCAGTGTCAAAATAACCTATGATTTAAAAAGAAACCACTAGATGGCTTACCCTGTACATATGTAGACTAAGACAAATTCGTCCAAGTCCCGCTGGGAATACCAATGACCCTATTAGGATGTCAAGTGTTTTGTGACCGCCCTACCTTACATCTCTGCTTAATCAAACCTTTTTTATATATTTAATCACATTTCTCTAGATTTTTGAGTTTCTCGATCTATAAAGGAAACTATTGTACTATATTGCCAGTTTGTTTAGATTGTTTGATCTTTGAAGATTAGAGGGCTAGAGTTCGCCTAGTATCTGCTCCGTATATTTGCTCATCCTCAAGCACACGTTACCATATAACATTATTAGAAACCGAAGCTTTACCGGTTCCTTATTTGATGTATGTTTAGGTAAGTGAACTCCTTACCTAGATACATATGTATGTACCTTGAAGTTGTGTTTAGTGATAGCGTACATCTTTGTTTGGCTACATCTACATGTTTTAGACTTTCCTTCAATTTTTTTTGGAAGCCTTTGCAATAGTGCGCAATGTTGATGTCATCGGAATGTAGTGTTTTTTTGTGGCGACTGAGCTTCATCAGAGGAATAGGTCCACCCTAATTGTTAGACATATATCTAGATGAGTCCATCGTCGATTGCCTCAACCAGTAGCTTCATCCTCTAATTTTCACTTAAGAAGCATATGGATTGCAACAAAGGGGAGAGCCTACGGTACGTGCATCTCCGACCTTTTTTCTGCAAGCTCATCAGTCAGATCTGGATACATTGTTTAGGAGTGATTTTCAGGTCCTCACAACCTCCGATCTAATTACCGCATACCGTTATTTCGGATTTCGGATTTCAAACAGGCAGGCTTTCGCGCTGGATCCTCCTGCATCGACCACATAAACACCTTACGGATCATAATTGAACAATGCGTTGAGTACAGGTCTCCGCTACATCTGTTGTTTTTCGACTTCGAGAAGGTTTTCGACAGCTTGAATCGAGATGCTATTTGGCTGGCCTTGCGGAGGAGAGGCATCCCGGAAAAACTTATTGCTGTTATCAAGGCTACATACGAGGGCGGTAAGTGTCACGTCTTATACAACGGTAAGGTGTCAGACGAATTTGATGTCCAAAGTGGAGTACGTCAAGGATGCATACTGTCAGCACTATTGTTCTTGGTGGTTATCAGCGATGTACTCCTTGCAGCATTGACGGAAGGAAACAATGGAATTCGTTGGACTATGACTTCTTACCTTAAACACCTAGACTACGCTGACGATGTTTGTCCACTTTCACATCGGATAATGGACCTTCATCTAATAAACATGGCCAAAACAAAAGCCCTCAGCACTTCCAACACTAACGCTCAACTTAACATTGCCGGACAGAAAGTCGAAAAAGTTGACAACTTTCTATATTTAGGAAGCGTGGTCTCGGCAAATCGCGGTGGCACCCAACTGGACGTATGCAATAGAATCGAGAAGGCTGAAGCTGCGTTCGGTATGCTATCCACAATCTGAAAAAGTAATGTTATCAAATTGGAGGACGCTCAAGCGCGTTGCAGAAGTACGAACTACATGGCGCGCAGGCGTGGTTGACGCCCTATGCCCCCGAGGAGTTAAAGGACCTAAGTTAAGAAAGTTAAGTAGTGATTTCGGCTTGAAAGACACTTCATTCATTCTAAAGGAACGGTCTATTTTTAGATGTGTCGCAATAGGCCACAGCCCCTATGCCAATGTCCATCTTAGAACCGTCGGTGTAGACGGCTAGTCTTTTGTATTGTCGGTTCTATGCATCAACAAGTCGATCCGTTGGTGATCTCCCATCGAGAAAGTATCGATGCGTGGCCATGAGGGTTCGATGACCATGACCTTACTACCTTCAGTCTTACGGCAGTTTTGGCCGCTAGATTCCTCCAGTATAAATCCAGCGGAATGAGACTGAGCATGGTTTCCATTGTCGCTGTTGGTATTGTTCGTAGTAATCCCATGAAGGTACGGATCGATGTCTTCCTAGTGAAAAAAGCACACTACTTCCATTTTCGACTGGTTGACTCTCAGTCCTTTGCTGGCAGCCTAGTCATCTACTAGTTGTAATGCGAGATTGAGCCTTTAGGACTGAAAGGAACTTCTCTGAGGCTAGGAAGACCACATCATCTTAATAGACGGACACGATGAAGCTATTTTCCTTCAATCTTACCAAGATCTCGTCAACCAGGAGAATCCATATTGGGGCGTTCCTCTATACATCCTCTTCCGGATGTACCTTGTATGGTCCTACATCTTGTATCTCCCAGTGTTGAGTGTATGGCTCTCGATCTGAGCATCAGTGCGATTCAATTGCAGAGTTCGGTGTTTAGTTTTGCCCTACGTAAGCTGGCCAGGATCTCAACGGCGGCTCACACATTATTGAATGCTCCTTCAATGTCTAAGAATGATCCCAGAGTAAGTTCCTTGAAGTGGAGGAATCTTTCTGTGGTTGACAGAACCTTGTGGAGAGCTGTGTCTACCGATCTGCTGTGGATGTATGCATGTTGTGATTTGGATAGATTAGGTTAGGTTAGGTTAATGGGTTGAAGGGACAAGAGAAACTTGCATCCATCACACTTAGATCAATGTAAATCCATTGTGATGGCCTAGGGGTTACACGTCCCATTCAATAGAACTTATGAAAAACCTATGGGTCTTCAAACCATCCCGAGGCGATTATGAATTTATGCAAATCTTTTAAAAACTTGTTGGAAAGTTCTTCTAAGTCTTGGAAGAAATGTCTTTCCAGAATTTTGTTTCTTATTTGACAGAGTATGGGGCAGTGACAAAGGAAGTGTGGAGTATCCTCACGCACCTCCTCGTCACCACAGCCTCTGCATAGGTCATGCGTGCTAGGTCTCATCTTCTTTGTGTGATATTTCAGCACCTTGTGTCCGGTGACTTGGATACTTATGTATACATACATCTATTAGGCGCTCCAATGTCTTTGAGGTCGTGTGACTTGCTTTTCCAGTCTTGGGAATGAATATGACACGCAGCTCTCGTCATGATTTCGGAACAGAACCTAACTTAAGGCAACCTATGAAAATTTGCTTGAGCCATGGAATAACGATATCTTCCGATTCGAGCAGCATCACAGACCGAATGTTATGCATTTCTGGAGCCTTCTATCTTCGTCTATTATATTCACTACTTCATCTTCTGCAACGTCTGTAGAATAATGGGTATATCATCTCCGGAGGCTAGTAAACATCCGGGAAAGTGAGTATTCAGTAGTATGTCCAGTGTTTCCTCTTGCGACTTCGACCATGTATCATCGCTTTTTCTGATATTAGAGGCCGGTTTTGGTGTCTTGGCTAGAATCTTTCTGAGGCGCGATGCATCGTTGGTAGATTCCATAGATTCCATAGACTCCTTCGTGATGAGATTAAAATCTTCTCCCATCTCCTACTGGTAGTGAATGTGTGAGTTCGCTTTCTGGCAGCTGGTGGTGTGCCCTAATAGTTAGTCCTGGTTAGACATCCTGGTTAGGCATCCAAATCTCTAATTCCTAGGCATCATTCCATTGACTTCTTGAGAGCATCTGCCAAAGTAGTATTTGTAGTATAGACATAAATCAGGATTGAGGTTGGATGTATATACGTACATAAGTGTTGCATCTTCTTCCAGTCTAAACGCTCGTTTCTAGAAAGCTCTCGAGGAAGATTTAAGCAATTAAGACCAGGAGCTACATCGACCCAAAGCATTTATTTGATCTGAACAGGCAGCTCATTTTCATGGATGCTGATTTCGCGATTTAGGATATGCTGTTGTACCAAGTTCCTTCAGAGTTGATGATGATACTAAGAAAATGCAAAGTCTCCTTGAGTTCGATTTCTTGGTTAAATTGGAATTTAAATCGATACCCACCGCCTTTTTTTATCGATTATAAGGCGGCCTATGACAGCATCATTAGAGAAGAGCTATATAGAGTTATGTCGAGTTTTGGCATCCCTGCCAAACTTGTCCGATTGTGCAGAATGACGATAGAGAATCCACGGTACTCCATCAAGGTCGGCAAAGATTTCACCGAGACCTTTGATGTCAAAAAAGGATTCAGACAAGGCGACGCGTTGAACTGTACAATTCATATAGCCACATCGACTTAGTCAGAAGATTTCGAATACAGCTATTAAGATTACTGAGTCATTCGGCCAGGAGAGCCTTCGAATCCATCCCAGAGGGACGACGTTGTAGAATAGCGCCTAAGGTGTAAGGCACACTCAAGTGAAAAGAAACCTCAACCAACTTTATCTGCGAAATTGAAGGCAACTGGTTGAAGATCGAGCTGGCTGGAGGGACTTGTTGGTTAAGGCCCAGGTCCACCTCGGACTGTAGCGCCACCTGAGTAAGAAATTAAGTGATTGGCATTCGTCACTGCTTCATGGTGCACTTTCAACTGATTTGTTTAGACCTTAAGGACGTGTGATTTCAGCCTTACTCAAGGGAGTCCATCCTTCCATTGTCACTACCATCGTGTTAGAGGCTTGGCAGTTAAGTTTAAAACGTGTCTTTCCAGATATTAACATTTAACTGTTCTCAATCAAGTCTCATAAAGTTATGACCAATCTTTAAACCAGACTTTTGACTAACATTGACGTCTGTTTTCACTGTCTGCACTGCATCACGGTAAGCATTCATTCCCTCTATTATTACCTTCTCTTGTCATGTCACTAAAGCTAATGAAGATGATCCTACATACATACCAACATCCATGTATGCATTATCAAACTGTCAAAACATGAAACACAAAAAAGATGACGTCTACGGCGACGACGACGACGCTTAGAGGAAATTAGCAAAACTTTACGCAATTTAATGAATTTCAGTAGGAGTTATAATTGCTTCCTCTGTGTGTCCTCTATTGTACAAGTGCATGTTGTGGCATCACTCAATATTCTCCGTAATTACCAAACTTTTGCCTTGCAAATGTGTTGGTGCGTTACGCGAATTGTTTAGAAAGTTGCCAACAGCATCCAACCAACCAACCCGGGCGACCAACTCGACAGGACATCTCTGCTTCTACTGCTACTCTGACTACGACGACGTCGATGACGATGACAACGACGACTGTCATTTACGGTTTACTACTATCGGAGCACTTTTATTGTTCTCATATAATTTCTAGCTTATTTTTGTTTCTCTCCTTTTTGTTTTTTTTTTTTTGGTTTCTCTTTGGTGACATGTCCACTTCCTCAAGTGGATCCTAATAGATTCCTAAAGTACTGCTGAATACGATGCTCAAGTGATGGGGCGGAATGAATGAAAGTCAAAAGCATCATCTCGGACATGCAAAGCCATTAACCTGGTGGTAGGGATGAGATAGTGGAGTTGTGCTCCCGATAACGAAGTGGAGAGCTGCTTTCCCTTAAGAAATGTTGCCCATCTTTTTGAATAACTATCAAGATGACGGCTGCAGGGCAGCAAGAACGAACGGATGACCATCAATTATTAATGAGAACTTTCGAACATTTTATGCAACTTTCTTAAGACGTATTCATGCATGGAGGTAACATTCCCATACGGCGGCGATGGACACGAGTGCACGAAGGACATCATCTCATCTCAGACGAATGGACATTTATTATTTATTAAGCATCGAGAAACGAAAAGTGCAAATGGACTTTTTTGTTAGGTTTTCCTTGAGAGATCGTGTTTCGGAGTATGATGATGTTCTGGACAAGGTATAAATTTGGAACGGGTGGATGCACTAAAATGCTCGCTTCTTAAGTGCATGGGAAACTTTGATGCCTTGAGTTAAATTTAATTTACCTTTCTGATGAGGATGACTACTAAAAGTCTATCGAGTATGTACTCGTATCTACGTATATATTTCTTGGACACATTTGTTATTAAATACCGGTAAAAAGGATTTTAATTTTATGAGGATAAGTGGAATTATACGAACAAGCAGTTGTTAGTCGATGGTTAAGGTTTTATTGGTCACTTGTCATATCTTATTCTGATGAAGGAAGCCATTAGTTCTAGATTCTAATTCAGCTGTCTCAAATGACTTGTGGAGTACGCCGACACTCTGGTGAATAGGAAACAATAAATCAAATGAATCCATTGACAAAGTGCGGGCTATGTCTTGGATAATTGAATCTGCAACGCTAAATCAACAATCCTGTTCTTGTAGTGAGGGAACTCATTTAAATGAAACTTCATCATATTTAAAAAAAAAAAAACGATGAATAAGTGTTTCATGTCTGTTCAGTTGAGTGACAGCAACACTACCCATCCGGTGAATCTGTCTGAATCGATGACAGTAATGTCACACTAGGTGACTGTTAAGTTCATGCACTGGCCTCTAGAGGCACCCTGCAAGGTGGGATCCTGTCCCTTCTGCTATGGATAGTGGTCGCGAACGAAATCTTAAAGAAATAGGATCAAAGTTGTTGCATACGTTCATACCCACCATAACCGACAAAATATGTGGAAAGATGTGACTAAAACGTTTACCCCCTGAAAACGGAGGTGGCCCTCATTACTAACAAGAGAATTGATCGGGCACGTGAGACTCAACGGTTGCGACATTGCAAATCTCAGGCGCCATACTTGAACTGTATACTCGACCATAAATTAACTTTGAAAGAGAAAGGGTAAGGACACGCCAGAAAGGATAAGAAAGGCATCTATAGCGTTCTACATATGCAGAAAAATGTTGATACAAAATGGGAGTCAAGTCCGTCATTATCCACTGGATGTATACAATCATCGGCAGACCCATTCCACCATATGGGTGCCTAGTCTGGTGGCCCACAGCAATCAAGGCAACGTACTGACCAGGGTCCAAAGATGATCATGCATAGAGACTATCAGTACCATCAGTACCACACCAAATTTACCTCTTACAGCCATTCTGACACTAATTTCAACAGAAACAGCTGCCAAAAGTGTCCTACGTTTGAAACAATACAACCTTTGGAAAGAGGGCAACACGGGCAATCGTACTATTACGAGATGAGGACAATTGGGTTCCGAGACGGATTATACATACGTACATCACCATGAGGATTTTCTCCTCAAGGAAGGACTGGATAAAAGGTAAGGCAATCAAACCGATCAATATCTCGATTTTCAAGGACGACTGGTCAAAAACTGTTGTAGGAGTTTTAGCGATCGCAGAAGCGGCGCAAGAACTTTCCACGAAACTCCACTCCAGGAAGATGATTGACATACATAGGTATACAACGATAGTCAAGCCGCCATGAAGCCTGTCAAGTTGTCAAATCAAAACTCGTAAAACGATGCCGTCAAGAGCCCAATACTCTCACAGGTAATCCGGGTGTTACAATCCTTTGGGTTCCAGGACACAGCGATATTCAATGGAACGAACTGGGGAACGATTTAGCAAGAAAGAGGTTCGATTTGACTAACAATGGTCGTTACCGCTGTTTCACTACCCCTAGCTCATGTTAAATCTTATATAGAGCAAGCCTTCGTAAAACTAGGTAATGAGAGATGAAGCGCACTCTGATCTTGTTCTGTGTCTCTAGAAAAGTCTGGATAAAACACGACGAAACTAAAACGAAACATATTCTAGCACTTAATAGAATGAACTCAGTGCTCTTCACGGGAATTATGTCCGTCCACAACATTCTGGCGTTCCACCGAAGTAGAAGCGACAGACTCAGACGACCTGTAGCGATACAGATGCAAAAGAGAGAGCACATCTTACTTCCTTTGCGAATGTCCAAGCCTGTGGAGACCTAGGAAAACGGCCCTTCTGGTTCTGGATCAGGAAAGACCTGGAGGTCAGGAAAACCACTATTAACCATCCTGAAATTTATAACCCTCTCGACTTGGTTCAGGGAGATCGTTTAGCTATCGTAAACCTGCATACCAACTTTAGTCTTTTTTTAGGGTAGACAGAGGATACATTGGTGATCCGAGTGCTGACTGCATGTCTACCTACCTACTTAATGTCAAACACGATTATGTCCAATTGAAACTCAGTCATCAGTGGAAGCTCTAATTAAGGAGGAATTAATTTCGGACAAGCACGATCAATTCAAGGCTCAGGTAGTACAATCGCGCGACTTAAATTGGGGCATTCTTGAATTCTAAGATTTTTTTAGAAGGGATTGGAGAACTGAAGAAGACCTAAGGTACAGCCTAGCTGTCACTATTTACGCTAGTAGTCAACCGATTAAAACAGCACAGGTCTCCGTTCTCAGTAGGATTGACTACCTACTCGATGATGCAGTCAAGGGCTGGGGCCACATATGGCTAACTCATCGGCTATTGCAGTTCCGTCTATGTTACCAAACCGGGAACATAGAGGAGAGTGATATTGAACCTGTTTCTTGCTCATACGCTATCTTTTTAAAACTGCTGGACTAGTTTGGAGGATGTGGTGTATCAGAAAAGGGCTCTGACAGCTGCCCGTACTATGTTGTCCCTGGTAGTGATGCTAAGATTGAATATCTCACATTGAAAGTATTTCCGCTGGGAAAGCACTGCTGAAGTACGGAAGGCAGGAAGATCTTGAGACAAACAATTCAGCCGAGAAAACACCTAGTGGTCCTTCGCATTCCATCTTGGAACTGCGTTATTTTTCCATTCAGTTCTAGACGGAAGATTAACTTGGATAGTTTGATTGAAATCGAGTTTTAGTATTATGTAGTCAGTGGTGTTCAGGGCCGATTCTCTAAGTTCTACTGCACTACAAGATCCAATATTTCAATTCAACCACTAAGCATTCTTCTCATTCTGCCTCTTGTATGTAGGTAAAGGAAGGACGCTTAGTGGTAAAATTGGGCTTGACTGCATGGAACTTGTATTTTCCATTCCAGGCGATGCTTGCTTAATTCGATGACATTGTACGTAAGGCAGGCCAGCATAATATCGAAACTTACGTATGCAGCCGAGAATATGACGTACTTCGGCGGTATACATCCACAGGACCATCTTAGATTTAGGTCCCCAACTTTTGTCGAATCATTTGCTGCAGACATAGAAAGAGATACAAGCTCAGCGTACTCGGTGTTCCGTGTTCAATTTCTAACTGAGTTTAGGAGGTAGTATCACGGCTAAATACTTCATATTATGGGATACGAATAATGGTTGGCTGTTAGGCCATAGAAGCTTGAAAGTCGGTACTTTGGACTTGTTGGTATATAGCTTTGCTCAGCTTGACACCTATGATTTCAACAATCACTGAAGGGAACATCCCTGACACTAGAATAACAACATCGTCCACATACGCGATTACTTTGCTTCATTGTTTGTTAAGCTCTACTCTAAATTTAAGAGTGAACGTTGTTGAAAGCAACTTCTATGACTAGGAATATGGTTCCAAGGGCTTGGAGACATGACTGTTAAAATTTCGGTAATGGCATTCTAAAAGGAAAATGACTCCTGACTGAATGTGGAAACCTTTGATGCTTCCATCGATACTCAAAATCTAAAATAAATCACCGAATCAGTACGTCTATATACATATAAAAGGCATATCGCTACCGAGAATACTACATAAAGTGGAATAAGTTCCACTAAATGAAAAGGTGTTTTTTTATAGAAGCGGAGAACTTTAAATTGAAATTAAATACAGAAAAATGTTTTTCAAATCCATGAAATTAGCTTCATTTGACAGATAATTTTATTACATTAATGTTTGGATATAATTTCGGTCATGGGATCGTACATGGCGTAATCAACTCTTCGTGCGTTTAGCAGATTTGAAGAGTTTTCTAAATTTCTTTCTAAGTTTTGCAAGCTGGTGATTCCACTAAGAAACCTTGCTTTACACAGACTAATTTTATAGACACAATGTCATGATCGGAAGTAAGCAAGACATCATTCAATTGGTATACTGATTCATTTAGGTCGCCTGTGGACTCGATAGATGTAACAAGCATATCTAACTTAGAGAAAACAAATCCCCGATACAGATTCCAGTCCGTGGACTTGGGATTATATCTAGGAGAAGCATGTGACAATTTGCCGGGAATGTCGAACCTGATGTGTTAATAGTCAGACAGCGAGGATTCGTCAGACACATGCCAATTTTCAACAGAGTTAGAAATAAATGGACTGGCGGGTGTGAGGTCATGTACCTTTTTGCGAATGGCGTTCATGAAGGAGCCTGGAGCCTGAGTTTGGAGCCTGTATTCAAAATACCTACACCACTACTAACAAGACATTCTGAAAGTCGCTCAACCCTCATGATGCGCACTGGCATCGCAACCTATGATGTAGAGAAGGTGTCTTGGCAGTGTCGACGAAGACCTCTATGGGCGGAATGTTGACATTCTAAAGTCGCTCAACCCCTTTATTGATGCCACTGCTGGCCCAGACCTCATGATGCGCTTTGGCATCGCAACCTATGATGTAGTAAATGTTGGTGCCTTCGAATGATGTCATCGTCACCGGAGAAATATGCCGAGGCACACAAGATGTTCCTCTTTCGGTCGGAATTTCGTCATGGATTCTGAAATTGGAAGAAAGTTAATATTTGTGCTAAATAAGCACCCCGCCCTTGCCTTATTCCGTAGACCTTTGATTTGTTAGCAGATAACCCGAGGTTCTTGGATAAGATAAGAGTTGCGGACGCGCTTTACAGCATCTCGGGACACAACGGGTTGCTAAACAGCACAACCCAAGGATGATGCGATTTGAGATGCATCAGACTCATTGTTTTGTATGTTATTTTTGAATATGTTGGACCCACGAATCTCCGAGAAAGGAAGTCCTTTATGACAGATCCCGGCATGCTATAGGAAGGCTGGTTTAAAACCGAAAGTCGTCGGGTATTCGGAGTCCACATACTAGTGACTAAGCACCCTCTTAGTCATGCATCCATCGGCGTATGCTCTTCCACCTTGGATTAGGGATTTGATACTGGCGTTTTCTCCTCACCTTGCTCACTTAAGCAGGTTCTTATGCTGTTTCCGGCCATTCGGGGCGACAGGCACACAGTCAGTATGAAGTTTCGCAATTGGAGGGTGACAGCTAAAGCATGAGAGCCGTTGCCCACCCGCCGCCACGAGTGTTCCCGAAGCATTTGCACGTAGGGATCGTCCAGTGACTTTGCTCTAAAGGTACGCAAATAATACTATGAATGGTCACACAAACCAATTATATTCACATGCACTGGCAAAGTTCAAAGATGCAGTGGGGAACACAACCCATCTTCTATACCAACGCTTCGACAGAACTAGAAAGCACCCTTTGTCAAATATCCCTTCAACGACTTGGGTTGGAAGTCCAACTTTAAACTTAAAGTGAAAACATACTCGTACCAACTGCCAAACAAGTTTAAAATATTTCAAAGGAGTAATAAATCCTTTCTAACAACGAAACCAATGAATAGTTAGTTGATGGAGTAATGGAGTGACACAACTATTACCTGAAGCTGATGTGATTTTCATGTTTTGTGCAAGTATATGCAATGCAATTAAAATTTGTGAACTAAAAACATCCTTTGTACATATTTGCGATTATAAAGGATATAGTTTTATTTTTTTGCACACAATGGCCATGTCCCAACCAAACCGCCTCAACTGCAAACAATTTATATACTTTGATGCATGTGTGCATCACCAGCTTTGATGTTAGACCTGGTGTGTTTCTGAAAAGCTGTTAAATAGAAATCCCTTTTGACCATTACCCACCACCATCGGGGTGTAACAACAACGACAACATATCCGTCATCTCGGTATGCTCGGATGTGAGAATCCTTAAATTAGCCTAACGGCAGCCATGGCACAAACACGCAAGTAGCTGAGAATCCACATATGTACGTGTACCCTTGCAGTTGTTGTGTTTAACTAGAAAATTTTGCACGAGGGTGGTGAAATTAAAAGGAAAACAACAAGGGGAGAGAAAGTAAAAAAGAAAAAATAAAATAGGGAGAAACTCATGTGGTGCACAAACCGCCGAGAACTGGTCCGGTGCAGCCTCTTCAAAAAACGGTAATTAGGTCCTTTGTGCGCCTTTATAATTAAAACCTTAGGTACACCATAACCCAACGAACCGTCTAAAATGAGGCTGTCAGTTGCTTTTGGAGTTTCCTTCCTTCCGTTGTTTTACTCTAGAAGACTTGTTTTTTTTTTTGTTTTTATTATGTATTTGGGGGGTTGTGTTGGGGCATTCTGTCAGACATTGTGATGTTGGGTAATTCAAAAATATCTCGTTAGTTCGTCTTGGGTTACCTGGGTCGTATGTACATACATATACATATATGTATAGTATATGTGTTGGGTACTGCAGGCCTGAAGGTTTCTTAGCCAATTAGTCGACAGACTGAAATTCGTTTGCATGAACTGTCTAAAGGTAATTGCATTAATTTTTGCTGTGTGCCCTCATTCATTAGCCATCGTATGAGGGATTTTATAGTTTAAATTGTATTTGTATTTGTTAGTGAAATTGGGATGTTAGTCAGTAGCTGGAGGGGATCTAACAAAGTTATTACTACATATGCTTCGACAATGGAAGCATAGCCCATCAAAGTAGGCAAAATTTATTTGTTTCATTTTTGGTAAACAGATATGTTTGCTTAAATGAATCTTAATTCTAATGACAGTTTATGTTGACTATGCGACCTTTGTCTAGGACGGCAGCTTAGTATTATATGAGGCAGACTATGGTTGTAATTTCGTGCCTTACCTCATGGTAAGGAAACAATGTTGATGTTCAAGCAACTTCACACAAGGAAGTGGTATTTGAAAACGTATAAGCCAACCAATTTTTTATATATATACCGGACAACCCAGCAATACGAACACCTCTTATCGCAACTTTTAGGCATACCACAAGGCTGTATACTATCACCACTTTTATTCCCAGTATTCCCAGTGAATATTGCCTTTGGTCTTTCAGATACTCCTTCACCAAAAGTGCAGAGTTTATGAAAAAAAAGAACTTGACGATGTTCGCAGGATAACAGACTTACAACTAATCCTCAATTCGAAAGATGACTCCACGAACGTCCTCATACAACTTCAAAAGAACAGCAGCTCGAAAATATTGAAAAAATCTACGTTACCTCAAATTCATCGCCCCTTTCGATATTAGCAGGCGATTCTACAAAACCCCACAAAAAAACAGCCGAATGGTGTATGATCCAGCTGGTTTACAGGTACTACTGTGAAAAGATAGTAGCAATAGTATGCTATTTTTTGCTCATATTAAACACCTTGTTTGGTGGAGTTTCGATAATATCTGTGACATCTAACTCATTTTACAAATAAAAAAATTGGCATCCTTTCGTGGCAATTCCATAAAAAGCTCCACAGGGGGTATGTACTCAAGGAGTCCTATCCTATCTTCTCAGTCCTATCGTATCACCTCAGGCAGTTATTTCTCAACGCAATTCTCCTTCAAATAGAGAATACATGGTGTAAGGTTATCGCTAATGCAAATAATATCCACATTAGTATCAAGATTAACCAAACCAAGATTAAGCCTGATTATGATTATTATGATTATTATTTTTATTTGAACAATGTGTTCCCAGCTAATACCTTGGAGTGGTACATGTCCTCATAAGTGTTCCCCTCGGATTTGGATTCATTTCGGAATCATTTTGAAGGCTATGTACTCTTACTACGCCTTGGCGGAAGAAATATGTCCTAGAGCACTATTTTTAATCCAGTTTCCTTTAAGAATCTAAGGATGAGAGCTGGATCTAGTGACGGTAGTTCCTCATCTGACAATTGATACTTCCCCAAGTATTTTGTGGGTCAGTGTCCCACAATGTTCTGGGATTTCCCTGGATTCATTGCAGAATCTGCAGAGACCTTCTTCAGATATACCTAGTTTCCTTAGATACTTCTTGAGTTTACAATATCCTGTTAGGAAGCACATTATGATACGAAAGTTATTCTTGCTCATGCTGATACATGCGTCGAATCTTTTTCGGTTGTATTGCCCTAGAAGTTTCTTAGTTTGCCTCATTCCATGAACGTTATTCCAGGTTCTTGACATGCTTTCCTTCTCTTGTTTCCTGAATTCTACTTTGAGGGTATGATTTCCTATTCCGCTGTATGGTTTAGGACCTATGAAGGTCTCGGATGCTCCTTTTCTTGTTGGGGAGTCGGCCATTTCATTACCCTGTATTCCCACATGGCCAGGTATCCTTGTTTCTACTACCTAGTTCAGTAAGTTTTTTCAGGCATTCCCACACAAGTTTGGACTTAATGATATAAGAGTCAAGTGCCATGATAGCAGCTTGGCTATCTGACATTATAGAAACAGTCTGAGTTATAGTGTATATCACAGTTGATATGGTTTCGATCAAGATTGATTTGGACACATCTATCTAGTATATCTGGCATAGATTTTAGCCTGAAAGATACTGGTGCTTTTGCCCAAGAATTCAAAGTATTTGGTTCTGGGCCCGAATACTCCTGCTCCAGTTCTTTCATCAGTCCTTGATCTATCTGTGTACCACCTTTTTGTGTGATTGATTAGTTTGTAGATGGTGGATACATTGCTCAAACTTTTTTTGTTACTGAGCTTGACTACAAAGTTCCTTTGAAAGTCAAACCTCCTAATGACATCATCTCTAGGAAAGGCTAGGAGTGAAAGTTTTTTGAGCAGTGCATCGAATTGCCTCTATGTAATGACCATTCTTAAGATCGTTTTACTTGCATATTCCTCAACCACAAGATGCAATGGAGTCAGTCCCAATAGCACCTCCATGGCTGCAGTTGGACAAGTTCGCATGGCCCCTGTAATACAGAGGCATACCAGTCTTTGCACCTTGGTAAATGTCTTCCTCGTTGTGACCAGATTGGTTATTTTTGCCCGTGCAATCGCTCCAAGTATGGTCGGGCTACATCCCCATAATTTGCTCGCTAGGCTTCGACAAATCATTAGAGCCCGTGTGGCTTTTCTGGTTATCTCTTCTGTGCGTTTTTCCAGATGTGTTTACTGTCTAGGTTTAGTCCCAGATATTTAACTTCTGGTGTCAGTATTGTACCCGCAGCCTTATTGGCCTAAGTCTTTCAAGTTTTATTTTCGTCGTGAAAGGTACTATTGTAGTTTTTGTCGGATTTAGGCTTAGCCCAGTCGTCAAAGTCCTCTTTGTATAATATCGCATAGGCTCAATTTGCCTCTGGCAATAATAACTATATCATCAGCATATGCCTGAAAGTTGATGCTGTAGTTTGTTAGGTTCTCAAGTAGCTCATCCACAACGAGGCTCCACATTAAGGAAGAAAGAATTCCTCATTGTGGGCATCATTTTGCTGTGCTGACTTTGATGATGGTTGATTGATGATTGATGATCCTGATTACGATGAAATACAAAATTTCATATATTCCGAATAGGAAAAGCTAATAATATTAAAGCTTGCCATTTATTTTCCATATAGGAATATAGAGCAGTAGGTACTCTCTATATGGTGCTTGCAGTCAACCCATACCATCGACCTACAAACGAATACCAAACTAATGTTACTAATGTATCTCATGTTTCAGCATCAGATTCAAACAACATTCGACAACCAAGTCCGTTTTGAAACTCCAAAACTTTTCACAATGAATAGATTTCAATCTGTTGTCAGGTATAACACAATGGATACACCACTATGTACCTATGATTGATCCAAAACCAAGGATAGAGTTGGTATAGGAATTTTTTTGAAGGACTTACATATCTACATTTCGAGGTATGCCAAAACTAGACATGGCTCTGTATAGCTCGTCTCTATAGATGCTGTCATATGCAGCCTTAAAACCGAAGAAAAGATGGTGAGTATCGATGTGGACTTCTTGGGTTTTTTTCCAGAATCTGCCGTGTGAAGTGAAGTTAGAAGATTTGATCGACGCAGGCTTGGGTCTTCAAAAATCATCTCCTGAGTCTTGTCTCATAATCTCATAGGAGATCTCATTCTCCGGGACCCAAAGTGAATGAGCTCAGCTTTGCTCAAGGAGTTCTTGCATTTTCGAACTCAAACTGCTACAGAGGCAGATACATTCCGACCATCCGAAGATAGACAGAAGGTACAAAATACCCCATTGCCATTAGAACTACATACCTATCCGGTTGGAAAACAAAGACATACCTGCAAAAATCTGCAATATTCTTCGTTGAGCGCACAGGACAAACACGGGAATATGTTCGGTTAACAATCAGCAAACCAGTCTCACAACCTTTCATCACAAACTTGCGTACACCAGCTGCATTTCGACCGAAATTTCTTTCAAAATTCGCACTGTTTTGGCAACACAGCATCCACTTTGGAAGTAACTTTGCAATATTTTTCAACTGTGTTCAAGCGTAATTCGATTCATTTCGCGATACATAATACTGTCAATATTTTGAGCCCATAAGAGCTGTCAGTGTCAAAATAACATATGATTCAAAAAGAAACCAACAGATGGCCCACCCTTTAGTACAATGTTGTCCGAAAAGCGCTGAATGCTCTTTAAATTACAGCACGTAATGGCGGCACGTAACGGCTAGGGTTATGTCATTTTACATTACGTTCGACAGCAAAGATCCTAGCGCGGAACCTTGAGGAATATCGCATGGATAGTAGATCTTAACTTGACTTAAATATCTTGCGTGGCATTGTGGGTGAAACGCACTTGGAACGTTTCTGTTCAGGAGTATGCAGACAGTAATGCACATTGGCTTGATTGTTCTCTTCTAATATTTTTGAAATAGCTATTGCTAATTTCACAGAAGGTCTCCAAGTTGGAAGGAGGAATAAACACATTTTTGGACAGGGAGACCATTTCGTTACATTTTTGAGTAGAGGTTCAATGTATGTGATGGTTCTTTTCTAGTTCTAACAGCATTTTGACTGGACCTACCTTCATTTTTGCTGATCGCACTGAATTTAGAGGAATAGTTTGCTGGTTGCAATGATTGGGTCTCGAATCGATACACATTTTCCAATCCACTTTCGAAATATCGATTTTTCTAACATCGAACAGTTAACGTAATAGCATATCCCGCCCTAATTTACCAAAATAAGCCCATTTATCATCCACAAATGCACACTTATTAATTAGTCATCCAAGGGATCATGTTTAAACATCAGACCACTTCACTCCCACTCAGCGACGACCGGCGTGGTGGTAGAAAACAAAACAAAAAAGGAGCAGGCCACCACCACCACCGCCGCCACATAAGGAAAACAACATCAACCAAAATCAAATAAAGCACGAGCCAGCAACAGCAATTACCTGTACATATTGTAATTTATGGACAAAAAATAATGGCAGCCAATTTGCCTGGGATATTCCAGTGATTCTCCAACAACGCCCCTGCTCTTCGGATTCACCACCCATCCACTAACGCCGCCCTACGACAAGTCATATCCTTTTACCCCTGCCAATCGCCACTATCCATCCCCCCATGCCATTGTATGAAGGGTGGGCCGCATCGGAATGAAGGGAATCGCTGGATGTTTGGCTGGTACCGTTGTTATGTTTGACTTGAGGGCTCTCGTTTAGTTCGAATTGAATTCCTCCTGGGTTCATTGTGATGGACATGGGTGATGAGGGAAAGAAAGAAAGTCTGTGCCAGAGCCGATACCGATACCGATACCGATGCTCTTCACTAACTCCTCTCCCAATATATTTACTTCCTTTTTTTTTTTTTGCTCTCTGCCACATACTGCCTCTTCGCTTCAATTATAATTGACTCAATGAGGGGAAGGAAAAGTTTATTCTTCCCTTTTTTTTTCCTTTTCCGTTGATGTTGTGCTGTTCCTATATTCCGTTCCATTTTCATTCTCTAAAAGGCTTAGAATTTAATACACCTCCTCTACCAACTCGATGAGACGCCAACGACGAGGAGGCAGGCAGTATGATGATGTATGTAGTTGATGAGGACGATGATAGAGTAGCATATGTGTCCTCCTTCAATGGAACCCATTTTGTCCATCAAATTAATGATAGTATTATAATAAATTTCATTGTCGAGGGTGCGGTGGGTTACAACAGTGTCCTTCGGTCATGTTACAATGTGCCCGTTCAATTCCCAGACTTATTACCTTGATGCGGTATGGTATACGGTATACGGTACCGATATGCTTGGTCCTTTTTCCAGCAGGGACAACAAAGGTGTACAATGTTCTGTGAGTCTACCCGACTACCATTTTCAATTAAATTTATTAGCTTCAATCAATTGTTAATTCTCTGGGAGCAAGCGGGAAGATTGTTAAAACGTGAAGCTGTTACACATAAAAGTGTTCTGTGTTCCTGGGGAACTGCAATTAGTTTAGTGAACAATTGCTCAAAAAGGATTGTGGGTTGATGAGCGTTTTCAGTTCGCAAAAAGAAAAAAAAAAAAACTTTTCGAAACAATTGAAAAGTGAAGTAATGGAATTTGCCATTGTGTCGTTTCGGAAAGGTATCCCTGGGGAAGAGTGTTTCAGTCCGGTGTTTTATATAATGAGAACCCTTAAATGTCATTGCGTTCAGTGTTTGAGAGGGGGGTTTCTGTAAATTGGTTAAGTATATATAAGGGATAATGAAAAACTTCTATACCGCTTGATAGTTAGATTGGAGTAGAGCAGGTGGATATCATCCGAAGCCGTGGATCCTTTGTTATACAGCGTGGAACATGCCACGTAGGACATAGAACTAATGTGGGAACATGAATCTAACTAGCCTCTTGCAGCATCTGCTACTTACTTGCTTACTTACTTAGGTGGCGCTACAGCTCGGGGTGAACCTGGGCCTCAACTAACAAGCCTCTCCAGTTAGCTCGGTCTGTAGCTTCGTAGCTTCCAGGCTCTGTTAGTCGTATTATGGAGATCACATAGCCAGTATCCTACTATGGTTGGTTAATTGCAAGATTGCTGGAGAAGGAGCTTCAGTAGAGTGCGTAGAATATCGCCTGTGATCCGAACTGTTGGGCAACAACAACAATTGAATGTAATTTAAGCTTCTTTCACAGAATCTGAGAGAGGTATGTAATTGGGGAGTCGGACAGAATCCCGAAAATCCAAAATCCCGAATATGAAAATTTTTGTATGGATTTAAAGAAATTTTGTATATACCCAACCTCGCACTTACTCCAAATCCAACAGTGACTCCAAGCAGGGGTGTTGCAGGGGGGCAGCATGCCTCCCCATACATATTCCACTGTCTATGCACAAATTGAATTGTGGACTAATAACCTGTGGACTTATAATTCTGCGCCGAAAAGGATTAGATGCTTTGTTACATTGTTATATTGTTATATTTCGCACCCAGTCTAATTTTTCGGGATTTTGGATTTTCGGGATTTTGGCTTTTCGAGATTTTGGTTTTCGGGATTGTAACCGACCCCTGGTAATTGTGTACCTTATCGACAATTTGAACGTAATAATAGAGCTTGCAGGTACAAAACGTAGGTGTAAATACAAATGTACGGATTAACCCCCAAGCTAATGCTTTAATCGATAAAATACTCGATTTAAAACAACTCCTCAAGCCCAACAGTTTGGGCTGGATAGGAAGGATCTAGATGGATAGGAAGAAGGTAGATCCGTGCATGCTGCTAGAATCTGTAGTGCCCATTATCATCTACACTAAGTTTGTGAGATGCTCCTTAAGTCTACAGTGGCTAATTATCACGCCTGTTACAAAATGCAGTCGGTTTTTGTTGTGCCTAGGCAAGTCTTACTTCTTTTCAGGTTATAGTTCCCTACTTGTTCCTTGGCCTTTCTTAGTTAGGGGATGCCATTAAAAAATTTGGTCCTCTTTATATTTTTCTACAGATCTTCATTTATTTTGTCCGGTGCTACGGATTAGGAAGGTTTCGATTGCAATATTCTGGTACCCAGTTAGAAATGAGTTTGCTGGTTAGGGCCAGTCTCTTCATCTTAGGGGAGTCGGACAGAATCCTGAAAATCAAAATCCCGTAAAACGAAAATCCCGAAAATCCAAAATCCCGAATATGAAAATTACCCAACCTCGCACTTACTCCAAATCCAACAGTGATTCCAAGCAGGGGCAGCATGCCCCCCACCGTTTATGCACAAATCGAGTTGTTGACTTATAACCTGTGGACTTATGAGTCTCCGCCGAAAAGGATTAGATGCTCTGTTACATTGTTATATTGTTATATTTCGTACCCAACCCAATTTTTCGGCGTTTTGGATCTTCGGGATTTTGGTTTTCGGGACTCTGACCCCATCATCTTTGTCAAGCACATCCATAACAGCCTGAAATTGTTCACATATGAACCCAGTGGCTTGATTGAGGGCTGACTGTTTGACTTTTTTTAACCTTGCCCATCAGATGAACTACCGACGTTGAGTTGGACGTACCCTTCGACTCTGTTTAGAAAATAGTACCCAGACACTATGAATATCGCACCCTTGACCAGCGTATCATTTGAATGTGGTACACCGAGATCCAGTCCTTACTTAGCTTTACGTCGCTTTTTTTTTTCTTTTCTTGAACATGTCATTTCAGGGTCAGTCCCACCGATAGTGCTGCAGGTGGGACAGCTTGTCATCCCATACCACCCCACTGTATGTTATGGTAAATCTAGGTACCATTATAATTGTATACATCCATCACAGTGATGTCACACTAAAATCCATCCCAAGTTTTACTAGTAATGTACCTGAACACAGTAAATTCTTGACTGGCTTTGGTTACTATAGCTTCTACAGATTCCTTCAAGTGGAGTTTACTATTTAGTACCTATAGTATATACATATGTACTTGATTGGGTTTTGGGTGTGGATTCTAATCTCTTCCAATTTTATTATCGGAATATGTTGGGTTTACTCTAAATTCTAAAGCTGAACAATAATTCTTTACAGATTACCATCGCAATCTATCAGTTCCTACAGTCGACTATCTTCTACTTTATTTGCATTGGAATGTAGGAACATCTTAAAGACGGAACTGAGACCGTGTCTATATTAGTCGTAAGACAACTCCTCTTGTTGGGCAATCTCTAGTCCCAACAGTTCTATTTCTCCATAACTTATACTACTTACTTACTTAACGAGCCAAAACAGAAGCTATATCTGCTGCACTTCTTGACTTGAAGGTTGGATCGAGCATATGCTTAAAAGCAGACTTATCCATGCTGAGCTAGAGTGCTGTCTAACCCGAAGGTCAGTGTTCAGGGACACCCCCCAAGGTGGAGTACTATCACCACTATTGTGGCTCATGGTAGTGAATGAGTTACTGTTAGAGACCTAATGGAGTCTGCTCTAAATAAATTAGCAAAGTGGATGGATAGTGTCGGTCTTGGAGTCAATCCGTCGAAGACTGAACTCGTATTGTTCACAAAAAAGTATAAAATACCGCATATAACTCCTCCAAAAACTTTACAGGACCGTCCCAGGAAGGCCTCGATTGCCCTCTATTCATGTCGGAAAGCCCTGGGCCCAAAATGGGGTCTCCAGCCCCGAGTCGTCCACTGGATATACACGGCAATCGTTAGGGGCCCGCAAGCATCCTAAACGGGCATTATACTATTCCAAATAATTCCAACTACATAATCCCCTATCAAATATAGAACCAGGATTCCCTAGCATAAGTGCTTGGGAATCGGAGAAATTTTAAACGAATCTGCGACAGAAATCTACACAGACGGATCCAAGACAGCGTCTGGTACAGGTGCGGGAGTTTAGTCCAGTGTTTTTGACATTCGCATTGCCACTCGACTGCCGGATCATTGCAGTGTTTTTCAAGCAGAAGTCTCAACAGTCTGTGAAGCCGCGACCTGGGTTTCGATTAACTCGAGTGCATCGCTATTGTTTTCTTCATAGATAGTCAAGCTGCTTTAAAAGCCTTGTAATCGCCAATAATTCGATCCAAGCTAAAGAAGGTGCAGACCGGGACATCCCTGACCATAGGGAGGTACCGTCAGCACCTAAAAAATTTATAAAATTCCAATTAGATACCGCAGCCATAAGTATGGCAAACAGGAGGTGGAACAATATCAGCACATGTCTCACTCCTAAGCAAATCTGGCCAGAGCTGGATTGTAGGAAAACTAGTAGACTTATTTCCAGCAATAGGATCAATCTTAGAAAGATAGTTGGCGTGCTCACAGGACACTGTCGGGTAGGCAGACATGCTAGAAGACTTGGTGCCCCCTTCAACAATTTCTGTAGGAACTGTAGAGACGAGGAAGAAGAGGAAGCCATGATACATTTTCTGTGCACCTGTCCTACTTTATCGGCCTTGAGAAGGAAAACTTTAGGGGAATACTTCTTCGAAGATCTAAACGATCTAGCGAGACTAGACTTAGGCAAGATTAGGAGCTTTGTCACCAGGTTAAACAACGAACAACGAAGGTTTAATGATTAAACAACGAACCACACATGTTCGGCATGGGTCTATACCGAAAATGGTTGCCCTGCCCTCTGCCCCATCCGGAAAGTCTCAATGAAGGTCTCCGGTGCTGGTAATCCGGTTTTTCCATAGTGGTATCACAATGCACCTCCCTTTTTGTCTAAGTGCGTCCCTTCTAAGCGAGGACAACCACCCAACCCAACCCAACTTAACGGGCTCCTGACCGTGAAGCCTTCAGCCTTCCGCTTTCTTCGATCCCGGGTACGATGTTTCCAGTTGTCTAGACCAAGCGCTCTGGCATCCGCGATAGAATGATCCTTAAAACAGAGGTTTGGTCTTCATTGTGATGTCGAATCTGGGGGCTGTCCTCGAAGATCCTCATTGCTGGAGCATAATTGTCCATTCGCTTGATGTGGCCACGCTAGTGTAGTCGACGTATTTTGACTTTTTGTACTACATCCACATCTTGGTACAGCTTGCATACGAGATCGAATATTCGACGAAGAATTTTTATCAGGATCAGTTTAGTCTGATCCTGAATTCGGCCATCGCCTTGTAGTGCTCAAGACGATGAATGCTATCATATGCGGCTTTAAAGTCGATGAAGAGATGGTGAGTCTCGACTTGAAATTCTTTGGTCTTTTCCAGGATCTGCCTTTGAGTGAAAATTTGGTCGATCGTTGATCTGCCGGTCCAGAAGCCACTGGTACGTGCAGATTAGTGTGCTGTAGCAAGGCTTCAGACGTTCACATAGTACGTTGGATAGGATTTTATATGCGACATTAAGGAGGGACATAGATCGATAGTTCTTACAAGACATAGGATCGCCTTTTTGAAGATGGGGCATACAGAGCTGATAGTCCCTTCATCGAGCATGGCTTCATCCACCCATACTTGGTTGATAATTTGTTGTATACCAAAGCATCATCACCAAGTTTGAAAAGCTCCGCTGGTAGACCATCATATCTTCGAATCGTAAAATCAAATCAACATGGTTTTCACTTTTGAAAGTCTCCAAACGAGACTTTTTGGTTTTTGGTCCCTACAATCGGCACTATGGCGTTTGGTTTCTGGATCATATTGAAAACACCACCAGTCACAATGTTGTAAACAAAGTTTAGTTCTTTTTGAACTTCTTGATGATGTCTTTTGGATGTTGAGATCTAAGCAATTTTTGGTCGTTAATACCCATGACTCAATCGCTTCAGAAGCAATAACTCCGTTTCTATTCGTCCAAGTGTCATGACATGTAATTGCCAATCGATGGTCTTACTAGAAATAATTATATTTTTAAAAATTCCCACATCCCTACATAAAGAAAGACTGCAGCGCTAAATCAACATCAAAAGTCGTGAGGATTGCCAACACTTCCCGGTGCTATCATATCTCAAACTATTCTCAATTCCACCCTTCAACATCTCATTTCGAAAATTTAGATATTACAGCAAAGCAAACAAAATTTTGGCCATTTTACTCGTACATTTCACCTTAATTGTGCGTCGACCTTGGAACGCTTCATTAACATTAAATCAAACAAATAGTGTTCCCATCTCACAACACTATTCGCACTTCAGCAATCGCTTGAGAATTGAAGTGATTTTCACCGTGATACCACGTAATAAACCAGCCAGCCAAGAGTAAAGACACCACACAACCCCTCTTCCAGTACACACCCACATTCGGTAAACATTTCGGTTCACACCTAGCCCACTGCCGCGTCGCGTAACCACCAGCACACCACCAACGATGGAATTACCAATTCAAAAGCCATCGAGCTTCGCGTAATAACTAATATTTACCCTAACCTTTCGAGTGAGGACAAAAAAAAAAAAAAAAAAAGTATCTCCTCATCTTCATTTGAATTTCAAATATTCGAGATGTGAAGTGGAGTTGTGCTCGCTGCTTCAGATGCTCGTTGCTGCTCGACGATGATTCCACTATTGGTGTGCTCACGGTGGTGGTAGCTTTTTTCTATGTATCTCGCAGAAAACAGTGCTCTTCAGTGTGACCCTCACGAATTCGTGTTTTTTTTTTGTCGAAATGGTAAACGAAAAAAGATTCACTCCATGATGCCATGTATACGGATGTTGAGTGAAGAAGATCTTGCATCATCTTCAACTTTCAGTCATGTGACATGTCGACGAAACAGAAAAGAAAAGAAATCAGTTTTGTCAAATATTCCTTTTTTTTTTGGTTTTTGATTTATTCGTGTAAACACGGCGAAGTTGGTGTGAGTTGACACAGCGCGCGTTGCGTGGACGATTTGCATTGACGAATTTGGCAAGTTTCTGCTGACGCGTAACAAGTGGGCTTTACTATTGATAGTTTCAAGTAAGAAGTATTCGTGAAGTGATAAGAGGATTTCATAATTCGTATGGCATACATGAGGCTAGTGGAGTGCCGAAACGTGTGACAGAGTACGATAATTGATCGGTCAAGGGTCCGCTTTGACTTTGCTTTACTATAGTGAGTGTAGTCCATTATTGCTGGCCCCCTGATCTTGAAATTAATTAGTTCTTCTTTCTGTTCCCCATCGAACCTAAGAACTCGCATTCGAATATTCTCCGAACTAAATCTGCTCTGCTTTCCTGGTTCAACATTCGGAACCATGTAACAGAAACATCACATAGACGTAGGATCGTCCTTTTTGCATATGAGTCGTATGAAACTGATACTTCAATGATCAGGGGATCTTTTGATCATACTCGGTGGTTAAGTGAAGGAGTAGACTCTTGCATATACTCATCTGAACCCAATATTGCTCGCTCTCTGAGACTTCCAAACCACGGCAGAGTGCTCCAAGCGGAAGTAATAGCAATTAGAAAAGCGGCACGAGAACTATTCACGAAACTGCACTCAAGAAAGAGGATCTACATATACAACGACAGTCAACCCGCTATGAAGGTCATCTAATCCACAGTCGTCAAATCCAAACTTGTGAAACGATGCCGTGAATAACTCATAGCATTCACAACAAACCTCGAGGTTACACTTCATTGTGTTCCACAGAGAACGGGCGGATGATTTAGCAAGAAAGGGGTCGGAACAGGACCTGACAATGGTCGTTACCTCTGTTCTACCGCCCCTAACTCTTGTTAAATCCAATACAGATCAAGCTTTCGGGAGACTAGCTATTGAGAGATAGACCGAACTCTCATCTTGTCGTGTCTCTAGAAAACTCTGGACAAACCATGACAATGCCAAGACCAAGCAAATTTTTGCTCTTAACAGACCCAACCTACAACCTCCTGGCGGGCAACAGAAGAAGAATGCGACTAGACACCTCAGATCTCTGCTAAAGCTGTTGCGACACGGACCCAGAAGTGTGCACATCTCACTTCCGAATGCAAAGGCCTATGCAAAACTAGGAAAGAGGCCTCGATGAATACACTTCGAAGATCTGGACAACCTGTCCGGAATCCCACTATTAACCATATTCTGAACTTTATATGATAACAAAATCGACTTAGCTCAGGGAGGCCGCTTAACTATCCCAAAGCTACAGACTAACTTTTGTCTTCATTTTAGGTTATCCACGAAAGGGGTTCACAATGGATCCATTGATGCATTTGCAGCCACCATTTCTACTTTCCTACCTTCCCTCACAGATTTGAGGAATCAAAGTACTTCAAAGCTCGATGTTGACTCTATTCACCTTGAGGATCTTAGGGCCTCTACTTCGCCTACCCACCACCCTGTGCGGTTTCTAGAAATATATCGCAGCTCCACCAACTTCTTCCTAGCTGCCATAATTCCTCTTTCATTATGTGTTCCTTGGTCGACCCACTTTTCTTCCGTGCGGGTTCCATTCCATTGCCTGACTAGCAATGGAGGTGTCGACTTTTTAAAATGTACAACTGTATGTCCGATCCATTGCCATCTTCGTCTTGGAGTTGTGATGTCTATAGGATCCTAAAGCGTTCTTTCATGTAGCTGTACGTTAGAAATGTAATTAGTGCAGAAGATCCCCAAAAAGTTTGGTGGACACCGATTCAGAAACGTTTGCAGTTTCCCTATGATAGTGGTGCGTCTTTTCCAGGTGCTGCACCCATGTACACGGATTCAACAGTGATTCATAGTTTGCTCTTTAAGCTAATAGCATGACTTCTGCATCATTTGGCCATCATTTTCAGTTGCTTATTCGGTTGCCTCTATCCTGTTCAGGTCCGCCCTCGGTGGAGACAATACTTCCAAGGTATTGCACACACTCTACCCTCTCCACTTGAATGTATCTCTGGATACAAACATGCTTTGTGTAAACATTCTAACCTGTTAAGGTTACAAGGTCTCCCTTGTAGAGCTTAAGTAGTCATTCATTAACTGGTTCGCTTGCATTAGGGCCGTAAGCTTGTTTTAGTGTTCTGCGAGTCATTTAACCTTCCATTATGTTATTTTGAAGTAAGACACTGGTGGTACCTACTCCAAAACAAGATTCGGGGCCTATGATTGATAAAAATTGAGGGAAATTGAGATATACCCAGACGCTTAAACACATAACTGCTTGACTACCTGAAAAAATTTAGATGCGCATTCATTTCAAGTCCTCTCGTATATTGAAAGACTGTTGATGTTTTCCCAAGCACTGTGGAACATTGCAAATGGATGATATTCAGCTCCAGTGCTGCCAATTTGGATCCATTTATCAACCAGATTCGAAAATGTTAAGAAACTTAAACCTATCACAACCTTGAATTTTCTGGAGAGTCAAAATCTTTGAGCCTAATTAAAACAAGAAAACCAAAGGCGAACCGAAGCAAGGATAAGCTTGCTATGTATTCTCATGATCCGAGCCGTCAGTAGTACTTATCATACGATCCGAGAAAATTTTTTTTTCTTCATGGTGTCCGATTCCATCAGCGTATTGTATTTTCTTTGGTCTCGTTACATGTGAAGTGAAAATCAATACAAGCGCTGCAGAGCAAAAATTTTCACACTAAAAACGAAAGAGAATTGGCGCCCAACGTGGAGCCCACTGGTAAGATATTAAAACAAATTTTTATGACAATCAACCTGATCTGCGTTCAAGTGGTGTATTACCTAACAATTACTTTCAGATACTTACGGCAAAATGTTTACCAAGAATTTTGTTGTCTACTGTGTAAGCATTTTGAGCTCAAGAACTAAACACCTCTCTGGTATTATTTGTTAATTGGTATAGTACCCTATTTGAACATAAGTATACTGCTAGTTTCTTCAACAACTTAATATGTAACAAACCACATTACTTCCTCACACGTACCTACTTATTGTGCTGACCCCATTGGGCTCGTCTTCCGTTTCCTCAAACCATTGTCAATCCAATTACTTCCTAATGATGCAACTCAACTTACCCTATCAAATATACATACGACTACACACGTACACATGCAAGGATAAGAATTATCCCAGCGTTAAAACAAAACAACAAAAAAAAAAGAACAAGCGATGCTTTTATGTCCAATATGCCATTAGCCTAATCACTCGTCGAAGTATTAAGAGCACATTCATCCATCTATTCTCCAAAGAACTTTTTTTTTCTTTGTTTTTTAACCCCCTTGCCATTTCCCAACACTTCCCATACACTACCAATAACAACATACACTCTCTTTAGAGCCATTCGCCATTTTTTTTTTTTTTTTGTTCTTGTTCCTCCATTTCTCTACCCCATCTACTAAATGCATTAAAAGATTCATGATACCGGCAAAACGCTTTTATCATATCAAATTGGCTTTGTTTGTAGCCGGGGTTGGTTGGGGGTTGGAATTGAGTACGTGAGAGGGATGTGTTATGGAAGATGATGGCGGTGCGTTGTTAGAGAACAGGAGAGAGACCGGGACAGAGTGGCGAGTGACTAAGTGAATTCGCAAATAATAATAACAACTAACAACAAAATATAATTGCACTAATACTAAGAGGATTCTTGTGGTTGTGTGGTTGTTGAAATTCTCTCCCTTGTTGGTGGTTTTTCTCTTTTGAACGGTTTAAATAGAAATATGGCAGCCAGATACCCCAAGGAAGCTCTCTTTTCCAATTCTCTTGAACCTCTGTGAAGTTATCTGCGTGCCTATAACTCGTATATTCAATCGTATACAGTTGGTCTTCATTATCAATATCCCTGCTGATGGCTGATGCTTTGGACTATCTTATGAAGGAGTTGGGTGTGGATCATGTGGAGAAATATTGAAAGAGAATCCATGCTAGGGATGTTAACAAAAGGAGAAGGCTTCGCGCTTAGTCCTTGAGCAGAAGTTCGTTTTCAACTGATGATTCATCTATGCAAGGGTTGTTTTCGAATTTGGTTCCAATGGGGCTGGATGATATCCCGGTTGTACACTTCTCTTTTCGGTAGAATTTTGTCCACTTCACCTGATTAAGCCTGATCTTACTAGCCAATGTAGCTCTCCAGCCCAGTCTAATGAATTCGTCGCTGTGGAGGAAGAACGATGCCAGTAGTGTTGAAAGGGCCTGATGTATGCTTCGCTCTTCTCTTAGAATCGCTCTTACTTACTTACTTACTTAGGTGGCGTTATAGTTCGGGGTGAACCTGAGTCTCCACTAACAAGCCTATCTAGTTAGTCCGGTCCTTAGCTATCTGCCCCTAGTTGCGCAATCTAAGTTTATGAAGGTCCTCTTCTACTTGGGCGCCCCACTGAAGGCGAAGACGACAACTCTTTATCTCGAAGCAACCGAGGATATCTTCATCCCCTTTAGATAGAGTCCAAGCTCCAGCGCCATAAAGCAGGACTGGGATGTTCAAGGTCTTATACAGAATCTAATTAGTTGTTCGGAATAGGGCTCTTCTACTTAATTGTGTACATGTACGTTTGAGTCCAAGCTTCAACAGCTCTAAGATATTATTCTTTTCATTTTCGTAAGGTGCCTAGAAATATTTCACATTTTAGTGTGTGTGGTGTGGTTCCTAGAGGTGAACCTGATTTGATTCAGATGTGGTTCGCTACTATCCACACACTAGGATAGGTATAGATCATTAGTTTTATAGCTCGCCTCTGTAACTGCTATCAAATCGGGCTTAAAATTCGATCAGAGATTCCTATGTTTTCTTCAAAAACTAAAACAACACTAACAAGGATCAATAAGGTTGTTGACGATTGGGTTTAGAAGATCACAATCTTCAAATGGCTGATGGTTGCGCTTGTTGGTTTACGAGTCCTACGTTTTACCTCCTGTTTCTCGCTTTAGACTTTCTGGTCCCTGTTGCGCCAATACTGTAGAGTTCTTGCCTGAGTAAAGAGCCGATACAAGGATCTAGCATCCACGATCACTTCGATCTTATACCGGAAGTTGGATATATTTCTTTTCATCTCGAACTTGTAGGTTGCGATTCAAAGATTCTTGGGACAATAGTTGTTCACCCACTGACACTTGGTTTAGATCCTACATTTTGGTACACTTCATCGAGTTGAAGGTTTTATCTCTTTCTTCATTCGCACTTCTCATATTCTATCCCACTATCAGTTCTACTTTCCTGCATATTGTGCAGCATTCGGTGGGAAGAACCGGCCGGATTAGTGTTCTTTGTCTTCAGAAGATTTTTTAATTTTATATTTCTTCTCAGTTTTTCTGTTTCTTTCATTACACTGTATACCTGTGTATCCAGGAAGCATCAATTTATCACCCAAGCTGACTTAATTCAACAATAGGCACTTTAAAGATTTAATGAGCTTGGAGTAGACTGCAACTCCAGAAAACCCGCAAATAAGGCAACCGTTTTCATATAAAACAGTGCCAGCTGGCTCAAAGCCTCACAGTTCCATGATTCAGAATAAGACTCCGAAATCGGAGCTCAAAAGCTCTCGCTCTCCAGTGGTTCATCCCTAAAAGGACCATCTTGCCTTCTTCCCTTGGGGCTCTCATTAATATTGTACTTGAGGAATAGTACCTCTTGGCTGTTTTTTAACTAAGAAATTGCGGATTTTCAATGATTTGATCACGACGGTGTGGGTCAGGCTGTCTGGAGTTCTTATTACTTGCGAATAACATAGTTCAGAAGCATAAAGAACTGCTCCTTCCACTGCTCATTCGAAACTGTCTAAATCTTTCTCACTGTGCTGCCTGTAGCTACCTTACTTATTTAGGTGGCGCTACAGTTCATGGTGAACCTGGGCATTCACTAACAAGTATCTCCAGTTAGCCCGGCCCTTAGCTAACTGCCTCCAGTTGCGCCCTCCAAGCTTGTTCAGGTCCTCTTCTGCTTGTGCGAGCCACCAAAGGCGAGGTCTTCCTCTACTGCGGTGCCCCTCCGGGTTGGATTCGAAGATTCTATAGGCCGGAGCATTTGTATCCACTCTACATGTCCTAGCCATTTAAACGACTGATGAGCAATTTTTTGACTAGGTCGATGTCGCTGTACAGCTCGTATAGTTCGTCGTTGAATCTCCTTCTCCAAAACCCATCACCGCAAACGGGATATTTTACGAAGGATTTTTCTCTCGAAACGACCAAGGATATCTTCATCCGCTTTCGATAAAGTCCATGCTTCAGCGCCGTAAAGGAGGACTGGAATGGTCAATGTTTTATACAGTCTCCTTAGTTATTCCGGATAGGGCTTTATATAGTGAACCTAGTGGAACCTTTCCTATTTATTTAATTTTGCATAGTCTCTTGATTATGGGACTGGAACCCATTTCCCGTTCCTGTGTTTATCTTTATACCAGCACTGCCATCACAGGTACCAAGACTTATCATTTGTCGAGTCTCATATAAATCTTTACCGATCCTTTTCGTCCTAATGGCATTCCAATTATCGTTCCTTCGACAGTACGTATCCACATTTCCTCTAAAGGTGCTGCTCTTCTCCAAAAAAAAACGTTCCTCACTCCGATACCAACCCATCTATCTCTTTCACTTCATTAGGGATTCCAGAATTCGCACAAAAATCCGATAAACCTACCCCACTTCAACTCAGTCGAGCTTCGTCAAAATAAGGCCCTCGACTTCGTAGGGAGAAAATGGAGATATTTCGTATACATCCATACGTATGTATGTATACTCGACTTAATTGGCATTCATTACCACAAAAGAGTGTACGATGAGTCAACAGACACACTGCTGGCTGAGTGCTGGGAGTTGGGCCTGGCACTGAAGACGAGAAGACGAGAGAGAAATACGGAAAATTAAATCAAACAGAACATTTGTATTTATTACGGAATTCCTCGAGGGGGAGGGAGAACCCTCTGCTCCTGCTAATGCTTGACAACGATTACCAAAGCTGTCAACTCACGTCAAAACGTCAAATCGCATACGAGTTCACTTGTTATCCTTGCTGCAGCACCACCAACAGGATTGTTCATTACTTTCCTTTTTTTGTTTTTGTGTTGTTCTCTGATTTTTATTAATTTTTTGGCAAACCTCTTGCTGACGCTCTCTCTTGCGCTCGACAAACTCCTTCATTCCCACTTGGTGCTGATGCTGGTGGTGGTTTTCATGTTCGCGGACGACGACGATGAGATTCCTTCAGATCGCGCGCTGTATGTAGTTTCAAGCCCACCGCCACCGATACTCTGAATGTACGACGACAAGCGGGCACACAAGGAGCTGGAGCGCAAACAGCGTATCGCCTTATATCTTCCGTTAATTGGACCCAATTAAGATAGCAAAGAATGCCTTTATATCACGCTGCTTTCTTTCGATTCCTTTTCTTTCTTTTTTTTCTGCTACCTCCCAACTCCCTTGTTTCATGCTGTGTTTTATTCATTATTTTTTTTCATTTTTGTTGTTTCCTTTTGCTTGCCATTTTAATAACGTCAAAAATGCAGCAGGCACCTTTTCGCTACTACCCTCCTCACTCCAACTGTCACACTTATGGCTGAGTATGATTCCGGGGAGAGAGACGGATGTAGGCAACGAACGAACGAAAACCAAAACAAAAACATAGAACATAACAATGGAAAATTAGCGCGCGCGAATGCCCGATACCAAGCGACGATGATGAGTGAGTGTTGACTTTTAAGAGAGGACTCTTAATTTTTTTTCCACACCATAAAGAGAGCGCCAACACAGTCTTTCTCTCTCTCGCCGCACGTCCTTGCACAGCCATCCCGCTCAGAATCAATTATACTAATTGATATTTTCACACAAACACTACGAATACACACTCCACACTGAGAACCAGAGAAAGAAAATACACACTCTCGCAATGTCAAAGAATGTGACAATATGGGTGGATTGTGGATACATGTTGGAGCGGCTTCGGCGTACAGCAAACTAAAAAGAAAATAAGAAAAAAAAAAAAAGCGAATAATGACGGGCCCTCTTACGGCATCGGGTCCGCAACCCGAGACTTAGTCTAGTATTGTCTGATGATTCACTTGGACGAAGGTGTTGAAAAATTACTGCACAAGGACTTGTGTTTGTTAATCTTTAAACGCAAATTAAACTGTGTTGCTCTACCCATAAGGCAAACTGTCAACACACACCGAAATTGCTGTCAAAATTAAGTTCCGTGTGTGTACCGTGCGTCGCCGCTTCAGTTCGGCGAGACATTCGTTTGTTTTCAACTTATTTTCGTCCGTCATTTCTACCGCCGTTACTCCTCGACCCGACTGACTTGTGTCAAAAGGAGAAAATTAATTATTGAATGCAATTCCATATCCACCATTCCCGACGACGAAACACAGACAAGTGTGAGTGCTAAAGTGAGAAAAAAAAATATATTTAGAAAAGTGCTGTCAGTGAGAATAGAAGAGCGTGAGAGGGGGAGTAAGCCGCTGTCAAAAAAGAAAGGAAAATCATAAAATTGCCATGCATACATATATGAATGTGTAAGCGAAAAAAAAAAAGAAAAACAAAACAAAGTATTTGTGTTTTGTTGTGAGTGTGTCGTTCATCTTGAAATTGTGTGGAAAGAAGAAAGAAGGAGTGATAAAGAAAGAAGCAAATCTGCCGGTTAAGTGATTTGTGTTGTTTATTAATTTTTTGTTTGTTCCCTTACTAGTGTGAACGGAAAAAGTGCAACAGCAGCAGCAGTGGCAGCAGTAATTGACTTTTGTGTGTCAAATGCGCTGAATTAGAGGTAAGTGCTATCGGATTAGTTCTGTTTTCTTTGGTAATCAAATGAATTCCCTTTTGTCTGCTGTGGGAACTGTCAAATGTTGAAAAATCGAAACTCAAAAATTAGACCGGGTGAGAGTACCTACATAAAGGAATGATGGGCAAACACGAAGCAGATATTAAGAGCGCCTTTGAAGAGAGCCAATTCAACAGCTATGCCAAATTATTGAGTTTGTTCAGTTTAGTTCGAGTGCAAAACAGTAAGGGTTGAAAGTTTTTCATCATTTGGGGTTTTTTTTTTTTTTACTTTGTAAATTAAAATCAGATTGATTACATACATAAGTAAATATAAGTACCTATCTTCATACACAGGTGCAGGGTGCCCTGTGACGTTTGTCATTGACTTTTGTCATTGACGTTTGACAGGCCATCAGTTGAGAACTTTTGATAGTCATTTGAATAAGATAAGTAGGTGTAAGAATGTTAGGGGGTAAGGAAGAGCTTCCTGAAGAAGCGAAAGATCTCATTGCTTTATCGTCGAAAGCATTATCACACAACTGGTGGAAAACGGACATTTCCGTCTAATATTAACTAGAGAAAAATGTCGCGAATTGTCATAAAGCGGACATAAGATTCTACCACTTAACCCTTTAACTAGTGGTTTGTGTTTAATAAGGTTACTCTTACTAATTTCAAGCTACCCATCTCGAGAGTTTTATAAAGGCAGATGGCTGAGATCATCAATGAAGCTCTGGCAACCATATTTTGGACAATACCTGTCTCGTATTCGTACAGATCCTGCAGAAGTTACTTAAGTACAGAGTTGAGGTTTTAAACCTTAAACCTGCAATGTCTAGTGAGTTGTGTTTATATAGTATACTCCCAACCTAAAACCAGCCTTGCATACATACATATGTATGTATTTAATTTTTTTTATCTAAGCTGTCCTTATAATTGATAAGGACAAGGATAAGGATTCAGACAAGTTGATGCTCTGTCATGTGACTTTTTCAACATCAAACTTAAGAAAATTGTGCGAAACTCGCAAGCCAACACAAGAGGCACAATTTTCCAAAAGTCTGTGCAATTACTTGCATATGCTGGTGACATTGACATCATCGGCAGAACACAGTGAGCTGTCACTGGTGTGTTTGCAAGTACATATTGGAACAGGAGCGTCAAAAATGGGGTTAGTTGTGAATGAGGGCAAGACCAAGTATATGCTCTCAACAAGAGCGGACGCACAACATCGACGAATCGAACAGAACGTCACAATAGATAGCTATAACTTTGAGGTAGTTAGAGACTTTGTCTACCTCGACTCCACTATAACCTGTGACAACAACATAAGATCAGAAATCATACGAAGAGTTACACTTGCTAATCGCTGTTTCTTTGGTCTAAGAAGGCAATTGAGTAACAAGGCCATGTCAAGACACACTAAGGAGACTCTATCTACATATATACATAAGACCCTCAACATTCCAGACCTGCTGTATGGTGCATATGCATGGACGTTAACGAAGGCGAATAAAGATATCCTTGGCCGTTTTGAATACAAAATTCTTCGGATGATTTTCGGTTCCGTTTGCGGATTTGGAGGAGGAGATTTAACAGCGAATTTTACGAACTGTACAGCGACATCTACCTGGTCAGAAAAGCCCGCATCAATCGTCTGAGATAGCTAGGATATGTAAAGTGAATGGAAATTAACGCTCCGGCCCGAAGGGTTTTCGAATCCAACGTGGAGGTACAACGCAGTAGAGGAACACCTCGCCTTTAATGGCGCCCACAAGTGGAAGAGTACCTCAACCAACTTGGAGTACGTAACTGAAGCGAAATAGCCAAAGATCAAGCTAATTGGAGAGGCTTCTTGGTTGTGGCTCAGGTCGACTCGGACTGTAGTGCAACCTAAGTAGGTAAGTAAGTCCTTATAGTCGAGCCATTCCTATCTCCGGATGGCTGCAATTCCAAAGAGTTTTAGTAAATTATTTGAGAATGAATAATTGTTTATTTGAGAAGCTTTTTTTATGACAGCTATACTCTCAGATGTTTGTCAGACGCTCGCCAAAGGGGGGACCATCAAAGAAATTGTAGGTGTTTTCTGGGGATTGAACCTTGAACCCCACGCCACTTGATCCACCGCATAGTCCACTTTTAATCCTGTACTTTACGGATAGACAAGATTCAATACATACTAGGAAAACTGAAAAACTTTTCAATGATGCGTACAAGTGGCATCATGCATAGGTGACGCTGCAGATTGAGATGAACCTGAGTCTATGGGAAAGAGGGAAGGCTGAAAGTATGCACGCGAATCACATCTTTGCACGTCCGACTGCTCTTTCATTGGAGGGGATAAATCCATTACCTATCAGTAGAATACTACTTAGAAGGCTAGGCACGTCACGTTAGGAAAGTGATTCAGTATTACAGTGAATACAGGGCTGATAGCACTATTGGTAAGACATCTGCTCAACGAACAGCTAGAGCATTCTTATGCGTTTAGACTTATGTACTTACTTTTCTGGTGGTACTACAGTTCGGTAAATTCTGTAGGCTGGAGCGCATTAGCAATCATGCGCTTCATATTCCATAGCGTTCAAGTTTTTTTACGTTACCTCCGACTTCTTATATTCAACATTCCGCTCAACGGGTGTAGATTGAGTGCATTAAACTTAAGGCGAGGTAGACGAACTATTGAACCAGCAAGACTGTAAATAGATGTTTGTTTATCTGTTGACCACATGTAATAGGTCTTTAAAGTATCATAAATGTTTCAAAGTATCCATAAATGCTTGTAACATCCCTGTATCGAATCGCTCAATGATGTCAATATGTCTCCATGTCCTTGCCGAAATTCGATGCCTTTATTGAGCTGTAGACCTACACAGACCTGTTATTCTTGTCCAAAATTTGCCTACCGACTTCAGTTGTCACCAAGTATATTTTTATGAAGTTTGGCTACTTAATCGAAAAAATCATCGAGAATGGGCTTTGTGGGATTATCGAAAGATACAGCTCTTACGATGTATGTACATATGTAACACAATCGCCTTCGGCCTGAAACGTCGCCTGAAACATCGCCACGAGCACAAGATTACTGCACCATAAAATTCAGAAAAGAACCTGATAGTTTGTCTAACAAAATTTATTTATATCCTCCATCTTGTAATTGCCTTCTGTATCTGGAATGTCTGACAATTTGAAGTCGGCAACGTCACCATGATGACAGACAAAATAGGATATGTAGGACAGATACGTGCTGCGAGAAAGATGAATGGTTGCAATTGGAAGAGACTGTCAAAATGCTTGCAAATATAAATCTCTTTCAAAGCTCAATGAGAATAGATGACCACCAAACAAGAAAAGAGAATTTTCGGCGTATATTGCGATGACCAAAGAGTAGCAACGTCAAACTAAAGGCATATAAAGCAGCTGACGGAACTGGCAGACGAACTGCCTTACGATTTAAGCTTACTACGGAACGTACAATCTATAGTCAAATTACAAAGGGTTGTATGTACCGACAAGATAGAAGACCTTAAATCTACTCACTACAAAAAATCTTCGAAGTTTATGCGCACCGTCGTCATTATATATAGTGCTGTCAGAGTTTGTTATCCACTACAGATATCCGGATCTTTTCAGATAGCCAAGCAGCTATCAAATCCTTGGAATCTTTCTCTAACAATACGAAAGTTGCTTTAGAAAACATTCGCCTCTTTTAAGGATGGCAGAGCAGTTCAATATTTATTTTTCGCTCTAAAGCCACCTTTGAGCTTATTCTTAATGCTCTATATTCATGCCTCATTGATACCTTTATTTACAATCCTTGTACTGGTTTGATTGATTCACATTCCCTAGCATACTTCGTGAAGTCACTGCATCTCTGGAATTCAACCAATCAATTTTGTTAATTCCGTTTTTAACTACGGAATATAGATTCATCAAGAATAAGTGAGTTAAAAATAAAAGTACTCTATAATACATATATGCAATTTGAGTGTGCTAAGTAGAAGCGTCACTATTGGTGACCACCGAACTGTAATCATAATCGATATAGTAAATACCACACGCTATGGAAGACTTTGTTCATAACATCCTACACAATCAGAGCAATCTTCTGGAATTTTTGGAAATAATAAGCGATTTGCGGAATTATTGTTACTTGATGTCAATATGGCATCCACTTACTGGGTTTGTGAGCATTTTGAAGTGGTAACTACGATACCAACTCATTTGAAGAAATAATTCTGAATAAGTAACAGGATGGGGCATGTCACATGTCGGATTCGAAACGCAGAAAGTGATACTAACTAATGAGTCATATCAACCACACATCTGGTTGTATTTATAGTCAGATATACGATTTAGTCTACCATTTCAAGGTAATTATTGAATAACAACGACTGGAATGGATAAATTATTTCCAGTTTATGTCAGTTAAGTGGACTATATCTTACCAGCGTTAGACCTAAAAAATGTGTACTTAACTTTTAATTCACCGAATTATTCGCCAAAGTATACAACAATGCGCCACCCCTACAATCTTATCTAATCAGCATGAATCCAAACGATAGCCATTACCCATGGTCAATGTTCAGGGTCTAGAAGGAAACCAATTTCAATTAACATCATAACCATGCAGAACATTAGTTACTCGTGAATACCATTCGACGGCGTACTACGATCCAAAGAAGCTTCTAATACTGCACTGTATGGTGTAACCTGTGAATTAAACGCTGACACACTATTGCCCCCGTTCTACAAACTTTATCCATTGACATCGTTTTCAATGTTTCAATGGAACGAGTTAATTGTGAAGATTGTGCACGTACCACACAAGAACGAAGAAAATTTGATCTTACTGTGAAAGATACTGGTTAGATACATGACTGCCATTAGAAGGTTTTATTTATGACATCAGCTACTTCGACTTCATTTAGAAATAATAAGTATCACATGATCACATGATCTATACATCCGGAGATCCCGTGTCAAGAGTGTTATATCCAATCCCACTACCCGGAAAGCTTGTTCTAACGAACTGGCAGCATTGTGTTTGAGGTCGACAGGCATGTAAGGTTCCAATGTCTCAGAGAGAGATGTAACATGGGTCAGTATCTATCTACTACATCTGCATCTGTCATACTCTTCCATTAAAGTCAATCATTCCGGATCATGAATTGAACATATAGACAACGACTGGCTAGAATAATCTTTGGTTTAGTAACTACCTGAAAGTTCCAACTGCATGTACTGACTTTGTGTAGAATTCATTGGTTCCATTCTTTGAAAACAATGAGCCACGGGTAATCTCTTCAAAATGATTTTAAACAAATAATACCGTAACGAAACCTCGAAGGATCCTTGTGGTTTTGCCCATTTTGACAGCCAAGATAAGACTACTTTAGTCGCCATTCATTCCGCCTTGACACACAATGATTCGGAAAACGAATGGAGAGACTGAGATTAAGTCTATCAAAGAAAGCACCTCCACCTACCCCGTCGTTAGTTTTTGAACCCTTGCTTCGGTATAAAACTGAATCGACTTGTCTTCCAAAAACACCTCTTCCTCTCAGAATAATCTGGTAGGGATGGTTACCCAGTAGTTTTTGTCAAAAATTAGTTTAGGAGTGGTGTAGTTTATGTTTTCGGAAAAGATTTCGAAATTATTCAGAATTGCTATACTTAGACGCGAAAAGAATAGTCAACCCAGAGCACGCACTGGAGATGAACTTCTCTAGCCAGAATGAGAATACGAAACAGGACTGTAGGCCGCATATCGTTATCTGAAATCTGGAACTTGCCAAATATTTCATTCTTTTGCGAGACTGTGTTCGATGAAATTTCAGTATGTGGTCCGGGGCCATGATGGTCTCATCAACTTCCAGTACTATTTATACTTAGATTCAATAGATGTTCCTTCAGGTCACAATCCTGATAGGATATACAGGTTATTCGCATATAGATTTATGCATTCTATCCTGGGAGCCACAATCGTTTCTTAACCTGCATTAGACCGCACCTATAGGTATTTCGTAAAATAGTGCAGGTTCTATGACTAATTTAGTTTAGCTTGTCTAGACTATCTGCTGTTTAATACAAACACTCCTGATCCTCCACCATCAGTTTTCTTCTGAGTTCTCGACTCGTCTCTGTAGGTACCGCTTTATCATATTGTAGGAGAGTTGTTAGAGTACAGATCAGACCAGCGATGCTAAATAATGCCATTTGTAGTGATTGCTAGAGGAGAAGTCTTGTCTTTTGTTGATTTTGTTTGCACTTTACACAAAGAAGTCAGTCAGAAGAAAGTCCACGTCCAGTTCGGGTCGACCCAGTTATGCACAGGCATGATGTTTTGCATTCCTCGGACTTCAGCTACTCCAAATTGCACTAGACATGGGCGATGATTGTTGCTCCAATCACTATCTAGATCTCCAATGAAGCCAAATATCATTGTGGTTATTGTGGACAAAAAACCTTCTCTGGTCAATGCATGTCAAGTCCAAAGCACCCAAGATGCTCTCAGTTTTTTGACAGTGAAAGGGCGCTTTTGGCAAGACAAGGCTTTTTACTGAAAATGTCCTTTGGGTCTATATGGCTTAGGTCGGACCATTCTTAGAGTATGCGTCGGTTGTTGTGGTCGAATGAGTTTTTGTCTTCTGTACTTACAACTCTTCAAGTTACAGCCTGTCTCGATTGCCTCGACTGCACTGCTAGATAACTTCGTCTTGGTACTTACTTATGTCATGGTAGTTGGACAGACTTTTTGAAATGTTGTGCCTCTGGTGTTGACTTGTGACTTTTGCACAATCCTTTCAAACATGATGTTAAAGAAGTCACATGACAGCGTATCACCCTGCCTAAATCCGTTTTTAACATCCTGACCGACCTTAATGAAGCAGCGAGCGTTCTCCGTCGTCATCTCGTCGTCTAACTCGTCTTAATAAATCTAGCTCGTCTTTATAAATACTCTCATATGTGGCCTTAATAATCGATGCAGAGATGGTGGGTATCGATTTGGACGTCTTGAGTTTTTTCCAGGATCTGCCGAAGTATGAAGATTTGATCGATTTTGGACTTTCCTGGTCTGAAACCACACTGATAGGGCTCAATCAGGTTGTTCACGAAGGGTTTCAGGCGTTCACACAGTATGGCAGATCTTGTACGCAAAATTGAGGCGACTAATACCTCTGTAAATGGTCCAATTCAGAAGATCTCCTTTCTGGTGGATTGGGCAAACGATGCATTGCATTCCACTTATCAGGCATACACTCGTCTGATCAAATTTTAGAGATGACTTGGTGTATGCTCTCTACTAAGTCACCTCGCAACTGCTTTGAACAACTCGGTCTGTAGGCCATCCGGTTCAGCAGGCTTGTTGAACTTCGGTTTGGATATTGCTATCCTCACTTCGTTTTGGTCCGGTGGACGGAAGGTTTGGCTATCATCGTCTAGATTGAATGGTTCATTCTGCCTGACAGCGGGATGTTGATCTTCGTCGCCTTTATACAGTCTGCAGAAGAAATTTTTTCATATTCTCAACACCGACTGTGACTCTACTATAAGGTTTCCGTCTTCATCTGTACAGGCTTCTGTATGGTTCTTTTTACCTCTTGGTAAAACTTCCGTACATTATTTCTGGAGTATAATCCTCCAATATCTTCGATCGCGCGTAACGAGAAGTTTCTTCTTTTGGAGAAGCCGACGTGTTTCCCGTCTCTTCTGCTCATAGAGCTCATGACCAGCCCCATTCTTCTTTGCAGTACTGCTTTGTATGCCTCTTGTTTAGCTGTATGTACTTGCCGGCATTCTTCATCAAATCAGGGGTTTCTTGGTGGTGATCGGGTGAAACCCAGCATATCAGTTGCGGCACTTCTGATGGCATTTTGGTAGCGTTGTCACTGGTCTTCGGCACTTGATGCTGGCAGCATAGGAGTCGTTGAGAGATTTCGGGATTCTGTCGGTCTCTTGCGATTGCAGCTTTTCAACGTTAAATCTTCTCACATTATTTCTTCTTTGTTGTGGCGTTAGGGATATCCTAATTCGTAACGGCTGCAACAAGGTGATCCGAGTCATACTGAAGGCATGCCTTACATCTATCGCAATATGGTCAATTTGGTTGAGAGTTTGATGATCAGGAGACCGCCATGTCCCCTTGTGGATATTGAGATGAGAAAACGTTTCAGACCGCAGGGAAGTTACTCCTGCGCAAAATCCCCAACCTGAAGGACCAGTTCCATTTTTTACCCTTAAGACGAGGGGCTATGAGCATCGCCGTTGCTCCATTAAGGGTTCATCCATCTCCAACTCTTTTCCAACACCTTAGTTCAGTGTTGGGAATTCCTATCGACCTGGGATTCGAATATGTAAAAGCTCATATAGGGATAACAGTAGTTTAGTAGGACAGTAATAGTAGGTCAGTTACATAGTAGTAGGAGGTTAGGTAGCAGAAGTTAGTAGTAGTAGTAGGACAGTAGGTTCGGCCTAACTGGAATTTCAGATGCCATCGCTGATTCCATCTAAAGAATTCATCCGGTGCCGCCCGGATCAAGAGGAAGTGCCTTAGTGAGAAAACACTCCTTCCTCCTCTCTCCTCTCCTACCACCAACGACCTTCCAAAGGGGTTGGTTACCCAATCTCCAGTCGAGGTACCCAGCAGTCGAGGCACCCAGCAGCCGAGGCACATAGCAGCCACCAACATGTAGCTGTATAGAAGGAAGAAGAGAGAGGATAATATGAAAGCACTTGTGTTCTCATGTATTCGCGACAATATCCTTTAGCTGCCAGTGGATGTGCTAGTAAAGAATATTGTCGAATTCGCTCGAGGAAAATACAAAGGGGATCCACAGATCTCGAGTTATTAAATGAAGTTATCGATGACAACAATATCCCCAAAAATAAACTGGTGGCCTGGCCTCTAAGATCGTGTAATTTGACGTCGCTGGAATATTTTTTGTAAGTATTTGAAGTCGTGGGTCTACATATGTGGACAAGCCAAGATCGATTTAAGGCCAACATCGAACGTGTGAGATGCTCGAAAAGTTGTCGAAAATTGGTGCTCCAGTTCGTTAGACACTCATTACCTAATGCCGTAAAATTATTATCTATCGACCTCTCGCGTCGTTTGTTCAACTTCTCTGTGTTTCATTTCAGTTTCAACTTCCTTAGCATTAATCTCAAATTATTGTAAACTATTCATCGTTAATAAATTCGTCATTCCCCTGAGGACTAATGCATTTCCACTTAACACCACTGTTTCTGTTCGATTTTTTGTGAGAATATTCGAATATTCTTCTAATCTGTTTCTCATTCAATTGTCTCGTATTCTCTTCCATTCTGCTCCCTCCACTGCCCTTCACTTTACAGATGCTGATTATATTCTAACGATGTTGTATTTACTAATTCTCACCACAAATGAGAAAGATACACAAAGAAGAAGACGTCAAATTAAAAGACCAAAAGGCCTGCTGCATACAAGACACGTACTCGTTCGTAGATACTAAGAAACCAGATACATTCTAAGTCAGCTGTTCGAAGTACAGCATATTACAAGTTCCACTACTACACTTGGGCGAAATACGAAATATGAATGTATCTGCACACATTTTGTAAGTGCAAGCGAAAGAGAGAAACAGCACAAGGTACTAAGAATAAAAAAATAAATAAAACGAAACGAAAGAACTAAATTGGATTAAGTACTAGTTTTAGTGGATCTTTCTGGTTTGAGTATAATACTTGTTTTTTTCTCAACCAGTGCGGTGATAATAATATATTTTTGTTCATAAAAAACAGCAAAAGATACAAAATTTTCGGTTTAATATTCGCAGAAATGAGTGACAAACGTACATACATAGGTACTCGTAATCGTAATGCAAAGTGAAAGTTACAAAGAACACAGTGTTTACTTGTCGTATATGTACAGTATAGTGCAAATTGTGCCAAAATGATTAACAACAAGATCAGCGTGACTTCCTCATCTTTTAAATCGGTTCAAAGATGGCGCTAATCAAGAGTAATCATTTCGTTAATCGAGAGTAAATTGATATTAATTTTTATTTTTATTTTTTTTGTTTAATTGCGCAATCATCCACCGCGTGTGGCGTTCGTCGTCATCATCAGAACAACAATCAATAAAAGCCTCTCATTTGGAAAAAATAAAAAAAAAAAATAGTAAGAAAGCACAAAACAAGCAAATAGTATTATTAACCAGTGTAAATCAAGGTTGTTTATAGGTCTCGCTATATTATGCTTGAGAATATCATTGCTGGGCGACTGAACACCGACGTAACATCAAATACGTAATCAACCGTGTCGTCGTCTACTAGTCGCGTACCACCAGGGGGAGAGGTTCTACGTAGTTCTAAGCTACTGTAGCAAATAAATAAAAAAAAAATCCCCCCAAGGAAAACCCAAGAAACTACAGAACCCAGCACGGATTCCAATCAAAAGTCGTTGTAATTGTCAGCGTCGTCGTCGTAGTTGGTTGTCGGTTAAATTTCAATAAATACACTCAAATCGAGTATAATTCTGTGAAAACAGAAAGTCTCTTCGCGTACGTACGCGCGCACACATCACTACATATCACATCAAATCATCAGCGCGATATAGAAGCGCGCCGGCAGTGTTGGTGTTGGTGATTAGCATTTCGCTCAAATGTGATATCAGAAAAAACAGCACTTGCCACTCAGTAAGCGGGCACACATCAATCTGGAATCACGACATACGGCCACGAATTACGAACGAACGACTCGATTGAGTAAAGTACTAACTACCTACCCCCAACCCAGTGCACTGGAGTAGCGCTGGCGAGTTCTTGGACACTGATCATCATCATTGACCGACGGACGCGACGCGCAGTTCTTATCGGACTTTCGAGTAAAATTGTAAATAACTCTCTTTAATCCGCGCGCGCATACACACGTGCATATCGGGTGTGTATGCGTGACTTTCTCTGTGGCATTGATTAATTGTATTTTTTCTTGCTTTTGTATTAGACGCAGTCAGCATGAACGGGCGACAGATCTCAAGCCCGCAGCGGCTGATGAAGAAGGAATCGCTTTTGGCGGTGCCGAGTCCTCGAATGGGTCAGCCGAACAAGGCCGATCCGCTGAATGTCAGCAGTAATGGTACGGCGGATGCTGAAGAGGAGCTGGGCTACACGCACACGCTTATGTATGGACGATACACCAGGGATCTGGGTGAGTTTGCTAGGGACGAGGCGCGAAAGCTGAAACTTCTTGAGAAACGACGAAAGGAGGAGGATAAACTACGAGACAAAGAACGACTGGGCGAGCGACAGGGACGAGTTTGGAAGGTATCCTCATGGATCTGGCGACACACATTGGCGCGTTTTGGTGAGGATTGGGTTTTCTTGGCCATGCTTGGAGTGATCATGGCCCTGCTGTCTTACATAATGGACAAGGGCATCAATATGTGTACGAATGCTCGGATTTGGCTGTATCGGGACCTGTCCACATCGCAACCGGTGATCCAGTACTTCGCATGGGTTTCGCTGGCAGTTTGCCTGATACTGTTCTCGGCTGGATTCGTTCATTTGGTTGCTCCGCAGAGTATAGGCTCAGGAATTCCCGAAATGAAGACTATCCTCCGAGGAGTTGCACTCAAGGAATACCTCACTTTCAAAACACTGATAGCTAAAGTGGTTGGGTTGATGGCAACTTTGGGCAGCGGCATGCCTCTGGGGAAGGAAGGTCCGTTTGTGCATATAGCAAGTATTGTGGCCAGGTTACTCTCGAAATTGATTACGTCATTCCAGGGGATCTACGAGAACGAGTCACGCAACACCGAGATGTTGGCTGCGGCGTGCGCCGTTGGAGTTGGAGCGTGTTTTGCGGCGCCAATTGGTGGGGTTTTGTTTAGCATTGAGGTAACCACCACGTATTTTGCTGTGCGCAATTATTGGCGGGGATTTTTCGCTGCTGTCTGCGGAGCAACTGTGTTCCGACTGCTGGCGGTATGGTTCCAAAATGCTGACACAGTGCGCGCGATGTTTCTAACGAATTTCACATCGGAATTCCCCTTTGATCCGCAAGAGCTGTTCGTATTCGCTCTGATGGGAGTGGTGTGTGGATTCCTGGGCGCTGGATACGTGTGGCTGCATCGGTGGTATGTGACGTTCATGAGGTCCAACAAGAGGATGAGTCGGTTCCTGCAGAAGAATCGATTCTTGTATCCCGGACTGATCGCACTGATCGTGTCAACAGTTTCCTTCCCGTTGGGTACTGGACGCTTTGTCGCAGGAGAGTTGAGCACCCATGAGCAAGTAACAGAGTTGTTCAGCAATTTCACGTGGTCACGGGATGATCTTACCGTGGAGCAAGCAGCGATCGTGCAGCACTGGATAACGCCATACACGAATGTCTTTATCAACCTGCTCTGCTACGTGCTGTTTTTGTTTGTTTTCTCCATCATTGCGTCGACGATACCGGTGCCATCGGGTTCATTCATTCCAGTCTTCAAGATCGGTGCTGGCCTAGGGAGGATTGTAGGAGAGCTTATGCATGTGTTATTCCCGCAGGGAGTGCGCTATGGTGGACGGCTTTCGTCGATTATTCCAGGTGGATATGCTGTGGTAGGAGCAGCCGCCTTCTCTGGAGCTGTTACACACACCGTTTCCGTGGGAGTGATAGTGTTTGAGATGACGGGACAAGTGACGCACGTGGTGCCGGTCATGATCGCTTCACTCATAGCCAACGCCATTGCAGCTTTGTTGCAGCCATCGATGTACGACAGTATAATCCTCATCAAAAGGTTGCCATATCTACCAGATCTGCTGCCTTCAAGCTCGCGGATGTACAGCATTTACGTGGAAGACTTTATGGTGCGTAATGTTCAGTTCATCTGGCCGGGGATCACCTATCAGAAGCTAAAGGAAGTGCTGTACCAAAATCGTGGACTGCGCAGCCTTCCACTGGTAGACAGTCCAGAAAATATGATCCTACTTGGTTCAGTTCAGCGAGCAGAACTGATAAAGATGATCGACAGGAACATCGGAAGAGAGAAACGAATGGAAATCGCTCAAAAATGGCACAAGGAGGCCGAACAGAGGGCACGCGAAGAGCAGCGAAAGGCCCAGGAAGCCGAGCAAAGAATGCGCCGATCGTCAAGATTCGAGGTCCTTCCCGCTCCAGATATTCTCTCGCTAGAACAAATTGCCAACGATGAAATGTCCCACATGGAGGCAAAGAAACGCCAAGAACTCTTCAACAATTCCTTCTTCGGTCAACCTCGTAAGTCGATCCTGAAAAAGACCAACTCCTTCAATTTGAAGCAGTGTGCCCCAGCTTCATCGCACAGCCCAACGATAACTCCATACACAACAATTACCGGCTCGGAATACCGAATCCGTTCGGCTTTCGAAGCCATTTTCAAAAAATCTGCGACTCTCCAGGATGTTGCTCCACACCCGGCCGGAAGCACCGGCACAATCTCACCCGGAGTCAGCGCCAACGAAGTCCAACATGTGCCCAATACTCCCGGCATCATGAAGAAGGTACAGCTGCCCCGAGAACGTGTCATCGATATGTCACCCGAAGATCAAAAACAATGGGAATACGAAGAGATGTCCAAGGAGATTAATCTCGAAGAGAATAACGTTCCCATAGATCCATCACCGTTTCAGCTGGTTGAACGTACATCCATCATCAAGGTACATTCCCTGTTCTCCATGGTGGGCATCAATCATGCTTATGTAACCAAAATCGGGCGTCTTGTCGGCGTTGTCGGTCTCGCCGAACTTCGCAAAGCCATCGAAGACATCAATAACAACAGCTTTGTCGTCCAAACGAATCCCAAAGACGAGGAAGCTCAAGCCAAGCCATTGTTAGAAAATAATAAAAGTGATAAAAATGTTAACATTACAATAACGTCCATGGACTCAGCGCTTTCAAATTCCGAAGTTGGTTCTGACATCGAGGTGGACACCAAGAAACCAAAGCTTCCTGACTAACCAAGTGATTATCCGACACACACAAGTAGCTGTTTCGTGTAAGTGCATTAGGTATTATGTAAAGCAAATAAATTTTAAAAAATTTACTAATTTTAAGACGTAGACGTAGGTCGAAACAAGCTATTTTTGTAAAACGAATATATTCCATTACTTTAACGTGCATAGATACATATATCATGTAAGAATCATTTGTATTGTTGCTTTTATCTTTTTGATTTACATTTAAATATTATTGTAATACATACATTTATGTAGATAGTCAATAAAAGATACAAATATTTTGTTTTTTGTTTTTTTAAGTTGAAAAAAATTTGCTTCATTTCGATACATATACCATTGAAGAGAGATACTTTTGAAGATACTTTTAGCATGTCTCTCCAAGGCAATGTGGATGCACTCCATTGCAGCAGTACGGGTTTCAATTCTGTGATGGACTCGAAGATTCTCGGAATGTTGTCATTTACTAGGTTTACATACATAATATAGAGTTTATCAGAATTTCCATTGACGCAGGCAGGACTACGACACACCGAACGATAGAATATTTGTTGGCCCACTTCTTCGGTCTTCTTGATCTGAAGTCCTGAATCTTATAGTCTTCGTGAACATACTTAGCGGGCTCCCGACCTGTGAAGTCTGTGCATAAGATACGAGACCCTCTTCGATCCTTCCAGTTGTCGAAACCAAATACCCGCGATAGCTTGATCCTTAAAATGGTGGTTCAGTCTTTCTTGTCGTCTCGAAAGTGGCCGCTGTGATTCGAAGATCATCTTTACTGAAGCATCATTGTCTATTGGGTCGATGTAGTGAAGCCAGTATAGTTGACGTGTTTCGACTTTTTGAACTAAATTCACATCTTGGTCATAGAGTTCACGATTGTATCTTTTCCTCCATTCACCCTCCTCGCATACGGGACCGAATATCCAATGAAGAATTTTTCTCTCGAAAGTATTCAAAATCTGCTCTGCTTTCATGCTTATCGTCCAACACTCGGCTCCATACAGCAGAACTGACAGGATCAAAGTTTTGTAGAGTATGCATTTGGTCATGCGAGTTAGGAGTTTTGAACCCATTTGAACCAAAACAGTCGAAAAAGTTAAACAAGCTCAAGGACAAATACCTACTCACCTGATCGTGATGGGTTATAGGCTATAGGCGGTTTTAGGATTTTAGAAGTATCTAACTATCCGCTGCAGGTTCTTAGGTTAGCTAGGGCTATGAATCCTCATAAAGCACTAGACAAAATAGTGGGTCCATCGCGATACTTAGGGAACCGTCACGAACGGTTTAGCTGTCTAAATAGATTCGTCCATATACTCAATTTCCCTACAGACCCTGTATATTTTTTACTTCAAGGAACCAACCTCCTCTTCCACTCCGAGAAATGCATTGACATTCACAGAGCAGATGAGTAGTATTATCTGTGACATTTAGGTCAACACAATACTTGCAAGTATCCATGTTGCTTCCTCAGTAAGTAATGACCACAGAGTATCCCTATCGATCTTCTTGATCAAAATTAAGATCTGAGCTTTGACCTGCTAAGTTCAAGCAGATCCACAAGGCCTTTGAAACCCTTTTAAGTTTGACCATCTTAGGTCGGCCATATTGATGATTTTATCGAGATTAATTCTCTTAGCCAATGTCATGAGGACTGTCAGTGTAATTTTATGAATTTATTCTGTAAGGTCTTCAAATTTACCCTTCCACAGCAGTCAAGAGGTATAATAGAATGCTTAACCTTGGTTCTGTTACACTCAATGGTACATGTATCTATAAGGTCTACCAGCGAAGTTGTCTTGTTAAAGACGGAGTTCGTTAAACCTAATATTACAAATTCGTTATCTGGAGGTTCAAAGTTAAGGAAAAAGATCATCATTAGGCTGTAGCATGTGCAAAGAGTTGCATGTTGGCTTTGAGTCAAAATTGGACTCATAAAATTAGGATTTGGAGATTAATGGATCATCCTTGGCACAAATAATCCTGCAGCTTAGCATGAAACAAATCCATTTAGTTGTTTGTGGATCCTACATATGCCCAGTGCGGATATTTCGATAGATTGCTACGAGGTATGTATATTCGAAGAGTCTGGAGTAGTTTAGTTATCTGGATTGGAATGATTACATCAATTCCATGTTGTAATAAGGCAGGGAAAATGCCATCCCCACCGGAAGCTTTATAGGGGTCCGGAGTTGGTTGGTGATAGTATGAATTCAATTACGAGAATGGTTTAGAAAAATTTATGAATATATGTAGATAAAGCCATTGAGTGTCCTTAATTTTAAGACTTACATAGCCTTGTATCCCCCTTGTATGAAAATTAAAAAATTTTTAATGACGCAACGCACGATCTGATGAACATGTTGTATATACATATCTAAGTCCGCAGAAACGGAGAACTTTTTTCGTGGAAGTCGTGGAAACGTAAGGCCTTTAGTAAGAAAAGATTTTTTAAAATATATTACACAAACCTTTAGTACAATGTATATTTCATGAAGTGTAGCTTTGTAATAAAATATTACATCCTTGAAAAAAAGAAAGCTTATTTATTTATTTATACTTGTATCTAAGTTTAAGAACTAGAAGCACTTGTGAAGTAAGAACACAGTGTCATTATTAAGGCTTGAGAATCCTTTTTTATACACGATTGATAGTCGCTCTTGTATAACAATCAAATTGCAAATTCATGACGAAAAAAAAAAACCTGGTCGCATTCCCGTATTAGTTAACTTCATTATACAGAAAGGACCTTTAATTGCTAGAGTTAACTTAAATCGACCAAAGGGTGGACTATCAATCGTGTCTTTGACTCATCATAGTACAACGAATCCATATGTAATTCATTTCTTTAATTATTTATGTATCTGCAAATTTTCAAAAGTATTTTTTTTTTTTTTAAACTAATGAACTATTTAATTTTCTTCAAGCAAAACTTAATTATAAATTCATCACAAAATACAATGGTGACAATTTATCAAAATCCGTTCAGCGGCTCAAAATTTGCAAGGAACTGTCCACATTTTCCAAAAAAATGTGATAACTGATGCATACTGATGGGCGATTTAAATTAAAATAGTTTTTTACATAAAAACCTAAATATTGTTTAAGGAATGTAAGGACATTTGAAAAAAAAAAATAATGTAAATAAATTTATGCGTGTACATAGCCATAAATATATAAAGTTAAGGAATTGTATAGAGAGATAAATATAGTGTAAAAAAACTTAATATTCTTTTATACACTACTGTGTTTTTTAAGAGGGTGGAACGTGGAAGTAGGTTCCAGGTTCCAATGCAACGAAAAAACTTAAAGGAAATGCTTATCCTTTACCAAAACATAACCTGTTACGTCTAAAATAAAATAGTATTTGAAATCTCTACAGAAGTCGTAAGACTATCCAAACTGTCCACAGGAAATGATTCTTCATAACAATGACTTCGCCGTCAAACCATACGTAGGTAGGCCACACTCAAGTCAACCCAATAGAGAAGAGATGTCACTTGAAAATTTGTTAACCTTGTTCAATTGTGATGAATCCTCCAACCATCCAGTTGATTTGATGTAGTTCAAGATTTTATTCACTGGCCTACCGGATATTTCTTCGAGGTCATGGAAGAAGTGACGCCCGAGAAATTTAAATCCGAGGTGGATGAGACCTAGACAGTGACAGAGAAAGTGACCTCCGATATATGTAAGTCTAAGTTTTTTCGTATGGTACCGCAGAGTTTTATGCTCCGTTATGACTATTAGGGTAGACAGGGATTTCCTATAGTTTTGCATAATTCTGTCAGTCCTACTTGTATCGAAGCAAGTCCATATTCTTCATGTGGTCACACAAATGTCTTGGGAGGACCATCAGTTGTTAGCTTCTACTAGGGCCTTAATCCCTGGTTCGAGGTTCAGTGTACAATGCGGGACTTGCTCGACTTGTTCTAATCTGGATTCCAAACCTCTTCTAGCCAATTCATCTGCCTTCTCATAACCTGGTATATCCAGGAACCCAGTGTTATGATCCAAGAACCTTGTGGACAGCACTACACAAGTTTGGATTCCATTTCATAGAAGAAAACGCTTTTGTTGCTGCCTCACTGTCGATGAAAACGTTGATACCGTTGATCAGCAAGCCGTGGATAATATGCATAATAAGCGCAACAGTGCCGTTTTAGTACTACAACTCAGGTGACCTATCGGATGTACAAAGGTTTCACTATTAAGTTGATGAAAATGATAATGTCCCCAATGGTAAACTACGTTATCTCTACTAGGTTGTCAAAAAGGGTTTACCTAATAATCTCTGTCTGGCCCTGCATAGAGCCGGACACTTGCAAAGTAAGTGTAGGATTGTTTCGTTCTCGTGAGCGATGTTGGAGCAGCAACAATGTGTATTAAACCGAATGCCTATTCTGGCCGCATGAACCCCGATGGGCTAGTACTATTTCCCAGAACTCTTGCAATTTCAGGCACGGTTTCTGTTTAATAGTTTTTGTGTTCTTTCCAGGCATTATTTGAGCCACATCTGCCTGGATATGACACAGTTCCCCACCACCTGTCATCTATTATTAGCTTTTAATAAATAGTGCGCAAAGACTCAACCCTTAAGAGCCCCCAGAGGGACTTTCACCGCCTTCGCAAGGGCACCATCAAGGGCAGATCATTTCTATGTTCTGTGAGGTGGGACCCAAAGGAGACTGATCCTGAACCGATGACCCAGCGATGCAAGACCCGCTTTTCACTGTTCTACTAGTTTCGAGGATGTAGTGGCAGATACAATAGTGGCCTGGCTGTCAATGATGATGGCTATGGTGTTAAAGGGTGTGGTTTTTGGCTTGAAAAGGCGACAAGTCTCAGGCACAGTAAGAACTTCTGCCTGGAAGACACTGCGCGAGTCAGGTAAGACATGGAAATGTTGATTGAATCAGAGTATATCCCCTACATTAACCCACAACCCATTTTTGAATCATTGGTGAAATTTGTTGTTTCAAACTCATTTGTCACTACGCCTGTTTCCCACTACCCCTGTTTTTCAGTCCGCCCTAGTTGGGAATCTGACCGTGACGTCATTTCTGAAGTTTACTCTGAGAGTTATATAGTCGGTTAGATTAGCTATCAGGTCTCGTGGTAACAGATTTAGGATGCTGTTGTGACCATACGATTTGGTACGACAGCATTCTGTTTCTCTTAGTCGGACCGCACATGATGATAAAAACATAATATGAAGGTCGAGTGGTAAGGTTTCGGTTGACCAGCTTCTCATGGCTCCTCATAGAGCCGCAGTTCTTTGCACTTTGTTGATGAAGTTTGATATTGTATTCCTTTCTTGACGCAGGCCACCAGACTAGAGATCCATAGGAAAGTATAGGACGCACCACAGCGGTGTACATCCATATGACCTTCTTTGGGTGAAATCTCCACTTCTGAAGGTTTCGTTGCAAGCATAGAAAGTCACGTAGGCTTTCATTACCCGCTGTGTTAATGTTGAGTTTCCACCTTAGTTTTGGATCAGGTACCATACCTACATAGGTACTTGGTACGTGAGGATAAGGAGAGTAATTGGTTGGAAGGTCGGTATTTTAGTTTTAGTGGTAAAGAGTTCACATCCAGTAGCCGATTTACTAATCTTCTCCAAGGCACCTTTCATAATCGACGCTGATTACTAAAGGAAACATCCCTGATACCAGTATTACTACATCATCCGCATACATGACAACGTTGACTCCATCTCTGTCAAGTCTACACAGAATTTTGTTGATTAGCATAAGCTAGAGAATAGGAGATATGACGCCCGGCCTGATGGATTCGTCTTACAACAGATATGGTGGAACTGCTTTTACCGAGGGTCGATTGAATGATTCTAGTTTTTAGCATAGTCCCTGTCCATTTGCTAATAAACTCTTCCACACCAAGTTGGATCAGAGATTCATGAATCGATTCAGTTCTGACGTTATTGAAATTGCCTTTAACGTCGAAAGAGGTAGCTAGATTTGTAGTGCACAACTTCATGGAGCGCCGTCTCTGTCGATCGCCCTTTAGTACACTCGTGCGACAGAAGCAATTCATCTAGTGTATTTCGCATGGGAGTATCTAGGATACGTTCCAACGCCTTTAAACGGAAAAAGAATAAGCTGATGGGTCGGAAATTATTTGCGGATTTCGGAATAAACATAACACAAACATGCCTTCAGTTCAGGGGAACGTGGTTTAAGAGAATGCAGCGTCTATAGTTCGGTACTAGCCATGGGACCACCTGGTCCACTGTTTGCAGCATGACCGAAAATATGCCGTCAAGGCCAGCCGATTTATAGGGGAAGAAGTTGTTAATAGCCCACTAGGTATTAACTACTGTAATTGTTGTCTTAATGTCATTCCAGGTTAAGGATTGCAGGGCCTAAAGAATCGGTGCATGAACAATCACATTATTTACCTTCTGGAAAGTGTGTTTCACTTTAAAGCTCCAGGGACTCTTCAGACGGACCCATCCGGCTTTTTAATAACGGTCGGACTCGAGTGTTCCGTAAACAAGATCTTATTCATTCTGGCAATGTCCTTTATGGTTTCAATAGACTGACAGTAGTGTATCCAAGCCAGAGATTTAGTCCTTTTAATGGATTTCTTGTATTCTTGAAGACAATCCTTATATGATTGCCAAAACTTGTGTTTAAAGCAGATATTGAAGATATCTCTAGTAATCTTCCTAAGATTAGATAGATCTTCGTTTCACCATGGCGGGAATTTTTAATAGGACGCGAAACCTTAAAACCCGCACGCACCCATTACCATTTCTAGGATCCTATTTTTGGCGTCTAGTTCCTCAACTGATGCAATTTTGAAGTCCGGTATTCTACGGAAGGAAGTTTGATTTCGTAACCTGAGCAAATTTTTTCCAGTGATGATACCTTCTTGTGGTATTGCCTTCAACGCAGGCTCACCGAAGGATATTGTCACTGCTTAGATATCGACTTGGAAAACTTTGCTGTAGTTCGTGAGGAGAACAGTTTTAAATACACCCAGCGGTTCGGAAAAGATACCTGAGCCTACGGCTATCATATCCATGATTCCATCCATTTGTGGAGACACATACCTTATTGGTATCTAGAGGTGTATGCTTCTAATTTAAGGCATGATGTCCCTATCGTTGTGTTTAAGAGATGGAACTATCTTCAAGCACAACAAGTTCTATATATTGATCTAGAATTTGTTAAAATGCATTCATTACACACTGAATCATTGCTCAAAAAGCAACTTGCTCTTATTGTGGAAGATAGGTTGAGTTCCAAAATGTAAAAAAGCATAGTTTCGATGCGTTAGTACTATTTCGATGATGCGCATCTGCAACGCAACTTCGATAATTTGTATACATACATTTTACACTGCACAAGTTTGATGTTTCGGATTGTACATAATTTATACAAAGCAGGCAATTACCAAAATTAAAATGACAAACGAATCGAAATGTCAAATGAAAGCATCATTTGCATCAGCAGTTGATGCGCATCGATAACGTTTAGGATACGTTTAGAAACTTGCGACTTTGTCAAATTTTTCTCATTTGACTTTTGGAACTTATGACTTTGCATCTATGACGCATCTGATACATTTTGAAACTCACCCATATTCATTTAAATTTACCAAAAATATCAATCTACTATCGTTTTTCAATTAGAAAATGTTCTAATACCCAAACCATACTGAAGAAACCCCATCTTTAAACCTAAAAGTCGAACTTCGAAAAAGTTTATCTTCCGGAAGTCATACTTAAAACTCGACAGGTCATAGCGATCACGTTTCCCTATGCCGGCAAAAAACGTTTATAAAATTATATTTATTGTAAACGCATTGTAAACAAATTACCCATTAAACAATAATAAAGAGAAAAACGTGATGCCCTTTCCCTTGTAAACGAACCAATAATTCAATGTTTCAAGCAAAACAACCCACCACCGGCGAGCGGTATCCATTGTTTTCATTTCAACTGACAGGTACAATCAATTAAATTGATTGATTTGACTCATAATACAGCTGACTTCGAAAAAGTTCGAAGACCAGCACTCCGTATGGCAATGCCATTGGGCGAAAAAAAAGCGAAAAAATCCCTACAAGGTAGTATGTAGTGTGTGACAGTGAACCCAACGTGCGGAAATCGTCTCCGAACGGGTTTGATAGGTTTGCTAGGGGTGAACGCTACTAATCAGAGTAAATCAAGGTTGAAAGTGTGGGTTTTAGCACCTCACATTTAACAAAACACTGTCACCACATTCATTGATTCATTCGGTAGGAGCACAGGTATCTACATATCTATGTATCCGTGAAAATGAAACGCACGTTGTCGATGAAATGAAATCTGCGTGTTGGTGTTTAGCATTCGAATTGTGGAGAAGCGACAACACCTGTGTCACTCAGTTCGCGGACATCAATCTGGATTGACGACTGGAGTTAAGGAGCTAAGGCTGATAGTTGATCGGATCAGTTCTTATCGTGCTTTCTTATCAATCGGTTCGAAACGGAACTCTAAAAATATGGACAAGGATCCATTGCATACTGGATCGAAACCTCGAATAGTTGCTCAACCGAAAAAAGTGGATCGCCAAATTAGCAATGGCGCAACGGATATGGCGGATACGCTGAGCTACACTCATACGCTCATGTATGGGAGGTATGCCACCGATTTGAGTGAGTACGCAAAGGACGAGGCGCGCAAGTTGAAACATCTTGAAAAACGGCGAAAAGCGGAAGAAAGGCGGCTTGAAAAGGAACTGCTGGGCGATCGACATGGAGTAGCGCGGAGAGGCTGCACTTGGCTGTGGGATCATACTTTAGGGTATTTTGGCGACGAATGGATGTTCCTGGCGTTAATGGGCATTATAATGGCGCTTATATCCTTTTCGATGGATGTGGGTGTAAATGTGTTCACGAATGCCCGGATTTGGTTGTACCGCGATATTTTCAACTCCACACCAATGGTGCAGTATTGGGCTTGGATTTTTCCAGCCGTATGCTTGCTTCTTTTCTCCGTTGGCTTCACTTATTTGGTGGCGCCACAGGCTGCCGGTTCAGGCATCCCCGAAATGAAAACAATCCTGCGAGGAGTTGTACTCAAGGAATACCTCACGTTCAAGACACTGGTGGCGAAAGTAATCGGTTTGACGACGGCTCTAGGCAGCGGTATGCCCATCGGCAAGGAAGGTCCTTTCGTGCATATAGCAAGTATTGTAGCGACGAGTTTGTCTAAGCTGAGATTCCACAGGATTTACGAGAATAAGTCGCGTTACAATGAAATGCTGGCTGCCGCGTGTGCGGTAGGTATTGGTGCTTGTTTCGCGGCTCCGATCGGCGGAGTCCTGTTCAGCATTGAAGCCACGACCACCTACTTTGCTGTGCGGAATTGTTGGCGTGGATTTTTCTCAGCTGTTTGTGGCTCATCGTTCTTCCTGCTCCTGGCTGTGTGGTTCCACAATGAAAAGACGGTTAAGCCTCTGTTCCTGACTAATTTTACATCCGAGTTTCCGTTTGCTCCACAGGAGTTGTTCGTTTACGCCTTGATGGGGGTAATCTGTGGATTTCTGGGCGCGGGTTATGTCTGGCTGCATCGGTGGTATGTGATGTTCATTCGGTCAAATAAGCGGATAAATGAATTTTTACTGAAGAACCGATTTCTGTATCCTACGATAATAGCCTTCATCGTGTCGACTATTTCGTTTCCCTTAGGCGGCGGAAAGTTCATCGGATCCGAGTTGAGTACGTACGAGCAATTGACGGACTTGTTCAGCAATTTCACATTTTCCCGACCCAATCTAACCGTAGACCAAGCGGCCATAGTTACGCGTTGGAGTACGCCAGATACGAGCGTTTTCGTCAATCTGGTCTCTTATGTGCTCTTTACCTACATCTTCTCGGTTATTTGCTATACACTTCCGGTTCCATCGGGTTCTTTCATTCCCGTGTTCAAGATTGGAGCTGGCTTTGGCAGGATTATCGGAGAATTAATGCATATCCTGTGTCCCATGGGCGTTTGGTATGGTGGTATATTGTCGTCGATAATTCCTGGTGGGTATGCTGTAGTAGGTGCTGCCGCCTTCTCCAGTGCTGTTACACACACAGTCTCGGAAGCGGTCATCATATTTGAGATCACTGGTCAAGTGACACACGTGGTCCCGGTTATGATCGCTTCTCTAATCGCCAACGCAGTCGCTGAAATGCTTCAACCATCCATGTACGATAGCATGATTATCATCAAAAAATTGCCATACTTGCCAGACCTTCTGCCCACAAGTTCGAGGATGTACAACACTCTGGTGGACGATTTCATGCAACGAGATGTCAAGTACATCTGGCCTGGAATCACCTACCACGACTTGAAGGAAATGCTTCATCAAAACCGATTCATTCGTAGCTGGCCCGTCGTAGACAATCCGGAAGATATGATCCTCTTAGGATCCATCCAGCGATCGGAGTTAATGAAAATGATCGACAGGCAAATTGGACGCGACAAGCGAATGTGTATAGCGCAGAAGTGGCGCAGTGACGCCGAGCAGAGAGCTCAGGAGGACCAACAGGAACTCGAAAAGCAAAAGCAACAAATTGAACGTCGTCGATCATCAAGATTCGAAGTACTTCCAGCTCCGGATATCCTTAAAGTAGAGCAGATCGCTAACGATGACAGTGCTCAATTGGATGCTATGAAGCATCAGGAAATTCTCAATGACTCCTACTACGGCCAGTCGCCCAGATCGATCTTGAAAAAGGCAAACTCTTTCAACCTAAGTCCAACGGCGGCTCCTTACAGCGAATCGGACTACCGGATTCGCGCAGCTTTGGACGATATCCTTAAACAATCCAAAAACCTGCAGGATGTTGAAAGTGGCAATATACCAGCGGTGGATTGCACTAAGGATGTGGAAATAGTAAATATTGCAAGCAGCTTGAAGAAGGTACAACTTCCACGAGACTGCATCATCGACATGTCACCGGAGGATAAGAAACTATGGGAACATGAGGAGATGTCAAAGTCGATAAACCTTGAAGAGCATAGTGTACTCGTCGATCCATCACCCTTCCAGCTGGTTGAACGTACATCCATCATTAAGGTGCACACCCTCTTCAACATGATGGGCATCAATCACGCCTATGTAACCAAAATCGGACGGCTTGTCGGTGTGGTTGGTTTAAAGGAGCTTCGCAAGGCGATCGAGGATATTAACAACAACACCTTTTCGGTGTCGCCAAATGAAAAGGACGACGACGTTAAACCATTGCTTGGGGTCGAAAAAAGTGACAAGAATGTGAACACCACGATAACATCCATGGATTCAGCATTTTCCGCTGGATCGTCTGAAGTCGGCTCAGATGTTGAGATCCTTTCAAAGAGACCCAAACGTTCAGCCTAGGCTAGTGATTCCATTCGCGTTTTAAGTGTAAGTGTAGGTAGTATTTAAAAGTTAATTCTAGTAGAATCCACCTGGCCAAGGGCTTGAAGGTTATAGTTTCCTTTGTTATTTCAATGTTAAGTATGTCGCTTTGGTTTTGAATAAAACGACAAAGATTTTGTTTGTAAGTGTATCTACTCGTGTTCATTTATATACTTGAAGGATATAGGAAGCAGTTACAAAAAAAGGTAAGCAATCCGAATAAAATGTCACCAACTATAGGCACATAGAACAGCACATGATTTAAACGCAAACGCCCACAAATTAACAATGTCAACAACGGATAAAGTTGTTAATTAAATGTTTTTCTATTTGGTGTGAAAAGTAAAGTGTGATATCTGTCGCATTTTATTGATATCTGTTAATTGTCTAGAAGAATAATAATTATAATAATTAATACCTTATGATCTTGCTAAAGTCAAAGTACGCGAGAAGCTTTTATTTTTTCAAATTTCATTCCATCAATATATTTATATTTGTATTGTTGTTTGGTGAAACGGTAGAAATCGAAGAATACTCGTATGTAAATATATAAGTGGAAATAAGTGGTTTTAGCCAGAACCTGCTGAACACAGATGTCATCATTATCACGTGCTTATGAATTCCCCAGTCTGAATCATTCACCTGATGCTGATGATCATTTTCCTTCTGTTCTTCGTCGTGTTTACATATTTTTTTTTTCTGCTTCAAGACGTATCTATACAGCATTACTGTTGATTTTTAATGGTTCAGATACTTTTAGCATTCAGATGGTGTGTTCGTCAATGGCCCAAATCGAGTCCATGTCTTTGAGACTAATTGGCGGACTGATACATTGGGTAGTGTGTGCATTGATTATGACTGCTCTTGCAGGTTCAAATTGGAAACGTGGTTGCAAAAGTTTATAGTCATGGAAACCAGTTTTAACACGTAATATCAAATATTAAGTGCTTTTAGGCTGCGGAATATACAATTTAGCATGAAAAAACAAAAACAATTTCGTTGTCCTTCATGTTGTTTGTAGCGCTATGCTACGTCACACGCACCTCCTCTAAGCCTGTTTCGTTTAAGAACGTAAAAACCCAAACTGTTGAACCGCTTTTATTCGAAAAACTTGATATTACCAAGTATTTACTACTACAACTTTGTATCTACTGCATGACGTAGTAGTGTTAGTTACTAATTCAGTTGTTCGCATGAACCAAACTTCACATGTCCCATAACAAATGTGCATGTCAATCCTCGCACTCCTTAACAGATACACACCAAACGAGATCGTTCTTTTTGCATTGTTCTGTTGCTTTACAGTCTAGTGTTAGGTTTGGTAAGGTGTGGATACTCCCTCCTCCAAAAGGCTCGTCCTCCCAGAGTAAAGATTCACAGATAAAATGTATCTCTGTATAAAATGTGCTTGTATGGCGACATCGACTTAGTCAGACGAGTTCAAATATAATGACTAAGATGGCTGGGTCCGGTCCGGAAACTTTTCGAATCCAGAGGGTCGGCGCAGTAGATGAAGACTTCGGCCAAGGTGGCGCGCTTAAGTGAGTGAAAAGTGACCTCTACCAACTTGGTGTGCGAAACTGGAGGCAGATGGATGAGATCCAGAGCCACCCCGGATTGTAGCGCAACCCAGGTTAGTAAGTTAGTAACTTACGTAGGCCTTAAAACAGCGATCACATAACCTCCAGTGAATGTTGTCATAAGCTTCATGCCAATGTACGCAGTGAATTTTTTGAACCGACCCTCATCAGCTTTATCAAGGCTGTGGGCGCAAAAAAGATGTCGTGTAAACTTTTCCTAACAAAACCATCAACTCTTTTCGCACCGTAAATCCATGAATGAGATGTTAGCCCAGCGTCACAAGGCATAAGGATACCCTCCTCGACGATTGCTAAGGCTTTAATCAGATATCACAGCAGACATATAGGTAAAACTTCACTTTCTCGTTTTTGCTTAAAAAACTGTGCGCTCTAGCGCCCATTGCATACATGCATCTTTGCCTGAGAGACAGTAGATAGCCTAACCAAGGCTATAGATTGTATGAGCTTCAGATAAACTGGCAGTAAGAAAACCGGGTGTATTTACTCGTACCATAGAGTCACCTGGCTTAAAGCTAGTAGTCCTGGTTATATTTGCTTCCGATGAGGATGGTCAAAGATCAGTGGCTTTAACTCCAGCAGTTTAAAGCGGCGTTTAATGTGAAGGAGCACGATTCGAGGGTTTTGATTGCCGCTTGATTGTCAGTGAAAAGCTAATATCCTTTAGAGATATTGCATTACATTTCTGCCAGGCCAGGGCTTCCTTGATCGCCATAATTTGCGCCTGAAAACGCTACAATCATCTGCGAGGCGGAACGCTACAATCATCCCTTGGCTGTCTTTGAGCCGTCCGAGTACAAGTGGACTGTGGATGCTCTTCACTTCGATCAGGGATGCTTGTGCGGAAGTTTCGGTCAAATAATAGGGTCACCGGAGTGTAGTCGGTATCTTCAGGGGTAAAATTGAGCAGATCAAAGATCGAGGTGTGGTCCTTATGATAGCTAGACCACTATGACGAGGCTTTGAATCGGATAGCCGCACTCAAAGCCATTTACTTGACAAAATATCTAAGGGGAGCAGGTAGAGCATGTTGTCCAGGGTCCCTGGGAAAGAAGTTCTCGGTGCACCACTGATTCATATATATGCAGATCTTGGCACCTTAGGTATGAGATTGAGGTGAGTAGCCCTATTAAGAGCCTACCACTAAACAATCACGCCATACAGTAGTCCTCGATGTCCAGGAATGCGACCATGGTAAATTCCTTGATGCTCAGTTTTACGCACTAACAAGCGCAAAGCTGTCTCGACTGATTTGCCTTAACGCATGTTGGGTCGCAGAGAGCAAAGATGGGCTGATGTTGTGGAGTAGGTGATTGTTAATCAGTCTTCCTAGTGTTTTTGGTTCCACGTCCGAGCATTTGCCTGCTTTGGGTATATTTCTTTCTTCTGTTTCCTGAAAAAGATACTCGAAATATTTGTGGAAAAAATACCAGAAACGGAGCAAAAATTAAAGAACTGTCTACTTTGTTTTCTTTGGGAAAAAGGATCCGAATGGCGTAGCATAATTTCCAGTAGTCCTCACTTTAGAAGGAGATCCAGTGACTCTCCACTAGATGCAGTTCTTATTAAAATTATCTATAGAAAGAGAATAACTCAGAAAACCCTTGTATTAGGCATACCTGTAAAGTAATGAAGTCTGTTGGTACTTCATTACAACTTAAGTACAATTACCTAGTACTTCTTTTTTTTAAGTACAAGTACAATTTCTTAGTCTCTGTCCTTAAAAATTCAAATAGGACTTGTACTAGTACTTGCAATTTCTTCGAAGTACTTGAAAATTTTATCAAAAATACAAGTCTTGGTACTGGTATTCGGATTTTTTAAGTACAAGTACCAAGGAATTTTACTTGTACTTAAAAAATATTACTTGTACTTGTACGAATATACTTGTACGACTGTTGCATATTCGTTGGCACCCCATCAAATGACTCGCGAAGACATTAATTTCTCCCATCCTCTTGGCTGCAACTAATATATCTTTTGCTTAGACTTTCTTCAAACTTCACTGTTTCTATCCCAACCAATGGCATATTGAATCTACAATCTCAGTAATGCACATTACTGCCGAAACGGTCTATCATACGATGTATCTGTCTATCTCAACACGTTTTTATGACATGTAGGTATTAATCTCCTTATTGCTGATCTTACTACATCGTAATCGGTGTGAATGCCGATTATCCAAGCATCAATCGATTATCAGAAAAGCAATTACAAAGATGACAAGCCTAATCTACCTTTAATTTCATGAAGACTTAAACAAAAAAAAAAAAAAAAACCAAATAATCAATTAACAATTATTTATTTTTTCAATTATTCATCAACGGCTATTAAATACACTAAAAGGCAGTATATTCTATTAACATGTGAACGCAATAAGCCTAATTGAGAATTTTAAATTATTGTTGTTGAGATTAGTAATACATATGTGCCTATGCACAATATGTCAGACAATGGTTACAAAAATTAACCTTTTTAGTACGGGGTGTTTATTGTATTAGTTTTTAGTTTTGTATTTTAAAATAATATCAGTAAGTTCATTAACGAAATTGTAGCCATACTTAATCTGCTTAACAAACCGAACAAAGTAGTTAAATTAAGATTCATCAGACTGTGGTGACTTTTGAGGCTTGGAACTACATAGGTAAACTTATGTCAACTGTCAGTGTAGCTCACTTGAAATCGAACCTACAACAGGAACAAAATACTTAGCTTACTATTACCGAAACTTGATAATATCCCAATCCCTCAGGCGAAGATAAATACCTTGAAATGATTTTCGGACTCAAAACTCTCCTAGAAGTTAAAGTTAAAATAACTACACAGAGAAAGGACTAAGAACGTCTTCTTCTGCAGCATTAGACAGTAAGTTTCTTCTGTTGCCCTTAGATATATCCGACACTCTGTTGTACCAGGTCTAGCCTAATCTATGACTACACCCCGCCAACGTTGAGATTTGACTGTAATCGGATAATGCCGCCACTTCAAATCAAGTCTCCAAGACGAAAAGTGGAGTGGATTGACGTGTCCTCTTTGAAAAGCACAATCATCTCCCTCCACCTCTCAGATCGTTATAGCGTTTTTCAGGCCAAAGTCATGGGGATGAAGGAACTCTTGTCATGGTTGAAATGTAAAGCAATATCTGTCAGGGATATTAGCAGTCAAATGGCAATCAAGTTCTTGGAGTAGTGTGTCTGTCACAGAGATGATAGTGCCAGTCCATAGAAACATTCCGGGTTGCTGCTAAGCTGAAGAGCTCGTCGCGAAAGGTGCGACTCTAAAGATTCAGCCGAAACTGTGCACCATGGTTATGTTCCTTGCTATATGTAAACGTCTACTGAAATTGGATGGCATTTGTAAGACTAAGCTGGATCAGAAACGTAGCGTCGCGTTGGTTATGCTAAAGCGTTCATGGATCAGCTGCTGGACATATAATAGGTCAACATTCGAAAAGGGTGAGCGTCTTCTCAAATGACTTTTGCAGAAACTGTAGAGACAAAGAGATGAAGGAAACCATCAGTCACCTTCTATGCACCTGAGCGGGATTTGTCTTAAAGAAGACCATTTAGGAGCTCTTTTCAGCAATACCATCTGAGTCGGGTGTCCGTGGTTCGGGTCGTAATTTTTAGGCCACCCTCCGCGTGCATGTTTCTTATTTTAACCATTCTTGTTACATCACCAACCCATCTTAGCATTCGAATTCCTTTGGAATCCAATTTTTTCATGAGCTGTGTTAAGCTGTTTTGACTGTCAATAGCTGTCTTGTACACTTGGTTTATATTGACATTTTGGGATCGCACATAACTCTGCAGAAGGTGCGCCACTTCATGTTGTACTAATTTTAGGTATGTAGGTAGATAGGTAGTAGGAGTGGCACCACAAGAAGCCAGTACTCGGATCCACCAAGGCATCCATTGTGAACCCCTGTCGTAGGTAACCTAAAATAAAGACAAAAGTTGGTTTGTTGCTTAGGGATAGCTAAGCGGCCTCCGTGAACTAATTTCAGGATGCCTTTTCTGAAATGTCGCCCAAGCCTTCGAAGTGGTATTCCCCAAAGACCGTTTTCCTAGCTATGCACAGACTTTGGCATTCACATAGGAAGTGAGATGAGCAGCTCTCTTCTGTATCCGTGTTGCCACATCCTCGGCAGATATCATCAGTGTTTAGTCGCATTCTTTTATGGTGGGCCGCCAGGAGGTTATGATCGGTAATAATCCCTATGAAGAGCGCTAGGTTGGGTCTGTCAAATGCTGAAATTTGCTAGGTCTTGGCATTGTCATGTTTTATCCACAATTTTCTAGAGACACGACAAGATAAAAGTGCGCTCGATCTCTCATCAGCTAATCCCGCGAAGGCTTCCTATATATTGGATTTAACTAGAGTTAGTAGTGGTAGAACAGAGGTAGCGACCATTGTCAGGTCGTGTCCCGACCCTTTTCTTGCTAAATCGTCTGCTCGTTCATTTCTCTGAATCCCTTTGTGTCCTGGAACCCAAAGAAATGTAACGTTTTGGTTTGCTGTCGGTTCATAGAAGCTTGACTGTCTATCAAGAAAGTGCAGTTTTGTGGATAGTTCTCATGCCGCTTGTGCGATTGCTAACGCTTGGAACAACAATGGTTTGAAAGTCTCAGAGAGCGACCAATTTCGGTTTCAGATTCGTATATACTAGAGCCCACTCCTTTTTGACCCGTCCCCCACCTTGCGGGCCTCTAGAGGCCTCTGCATATACTTGGCAGTCACCCAGCTCTGAGTTGATATGTCAACTCATGCATTCAACCCGGTCTGAGATCACTGGATCTATGTTTTGTTTGTCCAGTGCTAGTCGTATAAATTTAGATTTTATATTGTTGAAGGCTCCTTCTATATCCAGGAAGGCATGACCCGATCCTTGTTACCACCTCAAGCAGGGCTGTCTCAACAGATCGGTCGCCAGCGTATTGGTCTGGGGGACATCGTTTAAGTTTAGAGCGAATGTGTAAATCTATTAACCTTTCAAATGTCTTGAGTAGAAACGAGGTAAGGCTAATCGTTCTAAAAACTTTTGGGCTAGTATATGGGGGTTTACCCGCTTTGGGTATGAAAATGATTTTGACTTCTCTCCAGGCTCGAGGAATATATGAACAAGTAAGACATCAGAGAAAAATATTCGCTAGACACCTTTGCTTTCCTTGTAGTGATCCCAGTAAGCCGGATCTTTTGTGCGTTTGGCCACGTTGTATAGCTTCTGGGCAATTTTCCGCAAGTTCGAAAGCTCGGCTAACCATCATACGGGGTTGGGTTTCGTACCCCTGAAAATTGGGCAGGACTGAACCTAACAAAGACTGAATGTAGAGCTGAGGTAAGTGTTTTCACCTCGCGGTCAATCTTAGAGTGGGTGGTTAGGATGTGAGGTGGAAGACTCCTCCTTTGGTTCGATCAAGTCGAGCTGACATTTGATTTGCATTGCTGTAAGGGGATAGGAGAAAGAGGTTAATGTGCAGTTTGGCTAAGATACAAATGTGATACTTACAGTTACTTTGGCCCTGTTCAAAGAATAAGTTTTCATTTTAGCAGTTCAGTCCGCAGATCCTGCCACCACTATTCTAGGTTTCCTGAACTAGGGCTATGTCAACGTTCATTTCTGTTTTATTGGTGAAAAGGTGGCCAGCTTGCTATGCTGAAGTTTAATTTCATCATTAGGGCTTGTATCTAACGTTGCCGTAGCACATTACATTTCTGTCAGAAGTCTAATTCTTACCATGCTGATACCGATACTTATTTTATAAGCTCTGGGCGGGAGTATGACCGTCGCCTCATGGTAAAGCATGATTACGGCTTCTTGGGCCGTTTTAGCGGGCGATCCCATCTAAATCACATTCTAGGTCTCGCTTGGCAATTTGGTTGAGCCTGCGCAGGAGTTACTTACGCTTTTCCTTAGAGATGAATAGATGTTGATCTTCGCTTTCGGTCTCGTATGAAGGCAGAACCTTCAGCGAGATGTCCGTATTTGGTGCTGCCAAATTTCCGACTATCTCCTTGAGCCACAGTACTAGTGCTAAGGGACACATCAGAGTCCATAGATGTATCCGAGTGTTGTATTAAGCCGAGATATGGTGTCTTTTCGTAATCCAGATACGTTCATCCTATATTCCTGTTTCTCTATACTCTGCATACTACCATGTACTCTGTCTTGCTTCTGCTAATGCGAAGACTTTGGCTTTGGTCCAAGGCCGTAATCCATAGGCTAGGCCTTTGTTGCAATTCGCTAACAGATTCCCCAGTTAAAACAAAATCATTTCCCCATAGAATTGGTCATGACAATGGCAGTTGAATGTCCTTGGTTAGAAGTCCATTACCAGGTTGATGCCTACTCTGATTTCAAAATTGTTCTCTAGAGTTTTTAACCAAAGCAAGCAATCCTTAACCGTTTTGAAAGTAACGTTCCTAGTACTCAGAAAATTCCGAGATTTGGATAAAGGTAGCTTCAGACATTTTAAACAAATCGATATCAGGAACTAAACAAAGAATTTTTGCAAGAATGAAGAGGAGGTGGAAACTATTCTTCACCTTCTTTGTACCTCCTCTGCACTGTCTCCCAGAAAAGAAAACTTCACTTGGAAGCTTTCTACTCTAATGATCTCGGTGATCTTATAAAAACTGACAGTCTACCACATCTCTTTAGAAGCACCATTTAGTCCCACGAGTATATAGAAGTATCCAAGTGGTATCAGAACGGACCTATCACTAGTCTAAGTGTACTGTCTACAGCTGACAGTCACTTCAACCAAACCTAACCTAACCTAGTAGAATCTTAAATGCTTTTTATTAACACCAACTTTCTAATATTTATTATTCCTTAAAAATATGTTAATATGACCACGTCGCTTGTATCTAATTAGTTTTGTATACTTTTCCAGTTTTTAGCATTCCCATACCTGATGCGATTAGAGTCACCATTTTCTATTTAACATCTGCAGTATGCGTGTATTTTTTCCATTTGATTGTTTTATACTACAGTATCTGGCGCATGACATATTATTACGCTTTAGTCATTTAGAACTTACATACATACTTGTATGGTATTCTTTAGAAATAAAAAGGTACAAATTAAAAGATCATGATAAAAGAAAATCACGTGCGTGAATTATTGAATGATTTCACAATTTCATTAATATTAAACGATGAATTCCATTTCGTTAATATAATTTGTCTATAACCCCATGAACAATTTACTTGAGCGATTATCTTGTTATTACTGAGGGAACCTTGTCCAACATGGGCGTGGCACAGTATTTAATTTTTTTTATTCATGTCATAATGAAGATACTTTGGGGAACTACGAGTCATTTTTGCTTTAATTGAGTTACAACACCTGTAACGTTTTTTTTTGTTTTTTTGTTTTTTTCTGACAAGACAATGTCAAATGTTGATAAATTCAGTGAATGATTGATGATTTTAATTTACTCTAAACGGGAAGTATTGGTTCCAAGAATGTAAACGATCTGTCTTACTTAACCAACTTTTATAAATCATTTGTTTTTAGGAAATGATTTTTCGATTTAGTTCTATAAGATACTGTATGTCTTGCAATTGAAAATATTTAGATAAACAAAATGTTGGTGCAAGAAGCCCTTGAATGGAATAGGACCTACATATTCAGCTTCTTGTAGCCATTTGTGTTGTGAGTAGACTAGCAATTTGATGCCATTTCCGAATGGCTACCATTCTCTTCTGATATCCTTGTCAGGGGATCGGAAAAAATGACACCCATCAAAACACTATTTGGTTTTTATTGTTAACTACCTCCATCGAATCACTCCTCTACTCTAGAGCCACATTTCACCATCAAACCAAAATTGTCGGGTGATATTCATCCTGCCAGCAGAGGCCGAAATAATAGACAGGATCAAAGTACATTTAGTCTCAACTCTCGATGTTGAACAAGCCGGCCTTCGCTGTGGATCCTATTGCACCGATCATATACCCAGTTTGGGGATAATCGTGGAGCAATCTGTCGATCAATTTATAGATCTCCACTGTACCTGTTTTTTTTCGATTTCGAGAAATCTTTATGGGAAGCCTTTAAAGTCCAAAACGGAGTTCGGCAGGGTTGCATTTTATCACCGCTTCTTTTCCTGGTGATCAGCGATGTTATTTACGCAGCACTATCGGAGGAAAGTAGAGGTGTGTTCAATGGACAATGACATCTTACCCAAAACATCTTGATTCTTTGGTTTCTAAATTACACCAGATGAATTAGACTATGGAAACTGAAGCTAGCAGAATGGGGCTTCAAATAAACGCGGCTAAAACCAATGTTCTTAGCCTTTCAACCTCCCATAACTTAACATTGCTGGGAAGCATTATCTCGTCTGGCGGCGACCCCGAACTCGATGTCAGTAGTAGAATCGAGAAGGCGAAAGCTGCTTGAAGAATGTTGGTTAAGGTAAGGAAAAGCAGCTAAGATGAAGCTGCTACTGTTTCGGTCCAATGTGGAGTTAGTACTGCTCTATGGATGCAGTACTTGGAAATTGACCACCGCAATCATTCGGAAGGTGCAGTCTATCGTTAACAGATGTTTGGATATCATTTTGAGAGCATTTTGGCTCAACAGAATCTCAAACGCAGATTTCCATGTTAGAACAGAGCAGGGGCCTATAGAGATAGATCATTATAAAAAGTTGTGGACTGGTCACACCTTAAGACGCGAAGACAATTCCATTGCGAAGCATGCCATGCAATGAAACCCGGTTACCCAGCAAACATAATCCACAACAGTTGAGTATGATTCGAGGACACTTGCCAAAAATTAGAGAGAGCTGAAGCACGTTGCAGAAAACCTAATAAAATGGCCTAAGCTCAAAAGTGAAGAATCCAAATGTTAGATTCTGAAACAAAATTAATTATTAAATGAATCTGAACGAACAGCACACAAGATCTAGTCCCTGCGACAGTGTCGCGTACCTTATTTGCATAACCTTTAGAATCAGAAAGTCATAAAAACTTGAAACACCCAAAAACGTCAGCTGATCCTGTGATGAGAATGCGTACAACTAAATCCACATAGGTAAGGACATGGAGTGATTTATGAAAAGATGACCATGAATTGCATGTCAACAATTTTATTTCTTTATTCATTTCATGTAAAATTAATGGGTCCATTATGCGTCACATGATGGCAATGTTTATGTGTTTGGATAGGAATCCAATACCTTGCTGCAGTAATTTTCTACTAAGTTTTAAACTGCTTCAGGACAACGACGATTCTTGTCTATCAACTTAGACAAAATATGTGATCTGATGGTGTCCGATATGATCATAAATTTCAAATCTTTGGAGATGCATCTAAACCTTATTTTCAGGCTTGAATTGGGCCAACATTAACCTGAGATTGTCATCAAGGGCACATCTATGCATGGTTTGCTGAGTTAAGGCGATGTGTTCCTAACAATAGAAACTCGGAAAAGGCAGATTCTCTCGGGTTTTTGTTTGTTGTAGAGTACCCACTTTTTCCTGGTTGTGATACAGGAGTTGAGCCCGCTTTCCATCTCTCATTTGCTGCTCTTAGTGTTATATTATATATACTGTAGTGTCTGCCTCGTTTAGTTTAAGTGATGATCCTTTTCTTGCCAAATTCATTAGTACAATTTTGTGTGCGGGAATTAAGCAAAGTTTTACATTGTGCTGTGCGCCAAGAACCCGTAGCTTTTCGCGACAGCGACTTACAAGCTTCGATTTTATTTCAATGACAGAAATCGCTTTTATCGTCGCTTGGCTGTCAATGAAGAAGGTAATACCAGCTTATGGTAATCCCATCATTGCAACCTGTTTAGCGGCTGTTGTCACTGCCAAGACCTCAGCTTGGAAATACTGCTGTAGTCGGGGAATCTGATCGACCTGGAGAACTTCGAGAACTTCGGAAAAAAGGCCTCCATCTCGGACCCATCCATCCATGCAGATAGATATCGTTAATTTATTTACTGGTTGTTGATTTTCGTGCCGTTATTCTTTACTGGATAGATAAATAAAAAAATGTATCTTATGGATCATTGCATCATTTCCAATCGAAGACCCAGGGCTATGTAGTTGATCCCTTTCTGATTAAGGTCGGAGAAATACATATGTAAGTACGTTCATGTTCTTACTAGCCCTTGAGCTTTATCAGGATCCTTTTAAACTTCCATTAATCTTATATCTTTGACTTTTTTCTACTCTGCTTTTAAAAAACCAGGAGCCTAGACTTTCAATCGTTGGACTTGGTAAGCGCGACAGTAGCATAGTATCAAAGTATCTATATATGTGTTGGAGACAGAAGCTCTCCTCGTCCTTTATACGTAGCTTCCGCAGATATCGTTGGACCCAGTTTCTCATTTACAGAGCATAGCGCCGATATCATATTGCTCGATGGTTACTGTATTCTGTATTACTTTGTCCAGGAACTTAGACATTTAGTGCAATTTCACAGTTCCTGTCTGCCTTTTATTGTACTCAATCCGACACATTTCAGACCAGACTGACTATTTCTAATATAGTATCCTGCATCTTGTACAGACATACATGGTTAGTTCCCCTATTGCAACGATTTCTACTGGGAAGACACCACATCCCTTAAGTAGTCTGAAAAGCTTACAATTTGGCAGTGGTTCTGTGTAGAATACTGCCAAATTCAATTTTATAACTATCGGTGTAGAAACCTATTTTGCAGTTACCTTTGCCAGTCCTCTTTGGTGGATATCGGTATGTGAAATCATAATTGGGTAGGTTAGGGGATAGTTCCACACAGGCTTTCAGAGTTATATGTATCTCCTTCCTTTTGCCTGCATCGATGGAACTTCTGCTACAGCTAGATTCTCTAAACCTGTTTACATTTGAAGATAGTAAACTATCACACTTATTCCTGCTTGCCATGAACTTTAAGGTATTATAAGAAATGGTCACCAATTGTCAAATCTGTTTCAACAATTCGCATTTTGATTTTTCAAGAATCTGAGTGCCTTACCTTCTTAAGTACATTCTAAACCGGCTTCCGACCCGAGTAGAGTCGTTACTTCTGGCAGGGAAACATTCTAGCCTCGGCGGTACCGGACACGTGGCTTCAAGTGCTCTGATATCCGCATTTGCTTAGTCTTTGAACCGGTGAGGTTTGGTCTTTATTGTCGTCTCAAAGATCCACTTGATTGAAGAATTGTTATCCATTCGCTTGATGTGTCTAAGTCAATGACTACATCCACATCTTAGTACAGTCCATACAGCTCGCGATTGTATTTTTTCCTCCATTCGCCATTTTGCAAAAAAAAAAAATACAAATATTTTGCGCGACAGGTCCATGGGACCCAGGGCCTAGCTTCTCATATTCTTTACACCAATAGAAGGGCCGTACTGTTTAATGCCGTTTCCGAAGTTATACTCTCGGATGTTTGTCAGACGCTCGCGAAAAGTGGGGGCTTGAAAGAAATTTTAAGTGTTGTCTGGGTATTGAACCTCGAACACCTCACTCCATAGTTCAACGCATTAACCACTTGGGCCACCGCCCTTTTGCAAACAGGACCAAATATTTGACGAAGAATTTTTTGTTCGAGATTTCTCAGTTTACATATTCTCTACTATCTTGCTTAATGTCCAACAGTCGGCTACGTATAGTAGAATTGACAGGTTTGGAGTCCGGTACAGCAGATATTTCGTCTATCGAGCAAGGAGTTTTGACCCCTTTTGTGTAGCCAAACCGAAGTAGAATCTGTTTCCAAGGGTGAACCTACGTCAACTTACCACTAGAGTGTCATTCGTGGAGTTGTAGTTGTCTCCGATGTATTTGAACTCCTTGACGGTAAGAAATTTGTCTTATCCTCAATTACTTGAAGACCAACTCGTTTCGCCAGTTCAGCAGTTGCCGTGGAAGCCTCTAAAGCGGTACGCCATCTCGGTATCCCAGCAACTGTTCGAATTTCTTAAAGATCGTCCCATTCGTGTTAAAACTTGCACTATCTGATGCAGCACACGATTGAAGAAGTCATATGACAACATAGCTCCTTCTCTAAATTCGGTATATGTTTCCAAAAACTCAGAAGAGCTTGTTATAAAACTGCACACTGCATCTCGCATTCTTCAACTTCACCAGACAGCTCGGTTTAGCCGGGAATCCAAATTCAGCCATCATCGCTCTGAAGAGCTCCAAACAATGAATGCTATTATATTCGGTTTCAAAATCGATGAAAAGGTGGTGAGTCTCGACTTGAAATTCCTTGATCTTTTCCAGGATTTTTCTAAATGATAAAATTTTGTCTATGGTCGAACTGCAGAGATGGAATCCACACTGGTACCTGCTGACTAGTATGTTAAAGAATGGTTTGAGAGTATGTTGGATGAGATCTTATGAGCATCCATAGTCTTCTTTCAAGAAGATGGGGCATATAGGGCTGATATTCTAGTCATAGAACATAGGTGAACCGTAGACGAATCTATCCATACTTGACCTATGATTTGTTGCATGCATCTTACCAATATATCACCTCCGTATTTGGAGGTTCCGAATGTCTGAGTAGAAGATCTTAATATGTTGCTCTCCGGTATCGGCCTAAGCATTTTTTTTTTAGATTTGTCGGCAAAATATTCCAAAGATTTGGGCACGGATTGACTGTCAACGTACCTAACCTGGATGTCTTACAGATTTTCTTAGATTGCCAGGAGACTAATACTCTTAATTTATCCAATATACCCCATATTATCCACTCAAAAAGTGATCCTTTACTTACATATGTGCATCACAAGTATGATCGTTAAAAAGATATTAAGTGATGCACCACTCTAACCACCGGAAGTCAAAACAACAACCATGTATCTGGAAATTAACTTCAACTGCACTGACAAATAAAACTCGATTCTGGACACCAAAAATGCTATCTAGATGCATGATGCTTCTCCAAATTAATTGGATTCGAAAAAATTTGTTCGTAGAAAATGGAAAGATGGAACATTCGTGTCCTTTAACGATGACTAGGATGACATATCTTGGTATCCCTCATACAAATAACCTATGTATCTTTTAAGAGATTTGTTGTGTCCATAACTAGTTGTTGGATGCAGTTCGAAGGGGGAAGAGCAAACATTTTCAAAAATCTCACTTATTGTCAAGGAATCGTTGGGTCTGTATGTACAAAGGTACTTTGCACCAACCAAGATTATTGTATTATATTTCGGTTTCTTACACATGCGGTATGTCATGTGATTAAATAAAATTCATATGGATGACATTTGTTAACACTTCTTTTATAGAACGTTCTTTTGTCATTTAAAAAACATATTCAGTTTACTGAGCTATCAGCTGTGACCACCGTGACACTTTGTGTCAGCTTCCAAATCACTCACGTGAATATTGTAAATACTTGAAGTTAGGCACATGATACATCATAGTTCAAGTGTCGATATCTCAAAAACCATGTATCAACAAAAAAAAAAAAAAAAAAACTGTTTAATCTAATTATTATGATAGTACGTACTTTTTTGTTGTATTGACATTAATTTTTATTTTTTTTTTGTTGAGGCGGCATTATGTATAATCGTACGTATGAGCTCATCATTCTACCGGGACAGTCGATGTCATTAGCCGTCGGTCGCCTGTGAGACTGTTCTTGTGTGTGGTGATAATTGCTGAATTGATATAGTGGTGAAAACATTTTTAATGTCCCATCATCAATTGATTGTTGTTTGCCAATAATCATCTCAAAGCTGTGAAATCTGTATGGAGCGAAAATCAAACAGCGATGTTCAGTTTGTGTATTAACTGATAGTGGAAAGGTGGTTTTGTTTGCAATGCTGGGAAATATTTAGAATCGTTTACATTTAGTTGAGTAAATTGTATAAGTGTGGTACTATAGCGTTTTGTGACAGCTAGAAATATATACAGATCCTCCAGGAGTCGTCTATAAAGGGATCTAGTTTGTCATCATCTGTCATCACTATTGGCAAACGAATTTTTTTATATTCAGAAATTGTCTAGAGTAAGATGTGACCGATCCAATCAATTGATTTTAATTCGTTCTTCTTGTTTTAGGAACCACAACAAAACAAAACACTTAAAGCAACACGCCGATTAACTTCAAAGGAGATGCGACCAACTACACAAAATTAAAAAAAATTGTATCTCAATCGTCTCATACAAAGTAGATATGTACATAGGTACATATGATAGCTAATAGACGAGGTATAATACTTGGTGGATAGTTTGTGATACTAGCTTAGGGCTAAAGACACCTTTCGCTGTCAAGTGTAAAAAAAATATTTTGTAAGACAGTTTCTACCATTAAACTGAGTTCTAAACGAACGTGTTCATGTCCTAGAATGTCCACTGTAGGATGTCTGTAAATGCAAACGACTTAGTGTCGGTTAAATGTCAAAAGATACTTTTACCCAAATGGTTGCTTTAAATAAAATTTGAAGACCAATTATTAATCCAATTCGGTTAGAATTAAACATATTTACAAAAAAACATAAAATTCCAATTATAACATTTTTAAAACCTCAAGATTTTCAAATAGCCCAAGCTATCGAAGGCTAAGATAAGGTAGAAAGCTATCTTCGAAGGAAAACTTTCGTAAATGCACTGGAAAATCTCCAATTCCAATTCCTATCTAAAAGCATAGGAATACCTAAATGATTCAAAAACAAAGAAGAAAGGTGTTGCCAATGGCAAAGGTCAGGACATCCAACTACCCTTCAACTTTGACAAACTATTGTAGTGTATTCTAAGATGAAGTCAATGCCGTTCTGGGTCTAATGCCAAGGCAGTAAAGTCTAGGTTTGTGCAAGTTTGCAGCTTATTCCTTAACGAGATTGCCAATTATTTTGATGATCTTGAGAAATGTAACCATGGTGATACTCTCATCTCGGAAATTTGTCAAGCTAATGAAAATTTTAGGTAATAGGTTACGCTTCATCAAGACTACTAGGCTTTTGGCTTTAACGCTGCATCTGAGAAAAGCAAAGGTTCTGCTAATACAATGTAACAGTGCGAACATGCTCAGCAGTAGAGTATTGTAATCGAAGCTCGAAAGACAAGGATGATTCAAACACCATAGACGGTATCTAATTAGGCAATGTCCCATTAGATAACTTGTTAAGGGTTCTTAGGCCCTTAGGTTGGGATTAATACACTTTTGCATGCCTTAGGCCATAAAGGTTAGCTCAGTGTTCAGTTAGTCTATCGGTCTTGTCCCATACCGCCTAGTGGGCCAATGAAGTCAATTTATTTATCACATCGAAATTTTCATATAATGGATTTCAAACTACAATATTATACTTGATCGCGAATGCAAGAACTTCGAGGAGATTGAAACAGTCCAAGGCGAACTTAGACCCTGCCGTGTACGATTAGTGCTGCTTGGCTATCTGAATAGATATAGATGCGGGCTTCTTTGGTTCTTTTACGGTGGCATTAGTATGAACTTCTGTTTGCAAGATTCGGTGACTTTTCAAGAAACTCCTGTTTTGCCACTTTCCAATTTGGTATCATCTGTGTACCAGATTTCATAGTTTGGCAATGCCGAAGTAGTCACCTATCTATAACCTACTTTAACTTTCACCATCGTTACCGGCTTTAGGGTCCATGATTTCAGGCAGCCTGAGAGCACTCAGAATAGGTTCTTTCTGTTCTGCCAGTTGTAGCGGTGTAAGGCCTAACATTATTCCTATTGCTGTCTTTGGACACGTTTTCATTGCTCCGAGAAGGCTAGATGATACATTGCTGCCTTTTTGGCCACCATGAACAATGCATAGGTTGTAGGTTTCCATCCTCAAATCTAGCCATAAACCATTGCCTCATGACTATTGTCCTAATCGTCTAGTTACTAACCTTGAGCAGGTGCGAGTTCCATCTAATTGTTTTGTCAAGGATTACTCCAAGGTAGGTTGGTAGAAGGGGTGGCTACACATCCATTGTGAAACCCTGTCATGGATAACCTATAACGAGGTTTGTAGCTTTGGGATAATTACATATATATTGTTACATATAACCCGGTATTGTTATAAATTTCAGATTATGGTGGCTTTCCGGACAGGTCGCCCATGTTTTCGAAGGCGAATTCCCCGAAAGCCGTTTTCCTAAGTAGATCCGCACAGGCTTGCGCATTCGAAAGTGAGATGTGCTCTCTTCTGCGTCCGTATCGGCAGAGCCTCGCGCAGGGGTCATCGGTGTCTAGTCGCATTCTTCTTCGGTGAACCATCAGGAGGCTGGTAATAATCCCTGTGAAGAGCGCTAAATTGGGTTTGTTAAGCGCTAAAATTTACTGGATATTGGCATTGTCATATTTTGTGCAGAATTTTCTGGAGACACGACAAGATAAGAGCGCACTCCATCTCTCATTAGCTACTCTCGCGAAGGCTTGCTCTATGCAGAGGAGATAACGTCCATTGTAGGGTACTGTTCGAACCCCTTTCTTGCTAAATCGTCCGCTCGTTCGTTTCGTTTAATGACGCTATATCCTGGAACCCAGAGGAGAGTAACTTAGTGGTTTGCTGTGAAGACCTCACGGCATCGTTTTACAAGTTTAAATTTGAGAACTATGGATGAGATGGCCTTCATAACGCCTTGACTGTCGATGTATATGTCGATCATGTTTCTTGAGTGCAGTTTCGTGGATAGTTCTTGTGTGGCTTCTATCATTGCTGATACATTGGAAGTCTCAGGCAGCGACTAATTTCGGGTTCAGATGAGTATATTCCAGAGCCCACTTCTACGTCAGTTTTTGATTCTTCTGTGAAAATGGAGATAGGACTATATATAGTTGATGGCCCTGCCGGTTATCCAGTGCTCTCTTGAGGTCAAGTCTGTTTAAACGTTTACGTTGCAATCGTGGTATGGTGATGTATAACCTGTCTCGGTACCCAAGTGTGTCCATCTCGCCATGTCGCCCTCTTCCCAAGGGTTGGATTGTTTTAAGCGTAGGGCACACTTTGCAGCTATTTCCTTTAGGTGTAGGTCTAATGGGATCGATGCCAGTATGATTTCAAGGGCTGCAGTCCCGTGGTTCTAATGGCACTGTTAGTTCCTGTACATGCTAATCTTTGTATCCTGGTCAGTGCCTTAAAGTACGTGATCTTATCTGCTGCAGGTCACCAGCAGGAAAGAATGGGTCTGACAATGGCTGTATACATACAGTAGATGATGGCGGGCTTGGGCCCTCATCGCTTACCAAAGATTTGGCTGCACGTTTAGAAGGCTATGGATGCCTTCCATATCCTTTTTGATGGTTTCTTTCAGGTCAGCTTACGGTCAAGTATACAGCCCAAGTATCTAGCTCTATCTGAGATTTGAGTCTCATGGGCTCGATCTGTGGGATTGTTCTCTTGTTGTTTCTCTGCTTTCAAGGGGTTAACGTTTAATTCTCATCTTTCCTCCTATTTGTGTAGGGTATTAAGGGCGGATTGAAGTATTTCGGTGATGGTGCAACTTACCTGTCCCTAATATGACAACATCATCCGCATATGCAACAATTTTGACCGCACATCGGTCTAATTTCTTTAGAGATTCAAGTCACGACCAATATTCATAGTAGAGGGGGTAGGACCCCACCTTGCAGGGTAGTCTCAAGAATCCAGTGCATGTACTTGGCAGTCACACAGTTCTGAGTTGGTGTGTCTCTTTTTAAATATGCATTCAACCCAATTTGAGATTACTGGGTCTACGTTTTGTTGGTGCAGTTTTAGTCAGATTTTACATTGTTGAAGGCTCCTTCTACCTATATACAGAAAGGCCGTGAAGTATTTCTCTAGTTTAGAGAAAATCTTAGCTTGGGGATGTCGACTAAGGTTGCAATTCACCCTGTCAGCGTAGGTACTTATTTCTTCACGTAGGACTTTATTCCTTAATGTCGTTAGAGTAAGTATTAGTACGGTTTTCTGATTGGTAAATGGAACTACTTCGATTTCAGAAATCTACTAGCAGGTGGAATCGCCTTACTCTTACATGTTCTGTTACGATTTCGTTTATTATTAACAGCCAGACAACCGATGATAGTACTTTCCATATGGCGAACATATTGATGCCGATATGCTGATCTAACTATGTTTATTTTTACCATAGCTGTGGCCTTTAGTAGGTCTCAGGTTTTGACTATACTGAATGTGTCTTCTATTTCGAGAAACGCTGACAGATTGAATAATCCACCTACCCTCGCGAAGGCTTACGTCGATGTTCTGATTATACCGGCGGGTGTGTTGGTATCAAAGATGTGCAGTTTGTGTCCCACATGAGTAACTAGGTGTCCATTTTAAAGTTTAAAGAAATTTAGAGTATAATTAGGTTGACTAACTTTGAGTTTGAAAATACTATCGTCTTCTCCATTACCAAGTATCTGTTTAAGATTTCAACTATCTTTGGTCTTTGTTTTCTTAAGATTGTTAGATTGTTAGATATTACAGAGCCCTGAGAGACTACATTGTTGTGATTGATCATACCCTAGATATAAGCAGATAGACCTGCTAGTCTTGAATTGATAGACTATGATTGTGGCATTTTCTACTTACTGTTGCATAGTATCTTAACTTGATACCATGCAGAAGAGTATGTCTTAGTCTTAGACATGATACTGATTGTATATCAGCAACTATCGAAACCTTAAAAACCATCTTATTTTTCAAAGGCTCATCCCTAAACGAAATGAATCATTAGTTCTCCAAATCATGACTACAGGTTCTGACTAAAATTCGTCAGGTTGAATCAGGTAAATTTGTACGTCGAATAGTTCAATCTAAATTGTACTTTTGATCGTTTGTATGTACATATCTTCTTCGATCTGTATGTAATGTATCTAAAGACATCCATGTGCGTAATAGGGCAAAAAATATTAAAAAAGTCAAATACACATGTATGTAGTAAATTTCTCTTAATGTCGACATATTCATCGTTATCTCCGTTGATTCAAAAATTTTGCGGAAAACAATTGAATTAAATAGATTTGCTATTGAGACTATTTCCAGAGTAATCCTTTGGCATTCTCACCTCGCACACCTTCAATCCAAATTCCAAAGCTATACCCAAACCCATTACAAATGATTCCAGTATATGTATGTACATATGTATATGCAGCACATTAGCAACAGATATAATACAACAGTCATACCCTGTCTATGGAACGTATAAGAAAAGGGACCCAAGAAACCGACATGTATCTTCCCCACCATAGAATCATCCATTCACTTGCATGTGTATGTATGTATTATGCCTACATAATCCCCATTATAAATAATTGTTACCCTACAACCACGTTCTAATTAGAGCAAAACCTTGTCCAAGATAATGAACTAAAATTCTATTGTTGTACGAATAAAACTCCTCTTTACCCGTTCTTCCCGTGTCGTGCTGCCTTCATCATCGTTATTGCGCTCTTTCTCTCCTTTAAGTCGGGATTCACTCCATGGACAACGATGACGAAGACGATGAGTATACATATGTATGTAGGCAGGAGAATGACTACATCACTATGATCAAAGGGGAGGAAGAAGTCGTTGTGGCTGTGAGGACATACAGTATGACGGGATAGTACACAAAAAAAAACCAAAAGAAGTCGATAGATAGGTAGGTGAGTAGATGAATGAACGGGAATGTACATAAACGTAAAGGTCGATATTGTGGGGAGCATGCCTACTTTTCTACCAGTTTTCTGTATGAAGGCAGACAGCCTGCCAGCCAGCCAGCCAGCTAGTCTTTCGTGTTATTGTTGTATTGCAGGCCAGCCAGATGCTGGACCAAAATTCTATTCCTGGGATATGTTTGCTAAGGGATCATGACAACAACGTGTTGAAGTAGATAGGTACAACTTGGTTGAGTTATGCATTAAATTAAGTTTTGAATATTCTAAAACTAAATGAATTTGAGTGCTGCATAGTGTGTGTAGTTTTGAGGTGTACTTTATGACAATCGTTCCTTTTTAATTATAGAATATCATTGTCACCTATAGCATCAAGTGGTGGCTAAGAATTTGTTCATCTCGACAGGAATAACATTTTAGAGTTTTCAACTCGCAATACAGAATGAAAACGTGTAGCAATTGATCTGTATTTCTTAGTATGTATTTTGAAAGACTTTGGAAAGGCTGATCGACGTCTATCCTATCGGTATTCCAACGCAAATCGTTAGAAACTGGACTGCACTCATAGAACTCATTAAGAAATCATTTGAGAACAAGGGACCAGAACCTTTGAGCAATCCTTAAGAACCCATATTTAAAAATCTTGTTAACTGATGATGATACTTCGGTCTCGTATCTGAAGAAGAAAGCTGAAATCTGGCCCTACAGTAAGATGACAGGCTTGTTAGGTTGAATCTCTAAGGCGTATGGAAGACGTACGTACATTCAAGTCATTTGTGAACGGTGATATGGGGTAACTTGAAAAGCGTTCTAGTAATATTAAGATACAGGATGCTTCAATCGAGAGTTATATCTTCATCGCAAGGTTATGTAACTATTAGGAGAAGCGTCTGCAGAGGAACACCCCAAGGAGGAGTCTTATCCCCTCTAATATCGCAAGGTTATGTAACTATTAGGAGAAGCGTCTGCAGAGGAACACCCCAAGGAGGAGTCTTATCCCCTCTAATATGGCTCCTTGTAGTGGATGAGATCTTGGTATTATTGAAGGAAAACGGCTTCAACGTGACGGCCTATGCCGACCACGTGGTTATCCTGGTCTCGGGGAAATTCCCTTCAGTCCGAAGCAAAAGATTCAATCTCGCACTACAACTAGTGGAGAATTGGGTTAGCAGCAAAGGGCTAGGAGTGAACTCTTCAAAGACGGAGGTAGTTCTCTTCACTAGGAAGAGATCAATTCCTGCCTTCAGACCCCCAGGTATCAGTGGTACTGAAATAAGTATCTCCCGATACCTGGATGTAATTCTAGATTCCAAACTAAATTGGAAGGATAACACTGATCTGAACGCGTCAAAAAAGCAAACGTAGCTTTCTTGCAAAAAGGCATTCAGTAACACATCGGGTTTTAGGCCAACTGTGGTGTACTGGATATATACGGCGGTCGTAAGACCCATTCTTACATATGGTTCACTGCTATGGTGGACGGTACTGGAGAAGCAATACCAGCATTCTAACCTCACCTAAATCCAGAGGGCAGCGTGCATCGGAGTCGTGGGATCAATGAAGACAACACCAACAGCGGCAATGGAAACCATGCTTAGTTTCATTCCGCTTGATATATACTGTGGCAGTCTGGCGGCTAAAACCGCTGTAAGACTGAGGGAAGGCTGAATGTGGTCATCGAGCCTCAATTTTGTCCCGATGGGGAACTACCAGCTGTTTGTCAGACACTGACCACATGACCCCCACGCTAGCATTTAAAAGGAGATTCGCTATAAGAATTTCTGACAGAATGTACTGGAAGTGTCGAAGAACCATGAAGAAGAAGGAGCTGGCGTTTTATACCGACGGTTCTAAGATGGACGTTGGCACGGGAGCCGAAGTTTATTGTGAAGCCCTAGGAATAAACAACTACTTTAGAATAAACGATGATTGCAGCGTCTTTCAGGCCGAAATCACAGCCATCATACAGGTTGTTAAGATTATAAGTGAGAGCAATATCGTTGGCAGAACGATTACTATGTTAAGGCTCTGGACTCCGCTATAATCAGATCAAGACTTGTGAAGATCTGCAAATCGCTCTTGAATGAGATATCTAGAGCTAATGCGGTGACCATCTGTTGGGTGCCAGGGCATATGGATATCGTAGGAAACGAAAGGGCTGTCGAACTTGCTAGGCAAGGGTCGGCGCTGAACTTACCGCTGGCCCTCCCTTTTGTAGTAACCCCAATCATCAAAGCCATCGGTCATTTGTTCGACCGCTGGGTTTATTTGGAAACATGCGCAACAATCAGGGCCCTATGGTCGGGCATCAGCAAGAAGAGATCAACTTCTCTGGTGAAACTGAGTCGTTATAAAGCACGGGTCGTTTCAGGGATAATTACTGGTCATTGTGCCATTGGCGTCCCCAGTCGGTGTACTACATAATGACTTCTTTACAAGTTGCAGAGACGAAGAAGAAATTCAGTCGGTTCGTTACCTGCTGTGCGACTGCCCTACCCTATCCGTCAGAAGAATGAAGACTCTTGGCAGTTACTTCTTCTCGGATTTGGAGGGCTTGGGTAACGTAGAGCTGACGGACCTCCTGAGATTCATACCTTTATCTGGGTGGTTCCAATAGCAGACTTTATAGGTTTCCGGGGTTAAATGATTGGGCACTATGGACCGAACTGTGGTCTAAGTGAGCAGTGACACTGTCACAAGGCATCCATTTACCTAACCTAACCTGTGGTCATCGTCAAGCGCCTTCTCGCACAGCTATAGTGAATTTAATCGTTTAATTTGAACATCTGGGACAGGTTAGTGACGTGAATTATAACTCGTGTTCTACCGGCAAGGTCAGCTGAAAATATAGCCGCTGTAGCTGAGAGTGTGATTGAAAACCCAGGTGTGTCCATTTTGAGACATTTTTGCATAAAGATCTTGGCCTACATTCTTATAGTGTCCAGTTGGTACAATTATTGAAGCCAGAAGACATAACAAGATCATGATTTTTTTACACAAAATTATTCTGAGTGTTGTGGCTCATTTCCATTTGTCTGGGTACGTAAACAAATGAAACTGTCGAATCTGGGACTTCGAAAACCAACGTGAAATAGTCGAACGACCTCTCCATCCTTTCCATTTTCTGTATTAATAGGTAACCGGGTCAAATAAAGGATCAAGTCGGTGTAAATACAAACCTATTCTGTAAGGAATTAAGTCGATTTATGATCTTCAATCTATAATTTTAATTGCAATGCTAATTTAATATATGTAATGTGGATATACCCAAAATAATGTGATTTTTTATTTTTTCTTTATTTTCAGGTGAGTAAGCAAATGTTTATTATTACATTGCGCAGGTGAGTAAGTTTAACCTTTTTAAATCATCTGAAGGAGGTTCTTATGCTTATGTTCAGATTGAAGGATTATTCCCATCAACAGCTACGCCATTAGTTTAAACTTATTCAATGGAGTAAATAGCTATTAGCAATAAAATGTACTGCACTTACAAATAGTAACGTCTTATAAAAATGAACACAATTCTTCAGAGATAGACCGGGTATCTAGATGCCAAAGTTTTCAGAGAAAAGAACGTCAATCGTTTGCTGGTCAGCAATTAGAAAATGTCAACAACATTCTCAATTTGGAGTCTTTCTGTGCCCAACGTCAAAAGCGAACCAAATGTAAGCTGCATTGGGTACGCACTTAAGAGGAATATTCTTAACGCAGGGCTGTAATTCTTGGACACTAATTGCTCTTGTCACTCGTAAACTGCAGTGATTTCTTGAAGTGGCACATTTACGCGTTATTTTGAGGACAAAGTGAGGAAAATGGTACCACTTGACGAATCTTGGATCGCTCTAAATCAATATATGTAGCGCGGACCGGTTCAAGAGGAATGCAAGTCTTTGGAAACAAAGATGATAGAGTTGGAACGCGTAAGTATTTCCAATGAAACTTAACGACGTATGGCTTTATGATGCTGTAATTCAGAGTGAAATCTTTGGAACAATTAGGAAAATTTGTTTAAGAGCTAAGGGATCGAATGCAGTTTTGAAAGTACATACTATGGCAAAGTAGAGAATTGGATACACTAAGTGGCAGAATTTCATAAATAAACAAAGGAGAACTATTCTCCACTAATAAAAATAAAGCCTATGAAGTATAAATCTTATGAAGTACCTCGGTGGTAACTTTATAAATAAAAGTTTTGCAACGTTGATGACATTTGACTGAGGTTTTGGTTGAAAATTAATCGGAGTAGTTTTAGTGGAAAAATCCCCGGACACATATTTTCAAAAACCTCTAGTTTTCAGTTCGTAGCACCACCTACGTAATTGTCAGGTCTAAACAACGTGTGAGCAGTTTGTAAGGGCTATCTGCCATTGTGATGCCATGGATCGCACTATTTGGCTACCCGGGACTAATTGAAACCAACCGGAGCTTTTGATAAAGCGAAGGAGACTCGTGACGTTTACTGATGCCAGTTCGTCTAGGTTGTCAAAAAAGTGGGATCCTAGATGGAGTAGTCTTTTTTGGGACAGAGCTGAGTACGTACATAGGAGGTGGAGAATGGTTTCTTCCTCCTCTTCGTCGCTACAGCTTCTGCAGAAGTCATATGAAAAGACGGCTAGCCTTTAGCATGTTACAGACTGTGTCCAGTAAGAACACTGATCGCTTCAACAGGATTGATTCAACACTTTGTTTCAGATCAAGCCTGGGCCAGATCTGTCTCTAAATGTTGCAAGTAGAGAGATTTTTCCATCTACAGTTGGTTTTGCTAAAAGTGTTCCGCTTTAGTAAAAGTTTACAAGTAGCGAGGGGCATACCGAGGTTCTGCCTCTTTGGCAAAATCCAATGGGTCGTATCCTGTCTGGGGAGCTCGTCAGTCTTGCAATTCCCTGCAATGTCCCTGTGGCCTGGCACCCAGCAAAGGTGAATGTTGAACTGCTCAGTCATCTCCAGAAGAGATAAACGACAGTTTAAAGCGGCATTTGAAGTAAAAGAGCACGATTCCAGGGATTTGATTGCCGCTTGACTGTCAGTAAAAAGCGAATATCCCTGACAGACATTGCATTACATTTCCGCAAAGACTAGGCCTTGACCGCCATGATCTCCGCCTGAAACATGCTACAAAGAAATGCACCCGGCCACTAGATGATCACGCTATACAGTAGTATAGATAACGGACACGTGCATCAAGGTGAACTTTATATTTCCTCTTAAAGGGGACAAGTTCTATTTTGACGGGGTTAACTCATTTTAAGACCCATCTGGTAAGCCGTAGGAGAGCACATTCGAGGATTTGCCTGAGAGTATCAGAGTGCTTTCTGAAGGCGGCGATAGCAATGTCATCTGCATAGACAATCACTCTGCATCCAGTCCTTTCTATGTCCAATAGCAGCCACTAAATTCCACAGAAGAGGGGACAAAACGCCATCCTAGGGAGTTCTGCCACTAACCAGTCTTATAGCCGATGCGCTGCCCAGCTGCGAATTGATAATCCTACGTGTGAGCAATTGATTTATCAATACTCCAAACGAAGAGTCAGGCTAGCAAGTGCATCTATGATTGATATAGATCTGGCATTGTTAAAGACCCTCTCGAGGTTTGGTTCCATGTGCGAACATTTTCCTGCTTTGGGTATAAAACCAACTTTAACCTCGGTCCATAATTTTGAAAAGGTAAACCAGATTCAACCAGACATGATGCCTTTAAGCCAAGGGAATACTATGTCTTCTAATTGCTGAAGCTCAGTCGATTTCAAACCATCTGGCCCTGCGGACTTGTAGAAAAGGTGATTTCGAATTGAGGTACAGCAACTGAAGATCTACCAGGAAAATGCGTGTCCAGTAGAAGGTCGATGGACTCTGTACTAGAGGTGGTTCAGTGACCATCTGGCTGCATTAGGTGGCTGGGCTTAGACGGATCTTTGGATAGGATTCTCTGTAGCGTAGGACTCGTCTATGCTTTAGCAGAACAGTCTCCAGGAACGTTGTTTCTCCTTCTACAGCTTGTATGCACCCCAATCAGCCGTCTCACGAGAAATTTATGCTAGTTTAAATAGGAGTCTACTTTCCTTTCTAAGAACACCGAAAGTACCATTCCACAAAGGTGGTTTCTTCTTGCATCGAAGTTTACGAAGAGGACAACCCAACGATATTGCGTCATTTAGTGCCGATGAAAGGACATCCACCATGCAGTCAAGCTCCTCAGTGTTAGTATGTTCCATAGGCGAAATGGGGGGTCTTTTGTAGTTTCTGGAAATCTTTTATTTTGGAGGGTGGTCATCTAGACTAAATTGGAGGCAGCAATGGTCTGAAAAAGAAAAAGTCAGAGACTGTATATTCCTTTAGGGATCTTGAGTTCACGTACGCAATAGCCTACCCAGGGCTCCTGGATCAAGACTATATATTTTCCGCCTTTTGTGAGTCTGAGAATAAAGGCGACCAAAGCCGTTTTGGAGTGGTAAAAGTTAATCTGAACCATCCGCAGCATTAGATACTACTTTTCGGTTCAGATACGATTACCACGGTGTCGTTAGCGTTATCCGAACCTGATGACAAGTGGTCATTCTCAAGAGAGAAGCCAGGAGAGTCACTATTCATCTCACAGAAGAGATGGAGAGATGGATCTGAGAATTCCTGTAGAGAAAAACAACCTAATTGTGTGCGCATGTTTATCTTATTAAATAGCCAAGCAACTGTTTGACTCTCCTAAGCTTGGTATCTGATAATAATTTCAGACAGACTTTCGACTTGGTGTAGGCAATAACCAAGAGACATACTGAGATAGATAATAGGCGTTTTTCTTTTTTAGTTCAGAACAGAGCTCTGAACAGAGCCTGAACATGTCGAGCGCGCTCTGAACGGAGCACGCTCTAAACGCTCTGATATATTTAAGAAACACGATTGAGCAGTACCTGTCATATGACTGCAAAATTAATCGACCATTCATGCTTTTTGTCTTCTTAAACACTAAAATAGCGTTTATACACAAATAAAGTTTTCATTTAATTATTAACTACTAATAATTAATTAAAAACAAAGCCTCGAACTCCATTTCAATTGTTTTCGATTTCGTTTTCTTATTGCTTTACCCCTTGTCAAACGTCAAATTCACTGTGCTCGGGTTTTGCTCAGGATGCTCAATCAATTCATGCTGAGCTGATAGAGCGCGCTCGGAGCGCGCTCTAAACGAAAAAAGAAACACGAATCGAGTGCTCTAAGCGCTCTGAACTAAAAAAGAAACACAAACATTTTTTTTGACAACTCAGGCTCTGCTCTGAACTAAAAAAGAAAAACGACTAATATTAACAGTTTTAATCGGCTCACAAGATGAGTACAATAGATTTTTCTAAAGGCATGAACCTAACAGGGCATGCTGGCGTATCTCAGACTACATTTATTCAAGAATGGAATTAACATGCGTATACAAGTAAGTTAAACACTCTATAAGCGTTATAGGTTCGTCTCTGCTGGGATTTAACTAAATAGATACTGAATCTGACTTCGAGCAATGTGTAGATACATGCGTGCAACACTCAACGAATAGCCCTATTCTTACTCAGGCGGAGCATAGTAAACTGAAGATATTAAAGAATACTGAATACTCAAGACCTAATTTTACCAAACTACATACCATACGTATCTATTCTCTTGATTTGCATTAAAATGCCAAAAGCTTTCGCGCTATTTGAAATATTCAAATTGAATCAACTACCGAACCACCCCGTCTCCAATTTTACCCTCCGATATCAGACTCAGACCCTCCTCCATGTCACGGCACATACGGATACAAAAGATACCATCTCCACCGTGAGTTTCTCCTCGACGACCGACGACGACGACGACGGTACCCTGTGCAGCACTGCTATTTATTTGCTTTCCTCACCTTGTCTTCCATCAGAATTCCAATAAATTACTTTACTGCTTGACAGTAAGGTATTTGGTATTAATTATGCAATTAAAATATTAGAATGTCAATAAGGGGCGACTGATTCATGGCCTGGTGAGCGCAAAGTGGTCTCTCGCAATAAAATATCACAATTATCGTTCTTCATCTGGGATTAGGAGGTGTCAATTGGAGTATGTTTACCCTGAATGTGTATTTTCGTTCCATAAACCTAAAAAAAAAATTCGACTAACCAATAGTACAACAATGCACTGTATGTAGAGAAACACAACTCTATGAGAAGTCTTTCAACTCGTTCAGTGTGCTAAGTATCTACAGATTGTTCTGAATTTGTTTTCTTTGATTTCGGTTATAAATACGCAAATAAACTGCATTTAGTTACTTTTGCAAACAGATCGTGAAATTATCCGAAAACATATGTATCTACATGTACTCGTAGAACACAAAAGCGGGTGCGCTGCGGCAGACAAACTCGAATGTTTTGTTATGAATATTCTCTCGTCGACAGTGTCTGGGTTTATATTTAGTATTTAGTATTTTTTTTTTTTTTCTGATTTAAAATCTTACTCTTAGTCAAAACAATGAATACACGATCGATGGCGACGAAAAGGAAAAATTCTTCTTCGGTCCGATAGTATCGGTATATTTTATTTGGCAAGAGAGAGGCGTTGCAAGTAAATTTCGAAATACTAAGCTTGTGGCAAACTGTCTGGCTAGAGGATTTATCGATTGGATTTGTCTGAGATTTATTTTTATTTATGTTCAAGTTATGTAGAACAAATAATTTAAAATTTATTACGCAAAAACTTTTAATCTGTTAAATAGAAGAAAAAAAAAAACAACAAGCATGAACGTGTATGCTATAATTCATATGAATCGTCACCGGAACTGTGTGCCATCTTTTGTGAGACTAAGTGTGGGAGTTTTATTTTAAATAAATTGAGCGCCACAAGATGCCTGCATATGTTTGCTGATTGTTATTTTAAATAGCTAGAGATTGAAATTAGCTTTTGAAAATGTATTCCACAGTTAACTGATGCTTCCTGCTTGACTGGGCAAACAAAATGTAGTCGTTCTAGAGATATCTGCAATATTTCTAGTATCTGTTAGTAGAAGTAAGTCTTTCACCATATGACTAGTACCCTGAACAGATGTTTTGAACGTGGTCTGATACAAAAAAACTCATACAGACTGCCGCGTCAGTTCCCTGATGGAACCAGGCACTACAACGTCTGAGAGGATATATAAGAAAACTTTAAAAACACTGGAAACAAATGTGAAGAGGAAGTTTTCAGATTTTTGTGAAAGATTGGTAAAATAAGATTTCAAAAATGTCAAACTATGAGACTATGAGACGAAAATGCTAACTATGAGTAATTTTTCTCATATCTCTCGTTATATCTTATCCACACCCACGCTCCAGATCATCGATGCTCCCAACTAAACCAATTCCACAATACTAGGGTATAAACGAGGAACCCTATATTCTATACAAACTTACGTACAATGATTTCTGTAAGACCTGCAGAGGCGTAGTAGAAAATTAAAACTTCGTCTACACTAGGTACGTGAATACCTCTTCAATGATTGAAGTAATCTCGACAACGCCTGAACGGTTCAGATACACCCTTTCATCATTAGTCCTTTTTATCCTGGTCGCAGATGGATGGTATGATTTACACGCATCTACGTGGTGCCAGCAATGTTGACATCTATCTAAGCGAAATACACCCACAAGGGAAGCTTCTAACAAACCTCTAACTTCAGGCATAAGACATGCATAAAGACTGTCTGTACTAATATACAGATTGCCGTAAGCATGACCGATTATTGTTGCAGTGAATGCGCTTTCAGTCAGTTCTCTCAAACCAGAGGTCGCTCACTTGATCAGAAGTAGGATCAAGAGCAAGTTGAATCAGCCAGTGTCAAAACATTCAATGTCAAGTCGAAGACATTCAAGGCGTTCTAATTTTTCTAACAATGTAAGAGTGCTTCTCACATTTGCCCGATCTACAAGAATTGAGGTATTAGTCTCCTTAACATCGAGAAGATCTTATCTGCCATACTGTGTGAAAGCCTGAAACCCTTCATCTAGACCGTGATCGGGCCCTATCAGTGTGATTACGTCCCAGGAAAGTCCATAGTCGATCAAATTTTCACACTTCGACAGATCTTGGATAAAACCCGAGAAGTCCAAATCGATACTAACCATCTTTTTATCGATTTTAAGGCCGTATATGACAGCATTTATAGAGACGTATATTACGTCTATAACTGCTTCTAATCCACTGCTATTCCTATATCATCTCGATATCTAGACCTTGTCAGACGCAATGCCACCAGAACTTTAGTTGTCAACCAAATTTAAAAATGGCTGGCTTGGACCAGAATCTGAACCAGGAATGGATTGTAGTCGAATCTTAATGGACTACTTTCAAATCATACATTCGTCTGGTGTTGGTGTCATCAGAGGAGATGAAAACTTAATGTACATCTGCCTTGCAACCGGAGAGTTAAGCTATAGCTTCCACTTCTAAAATAGTTACAGACTGTTGTTCAATGGTGCAGACTTTCAAATCTGTCAAAAGGTTGAAGTCTTTTACTTTTATTTGGGTCCAAGATCACGCAGGAAAGATTGTTAGACAAGACTCAGAGGATGAATTTTTAAGATTCAAACCAGCGTCTTGTCTTCTTGTACCCTCATTTAGGGCTTTCTTTGTCATTTGGGTATCTGACGATCCAAAGTATGTGGAACATGACTCTCCAGGTTTAGGCAGACTAAACATTTGTAAACCAAAACAAGATTTCCTTTCTGACTGCTGTCGTCTATAGTTTATTTTTGTAGTATTAAATATTTAGTGTCCACGCTTCCACGCTTCATCGCTCATTCGCAGCTTTTGAAAATCTAGAAATGTTCAGATACTTTTTTTTATTTTAGCGTACTGAGTTAAACGAAGGATACTCAGTGGTTGTACTTTGGAGACAGCTTCTGTTGCCAGATTGTTGATATCGTTTAGATTACCAATACATGACAGTTAAGGACAGTCGAGCAGGATGTTTTTAATGATTTAAACAGAAGCACTGCATGTGCAGGTCAGGTCGATAACTCTAGCTAAGCTTGAAGTTCCTTCACGGTTTCCTGGGTAGTCCGAGTTCAAGTTCTTTGTTCTGGTTTCTGAATATTGGACCATCTTGTCTGTTGGAATTTGCGCATGTAGATGACCAAGATTCTTTCAACGAGAAAGTTTCAGCACTCGACTTTTGTGTGAGTTCTATTGAAGTGTGTCTTGAACACGGTCTCATGGAGGTGGTGTTATTAATATCTGCCTGCACAGACTGGGATTCTCGCATCCATTCTCGGGATGGGGGACCCATTCAACTGAGATTGGAATGTCGGCTATGTAGCCAAACTATAGTTCCTTATGCTGCAGTTGAAGCCAGCGAAGTATGCAATCAATTTGGCAGGATGTGATTGCCAGTGCCAAGAGTGTCAAAGGACTTATTTTGAATCATCATTTCGTTGGCATAGTACAGTTTCCTGGAGGACATGTTCAGTAGGTCGCAGATGTGCATGTTGCAAATAATAGAAGCAGGCATCGTAGGCTGCTGCTAGGTCAACGAAACATACAATTGTTTTCATTTTCTTTTGGAAATCGTTTCGAATGAAGACTGTTAGGGCCAGAGCTTGAAACCTACTTGTTCGTCCTTAATAAGTTTTTCAATATCAGTATCTATTCGATTCAGGATCATGTATTCAAAGAGTTTCAGGTCGAGAGATAAGAGAGTAATGTCTTGAGATCAAGATTAAATGTTCAACCATTACTTACAGAGAGGAACGTATGTAAGTAGGATTCGATAGTACCACGAATAGTTCTCGAGCAGGTTTGACAGTGGCTAAACCGCTTTGTCCTTAGAGCAAACTTCTGCGCTAATACCGGCTCCCTCCAACTCCCTTTATCGTAGTAGTTCAATTCGTACACCAAAAGGTTTCAATAAAGGGTGATAGAACGCCACATTGCATGTGGCTCTATGAAATGACACCCGATGAACAAATCTACAAATTACTCTACATCTTGAGACGAAAAACGTTCCACTTTTCAATTTGTCCTCAGGATTGTGGATTGTGTTCTTATGCATACGTGTAAGTAGGTAGCTCACCCCAGGTAACATTATATAAGAAATCATACATATTTTCCGTGTCCTTCCAGCTGTAGTACATATGTAGAAAAGCCCCTTCAAAATTATTATCTTTTCCTTGACTTCTATCACAATTCGTCGGCTTATCTGTATCTATGGCGTCTACGAGTGTAAACAATTCACGTTAAAAAAAAAAAAAATTTCTTTTTGGGATTCATACTCTCGTACATCTGCAAATATTTATCAAGATACTCAAGAGCGAATTGTTGTTTATATTTTTCGCTCTACTTCTAGAGCTGTATCGTATGGAGTAGACGATCGTTTTTCCATCTCAGAAGCTAGTTAGTAGTCAACCGATCTTATCATCCATTGCTTGGTTAATTTTATCATACACAATTGTGTGAACAGCAATCAGCTTATCAGTAAGTATATAACCTACTAGCTGTGTGTTGGATATTGTCGCCTGGAAAACTTCTTATCGCAATTAAGGGTGACACCATAAATCTGTGGAAACAATCAGTGGTCATAAGAATAGGTAATATCAGCGTCTGGTGTATCGATTGCATTCGCTATCGTTCGTTAATAAACCCAAACATTGAGATTTATCGTTTTGAATTGAGTTAAAATAACTAAAAATAGATACATTTGAATGTATGGGATTTATTTTTAGGTTCCGCATGGCATTCGATTATAAAGAAATGTTGAAAATAATTATTGATCGTGAATTCAGTACAGTAGACTGGTATTGGTAATGTTTGCAATATTAGTGAATGAAAGTATTCTAGGAGGGATTTGAATCGGTGTGCTCTTTCAATTAAGTATTTCGGAAATTGGAAAATTCATTGTTAGGCAGTTACGATCCAATCAACTGACGAAAGCGTTCTAAGACTCGTATCTTTAACTCGATGGATGGAAATCAGCGTATAATTCTTTACAGCCTTCCAAACTATTGATCTGTGCGGAGTGACTAACATCAGAAAATATCCAGTCCTATGAACGTGTCTATTTAAAAACTCCATGAAGTCCACCATGTAAATCTACCGGGGAATATTAGCGTATTTCTCACTTACTTAGGTTACACTAAAGTCTGGGAAGAACCTGTGCCCCAACTAGCCAGCCTTTCCATAAATCTGATATTTTTCTGGGTCTGCTAAGCATCTTTCCTGTAAGATATTGCATCGATTCCGGAAAGAAGAAAAAGGGAAATTGGTCAAGCTTTGAGATGACATCCCCCAAAGAAGAAAAGAAGTAGAACCTGCCTAAGCTTAAACAAAAACCGACTTGGGATTCTAACAGTCAAGGGCTTACTGTAGACATTAGGACCATCTCAGGAATCTGAGTACAGAAGACGATTTCTTCAGATTCAGATTTTGGATGAACCACGAAGAAGCAGCACTACATCTTCTCATGAAATTGTGAAACACTAGCTCACAGAAGAAGAATCCACCTTCGAATGCATCTTCTCTTTGAGATCGAATTGGCTTAGCTGGATCCACTTGAGAACATTCGGTTGACCAAATGTGTTGGACTAGAGAAGATGCTTTAATTTGGAATCGATGGGATTGATGAGAGTAATAGTTTCGGCTACATCTGAATCCACATCTCATCGATTCCGTTTCTTCTTCGTCGCTTAAGCTGTTGGAGATATTGTTATACCCAGGTCCTCAAACTAGAATTTTTTAAGAAACCAATACTTACCCTATACCTATAGGTGCTAATAAAAACTGAGTGATTAAGTAATGTTTGTCTCGTATGGTATGCCTTCTCAGAAGGCAATGACCAGAGATCGCTACCGCTATTCTTAACCGCGACCTGCTTAGTTTCATTATTTTCACAGATTTTTCCTATCTAACATAGGCCACGTGGCTTTAGATACCCTACATATGTCCTCCTAGGTAAGACCATTTTAGGATGCTCTGATCCTTTCTTGGATCCGACCCTTTCGTTTTCCTCTATATTATTGCAGTGCCCAGATACCCAGAATAATCTGACATGATTCTGCGTACATAATGCCCTGAGCATTGTGCGGCAATTCCTAACTAATGCAGATTTTATGATGTTGGATTCTAACGTCTTAAGCGCAGCCTGGCTATCAATACAGATGGCGATATTGTTGTCAGATATTGACCCCATCTCTAGTAATTTCGAGGCTTTGAGCACAGCTGCTTGGAACACATTGTATGTCTCCGGAAGTCTCAAACCCACTTGCAGGTTTATGTCTCTGTAGTATATGCCTAAGCCTGTACCTTTACTGGTTTTGGAACCATCTGTGTGAATTGCAATCTCACTTTGTTGAGAGACGACTTTCCTATGCCAATCCTTTCTTTCATTGTATATTACTTCGTACGGTGTATCAAAGTCGAGGTTACAGAGGATGTCGTTCTATTCAGCAGGGATGTCGGGAAGTTATTCCCTAAAAATGGAACTATGTCCCGCATTGTTAGACTTGAAGAGCTCTACTTTAGTGAGCCGAAGCGCGCTTATATCCGCCTGCAGTATTATTTGCAGGTCAAGTGGGTAAAGATACAGAAACATCTGGAGTGCAGCCTTGGGTAGTGCGCAGAGCACCGGTGATGGCAATTGTGCCTTCGCCAATGTATCCCGTGAATTCTTCTTTATTGTGGCCTTCCACCATATAAGAGCTCCATATGTGAGGATTGGTCATGGATGCATCATTGCTAGTCTCAGGTTTCTCTTTTTCCCCATTGTTCTCTTGCAAATGAAGAGCGCTTTATCAGCCTTCTCGACTCCTTCCTATATGCTAAGTTTTCAGTCTAGTTTCATATCCAGTACAATGCCAAGGTATCTTGAGCGATCCGAAAGGGACAACTCCACCCTATTCAGCTTCGGAATTTTGAAGGGTGGTATCTTGTATTTCCCACTGTATTATCCGGCTTGGAAATGAGCTAGAGATTGTGGACGTGAACCACAATCTCTAGCTCATTTCCCAAGACTGCTAAAAACGGATTCCATCATTTCACTTAATATGTCTAAGAATTTTCCCTGAACTAAAATTACTATGTACATCATCCGCATACAGAGGGACGCCTACTCCTGTTGTTGTTAGTTCCTTAAGAAGTAGTTAGTTCTGTTAAGTTGCATGCTATCAATGACTCGAACCCAGTGACGCGGGGATATAACCCGCCCTGAGGGGTTCCTCTAGTAACGGATTTCCTATTTGAACTAAAACCGAGAGTGGAATTGATGCTTCTTAAGATGAAGATCTTGCAAATCCAGTTAGTAATACTAGGCTCGATGTTGAAACTTTCCAGGACGCTTTTAATGGCCTACCCCTTTAAGGTGTTATTCTATGTCTAATAATGCAGCTAGTGCGAATTCCTTGTAATGAAGGCTAGTTTCAATCTTCCCTACAAGCTCATGTAATGCAGTCTCTACTGATTTACCCTTGACAAGTGCATGTTGAACTGCCGATGCGACATTTGACTCTGATGTGTACATCTAGAAGCATCTCTAGTGTCTTGAGAAGGAATGACGAGAGACTAATGGGTCTGTAGTCTTTCGCTTGGGTGTGCCTTGTTTTAACTACTTTGGGAATGAAGATGACCCTCAGTTCCATCCACACTGCTGGTATGTAGCCTTATCTCAACCCTTGTTTGAAGATTTCCCTACGCCTGTAACTGACTTCTGAAGCATAGCTGGCAGAATACCATCAGGGCCTGGAGCTTTGAAATGTGCGAATGATATATTACCCCAACGGAAGTTCTTCCGTACCTCATCCTCTATCGACAAACTAGTATTATCTGAGTACCCATTCGATATGGAAACTGGGGTACTACTGCCTAGAAAGTGAGTTTCGACTAACGTTTTCAATACACTCTCGCTTCTTTCGGCCCACGAACCATCAGATGTAGATTCAGCTGCAGATTCTTGATGTAGCTGGAAACTGTCGGATCCTTGGCCAGCATATTGCGGAGCCTGGAACTCTCACTAGTATCTGCGATCGACTCGCAGAATTGTTTCCAGGATTTTCTTTTAGATGGCCCGATTAAGCATTTAAACCCTCTCTTACTTTCTATGTATTCACCCCACGGAATGTCATCCCCTACTAATTTTGCTCTTTTGTAAAAGTGTGTAGCTTGTTTCCTCGAGTTTAGCTTGCTATTCCACCATGGAAGTTGGGACCTGTTGGACACCCTTCTGAGACCCTTCTCATATAACATGTTCATTGCCTACTGCCTTGTCTATATCTTGGGCTTTGCTGTTACGGATTGTCTTATCTCTAAGATGTTGCCTTACTATTTCTTTGTATCTGACCACGTATATAAACTCTAAGTTTTAGTTAAAGTGTTACGGAACCTACTCCGATCCACTATTATAGACATATGTAGTTGAGACTCAATGTCAAAAATATAAACAAAATTCTATTGAGCCACGAACTTCTGCAAATTGAATTTGCATATCTTAATATATCTTAAGTTAATATGTCACAATTGACATCTGTCACAGACATATGAAGTGACAGAAACAAAATCCAAATACAGGTTAATAGCGGTCTAGATGTCGTGTCGGTCATCATCTTGAAGCTAACTAGCTGATTTTTCAAAATTTTGCTCTGCAGTTTGAACAAATTTTCCGATACCAACCACTGGCCAAACGAAAAGGAACTCACCTCTGTGTGGTCGTAAAACACGTAGAATTCACATTAATAAACACTATTACATTGCTCGACTAATTCACCATACAAAGTCCCCTTGGGCATTTAACCAAATAAACTCACGGTACCTGTGTGTATACATCCACACAAAGAAATAAAACAACTTCATCTTCACTCCTGACAGTAGCCCATACAACTTCAACAGTTGAGGAGAAAACACTTGACATTGACATGACAAGATGTACATTGTCGGACCATTGACCCCGTTATTTCTTTTCATTTTTTTTTTGACAGCTTGCCTGCGGCACCCATTTCTTTAAATTTTCGTTTTTTTTTTACAAATGAGGACGCGACGTACAACGCTATTAGATAATTACACCGCAAGTCAGTAAGCTAGCAGTGATTATCATTATTTGATGGAAGATTTCACTTTTGCGTGTTTGGTGAGGGAATACACCGTCCACCGAGTGATCGTGTCAAAAAAAAAAAAAAAAACTAATTATTCAGGAAGCAATTACTCTAATGATAGGCATATGGGGAGTGATTGGGACTAGGGGGCACATGGCATGCGGCATGCTGATGATCAACTATTTAATATTTTCCCCCTAAAACGGTCCGGTCTGGGACACCACTTGGCTCCCCTTCGTCAAAATGATCATTTGGTTAGATTGTTGCGTCGTCGTCGAAATTCTATGCGTGGGTTAGGTTCAGGGGAACTCGATCTCGATGCTATGGTTGCTCTACAACATGCCTAATATCATTAACGACGCTCGGCGGTCGCTGTGTCAGGGGAATAGGCCAAACCTCGAGAGGCAGAGTGAAGGCGAGCATATGTTGAGACAAAAGAATAAGAGAAGCAGAAGACTGATCGCCGCCGAGACGTCGACACTGACAAGAACTACCAGTGCTGCCATTACGATCATTAATCAAATGCTCTTTCCCACATTGTATCTAGAATGTCTGTACGTGATGCTGAGAAATGGTATACATAGTAGATACTCGTGGCTATAAACTTGCTGATCGTGCTCTTGGGTATTCTGTTGATCGAGTAGATTCACCTTAATTTCATTCATCCGGTAGTTTTGTTTTGTTTTTTTTTTTTGGAGAGTGAGAGCGTCATCTATTTTAAAATTCCATTTGCATTCTGAGGGATAATTGCCAAAAAAAAAAACCAAATCGAATTGTTTGTGTGTAAGTGTGTTAACAAAGTTGTCAATGCGACAGGAACACAGTGCTACTGAAGTATGTCAACATGTGTCAGTGGTCGAGGATGAGTTCGACTAATTGGCTGTGATACCTCTGCCGTCTGCCGTCACGTAAAACAGTAGAAGAACAACGAAAATCTAATCAAATGATGGCTTTGATAAGATTAATCAATGCTTAAGTGTTTGTTGTAGTCATTTCCGCTTGTTCTTGATGGAAGATAGCCAAGGTAGTCACTTCTCCAGGCTAATGTCTTATCGTTAGGATTATTTCTTTTTATTTCGATTTACTATATCGTAGTGGACGGTCTATGGGAAAGCCCTGTGGCTGATAAGACAAAATGCAATAGCTTTAACGAGTTTAGATAAAAGTCGACAGAATTAATTAAAACTAGCAATTACACAGCAATGGTCGTTCCAAAGTCACTGGCATTAGTTTGTTAGTCCTCTTTGAGTGTTCACTCTAGGCGGCTTTGGACGATCTTATTTTTTTACAAGGCACGTTTGCACGACATTTACAATCAATACACGCTTCTCAAACTTTCGTTAAACTACACTTGTTTTTAAATGACGCAAGCACTTGCGTCAGCTACCATCATCTGAAGCGTGGGAATGAAAGTCACGTCTATGTTTTTCTTCGGTGATTAGTGAGTGGCTGTGTGCTTTCTAGAAGGATAGAACCATCCTGCTTCTTAAGATCGCCAGAACGTACCTATTCCGAAACCACTGGGAAACCATCATGGAGCCTAACCGTTGTCCTTAATGGGAGACTTCAGGAATTGCTTGTTCAGACAAGGAAGTTTTATAAAGAGCTGTTCGCGTGGTTGCCAATTGGGCATGCAAATGGTGTACACTGGTAGCGTGCTTGTTGGGCAATGAAATGTCGTATTTTTCCATTAAGCCTTTGGATGATCTGCCGTAGTCGTATCTGCAATATAGGTATCAGTTTGCATTTGAAGATGGCGCATATGTATGGAAGTGTAAGTGTGATCTTCTATCAGTCCCGGGGGGATATATATTCCAAAAGCCGAGTCCTCGGATTCAACCCGGCACCAGCAATAATTGTCTTCCTATGACAGTTTTTCGTGCCTTTGCCCATGATATACATATGTAAGTAGCACGAGGAGGTAGGTCCCGCGTTGCACATACAGCACAGCCAGTCGTCCTGGTAAAAGCTTGCTTGCAAGCAAGAAGTTTAGAATATTTAAAGTTTAGTGCCGAAGGCAGTCTTGACGATATCTTACCAGTATCTTGCCAAAGTCATCCTCGCAGTATCAGATAGCAGATATTGTCATGGATATCTTCGTGTTGACAAGGTTTCATCAAACAAGTTTTTTTTTTATCCAGGATCTTTCATTTATATTTACATGTCTTCATACATATTTGGCTTTATTGGAAGTCAGACCGGTAATAGTACCTCGAGGAACTAACCAAGACCCAATGATTAGCAGGCGCAGACACTACGTGTGCCATTAGAACCACCCCAATTTTAACCCCTGAAACACTACGCGCACTGATCCCAATAGACTTGGACATAAAGAAAACAGCTGCGAAGCCTGCGCTTTCTTGAAATCAATCGAACTTTTGGAAAGAGGGTGAGGTAGGCCATCGCAATAGCGACACAGATTATTTAAGACTATCCTCTGACTAGTCTAAATGCTAAAACAACCACGGTAGGGCCATTAGCCATTAAACCAAATCCAAACCAAAATGAAGGTTTGGACTCGGGAATTTAACCATCTGACCCCGAAATTGGCATATGCGTATTCAAGGGAATGATGGTATTTAAGGGTTGGGCCATCTGTTGGTTTCTTTTTGAATCATATGCTGTTTTGACACTGAGAACTCTTATGAGCTCAAGAAATTGACAGAAATTCAGTATTATGTTTTCGCGGTACCAAATGGATCGATAAACACTTGAACAACGTTCGAAAATATTGCAAAGTAACTTCCAAAGTAGATGCTGTTTGTTGCCGAGTTTCGAAAAAGGATTTCAGTCGAAATAATGCACCAAATGCAGCTGGTGCAGCCATTTTGGTGATGTTGCTTACAACAGCACGGAGCTGCGATTTGACGCCGTTGAACTTTTTTTGTGGGGTGTCATTCAAATCAATGCTATGTGAACAATCCATAAACGATTGAAGCACTCAAAAACAATGTTGGTCAAGCTATTCATGAAATCATGAAATTCATGAAACAATCGAAAATGTATTGAAAAATTGGGTTGACAGGATGGCTTACTGCCAAGCCACCCGAGGGAGTTATTTGAATGAAATAATATTCCAACTGGACAAAGTTTAGTCATATAGTTAAGTCAAAACTGGATAGTATGCCAAATCATAGAATCGACTCGACTTCGGAACTTGATTCTAAGGTTGAAACCTTTGAGAAAGCAATAATTGTTGCTTTCAAAGTTTCGTGTCCAGTTAGCTACAACAAAAAGAAAGTCCCATTGTGGTGGACTGAAGATCTGTCGAAACTCAGAAAGTTGACCGGAGTGATCTTCAATATATATATGCTACAATCATAACTTCTGACAGCCCTATAAAGATTGTCTAAAAATTTATAAGAAGTCCATCAGAATGGCCAAGAAACAGGGTTGGATAGATTACTGCTCAGTAAAATTCCTGAAAAAGTCGGACGGTAACTGGACTGATTCTACTGCGGAATATTTGGAACTTCATATGAGAGTACACTTTCCAGGTTGTTGTAACGGTGATGCAGAACAAGCTAGTTCCGTAAATGCACCGTCGACCTCGTGGAATAGCATTATAAATATTATCACGGAGGAAAAAATCTCCTGGTCCATAAATAGCTTCTTCCCTTATAAATCACCTGGCCTTGATAGCATTATGCCCATTATGCTTCAGAAACTGCATGACATAGCAATTCCCTGGCATATACCGATCTATAGGAACAGCTTATATTTAAATCATGTCCCCCAGTCCTGGAGACGTGTCAAAGTTGTTTTCATTCCGAAAGTGGGCCGGCGGGGCCACGAATCTGCGAAAGATTTCAGACCTATTAACCTATCCCCTTTTGTACTGAAAACTCTAGAACGTATCCTCGACCTAAACATCCGTGAAACTTTGAAGAGCCCCCCACTGTCGAAATCCCAGCATGCGTACCTCAAAGGTTGGTCTACTGAGGCGGCTCTTCATGAGGTGGTGCGTACGGTGGAAAAGGCTCTCCACTACAAAGAATACACTCTTACTACCTTTCTAGACATAGACGGAGCCTTTAACAACATCCACACTGAAGCTATTCAAGAGGCTCTCACCGAATTAGGTGTAGAAGGTTTTCTTAGTCAATGGATTGTATCCAAGCTGAAAGTCAGAATAATTCAGGGAACATTAGGTAACAGCATTGCAACTAAGACGGTTAGTAGAGGCATCCCTCAAGGTGGTGTCATTTCTCCTTTGCTATGGCTCATGGCAATTAACAAGATTTTAGTGCGACTTGATAGAGAGAGGGTTAAGGTGGTTGCGTACGCAAATGACGTGGTTATACTGGTGTCAGGAAAGTTTATCTTCAAGATAAGCCAACTCATGGAAAATGCTCTGGATGAGGTACACTCGTGGTCCACGAGCAGTGGCCTCGGTGTTAATCCAGAAAAGACCAAAATGATGCCATTTACCACCAAAACTAAAGTACCTGAGTTCACTCCCCCCAAACTTAATGATCAGTCTCTCTTTATCTTCTAGTGCAAAATACCTTGGCACGATACTGGACCCGAAACTTAGTTGGAAGTCAAACTGCCTACTAGAGAAGAATGGGAAAACGGACGCATTATCAGTGACTATGATATAGGTATATATACGGATGGTTCAAAGATGGACTGCGGAGTCGGCGCAGGTATCTTCTCTGACCTGCCGTTTGCTAAACGACCTCCCTGCATCCAGTCAAAACATCGCTATTTTTCCAGATAGCCAAGCTGCTATCAAAGCCATTGATGCGGTCACCATATCCTCAAAACTGGTAGAGCAATGCGGGTTTGAAATGAATCACCTAAGTGTCCACTCAACAACTACACTCATCTAGGTCACAGAGCCTATGAGGGTAATGAGCGCGCTGGCCAGGCAAGGATCAGCCCTTAACAACTCTTTAGCAGAAAGAGTCGATATTCCGCTAGGTGTCGTTAAGGGCAACATACATGATCACTTCCTCCAGCTTGCCAGCCAACGGTGGAACAGCCTGACTAGTTGTGTAATATCAAAAAAGACATGGCCTGATTACAACAAACTTAAATCAAACGAGCTACTTGGTAAATCAAGACCAGATATTGCCAGAATTGTAGCTATCATTACAGGTCACTGGTCAATAGGGGACCCTGCGGCCAAGCTTGGTATTCCTCACAACACCTTCTGTAGAAGCTGCAAGGATATCATTGAGAAGGAATCTCTTCATCTTTTCCTTTGCAGATGTCCGGCCCTAGCGAGGACCAGGCAAAATATTCTAGGAAGACCCTTCTTCGTGGACCTCGGCGAGATAGCTGACAAAAGGATTGGAGAATTAATTCGTTATTTGAACTCCACGGGTTGGGTCTAATTCCACATCAGCTAAGTTTTTTCACACTAGTTATTGTGGCAACAAAACGGCGCACTCTAGCGCTAATTGGGTTCTTTCTAAGAACCGCCACTCTACTTATCTACCTATCTAAAGTTTATTGTTTTCAATACCTAAAGGATTGAATAGTGTTTTGTTATAGCCTTTTTAAAAGGCCAACCAACAGATGGTCCATGGTCAGATAGAAAGAAAGGGATCCGAACAAAATTTGGCAACGATCGGTAAGTTTGTTCTTTGTGTCTTCCTAGGATTCATTACCAGTCACAAACTTGTCGCGGCTCACCTAAGAAAAATGCTAATAAATACAGATGACCTTTGTAGGCTATGGCGATATTGAACCAGAAGAAAGCACAATTTTCTTATTCAAATGTTTGCGAACCAGGCCTTGGCAAATACCATCTATCTGAAATGCTACCACCAACTATTCTAAAATTTGTAGCAATCTCGGGATATTAGGAAGACCTGACTGTGTGGTCACAGAAAGCCATGGAATAATTTTTCTTTTTTTTATTATTCAGTTCTCCAAAATAGGCGTACACAATGGTTCGTACCGGAGATCCGTGTGTTAGCTGTGTCAGTCCTGTTACAGTTACCCCTCCAACATTACTTAACCTAATGCAATAAGTGCCAAGTATGGTTTGGTTCAGCCTTAAGGTCCTATGACTCTAGTCAGGCAGCAACCAACTGAAAATATATTTTTGACAAATGGACTAGGAGCTTGTGACGAACTATACTTTGCACACCGTAGATATTACTATATACCACATAAAAGGTAAATGTATACCTTTACATACATTGGGGTAATTTTAAACTTTTTCAAAGTGTACTTTACCAATTCTATTATTTCACATCAGCCCCCTATTTAGCTGTGATTGTTACCCTAATTTGAAAATATTTATACTTAATCGCTGAAAATAATAACATTACAAAGCAAAAGAAATTATTATATGTATTTGATGGAAACAAATTAGGCTTTACCTCGAAATGTTCATATTAATTGATATGGAAAAATGATACATTCAAATCATATTTATTATTTTACTCTCGCGTACAGTTTTTAATTCAGTGCTGAGCTCAGCCATTAGTTAAAAGTTAAGCTCACAAATAGCCCTGTGAAACATTAATTGGATACGGAAATCCAATTAAAATATATTCAAATGTTATAAATAAAAAAAAAAAAAACATCATATAAATATTTTTATATTTAAATGGAATTCATAATTTGATACCGCACCAGACATACATACATCATACTGTAGAAGAGAAAAAAAATAATTAATTTATTGATGAAATTTTTAATTAAAAGCCTTTGTGAGATGAAGAATTAATACAACAAAATAAAAATAAACAAAACCCACACTCATTTTTTTTTACACAATGAAAGTTAAATTCGAGTAAAACCAGATACTTTTCTCACTTAAACAAACCTAGAGATGTAATTTATTTTATTAAAAATAAAATCAAAACAAAATGAAGAACAGGTAATAAAAATAAAATAAAATAATTATGTAATAGTGCGACTACTGGTGGAGGGTGAGGGTGAGAAAAACCACTCCACTACCAGATGAATAGGGTGTCGAATATGTCCGTTTGACGGGGGCATAACACCCAAAAAATTACAAAAACCAAAAAAAAAAAAAAAAGAATCCAAATCAAAATGAAAATTAAAATTGTGGAAGAACAGAGTGAAAAAAAAAACACAGAAACTTCCTCGTAGACCATTTCCCCCACGGAACAAGTTCATGAAGCCTGTGCTCATGGGGGTAGGTATGTATGTGATTCGTAAATAGACCCTCACCCATGGCCCTTCCCTGTATCGCTCCTGGCCTCCCTCTCATAATACTGGGAAATTTTCTTTAATCTGCTCGCATGAGTTATCGCTAATGAGTTTTAATTTAATTAAAAAAATTGCCACACGTTATTCTGTGGTTTTCCTTGCTCTGTGTCTCTTACACTCCCTATTTACAGGCAGCGCCACCTCCACCACCTCCTGGGCCGTTGCCGCCATGAAGTCGTACAATGTATTACGACGTGTCCAATTGTTTATACTGTAATTCACCATCACTTTTATTTCTGTTTTTTTTTTTTTTTTTTTTTTTTTTTTTTGATTCGCTGTGTGGTGTGAGTGAGTCTGTACGCGGTGTGATTCAATTTTGTGTACTTGCAACCGGAAATTAAAAGTTGGGAATTCGCTTCATTTATTTATTTATTATTTTTTTTTTTTTTTGAGAAATTAATAAAAAAAAAAAAAAAATACAAAGTTAACGAAAGAAATGTGAAGTGCAATTGTGCATCGACGCATACACATGTGCAATTCGATGAGGTTCACTTTCCCTATGGATCGAGTGACATAATAATGACATAAGTTGATTTCACTTGATGGTTACATGACGAGATACATAAGACACTGGTGTCACACGTCATTATTCATAAGTTGGCTTTAAAAGTTTTGAATTGGCTTAAATTTTGGGAAATATCAGTAATTTGCTACTATTGGTACAGGGCTATCTGATGACTGAAATGTCTGTGCCATGTTGCATCCGTTCAGTTCTTTGAATAGATACTTCTTAAGTACGTATATTCGCATAAAAAACTTTGTACTTTAAAGCCACGATATCCATATCCTATCCATGCCCATATACACGAACCTATCCATTTTTGAATACCACCGAAGGCAACGTCTTCCTTTGTATATACACATTTTCGCCCTCTAACATCTTTGGTTTATTGACATAGACCATGGACTTGATATACATAGCTCCTTAGAAAAAAGTCCAGCGGCGTCAAATTACATGAACGAGGCGGTCAATTGCCTGATCCATTTCTAGTTGCCAAACTTCCATCTCGATAACTCAATGTGGCACCATCTTGTTGAAACCACATGTGCTACAAATCATCTTCTTCCAATTTACCCCAAAAATAGGTTCCATTCACTGTGACTATGTGTCCAGTATCATTAAAGAAGAAGTATGAGCCAATGATCATCCATAAACAGTGTATTTTTGCATAGTCGACTTGCCCAAATCAGACTACTTTGCTTATTAACGAAGTCATTGAGCCAGAAATGGACTTCATCGCTAAGAATGATTTTGCGATGAAAATCGGGATCGTTGTCATGCATGGTTAGAGCCCAATCACTAAAGTCTTGTCACAGCTGTTGGTCGTTCGACTTTAGTTCTTGGGTCAAAGCTAGATGCAGGCCCAAGTCCTTGTACAAAATTAGCCACAAACAGGTCACAGGTTCTGAGAACAACAAGTTTTATTACCACACTCACACTCGCGGCTGCAGCTGGAATATTCTTGATACTTTTTGCGTTTTGCGAAATGTTGACTCAAATTTTTCCACGAGTTGACAACCGAAGATTGGAGTTAGAACACGTAACATCTCCATGTCGGAATCCATTATATATTTGGAATAGTTCGAGGGAACTGTTCTCACATTGCACTGCATCACGCGGTACAGCTTGATCAGTTTTGCCGGGATCCCGAATTCTGTCATCGCCTTGTAGAGCTCAAGACGATGAATGCAATCATATGCGGCTTTCAAGTCGATGAAGAGGTGATTCTTGACTTGAAATTCGTTGGTCATTTCCAGGATTTGCCTTAATTTGCTTCACGCGTTCACACAGTACGTTGGATAGGATCTTATATGCGACATTAAGCAGAGATATGCCTCGATAGACCTTACATGACAGAGGATCGCCTTTGTTAAAGATGGGGCATATAGAGTTCATATCCAGTCATCGGGCATGGCTTCATATATACATATCATGCATCATACTTAGTTGATGATTTGGTTCATGCACCCTTCCAAAGCATCACGTTTGGAGAGATAGATCATTAGACCCCACGACCTTACTGTTTTTCAGCTTTGAGATAGCTAAGCCAAACTCTTCAAAACTGGGAGGCTGGTCGGCATTGACTGGATGTGGGTTCTCTTCTTGCCCAATCACTCTCTCTTAGCCCTCTAGTAGCTGTTGGAAATATTGCTTAAGTATATTTTCTATTGTCTGAGCTTCGGAGACTAGGATTCCTTCACTGTTTCGAAGAGCCTGCGTTCCGAGCTTGAAGCCAGCTCCCAGTTTTTTTTTAAGACCCTTGCCCATATGGCTGACACTGCGACCTGAAAAGATCTATTGTATCAAAAAGGTATTTCTAAGCCAAAAGACGTTCCACCTCCCTTATTATGAAAGATAGTACGTCCTTAGCAGCAGAGTTTCTCAACTCCGTTGATAAACATATTTCTTTGTGGAAAATACGCCTCCTTAACCAATGTAAAGCTGGGCATTAACAGAGAATGGACTCAGAGGAGTCGTCATCTTCTAAGCAGAACCTACATTCCGTTTCTGGGCACAGATTCAGTTTGTTAAGGTTATATCACAGGCCGCAGTGACCTGTGAGAAAGTTCATCAGCTTTCTGATACTTTCCTTATCTAGATTGAGGACTTCCTTGTAGAAAAGGGCCTAATTAATCGCTTGGATTGTCTTAGCCCCGAGACATTTTCCAAGTGGGCCAGACGAAATTTGTATTCGCAAGAATTAATCAGCGCTGTGGCGGTAGCCCAGTTGACGCCACAGTAGGGTTGCAGATTCTGAGCCAGCACTAGCTAGTTCATCTGCAGATTCGTTACTTGCAATTCCTTGATGACCAGGGATCCAAACGAGTTTCACCCTATTGTGTCTAACAACAGATTGTAGTGCATCGTAGCAGTATTTGACTGATATAGAGTCCATTAAATTGGAAGACAGGCTAGGTATCTGAAAAGATATATGTATATCCTAGCGCCCTTAATACCTTAATCAAGGTTTATCTTATCGCAGATTTGAATGGCATGGAGTTCACCCTGAAAACCCTTGTGAGACGTTCCCATAGGTATCGAGACCTTGGTGTTGGGTCCAAAGACGCCAGCTCCAACTTCAGTTTTCACCTTTGATCCGTCTGTATACCAGATGAGACCTCTAGGATCCACTGCCGGAACACCATTAGACCAGTTTGCACGGTCCAGTATTTTTAACTCAAATAGCCTACCGAAACTGTACTCCCTCACCATGATGTCGGTAATAGTACAAAACATGTCCTTTTAGCTGTTAGACACGGTCGCCTGATTTATACTTGTATTCTAGATGCAGCTTAAAAGCGCATCTACCGGTCGTCTTCCTAATGAAGATTTGTAGGGAAGAGAGCCCAACAACAGCCGTGGGGCAGGTGCGCATAGCACCCGTAATGCCGAAACAGGCAATTCTTTGAAACTTCTGGAAGTTTCGTTGCCTCGTTGTTCGTTCAAGAACTTTTGGACACCAAACAATGGCCGCGTATGTGACAATGGGCCTCATCATCATTGTACACAACCAATGTATCATTTTTGGACTTAGACCCCAAGTTCTGCCGTATAGGCGTCTACTGGCCCACATGGCCCTAGTTGTGCACTCAATGGCGAACTTGATATGAGAATTCTAGATAAGCCTCATTGGAATGAACTGAAGTGGTGCCTTTGATTGTGATAGGTGTTAGATTTTCTTTTTGTAAAAGGCACTACAACGGTTTTGCAAGGATTGATGGATAGTCCTTCTCTGCTGCACCATTCTAACACGTATAGTAAAGCACATTGTTTGACACTAGAAATGGTCGTACTGTGTTTACCGCTGATAAAAATCGCCAAGTCATCTGCATAACCAATGGCGATGTAGCCTAATCTCTGAACATCGACTAGGAAAATGTCGATGACTAGTGACCATAGAAGTTGAGAAAGGAGTGCTCCCTGGGACAGCCCTTAACTACGGTCACAGACACTGACACTACTCCAGAAGTCCATTATCCATTGGTTGGTCGAATCCTCGATACCTCTTCTACCAATTACTCTTGCTATTAAGTCGTAGCAAATGTTATCGAATGCGCCCTCAATGTCAAAGAAGGCGTACAGACTAATTCGTTGGAACGTAAAGTTCCTCCTATCTTCTTCAGAAGATAATGAAGAGCAACTTCCTTTGAGGGGTAGACAAATCTAGCCGACCTCTAATATGAACGTCAATGAGTCTGTCCATTGTTTTGAGAGAGAACAAATGATGTTACACTTATAGGTCTATAACATTTAGGCAGCTCACTAGGCCTATTGCCTGGTTTGGGTATAAAGATTACATATACCTGTCTCCAGGTTGTCGGGATGTAACCCCAATTGTAGCTGGCTCTAAATAAAGCAATCAAACCTTCTGCAAAAGCGGGAATATACCATCACCGCCGGGGGCTTTAAATGGTTTAAAGGACCCTACAGCCCAATTGACCTTATCCGGACTGAAACTTTTACCGGATAAACTGTTTACTCTACTTGCAATGCAGACCCTATGGTCAGGTTCTACTAGTACCCATACGGTCCGTCGTGTAGGTACTCTCAGTCTGTTTTAGTAAACCGACGCAATTAACATGATCTTTCACGAGTACCTTGTGGATTCGTGCCGCTACTGGCATGTCAGCAATGTTTTCGCAGCATTTCCACCATGTGGCACGTTTAGATCGTCTCAGTTCTGAGTTATATTCTGTAAGAGCGAACCTGTATTCGTCCAAACTCTTCATGCGTTTAGCAACATTGAAGAGTTTTCTAACTTTCTTCCTAAGTTTGACCAGCAGGTCATTCCACCAGGGAACCTTTCGTTTACACAGACTAGTTTTATGGACATGACTGTCATGATAGGACGTAAGCAACACATCATTTAAGTGGTATGCTGCTTCATTTAGGTCCCCTGTGGACGTGAGATGTAACAAGCATATCTAATTAGCCAGCTCATAGTTGATTGGCTTTCCTAAAAAAAATATCCGTATGGATCCTTTTTCTCTTCCCTTCTTCTGGGCGTTTTTCAACTTCTTCTGGTTGGATAGGTGAGATCTAAATTCGGCTGCAACAAGAAAATGGTTAGAGTCGACGTTAGCCCATCTGAAAGTTTGAACATTCATAATATTGGATGCATGCCTCTCATCTACATATATTGGCACATGGTCGATTTGGTTTGCGATTCAACCATCTGGAGAGCGCCAGGATGTTGTGTGGATTCGTAGTCTTGGAAACCTAATCCTACTTATCACCGTACGATTTGCTGCAAAATCGATTAGCCGGAAGCCCTTGTCTGTTGTCGTCTCGTGGAGCCTGTGCTTTCCTTCAAATCCGGATTCAGAGTATCTGCGTCTGTAGTGACAGTCAGGACGTGCTCAATTCTGTAACTAGTTTCAAAATAGATCGAGAGAAAAACTTGTCAAGATAAGTTGAGGAGACTAGATTTATGTACCAAGTGGCCTATGATCGGCTTGTCCACAAGCTTTTCTATACCCTAGGTCAAATGATGTCCTAAGATATTAAATTCTTTGAGTTAGACTTTACATAAAATGGTTAGTCATAGGTCTTTTCTAGCTAGCTGATCACCATGCTTAGGTACCTACTAGAGCTTGACTTTATAACGTGTGGCAGGATCTTGTAAAGTGTAGAAGCAGCAAAAAACTGATTGCTATGTATGTATGGATTTAGACACTCTTTTTATCTGAATTCAAATTAGAGCTAGGGAATGGACTTCAATTAAAGCTAATTTTGAAGAAAAGCGTCATGTTTCGTTAGACACTTAATGACAGACCCACATGGCATGGGTTGCGTGGTCCTATTGAGTGGTCCATTATACTTTCTTCAGTATAATCGCCCTTTGCAAAGGAAAGGATCTTGGAAAATTTGAGTTCAATCAGTTTGCCCTCACTGATGAAATGTCTTCCTAATGCTAAGAGTCTTCCTATGTCTTCCTAAAGAGAGAACTAATAAGAATTTCAAGCTATTAGTCCGGATAGATAGGATAGAAATTCGAATGTCGAAATGAGCTAAGTCCATGCCAATACTTAAGATGTAGCAGCTTAGTTGGTTGGTTGTTAGAAAGTCGTAGAAAGTAATGAAGGAAACAGCATTATATTTTTCGTAATTCTGTAAACCTATGTGTCCAAGAACCCAAGCTAGGGTCACAGAGTTAGAATACCCTAACCAGTGCAGCGTTACGATTAGCTTTTCAATGATTTAAGAGGTATTCATTGCATTAGAACTGGCTTCGAATGCTGCTTGGATATAAAATTTCACATTTATAGCATTATAGCAAAATATTTCCTTGTCCATCCGTTTGACTTGATCATGACCCCACACTGTCTTAGGTACTGTTCGGGAGAAGGTCATAGTCTTTATAACGAAAGCCGTCGAAACCTCTCAAACATTCCTTTTGGTTTTACGACAAATCCGTTTTCTATTTTCTTAATGACCTTGGAAAAATTCATGGACAGCTGGATAAGAACAAAATTTGGACAGTAAACTCCAATCGATATCGGAGCATGCATACTTCAGGGACAATTGTTCTGGCCTGGACTAACTGGAAGGAGGGTTCTTTTGAGAGGAAAGATTTACTCTGGTATCCTTTCTTGACATCGAAGTAGCCATATCTTCTGTACTTCTCAACCTTAATGGGTGCAGCTGCCTTGACTGTTGGATCTTGAAAATGCTAAACAACGGGCTTATCAAATATGAGGATGGCTGGTATCTATTAAACAGGGCATTGAACAGATACCCCCTAGGAAGGACTACTATCGCCACTACTAATTCAATGGCATAGCCTCTGTGGACGGCATTACGAGGCATTACGATGGTTATAGCTAGGACATTTTTATTATTATTTTATTATTATTATTATTAATTCAACAAAAGAGTTTAACAAGATACTACTAGATATTAAGATCTTATAATTAAGTATCAAGATAGAATTTACAAGTTCATATTAACAGAAGAAATGAGAAACAAAAAAGAAAAAAGAAAAGAATAAATAACTTTATACACTAACTAGAATTCAGCAACTTAAATTAATGTGATTTTAATGATTTTAAAGATTTTAATTAATATTAGGAAAATGCATTTGTAAACAATTATAAATTAGATTAGATTAATAAGGATCAGAAAATAAAATGGAGAATAGATATAAAATAAAATAGATATAAAATGGCTTCAATTGGTGCTTGATAAATGCGAAAAAAGCTTCCTCTGAAATTCGGTGGAAGAGCTTGTTCTCTGCAAATCAACCGGAAGTCTATTCCATAGTCGAATTGCAGTGACAAAGAATGATCGCTCAGCAATGGTGTGTGCAAATCGGGGCAGGATTAGGCGTAGACCCCTACCGGATTGGGCAAAACGGAGCATTTCGTTCAGATACACAGGACAGTTATTATGAATGATGGCATGCAACTTTAGTAAGTTACGGAAGTCAACGTAATCATTAAGGCATATTCCCAGTAGAGATGTTTTAAGATGTGAGACACTGGTATATCTCGGTATGTTATAAATGAAACGGAGACAATCATTGAATGCTACGTTTAATTTATGTTTGCATTCGTAATCGAGGGTGGCATATACGGAGCAGTTGAATAAGAAAAAAGGCATTATAAGGCTTTTAACTAACCGCAGTTTCATATTCGGGACAAGGAGGCTGGCAGAGCATCTCAAGCTGCGCAATCCAGAGTAGATTCGCCCAATTGTTGACGAGATGGCGTCGCAACAGCTTAACTTATTGTTTAACGTAAAGCCAAGGTACTTCACTTTATTCACATATGGAATAACTTGATCATTAAGAATAATGCGGGGAAATTCTGTGGGTCTCACTTCACTCCTTGAACATAACATCGCCAGAGTCTTAGAGGGATTAAGTTTAAGCATATTGATATCCGACCAGTGTTGAATTCTTGCCAGATCTTCATTCATCCTAGCTACTAAGTCCTCCATCAGGCCTACTGAACGACATATGTAAATCAAGACATCGTCCGCATACATATGTGTATTGCAAGAGACTACAGAATCCGGTAGATCATTAATATATAATGAAAATAATAGCGGTCCCAATACCGATCCTTGTGGAACTCCTATATTTACAGTAAGTGGTCTAGAAGTACCACCATCGGTATTGACTATTTGAACTCTGTCTCTAAGATAGTTATGTACCAAACGAAGAGCAGTACTTGAAAAATTAAAATTATTTTTCAGTTTTGACATTAAGATCGAGTGATCAATGCAGTCGAAAGCCTTTGAAAAGTCTAAGAGTAACAATAGACCGATTTTGTCTGAGTCCAGTTCCATACGCAAATCTGATGAGACTTTAATAACTACTGATTCACAGCTATGCTTATTTCGAAATCCAGATTGCCAGGCAGATATCATATTATAGCTATTCAAGTACGTAAGCATTTGACTTTGAACGATTTTTTCAAAAACTTTCGATAGATAGGGCAACAAGCTTATTGGTCTGAAATCCGCAGGGTTAGAGGGACACGCCTTTTTAGGAACAGGGATAATTTTAGCTGCCTTCCACTGTGTCGGAAAAGTTCTACTAAAAATGCAAACATTAAAAATATGAAGTACATACCTTACAATAATAGGCAGAATGAGTTTTATAAACTTAGGTGCTATATTGTCAGGGCCTACAGTATCAGACTTGACAGAACGAACGGCATTTAAAACATCTTCGATATCAATGCAACTGAAGGAAAAGAACGCATTAGCATTAGGGTTGTCCGAAGTGACTTCGGGCATGGAAGAACTAGTAGAATTAGGGACAAAGTGGGACAACATGACTTCGGGGCTAAAAGAGCACTTAGACAAGTTTTTAGCTCCAATTATGCCTGCTTCTTTTATATTCTTCCACAGTTGCTTTGAATTAAGTGAGGGGTCAAGTCTTTCTATTAGATACGACCGCTTGGAGGAGCGGATTAGAGCAGTGACCTTATTTCGAGCAAAAGAGTATTGCCTTCTATTGAACTCAGATGGATTCCTTTTGTATCTTTTAAAAAAACGCTCTCTCTCTTCTATTAAAAATTTTATTCCACTATTAAACCAAGGGCAAGTTCGGTGCTTAATTCTCTTCGTTATCAGAGGAACATATGTGTTGTATAGCAAGTTGACTAAAGAATTCAAAAGAGAAACTTTATTTTCGACAACCGGCGTATAATAAATATCGTTCCAATTTAAGCAACTACTGTGCCGTTGGAGACCCTCATAATCAATGTTACGAAACGACCTGAAGCTCACATATCTGACACTATCTGACCTAACTACGTCGAACTTGAAGGAACAATAAATAATGTCATGAATGAATTCAGATGTAGGTCTTACTTGGTCATACTTTAACACTTTGAATGTCGAACTTGTTAAGAACATATCAATTAACGATGGATTCGTCGATGATTTAAAACAAGTAGGCCAACATGTATTAATAATGGAAAGACTCAATCGGCGACAGAAAAAGTGAAAACGTCTTGCCAGACTATTGTAAACTAAAATGTTTACATTAAAATCGCCGCCAATCACAATGTCATTATATTTAGGGCCTAACTTCTCCGTCCAGAAGGTCATAAAACTCCTCCTTGATAGAGTCTTTATCTTCGTCGGTAGAGGAGTGTGCATTTATCATGCTGATGTTTTGAAGGGTTGCCGTGATGCGGATCACAGCCAGACGATCACTGGTTGGTTTAAAGTCAATTGTCACGGAGTGCAGCCTTTTTCCCGCATCCTAGCATGTACAGTCTTTTTGTGTAATGTCGCAGTTTTTCAGTTTTTGCATACCTGATCCTACACATTGTATCTCCTGGATCGCGGTAAAATCTGCCTTGTCCCGCGTGAGGACAGATGTAAGTTTTTGAGTGGCACCAGGAGTGTACATACGTTCCAGAGGCATACTCTGAAGTACATAGTAGTCACTGAACGTTCCGAGTCGTGATATTAAATTAGGGGGTCCGTTGTTATCCGAGGCTGGTGTCTCTCTCATAACAAGGTCTTACGTTGTAATTAAGTTACCCCGACAGTACAGCCCTATATATTAGATATTTTGAGTATTTTTTTCTTTTCAGTCGAAATTTTTCAAAAATTGCAATCGCTTTTAATTTAATTTCACAAATTCGTCCATGCACTTTATTTTTTCTCAGCTCTGTTGATTTTCTATTTTTACCAACAAATTATATCCACGAGATAAATCTCACTTAATTTAATCACTTAGTAGATCCAATAAATTGATTAATTTTAGTGACAAGATAAATGCGAAATATATTTAATGGAATCGAGGCGAAAAAATTAAAAAAAAAATAATAAATTAGCGAAAAGAAATCTTCGCTAATGAAGCGCTCTGACAGTTTTTATGCGCTTTGGACCCACTGTACATATGTACATATTTTTCAAGAGTTATTCAAATTATACTCCAACACTGCATTCCTCGTACGTTATTCAATCAATGTCTAGCGTTTGAGGATTTTTTTTTTATTTTTTTTTGGAAACACAGACAAAAAAAGATCACCTAATTAAAAAAAAAAAAAATATCGAATAAGATGCTGTTTTTTTTCTAGGAAAGAAAAATATCAATCTGGTTCCAAATTGGACGGTTTTTCTCGAAGATACACAACGAATGTATACGTAGGTATATTTTGAAACAATTAATTTTAACGATTTGATCGGTGCTGATGATTATATGGTTTGTTTTGTCGCGTTGAATAATTCGTTGGTTTCTTTTTTTTATTGTTCGTCGACCGCCCACATGAAAAGTAATTATGTGATAGATATGGGCCGGAGGGAGGCGGTAGGCAAAGGAGTGGCGGTATAGATACAATCTACCACTATCTAATTAGGGATTAATTATGCAAATATTTGGTGTCTTTTGAGTTTTACTAACGGTGGATAGGCAGACCGAACGGACAGATAGATAGAAAGAAAAAGAATAAATTGGGTGAGATCTCCACCTCTCGTTGACATGACAGTGGAGAATACTTCAATTTGATTACGGCGGCGGGAGGAGGTTCTCTATTGGATTGCATAATTGATAAAAAAAAAAAAAGCTCACAGTAAATGGAAGGAATGAAGGCGTTTATCTCCTAAAGAATGGAACTAGGTGACAAACTGTAGGTACCTATAGCAGAAGCACAACTCTCTAATTTATGGTCAAAGTGTAATATTCCAGCAGCAATCGATTAATTAGTTCACAAATGTTGTGTAGGCAACAATTGGCTTGTAATTATTAGGTGTCCACTAGAGGCGGACATATCAAATTCCCTGTAATTTAGACTGTGAAGCTCCATCCCCGGGTTAGTTTATTTATGCCGCGCACAACACAGCAGGAGGTTATTAATTAACGTGCGCGAATGAAGTTTTTAGACTTGTTGTTCGCGTTAATTAGTATCGAATGAAATGTTGTCGGCGCAATATCTGACCGGCCTCTGTCTATTAATCAATGTAATCTTGTGTAATTATCCGTGTGGTTTAATTAAGTGAGGCCAGGTGGTGGAGAACGTTTATGACTGCAAGCCTAGAGGTGAAGGATCTAGTGTGTGGGGGATTTTTTTTTTTTTCTGATTATTTTTTTTTGTTTTTGCACGATTTACCATTGAGTATTGATTTTAATTGGGTTATTCTTTTTTTTATACGAGCAATCGAGCAACCATGACGACGATTGCCATTATTGTAAGAATGCAGTTGATGGTGAAATGAATTTTAAAAATTTTCTGTACTAGTGATCGATACTTAAACCAAGTGTTGGAATTTGTTTAGAATTCTATGGCCAAGTGCATATATTTTTACACTAGATCCTTGACTGCTGTTAGCCTTTTTGACCACTAGCCGCGAGGGGAGATATTATCGACATTAGTTACGTAATTTAGGAGATTATTGTTTAATTCCTCTTACTGTTTCAGTTCCTGCCCATCTTTTTCGAAATACAGTTCTGCCCGAATATCCTTAAGACAGTGTCTGGACATCTACATATTCACAAAGGTTTGTAGCTTATGAGTGACAACGGCAGTCATCTTCCACATGGGTTGGGTTGGGTTGGGTGGTTGTCCCCACTTAGCAGGGACGCACTTAGACCAAAAGGGAGATCCATTGTGATACCACTGTGGAAAAACCGGATTACCAGCACCGGAGACCTTCATTGAGACTTCCCGGATGCGACAGAGGGCAGGGCAACCATTTTCGGTATAGACCCATGTCGAAGATGTGTGATTCGTTGTTTAATCATTAAACCAGTTTGATCTGGTGACAAAGCTCCTAAGCTTGCTTAAGTATAGTCTGGCTAGATCATTTAGATCTTCGAAGAAGTATTCACCTAAGGTTTTCCTTCTCAAGACCGATAGAGCCGGACAGGTGCGCAGAAGATGTATCATGGTTTCCTCCTCTTCCTCGTCTCTACAGTTCCTACAAAAATCGTTGAAGGGGGCACCAAGTCTTCTAGCATGCCTGCCTACCACACAGTGTCCTGTGAGGACGCCAACTATCTTTCTAAGATTGATCCTATTACAGGAAATAAGTCTACTAGTTTTTCTACAATCCAGCTCTGGTTAGATCTGCCTAGGAGTGAGACATGTGCTGATATTGTTCCACTTACTGTTTGACATACTTATGGCTGCGGTATATAATTGGAATTTTATCGATTTAATATGTGCTGATGGTCAGGGAGGTTTCGGTCTGCACCCGCCTTAGCTAGTTCGTCCGCTCTGTAATTGCCTGGAATATCCCTATGGCTTGGAACCCAGTACAAGGATACGTCGCGCTTAACAGCCATCTTGTTAAGAGATTCCCATCATTGCTTTAGCATCTTGCTTTAGCTTAACTATCTTTATATAGCGAACAATAGCATTCTATCGATTTAATTAAATGGAAGGCCGCGACTTCTCAGACCCCTTTACCCAAGATTAGGAGTATCTCATTCACTACCATGAACCACAGTAGTGGTGATAATACTCCGCCCTAGTAGGCCCCCTGTATACCGACATTCTAGTTAGACAGCATCTCAGCTCAGTCTGGATAAGACAGGTTTTAAACATTTGCTCGATCCAATAGCAAAGATAGTTGTCGAGCTAAGATATGCAGAAGATATACCTCCGGCTGTGACATTGTTAAAAGCTCCTTCAGTATGAAGGAAGGACACCATAGTGACATGGATATCAGTCTGATTTTCCTTTGCGATACGCATGTTGGAATACCGATAGGAGATTACTATCCAAATTTATTCTAACATGGACTTTGATCAGCCTTTCCAAAGTCTTTAATAGGAAGGAGGATAGGCAGATCGGACGAAAGTAGGGAATGCGTGTAGATGTTATCGGTTTTTGGTATGAAAACTAATTTGAGATGTTCTTCTTTTCTATGTTGGCATTAAAATCACCCAATACGATTTTAACATCATATTTAGGACATTGCTCGTAAGTTTTGTCGAGGAGCTCTTAGAAACAATCTTCGATAGCATCGTCCTTGTCGCCTGTTGGAGCATGAGCGCATTTTAGGCTTGTGTTTACGAATTTATCCTTGATGCGGATTGTCATAAGACGTTTGCTCACGTGTCGATAGCTTAAGACTTCTTGCCTTAGTCTGGCGCTTATGACGAATCCACATCTGAATAAGCGCTGTTTCTGTTCCCTATAGCAATCACCATAGAATACGCCACAGTTTTTCATCCTCTTTTTGCCCGGCCCATTCCATCGCACTTCCTGAATGGCGGTGATATCTGCGTTATAGCAGTCTAGAACCTCTGCTAATTGTTCGGATGCACGCGGCCTGTTAAGGGTGCAAACATTCCACGTGCAGATCCGAAGGTCGTTGTCCTTGTTTCGTTTGCTTCAGTCGTCAACAGTAGAATCATCCTTATCCGAGGCTATTGGTTGCAATGATGACAGCTGTACATTAAATACTTCTTATACTTTATTTCGCAATACAAAACCAATTTTTGGAGTAAATGTTGTTAATGCAAACATTTTACGTTACAAAAAATAATTTTTTTCCAAATTCTTGTTAGAATAAAATTACGAAAATCCCCCTGCGATCCCAGAGATACTCGTAGATACTTTTCAACTTCAACGTAAAGTAAAAATAAAAATCTGTGCCACAAAATTTTAAAATTGACAAATTACTCGAACAACTGCAACAATGCATTATTCAAAATAAAATAGAATCGCGGGGCGACAACAGAAATCTATTTCCGAGTGGTCCTTGCAAAGTGTTTTATTATTTTTTTTTGTTTTTTTTGTGCGTTTGTTCTGCATCCGCAAATAGAAGTAAGATCGTATACTGTTGTGTGTATCTGATGCGGCATCCACTAACGCAAAGTTCTTCGCACAAGATCAATCATTTGTGAGTATAAGCACTTTACATCGTGTTTTTTTTTTTTTTTTTATAATGCATTTTTATTTAGTTCAATTCATTATTTCTTACATGCTAACAAAAAAACGCTTAAAACTAGCTTAACTAACTTAACTACGTTATATACTACTAACTTACTGGCCCTGTGCGGGCACTCTAAGTTAAACTTAATTCTTAAAACTATGTCTTTTGACCTAACCTAACTTACTTAAGTATTTATTATCTAATTATTTAATTACTAATTTGGTAAACATCGTGTCTCTTATCCCGAATTCACGGCCCCAATACATCCGTCTTAGTCGCGAGTCGCGACTATATACTTTAACGCGGATGTTAGTATTTCTAGACGTGTATCGATTATTCACGACTTTCGTTTGATGCGTTCGTTTTTATTTCGTTTTTCTATTGTACACACTTGTGCATTTATTTATTTTGTTGTTGGTGGTTTATAATGATGATTAAGCAAGCCAATGAATGTATGTATCTACTCGTTGTGTAGACAAGTAACGTGTGTTTAAGAGAATTAAAGTATCTATGCGTTAGTAGTCAGACAAGTTTGCAATTTTCTTTGACACAATTTGATTAACTTTAACGGTAATGAATCGGATTATATTAGGAAAATATGGTTTTTGAAAATATTTATGTACATATGTATATATGTAGATACCTACAATTGTACATCCCTAGCTACCTGCCTAAGTAATAGGAACATTAGCCTAAAACTTCAATAGGAAAACGTATTATTTTTTTAGATGATGGAGATGGATTAGATTGTTTTTCTAATAAAAAAAACTTTAATCCGGTTTAAAGTACCATTGATTGCGTAGTTTATGGAATACAACATCACCTGAAATGGAAAAGCCTGCACGATTGGTTGCGCTTTATTTGATTTTTCATGACTTTTCGCATAAATCGGTCGATATGCCGGCAATTTGGTCCTGAAGTCGTCGAAAGTCTAGATAAGTCGCATAGGCAACGGACTGGACATAGCTTAAAAAAAAAAACAAGTCCAGATGCATCACATTACACGAACGAGGTGCTCAGTTGACTAGTATGTTTCTCAATTACTCGATTTTTGGCCAGCTGTGTGGCTTGTGAAACCGGACCACATAATATTCCAAGTCATCCTCTTCCAATTTAATGCAAAAATAGTCAGTCAACATGGTCTGGTAGCGATCTCCATTGACTGTGGCTGTGTTGCCAGCACCAAGCAGTCAATTTTTGTGAGTGTTTCGTGAATGACTTCGGGTTGCTGACTTGCCTAGATTTCGTTGAGCCCGAAATGAAATTCATATTTTGCGATGAAAATCGTTTTTTTTTTTCCATAGCTCAATAGCCCGTGCTACGAGTTATGCCAGACTCCATGCTACAGCATGTTTACGTGGTTAAAGCATCCCCTCTAATCCTGTCATGTTTTCCCCTACGATACCACCGGTCAAGGTATTCCTTGATAGGGGCAGGTTTTGACGTCATGTCTTCTCCTACCTATGATCCTGGGTTTTCTCCCTCTTGGGCTCTTGGGGTTTAGTTTTCCACCCATAGTTCCTTCGTGATACTTGCAATGATTCTGTTGGTGCTGTCCCATGCTTCCCTCGGTAATATCAGAAACGATATCAATCTTCTAACTCTAAGGAGGGTGCATTGTCTATCTCTCGTTCCAAGGCATTTCTAGCTGCTTCAAATTTTTTTGCATTCTAACAGTAAGTGTTCGACGTTCTGGACTTTACTTTCACAGGGGCGACAGAATGGGTCATCTGCGATGTCGTATTTGTGAAGGTAGTCACGGAAACGTCCATGTCCCGTAAGGAATTGGGTAAGATAGAAGTTTACCTCACCGTGTTTCCTTCTGGTCAACCCCTATGTACTTTATGAAGGGCTTCGAATCGATATTATGTTCTTATACCTGTATGGCCAGGCACCCGACTTCCTTGCGGCTGCTAATGCCACATCTTATGTCACTTCCTCTAGAGTGTTAGGCGTGGTACTGGCACCGCGATATCATCGGAATATCCGAATATGTCCACTTCTCTTTGCTTCAGCATACGTAGTACTTCATCGTATATACGTTCCACAGTGCAGGACTTAGAACTGAACCCTGTTGGACTCCTGCTGTAATTTTATGTTTTTCAAGCCTTTTGTCCGTATCATAGAAGAGGGTACTGTCTTCAAAATAACTTGTATTTATTTGGAGCAGGTAGCTTGGCACTTGCATATTCCTGAGCGCTCTCATAATTAAATTCCAATTGTCCGAGTTGAAGGCATTCCTGACGTAAACACGATGCAATGCTGCTTTTTTCCTCCTTTCCATCTGGAAATGGCAGAACACCGGAGTACTGGTGGAACGACTACATCGCTAAGCTGAGAGCTGAGCAAGGCAAAGGCGAAAAGAAGATTCCGAAGCGATACGGGAAGAATTAATATGGAAACGAAAAAAACTTCGGAAATTCATAAAAAAAGAGTACAGCCGAATCTTTCGAATCTTTGACAGAAAACCTCCAACATAACCCGTTGGGAAGCAACAAAGTTTAAAGCGGCGCGGCAGCTGCCTATAGTCACCTTTCTCGCAAAATAATAGAAGCCATGGAAACAATACCACCCGTCACAACTGCAGAAGTCCTGGCAGCAGCAGGCTCAATGAATAGTAATAAATCTCCCGGAATGGACGGAATCTCAAACTTCATACTGAAGGAAGCCATTAAAACTGAACCAGAGACATTTGCAGACCTCTACTGCAATGGAAGTGACAGAGGCTGGTATTAATCCCAAAAGGCGAAAAGCCCAAAGAATGTAGGTCGTCATACAGAACGCTGTGTATGCTGGACACCGTAGGGAAAGTTTTGAAAAGAATTATTCTCGAGTGAGTTGACGAATACATCGAAGGAGACAACAGGCTTTCCAACAGACAAAATGGCTTCAGGAAAAAACGAAGCACCACCCATGCGATACAAGCAGTTTGCGATATTGCACGTGATGTGGAATCCCATAACTTGGACCAGATGGAAATGAGGTTGATCCTCGTACTATCCCATTCGATTGCTCATGTATTAAAGTCTCTATCTACGATCGCTGGTGACTTTCCTCGTATATCAGCTACAAGTACATTCAGCATCTGTTGGTATTCTAGCACGCTTGCACTCGGGGGGGAATAACAGCTGAAGAAGTATGTCCCTTGTATCCGCATCTTAGGTGTATTCCTGTGCAATCTACTTTATTTATGCAGTACCTAGCAATGTGTCCATACTCAAGGCACTTGAAGCATCTTGTTGGGGAAATGAGCTCTCGCACTCTGCATCTACTCCATCCTGTCTTTAAACGTCCTGATAGGTTGATAATGGCAGTTTGTGTTCCGTTCCGTCATTCTCATGGACTTATAAGCATCTTTTGTGATGCTCGCTGCTATTGGAATCTGGTCTGCTATGGCCAAGCAGATCTCCCCTATGGTGGTCACTTCATCTAAGTCGTGGACTTCGTATGTAAAGTTGTCGAACGCGAACTTAGATAAACACTTTAAATGCAAACGTTGTTGAAGAGTGTATTTTTCCACGATTAAAACGCAAGTATTGACGATTTGAAACATCAAATAAACAGCAGCTAACTTCACGCATAGCCGGGGAAGTCTATTGGGAAAGTAGGGCGTCCAAACCCTTCACATACTCGTGTTCTGTTTTCTGTCTATTGATGCACAAGAACTCCATGAGTAAAGGAAGACTTCAACTAACTAGTTCTGAAACTAATAACATCTAAGTTACTATGTATCTTAGTACATCTTGTATACGATACCATTCTACTAAATGGCAAAAAATATAAACTAAATGTATATGCTCTCCCAAATGACTCAGATCTATTGGCAACAAATTGACCCAAACAAACAAGACATTACTTTATACGGTAGCTCCAAAATGAAACTCAAATCAATTCGAAAAGATGCAATTTCCTTGCAATGAAACCTCAATTCGTATCTTTACTTCGAGACCGACCAACCCAACCAAGCGAATACGACCAAGTCGATGGCACAAGGCAATTCTTAGACGAGATTTAATAAATTTTTAATAACTTCGATTGAATATCTATTTTCGATTTTACAATTCGCATCGTATCGTGCGCCGGGGTGTGATGTTCCTATTGAATTCCAGAACCTCATTCAAGCTTACACTGACTGACATGGGATTGCCAGCACATTTGGCTCACACAACCAGGGAGTGGGTGGTTTTATTGCTCCTCAAAATGTGTTTCCTTTTAATAGAATCTCACTTCTCGGAGTAGGAATAGGGAGTGAGCTCGACTTTCAATGCAGACACACCGGTGTATCTGTGTATCTGTGTACGACTGCCGAGGTAAGTGTAATTTTACGAAATTCATTCAGGTAGGTAATCTATTTAATGGACTTCACTCTTCTTCTGTGTAAGTACCTTGACCTTCTTCGTCCTTTCATTTGCCACCTCTCATTCTATCTATCTGTGCTGCACTTAGTGCCAACTCGGCTCTGTCGATGGATATAGCTGGAGCGGGGTAGTTGACTGCCAAACCATTAAGGGGGATCAATCGAAAAATAATCTTTAAATATTTGTATGCGTATATGTGTGTGCAAGTTAATAGCTATATAAGTGTTATAAGTTTGGTTTGGGAATCTTAAGAAAAAAAAATAAAATAAACAACTACACTGAGTGCTGGTCTGATGGCCTGGAGGTGGGGGGTGAAATTTGAATTGAATCATCCATAAAATATGCCTTGATTGATGTGGTCATGAGATTCGTTCCTCCTTCGTTTCGGAGCCAAAGTTGTGAGGCTGGCTACTTAGAGAAATTAAATTCTGTACAGAATTTGCGCTGTTAGTGGCAGAGAGAACTTCTTCCTAAGTGAATTGGATTAAGAGGTTTAATTTGAAGTTATGTCCGGGAAAGCACTCGCATTTATATAGATAATTGACTGTGAGCAAAAGTAATTTATACGTGTGGCCCGATATGGTGGAGTATTCAGAAAGTAATCACTTTACGAACTGCGCTGAATCCTGGTTATATTTTTTTTGAAAAGAGAGTAAGTACCTTTGCGATATTTTTGAGGAGATATTTATGTATGTATCTATTTGTGGTCTCAATAGGAGGAAAGTCTCATTACCGGTTCTGTTAACTAGATACTTCTGGGCACCTCATAGAGAAAGTTCCTTTTGGCTTTCTTATGTGTTCAGGTGTCAGCTCCAAATCGAAAAACGAGACTACACGCTGCTAAATCCGCTTAAGCGACGGAATCAATCACTTATTATATGCTGTCACAACTACGATTCATAACACACACTACTCCTCAAGTTCCACTGCCAAGATTTAGAAGTAACAGACAAGAGATCATTTTTAAAAATAAGAAAGAGAATGGGAGATATAACGAAACCTTGGGGAACCCCAGCATTTATATGGTGACACATGCTCTAAAGACCAAGTGGAAGGAAAGCTCAATATCCGAATAGCGCAGTGTGTAAAAAGCTGACAGTTGGAATGACATTATAAGATTTGGGATGGTTGAATGGGTATCGATTGACGACAAGTTTTTTGCAAAATCGTAGTCCTTTTATGGCTCTCCAAAATCTAACTGGACTGTCGATGCTTACAATGATTTGCGCGAACGATCACTTTACTGCATGACTTCGTTTGTTAGACGGACTTATTCCAGGGCTCTCTGTGTGGATGTTCATTCGTCAGCAATACATTCTGTTCTCTGACTTTGAGCTTGACTTCCTAGAGCCTCCCCAAAAAAAAGAGGTAGAATCTCTGGTGTATGTCTGCAGGAATAGGAGCGAAGGTCTCATGATTGGTTGCGATACTTATGCACACTGTACAGTGTGGGGAAGCACCAACGATAACTACAGAGTACGATACGATACGATAACTACATCTTTATTCGAGTTTGTTGTGTGCAAAGAGCTAACTATTGTCAACAGAGTATCAGAACCGACCTTTATGGATGCAAGACGAAGGGAAGTTATTGACGTGACTCTGTGTAGTAATAGAATGCTTGATAGAATATCAAATTGGAAGGTAATGGATCAGGCAATGATGTCGGATCTGGATACGGATCTAAAATGAAAAAAGATCGAAAATATGTCAAGATTCCCAGGAACATAAACATAGTAAAATACCAGGAAGTGTTACGGAATAAATTGAATGGGAGGGTACCCAAAATATCGAATACCACATGGGATGCAGAGTCGCAGTTGACGCATTTAAAATCAGCTGTTGAAAATGCATACCAAGAGGCGTGTACACCTTCTTTGGTAGATGAAAAGGACCCCACGCCTTGGTGGTGTAGGGAACTTGAAATTCTAAGAAGAATTCTAGAAGAAGGTGAGAAAAGCATTTAATCATGCCATGAGAAGGGATGATCCTGAATCATGGGATGAGTATAAGGCAAAGAAGAAAAAGCTAAAAGCAACGCTGCGACGACGTAAAAGGCAGTCGTGGAGAGAATTTTGCTCGAATATGAGAAGCACAGCTGAGGTCAATAGACTTCAGAAAATTGTCTCGAGCGATCCAGTTTCCAAAGTCGGACTCTTTCGCGATAAAACGGGGGTGATTGCTGAGAACCTGGATCGTACAAATGAGGTTCTCATGGAAATACACTTTCTGGGGAGCCTTAAGTCAGATCAGCCCTGGGCTCTGAGGAAACAAGGAGCAAACAGGATGGATAGGTTAGAAGCGGAACGTTTAGTAACGCCAGAAGCGGTCAGTGGGGCGATAAAAACGTTTTCTCTTTACAAGACCGCTGGACCGGATGGTATATTCCCAGTTTTAATGCAATTGGGTGCAGATTCCATTGTACCAAGGCTTAGGGGTATATACGTTACATGCCTAGCAATAGACTAAATACCGGTAACATGGAGAGAAACAAATTGTGAACCGAGAAAAAAGAACTACACCTTAGCGAAGTCCTCCAGACCGGTCAGCCTAACATCATTTCTGTTGAAAACAATGAAAAGAATTGTGGTGGACCATATGGAGAGTACTGCGCTGAGAGCGTGTCGTTTGAGTAGTAGACAACATGCATATAGAACTAGCAGGTCTACGGAAACAGCGTTACACCAGGTGGTACGTGTTGTGGAAGAGAAGATGAATACCAGAGGCATCGCAATGACCATAATAATGGACACATTGAAGGTGTCTTCGATAAGATATGCTTCGAAAGTCTGAGAGTAGCCTTAGAAAAACGTAACCCTACGTGGTGAGTTGGGTGGACAATATACTGAAAATAGGGCGATAAGTATTCAGACTGGAACTTCAAGACTTACAGAAAGGGTCACCTACTCTGTGGAACATAATGTGGACTCTCCCCTGAGAAGACTTGAAGCAATAATGGCAAGAGGCAAATTCATGAACATCACAGCAAATACCATGAGATATGTTCACAAAGTGGTGAATCGGTGGTGTCAGGAACAAGGGCTCTCCATAATGCGGACAGATCTCATCATCTTCACAAGGAAGGGAAGAGATCTGCAATTTCAGCCCTCAACCAGAGATTAGACGCATTGAGCAAATATGTAGATATCGATACATCACTGGGATTGGAATGTGTTCATACACTCAATGAGTGCTCACCTCGAAATGAGATGACGCTGCTCTGGATGAGAGGGCACGTAGGAACTGAGGGGAACGAAAAGGCGGACTCTCTAGCAAAGCAAGAGTCATCCTTGGAGTTCTCTGGTCCGGAACCATTCGCTGCATTTAGCAGAGGGATGGTAGAACACCTAATCAACAACTGGGCTGCGGCGGAACACCAAAGAAGGTGGTGTGGAAAGTTGCAGGCAGGCAAAATAGCTATTAAAATTCCGATTGCCACCACTCATAGAGAAGTTCTAAGCATAGGGCGAAGAACACTGAAACGGTGGGTAGAGTGTATCTACAGGTCATGGAAATTTCGGCTATCACCTAAAGAAGATGGGTCTTCTGGAGGATGACGCCTGTGAACTATCTCTAGGGAAATTTGGGACGGTAGCGCATATATTGTGTTAATGTCCAGCGCTAACTAGCAGAAGAAGGGAGGCCCTGGGGAGCCACTGGGTAGACATCCAGAAGACAAACCATATTTATGTTAAACAGATGCTAGCATTAACACAAGGAATTAAAGCCAGAGAGGAACTGTGGAGAAATCCAGAGTGACTCTCGAGCTAAGATGAATCGTGGAAGAGAAACGAAGAGGGACCCAACACTGTGGTTTGATTCGAAATCAATCTAAAATATATATATTTATTAATATAGCCACAAAAAGAGAAAGGCTAATTGTGCTAAATCGCACAGCGCCCAATTGTAGTCTCCATTTTAAGAAATCACATATCCATGAAAGATATTTTTACGGTTTTTGAAGTGAATTTTCACTACTTCAACACGTTGTGTGAGTTTGTATCGATCTATATTTAATAACTTCCTAGTGTTCACTTATCCAAAGTCATCGATGTGATAGATGAATGTTGATAGTTCAACAATGGTGCGAGATTTGAAATGACACCTCTCGTTGGAATACCGTATAGTATGCATCATCTGTCGAGCAATGGTGATATGTTAGATGCCTAAAGTATCTAACGCCTCTACCGATCAAAATGTGTCTAACTATTCATTCAACATTTCGTCCTGATCTACAAAAGATACCCAGTTAATCAAGGACAGTATTCCAGTTTCGATCGCTATATAGCCTGCCTTCTGTAATTCATGTAGAGAAAAGCATTCTTCTAGGATATCGGATCGAATGATCGATCAAACTCTTCTGTAAATATTTGAAATACAACTAGAGGGACGTGATGATATTCAAGTGGTTCCCATGGATACCCATTGTATACATAACTCTGACGGTGTCTTTTGATTATCGGCGTAATTTAAAACGTTACTATACGTTTTTTTTTTTAAAAAGGAAACTCTACACCCGTTGAATTTTAATTAAACATACAAACGTTTATGTAAGTAAGTAATCACTTGGAAAATTGAACTCCCATGTTTCGAAGGCTAAAGTCCACTTTCCCATGCTGACGCCTCCTCTGCATTTGAATTTCAAAACACTGTCCCGCTGCAAAGCAAATGCCATCCAATTCACACATTTCCAGGGTCTTAATTAAGTGCTAAGTGGAATGGGTCTTTTTTTTTTTTGTTTTGTTTTGTTTCCTCTTCTGTGCTCTTTAAATTCCTTACGACAAACACCAAATTAGCATTCAGTGTTAACGTGGTGCATATTTGAAAATTCCTTGTCGGGATGTTTGCTACTCCGCTCATTTGTCATGTAGTTCTGTGTTGCGCTGTCTTCTTAACCTGAGTTGCACTCATATGTGGCTAAGAGCAGAATGGTCCCCTCCTCTTTCCGACCAAGAAAAAAAGAAAAACCCAACAGCAAAGGAAGGACATTGAAAGAGAATCTACCACTCGATTGCCAGGCCAGATGCTAAGTGACAGTCTTAGTGGATAAGAGTTTAAAAAAAAAAGAAAGAACGACCCTCCAGTGCCAACTACTACAAGTATGTGTGCACAACCGTGGGGTAACAGCTGCTTTCAGCGCCGCCGGTCCGTACCTGCCCGCCGCCTGGTGGATTGACTAGATGGCTGAACCGCGACTCTTTGGCATATACAGTATATAAGTCATGCTTGATGGAAACCTACAACCGCTGGTGGTGCTATAATTTAGCTCTTTAATCGGTCACGTCGATTTTGGTTTGATTAATTGCCACGAATCGTCGTCGTTTTTGTCGTCGCCACTCGCCTCTCGTTTTGGTGTTTCTATTCTCCACCCTCCTTCTGGCTTGGCCTACGGGTGAGACTGTAAGGTTACATTAGTCATAGGCATCCGACACTATCCAATCTATCGAGAGTTGCTTATTAGGCAGGCTATATGAACGAAAAAAAAAAAAAACCGGTCCTTACCCACCGTACACCCCCACCTATAGAAAATTATAACCAGATGCGGGGTCTCCTCGTGTGCCCCAGCTCGGTCGTTTCTTCCTCGTTGATCTCTTTTCTTTTCGTTCTTTGTTTTTCTGCTGATAAATTGAATTATTTTTTAATTTGAATTTGAATTCGATTCGATCTGGGATTCTTGTTACTGCTGATGATGGAGTATACGACCGCATGTGTGTGGTGTGTACCGCCGCGTCTCGCTTTATGGGTAATTGAATTTGATTTGTTACATTGGCTTGCAGCGCGCTAGCTTGACTGCTAAGGAAAAAGTTTCACATCATTTTAATGAGATCATGATTTTGTGTTTTTTTTTTTTTTTTTAAATAAATTTGCTTGGTCTCTCAGGCTCATTTGGAAGATGGTGGCAGAGGGATCGCCCGCCTGCTCATATACATAAGTTTGACATTTATAACAGCTGGCTGTAGAGTGGTGAAATAACTTACCGGAACGTTTATCATTTGCAAATTTTGTTGACATATACATATCTTTTATAAAAACAGATTCATGATTTTTTAAAGAATTTTTCCTTGAATGAAGTTAATTAATTTAATTTTTTATTCTTTTTTCTTTTAGGTGAGTTTTTGGAAGCTACTTTGGATAGTGTGAAGGACTGTAAGTTGTACTGGAATTTGTTAAACGAAATGCTCTGAAGGTGTTTAGAAAGTGCTGTAGATATGGGTGTACATACCATACAAAGTAAAAATACAAATCCTTTTAGGAAAATCGATTAAAATTGATTTTTAAAGAAAAACGCCCCTAAAAAGTGGGCGTGACCATATGTATTGTTCAGACGATTTGTAGAGTAGGTGAATTTCTACATATTTGATAAAGTAGATTTTTTCGAGTTTCCTAGAAAATTGTTTAATAAAGTGTGTTTTTCTGTATGAAATGCAAACATTTCCGTTGCCTATTTTTAAGAGTAGCTGGGCAAACTCTTCGCCACCCATGGCATGTCGCAAATGTACCTGCATATTCTTTTTAAGACACAACTGCATCGTTTTTCGCCACATGTACATAAGATGATTTTAGTCAGCTTGAAATCCAATTGAAAAGACAGAAAATGTCTGTCTGAAGTCACCAGCAAGCAGTACAGTGACTCCAATTACTTCGTAAATCCTGAAGAGTACTAGTTAGTGTATCGATTGCTCTTTTGTGTGATATAGTGCACTCATTTTGGACTATGAGCTTGCATTCTCGAAGGACCAGAACCATATAACTTTGCTTAGATACGTTGCAAAAAGGACACTCACATGTGCTTAAAGTGAGAGGTAGCTTGAATGCTGTATGCACAATCTTGCCACCCTCCAAAAGTGTTACAGTTATTCCAGATGAAGCGACAGTAATGCTATTACCGTAGCCAAGGATTAATGAAAAAAGACTTTCTTTAAACACACTATGTATACCCGTGGAAAAAAGTTTTCATTCTATTTGAAACATTTAAGAGTAGAGTTTTGTTTCACTAAAGAGGAGTTGGATGGACATCTGTATCTTATAAGGATGCATATGTTATGAGCATAAAAATATACCCGTACTATCATTCCCACAATCGGAGAGAACGAGAAAAACAATCAAAACTTAAGTACTATAAAGTATCAAAGTACTAAAGTATCAAGAAACAGATACCTAAAGTATCTGATTTAACAGCACCTCGGACTTACATTTCTTAGCTTCAGGGAATGCAGTTGGAATACGGTACGAATTTTCAAGCCCGGACACAAAGGTAATCTAATCTTTGTAAGCTGACAAAATCCTGAAAAAAACTAAAAAATTTCAAGCCAAGACTCACCACCTTTTCATCGACTTTAAGGCAGCATACATATAATAGCATTCATCATGTGGACCTCTACCCACTACAAGGCGATGACCGAATTCGGAATCCTGACAAACCAGGTCGGAAGCTTCTGAACTTATACAACTTTTACATATGAACCGAACTTCAGCGGGGAGATGCGCTCTAATGTGACTTCTTAAATCTTGTGGTGCGCGTATGGCACTCTAGCAGCTACTTGTTTTAGCCCTTGATAGTAGTAGAACCTATAACTTCGGGACATATGCCTATAGAAGATCTCTTTCGTAGTCTTCGGCATTGAATGCAACTTCTTCTACTTTACCCGACGACCGAGTGTTGGTCGTCATCCTAGCAGCTACTGTGATTCTACATTGACATTTTTTTTTAGGCTTCCCTCAATCTCTTGTAATCTCAGTCATTCAGCATGTCCTTATTCATATCTTAGGTGCCTATAGAAAGGTAATGGCACGAGACGATATTCGCTGTTAATTTTGTGATATGGTAAGTTTGTTGGTTAAAGATACCCTATTTAAATATGTTAAACTCATCAAGAATAATTTGAATCAATATAGCTCTGATTCAGGTTGTCATGGGATGCTTTCTCATATAGCTGAAACTCGTACAATAAGTCTTAAGCTGTCTCTGATGTCAAGTACACATCCAAAAGAAGTAAGTACCTAAACGGGCTTTATAACATCGTCGAATTGAGTTGTTGCGCTGTAACTCTTTCCATGATGCCAGTCTATGATGAACTCAAATGTTATCTTGACCGCGAAATTGTCTCATATCAGTCAGCTTGTGAGACAACAGATCAGTCTAAGAAGACTCACATTTTCTCATTTTTCTTTTTCTGGCTTATCTCAGAATAACTCTGTAAACCCGAATTCTTAGTTCATGTTCAAGATCGACCAAACCATGAAAAAGAATTTAGTCCCATCCACTTTGACAGATGGCTTCAAAACTGGCCAATCTTTATCTCTTTATTTCTTGAGTAGTGCCAAAAGCAAGGCCTCTGCGGCATTGTGTGTGGGTTGCTGCAATATGTTTCAGTTTTATTCAACTCATTTCCAGAGACCTTGGTTCCTCCTCAACTGTCCTGCGATAAGTTTGGTTAGGGCGGCCCACTCTTCTTCCAGTTTACATAGGTTGGTGGATACCATGGTCTATTTTGGAACATTAGCTGTGATTTATCCACTGCTACTTCCATCGTCTTATTGCGATGTCGATAGGTTTCTAGGCCGAATTTGACAATATTAGACATCACTTCTTATAAGGCAAACATGCATGCATGGCAATCTTACAAAGAGCAGATGTTAAGAAATGGTCAATCAAATTGAACTTATGGTCTTTGCTTAATCCAATAACTGCTTGGAAAATAGTTCTATAATGCAATGCCTTCATGAAGGACCTAGAAACAATGCCGGCCACATAGACCGAGGTAAGAGTGGGCTTTATGCCCTAATTAGGCAAAACATCGCATACCCTCTCGAAAGACATTAGACCAACCAGCCTAACGTCTGCTTAAGATTCGGTATAGAATTCTATGTCTCCACGTCACAACATGGTTATCAGAAAGATTAATCTGTTGAAATGGCCTTCACTCTATAGCTCTTCACCTTATTTTTCAGCCCATCGCAAAATCCCTCTCAATCAAGGAATTCACATTAGTGTCTTTCCTAGACATGGAAGAAGCTTTCAATAACCAATGTCCTACAATCTGCGGCTCTGTAGAGCATATGCTTAAAAGGATCCTTCAGACTGTCAAACGACATGCACATGGATGCACTTCTAAGGGGGAGTAATGTCTTCACTATGGAATCTGGTGCTCAACGAAGCCTTTCTGAAAATAGAAAAAACGTGATGCAAAGTTATCGCCTATGTAGACGACACGTCGCTATATTAGTATCAGGAAAATACCCGCAGACACTGGGCGATGTCATGCAGTCTGCTCTCAATAGACTAACAAGCTGTAGCCTCTCCGTTAATCTGACGAAAACTGATATGGTCCTGTTCACAAGAAAACACAAACACCCTCACTTTAAACTCCCAAAGCTAAGAGACACCCCCCTTATCCTCTCAAATAGTACCACTTACCTAGGCCTTAAGCTTGACCTCAATGTTCTTTGGACAGCAAACATATGTAGTCGAATGTTCCAGTAAATGCCTGGCTGCCCAATACATATGTATGCAAAAAAGCATTAAGTTTCACTTGGAGCCTACAAGCAAACATTATGCAGTGTCTCAGTACTACTGGTGCACTTAGAACCTCTCCTCTCCGCTACAAACCATACTCTTCGAATTGACATCAACAGCAAAAAACTGGTTGCCTGCTCACCAATAAGACTACGAAGCTACAAACAATGGAAGAAGCAACCCACTAGACATGCCAGAATACTATCGATGCATCATCATCTTCCACAGGCCCACTGAACACAACTTCAAACAGAACTGAATGGACACACCGGGATGTCTTGTACCAAGAATCGGTGTCAATTTTTACAAATGGGTGCAAAACCTAGGACGGATTCAGTGCTTTAGTCTTCTCAGTAGACCTGGATATCCACCTCTCCTTTAACCTTCCAGACTATTGCGTTTTTCAAGCCGAAGTCACTGCCATTCGTCCAGCAGCTGATTGGCTGGTGGTTAATGCAGAATCAGCATCGAATATTGTCATATATCCAAAGCGATCTAAGACAGTGAAAGACTGCTGCGTATCTCTTAATAGTTGGACAGTACAACCTCACCCTTTGCTGGGTACCAGGTTCCTGCAACATAATTGTGAGGCAGACGAACTAGGTAGACGAGGCTCTAGTTTAAATATATTAGTCTGACCGTCACTGACCAACTGGAGAGACTTGTTAGTTGAGGCCCAGGTTCACCCCGAACTATAGCGCCACCTAAGTAAGTAAGTAAGTATGACCGTCACCGTCATCGAGGCGCCAACGTCTTATGATAAATACCTTATCAACGTCGACGCGTTAAGTGAGGTCCATCATCCATGGCATCAACTCGACCAATGCAACACCGCCAGGCTGCTCTGGACGACTCTAAATAAAACTAGGTCAATCGGACTAATAAAACATAAGAGAGGAACCCGCTCGAAGATAGTTAATACCCTAATCGTACACTGTCATATAGGAATACATGCTCAAAGATAGGGCATTCCCTATAACGACTTGTGTAGAAACTGTAGGGACGAAGAGGAAGAGGAGACCATTGGTCAAATCAGGGAGGCTACATTAAGTGAATACCTATTCAATGATCTAAACGATCTCAGCAAGATTAGCTCCTTCATACAAAGAAGTAAATGGTTCCCAGAGTAAGAGGGTGATCCACCCACCTTACACTTCGGCAGCACAATGAACCTTCTCCTGATCTAAGTGCATCCTCGTGGGCCGATTTCAACCAACCAACCAACCAACCAACCAAGCCTCCATGAAATTGGTGGGAAGGATGAAGCCATCTTGTTTGGATCCGAGCTTTTAGCACTATCCTTGGTTAGAACTTCTATTCACGGTTTTCACGATTGATATTTCCAATCATTAGTCGACGTGATTTAGGTGTAATACCAGGAGAGGCATTTCTCTGTAGCTTTTGAGCTTCGTTGCCGTTGTCTTCTCAAGGATTTTCAGCCACCAGCTTAAATTTTATAATGTACAACCAGTGAGTCGTTTTGTAACTAAGGCCGCAAGTTCTTTCAGGCTAAATGCCTTAAAGGAAAGGTCTTACTTGGATGCTTCTTTTTTTTTTTTTGACCCTCTCCAACCGCCGAAGTTTCTTCATGATTATCGCTGCGGTTTATTTTACAGTATCCCATATTGCGTTGGATGTCAACATATGGTTCAGAATGTTCTCGTGGTTGGAATTTCTCCATTTCTTTTCTCAAGACCTCTGCGTTCTATACAAAAATGTGGGCACTGAAAAAATACCTGCTCTGCATCCTCTTTGACCTCTCCGCAGTTTGAACAAATAGGAGATTCATCAAGCCCAAACCTGTTTAAATAAGCTCGGAAGCAGCCATGTCCGGTTAGAAACTAGAAACCATCATTTCTCTAAGTGAGTACACAATACGTCCCCAGTTTGCAGAGTTGAACGCATTTTTGACGTCCAGTGTTATTATAGCACCATATTTCTTTGCGCCTCCTCTGCATCTCCTGCCCTTATTATACATTTCTAGGAATGGTTCCGTGTTTGTTTTTATGGCTAGCTTCAGGGCCTTGTTTGGTATGCCACCAAACCCTGGTGACTTATTGTCATCGAACCGTCTGCACACGCCCAGGAGTTCCATTTCCGTGACGGTAGCGATTTCATATATTTCCTGAGGTGCTTCCATACGCTCTGCTGTTCTTTGCGGCTGGTGAGGATGCCTTAATGGTGCCTTTGAGTTTTGCCATGACTGTCTTGTAGGCGGTACCCCAAGGATTTACATCTGCTTGCTCGGATAATTCTTTAAAGTTGTCACTTTAGCTTCTCCGGATGGCTAATTTCAGGTCCCTTCTCCTATCACTGTATTGCACCTGTAGATTCTGATGGGAGGGCAAACCTCTGGATCGCTGGAACAGTCTTCTCGCTCTATGGTACTTGCTGCGTACCTGTGCTATCTGTTGGTTCCACCAGTATACTGGTGGCCAGCAATTTGTTGACGTTTTCCGGACCAAGCCCTCATTAGTTGTTTAGTAATCTCAGCGGCCATTGCATTTGCTATTCCTGGGCTTATTGTAGACTCTCTTAAGGTGAAGGTAAAAGAATCTTCGTCCAGTGTGCCTATTTTCCATCCCATTGTGCCTTTTTTGGTGGGAGTTTCTGGTTTGATCTCCTCGATTGTATTCCAAACTGGATGGCCAGGTGGTCGCTGTAGGTAAACTGCTTACTGACTCTCCACTTGGATCTAGATAAAAAGGTGGTGTCAACTATGGAATCTATGTCATTTCTACTAAAGGTGTGCTTCCCGCATCGAGCAGTATTATGTCATATTTGTGGTATTTTTTCTAGGTTCTACCACCATTAACAAGAACTTTTGTGTTTTTTTTAGAAAATCCAAATCTCCGAACACTAGGATTTTAAAATATGGTTCATTGTATAGATCAGGCAGGGATCCTTCCTTTTGGCTCAGGGGGTCAAACCTACACAAATCGAGTACCAAGTGAACATCATTTCCTGCTTTTACAAGAAGCACTTGGAAGCTCTGTCTTCAAGAGAACCCCTATGGATCTCAAAGACGAGATATTCATTTGGTGTTGATATTCATCTCTACAACTCTCAGTAAAATATCTGAGATTTGGTTGGCTATTTGTATCCTTTTAAATAAGCAAGCATGATACCTTACGTAGTACCACATCTCAACCTAGCTTCTTGAATCTAACTAGCTACTTCACTTGAATTGCGATGATTAGACAAGACTCGTTTTGCTTCGTTTCCTTATTACTCCATACTTTCCGGCCTTGAGTCTACAAATTTGTAGATAATTTTTACTTTTTATTGCTGCAAACATATTTATATAAAAATTCTACATAACTTACTCCGTTTACTAGGCTATCTTGCAATTGTTCGTCTGAAGGCGTTAAACCTAAAGTCGTTAAAAAGTACATATTTGTAGGAATCTATGTATTGCTAAATTATTTAAATATATAATTAACATTAAAGAAAAAAAATATTTAAAAATAATGGAATGTGACCCCAAAGAAAAAAAAATAAACTTCGATTGTATATCTTTTTTTTAACAAAAAAAAAAAAAAACAAGTTTGAATGCGAGTGAGTCTGAAATCACCACCAGAAGGGAAGTACGTTAAGGAATTTGGAGGTAGACACTACTTGATTTATACCTCAACCCAAAATGTCAAGTTTATTCACTTTTTTGAGTTTCTTGTGTGATTTTTTGTTTTTCTTTTTTTTTTTTGTTCGTTTTCTTTCCCTGGTTCCACCTTCTCAATTCATTTTTTTTTGTTCTGTTTGGCTTTTGTATTTTATTCGGTTTGACTGGTTAAATGCTTTTTAAACTCACAACGTGAGCATTGCCTCTAGTGCTGTGAGTTAAAGAAAAAAAAAAAAGAAAACGAATGAATAATTGTGCAGTGTTAAATAAAAAAAAAAAAAAAGTAAATTTCAATACAAAAGGAACCTCTCTTGACGTTGAGGTTAACAAAAAGTGTAATTCCACCCGCAAAAGCAAAAGCGTTTACCATATCACCAAATGGAGCGCCCTCCAGTAAGTACGAGTAGTACAAGCGTCCAGGGCCAAGGCGTACACACAGCAGCACACACCAAAACGGCAATTATTCCAACTATTTGCCATTTCGATTCTTATCTGGACGACGCGGAGGCTAATTTATTTTGAAATGTTAGATTGCTGCAGACATACTCAGATACAGATACATTTACACAGAGAGCGACCCCGCAAAGACTACGACGAATACACCGAACGAAAAGGGCAGCAAATTAATGTTATAGCAAATATACATATGTACATATGGGTGTACAAACATATTGCGTAGATATATACAGATCGATGCATACATGCAGACGAAACGGCGCAAACTTGTAGATGTGTGTTAATTAACCCGTTTGCATGTACTTTAATGGAATTTTTTACCTTTTAATGGCTTTGGTAGAGTGGGTACACACTGGGTAGGTATCTGTTTTGAAGTCATTAAGTAGAAAACGCTCAACCCAGCAATGACTTGAGGGGCAGTACAGTAGACGCCATGGAAGCAGAGGGCAAAGGGTTGTTAATCATTGATGAGGACTGTGCTTTGTCTTCACGAAAGAGAACACTAAGAAGGAAAAATGATTGTCCCCTTGATTTGATGATTACGATAAGATCATCCTAATGAGTTCGGTTCATATCCACAAGATAAAGGAACCACAGAGCTAATCCGGACGAACAAAGGAACGTCTTTAGATCATGGGCAAGATATTTGTACAATTTCAAGAGAGGAGAGTTATGGCTCATAGCGAGGGTTTATTTTAAAAAAAAAATCGGTAACAGTATGTACACTAGTACACACTAGTAAATACTTCGAAGAGTATGATCCTTCACATTTTGTATTACAAGATACTGTAGAACTGATTTGACAGCATGTTTGACAGTTAAACGTCCTCTCATTACCACGCCTACTATCTTCTTAACTCACGGAACTACTGTCAAGTATTTTGTAGGAAGGAAGCTCTAGTTTTAGGTTTTCACCTCACATTTCGTTGCACTGCTTATGGTTGAGGCCCAGGTTCACCCCGAACTGTAGCGCCACCTAAGTAAGTATGTAAGTAAGCTTATGGTTGCCACAGCATTGCCGACTTGGTCCCACTTTTCTTAACCTACTGCAGGATTATATTTTTCATGGTTACGGCTTCTCCTATCTTTTTTCAACTAGGTGTATTTTTTTCCTGTTGTGTGGGAAATGAATTCCTACGTCTTTCCCATCTTCAAGTGTTCCTGTCCAAGTATGCCCTGAGGTACCAATAGACTTTCTAAAAGTAATTCTTTTTTTGTTACTTTTGGTAGTGACTGTATAAAAGTTGGTCTTTTTGTTGTGTTGACCATATACTTCATTAGTAATTCCTTTGTGAACATATCCTTTGGGATTGCATTGTATGACGTTGTGGTTAAGAAGCACCTTGCTTTCACTGCCTCTGCCTCTGAAGGCTTTAACTTTGCACCTTCCAACTCAGATCGAGGATCCATAAACCATTAAGATGCTGACATTTTTTTTACGAGTAATCTTCTTTCATGCATGATCTTCACATGCCTTGTCAGCTAAGTATTGGAGTGTTTTTTTTTTCTAAAGGTTTGGTACCTATCATGAGGCCAATATATGTACTTTACCTCCAGTTGGAGACCATATATGGTTTACCAACTGATACTTCCATGGACCCCATTGTTTCAATAGATTTCGTGTCCTAAGCTAGGAAAGCTTACGCTTCTACAATACTTCATCATCAAAGGCTACTATTTTGGAAGGCTTTAGAACAGTCACTTCATGATTGTCGTAGAATTGGATTCCACAGCAGGATGTCTGAAAGGTAACCGTGTGGAACGTCAGATTCGACGTTTTATTGTTAAGTTCTATCTTCGATTGTGTCTAGCAACATTTTAGATATTTAAGTATAGATATTCTGCCATGGAAGCATTGAATGTAAACTGTCCCATTCGCTAAAATAAAACACAAAAAATTCAATTACTTGGAGCGACAGATCCATGGGACCTAGCGCCTAGTTTCTCAGAATTATTTGTGTTGTGCGTGTTATATTCTTTAGACGAATGGTAGGGCGTGTCCCTAAAAGAACATTTAGGTGTTGTCTGGGGATCGAACCTCGAACCCCTAACTCCATAGTCCAACGCACTAACCACTTGAGCCAAGGCGCTCTCGCTAGAATGCCTCAACTTAGCTATCGTGCTTCAAGATAGCTTCAACTTCTTCGTAACTTCAACAAAGCTCAGGATGCCATTAAAGTTATGCTCAGTTGGTAATCTTTTTTCAACAGAAATGACTGATGTTGCAAGAAAATCATGCTTTCCTGAGTATCGTGATCTTCAGATACATATTGAAAGTAGTAAAGTTTGTTTGTTCTTCTTGCACTTAACCGAAATCTAGATCTGCTGGCCTTAACGTGTCTTACATTTTCATTCGTCCATATGTAGCAAACTATTAGCTGTAATAAGGCTCTATCAGCCTTTGGTGTTGACAATATTGGGTGTCTAATGGCTCTCTATGTGTCGAACCCACGTCAGAGTCATTCTTTGTTCTAACCAAATTGAGACACTGAATCCATCGCCAGAGGAGGAAGGAGAGAGTTGACTCTCCCTCTAGAACGTCTACTAGAAACCAATTTGCATTATTTATTGTAGGTATGGAAGGATTTCCTATCATGGCTTCATATAAAATTATGTACATAGAAGAGGTAAGGCCTGCGGAATCTGCCTAGCATAAGTCGACGATATTTTCACTTGACTGGTTTCCTTGTTGGCATTTAAGGAACACTGCTAGTACTGCTTATATCAGGATGGATCCGACGATTGTCATGTTTATCCAATTCACTACTCTAGACTGATTGTCCTGTTTCGGGTCCTGGTCCTTTCTACGTCAATATAGGGCAATCGAGATTCTCTTAGTACGGTCTTGAATATTAAGCATACAACTTAGTTTTTATCGAGTGTATGTCTCACATAGTCTGCAAAGAGCAGTTCAATGCCTTTTATTGTAAAAATTAACTTTCCTGATATAAGGTATCGGAAGGTCGACCGCGTGGGCTAGGAGACTGACCCCTCTCTACCCAGCGTTAGGAGTATCTCACTGTGTGGGAGCTGTGGCCGTGTTTTTTTTTTCGTGGTAATTGTACTCCTCTAAAGGGTACTCCTATATACAGATCTTTCTGTTAGACAGCACCCCAGCTTAGGGTGGACAAGTCTACATTTTTGTATTTCCTCGATCCAATAGCAAAAGCCAGCTTCTGTTCCGACATAGTCATATCCATGTTCTGAAAAGATCTCTCTATGATTCCTACCAGCGAATGCAGGTATATGTAATACCATCGAGGGCAGTTAATTTGTATGGAAGGAAGCTGTACTTTTTTTTCTTTGTCAGACGCAACTGGTCCATTGTACTACCAAGAAGCAAAATCCAGTATTACCCATTTGACTGTAATTTCTTCGACTTTCGGAGAAAGCTGAGAATGCACTTTAGAGGTGAGGAGCTCACAGTATCAGCACTCACCACATCAGAACCGGGGGTCTACCACCTGATCCGAGGAAAGGCAGGACAATAGCAAAGAAAATGTTCCTCTCCACAAGCGTCGCAGACAGTGGTGTCTGTTTGGCAAAAGGAAAGTGTCCCGAAAGAATGCCAATAAGTTGTCTAAAGTCTTTTCTGCGGAAAGACATCAAGAATGCCGCTGATTTCTTACAGAAGTTCGGGAGTTTAGTTTGCTTGCATCCTGGGAACCCTTGCCACACACAATTGTGTTCGTAGGAAACCCAATCGTCAATGAAAGCCCTGACCGAGGACGCGGAAAGACCCTGAGAAATGATCCTCTGAGCCTTGCTTAGCAATTTCATTGCAGATCTCATTTCCCACAATCCCAGTGTGATCAGGAACCCAGACAAGAGTCAAAAAGTTCAGCCTTGCGACTGAATTCAAAGAATTCTTGTATTCTCCAACTATTTTGGAACATGTTACAATGTTAGGCAAAGCTTTAAACGCAGTCTGACTGTCGTAACATACGCAGATACTCTGACCCTGCCACCTATTCTTAACAATAAAGTCAGCAGCCACTAGAATAGCTTAGATCTGCGCTTGAAAAACAGAGGCATGCTTGCCTAACGAATAGTGAAGTTTAGTGTTGTCGGTGTCCACGAAGACATCAGTACTGGACCCTTGACTAAATTTAGAGTCATCAATGAAAATTCGATTACACCCCAGTCCAGGCTGAGACTCTTAGACGAATCCAGTCCTAAACGCAAGGAAAGTCGACTCTAAATTTGCAGATCATGGTCACCAAAACCCAGTGCGGATGATACCAAAAGCCACCACGTCTAAGACGGTAGATTGCTTTGACAGTTCCAGAGCAGAGCCAGGCGTACTCGGGAAAGCTCTCGTACAGCTGATATAGGCCTTTGGAGTTTAAGGAGTTTCATATAGAAGGTAGTCGAAAGCCCCCTCCACCAAACAACCGATGTATTATCTAGAAAAGTTCTAATCACAGTCGTATAGATCTAGACAACCCTTTTCGGTGATAAGTCCCATGCGTTGCTAAAAGCACCCTTACATGGCCAGAAAACTGAGAGCGACTTGGATGTCTTCGACTTAACATGCTTTGCCTAAAGAAGTTTCTTATCCAGAATCACTCCCAGATTCATATTTTGCTTCATCGGAGATCTGGATAGTGACGCCTTTTAGCACTGGCTCTGTCAGACTGGTCACATTCCTCCTTCTCGTGAAGAGACCATCATCCGTTTTCAAAGCAAAGAATTGAGCGATAGCCCATTCCTATTGCACCATTCATCGAACATGTCTAAGGCTATCTGCTTGTTAGCACAGACAGTCTGTAAGCATTAGCTGACAGAAAGTATGGCAACATCATCCGCGTATGCCTGTGCGTAGACGTTTGAACTATTGAGAGTATGCAACAGAGGCAATGCCACCTTGCCTACAGTAGCTTCCGGGAGTGCCACAACATCCTCTGCCAAGAGAATTTGGGCGCTCATATGATTTTTTTTTACAAATTGTTCTACCTTCTGTTTTACTATCAGAAAATATAATTAGGAATACTTAAAGATTCGGACAAGATTTTCATAATCCGAGAATAGTCACTCCTTTCTATGTTTCCACAGATATTAAGAAATTAAATTAAAGAGCCTTATGCAGGACATTATGATTATACGATGATTATTCTTATCGTTGATAACGTCCTGTTCATTCAAGCAACAGCAGGATGTTTCCTTGAAGCCGATTCTAATGTCAAACATAAATTTTTTTGGTATCTGATGGTTGATTTTAACTTTATGTTGGGATTTCCAAGGTTAGGTTGTCGGATTTCAGTTTCTATCATATCGCCTTGACATTTAAACTAACAATTTCTATTCAAATGACACAAGTGGTACCTACTATATTAAAAGGTAAGGGTAGGTGATCTGTTGTTGACCTTTCACTGTGACATTTAAATAACTGATTCTCTTTGTTTTTTTCCTCTTTGACATCAAACATAATTCCTTTAGAGTGCTTTCCAAAGCTCAGACGGGTTTCAAAAGAACTCTGTAGGAGTTTGGTATGATTTTGTGATGTTACACATCCGCGTAGAAACATATCTCCTTAGGTATGTACCTAAGTGGCCACTAATTAACACCACTTAAAGTGTACCCTTCTCACAATGGTTTCACGTTTTGTTTTACGTTTTTCAAAGTCACGACAAGTCGTTAACTCCATTTGTCATTAAACCAATTGGTGTTGCGGTCACGATGGCTGACGTCTGATGGATCGAATTAAAAAAAGAATTTTCGGTTATTTGACATGAATTTAATCCACGCATTCGTTTGGCATTCCATTCTCGTTACCCCACACCGTTAATATTAAAGCCCCAAACTTAAATCCCTGCCAGTGCATTACTTTTGCAATATTCCTAATCCTACAGACTGAAACCTGACCGAATTGAGTGGACTTTCGATCGACCGTCATCGCCAATCCAGCCGACCGACCCGCCAAATGGTGTTGGCCTCCCAACACTTGGCGGAGAAACGAAATGCGAAATGCGATGGGCCAACTACGAGTTCCGATAAAGTTCGACAGACTTAACGTGTAGGCGCATACGGCATAGCCCATAGTGCAGCCGGCTCTCCTCACGTATACACGTGCAGCAGATCTTTCCCGTTTTCCAGTTAATAGCCCCCATTTTGGGATAATTCATAGCCGGATGAGTGTATGTATGTGATGACCGCCCCAAAGGTTAGAGTTCCTCGAATGAAATTAACGTGAAGGTAAGGTTCCTCTAATTATAGGTGTTCATTGCTTGGGTTGATGTTGTTGTTGTCGTCGTCGTCGGTGTTTCTCCCTCGAGGTGGGTACCATCTGCGCGCACGTTGTTGTCTGGCCATGGAACCGACGACCGACGACCGACGATGATGCCTCTAACTTTACGGTGTGCACTCCCCTTTTGTTTGCTTCTTCTCTTGTGTATCCGCTTTGCTTTGGTAGAGTTTTTCTGTATTTTTTTCTTTTTTTTTTTTTGGTTTTTTGTTTCATTGAAGCCGACACCATTATCATTACATTTCATGCGATATGCACATTTGAAGTTTTTTTTTATCTATCTCTAGAGTGGCAGACAACGGCTTTGGCAATTATTCGCTTAGTCAGCTACGGAATAATGGGTGGAACTTAGACTATCGGGAAACCATTAAATAGGTGGCGCTGATAAATGCTTCCCTGGGAGCATGCTTTCCCGGATTTTTTTTTTGTTTTTTTCGTTTTGTTTTGGTTTGTCGGATTTATTCTATTTTGGCTTGCATGTGATTACAAATTAAAATTATATACTTGTTCCGTTTAGGGTTGTGGCTAGTCGGTTAGGAAGAGTTTTATTTTATCATTTTGATCACATTAAGGCTGGTTTTACTATGAGGCGACATGCTTTGTAAAAGGCTAGACTTGTACATACCTGTATATGTCAGATATGAGCCGACAATGTCAGTATGTGGTTCAATAGATACATCGGTTTAGATAGTTCCATATCGTAATATCGTGCTCGGAGAAAGCATGTTAAAATGATTTTCACCAAATCCGAGAGTGCCCGTATGCATATGAGTGTTGATTTCAATTGGTTTTAGGCATTGGATACAGTGCATGCTTAATCCGCTGAGCGTGGTTTGTATCTTAAGTGTATAACCTGCGTTGCCATACTAGGCAAGGAAGGCTGTCGACCTGCCCAAGCCTCTGAAAATATACCCTCAAAGATGCAAGTCAAGTAGAAACTAACCCCTTTTGGGAAAATTGGGCTCTATCCTCTCTCAGCACATTCAAATTTATGTTTCTTACAACAGAAAGAAGATTTACTGATTTCCTCCTTCACACAGATCTTCAGGTGCATAGATGGAAAGATCTTGGGACATCTGGATTTACCCTGTTAGATGGAAAAAGGGACCGACTGAACCCAAAGAAATGTAAAAAGGATTCTGCATGCTCTATTCAATATCTGAATGACTCTCTTGATAAAGGGGAAGCGGGGCTGTAAGCTTCCTAATTATATAGAAAGGAGGCATAGTTGCAATATTAGTGATACACCTAACACTCGATCACCAATGGATCCATTGTGTACCCCTGTCATGGAGAAACTTAAATAGGAAAAACATAAACTTTGTATTTGCTGTGTGCCCTCACTGAAACATCATGATATGGTTTTACGTTTTTGAATAGTTAATGGTGGCTTTCCTGACAGATAGTCTCCGGAATAGTATTTACTGAGAGCCATCTTCCTAGCCTCAGGCATTCGCATAGAAAGTCATCTGTAGTCTCTTCTGCATCAGTATCGCCACAACCTCTCCAGAGGTCATCTATATTTAGTCGCATCCTTTTTAGGTGGGCTACTAATGATCCCTATGATCGTTCTTTTAAACTCTAGAATTTGCTTGGTTTTAATTTTGTCGAGATTTATCCGGAGTTTCCAGAAGACTCGACTATACTTTCATTGTCCAGTCTCAGGAAGTCTTGTGGTATGGTGGAATTAACAAGTGCTACAAGAGGTAGAACAAATTTGAGGATCATTGTCAGGTTAACGCCGGGACATATTGAAGTTTCCGGGAAATAAGTCCCAAACATTTTTTTCGAGTTTTATGTTCCACTCTATTGAGACATATGTAAGTCCCAAATCGAATTAGGAACTTATGTTCCACCGCATCGAGACATTAGTCCCAACAAAAAATGTAGGGTCTTATATCCCACCTAACTAACTCGGCGCCTGTCTACCAAATTCTAACAACGATTGCTGAAGTAATTTTGTTTGATTATCTTTCCTAAAAAAAAGTGGGCTCAAGTGATTAGTGCGTTGGACTACGGAGCAAGCAGCTCGAGGTTCAATCTCCAAACAATATCTACCATTTCTTTCACGTCCCGACCTCTCGCGATCGTCTGACAAAGATCGGAGAGTATAATTGTCATGAAAAATCTTCTGAAATAAAACATTGCCCTTCGGAAACGGCATTAAATAGTAGGCACCTTCCATTCGTGTAAAGAATATAACACGCGTAACACGAATGGTTGTGAGAAGCTAGGCCTTAGGTTCCATGGACTTATCGCATCAAATATTTGTATTTTTATTTTTGTATCTTCCCAAACATTGTGGACTTATGTTTCTGCGGGGTGAGATATATGTTCCACTTAAATGGGACTTGCGCCTATCAGGTCCTGTTCAGACCTTTTTCTTGCTAATTCATTCGCCTGTTCGTTCCCTTGGATACCGATGTCTCCTGGAACTCACCAGTGTGTGAGTGTTTAGAGCTCGTCATGGCAATGTTTCACGAGTTTCTATCGTAGAACCAAAGATGAGATGGCTTTTAGAGCGACTTAACTATCAATGTAGATGTCGATCACTAGAGCTTCCTAGAGCTTAGTTTTATGGATAACCTCTCTCATGGTTTGGAAATCTTAATTGGCGTGCAATATCGGTTTTTTACTCATCCATGCTGGGCCCTACCGTTTGCCCAGTCCTCTTTCAAAGAGAAATCTGTTTTGACTGTTAGACTGAAGTCAGGGGATGGTGTCAGATAATCTGTGTCGGTACCCAGGTGAGGACATCTCGCAATAATGCGGTGGCCCATGTCGTTTTCTTTCGAAAGTTGGATGGTTTTTTTAAGAACTGGATCGGGCTTTTGTAAAGACATGATGGGCTGGAGACTTCGTTTGAAGCCAATGTGCAAATATATTAGTTTTTCCTATTGTCTTGAGCAGGAGCAATTTGGGGGTTATCGATCTATATCTTTGGGGCTCGTATGCGAAGGTTTCTCCGCTCTAGGTATGAAAATTTGACGTTTTTCCAGGCTAGAGATTCGTTGAAACAATAGCCACTTGAAATGATTGGCATCTTCGGAATGATATACTTCTTGTTACTTTGTAGCACTGAGTTTGTTACGGCTACCATATCTATATCTTTGGCTTCTTCATTGTATATTGTCTCGAGTGTAGACCCCTGTTGCAATCGTCTTGCCTTGACCTGGGTTTCTTATTGATTTAGTGTAAAGGACGAGTTCTTATGGAAGGATTATGCTGGGAGTTATAATTGAGACAAGTTCAATGATACGCCTATCAAGAAGTTTAACTATTTGAGGACAACAAGATTTGAACTAACTCTCCTCCAAGATTGTATGGGATCGCCACTCCTAATAATGGTGATCGCTGCAGGGCCGATAATGTATCGTAGGCTAGAATGTAAGACCGATTGCTTCAGTAAAAGTCGAGAGTGTACATATGTATGTAAATGTCTCCTTTAGAGGCGGAAGTGTACATATGTATGCAAATGTGTCTTTTAGCGGCGGGAACTGAATTTAACTTACATACATTAGATTAGGTTAGGTTAGGTTAGGTAAATGGGTGCCTTGTGACAGTGTCACTGCTCACTTAGACCACAGTTCGGGTCCATTGGCATTTAACCCTGGAAACCTATAAAGTCCGCTATTGGAACCACCCAGATAATGGTATGAATCTCAGGAGGTTCGTCAGCTCTATGTTACCCAAGTCCTCCAAGTCCGAGAGGAAGTAACTGCCAAGCGTCCTCATTCTTCTGACGGATAGGGTAGGACAGTCGCACAGCAGGTGACGAACTGAGTCAATTTCTTCTTCGTCCCTGCAACTTCATCATTATGTAGTACACCGAGTCGCTCCGCGTGGACGCCAATGGCACAATGACCAGTAATTATGCCTGAAACGACCCGAGCTTTATAACGACACAGTTTCACCAGAGAAGTTGGTGTATGCTTGCTGTTGCGCATGTTTCCAGATGAACCCAGCGACTATTTGCTCGACCGATGACTTCATTCTCTATTTTTTTCCGTAAGGAACTGATTGGGGTTACTACAAAAGGGAGGGCCCACGATAAGTGCAGCGCCGACCGTTTCCTAGCATGTTCGTCAGCCCTTTCGTATCCTACGATATCCATATGCCTTGGCACCCAACAGATGGTCACCGCATAAGCTCTAGATATCTCATTCAAGAACGATTTGCAGATCTTCACAAGCCTTGATCTGATTATAGCGGAGTCCAGAGCTGCCTGGCTGTCTACTGTATATGTTCTGCCAATGATATTGCTCTCACTTATAATCTTAGCAGCCTGTATGATGGCTGTGACTTCGGCCTGAAAGACGCTGCAATCATCGTTTATTCCAAAGGAGTGCCGTGCCAACGTCCATCCTAGAACCGTCGGTATAGAACGCCAACTCCTTCTTCTTCATTGTTCTTCGGCAGTTCCAGTACATTCTGTCAAGAATTCTTATAGCGAATCTCGTTTCAAATGCTAGCGTGGGCGTCATGTGATCAGTTTCTGACAAACAGCTGGTAGTTCCCCATCGGGACAAAATTGATGCATGACCGTACAGGCTCGATGACCACATTCGGCCTTCCCTCAGTCTTACAGCGCTTTTAGCTGCCAGACTGCCACAGTATATGTATGTCAAGCGGAATGAAACTAAGCATGGTTTCCATTGCCGCTGTTGGTGTTGTCTTCATTGATCCCATGACTCCGATGCACGATGCTACCCTGTGGATTTTAGTGATGTTAGAAAGCTGGTATTACCTCTCCAGTACCGTCCACCATACCAGTGAACCATATGTAAGAATGGGTCTTACGACCGCCGCGTATATCCAGTACACCACAGCTGGCTTAAAACCCGACCTGTTACTGAATGCCTTTTTGCAAGAATAGAAAGCTACGCTTGTTTTTTTGACGCGTTCAGCAGAGTTATCCTTCCAATTTAGTTTGGAATCTAGAATTACACCCAGGTATCGGGCTGAACCTGAGACACTTAGTTCAGTACCACTGATACTTGTGGGTCTGAAGGCCGAAATTGATCTCTTCCTAGTGAAGAGAACTACCTCCGTCTTTGAAGGGTTTACTCCTAGCCCTTTGCTGTTAACCCAATTCTCCACTAGTTGTAGTACGAGATTGAGTCTTTCGCTTAGGACTGAAGGGAATTTCCGCGAGACCAGGATAACAACGTCGTCGGCATTGGCCTTCACGTTGAAGCCATTTTCCTTCAATATTACGAAGATCTCATCCACTACAAGGAGCCATATTAGAGGGGATAAGACTCCTCCTTGGGGGGTTCCTCGCTTCTCCAGATAGTTACATCTCCTTGCGATGAAGATATAACTCTACTTAGATTCATTACGGAATGAGTGAAATCAGCTATGTATTCATGTCACGTATTTGTCCAGCTGCTAAGCTTTGAATTTGCAAATTTTGTCCTAAAAATTGGAAGTAACTTCAGTCTACTTTCCTGCGTTGTCCTCAAATTTATACCAGTTTAGCTAGTCATCCGAATTCCCATCAAAACGAAACCTGCCTAAGTAAGAATGGGACAGTAGTCAAACCAAATTCACTATTGACCTTCATTGTCAGTTTCGTAGACATTTTTACATAAATACAAATTAGACGTTACTTATGACTATAACTACAAATGTATCTCACTCGATGTGTTTATTACAAAGTCACGCGTTTTTCATTTGTAACACCAGAATAAATCTTAAACTTTATTTCCGTCAATACGAGCAGACCGTACCGGTCCAACCAAGTTACAAAACGTTTGTAAGCCAATTTAACCCTGAAGCTGCATATCTATTAGAGGTTGCCCCTGATTGACACCTATGTGTGACATGTGCCAAAAATTTGTGTCCATTGACAAACTATTTAGCAACTACACTCGTATTGTCGTCACATTTCGAGGTGGTATTGAACTCAGTATCCGACGCGTCGGTCGGTCGTCTTGGCTAAATGCTAAACGACTCGCTACTTAGTATTCCACAAAAAAATCAGCGAAAAGAGATCTTAATCCAGTTATCTTTACTTCGTCCTCATTTAAATCCCAAATCGCAGATACATGTGTGTAGTAAGAGTAATCAAATCGTCATTAGGAATTCTGCTTTTTTTTGCAAAAAAAAAAGTCCAACGCGAAACACTGTGCATAACGTGTTTTGCAATTTTTTTTTGTTTTTCCACCTCGCACCTGAAAGTGATTAATCTACTTCCATCCTCGAGTGGTCAGCCAAGCGGTATGGCAGTTAATTTCCATTTTCTCCTCCGACGCAAATTAGCTTCTTCTCGCCATCCTCTCTAGAGACTAGAGTATGTATGTACATACATATGTACGTCTATGTATATGTAAATTGGTATAAAAAATTAACCAGAACCAACAAAATTCCACGGGACGCACTCACTTGCCGGTCGGTCCGGTCGTTGTGTGTGAGAACGTGGGAGCTCACTCGCTGCTGTAAGGAGAAAGTGTGCGCAGCAAAGTGGACACGAGTCACGAGCGAAAAGGCTTTGATTTGAGTTAGAATGCAGCGGAACGGTCCGTGCATCCGTGCTAGGTATATTGTCATGCAAAATTTCACAATAGATACACAGATTGGATGCAAATATTCTCCAGCCGAGCTTTGGTAAAGCGCGCACAGCGCCATAGAGTGAAAGTAGAACAACGGATATTGGCTGCGATGGTAGCCGGTGTACGTGCATAGTTGGCTTTGTAGTTGTGCCTAAAGTAATCGCTTCGAAATAGGTCGTTGAGCGAGTTCTCCTGGGTTTTGTTGTTGTTGTTGTTATTGTCGAAATGAGTTTTAAATGGATTTGAGGTTCAGCAACACTTCAAGTCACACTGCAATCAGCAGAATTTCCACAGCGTCGACCGACGCGACGGGTGCATGAGTTTGCTATGAAATTAATTTATTTACAAATAAAGTGGCTTATGAGCTTGGAAGGGGCTTGGGAGTCTGATGGGGGATAAGAAAATCCAAGAGAATTGCATTCTGCAGATATTTTTCATGCATGAGAGTAGATACATACATATGTTACGTTAGTGCGTTGAGCTTCTGCCTATTGAGTTGTTTTAGACTGTGACTCCATCAGAGTCGTTGCGTTCTGTTAAGAGTTCTTCCATTGGTAACAAGTAACGTTTCCAGACCTAACGAGAGACGCGGATAACCCTGTCAATCACATCAGTCACATTTTCACTTCTGTGAGAAGCGATGCAGCTGAGGAGACTTGGATACAAATTATAAGCTTCCTTCTAGCAGATTTTAAGATAACTAGTTACTGCCACACCGAAGCTTTGAGCTAAGAATCTTGCCAAGGTTTGGCCTCGCATTGTTTACCAAAATGGAAGCCCCAAGGTTAAGTCTTATAGGCCTTTTTGAATCCCTAAGAAAAATTGACAAAATTCGATCAAGTAATGAACTCAAAACTACGCAAACACCTGACTTGAAAATAGAATCGATTGAAGAACTGAATGGTAAGATGAAGACCTTGGAGAAACTCGTGGATGTTGCCCATATCGAGCGGTGGAAAGAAGATTTATCTAATCCTATGATCGTTTGTTCTGAGATTGTTTTCTACACGAGAAGGAGGATTGTGACAGGTCTGACTTAGCCGCAGCTAAGGGGCGTCACTATCGAGATCTCCAATGAAGGGAAATATCTAGAAGTGATCATGGATAAGAAATTCCTTAGGTAAAACGTAGGAACATACATATAATGGCCTATCATCGAAAGATATTGAATACCATCCTGTCAACCTAATTTTTCAATACATTTTCGATGGTTTCGGCTCCTATTTCACGAATAGCTTGACCAATATTGTCCTTAAGTCTCTGAATTGATCGCCGAGCATTGATCGTCAACGGCACCCCACAAAAAAAGTTCAACGGCGTCAAATCACAGCTCCAACAACTGATTAGACGATTATTGAACTCAGTGTGCAATAAATCGATTGTTGGACGCCTTGTGCGGTACGTAGCCCCATCTTGCTGGAACTATAGCTCGCCCAAGACCAAATCCTCAATCAGGCCAAAAAAAAATTGGTTATCATCCTTCGATAGCGATTTCCATTGTCGTCTTGGAAGAAAAATGGGTCAATAATTCCGCCACTCCAAAAAGAGTCCAATATTCTCCGTTGAGCGCACAGAATGAACACGGAAACATGTTTGGTTATCAATCAGCAAACAAGTCTCATGAACTTTCATCACAAACTTGCGTACACCAGCTGCATTTCGACCGAAATTTCTTTTCAAAATCCGCACTGTTTCGGCAACACACAGCATCCATTTTGGAAGTAACTTTGCAATAATTTCCAACGTTCTTCAACCATAAATCAATCCATTTCGTACCGCGAAAATATAATACTGCGTGTCTGTTAATTTTTTGAGCTCATAAGAGCTGTCAGTGTCAAAATAATATATAATTCAAAAAGAAACCAACAGATGGGGCACCCTATATGAGACTGTCTTCTGTACTAGATTTCAAAGAAAGGCATTCTCAACTGCATGGGCGCTTTTCCGAGTACACCTTTACCTCCCATTTATACTTTTATTATGGGATGTACTATTAAAGCAATACACCGCTCTAGAGTGGGTGAATTTTCCTATAAACCGCACTGGAGGTTCGTTGAACTTGTTCGACACTTATCCTACGACCCTAGTTCCATGAATATGCGGTATGATACTACGACACAAGAAGTCGGCTGGTGTGCAAATTTGCGTTCAAGACTGGTTTCGATGGAGTCTGAGCCTTTACAACACTAATCAAGGGTCCATTGCTGATGTCTTCGAAAGCCTGACAACACTAGACTTCACTATTCGTTAGGTAAGCATGGCTCTATTTTACAAAGGCAGATCTACATATGCCATTCGAAGGTCTACCGACTATAATGTTAAGAATAGGTGGAGTGGTCGGTGTATCTACGTCTGTAGCGACAGTCAAGCTGCGCTTAAGGCCTTGCTCCATCCTTAAACTGGTTCTAAAATAGTTCGAAAATGCAAAAACTTTCTCAATACAATCTTAAAGCTGAACTCTTTGACTCTTGCTTTAAAGGATCATTTCTTAGACCTAAACCTACGTTGGGTCTTCATGTGTCTTTAGTCAGGGCCTCCATTGACGAATACAATTGTGTGTGGCATGGCTCTACAGGCTACAGACAAACTAACCATATACTTCCGAACATTTGTCTTTCAACTAAAAGACTAGCCAACTCATTGACGTTATTAAGCTTTCTGTCTTTGCTCAAAGAACAGACAGATTTGACAGATTTTCGGTGCTGATGCGGTGACTGTGGTGTGGTGCTCCACCTCTGAAAGTCGAAAAAATTCCAGAAAAGTGGATAATACTGGGTCTTGCTTCTGCTCCAGCAGAGTGTTTCTTAATCCAGCTTCTTCTGCCCATTATGATAGATTTTAAAATCTGTATCTGACCTACTATATGGTGTTCATTCCAAAAGCCGCAAATGCATATACCAAGGGGATACAGTCCATCAAATAGTTTTGAGACCGATTGAAAGAACCATACACTACAAGCAATATATCTTAGCTATCTTCTTAGATATCCACCCCCAGGATGCTTGCAATAATGTCCATCCGAAAGCGATTTAGAAATATCTCACTCTGTTCGGTGTGCAAGATTATATTAGTATCTTAACCCACCTCAAAGTAAAGCTATATCGCATCCCTTATGGCTGTAATAATAAAGAAAATACTGTCAAGGCTTGACAGTGATGGTGTTAAGGTAGTCGTGTAGATGAATGACGTGGTAATCTGAGTATGGAAGATGTTTCCTTTAGTGATTCTCTGAAATCATGGAAGGTGTCTCGGATAAGGCTGTAGACCTAGTATTAAACCAAAAAAACTACATTTGACTACGAAAACTAAAATGCTGGGAATCTTCTCAGAAACCCTTCAAATATAGAAATCCATGAATAGTACCCATAAAGTAAAAAAATGAGTCGTTCCTAGTCTAGCCCGGTCAGAACAACATAAGGGGAATGAATGCTATTCGAAACAGTCAGGAAAATATAGTCAGTTATCTACAGGGAATGGTAAGTACATATATGTATGTATTTAGGTAGTATTTCCGTCAAATACCGAGAGTAGTAAAACAGTAGGAGTCGAAAAAAAGTCGTCCCGTCTATGAATCTGTGTCATGAAAGAACTATCAAAGTCTGTCCCTGTCCAATGCCTTAAACAAAAACCTGTGCCGTGTATTGTACAGGATTAACTGGCATTTAATAAACCGGCAAAAGATCAAATTTCCGGCAAAAGATCAAGCGATTTCTGGAAAAGATCAGTGAATGAAGGTCTAAACGCTCATCGTTCAAAGCTCTACAAAGTATTGTCAAATTTGCACATAGTCAGACCTTGTTTAAAGATGTTATAAATTTTCACAAGAAGACACGCTGTCATTCAAATTCGAACACAGGATCCGGGCCTCAACATCAACACACATTCCCAGCAAGATGGCCAAAAAACGGATTACATCTTCGACTGATGTCCATCTTCTCCAAGTATCTACAGCCAACTTTCAGTTGCTGGTTGTTACGAAGCTTCGACTTACTAATCCCAGGGATCGTTAACATCCAAATAAAACACTATAGATACACTAATCAGTATCACTGACAAAAGACGAAGCTCTCGAACAATCTGTGACTACACTAAATGCCACCTATGTATCTGCTACAATCTACCCAGTACCCAGTAGACTTCAGAGCTAAAAACCCAAAACAATATTTAATGTTAGCGCAAAAAGTGCGATAAAATCAATCAAAAGCTGGTATTTTTAGCATCCAAATCCACAATTCGGCTGCCAACCTTGAGTAATCAACTTTGTTGATTCCAAGTCTACCCAAGTAAATTAAATATTTAGCTGTGTCAAACATTATAAACTGCTTAAGTCATTTTCGCTTCTACATACAAATATGTACATATGTATTTATAACTAGTCCCGGTTCCAATTATGTACTACGTTTTTAATTACACGGAAGTGTGACATGATTTGTTTAATAGCTGTTGTTACCATGGCAAACACTGTTAAGCAAAACAACAGCTGTCTAATTTTCTTAGATCCATGTCATATGTTTGATTGCACAGCAGACGTTAGATAAAGTGACACCGAGGAAGGGGAAAATATTTGCGATAAATCATGCCTTGGTATCATGTCCAAAAGCAGTAGTTCTTGTTTCGTGTTTTGAAAAAAAAAAAAAAAAAAAAAAAAAAACACCTCCCCCCTCTTGGCAAAGACAAATTAATTTTAATGAACTAAACAAAAGAACCATCTAGAACCTCAAGCTATCGAGACAAATTAATAAGAGATTACACAAGTGTACGAACGCTTGAAGGGTTCCAACTTTGAGGAAATCGATTAGGGACATCACATCAGCTTTCGTTCATGTAAGTCGACCCAGCAGTGGGGTGGAGTGGAGTGGTGTTGAGTATAGAAACGCATGCAGTAGTGCAAAACACTATCACCTTTCTAGACACACTAGACACACACTGGCATAGAAAATCGTTTCCCTAATCCATTTGTGTAATTATTTCAAATTCTTCCTCTATCTCCGGTTTCATTTCATAGTCATTGAATTTGAAGCCAATTAAAAGTTAAGTCCTCTCTTCTGTTACCTCCTCAGCACCGCAGCCCCCCCCTCGTCGTCGTTTCTCTTTCGGGCTGGGCGCGTTTGTTCTCTCAATCTCTCACTAGCAGCTCGTGTTTCGTCCTTCCTTACAAACGAATCGGCCAACAAACAACCCTTAGTCACCGCCATCCACCACCACGAACCACCTCATCCCACATGACCGCCCCCTCTCTCTAACCTAGAGAAGAGGATGAAAATAAAAATGGGAATGAATTTCACTCTCTCGCTGTATGGTATGGAATAATACACGCGACGACTATGAGGACAACGGCGCGGCGCGGCGTCGACGATGGCGGCAAGGATGACGACGAGGACTATACGACTTGGTGGTGCACTTTTCATTTTATTTTACTCGTTTTTTTTTTTTCCTGTTAATGGCGGATTTTACCATGAACTTCCAACTGCTGATGAAGTTCCATACCCGGAGAGACTACAATCGCTTACACACAGGCAGACCAAACTGACACAGATACTTGTACGAGTATAGGACTAGTAGAGAACTTTCAATTTTCGCACGATGCCGAACGATTTCTTAATTGTTTTCTTCATTTCTATTCTTTTAGTTCATTTTTTTTTAATTTTATTAATATTATTTTACAGAAGGGATGATGTCCTTTGAATGGAACGTAGAAGGGGGTGGAATTCCCCCAACCCAACTCATCCCCTAGTGTAGTGAATAACATTAAGCACGCAAAATGAGAAGGATGTTGTGGAAAAATCCTCCGCAATTAAACAACTTTATCCTTCATTAGGAGTTTGTGTTGAGAATTTTTTTTTTTTTTTTGAGTTAAATGCATACGTTATGTGGTTGTTTAATGATGGCATTGTACTCGAGTTTTTGGTGTTGCCATTGAGGTTGTAACTATGTGTAGTATCTGCGACACTCAGTCGGTTGTAAGTGAAGGAAATACATGGAGTCTTAGAGCATATCTTACAAATTTTGTTAATCCTGCATGGTATAGATGCAAACAAAGTGATCACTTTCCCCGGACGAGAGTTGCAAACCTTTTTAAGGCTAAAGTGAGCTCCACCTAAACGCACATTCTTAGCTTGAATAGGCGTTCGACTTGTATTTCAGCGAACCTTGTAGTTCTTGGAATGCTTTTTCTCAGGGCATCAAGGCATAGGCAAAACTTTTTATTATCTTGGTTCGGTGGGTTGATATGGATGGCTGTCCCCGCTGAGGCAGAGGCACACTTAGACTAAGCTCAGACTTTGTGATACCACGAAGTGAAGAACTGGACTACCAGCATCGGAAAGGGTAACCAGTTTCGGTGTCAACGATGACCTAGCATGTGCGGTGACCAAAAGGAAGAACAAGACATCACCTCCATGGTGGAGTAAAGATCTGGGAGACATAAGGAGAATAGCCAAGAGGCCAAGAGGACAAAATCAGACATAGACTGGGATCAGAGAAAATTTAAAAATGAGACGCAGACAGCTAAACGCTGCTCATGGCACTTTTATGACGACATCAAGGTAACGACAGAATCTGCGAGTCTAAGGAAAATCCTCCCCAGAAACGACGACTATTGGATCACTCAAGGATCCCGACTGTAATTGGTCAGAATCGTGTTCAGACTCACTAAGATTACTTACACTCCGCAGGAAGTGTAAACCAATCTGTCGATAGCAACAGAGTAAATACAGCCACGGAATATGAACTACCAGCGGATTTGATCTCAGAGGAGAGAATTGAGTGGGCATTTAGATCGTTTTTCCCTTAAAAATTGCCAGGACTGGATGGTATCATTCCGATCATGCTACAGAGTACTGCGAGCACGATTATTACGGTGCTCAAGGAACTTTTTACAAATAGTCTCATACGAAGACATATCCCACGAACTTGGAGAGAGGTCAAGATGGTATTTATATTGTCATTCCACCGCAAAGGACTTCAGGCCAATCAGCCGTACCTCCTTTATCCTGAAAACTTTTGAGAGACTAGCTGACATTCCCATTCGTAGTAAGCTACGCCCCGAGAATATATCCATAGCCCAACATACCTACACCAAAGGAAAAAGTATTGAGACTGCCTGGACTGTGTGGTTAGCTAGGAATACACTTTAGCTGCATTCTTGGACATTGAAGGAGTATTTAGAACACTCACAAACCTCAATATCCACAATACCCTGAACGATTAGATTGTGGAATTCCTTGAGGAAAGACATATCATAATGGAGCACGAGGATACGAAGTTGGAGGCTTATGCCTCTAGAGGTACCCCTCTAGACAGAGTAATCTCCCCACTACTATGGGTCATTGTTTTAAATGAAGTACTTAGAGAACTCAGGTATAGTGGGGTCAAGCCCATCGCTTATGCAGATGACGTCATATTGATGTCTACGGGCAAATTCCTCCGTACAACTGGAAGGTGCTCTGAGGACTCTAGACACCTGGACCAAGAAATGTGGACTAGCAGTCAATCCACAGAAAACCGAGCTGGTACTATTTACTATCAAAAGGAATATTCCTGAGTTTACATTACCTTCCATTGGGGCACTACCCTTAGAATCTCGTCCAGCGCCCGATACCTAGGCATCAGAATTGACAAGAATCTGAACCTAATATTAATGAAAGAATCAATAAAAGCCACTATTGCGTCCTATGCATGCAGAGACCAAAACCCAAAATTATACTACGGATGTACATATACGGCTATATTAAGACCTATTCTGACCTATGGCTGTCTTGTATGATGGCAGTCCGCCAACAAGACTACACCTACTGCAGGACTGGAGGCTATCCTCAATCTGCTTCCGCTGGATATCTTCGTTCAAGCCTCGGCAACTATAACCGCCCTGAGAATAAGTCAGTCAAACAGCTGGAGACAAAATACAACGGGTCATTCTATGATCCTGAATAAATATCTAGGAAATGTTGCCACCACGGATTATCTGACCCCGTACCTAAATTTCCCAAGTTTGTTCCCGAACACAGAAGAATTCCATTTCTGTCTTCACAGATGGATCAAACATGGATATAGGCGTAGGCTCAGGTACTTGAATAAATATCTAGGAAATGTCCCCAACATTATCTGATTCCATACCTAGATTTCAAGAGATCCTTCAAAAGCTTGTTCCCGAACAGAGAAGAATTCCATTTCTGTCTTCAAACATGAATGTAGACGTAGGCTCAGGTATATTTTCTGAACCACTGGGCATATCCAAGTCAGTCTATCTTCCGATCCATAGCAGTGTTTTTCAAGCGGAGGTCCTAGCAGTGACAAAAGCCGCCCGTGAGACTGCGTTGAAGGCAATACCACCGGAAGGTATCACCTTTTTCATCGAAAGCCAGGCAGCAATAAAAGCGATTTCTGCTATTGAAATAAAATTCAAGCTTGTGAAGAGCTTAAAATTCTTAGAACACAGCACAAGGTTGCATTCTGCTGGGTCCCTGGACATGAAAATATACCAGGCAATGAGAAGTCCAATGAGCTGGCCAGAAGAGGATCAGAATCTACATGAGAACAGGTCGACAACTCGGTGCGCATCCTGCCTTGCTCACTGAAGCTCGAAGCATGGATTATGGCCCGAAGGGAGGCTTACATTAGATGGTCCTCCCTAGACACTTGTGTCATCACAAGAAGTGTATGGCTTCGCTTCGACAAGAGTAGGACCTTCAGAATTATGCAAAAGGATAGAAAATCCCTTTCTATCCTGATAGGAGTTATCACGGGTCATAACACTCTGTGGTATCACATGTAAAAACTAAGACTAACAGAAGAAGACATATGTCGTGGATGTGGTGATGAGGAAGTCAATGAGGATACAATCCACTTTCTCTGCCACTGTCCAGGTCTTATCCACCTTAGATTTAAATTTCTCGGGCGACACTTCTTCTATGATCTTGAAGCCGGTAGACTAGTCAATGACAGTGTGAACTACATCAAATCAACTGGATGGTTTGCTAGATTCATAGGAACTATATTTGTAGTACTAGGGTTAACCAATGAGCGAGGGACATCGCTCGCCTATGGGTATCACAATGGGTCTGTATTAACCTGACTGTGGCACTGTGGATTCCTCCACTCGCCGACCCACGTACCTAACCTAACCTATCCTTCGAAACGGCAAGATACAATATCTACAATAGCTCTGCATCAAGCAAATGAAAGATGTTATAATCTTGATATGTGCAGTTATGCTAGGCAGAGGTGGACATGTAGGACAACAAGTTTGCTACGCATCAACTGACCACATATGTATGTACATATATGTAGCTACCCTGGTCGGACTATTGACGAGTCATTGTGCGTTAGGTAGGCACGCCTTTAGACTTTCACCTTCTCTGCAGCTGCCCTGCGTTATCCTCATCAAGAAAAAAGATTCTGGGAGAATACTTGAGAAGCTTAAAGATACATATTTCTTATTCGAATATAAATAAAATCATGAAGGTCGTCAAAATAGGTCTAAGTGTAACGGAAGTGACCGCTTCCTGTGGTAACACAATAGATCTTTCCTGGTACAATCGTAGCCACCTAACTTAAACCTAATTTTCAAATTGATACTAAAAATCAGAACCATGACCTACATACATTTTATCCTACATAGACTCATCTGGTCAGGATAAAACCAGACGATACAATTTCATGTCTAATTTGTATTTGAATCCAACATGTCACTTGCACCCACTCACGAAAACCCGTATACATAATCTCAGAATACATTTCTTTTTCCTATTTCCGCAACTTCAGCAACACTGCTCCCACACGCACAGAACCAGAGTGGTTATATCCCCTATCAGACTAGACCCCGTTCCTCTACTGCCCTAAGGGGAGAGTTACGACAGCATGCAGGCAATTACTACACAACAGACAATCAGTCACATGCGTTGCCTTAACCTACCTAGTACAGGGGGTGGGTGGCGCAGTGCGGCGGGCAGATGCGGGTGGCACAAGTCGATATTACATCCAATCAGTCGCAACAAGAACACCAAAGAGCAGGATACAGGCAAAGAATGCGGTAAAAGGAAGAAAGAAAGGACACACAATTAAAATAAATTACCACAGGATTTGTATCACCCTCTTTTATTTATCATCCTCTATCCGTTCGCAATTTTCTGCTTCCATGCGTTCTTCCTTTGCATGCCTCCATGTTTTAGCGACGGAAATCATATGGTCTCTTGCCGGTGTGTGATGTTTCTATGTATGTGTGCGCCAAAAGTCGCTCTTAGATCATACTTACGACTGAGAGCATTAGAAAAAGAGCACCAAACAGAAGAGAGCCAGAGCACCCCAAACAGCCGAGAAGAAGAGAAACAGCAGACTCCCCTTATGTGTAGCTGTAGACGTTCAACAAAAGGCACAGGCACACAGGCACCCAACAAAACACAACAACAATGCGACACTGACGATTCCAACAGGGTTGCGGAGCACAAAAGCCTGTTAATCAATTCACCCCCAGGTGAATTCTAAAACGTAATAATGGAATTAAATTCGTGTCTGTAGCATAATATGGCTGCACGAAAATTGGAAAAGGTGTGGAATGGCCAGGCGTTACACCAGCGCACCCATACGCCAGAGAAGTCAGAGCGACCACCATCACCAACGTCATATGGGTCGACGTCGTCGTCGTCGTCCTCATAGTCCTCATCGTCCTCATCGTCGTCGCTGTCGGGTCGTTGGATCGATGGAAGGAGGAGGTTGGTTGCTCGGATTGTGCTGCTGTCATCGGAGGGGGTGTGTGTGTGTGTAGTGTTGGAAAGTTTTAATGGACGTTCACCACCCGAGCATATACATAGTTCTTGTTTTGCGGGGTTGTGAAGTTTTCCTTTAGTATAATGACGGTGAAGGGCGGTGAGGTCGTTTCAGTGAGAAGGTGAGACGAAATTAGGTATTGGGATGCGATTTGGATGTGGGTGCATTGTGGTTTCGACGAGAGTCTAGTCGGTAGTCGGGTCGAAGAGGTGAACTCTAGGTGAAACGAGGTTTTATGACCGACACCCAGCCATATCGGGTGCTGATGGCATTCGTTGTGCAATATATAGGGCTTCGTTCCGAGTAAGAATATTCCTTTGGTCTGTTCGTAGCGCAATGGATTGGATTAGAGTACACATTTTTCATTTCTTGGATTTCCGCTTAACTTTTCAAACTGAACAAGAACAAATAAGGGTGCAGTGTATAGTAATCTTTGCAATCGAATCTTAATTTTTGGTTTTACTATTGGAATACGTCGTTGCGGCTAGTTGGAGACGTAGTTATCGCATTAAAAATGAAGTCAAATCAAAGGAGTTAGCATTTGTTATACAAGGGTGACACAGTATGCTGGAAGAACTTAGATGTCGTTGGAGCTTCTTCATAATCGTAAGGATGGCTTCAGATTTCCTATTTCTTTGATGACGTATCTACCGATCTTACCATCTGGTTCTTTAAAAGAGCGCATCGCCCATTTGTTCGCTCAATGGTGCTTCAACAAGTCGCGGGAATTAAGCTTGAGAATCTCCAAAGAACTGACCTTCCTTGGTATGCACACCTGCCATAGAAATCTTTAAAATGAACACGGCTGCTAGACGTGTTATTGAACTGCAGCTGACAGACTTGGAGAAGGAATAGAAAGACATGTTTGCAGAGTACTTGGTATGACAGAAAGTGAGTATTGTTTCGGCAAGCCTGTCTTCATTGGACCTAAGAGGTATGTTCTAGTATGCCTATGACCGATCCCCGTGGTTATCCATTATTATCTTTGTTCGATCCAAAGCCAACATTTAAGTACAACAGCGAATGAGACCTAATATATTCGACGAGACGATTCTTAAAAATGGTTTAGGAGCTAGTATCCATATACATACTTCTTACTTTTACTTAATGGACTCCCGATCCGTGAAGTCTCTTCCTGAGACACGGCAGCTTTCCACTCTTTTCGATCCCGAACACGCTGCTTCAAGTTGTCTCGGCTAAGTGCTCTGGCATCCACGATAGTTTGATCCTTAAAGCGAAGCTTCGGCCTTCCTTGTCGTCTCAAACGTGGGGGTTGTCCTCGAAGATCTTCTTTTCTAGAGCATTATTGTCCATTCACTCGATGTAGCCCCGCTAGTGTGTTCGACGTGTTTTGGCTCTTTGGACTACATCCACATCTTGGAACAACTCATAGAGTTGGCGGTTGTATCTTCTCCTTAATTCGCCCTCCTCGCATACGAAACCGCATATTCGACGAAGAGTTTTTCTCTGGAAAGTGTTCTGCTTTTTTGCTTATCCTGCTTATCGTCCAGGACTCAGCTCCATATAGCAGAACTTGCTAAACTCCTTGACCACTTCGAAGTTACTGTTGCCAATAGTGACGTTTTGTTCTAGGCGGTGTACAGATGGTTCTTTGTTTATTCACAACATGTGCTTGATTTCGTCCTCATTCACTTCCAGGCCAACTCATTTCGCCTGCTCTTGAATTGTAGTAAAGGCTTCTAAGACGGCCCGCTGGGAACGACCGATGATGTCGATGTCATCTGTGTATCCCAGCAGCTGAACAGATTTGTTGAAGATAGTGCCTGCTCTGCGCACTGTCTGTTCCAGCACGAGATTGAAGAAGTCACATGATAGCGCATCTCCTTACCAAAATCCGGTGCATGTTTGAAATAGTTTGGAGGAACTGTTTCCGAATTGCTCTTTGCACCGAGTGTTTTCCACCGTCACGCGGCAGAGTTGGATCAGTTTAGACGGAATCCTGAATTCTCCCATCACCTTGTAAAGCTCAAGACGATGAATGCTCTTAAATGCAGCTTTGAAGTCGATGAAGAGATGGTGAGTCTCGACTTGAAATTCGTTGGTCGTTTCCAGGATCTGGCTTATTGTGAAAATTTGGTTGATCGTCGATCTTGATAGTTGAACCATCCTTTTCTAAACTGACAGGGTGGGTGGCTTCTTCATTGACTGGATGCAGGTTCTCTTCTTGACCCATCACTCCATCCACCTGCTAAAATGCTACTTAAGCACATCTACTATTGCCTGTGCTTCGGTGACTAGGTTTCGCTCACTATTTCGAAGAGCCTGCGTTCTGGGCTTGAAGCCAGTTGCTTGGCTTTCCTAAAAACAATCGGATTTATTCCTATTGCGGGACTCTTTAAAATCTATGAGCTGGGAGACAGCGTGGCTCCAGCAAACAGAACGACTAGATTCAAACCCAAGCTAGAGTCGTAGGCCGCTGGAATATAGAGCCTCCGATATGGATTCTACTCTGAATCACCATTCATGGAACATTTTTAAAGAATTCTGAAAGAGGGCTTTGGATTCATTCTTTAAAAATTCAGGTTGTTCCATTTATTGCCGGTCAGACTAAACAGACATTATTCAGGTCTCCGGTGAAGCCAAATATTTATGAGTGAGCCTGCACAAGAAACCTTGTTTTGGTCAAACCATGACAAATTGAAATCATCCAATGCAGTCTCAGTTTTTCGGCTGTTTTCGCAAGACATGAGACTCATAATCGAAAATGGTCATTTTCATTTTTATTTTTCCATGACTAGCTCTGATGAAGGTCTGAGCTTGGACTGGACTGTGGTTGACTTCTTATGAATGGCTCCAAAACCATTTAAAGGTCCCGCGATGATGTCTTTACTAATAGTTGATTGGTTAAGATCGGCCTACGATGGGAAGATATTGCTTGGTTTTCCAAGCGGAGACATTCTAGTGCTTATGGATTATATTGTAAGTAATATGTGTAGGCACATTCCAAGGAAGACTCCTCTGATTTCGATCTCAAGGCTGAACTATTTGACTCTTGATTGGATCGTAGGTTAAACTGAAATTTCTGTTTTCTAATCAAGTTTCAAAGAATGGTTTCTTAGGACTTGAACCTCTGTTGGATCTTCTCAGACATACCTTTTCGATCTCCCTTATCTGGGACGTTTACGTGCAACGTTCTTTCTTTTCTTTCCTTTCTTATGCAGACTTTTCTTTTCATCTTTTTAATAGACGTCATGTTTCTTAGCAACGACATCATACCACGGGTACAGCAGTGTACTTCAGTATAGTCTCAACTTCATGAATCGTTGGACAGATTTCAAAAAATTGTTCGTTTTTTTTTTCTTTATTCTACAGACAAGCTCTAGCTTCTTGATCATTTGGAGAAGCCCAGTTGTTGTATGGATGAACTTGGAACGGAATCCTATGCTACTCACCAAGTAACGATCTACCTATTATTCTAAAACTATAATCTGCTGTGTAGTAAGGCAATGTTTTGTTTTTTTTTATTGAAAACAGGGTCTGTAGGCTCTGTCCAGGACGTCACAGATTTCACTGACACGCCTCTATAGACATGTGCACATAATAAGCAGATGTCCCAAAATTAATGAAGTTATGAAATGCAATATATTCCTTCTGTTACCTTGCTTTGTCGGGAGTCAAAATCTACAACGAAGAACATGTAGTCTAGCTAAGATTTGTGTGGATCGCATTGGCCTCCTCATAAAGTTTTGAAATGTAAAATTTGTTTCCCTGCAGTAGAATATGGAAATCATGAAAGAAATCAAGACTTGAATCGTACCCCCCTTACTTTATAGTGAAACTTCACGATTGTATTTTCTTTGTGGGAGGATCTCTCATCGATCACTACCTTTTAGTACTTAATTATTACGTTCCAATTCTACGTCTCTGAGTGCAATCGTTTGTCCACCTATTCTGTTACTGACTAAAACTCTTCCTAATGCATGTTCAGACAAATCTGACAGACTTTGACTTTTTGACGATGCGAATACGATGACCTTATGATCTCACATCGATCACTACCTTTTGGTACTGAATTATTACGTTCTAATACTACGTCTCTGAGTTTGTCCAACTATTCTGTTACTAACTAAAGCTCTTTCCGGTGCCTGTTCAGGCAAATCCGACAGATTTTAGCTTTTTGTCGATGCGAATACGATAACCTTATGGAATAGAATGTACAAATAACTTTCATGCCACCCCCGCGATCAACCCACTAAAGTATAACAAACTCCAACCCCATAGGCACAAACAAAGAATCTCATTAATTTCACGATGAATATCAGAGTAGTCAAGGCCGAAATGTTTAAGTAAATTGCTTTCACGTTCAACTAATTATTGTGACTCAAAAAGCAATTTAATATTATCACACACACAAAGCTAAGCTAAACTTCACCATCATCCACTCACACACAACGAGCACAATAGTAGTGGCGGTGTTTTTTTTTTTTTTTTGGGAGGCGGGTGCTTTCCAAGAGGATTTTTATTCCTTTTCATCGTACCATCAGAACTCCTTTAATTTCTGCAAAAGGCCAAAGCTACCCGCTTAAATTAGCATTTCTATGCATTTGCCAGTGAGTGCATGCTTATTTGTGTCTGTGTGTGTTTGAGTGAGAAGTGTGGTAATATAATTTGGCACGGCGCCCATTTCAGGAGTCGCATTATAGGCGTCAATAGTCATATAGGGGGTGGTGTTTACAACAGTACCCCCTCAACACATAACCACAATTCGTAATGAATGGATAGTTTCTAAATTGCACAAACCTTTCCTAGTATGCATGTGAGTTGCCAGGACAGGACTCCACCCCACCACCGTGATAAGGAAGAGTAACAAAAATTGGCAAAAACAACACAATAGAGCTTCATTCAAAGGAGTAATTAAGGAAACTTGTAAAAGTTATACCTGTATTGAAGGATATTCATGTGATGTGATATACTTTTTTGAAGCCTCACCCATTACTGTTGGTACATAGTACTAAATCTAGTGGTTGGTGTGCTTTGACGGTTTCCATTCACCTTCCCCGCCGCATGTCCTGGCAAGTGTGTCTAAAGTGAAATTTACACTGAGTATTAATTTGTAACTTTTTTTTTTGCATAGTAGGTTCCTTTCTGTCGAAGAGATGAAAGTGTCGGAACACTGGGCCGGTGAACCAACTACATTCAGCTTAGGTAGGGTACTCTCGTAACAAACAAACCAAAGTGTACGGAACGTAGGACTCGAAAGGACACACACAACAAAAGGGGCAACAACTTGTAAAATGAATTCAATTTAACACCTCACTGTTGGACACAACCGACATTTTTGTTTTATTATTGATTGCGGTTATTTTCCTTTCAATTTTGTATACAGTTGGGCAGGGGGAGGCTTTTGGTTGGAACTGATGTAATTGAAGTTTGACAAATGACTGCTAATCCTGCCACACGTCGCATTAAGGGGGTGTTTTTTTTTCTTTATAGAGGAGTTGCGACAACTTTTGTTTAAGTGGTAATTGTATGCATAGGTTGTTGCCTACTGTAGGCTCGATAGACTAATTGAATTCCAAAGTTTCGTTTCGTGCAAACTCCATCCAAATCTCCATGCAAATCTAGACTTTTATTAGTTTCCCCATGGCGTGTGACCTAGCCGTATCTATTCATCATTTATTGCATATTCATAGGTTCAAATGATGTCACTGAGCTAGAAAACCATTTATAAGCACTGCGTGTCTTAATTGGACTCCACTTCGAAGTCCAACACTTATTTGCATTGTTTTATCATTTTTTATTGCTGTAACTGATGGATGATAGAATGCGTTTCGAGTGGATTTAGCAACAGTTCTCATAGGTTTAGGAACTTTGTATCTTATACGTAAGATGACTCTGGAAAGCCTTGCTTTAGGGAAAATATTCGACAAACTTTAACTTTGATTGGAAAACTACCGACAGCTTAAAACATGGTTTGGGACAGTAGCACAACATTCAGAATCGGATTCAAGTGGAAGGAATTCAAGGAAGAAATCGCGTCGTCATTGTAGCCGATTTCAAGGCGTGGGCGGTAGAATGGGGTTCACGTTCTACAAATGCCAGAGGAAGAGCACTCCTTGAGGCTTTCGCATCGTTGGACATAGTTCTCGTCTCACGGAAAAGGATCAATAACAGACAACACCTTTGTGAGCACGTGTTTAACAAGAAATACTGCGTGGACAGTATGGAAGATGTATACGCACAGTGACCACCAAGTCATCAAGTTCCAGCTACGACCCAGTTCCATTGAAAATAGAAGAGAACAGAGAAGGCACCCGCAGAAAACGGGATAAACAAATACTGATCCTCCTTCCAAAAGGTAATCCCTCTATGCATGTTCGACACCGTGCAATCGATGAGGCTGGTGACCTTGCAGATCGCCAGTATGATTTCCGAACGATCGGCGACATCGACGATGTACTCACAACTTCAAAGGAAAGCCAAGGAAAGTGATAGAAGGGCTGGAGTATACAGTACAGCGTTAGTAAACAGTACGCTGCGTGTCAAGTATGCCTTCAACACCGAAAACTGGAGAAACATCCTCCGAGCATTTACCGCCAACAGAGTACCAGAGTATATGCAGAAGATAATGATGGACTATTTTAGAAATAAGATACTGCTCTATGACACCGACAATGGAACCAGTCAGTATAATGCCACAGGCGGAGTTCCTCAAGGCACCGTATTAAGTACGCTATTGTGGAATCTAGTCTACGATGACGTTCTCAGACTTAGAATCCAGAAACTTTCAAAATAGTTGGCTTTGTCGACGATATAGTCATCGTTGTAGTGAGCAAACTCAAGGAATTGGAGCATGACTGCAATGAACCTATCGAAATGGTCCAACTTGCAGAAGAAAAGACAGAAATAGTGCTCATCATCAGCAGGCGAGTCATGGGAAGTATAAGAGTAATCGTCACCGCGATCACGTTATAATTTCGAAACCGGAGTTGAAGTACCTTGGCATTACTTTAGACGCAAGGCTAACCTTTAAGCAACACCTGTAAATACAACAACTGAAAAGGCAACAAAAGCAACGGCTGCCCTGGCAGGATCATGTCAAATATCGGTAGATCAAACCACTGGAAAAAATTGCTCTTAGTACATCGATAATGCTCTCCGGCTCCCAAATATGGACTGATGCCATGAAGACGAAATTGTACAGAATGAGGACTGAAACAGATTACAGAATCAACGCGTTGAGAGTATGCTGCGCCTTTCGAACAATAGACCTTCTTGCTAAAGAAGCACACTGGAAATTCCGAAATGATACTGCGGTACCACCAAGGACATGGTGGTACCTCTGGGAATGGCAGGCCCCAACATAGACGCTTGAATAAATACGAAGCATGGAGAGCGAAATTTCTACCCGAACCAGATGCTTACTGGCCTTGGATGAATGCTGATGCTGAATGCTGATTCAGTGCCTACCTGTATAGGTTTGGACACGAGGTCAACCCATATTGCCCAAGGTACACGGAAGGAGTGGAAGATGCTGAACACATTATATTCCATTGTCCATGGCACTTACTGGTGAATAAACTCGGCGAGAACATAACCCCAGACAACATCACCAGACAGATGTTGAGCAGACAAGAGGCTTGGGAAGCAGTTAGCAACACTGTAACAAACATTATGAAAGAGCAGCGAAGACAGGAGCGACAATGAAGCACAGCACGGCAGGCTGCCAACAAATGAACCGAGTACCTATGGTTGAAGTCCCCCATCGCCATGAAATGCTTGACGACGATAGGAGGGAAGGTGGATTTCGTAGGTGGAAATCACACACTGTTACTGAGTACGGGCTCAGATTCGTCCCACCTTCCAATGCAAAAAAAGGCCTTAGAGGTCCATACGAGGTTTATGGGGGTCTGGTCCTTCTAAACGCTTCTAAGTACTCTATCAAATCCGTTGTTTTTTAGTGGGGTTACTCATCGCGTTTTGGTCCTCGATTTTTGGGCCGTTGATCAACTGATAGTGATGAAACGTTCTATCAAATTAATCATTGGATGATCTGACTATGTTTTAGTTAAATGCTAGACGTTTAGACTGCCACCGGAGAGTATCAACTACGCACTATAGCCATTCGAAGATTTCGTTTGAACACCAGAAACTTCAGGTGTTATATTGAGGAAAGTGTCGCCTCTATTGATAGCCATCATGGCCATCTTAAAGGGTAATTCCCTATCTCTATCCATTGGTCTATCTATTGTCTTTGGATGACCTCCTCGGCCATTATCAATCCTTGGTAAAAGTATTCATTCATAGATTGCCAAACGTTTCCAGCTGTGTCATTTGTCAATGGTGATTACTTTCCAAGAATGTAAGCTATGCTTTATCGTTTCAGTGGACTGTATCCTGTTTAGCTTCACCAATCAGTCCTAGCAATACTTCGAAGATACTAGAATCGCTCCGTTGTCCATTAGAAAAGTTGAGTAAAGCACTTACCTCGTATTCGATCGCAGACTCCTCAAACTCTACACAGAATGTGACATTTGAACCCTTTAGCTAAGACAAGCCAAATAAATTCCCTGTTGAAACTGTCGAACTGGCAAACCTTTTCAAAGTCAATGACACCATCGAAAGTATCTTCGAAATGTTCCTTTATTAGTACTATTTTTAGTACTATTTTGGAAGCAGAAACATACCCTTTCAATCTCGCCTCATCGATGAAAACTCTTGACTTCCCAGTTTTTCTCATTTACACAAGCCGGCTTATGTTGTAGATGCACATAAAGGGATGCAGAATGTAAGTGAAGTATTCAAAAATAAGGTAAGATCAGACGTTTCCGTACTTGAAGCCTTTCCAAAAACGATGTGTACCATTTTTCGAAACTTGAATGTGGGTCCTTTGTAAGGACTTGTCTCAGACAATCCTCTTTTGTAGTCGATTTTATAGTATCTAAAATGTTTCTGCAAATTGTATTCTTCTTTTCTTAAACAGCTCACATGGCTGTCATTCAATCTCTTTAGCAAGGGTCCAACTTTGCTTTAAAGTACGACGTACGACTGTCATATTTTCGAACTCCATTAAGGTGGATTTCTCCAACTAAATAGTGTGCCATTCTTGGTTCGTGACCCCTTCTGCTTTAAATACTTAACAGGACAGCAGCATTAACCCTACCATACCATAACTATAATAAAAAAGACAACATATGCATCAGATACAACTAAACCCCACTAGTTTACCTATAAGACCATAAACAACGGCCTAATTTACTTCTACTCACAGTTTATGGTTTTATAGCTAGTTCTAATCACATTACAACTTTTTAGGTGAGGCTTACATATTGTAATTCTTTTATGAGACGTTATAAGTTAATCAAATATCATTCAATCACAAAAAAACAGTCATAAAAGTGCCATTAAAAGTGTGGATACCTGTTTAATGTGGCTTTTGACACACTTGATAGGGTTTTCATTCATTTCGAATAGACATCGAAAAACAAGTTAAGAACTGCTTCGAGAAGTTCTTCTCGAGATAAGAGAACAGTAAATAAGACCCACTACAATGAAGTCTGTTTGTTATGATGTTCTTACCAACCAACTAAGTCATATTTATGGTCGGTAGGTGTAGATAAGTTGCAATATAAATGTCGTTGGAGAAATATTGACATTTGAATAAAATTGTTGATTTTTAAATCTGTAGACGGCTCACTTTGATACTTGAAGAAAATACAATTTTGTGATGAATACTTGGCATAAAAAGGCTTAGGGCCATGCAAAGGCTGTGGGTGTTATATTCTGAGGTTTTGATTTTGATTGCGAAAGTACTCATATGACAGTTGTACTGTGAGACTTTTAGAAAAGGTGTCGATGTGCAAATTCTTCTTGACGTTATCTGACATTCGAACTTGAACCTTAGTCACGGATTCTATAAGACTTACAGACAAGCTAAGCTCAACATCTACAATATTTTGTAAATGTCATTGTGACTTTGAAAAGCTTATTGAGTTCGTCTGTGCTACAAACAATTGGTCCAAATTTCGAGAGTGAAGACTTCAAGATCTAAAATAGCGTAAGACTTTGTAAGTACTTCGTTTTACTTTGAAGATGAAAAACGGAAAGATTCGGTAAAAGCCTACCCAAGGCTGTGGATTGTTTAATCAGACCGCACCTAGGGTTGACTCTAACTGTAGAAAACTCCTCAATTAAGATAATGTCTGTGAGACAGACAGATACTACTCTACGACACCGACTATGGAACGAGGTAGTATAACGTCACAGGCGGCGTTTCTCAAGGCTCCGTATTAAGTCCGCTACTGTGGAATCTAATGTACGATGACGCTGTGGATTGTTTAATCCGGCCATACCTAGAGTTGACTCTAGCTGCAAAAAAGTCGTCAATTAAGTTAATGTTTGTGAGACAGTGTCACCTGCCATTCGCAAGAAAACTCAGATATCTGTCATAAGCTATGGATTGGTCATACACTTGCTTAACAAACCAGGCAATGCAATGGAGTTTGGTGGTTGGAAAAAACGGGCTACAAAATGCAGATCATTTGAATACAACTGGGGAAGAGTTGGAATGATCTCCGACAAGTCTCTTATCCTTTTCATCGAATGTAAAGCTGAGACCACCTGCCAGCAGCTTCTTGGTGATTCTGTAGATAAAAACGCTACGATTGCCACATCTACTTTCTTTAGTCTCTGCTTCAGTGGCGGCTTTAAACTGCCGTTTGTTTTCATCAGAGATGACGGAGTAATTCAATGTTCGTCATTACTGGGTGCCAGGTCATAGAGATATTCGACAGAAAATATGACTAACGATTCTGCCTCAATGGCAAAACTTGGATATGCCCCTTTTTCTTTACTTTCGTTTTACTTTCGTTGACGCTACAAAGCGTGGTACTCCTGGGCCTCAAGTAATATGCCTCTCCAGTCGGCCCGATTACTGGCCCACCGTTTCCAATTTCGCCAAGTCGACGGAGATCTTCTTCTACCTAATCACGCCATCGAAGATGAGGTATGCCTTTGTTTCTCGATCCCTATGGTATGACGTTGAAGACTTTACGGGCTGCAGGCTCTACATGACCCAGCTAGGCTTTCTAGGCTTTGTACGTGTAGTACAACTCGTCACTGTTTTGCTCGTCTACACAAACACGACCATAAATCGTGCGTAGAACCTTTCTCTCGAATACAGCAAGGGAGCTAGGTAAGGGTCCATGCTTCTGCTGCACCATAAAGTAGGACTGGGATGTTGAGTTTTTTTTAAAACGTCTCCTTTATTCTTTTCGATATGGCTTCGTTCCACAATGGCATACTTAGTCTAAAGAAGCAGCGATTTGGGAAGAGTTATTCTACGATTGACAGCAGTGCCCAGATAGTCAAAATCCTTGACTACCTCGAAGTTATACCTATCAATTGTCACGTTCTGACCAAGTCTGCGGTGGGAGTCGACTTTTGTTGATGAAAGCATATATTTCGTCTTGTCATCGTTGATAAGTAGTCCCATTCTGATTGCTGCTGACTCTATGCTAGTGAAAATAACCAGTAACTGCTCGCTTTTGTTCTTCCTATCACGTTTGTCGTCAGCAAACCCAAGATATTGCGTGGATTTTTGTAAGATAGTGCCTGATGTACTGGGTTGAACGTTGCGTACTACCTTCTCTAGCACAATTTTGAAGCAACTTCTCGACAGTGCGTCACCTTGTCTTAACCCTCTAATGGTGTCGTGGAATTCTTTCCAATGTTGACGGAGAAGCGAGCATTCTCTACCGTCATCCTGATAAGTCTTATCGGTGAAGCAGGGATATTAAAGCTGTGTAGTTCTTCCCTATGCAATCTGGCCTTGAAATCCATGAGCAGGTGGTAGGTATCGATATTGAATTCGTGGCTCTTCTCCAAGAGCTGGCGCAATGTAAAAATTTTTCCAGGTCTGAATCCGCATTTGTAAGGACCGATTAGATCATCAGTATATGGCTTGAGATGTTCACATAAAAACCTAGAATTTTATAGGCGATGTAGTTGTGGATCCTTTTGTGGATCGGGAAGATGGTACTAAGTCTCCAATCGGCGGTCATACTTTTCCCCGACCATATTTTAGAGCTTAGTTGGTGTATGCTCCTTACCAGGTCATCTCCAGAGTATTTAAACAGCTCCGCTTGTAGTCCATCAGCACCAGCTGCTTTGTTCATCTTTAGCCAGGCGATAGCTAATTTTATCTCACTTTAGATGGGAAGTTGAAACTCTTGGTTGTCATTCAAATTGACTGGCATCGATTGTTCATTGGCGGGGTCTTAAATGACATTACGATTCAGTAACTGGTTGAAGTAGTCTTTCCAGATGTTAAGCATCGACTGCGTGTCCACTACAGTGTTCCCATCACTGTCATTGCAGGGACCAGGGCGACTCGTGAATTCTGATGTACCTCGTTTCACATTTTTATAGAAGTTTCGTATCTCATTTCTGCTGAAGCACCTCTGCATCTCCTCAACTTCATGGGGTTGGTGTTCTTTTTTCTTCCTCCTGACCATGCGTTTCTCATCCTTCCTTCGGTCAACATATGTAGACCTGGTGAGCTGCTCTAGTTTTATTCTGGAGCCACAACCTGTACGACTCCATTTTTAATCTATTTATTTGCCTGAGCGCATTCGGAGTCGAACCATTGGTTTCTCGGAGATTGTTGTGAGAAATTTAACACTTCTGACGCAGATTTTCTAATGGCTTGTTGACATCGATGCCACTGGTCTTCCGGAATCAAGTTAGCCGTCCTGGGATTTCTCGTAAGCGTGGGAGATACGCGGTAGACATTGCATTCCGATTGCAGCTGTCCAATGCTGAATTTCCTTGGCGTAGTTGTTGATCACCTAAGAGCTTCCATATGCCCCTCGTTACATGTAAATATCTACTGAAGCAGAATGCTTTAAGTAGGACCAACCATAGATGGGAAAATGACTCGACGTGTTTTAAATGGTAGACTTAACTAGTAATCAAATAGGTTCCCAAGGTTTTAAACAATTTGGACAACCTACAGCTGTTGGACAGCTCTATCTATCGTGTAAATTCTTAAATCTCGTGCTTGAGCAAATAGTGCGTAAGGCATATATGAACACGGGAGGCACTATCTTTAACAAATCTATCCACCTTCTGGAATACGCGGACTATATAGACATCATTTATAGCTCCCAACGTGTCGTTTTCGAAAATTTCACTGCTATGGACGGAACGACTTGGTCTTGAAGTGAATGAAGACAAGACAAAATACCGTCAGTCCTCTGCCTTGAACAAAATGACACTTAGTTAAGAAGGTCATCTATAAGTGGTCTCTGGGTCAATATCAACTCCATGAATGACACGCTAGGAGATACAAAGGTTGACCGCTGCTACTTTGGTTTGGCAAAACAATTGTGGTCAAAACTTCTTGTTCGGAAGACGAAATGTGTGCTCTACCGGGCTCCAATCTGTTATTCGGAGGGGCAGAGCAGATATTGGTGACTTTAGAACAAAACATTATTCTTTGTGTTGTGTATTTCATCTTGTTTGCGTGTAGGACGAACTAAGGATGAGATACAAAACCGCTAACTCTACAAGCTGTACCAAGATGTGGAAGTAGTCTAAAAAGGCAACATACGACAAATTCGTTGACTAGGCTGCACTGAGCAAATGGACAACAATGTTCCAGTCAACAGGATCTTCGATTTCCAGCCTTCGGGTTCATGGTGAAAAGGGAGACCAATCCTTTGGTTCAGAGAGTAAGGGATTGCGAATGTCAGGGCGCTTAGTCATAAAATTGGCCCGGGACTGACGAGAATGAAAGTCGGGAGTAAGTAATGCACTGTTGTTAGAAAATGAGATTCGAGACAACCCCAACGGCATCTCGATATCGAATTTCACTTAATGGTTGATTTTTTTTTAACACCTACTATGGATACAGTTCTCATAAAGAAAAACCCCACCTAGTGTCGTCCCCTTTCTTGTTCGCCAGCTTATCAATTTGCATTTTCCGAAACATACATATAATAAATTCTTTTTAAACAATTTATGCAATATTTATGACCACAAAATATTAACCATAAAACTTTGCCAATCAATAAACATAACTACGATTGAGGTGTTCCCAAAAAAAAAAAAACTGAGTCACCATCAGCAACAGCAACTTGGTATTTTAGAAAGCCCCTCGAATAGTCAACGATCTCTAGTAATCAAAAATTCAAATTTATACTTCTCTCTGAAAAGTTTCACGATTAATTAACGATGTAACATTTTTTCCCGGCATTGTAGGCGTTTGTAAAAGGCTCACTCACGCCCCTAGAACAACCAATTAAGGCGAAACTCCATAGAGGTGCTAATTAACAAACAGAATTATTGCTAATTAACAGTTCGAACGGTTTGTAGTCAATCGTAAACGTTGATTTATCTCCCAGTGAAATACCTATACGTCAGACATACTCGTACATATGAGCAATTCGTCTATCGTACGACTGACTGAAATCACATCCATAGATATTGTATCTAACACCATTATTAAAAAGCAATAAACGACTCTTTGGTTGGGAACACACACGATTGCGCACAGCTTGAGCCCGGTTTGGTGTGTTTTCATGCCAAGAGTCATCGTCATCGTCTCGAAGCCAATGAAACGCCCCACCAGCAGCAGCGGTGTTGGTCAATGTTTCGCCTCCGCCACAGAGCCGAGTGTAAATCGAATTAAATTAATGCGCATAAGAAAGAAAAAAAAAAAACTGCTGAGGTGGGATTCCAAGAGGGCACCAGAATGGTTAATTGAAATTTGATCCATTCTTCGAAAAATTCTTCGACCACAAGATTTCCAAAAGGGAAATGCTTTGAGTGGAATTTTAGAGGTCAATTTGGGTTTCCTCATTGGGGCTACCATGCCCCAATGTATATACGAGAAACCTCGATGTATGTCTGGCTGGAGTTACTCTTCTGTCCAACTATGCACGGTGACGTAATTTCGAGAGTCATCAATCTCAGCTACAGACATGTTGCCAAACGTAAATCGTGTTTACCCTAGACAGCAAATAGTTATATGGGTAGGTGTAGGTCAAAGTGGAGGAAGTTGCAGCGTTCAATTAGTTTTGGGTATTTTTTTTTTTCTTTCAAGGAAATCATAAGATATGTGTATTGGTGTGCATATATCAAATTTCAGTGATTATCTTTGTGGAATGTTGACAGTTGACAGAAACTTAATACAAAAGAATGTAAGGAGAGTAGGTGGGGTGGGAAGAATAGGATGATTGTCTGTTTAGGAGGCCCCAAATGCCAACGTATGTTAATCGGTTGTATATTTGCATTTGTTCCACTTTTGCAAAGACTATTAAATAGTTTTCATATCACTGGGAGATTATTTGTGTATGACGTTGGTTAGATGGACTACAATCGCATCTGTAGTCAAAGATTTGCTCTTTCCCGGCGAGTCATCGTTCTATCGCGCAATCTGTCGTCTGCATACAATGAGAAAGATACTTGAATACCTAATATTCAGCAGATTAGTCCTAGTTATTGAATCAGAAGAAGGGCTCTTGGACGAGCAATATGGTTTCCGTAAGGTGCGAACAGCAATGGATGCTAATGGTAAGGTGGTGTTAATGCCCAAGCAATCACAGAAGGCGAATTGTGACCGGTCTGGTTCAACCAACTTAATCGCATTCCAGGAGGTCACTATTCTGAAGCCAAGCCAATGACTTACTATGCTCAAATCAGCGAGACTTCTCGAGAAACCGACAGTATCATCGATTATGTATTCTGCGATTTCTCTATCTTTGCTGGTATTTGGCGGATTTTCTGTACTTTGACGTGATAACGTCTTACAACTCAGTCTGCCGGCAGGGCATGCAAATGATCAAAGTGTAGGCCATATCATCCACTAAGCGACTTATATTTTATCAAATGAGACTTAAATAGAGCGCGACTTGAGAACATTAGTATCCGGTATAAGTCGATGGGTCCATCTTCCATCTTTGTTGACTGATTCCATCTCTACTGCCATGTTCTCATGCTTCGCTATCTTTCTTCCAGCTTAATATCTTTGACTGAAGTAAGGGATTCCTGGATTTTGGCGTCGTAAGTCCTTTGTAGCTCGATAGCCAAAATATCCGCTGGTAGCATTCCCGCAACAACATACATATATAGCATCATCTGATACCGTCTGAAAAGCGCAGCACACTCTGAGCTCGCATAGTCGGTTGACGGAATTAACTCTTCTTGAGTGGGACTTAATTTTCACTGCCATTGTCCATATTGGTACCGCATACATTATTATTGACTGCGCCACTCTTGACAAAACTAGTCTCCTTTGTTGTCTGGGTCCTCAAATATTTGTCATTATTATGGATAAGGCAGCACACACCAGAGCAGCTTTGCCGCACGTTATTTCAAGGTGTTGCTCCTAGGTATCTGGTTAAATATGTGGTACCCCGCCAGATATGTGGTATTTCTGGCACCATCATCTCTCTAAGTGAGTACACAATACGTCAAAAGGACATGAGGGTGAGGGTGAGGGTGAGGAGCCTAGTGGTACTTTTGAGTTTTGGATTCACATCTTGTTCGCAGAGTTCTTTAAAGTTGTCACTTTTGCTTCGAATGGCTAATTTCAGGATAATACTATCCTTGTCTAGATCAAGGATTTCGTTTAGAAATAAGTCCTGATTAATTGCTTGGATTGTCTCAGCCCCGAGGCATTTTCACAGTGGACCAGACGAAGTTTGTGTTCACAATCGTTAATAAGCGCTGTGACGGCAGCCCAGTTGATACCACGATAGGGTTCAGGTCCAGCGCTATCTGAAAAGATATATATGTCCTAGCGCCCTAAATACATTTACTAAGGTTTATCCTAGCACAGATCTCAATGGCATGGAGTTCAGCCTGGAAAACTGTGGGATACATTTCCATATGTATCGAGACTTTGATGTTGGGTTCAAAGACTCCAGCTCCAATTTCAGTTTCCATCTTTGATCCGTCTGTCAACCAGACCAGACCGCTAGGATCCAGTGCCGGTGCACCATTAGACCAGTTTGTACGGTTCAATATTTCAACCTCAAATAACCTACCGAAACAGTACTCCAAAACATGTCATTTTGGGGAACTGAGTCTAGAGTTTTCAGGTGTCCCACATGGTCACTGGTTTATACTTGTATTCTAGTTTGCAGGCAGTGTCACAGTAGTTGTTATATTGACTCCACTTCTTCCTCATATCTGGAACTTCTGCATGTAATTACTCTACTTAAGATGCGGATAGTGGATCGATCTAGTCCCAGAAGGCTCTTTGTTTTTGCTTACTTAGTTCTGGCCATAACGTAAGAGAGGTGACACAGTTCTCCCTAAATAACCGGGACGAGTTGACGTCTTTCTCTGTTATGCCGTCAAATATCCGCCTAATGCGAATGTCCGAACTGTGACCAAACCGTTTTTAGGACATTTATAAGCACCCCATTGGCAATTTTACTATTCCAAAAGTACAGAGCTTAATTTATCTATCGATTAGTATAAATAAAGTTCAATTTCAATTAGTTTTTGTGAAGAAATTAACGAATAATCCGCGAATAGAGGAATGCTTTTCGCAAACTGTTAAATTTTATTCACATTCCACACATTTAGGACACAATCCACATTCGCTCAAACAAAACTTTTGCGAGAGTTTAACCTCACAATTATTTTTTTTTGTTCTTGGTAGTCTTCAGAGCTCCGAAATGAGACAAGAAAATTCGTAAATTGCTGCGAACAGAAAAAAATTGCAAAATTGTTGAATATTCGATCGTTTGCATTCGCAGGTGCTGAGTTGTGAATGGACTTAAAGAATGATACCGTGATATTTAGCCTCAGATGAGAGATCCATTCTTGTGCCATATACCTTTAGTAATATGTTCTCCTGTCGGCTTTCTAGTGAACAGGACAAAATCGGTTCTATGATGGTTAACCCATAAACCGTTCTGTTTTGCCCACACGAAGAGCTCTTTAAGAGCAGATTTCATAAGTTTACTGATTTTTTGGAATCTTTTGCCTCTCATTCAGTGACATTCTTAGAAATGTGTTGATGATAAGAAACTACGGTAATGGGACTTCATTTTCCTTACAAAACTTGACCCAATGGCTGAGTTGTTAATCCTGATATTAAACAAGGATATACAAGGTAAGTCAGAAAACATGGCACAGAGAATCGAGTGCGGCCGTCGTGCAACAGACTGCCTTTGTTACCATCTATTGGCCCGAATTCTCTATGGATGTCTACGATAGGGATGCGGCAGTTTCTGTTCAACAAACTTGGAGGATCTAGCTGTGGATTGACGTTATCGTATTGTACACCGAGATACTAACATGGGTAGAAGTTGATCTTAAATTTCTCGCGTGGTAGTTAATTGAATGGGGGCCTGCCTGGTGGAACGCATTAGTAGGTTTCATTACTTACTTACTTAGGTGGCGCTACAGTTCGGGGTGAACCTGGGCCTCAACTAACAAGCCTCTCCAGTTAGCTCGGTCCTTAGCTAACTGCCTCCAGTTGCGCACTCCAAGCTTGTTCAGGTCCCCTTCAACTTGTGCGCGCCACCTAAGGCGAGGTCTTCCTCTGCTGCGTTGTCCCTCCGGGTGTGATTCGAAGACTACAAGTAGGTTTCATTAGTATGTTTTATCTAAAGGCAGAAATCGTAAGCTGTCAATCGTAAGCAATAAAAAAAACGCAATTTCTTTCATATAGCCATAATAATAGTTTCAAGTCATAGATACATGAAGAATTCTTAAAGAATGCTTGAATTTAAATTTCAATGTAGGTACGTACATATGTATAAAAATTCTTTCAATTGAATTGTGAATCCCTGAAACTCGCCTTAACCCTTCTACAAAGCCACTGAATGAATATCTAAAACGAAATAAAAAAAAACTCAACCGCAGTCATCCCAACAAAACCAAAAAGAACACAATTTTTAGTAAAAAAAGAAAAATCATAAGTTTTTACGACGTAAAAGAAAACAAAAGAATAGAAGCGAAAGGATTTTCTGTTTTTTTTTTTTATGTATCTGCTCCCGCCAAAACGACACACAAATGTATCTAAAGAACATCATCGTCGCTAGTATCATAATAATTTATTTTCCGTGAAAAATTTGACTATTTTTCTTGTTTTCTCATGCAGTATGGACTGCCCCCTCCTTCCCTTATAGGATTTTTTTTTTCTTCTGTGAAATCCAGTTCAGTGGTCGTGTAATCCTAAAACCTATACCAACCAACACATAGCATCCACACAGCCACCCATCGCCCCCAAACATCGAATTCACGCTCTAGTACATCATCATCTCCAGCGATAATGTCAATACTTTGCTATTCATGGCAATTATCGTTTCTATAATCACACTATGATAAGAAAATTTCTCAGACGAATAAGAACGAGAAAAAAACTTAAAAACAAAAAAAAAAGTGCAAATGATTTCCACAAGAGAAAATTTATGATCCGCAAATGTTATATGATGTGTGCACGAAGTAGAGAGATGTGAATGGTTGCCATTCAGTGTTGATGATGATGATGGCGATGGCCATGATGATGATGATGATGGTAGTTCTGGTATAGTAGGTCGGTCGGTCGGTTGGTTGGTTGGTTGGTAGTGTTTTTTTTGTTTTTTTGGAGGCAACACACCGCAAAAAAGGGTTCGCAACGAATTCGACGACGATGATGACGACGCCGGCTATGGCAGCGGCTAGTGTTGCCACAAAAGTCCCACATAGAAAACCACCGAAGCAAACATCCTTAGTTGATTCTGCTTGGTTTGTATCTCCCGGCGGCGAGCGGCGTATCTATCACCGTTGCCATCGCATTGCATAGTTTGGCAACAACATAATTGCCGGGCTAGAGATATCTAAATATCTTTTGTTAGATTTTCGTTGCAATTCGCTGACGGCTAATTTATTGCTTCGATAGTGCGGTGGAAGAGCAAAGGCGGATGCGGCAAACAATCGACCGGATTCGAGCCAATGCCACTGGAAAATTATTTAATTGCAAATTGAACGTGTTTTGCATATGTACCAATAAAAAACGAGAAGCCAAAAGGGGGGCCATTGTTCCATGGAACCTTTATTCATATACGCACCAAGTTTTCTGTATACAATGGGGCCTCCGCCCACTGTCGTTCTGTCCCACCGATTGCCACGGTGTTAGTGCAATCCCTTGTGATGATTATTTTTGCATTAGTTGAAGTGAAAAATGGGGCCATGATGGATAATGTTGCTAGCAGGTCTGTAGTGGGAGCCGGAGTTTCCGCTCCTGCTTCACTTGATGAATGGCAATTGAACGATTAGTTGTACAATCGGATGCTACAGCAGTAATTAGGATGAACGTATAGTGAACACCTGTTGCAGGTGCTGAAATATTTTTTGCGAGAATAAGTGTATTGGAATTAGTATTCAATTGATAAATTGTAATACAGTGCGGGCGATGCTCTTGGAATAGAAATGAGCATCTACACAGATTTGGAGGCAAATCATAGCGTTGGTGGTTGTTCTAATCTGGTGGTTTACCTTGTGATGTGCTTTTGTTTTTTAAGGCTCTCTAGTTATATAAATGAGATTAATTTTGTGGCATTCGGGAGACAAACTAGTCAGTTTCGCCTGCCTTCCTTCTTTACACTTATGAATTGCACAGCTACAAACCAAGTTAACCTAGAATTTTAAAATATCAAAATGATACTAAGAGAGAACAAAGTCCCGTGAACGGTGAGTCATTGAGTCCTGCCTTGTGCAATAGTGCTTTAAATCTAGATGGATACAGAGTGTTAAAAAACCCAATGCGTCTAAAGGATGTGACTCCACTCCGGACGTTGGACACCTTGTCGTGGTGGGTGGAACAAGAAGTACTGCCAGGTAGCTACCACTACTCTGGCAGAGCTGAATGTGAATCTAAAACTAAGATCCAACAACCCTTAACTTCAAGGTGATAGTCACCACCCCGAGGGAGTTGGGTTATGGTAATGATACTACTGGAACACAGGGTTCAGAGGTAATTGAAACGCTAGTGGTAACTTCTCAGGATCAGAGGCAAAATCTGACTCGGGCAATAGCGACACATCGGCCTATAAATTGACTGATAGGATTGCTAGTTTAACATCCACCGTAACCATCCCAGAAGAGGCAAGACCTAGGAACTTACTTACTTTACTTAAAGGGCTCCCGACATATGAAGAGTCTCTGCCTGAGACACGGCAGCTTCCCAATCTCTTCGATACTAGGCACGCTGCTTCCAGTTGTCTATTGTGAAAGCTTGATTCTTAAAACGAAGGTTCGGCCTTCCTTGTCGTCTCGAACCTGGCGCTGTCACCCAAGCTGCTCGAAGATTCTCTTTGCTGGACCATAATTATCCGTTCGTTCGATGTGGTCGAGCCAGTGTAGGCGAAGTGTTTTGGCTTTTGGGACTACATCCGCATCTTGATACAGCTCATAGAGTTCGCGGTTGCATCTTCTCCTTCATTCGCCCTCCGGTACATGTTTGGAAGTCTTGGGTTTGTAGAGGCCAGGACGATGAATGCTATTATATGCGGCTTTAAAGTCGATGAAAAGATGGTGAGTTTCGACTTGCCTGTACTGGTACGTGCCGATTAGTGTGTTCCAGAATGACTTCAGACGATCACACAGTACGCTGCTTAGGATCTTATATGCGACACTAAGCAGGGATATGCCTTGATTGTTCTTACAAGACATAGGATCGCCTTTCTTGAAGAAAGGTAGACCATCAGACCTGGTGAACTTTTTGTTTTTCCGCTTTTGATAGCTGAGCCAACCTCTTCAAAACTGGGAGGGGGAATGGCTTCTTCATTTACTGGATGTAGGTTCTCTGCTTGCCCTATCACTCTCTCTTTCTGATGCCCATTAAGTAGCTGCTGTAAATGCTGCTTAAACGCATCTACTATTCCCTGTCCTTCGATAACTAGGTTTCCTTCACTGTTTTGAAGAGCCTGCATACCGGACTTGAAGCCAGCTGCTAATTGCTTGGCTTTCTAAGCCTTCCAACTCTGAAAGTTTAAACATTCAGATGCGTGCCTCGCATCTATTAGTGCGTGGTCGATTTGGTTGGCGGTTCGACCATCTGGAGAGCGCCAGATTACTGTGTGGATTCGTAGTCTTGGAAACCTAGTGCTACTTCACCGTATTACGAGCTGCTGCTAAATTGATTAGCCGCAGGCCGTTGTATTTTGTCGTGTCGTGGAGCCTGTGCTTTCCGGCTAATCCGCCTGGGATGTTTCCCTTACAGATTTGGGCATTGGAATACCCGAGCATGATTTTGACATCATACTCCGGACAGGCTCCATAGACTCCGTCCTGGAGGTCATAAAACTCCTTCTTGATAGAGTCTTCAGCTTCGTCGGTAGGGAAGTGTGCACATACTATGCTGATGTTTTGAGATGTTGCCTTGATGCGGATCACAAACTGCGGTCGCTGATTGGCTTAAAGTCAATTATCATTGAGCGTAGTCGATTTTCCTCGACAAATAAGCACCCTAACATGTGCAGTCTCTGTTGTGACAGCTGAAATAAATGTCACAATTTGTCCGTTCTTGCATGCAGCACGAATGTTTGTGAGAAAGCAGAGCCTCTGTTTCGTATGGGTCTATTGTGCCAACACAGACCGTGTAAACTCGTACCCGTGTAAACTTTAACCTTGTCTAACTCTGGGTAAAACCCCTATGGGCAACTCTCCTTTAAATTCGATGGAAGTATATTTTAATGCAATATCTACTCACAACTTCTGCGTCACATCACACCAATGAGAAAAAATATAATTACCACAATTTCCTAACCTTTATGTCCAAGTACTTTTCGAAGAAAATATGCGGCATAACCTCAATTTTCCCATCCTATGGTCTGTAATAAACTTATTTAATTTACCATAATTAATCCAAACATCAAGATCATAATCCAATCATAATAGTCTTCCCTGAATAAATCTAAACATCTTAGGAATCTTCTTATTACTGATAGATTACTGGAGATACTAAGCGCTCACCGCCACCACTCCTCGCGCGCTAAGTAATAACCAAACACTGCTTCGTCTCCCTCGGGGTATTTCCATTCCCATTGTATGACCATGCTAGCAGTTCATTCATTTCTCAATAAAAAAAAAATAAAAAAGAAATACCCAGATACACACAAACACCGAGAGTTTTTGTAGCATTCTATTCCATCAACATCTTGAGCACTGCAAGGCTCGTCTTTATTCAAAATCCTTCCACCAAATAAAAATAAACCAAGAAAACACATTTTCAATGCTTATAATTCCTTTTTAAATGCAGGCATTATAATCTCGGGAGCGCAACAAAGACAACAGGTGGCAGAGTTCCCACAGCGCATTAGGTAAGGTTGGTTTCTTTTGCTGCTCTCTGCCGCCTCCTTCTCTGTCGCCTGTCCTTTCCTCCTGTGTAGTATATATTCCACACAGCCTTGGCTGGCTCGTAAAAATTGTTATCTTCCCTGCATCACATGGTGTACTCGTATACTCCAACAACGAAACGACACAACGGCATAGTAATTCTTTTTTCTCCATTTTCCAATAGATTTTCTCCCACTCCCCCCCTAAAGCATGCTTTTTAAATGGAGTAAACATCAACTATGCTCTTCTCAACAAAGTACGAAGGAAGAAGCGCTCACAAGAAGTGAGAACATTTTTGCATAGATATACAAGATACAAGATACTTTTCGTTTGTATACAATCCGCACTGCATGACATTGCAATGAGCCTGACAAATATACATACATATGTATGTAGGTAGGTACACGAATAACTTAAGGGTGCGGAGCGGATGTGTGTGCGTTGTGGCTTAAAGGGAAAGTACCCAACCCAGCATCTCCCGCTTATTGTTGTGTCTGAGTTTGATTCTGGGATTTTGGATTTCTTTTGGTTCTTTTCGTTTCGGACGACGTCTTCCTCTTCTCTTCGTTACCATGTTCGTTGTATTGCCTTTCAGTTTACGCGGGCTTCCTAAAAATGATGACGGATACCACGATTCATTCATTCATAGAATCTTTTTCTATTTTGTATTTAGTTTCCTCCACGTCGGGAGGTGGAAGTTACTTCAAAGGTTTGCTTTTAGTTTTGGTGAAAGGACACAAAGTCCTAGTGAAGGTGGAAATATATTTTTTTCGTGCATCCTTTCGTTTCGTTGCAGTTTGATGTGGGAAATGTTGCATGCCGCAATTGTAAATCGAGGGAAAGGACTACAGTGGTTGGTTGGCATGGCCTTGGCGACTAGACGCCGCTGCTGTGGGTGGTTGGGAAGAATTTTTTTCGCTCTAGAGTTAAAGATTTGAAGTCTACTTCTTCTTCACTGTAGTTAAGTGCGGCGGGGGTTAATACTTTGCAATAAAACTCAAACGTCGTCTGACAATAAAATATTTACTTTGATTAAATACCGTACTTGGGATTGAAAAGCTATGGATCGACAGAATGATGTTTTGTAAAGGGAACGAATTACCTATCAAAAGGACTAGGATGTGTTACTGATACGTTCGAGGGCTTTTTGGGAATGAAAATGTCCAACACCATCTATGTAGTTTGTCAAAATACTTTACGATTCAGGACGTTCCACCGTAATAGAGTTCGCGGATTCTTTTTTTAACACATTCCTTGTAACCCATTTCCCTTTCAGCATTAGTGAGTACGATCTGTGAATTCGCCGTAAGATATGTATCTCTGTATCTCTATATACATAATTGTTGGACTTGCAATCAGTAGCAAGAATGGCGGAGCCCGTACATTTCCTAGCCCCTTCCAAATGCTGCGATTTCTAACTCACTCTTCTTATACGTTCTGGACCATATAGTTTCACTTAAAGCGAACTTAATTGATCCTCTGTATAGGTTTAGACATGTTTCCTTAATTTTGATTTAATTAAAACTACTATTTTAACGTGATTCCACCATAATTTTTTGCTTTCATTTAATTAGACGCTCACAATACACGCACCGAAAAATTTGATTATAAATTACTATTCATCCCAGAAAATTCTCTTCCATTGATTCACTATTGTTCACTTTTCCAGCTTTGCTGTGGTCTCAAACAAACGGCAGAGCTTAAAGGACGAAGCCGAATTTTTTTGTGAAGCAGGCACACTTTATCGTCATTTCTTTTTAAATGAAACAAACCTTGCAGTACCTCTGTGCAGTCGATGTTGAGAGTATGAATATGTACCTAGTCGATAATATGCAACTGGTCTACTTACTTCCTTATTTAGGTGGCATTACAGTTCCTGATCGAAACGAAGTGAAGATAATTCAAGAATCAAACCGGATGTTCCACCTTCAATTATACCGAAGCTAAACTACTGAAAACTTCTGGGCATGACTTGGTTAACTATTAACATTTGATCAGACGAGTGTATGCAACTTCGTTGATCCGAAGCATACGAAAGGTGAATCCTCAATTGATTGCCCTCTGTAAGTGGAGTTGGGTGCAGAGTTGAGTTACAGGACCGTGCCAGGAAGGCCTCGATTGCCCTCTATTCATGTAGGAAAGCCCTAGGCCCAAAATGGGGTCTCCAGCCCGAGTCGTCCACTGGATATACACGGCAATCGTTAGACCCACCCTTATGTACGGAGTACTAGTCTGGTGGACGGCACTGGACAAAAAAAAACAACACCGCAATACTTGAGAAAGTTCAAAGGCTATCCTGTGTCTGCATAACGGACGCCCTACGAACTACTCCTACAGCTGCATTAGAAACTTTACATCTGCTTCTTCCTGTTGATATCTTTGGGAGGTTGATGGCGGCACCAGCAGCACAGTATCCTTGCAACTGGCTCGTGGAAATATGGGCCACGCAAGCATCCTAAACGGCCATAATACTATTCCTAGTAATTCAGACTACATAGTCCCCTATCTGAACTTCAACGTCAAATATGGAACCAAGATTCCTAGCAGAAGTGCTTGGGAATCGGGAGAAATTTTAAACGAATCTGCGACAGAAATTTACACAGACGGATCCAAGACATCGTCTGGCACAGGTGCGGAAGTTTACTCCAGTGTTTTGGACATTCGCATCGCCACTCGACTGCCGAATCACTGCATTGTTTTTTAAGCAGAAGTCTCAGCAGTCCGTGAAGCCGCGATCTGGCTTTCGATTAACTCGATAGAGTGTAGCGCTATTGTTTTCTTCATAGATAGTCAAGCTGCGATAAAAGCCTTGGAATCGCCAATAATTCGATCCAAGTTGCTAAAGCAATGTTGGTTACTCTTAACGAGATCGCTGTCAGGTGCGACGTATCGCTGTGCTGGGTTCCAGGCCATAGGGATATTTCAGGCAATTGCAGAGCGGACGAGCTAGCTAACCTCGTCCGACCTCCCTGACAATAGGGATGTACCGTCAGCACCTATAAAATCGATAAAAATCCAATTAGATACCGCAGCCATAAGTATGGCAAACAGTAAGTGGAACAGGTGGTGGTCTTGAGAAGGAAAGCCTTAGGTGAATACTTCTTCGAAGATCTAAATGATCTAGCCAGACTAGACTTAGGCAAAGGAGCTTTGTCACCAAGTTTAATGATTAAACAACGAACCACACATCTTCGGCATGGGTCTATACCGAAAATGGTTGCCCTGCCTTCTGTCCCATCCGGGAATAAAGGTCTCCAGTGCTGGTAATCCGGTTTTTCCATAGTGGTATCACAATGGACCTCCCTTTTGGTCTAAGTGCGTCCCTGCCAAGCGGGGACAGCGACCCAACCCAACTCAACCCATAAGTGCAGTTTCTGCTTACTTAAATCCTTTCACCCATCTACAAGCATAGATCGTCAGTACTCCAACGCATTTGAGCTGGCTCCAACTCATTCCCAAAGAGTTTGATTATTTCTCAACTCTTCTACACCGTATTTGCCTAGAGCGTTCCGCAGTTCTGCCTGCCTGGGTCAGCGGATCCCACCGCATTGCATATTTCGAAATGGAGTTGTCTTCAAGCGAACAAGAATATTGGGTATCCAGACTTTGGATACCATTCCGAACGCAGTTGCAGTCTGCCTTCCCGTTTCTCCTGCATACATCCATTTCGGTGCCATCGGTGTAAGCCGATACCCCACTTCTTAGACCTATACCTAAACAGTTGTCTACTTCCTTGACTCTCTGTCCTAGACAGGTGTTAGAAGTGCTCAGAATTTTTGTGTGTGCAACTTCCAGATTTTGTCCCATCAGATGAAGATGCATTATCCGATGTAAAAATAGATTAACATCGTCACCGTAGTCAGGGTGTTTAAGGTAAGATGTCATAGTCCATCGAATTCCATGGTTACCCTCAATGCTGTATGGAGTACATCGCTGATGACCACCAAGAACAACACCGATGGCAGTATGCATCCCCGCGGCACTCCACTTTGGATTTCAAAGTCTGCCTACAACGTTGCACTTACTACCCTCGAATGTAGTCTTGCGTTTGTGATGGTGGACTTTGGAAAAAAACTTCAACTACAAGACGGTTTTTTTTTTTCAAAAATCAGCACATTGATTGCTTTGATTAGAATATCAAGTGTGAATGGACCCAACATTCCTGCTCGCAGAATCTTTAAATTTAACCTAGAAGGACGATGAGTGGAAGTACTTGTTAGGGGACATCACCCAATTTAAAACTTGATATTGGAAACAGTGAGCTAAGGATCGATCTAACTCAGTAAGTAGCACCACTTAAATACGTTTAAAATCTCTGTAAGCAGCTTTTGGCCGATATCTGAGTTAAGCTTGTATAACACTTCTCCCATTAGGAAGGTCCTTTCTCAACTCGAGTTTTTTCTCAATAGAATATCATTCACCTGTTGAAAATGACACAGGTGATGGAGAGAAACGCACAAAACCTTCAAGAGTATCACATTACCGCAGACCCGTCAAAATTAAGTCATAACTTTCAACCGATTGTTGAGCCCAGCACACACAGGTACAATGCATTTCCAAAGTCACCCCCCAACCAACCTTCAGAGGACGGTGTCATTTCGACATTTATTAATTAAAAGTGACCCAATCGCATACCACACGAAACAAGAGAAAGAACACCGACTGACTACGACTACGACCCCATAGCGCACCCTTATCCTTCTCACACCATTAAGTCATAAATAATTTCCTGTTATTATTAAAAAAGTATTCGAGTGCTCATTTTTCTCTGTACCATCCCATCGCAATTAAGGGTAAACGCGACGGCATACATAACCTAAATATTGTACGCAACTAAAAACCTACCTACGGACACACCCCCAAATGCCACGCACCCCTTATTCTATGTGTACGTGGCAACGTAATTCCTTTTGATTTAGCCATTTCATTAATACGTTCAAATGCCAACCGAACTCCTGTTGTATACAGTATATGTAGTTGGCCGATGCGATGGTTTGGGGAGGTGGTAGCGGTGACGGTGACGGTGCCGGGGTGCTATTGAGTATTACACATTTGGAAGTCGTAAATTATATTTTAATGAGATATCATTTGATTTATGTTGTAATATACATATGTACGGGTGTGTGTGTGTGTGGGTTCCCGTGTGTTAAAGGCAATGCCCCCCGTCAATCCATTTCACTGCTGCTGCTGGCGCACCAAATGTGTTTATTTGTACGGAGCACCCTTGCTCACACGGTTGTTCGCTTACATACACTTTCTTCTACTCGTCGTCGTCCGTCGCGTCGTGCTGGGTGAGTAGTATTCTAGGTCGTTTGCTATATGTATTTACCGCTATCGTCAGCCCCCAACTCCAACTTGGCAATCAATAGAAAATAATTCAATTCCAGCTGTGACATTGAACTCTTTCTGACGCGCAAAATACATACAATGAGAGAGAAGCACAAAAAAAAAATGAAAAGAACAAACCTACCCTTCTCCTAACTACCCTTCTTCTACAAGATTTTTACTTTTTTTTTAGGTCAACCATTCGAAGGAAAACTTTTCACTTTCCAAAGGGGTAACTTCTAATATTTCGTGGGGGTACTTTTGTCGTCCTATCGCTCCGTGCTCCGTCGTCGTCGGTCGTTGCGCGCTTTAACCGAAGCAAAGTCATATAAGTTTCACATGGTAGTAGTAGTAGTAGTAGTAGTTATACTCATACCGAAGAACACGAGCAACAACAGGGAAATCCTTAAAATTGTTTTTGGGTATAGGTAATGGAAAATTGATGGCGGTTTTCTCTCCCCCCGCAGGGAAATCTGATGGAGGGCCGGGGTTGGATGGAGAAAAATGCAATTTATTTTGTGACGGCGGTTAATCGAAAACGTTTAAAAGGCGCGCACGGATACGATCGACGCGTCTCTATTTCTCTCTAAAGACAAACATTACGGGTTGCCAGCCCGGTATACGAGGGGTGGTATCGTTCGTTTGTGGGGGAAGTAAAGAGAGACAGAGAGAAAAAAAAATAACAAAATGAAAATGAAAATTATCATCCAACACAGTGGATAAAATTGTGAAGTGGATTAGTTTCGCGATTGCTCTTTGTCGTGCTCGTGGTCATTAAGGGCGTGTGTGCTCAGTTAGAAGGGTGGTGGTGGCAACTGGGGGGGGGGACATGTAATTTTAGACTTTATTTCCATCCCTCTACGGCTGTAGATTGGTGTTTTAGATATCCCTAAAAATTAATTGAAGTATAATTACAGATCGCTTAGGGGATATTGCATTCGTATAATTTTTGCCTCCTATACCTACCAATACCACCATTGGCGTATGTATTCGAGTATGTGTGTTTCAGCAATACGTCGCGTCGTCGAGCAAAAACACAGACCGAGAGAAATTCGTAAATATTTGATTGGGCAATTAGGGACTGTCATAATACCACTGGCACTGCGTTGCTTGTACATATATTTCTGATGTGGGAATTTACACACTTGTTTGCTTTTAATGGACGAATTTTAATCTGCAATTACACGCTTTGGTCGACCATACCGGTGCTTGGGTACAATAATTTAGCTTAAAGCGGTATTCAATAGATGGTTTCTAAGCCGCGGTCTGAGGCAGGGCAGAAGAAGGTCGAAAAACTATTGTAGTATCAGTCGTATTGAATGCAATCCCCCTCACTAAAAAAAAAGAAGAAATTCCTTCTTCATTTTTATTTTTTACAAAGTGACGTCTGTCCACTTTATGGAACATTTTACGCAAAGATCCTGATCTTGGTTTGAAGGCTTAGAAGATCCAGCTCATGTAAGAATTGAAGCCGAACGAACGAAGCCTCCAAAGCCTAGTACATCAAAGGAGTGTGACTTACTTACGCCTATGCTACATATATACTATACTAGATACTATGAAAAACTCAATGGGCTCTCCACTGTGCGTTCACCATTAAAAAAAACGCCAATAACCTGAGGAACCAGTATCGTGACATCATCAAAGCGGTAGCAGACACAACCATAGGCTACCATCCACCAACCAAAAAGGGCCCTTGGGATGATGATGAATACGTGGGATTGAAAAGGTGACAGGAAATGCTCACTGGAAACCGTGGCAGCGAGAAAAGATTCAGAAGAAGGGAGAAGATCCTGAGTGAAAACAAAAGGACCCATCCAGTATCCCAGCTCAAGGATATCAAAGAGTCCCGCGATTGGAACAACATCCGAATGATTTTTAACTGGCAGCTGACTTCAACCCCGGAATGCAGATTCTTCGAAATAGTGAAGGAAACCTAGTCACCTAAGCACAGGGAATATTTGATGCATTTAAGCAGCATTTCCAGCAGCTACTTAATGGGCATCAGGTAGAGAGAGTGATAGGGCAAGAAGAGAACCCGTATCCAGTCAATGAAGAAGCCATTCCCCCTCCCAGTTTTGAAGAAGTTGACTCAGCTATCAAAATGCTGAAGAACGGCAAGGCCGTCGGCTCTGATGGTCTACCAGTGAAGCTTTTCAAACGTGGTGGTGATGATTTGGTACGGTGCATGCAGCAAATCATCAATCAAGTATGGATGGATGAAGCCATCCCCAATGACTAGACTATCAGCTCTATATGTTCCATTTTCAAGAAAGACGATCCTATGTCTGGTAAGAACTATCGAGGCATATCCGTGCTTAAGGTCCCATATAAGATCCTAAGCAACGTACTGTGTGAGTGTCTGAAGTCTTTCTGGAACACACTAATCGGCACGTACCAGTCTGGCTTCTGGGCAGGATCGACGATCGACCAAATTTTCAAACTAAGGCAAATGCTGGAAAAAACTAACAAATTTCAAGTCGAGACTCACCACCTCTTCATCGACTTCAAAGCTGCATATGATAGCATTCATCATCTTGAGCTCTACATGGCGATGGCCGAATTCAGGATCCGGGCTATAAGCTGATCCAGCTGTGCTACGTGACGCTGGAAAACACGCGGTACAGCGTGCAATTCGAAAACAGTTCCTCCGAACTATTCCGAACATGCAACGGATTTCGGCAAGGAGACTATGTATCATGTGACTTCTTCAATCTTGTACTGAAACAGATAGCAGGAGTGAACACGGAAGGCAATATCTTTAACAAATCTGTCCAGCTGCTGGAATACGCAGACGTCATAGACATTATCAGTCGCACGCAATGCGTTGTTTCAGAGGTTCTTACGGCAATTGAAGAACAGGCGAAACGAGTTGGTCTTGAAGGGAATGAGGACAAAACCAAGTACATGTTGTCAATAAACAAAGAAGCATCTGTCCAATGCCTAGGACAAAACGTCACTGTTGGCAACAGTAACTTGGAAGTGGTAAAGAAGTTTGCCTACCTCGGAGTAAATATCAACTCCACGAAATAGCTTAGTGGAGATTCGACGAAAACCTACTCTAGGTAGCCCCTACTACTTCGATTTGGCGGAACAAATATGTTCAGAACTCCGAACTCCAAAGACGAAATACATGCTCTATAAAACTTTGATCCTGCCAGTTTTGCTATATGGAGCCGAGTGTTGGACAATAAGCAGGAAACCAGAGCAGATATTGAATACTTTCGGGAGAAAAATTCTTCGTCGAATACTCGGTTCCGTATGCGAGAAGGGCTAATGGAAAAGGAGATGCAACCGCATACTCTATGAGCTGTACCAAGATGTGAATGTAGTCCAAATAGCCAAAACACATCGACTACACTGGCTCGGCCACATCGAGCGAATGGACAATTATGTTCCAGCAAAGAGAATCTTCGAGCAGCTTGGAGGACAGCCCCCAGGTTCGAGACGACAAGGAAGCCGAACCTCGGTTTTAAGGATCAAGCTATCGCGGATGCCAGACAACTGGATCCAGCGTACCCGGGTCGAAGAAAGTGGAAGGCTGCCGTGTCTCAGGCAGGGACTCTTTACGGGTCGGGAGCCCTTTGAGAAGATAAGATCGCAGACGCAATACGAGCCAAAAGAAATTCACAAATCTTTGCAACTTGTTCCCCGTCACTGTAACATGAACATTGACAGTTCGCTTGCGAAAGGATGAACTCTTCTTACACTTCCTAAAAATGTCTAGGCAAAGATGGTTCTGCCCACAAAGGATATACTGTCCACTTAGAACTACTTAACAACAATTCAGGGTTTTCAACCAAATCAGGTTCCCAAGAGTTGTGTCAAAACGGCGGCATCCAATGTGCTAATAGGGTCGCAGTCATATCATGTCCTGACCACTACCACTATTTACTTAAGAAACAAAAGGCTTTCAATAGATATCCGCAATTTAATCGCACGAAAGTAGCATTGCATTCAGACCAGTTGGCCAAAGAAGTTGAACACCATTTACTGAACAAAAGAAGAGATATTCAGTCATACCTAACTCATGCCGATACAGGAATGAAAACCACCTTACTCACTGAAAATATCTGCCTTTCCAACCACCAAGCCTGGACACTAACCGAATTTAATGCCGGAACCTGTCTGGCTAATTGAAGAAAAGTTTAAAAATATATACAAGACTCAATAAACTGATTCCAATCCGAGAACATTCTACGTCGTCATGCAGTTCCTTCCCTTATTTTGGAGAACCTATCGAGAGTATATATAAATAGATCTTGAATCATATATCTGGTCTGAGAGAGGGTATACGTACATTGTCTTCAAAATCTGTAAAGAGGATATTACTACATAAGTCAATTCTGTAATGTTAGCCTAGATACCAGGATTTAAGTTTTATTCATCAATGTGGTCCACACTTTAGAAAGTTGTAAAATGTCTCTGAACAGAGTAATCCGAGATATGAACCCAATTGCCATAGAAAACGGAAGGAGCTCATAAGCATCAGCATTCAACAACCGGCTCCTTCTGTAGTAGACTGATCCTGCTATTCATTCAAACTCTCTGTTCCTGAATATTTTACGAACTATTTCATATTTTAATATTGAATGCTTATTCCATCATCGAGAAGGTAATTAACCTGCAGATACTCTACACAGCAACAGGAGCAAGCAAAAAAAAACAAGAAACTCATTAAAGCATTTATTCACAGACTTTCCCCTCGTATGCACGTCAAACTGTCAGCGAAATGCTGTCCGTCCGCGCTTCAACAAACAGCAATTAAAGTTTATCAATTGTTCGAAAATCATCCTGTGCCTCCCCCACTTAATCTGGGTCTCTCTTAGCCCCCTCCCCCCCACCAAAAATATCCACTCGCTCAGTCTCTCTATAATCTTTCACGTTCAATTAAGCACTATTCATCGGACGACGAGGACGAGACGGGTAAAATTATTGAATTCTAGCGTCATGGAGTGAAGAGAAGAAATGGTAGTTTATACACTTTCTAGCAGTAGCAGCAGTTCTGCTTCGTTGAAATTTATTGACGTGTAGGGAATGAGATTCGCAGTCAGAGTACCTATACATATATCGTGCCATACCACAAACGTAACGAATTAAATTGAGGAATTTCCCTATTTGATTATTCGAATCCACAACAGGAAGGGGATACGTTCTCACATCCGTCCCCATTTAGTGGTCTTATCCATACACCTATACATTCATATATACATGTATGTATGGAGTTGATGTCGCCATCCTGAAAAGATTGAAACTGACTCAACTCATCGTTACCCCTTACATATACGATTCAAGGGGGTAGTGATCCTGATTCCAGCCATCAGCGCCATTTAATGACTCCAGCACACACAGCTCTCTCGCCAAAAATGATTTCACTGGTCTTTCTGCCACCCTGTGCTCTCATCCATTACCCAGATACGCCTCCCGTTTGATACCTATGATGATGATGATGATGGGGATGGTGATTGAGGTGCCATTGTATTGGGGTGGTACTATTCGAGGAAAACTAGAGGATATGATGGAGCTCTCGTACATACACACTTTGCTGCTGGTACTGCTGTTGCCTGGCTTGGTTAATTTGATGGGTAATTGATGATAATTGCGAAATTCATTTCATCAAATTTGAACCGCAAAGGATTAAGTTGTCCTACCGAACTTCATTATCGTGAGTGGAGTTGGTTTTCGAATTCAACTCTTAATCATTATCCGTCGGGTTTCGAATGACTTTATGTCTCTCGAAGTCTTCTGTGTGTCTTATTGTCTATTTTCAAATTCAATTTTAGAATTTCGCCAGACAATTTGGCTGCTCATCCCATGTTGGCCATTGTTTTTTATTTAACAGCGAGGTACCTATTAAAACTTAAGGTATGTCAGGATGTATGAAACCAGGTATCAATTCAATTTGTGTGTTCAATTTAATTTATAACCACCGACGTCACGTCTAGTTAGTCGAAAATATGTCCATCATTCTAAAAGTCTTGTCATTCGCATAAGGCCTGGATTTTTAATTCTTGCCTTATCGACTGAAGCCAACAAAAGTAGTATTCTTCGGTTTTAGTCACTTAAAAATGTCACAATACCTGGAGCGACAAAAAAGCGTTTTGTTGAAACCGGAATTTAGGAAACTGGAGATAGATGAAAAGGTAGACTTACAAGGTTCTTAAGAAACCCTTAGGGCATCTCTTCTGGAGCACTGACTGAGAAAAGAAAGGACTATCTTTAACCCTATCAATACAGAGACGATTTAAAGAGTTCCCATCACTGTATATATCATACTTTGCTGCCCACTTTCATACGGAACTCGGATCTTAAAGTCTATTCACAGCTCGGCAACCTGCGCATGCGAACGAGAGAATATTCTCCAATTTTGACATTTCATTCACAGCAACTTTTTTTTCTGGTCGCAGCAATCTGCAAATTTTACTTGTCATTTCGGAGCTCTGAAGACCACCATGAACAAAACAAAAGAATTGTGAGTTTAAACTTTGACGAATGTTTTGATCAGGCGAATGTGGATTGTGTCCTTAATGTGTGGAATGTGAATAAAATTTGACAGTTTGCGAAAAGCATTCGTCTATTTGCGGATAAATCCGCGAATTATTAATTTCTTCACAAAAACTAATTGAAATTCAATTTATAATCGATAGATAAATTAAGCTCTGTTCTTTTGGAATAATAGAATTGCCAATAGTGTGCTTATAAATGTGCTAAATATGGTTTCTTCGCAGTTCGCGCATTAGCAGGTCGCTGAGCTCTGAATGGACCTTTAGTGGATTAAAGTGCAGGGAAGAATATTTAAAATATTTCTATCAAGGCTTGTTGTTTGCAGATATGTAGCTTCAGACAACATCTGGGCTTTTGGTAAGGATTTTGCTTATTTCAATTGAAACACACTGCGCCATCCAAACCCCTGAGCTTGGTCCCAATGTTATTTGACCAAGTTTCTCTTTGTTAGTCCTTAAGCCAAACCAAATTCTTCAGGACTAGTACTTCAGGTGGCTATTAAAAAAGACTTGGATATCGTTGAAAATATAATAGTTTTGACATAGATGTTCAAATGTCAATATTCAGTTGTGTGGCAAATATTTCTGCCTAGCAGATCACTGAGTATTTGCTTGGACTAAGCAAGAGTTAAGTGCAGATGATCGCCACAAATTGTTGGCCTATATCTACTGTCCACTTTGAAGTATACCATCCGTGGTCGTATTCCGCTGCAGTGACTCTTAGAGTCTATATTTTTGAGACTGTAAAGCGTCTTATACTTCTAGCTTCCATACATCCCAAGTTGGACAGCCCTTCATATATGTACATATGTAGATATCGGATGTAAATAAATTATTCTCATCGTCGTAACTTCCACCTTTTTTAGGGTCTTTCCCCAATGAGGTTGTGAGAAGCTAGGCACTGGGGCCCATGGACCTCTCTTTTGTATTTTTTTTGTATTTTTTTTTTGTTCCAGATTAATCAGCTGCAGTGACAATCAGCGTTGACGGGCTTTGGAGGAGAAGATTCAACGACGAACTATATGAGCTGTACAGTGGCATATAGACCGAATGGACATCAGCGCTCGGCCATCTCATTGCCGATATGACCACACCTTTATCTGTTTTTGATCCATCTGATCCGTATATGAGAATCGCTAGCAAATGTGGGTCTGTTCTGTTCCCCGTTATGGCAGTCTGGGAATGTAACCTTTAAGTTTTGACCGAAGTTTAATTTTGGCAAATAGTTTTCCATTAAGTAGTTAATCTTTGCCAATATCCGGATGGACTAGCTTGGATTTGTCATCATTTTCAGATAAGAGCATAATCATGACTTCTTTCTGTATCGGATGATGTAGGGGTGGTAGGTTAAGGATAACTTCCAGTGGGTACACAAGCACACAGAGTAGACCTTTGCTTCGTTTTTTTGAACCTATACCGGTGCTGCATATGTGACAATTGGTATGGTTATGGATGTGTTTAACTTCAGCATAATTTAAGGATCTATACCCCAGCCCTTGCCAATTAGACATCTGCTGGTTTATAAGGAGATCCCGGCTTTGTCTATGGTTTTCGTGAGATGAGAGTTCCAAGTGAGTTTGTCGTCTAGAGTTAGGTATACCAACTGAGGAGGACTACGGCCCATATTTGGGTTCGCTTGGTTGTATATAGTAATATCTAAGAGTTGCGCTGCCTACATCTGTGACCCCTAGCAGGGGGACACCCCATAGATGTTCCACTGTTTATGCATATAAGTGACATGAAGCAAAATTGGCCCAATGTCGCTTTATCAAAGTATCATAAGGCCAGATGCTAGGATTTGGAACTTATGTCTCATTTTCGGCGAAAATTTGTTGGCCTTATGTCCCGATGGGGTGGGATATAAGTCCCTAATTCAATTTGGGTCTTATGTCCAGTTAAGTGGGACATAGGTCCCAAAATCAACAAATGGGACTTATGTACTGGGGACTTCCATATGTCCCTGCGCCTCATGCAACGCAGTCTCTAAAAATGAGCCTGTAAGGACCTACGACCAAATTTTACAATTTTGATTCGCTTCTAGACATCAACTTTACCTGATCACATCACGATCATAATGATTTTTAAAAATGATTTCACGATTAACTTTCCACTCATAGCAGAATGGGAGAGAACTGAAGTAATTGAAAAAAATTAATTTACAAGGAGCGTTCCAAAGTAAACAGAACTTTTTAAAATAGGAACAACAAAAAGTTTTTTTTGACAAAACCGATTTATTTTATTCAAAATAGTCCCCATCCGACTCAATACACCGATTTGCACGGTCTAAAAGCATGTCGAATGAGTGGTTTATATTGTCGGCCGGGATTTCCTTCAGGATGTCGGTATAATCGCTTTGGATAGCTTCTACAAAACACTCTTGTACGTTGCCAAATCGGACGAATACAGGGAGTGGTTGATAGTTAAAATGCGATTTTTAGTCAAAAAATCGGTCACAAGTGTCGATCGATGATGATGGTGCATTTTAGTCCAATAAAAGCCTACGTCGTCTGCTTGATATTCTGACCGAATATTATGCATCAAACGCTTCAAAACACCAAGATAGAAAAACACCATTAGCCCATTAGGTTTGGCCCGGTGGAACGAGCTCTTTGTGGACAAAGTCCTTGGAATCGTAAAAGCAAATCAACATTGACTTCTCTAAACGAGATTTTTTGGGTTTGGCTCGTCTGTCGCCTTCCACTTAGCACTTTGGCCCTTGGTTTCTGGATCACATTGAAAACACCAAGTTTTAACATCAGTCATAATGTTGTAAAGGAAGTTTTTCTCTTTCTTGGCTTCCTTGATGATGTCCTTCGAATGTTGAATTCTGAGCAATATTTGGTCAATGCTAATTTTTGTATCGAAGACACAAACATACTGTCGCTTCAAGAGCTATAACTTCGCTTGTATTCGTCCAAATGTCATGAAGTTTTGACAGCACATCAGAGAAGGATCTATTCGACATGGCTACATACATGTATGTGGCTAAGAGATGGTTTAGAGTGCTAATAGATGGCCTCAGTAGAAATACCTATTTTCAAAAACTCCTGTTTGGAACTCAAGTTGTTTTTTGTGCAGTTTTCTAGTGGCATAGTGTAAAGACTTTCTTGGGTGGACGGCAGATTATGACAAAAATCAAATGAATTCTAAGAAAAACAAATATTTTTCAAACTTTATGTACATATGTATTTTTATTTTTTTTTTGGTTCGGGACAGTTTTAAAATATTACAAGCGGCAACGCTCCTTAGTAGATACCCTGCTTCAAGTGACAATTTCATTTTTCACCGAAGGTACTCCTGATTTGATTTACTTTCTATACCAATCAGTTGCAGATTGACACATTTTCTCCTTACAGCGGTATCCATTCGAGGATTCAGTCATTCCATAACTTCGGTCAAACGAATAACTTTACAGCAGCAATTTGGTTTAAGTCCGACTTTCAGATCAAGTCGAAATTAACCACTTTCTATATTTTTTCTCTAATCCTTCTAAAGTAAAACATACTAACCAACTGCTTCTTCTTATTTCAGAAAAATCTTAAAGGATACCATACAATTGGACAACAAAAAACCGTAAGTAATATGCATATGATTACCTTCTCTTACTCTAAGAGCCAACCGTGCGTGCGTCGTCGGCAGTCGGTCGTCTGCAAGGAAAGCAAAGAATAATTTAAATTCTAAAAGAACTCAAAGGAAGCTGTCCCATAATTCCCATTCACAAACTAATTTACTAATGTGTGTTGTTTGGTGTTGCTGTTGTTGTTGTTGTCTGGCATCTATGCAACTGCGGCCATTTTCACACCGATTCAAAGCAATTAGTACGCTTTGTGTGAGATACAGCTGCCGCATTTACAATTTACTACAGAAAACGCGTACGTAATGAACGATGTGTGTATAGTGCAGTGTATACCTCTCCCGTTTTGTACACATAAGTAAATTACGTCATTTTCCGCTTCCGTCATTGTAATTAAATTATAAATGCCTAGGCAGGGATAGAGTACGGAATAGAGAGGGACATCGACAATAGGTGTTTAATACTCGTATATGCTTCACCATGAAGCAGAAGAAAGTGCCGCGAATTTGTCGTATAGCGTTTGGTCTGTCTGTCCATCCTGGTACAGAGCCACACATTCAAATACCTACTATACATGCATCCAGCGCCAGCATAATGCTGTGTATAGTGTATAGTGCCCGCAGCTTGCCAAGTTAATTAACGAGCCGAAACGAATTGAGCCGAAGCCAATAGAAACATCTAAAGCGAACGGGCTTTTTACCAAATTTTAATTAACAATATGCTGCTGTTGTATTAATATTGAACGACGACTACAACGACGACGACGACGACTACGACGACACGGTGCAAGGTAGTGGGAAGGTGCACTGAAACTAATTGTGTTGTGGGCGAAATGGGAATTTCTTCCGTATTGCTCATTATCGATGTTGAAAAGGACCTAAGGTTGTATACGTATATACTGGCGCAGTTGGATGCGTGTGTTTGAGTTCACTACAAACAATAATCTTTCAATATGTTCAAAACAGATGCACAAAAGTTAGGTAACGTGCATGCAAACTGGAAGCAAATATAATTTTCTAAAGAATGATAGATGTTCCCTAAAGACATAAACAACAGCTTGCTATGATCCACACTTCAAAAATGTTTATTGAAATCTAGCTTTCGACAAATTGCTTATGGATTCGAGAGGACTGTAGCTTGTAAATTTTTTTAAACTGAGGCATAGCTTAGGCATAGATGTATACTAACACCGAGAAGCTATTTCCTTGATTTTTACAAGATGTGTGACAAGTTTCCTTAAAAAAGAATTAGGGTGTCTTCAAAAATTGGACCATTTGACCGATGTCTTACATAATAACAATTGGTAGGCTATCTCGAACTTATTTCATTTTTAATCGATTGACGCTTCGAGAAACACCATTCTCTAAGAAATCTAAAAATGGTAATGGAAGTAATCATGTAACTGATAGGCTGTAACAATATAAGTACCACAGATGGGCATAAAAAAGAAAGTGCTATAACCACCAATGTTAGCCCAAATCCAGTTAACGAAAAGTTAATCCTGCGAACCCAGGCATGAATCGAGGTAATGTTCGATGATAGAGCACATCACCAAGCTTATGTAGGATAAATCCTGCCTAGTAACTGATAAACCATTTCAATATGCTCCATATACAAGACGAAGATTTTTATGGAATTCCAAGGTATATTCCATCTACATATCGCACTTCAATCCCTGTCTAGTTTACTATTCGGGAGTCCTGAAACTTTCTACACCACAGAACCAGAAGATCGATAATGGAAAAGCCCAACGAATTGCTAGTTGAAAGACACCCACTGTGGGTTAAACTTTAAGGCTTTGCTTCTTGACATTAGCTCTGTGTACTGTGTGTGGCTTGAATAGGGATTTACCAGAACTTTTCAAGACTTGTTTTCTACAAACGGTTTGTGTTGCTATGCAACTTCTTGATGATGATAGTGTCAGAGCAGGTGTTTACAAAATGATACTATCTTTCACAGTCCAACCTACTCCCGATTTAAGCAATTAAGGTCCATTCACAGCTCAGCGACCTGCGAATGGGCAAACTGCGAACAAATCGTTTTTAGCACATTTATAAGCACGCCATTTGCAATTTTAGTATTCCAAAAGAACAGAACTTAATTTATCTATCTATTGATATAAAAACAGTTGAATTTCAATTAGCTTTTGTGAAGAAATTAACAATTCGCTGGTTTTTCCGCGAATAGACGAATACTTTTTGAGAACTGTCAAAGTTTATTCACATTCCACATGATGTAGGACGCAATCCACAGTCCCGCGACCAAAACATTCGCGAAAGTTTAACCTCACAAATCTTTAGCTTTGTTCTGATGGTTGGTTTGTGCTGGTAAATGACAACTGAAATTCGCAGATTGCTGCAACCCGATAAAAAGTGACTGTGAATGAAATGTCAAAATTTGCGAATATTCGCCTCCTATTCGCATTCGCAGGTCGCTGAGCTGTGAATGATCCTTTAAAGCAATTAATGGGCAAGTAAGTGGAGTTTATTGTGAATTTAATAAGGATAACCCCAAGTACCTATGTCCAACTATGAAAATCGGTCTCTCATTGAGACCTTTAGTGTCAAAAAAGGGTTTAGACAAGGCCTTAGCGCTGTCATGTGACTTCTTTAACATTATAGTGAAAGAATTGTGTGAAACTCAGAAGCCAACACCGGAGGCTCAATCTTTCAAAAGTCTGTCCAATTACTAGCGTAAGTCGACGATATTGACGTAATTGGTAAAACTCAGGGGGCTGTCACCTATACTTTCGCTGGTGTATTGAAACAGAAACTGTCAAATGGGTTTAGCGATAAACGACCGCAAAACCAAGTATATGCTGCCAACAAGAAGGGACACACAATATCGATGAATTGGACAGAACGTTACAATCGACAGCTATAACTTTGAGGTAGTAAGGGACTTTGTCTTCCTTGCTATCAATTCTGAAAATAACACCTCAGCAGAAATAAAACGAAGAATAACTCTTGCCAATCGCTGTTTCTTTGGGCTGAGAAGGCAATTGAGTAGTAAAGCCCTATCCCGGACAACTAAGGACACTCTATATAAGACCTTGATCATCCCGATCTATACGAGAAGATGGCTAGAATTTGTAGAGAAGATGTACATCATTCAGATAAAAGAGTTTCCGAATCCGATGTCTACAGAAGTCGCAGTGAAAACTAGAGCGAACTGCTTGGAGACACTTGTTAATTGGGGATCAGGTTAAGTCACCCTTCTGTAGCTTGTTTCAGCTCTCCATCACATTTGTGTCATCCTTAATGACTTACAGGTATCTAATGTAAAACAAAATACCTTTATTAGCCATTGGCGGCTAATCATTTCTACAACTCCGATTAGATCTCATTATCTAACCTACAATTTACGAGAACAAAACTGCGTACCTACCTACATACGAGTAAGTATTGTTAACAAAAAAAATAAAAATAAGTAAAAACGAAAAATATACCTACATACCTCGTTTTCACTACATTCTCCTTGTTAAACATATTTCTCTTCCCTAATTTGTGAGGATTTCCCAAGGAGAGCAACGTATATTTTTGATTTGCTTCCCAATTAATTTAATGAGCACGCCAGACAGGATACACAGAGAGACATACTTTTAGATAATCCCCGACTTCTTTCCCTCAACAGGCAGGGCAACAACGACAACGATGACGACGACGACGACGACTAGCTACTACTCAGATGAGGAAGAAGAAAACGACGATGAAGACCGAGGCAATCAAATTACTATGCAACATAACTAGCGGTAATAATCCGATAATATCCTTTTTTCTATTAGCATTTCAATACATATTCCCCTAGCACGTTTCTCACTCGTCTTTTGAGAAACATTAATATCATCTTCTTCGTTCGAAGGATATCGTTCATCCCTGTCTGGGTGTTTTATCCTGCGAATGTTGGCAAACATCAAACTCAATAATAAAGGTGAAAATATTTGCAACCACACGTTACATCCGAATGTAGTGGTATAACAGCACACCGCACTGAGTCCTTACATATGCATATGTACAGTATGATGTCCTGTTGCTAATATGAAGGGATATACATATGTGTGTGTATAGCATTCGCACATCTGTGGTGGAATTTAATTAAATAAAGGCATTCCGGTCATTTCCTTTTGTGCTGTTTTTCTTTGCTACCTCTTTTCTCTTTCGGCTGCTATACAATACACATTTGAAGGACTTTAAATTGCAAAGATACACCGGAAAGACGGAGGATATAACAGAGCAAATCCATCACTTGCTGAAACAGTGTGAGATATTAATTTATTTTTATTTTTTTTTTTTTTTTCGTTTGTTCGTTGTTGCTTTCCTGTAGTAAAAGGGATGCGATCCATACGCGGCGCGTATGGAGACGAATTAAGTGAAGTTTAATCCTGCGAATGATTTTCCTGTGTTGTTGTTCGTTTTCATTATTTGTGTGACGCTAATAGCATCGTTGAAGTTCCCATTCATCCCCTCATTAATACTGTCATCTCTTCGATCCAGGGGTGAGAAAAAAAAAAAAAAGAATATAGTTAGGCGAATGGATAGAACATTCATATCCTAGCACGCACACTCAAACATACATACAACACAGAGAGTGAAGTGAAGATGAAGGCAGGAAAATGGTGTAGTATCCCCTTAGTCCTTTTATGACATCATTAAATGTTTCTCATCGTTGATATTGTGTATGTTGGCAGGATAATGAGTTGAAATGAAAGCGCTCGTTTCGTAAGTATATTTGATTGATTCCCCGACCATCCATTGCAGCTTAATTAATTATTTTCGCTTGAATAATTTATTCTTGCGCGAACGTGCGTACATACAGTGGAGTTAAAACGTTTTCGTATTGGAATACAAACTTAAGGTTTAGCGTCATAAACAACCAAAGTTGAGGTCTTCCTTAAATGCATTGCGTTGCTCTAAATAGAACCCCGACAAACAGCATAGACATTCTAATATAAGCTCACTTTGGTCTGGTGGACTCCTCTTTACAAAGAGTCACTACTTTTCAGTTTCGGAGAATCGTGGTCCTATGTCCTGTCGCGGAACTCATGAAGAGGTCTTCGTCATGCTTTTTAGGTATGTGTCTGATAATCCTTACTAATGGTAATCAAACTTAGTCTAAATGCCACACTTTTGCATCCTTCCTCTGCCAGACCACCTCACATAATATCTTAGAGGGACACGCTGCCTATTTAGTCTTCTTTAGACGTATAGGCTCTGTTAAGGGTTAATATATTACAAATGTGGATCAAAAGGTTATATTTAATTTAAGCTAAGTTGCCTTGATTCACTGCACCAATGAGCTATGTACTTAGTTCTATACTAAGTCTTACGTCGTCAGTTTTTCATCTGTCGGGACTCATCTTCTGCCAGCTTTTCTGCCTCAATTTAGATTTTGCAGTTTCCAAGACATAGTTTGACGATTGTGGAACGTATTGTGAATGCCATTTTAGCTTGCATCGCCCGTTGAATGTTTTACGATATTCCCTTATCCGCTTCGGTGGTCCCAGACTGTCCTATTTTCCAACACCAGTACTTACTTATTAAAAAATGCTTAAGTACATCTTCTTAAATAGAGTTTCACCTTCTAAGCAATACTGGTTTCACGTTTGTCTCCATATAGCACGGCTTATCCAGATATTTGACAGCGAATCAAACGCGGTTTTTGCATTCTCGATTAGACCAGAGCTGTACCCCAAAATATCGCAGCTTTAGATCCATTATCCAACAATGCCTACTGTGGTGTTGAAAAGTTATTAGACCTGAGACTGTTACATAGGTTACAAGGCTGTGATAGCCTGGTCTCACTTCGACAAACTCAATGGCATAGCCAAGGTTTTACTGTCGTTTCTTCCTTGATTTATTCAGCCAATGTGTCGCCCTAATAACTTGCGTCTGGCTTTTCGCAAATTAAGCTAGAATCAGGATATAGCATATACCCTTGCAAAAGCTAGAATAAGAATTGTATGCTCTTTCTACTCTTCGATTCGTCTTACTCTTATTTGTGGACTGTTTCCCCAGTTCTTCTTTTTTTTGTGGCTATATGTTATAACCTGCCTCCGGGAGGATGTCTCGCTATTACGAATCCCCTGAGTACTTCGACGGATATAAGCAATCACATCATAACATTTGCGTTCCATTTCAGCTCCGTTACTGTCATGATTTTAGACAAGTCTTGTGCTCGCACAAGGTCCGGTCCAGCTTATACTTCAGTAGTTCACATTGTCGTTGCGTTAGCTGGTAAGTAAAGTCATACAATGCAGACTTTCTCCAGCGAACTATGAAGTACCTCAGAGCAAGTGCTCACAAACGTTTGCATACCACTGTCAAAGCGGAATTCATATGAGACTGTTTGTCAAGAGACACATCCTCGCCATTGTGTCGGCCGTCCTTATTGTAATTAAAATTAATTTTTCCGGCTTTCGATTTGGAGTAATCTCAACCCCTGTGTTTACTCACCACCCCCTTACGCCATCCCTTAATATCTAGCCTGTGATTACCGCCGCAGCGCTTCAACCTTGATCTTCTGTCACTCGCACAGGAAGTTTACATGTGTATGTGCGTTTGTGGGTACCTATCTGTAAATATCTTCAAATTAATTAAAACGATCCAATTAGTAATGGAATAATTGAAATTGATTTAATATTATGAATTTCATTTCGTCCTGTGGTCGCCCAGAGCATTGCCTTACCACCATATCACCGTACTACTCCGGGTACGGAGTAGTGTGAATGAGTGTGCCAAAGGACATGTATGTTGTACACACACATTTTGCTCTCATCCTTCTGATGATGTGCCTTATGGAGGATGTTTTCCCAATAACTTGTTTTTTTTTTTTTTTTACTTTCTTCTTCTATTTTTGCATTTCTCTTCGTCCTGCGTGGCTATGTGTTTCAGTGGATGCGGGTATGACTGAGTGTGTGTGTGTGTGTGTGTGTTACTGGACCTGACACAAGGTGATGGCGGTAAATTGAAGCAGAGCAAATCAACAAGCACACCCCTCGCCGCCCTGTTGTTGTGTACACATCATTTCTTTAGCTTATTCTGTTTGCGTGTGTGTACTCGTAGATGTGGCAGTGACGTGCATATGTATAGAGCAATTTATCCCTTCTTGCAATTTAATTAAATTACTGTAATTGCCCGGTGTACAAATGCGAATTGATGTGTGTGCACGAATGAATGAGGCTGCTGCTGGTGGATAGAGGTAGGTAGGTAGGTAGGTAGGTAGGTAGCAGAGTGAGAGTCAGAGGCACTCTGTGGTAAAGACAGGACTACGGCTAGGTTATGGGATGAGTACAGAGAGTGGGGTGGTATGGGGTGGCTTTCGGGGCCTGACGATGATGACGATGATAGAACGAATTGCTAGATGCAAAATGAAATTGCTTTTTGGCATTTCAATTATTTAATTAAAAGAATTGCACATACTTTATTGCTTGCTGATGATGATGATGATGATGATGGTAGAAATTGGAATGAAGCTGGAGGGGGCGATAGCCAGTAATAACAACGAAAGTCCTTCGCCTACAAGATGATATCGTGCTCCTATATTCTCTACACTGCACCGTTGGAGGATTCTTCGTTGCTACAATAGAATTCACAGATATTGTTAAAATTACGCCGAAGATATCGTATCAGAAACTACGGACGACCGAACAGTGGAGGGGGTTGTTTTCAACAAACATTTACCTACCCGCCTGCACGTCGACATTTTACTGTTGCCGTGCGTCCTTGAATTGATTAATATTGTTCAATGGACAGCGCATAGACCCACTCTCCGAAAATTAGCCAGCGGCGGTTTATTGGTAGATTGTTCTCATCTGTAGCTGACATTCTTCAATTTTGATTTATTATTCAATATTGTGTGTGCGTTACTCACTTGCCGGAATCTTCTCTCCCCCGAATATGCCTGCTCTCAGCGTGCCAGTGTGCAGACAAAGAGGGTGGTGGATATTTCAATTATGGAAATTTAATTAAAAAAAAAAAAAGAGCAGACTAGGGTGGGCATAACGCACTTAACAAATAAGGAACAGATACTTCTGTTGCAGAGTAGATATGTTTGATTAGTGTGCCTGATTTGGAAGATACGCTAATCTTTTACTTATAGGGCTGAAGAATATCGCTGGTGGTTTTGATTCTTCATACAATGTAACGGCTTTGCTTCAAGCATAATATGGCGAATTGTAATATGTACGCACCTGATTAAAATATCGAACAATTAAATAAAACATGACATCCAACCACGTACAGACTGATTGAGAGAAGCACTTGGGGGTTATCAGTAACTTGTTCGGGAACCCACGTACAAACCGTACAATTTAGAGATTGTGTCGACGAAACGTCAAGGAAGTCCTCTGCTTCGGCCGAATGGACTATGTTCCAGCCAAGAGAACTTTCAAAATTCAGCCTCCATTGTGTACAATATGCAGCCATTGAGGCAATATGGCACAGGTAGGCTATAATGCACTTATGAAGTTCTGGAAATGACCTACCTCAACCAACCTAATTTCTACCCACAAAAGTCGAGCAAATAAACTTAGCCCTCATGAATAGAGATTCATTAAGAATTCAATGTAACATTCTGGTCTAAGCGGTTCGATTGACTTTCATATCAAAACTTTATGAATACTCACATATGGCTCGCAGATGGATCTAGACATGATCGCTGAATAGTGAATTGGATCTCGGTCAATCCTTCTAAGTCTGAAGTTGTTCTGGGCATTGGTATCTACCCAAATGTGAAGATAAATATCTAGAAATGATCCTTGATAAAAAAAACAACTTTTTTAGTTGAAGCACAGGATGGGGAGGCGGACCTCCTTAGACAACCTAGACATTAACCTCGTCTTTTAATTCACTAGTCATTGGAACGTTTTTCAAGGCGAAGCCACGCATATCACTGTCGAATATCGTTATACTGCAAAATATCTCTCAAAGCTGAACGGTAGAACTTCACGATTTGCTGAGTACTATGACTTACATCATATCCAACCAAGTGCCTACTTTATACATCCCAATGACGTCGCGATAAATATTGACAACCATCGATCCCACGACTTAGACCAATGCAACACAGACTACTATGGCCAGCTCGAAATAAGAAGGTAACTATGGGACTTCTGTATACTAAAAGGGACCTTCTTTAAACTAACCAACATCAACACCATACCCTGTGCAATAGGCTGCCATCCTTTATAATGATTTCTACAGGATCTGTGTGATCAATGGCATTGATCTTTATTAATACCCCACAGAAAAAGTCCAGCGGCGTTAAATCAGCTCCCTGCCGGCCAAGCAAAATCACAAAAAAAAAGTGATTACACAATTATTGAACTTGGTCTGCAATAAATCGATTGTTGGGCGGATTGTATGACACGTTGCCCCATCTTAATGGAAACATAGTTCGCTGGTTATCACGTTTCTTCCATTGTCGTCTTGAAAGAAAAATACACCAAAAACCTGCAGAAAGCTGCAATATTCTCCTTTGAGCTCACAGGACGGACACGGGAATATGTTTGGTTATCAATCAGCAAAGCAGTCTCACGAACTTTCATCACAAACTTGCGTATAACAGTTGCAGTTCGTGAATTATTTTTACCGAAATTTCTTTTCAAAATTCGCACTGTTTCGGCAGCACAGCATCCAACCTTGTTTAAGCGTAAATCGATCCATATAACGTAACGTAACGCGAAAATATAATACTGAATTTCTGTCAATTTTTTGAGCGCTTAGAACTGTCAGTGTCAAAATAACATGTTTCAAATAGAAACCAATAGATGGCCCACCCTATACATTTTACACATTTACATTACACTTTCTCTTCTCTGGATAATGCCTCGAAGATTATTAGAACCATACAGCCTATCTGCAGACTATGTCACGTCACAAGAAGAATTCCTCACAGAAACAACTGGAAAAGTTGACAACCCAACAACGTAGAACTGGAACTAACAATTCTGAAATGTATGCACTCCCAAAACCATAGTCGAAGTAAATGGCTTTGAAGAAGTAAATACTGTATACATATACAGCCTGTAGTTTACGAGTATAAGTATCTGGAAACAATAAGTAGGTCCTATCCTGAGTACCAAGGCATACGCAGTGTAGCTGGCAAAGGAGGGGTCCACATTGCATATTTCTCAAGCCTTTCTTTCATTAATGTTCATGTGGTGATGACGCCATTACAAACTTCACTGAATACTTGCGTGAAAGGTAGAAACTTAGTTCCAGTCAATGGCAAGAAATGAAGATTCAGCTTAGCCACCGATTAAGCTTAGAATCACTGGGTGACTTTGATAACACTACTAGATTTAGAATCGTACGCGTCTCTCAAAAAGAATTCATATCTGCCCATCGTTTGTTTTCTGATTTTTGATTGTTCTAGCTTCGCCAGCAAAGGAAAGGGGAATCTTAGTACCTACTAACTTTTTTAAGGCATTCGAAAATCTAAGCTGAAATGCATACGTCCTCCCTTACTTGGGAGGTTCCTTCCAGTATTTCGTTCCTTACAAATTCCCAGAGTAATCAAACATGGACACAATAAACTCAACTTTTGGTCTAAGTTAACAGTGGCTATGTTCACAAGGCACCCATCCCATTCACAAAGCCGTCTACTTTGAGCCACGTCAAAGACGAATTTGACACTCAATGTATGCAACTGTGTATATCCTTTCAAAGTGCCATATGAGAGTTAAAATAAATTTAAGTAATCCACTATTTTTACCATAAAAAGTCGTAAGAAAAAATCCAGGTCATTGACGGCAATAATTTATTGCATTTCTACGACCATTTGACAAAGTGGTATATTAAGCCGCCATTTGCTTCAACCAAACGTCAAAGCCAATGCAGCCACGTTTCCAATAATTGATCAATTTCCTTCAAATAAGCCGTCAAATTAAAAGAAATATATATATTTATGTTTATAGTTATGCTGTGTCTCTGTTAATACAAATAGAAAACGAAAATTCCTTGCATCGCTTAACAATCGAAAATAATTGCATGTCATCTCCGTTGCTATACGTTTGTTGTGGCACAAGAAACGTGCAAACTAGTCATGCAAACGTTAGGTGAAGTTTTCACGCTCTCGTTCTATCTCACTCCAGCAAACGGGTATTCCTTATGGCAATCACTTGTCAATATGTTGAAACAGTTAGGCAGGCAAGCAGACTGTCAAACTAGAGGGGTTACCATCATCTAATACCCAATTTAACAAACATCAAACGCAGTTCATTTTAATTAATTTAAATGCCATGCGCGATAGAACCCGCTTCTCCATCTCCACCTGCCTGCCACTCTGTTTCATACTACTAGTTCCAGGTCTAGCACTGGCTTGGCTATATATCCATATTTATCGCAACGATCCGTCTCCTCTCATTATCTCTAAGTTTACACGAATCCCAATTGGAAAACGACACAAGACCAAGTTTGTTTTTTTTTTTTTTTCATCCTCCCTCCTTTTTGGTCGGTTGGTCTCTCTCGCTTGGTAGTCATTTATTTTGAAGGCTAATTAAAAGGAAAATGCATTTGGCTATTATTGTCGAAAGCCAGAGCTGTTTTACTACAATCCACCCGCTGCCGTCGCCACCGCCGTCGTACTAGGGATAAAGACGAAGGGAGGCACTATGCTCTCCATTGGCGTGTCAACCAGTACGATAGTTAGGTGGAAAACGAACACTTTTTTTTTTTTGATTTTGTTTGGCATAAGACCTAACCTAACCTAAAACTATCGACTCTAGCGCTGGGCGAACTAATGAACTCCGTCGCTACCAGCTAATCAGGCTAATAAAGCAAAGGCTCCACTGTCAGTGTGACACCGCTGCTGCTGCATCGGCGGCGGCCGGCGCTGGCTGCCATCGACCACCACGAGTAGTATAGACAGCAGGCGGCAGTAGCACCTAAAGTTATGTTGTGGCTGTGGCTCGCTCTTGCCAAACCATGCTTGGCTGACTGGTTGGTTGGCTGGCTGGCTGGCTGGCTGACTGGTTGGCTGGCGCGTCGTGTCGTTTATATCGCGAAATAATTAATGCTTAATTAAAAGCGAAAATAATGAATGAATAATGAGTGGCATGCAATTTATAATAAACCTAATAATTGACAGAAAATAATTATTGTTATTTACGTCAAAAGAAAAATAAAAAGAAATCGCAACCCGCAACCCGGTAGCAGCGGGCGGTTAGAAGTGGTGGTTTGTGGTGTGATGCTGCCATAAACAAGTTGGACATTAGCAGCGCTGCGCAGAGTTGACGATCATGGGGATGCGATAAGCAAATGCTTTTCAGTGGAGCGAGTGACACAGCTGGAGGCTCGCGGGGACGCGTATTGGTAATCATTAAATTATTGAAATCCACTAATGAATCTACAATGCATCCAGGACTGTGAGCATTTATTTTAGTTTTATAACAAAAAAAAAACGACAAGTTGAACAAAATTCATAAGCCTAGTGGGCGGTTATGATGATTGCAGCAGGTGCAGGCTTTTTTAGTTCCTGGCATGTGTTTGGGGTATTTGGTCGTGAGCACTGCAATTAACGCATTAAAAAAGACATTCATTGCAGTCAGCGATGGCTTGTGGCAGTTTTTGTTTTATTATTCAGGAAATAGTCAATGAATCCTGATCGGAAGACTTTAAAAGCTAATGGTATCGAGGCCAACAGATGCACGATGTGTTGTTACGGTTTATAGTTATAAACAGATGCAACCCACTGAGAGCTTCCTGTATGATGGATCAATATCAAAGATTCTATAAAGAGAAAATCATTTCCAGCGAAAATGGTATTTTCTTAATATATTACTTTTTTTCGATGGAATTTACTTTAAACTTAATAATGACATACATACATATGTATATGTATGTATATTCATTTATTTCCACGAATTTCGAGGTACTTTGCTGGAAGTAAACACTCTAGCACCCACCCTAAATGAGACACTTTAACAAGCACTTTCTATGGAAGTGGATTAGTAGTTAAATCTCAGAAAACTAAACTGCCTCGTGCCTCTTTCGTAATTGACCTTGTACTATTAATGACTCCAGTTGCACCTTGTCAAGCTAAGGGTGAACTTTCACTCTTCATTTGTGTTTCCTTCGTTCAAAACGATGTGATAGTGGATAACGTACATAGCTGTTGAAATTTTAAGGTAAAGTGTTTTGATAGTGATGACAGTGACAGTGACAGAAAAAGTATTCCATGTCTTCCTCTTTCACCATACAATTTTTTTTCCATCAAAGAACCCTATTAGCGCCACCATTAATAAGAAAAACTATTTATTGCTGTGTTCGAAGGGCAATTTTAGACAGAGAAACTTTTTTATGACAGTTATACTCTCGCATGTTTGTCAGATGCTCGCGAGTTGGTGGTTGTCTGGGAATCGAATCGCGAACTTCCCGCTCATTATTCCAAAGTACTAAACACTGAGTCACGGTTCTATTATTATAGATCTGACCACTTTACTAGTCTCTAGATTCGTCTAGTAATTGTTGAATTCCCAGTACCCAGGATGATGATGATAATCTGACCAGAACTGGGTTGTAGGAAAACCAATAGACTTATTTTCGGCAATAGGATAAATCTTAGAAAGATAGTTGGCGCCCTCACAGGGACATACCAGAAGACTTTGTGCCGCCTTTAACGATGTTTGTAGAAGCTGACACATCTTTTGTGTACCTGTCCTGTTCTATTGGTCTTGAAAAGGAAGTACTGGGTGAGTACTTTTTCAAAGATCTCAACGCTCTAGCTAGATTAGACTTAGGTAAAATATAATGCAAACTGGTTTAACGACTAAACAACGAAACATACCTCTTCGGCATGTGTTTACACCGAAACTGGTTGCCCTGCCTCTTGTCCCATCTGAGAAGTTTCCTTGTAGGTCTCAAATGCTGATAATCCGGTTTTTCCATGGTGGTATCACAATGGACCTTCCTTTTGGTCTAAGTGTGTCCCTGCTAAGCGGGGACATAATGTATGGCGAAATCATCTGGTCTGTTCCTTTAAGTTTCATTTAATACTCGAGATATTTTCAGCAAGCAGAATGCCATGCAATGCAACCATTCCTCAAAAAACTTCCTCCTCTCAATCCGAATGTAATTTTTATAAAATTTGGGATATGGTTGCTGACGACGATAGAGGTTCACTTATGCACAGACGGTTCCAAGATCCTAGATAATCTGGTTGGTTTCAAAGCTATGAAAGAAACACTGTTTAATATTTTTCAACGATTGTTGCTTTATTGAAAAGAGTAAACCTTCCGATTAATTATAGAATATTGTTGCATTCAAGTAACTGCCGGCTGTCAACCCAATTTTTCAATAAAGTTTCGTTGGTTTCGGCCCCTATTTCACGAATAACTTGACCATTATTGTTCTTGAGTGCCTGAATCGTCTCTGGATTGTTCCCATAGCATCGATCTGTATTGGCACCCCACAAAAAAAAGTCCAGCGCGTCAAATTGCAGCTCCGTGCCGGGCAAGCAAAATCACAAAAAAAACACAACTATTGAACATATACGGTGGAACCATAGCTCGCCCAAGTCTAAATCCTCAATTTCTGGCCTTAAAAGATCGGTTATTATGCCTCGGTAGTGCCCTCTATTGACTGTAACGTTTCTTCCATTGTCATCTAGGAAGAAAAATAGGCCAATAATGCCGCCAATCCAAAAACGGCAGACACTTTCGGCAACAGCTGCAATATTCTCCATTGAACGCACAAGATGAACAGGGGAATATGCAGGGGAATATATGAATATCGTTATCAATCAGGAAACCAGTCTCACGAACTTTCATCAGAAACTTGCGTACACCAGTTGCAGTTGGTGCATTATTTCGACCGAAATTTCTTTTCAAAATTTGCAGTGTTTCGGCAACACAGGATTCACTTTGGAAGAAACTTTTGCAATATTCTTCCAACGTTGTTCAAGCGTAAACCGATCCATTTCGTAGCACAAAAATATAATACTGAGTTTCTGTCAGTTTTTTGAACGTCAGTGTGAAAATAACATATTTCAAAAAGATCCCAACGGATGTTGAGTATATGCTGCTGGAATTCAGATCATTTCACGGAGTATCAAGGAATATAAAGTCCTCTGAAACGTAATCTTACTTAGACTGCTGTAGACCGCCACACGACTTTCATGGAGATAGTCAAGCAATTCAGCATTGACTCTTGCCAGACAGAGTGCCAGACCACAGACTTGCGCAGCCTGTGATCGTATACTATCTTCAGAATCCTGCCAGATTGACAAGATGTACGTATATACTTTAGTAAGCATTCAGTTAAAATGGTTACAATCAGCTATGCCAGTTACGGAAAAGGATGAATTTAAAAAATGTAAAAATAATGTATGTTGGCACCACTGTCCCATTTGGGGCTTAAGACGAAGCTTCTCACTGCCATTCGTGGTGTGCGTGTTATATTTATTCTCATGATTGAAATATATGTACCTACTATGAACTATTAAGCTTTTCCATGACAATTTGGATGTTTGTCAGGAAGAAATTAAGATTGTCTAGAACTTAAACCTTGAGTCCCAGCTCAATTCATTTGTCAACTTAAGCTCAAAGCCGAAAGCCCAGTCGAGTCACCAGTATTTTTCTTTATCAAGTAGAGAAGCATTTAGTATGCCTTTCAGTTAAGATTTTTTTATAAGAAATCCGGATGCCAGAAGTCTAATTCAAATGTTTGAATTGCCAATTCTCGACACGCCGCCGGAGGGACCTTTCAGTCTTTTGGTAAAGATATAAAGTTTTACTGTACTGTTCTATGCATCCACCTAAAAACTTCAATAATGCCAATGACTTCATTGACTTCAATGACTTCAATGAATGTATGTACATAAGTGATTATAAAGTGACTTTATGCAACAAAATTTAAAAAGCGTTTATCTGTCCCAATCATGACTTCAAATTTAATGTAATATTTTTAAGTGAAAGCCACTTTTTGCAGTATCTTCAGTAAATGCATTCTACTACCACGCTATTAGTCATTACGATATATGTATGCATTCATATTTGTAGATATACGTACATATTGACTTTACCATAAATTTTGCAAAGTATTTTCTGACACGCTTCACTTTCTACGAACTCCCCCAACATACTCCCTAATTTATAATAACACAATCTAAATTGAAATTCAGAGTTACCATTACCAAGGGTTTTGTCATTTAATTATATTTTTTTTTCTTAATTGGATAATGCCCAATTAATTAGTGAACTAAATCAATTTTATTGTGTGGTTAAGCTCGTCAACAAACTTAGCTATTAAATAAATTAACATATAAATTATTCATCTAATTTAAAGATTTCGAGTCTATAAATTTAATTTTATTATGATATTCGTATATATCTATGTAAGTTAATTAACTATGTTAACGCTCTTGCGTTCCACTAGCGCTAAAGTAGTAATCAGGGCGAAGAGAATGATTTTATTGATCATTACTGTTCATTGATTTGATTGATATTCGAATTTATTATTATTTTATGAGAATAGTGTCAACTTGACTAAGAGGTTTAAAGACGCATTTGTATAAGTTTTTTTTTTTTGTTTTTAAATCAAATGTAATAAAATTTAACAAAATACTTAAGTGAACATTTTTATTATTTTTTATTTGTTCGTTAGTAAAGTACTTTATAAAGTGTGTTGACGATATACAAATTTAATGACTCCTTTTGATTGAAGCTTTTTAATATAGTTAGGCTGAAGTTGACTTAAGTAAATACACGGCCTTAACAGTACTGACTGAGCGTAAAAATATCAAGTGGCGCAAAAGTAAACACCTTTTCAGAAGATGCTCTCATTTTTGCAAATGGTGTCTTATATCATCGCAACTTTGACATTTGTGAACTTTAACAGAAGAAGAGTATACCTTGACAGAATTTGGATCGTTATACTCTTCAAAAACCTGTAATAACTGTGTCAATATTTTTGACAACGTAAATTTCGTTGTCAATTTCTTTTCGTATGCAAATAATGCGGCTTTAAGCCACTCGCCTCAAAGACACTGGCAGTCGTCGAAATTGCCATTCAGTCAAAAACATCACTGCTATAGCTGCAGATGTTCAAGAAGAACCCACATTTCCTATACCTTTCCTTTTATTCCATCACTGGGTTTATAACTTTAAAGGATCTTAGTCCTAAGTGATGAAGAACATTTAAAAAAAAAAAACACCTCAAACATTTGGTAACATTATTGAAGCGTGAATGTTATCACGATAAAATTGGAAAGATTACTGAATGACACTGACAGTTTACAAATTGACAATTGGTTTGACACATATGTATATGTAACTGCCCGATGTTAGTACTGGTTTAAAAAAGAAAACACACTTTTTATTTGTACAAAACATACTTTATACTAAAAGTCAAACAAATTCAAAATATTCATTGCACTATTCTACCATAAACGACGAAAAGACTGCAAATGTCAATGTCGGCGTGCCATCATCGAAGTACTAATCAATAAAATAATGCCCAATAGACAAGAATACCATATCGTCCAAAAGATAAGTGACCATATCGTCCGTTGGTGTCGTCTAGATGACAATCGTTTTAAAAGTTATGGAATGAGGTATGAGAACCCAAATTTTGCTTAACCTTTTAGATAGATTTGTCACATTCACATCCCTGGAAGTACGCCCAATAATTATACAAATTGTTGTACGATTTTCGCATCTTACTGCAAGCTGGTTCAATGTAGAACGACGGGTATATAGTTTACTACGATAATTAAGCCTACTAAAAGTGCTATTTTCTTTTACTATCATTGTAGATATTTTAATATGGGTGGTATCTCCTTACAGGGTGAACAATTCTTTTCTACTGTTGCTTACAGTAAAACTTTAAATCGTAAAAGCCCTGTTCAGACAGGACTGATGGATTGTTCAAATTGATAGTCCTATCTGAACATTTCCACTGACTTATTTTAACATATTAGTTGTCAGAGCCAATTAAACTGCTTTGATTTTCAACAAGAAATTCTTTTCACAACAAAACTAATATTTTTCACAGGTTTTCTTTTGTTTACTTCACAAATGCTCAAATTTTTAGTATTTTTTCACCCTTTCGTCAAGTGATACCGATTAACATTTCCAAACGTCAAAAAAATCCAGAAAATTTTAGAAAATCTGACAATCCAGATTGCCGTAACCTATCACCTCTCCGCTTTATTTCTTGCCTGTAAACGTCAAAAAAATCCAGTCCGTCAGTCTGGCATGAACCGGGTAAAAAACTTCAAGAAAATCCTAATTTTTTTTGTACAGCACTGTAGGTATTTCATTATACAGTAGGTATATTAATAAAGTGAGGAGATTCAGCAAAATGTAATTCAAAACAAGTGCCCAGTTACTACATACTAATCTATGCGGAGGACTTCTAAAAAAATGTCTTTTGAAAACCTGAAAACGACAACTCTTTTGGCTGCAAAGTGCTGCGAATTAAATGGTAATCCTCTTCTCTTCTGTGAAGTACTTTTGAGCCCCACTGTCAGAGTATGCAATCTATCGCCAGCAAACAACAGAATTTGATTGATGACACACACTCCCTCTGATTACTTTGACAGCTGAAAAGTAGAAGCAAAAAAAAAAAAGGAAACCCTCGCATTCACACACACACACACACCTCTGCTGTAGTTCTCCGGGTTTCGTCGAACCCAAACAAACGTGAAGAAGAAATCTCTTAAAAGAAATCCAAACGTCAGACAACCACTGCGAAAATCATTGCAAATCTTTCGCATGAATTTATGTAAAATTCCCCAGAATTAATTTGGGCCGAAACATTACTTCTTCTTTGGGTATTTCCTTTTTTTTCGTTTGCTTTCTTATGCTCACTAATTACATTTTCTCCTTCTTAATTATGCTGCATGTGCGACTTTATCCCGCACCGCACACGGCATAAACAGCATCTTGTTGTTGTGCCGTCTCGCTCGCGCACAGAAAGCAATTAATTTCTTTTTTGGATGTGTTGGATTGCATGCCGGATGTATGGATATGTGTGCGTTGTGTGATAATTGGATTTTTGTTCTCTTTTTTGTATTTCTTTCTCTCCTGTCAATTTTTTTCATTGTGTTGGGGGGGTAACTTTTTATTCTCTGTGTATTGGTGTTGCGTTGCGTTTGCATTTGTTGTGTTTTTTTTTTTTTTGTTCTCGTTGTTTTCTTCTTTTATTGCTTTTCGTCGCTCAGTTCAGCGTTCAGTGAGTGAGTGTGGTGCGAGAGAGTGAAACATTTTTGACCATGAATGCCGGAAAATATACAGTGTCACACTCACACGCTACGTGGGTGTTTCTTAGGAGACCCATTTAGGAGTTTAGGAGGACGTTGAGTCGACGACAAACGAAGAAGAGAGAGCATAGAAAAGAGAAACGCCAAGCAAAACAAAACTGTAAAATAGTAGAGTTTCTCATCGCGAAGAGAGCCGACATAACAGACACGGACACGGACACACCACCATGAAATGTCATAGCCGAGTTCAGCACTCGAAATAAATTTCATTGTACCTACACACACGTGCTTGCACAGCGAGCAACGAGCAGCGAGCGTACGTACTACATTCGTCGGTTGTGGTCGTCGTGTTGTCGCGTTTGGCGTATATTTTACATGGCCGTTGCGCGCAAACACATAGAAAAGATATAAAATTTAATTGAAATTCAAGAAGTTTGTATGTGCCAATTAGCGGTGATACTGGAACACAGAAGTACAGTAATTAAAAAGCATCAAATGAAAAATAAATACTCATGGTCGTGTCGTCCCCGCCAACGCTGTTGTTGCGAGCACACTCTCTGTGAACGGTTGTCTTTGGTGGTGGTGGTGTTTTTGACTCTGCTACCGCGTGGAAAGTCTTTCAAGCGACAGTCGAACTTTGTCGTAGAAGAGAGATCGTTGTGTTTTTAGGATTACGGTTCGTGAATCCTCGTCTTACGATTGTGTTGTGTTTTTTTTCATCAATTTTATTATTCGCGTGTATATCGGAAAAGTTATTTAACGCGCGGCTAATTCGCGAGTGTGGGTGCGAAAAGTAAATTAAAGTGCAAAATATAAATATATAGAAGAAAAAGAAAAATTTGTTTCAAAACAAAATAAAAATACCAGTGTTTGTGAATCACAAAAAAAAAAGAAATATTCAAAAGGGAGAAAAGTTTGTGCTGTCATTTTTTCTATCTCCACTGTTGTTTTTTTTTTTCTCGGTTTTTATGTGGTTAAACGTCAATTTTTGAAGTGTGTGGATTACTACATGAAGCATCTGCGTTGGAGTTGAAATTAATTAAAAAAAAAAAAACTGTAAGATGAGTTTGAAATTAATTAATTAAAATATAGTCATGGAAAAGTTTTTCCTTTTTCTCGTTTTGTTTTTCTGGATATGTCATATCTTTGGGGCGGAAATGTATTTTAATTTATTCGTGAATCAGCTGGTGGCACAATTTGTTTATTGTACTTAAAGGCGCATTGTACATAATTCACTAAAATAAAATCGCGTACGTGCTTGTGTCGCTTTTGTTTGGTATCGGTGGTGTCCGTGTCGGAGTAGACTAGACCATCTGTTGTTGAGTCAATTAGTTTGAGTGGAAAAATGAGTGCAGATATTTTGGTGCTGAATTCGTTTTGGATTCCATGCCATGTGTTATAATTATGACAGTTGTTCATAATTTTACAGTGGTGATCGAAGTTGACAGAAAAATGTTTATTTGAAAATACTGCTCGTGCTGTATAGGTACTTTGCATAGAGATATAGAGTAGGGAAGTTACATGTTATATGTATTAGGCTTAATTAGTCTCTTGGAGTCCATTTGATATTAGGGTCGTTTGTCTGACTATATATTTTCGTTAAAAAGTGGATTTCTCACTTAGTTCACAAAGGTGTCGAACACCACGTACATAGGTACTCATTTCTGGAATACAATTTAATATTCAATTTAGTAAAATAAAGTGATTAAATCTTTACAAGTTCGACATCTGTAATACAAATTGATGGATAAGAGTTCTCTTGGTGTGCTGTTGACGGAGTGTTTGCTTATTGTGACAGTTCACAGCCAGTACCAAATCCGACTACCGGTATCTATTTGACAGCTCTATATATTATGGTCTGCAACGGAAGACCCTTACTAGCGGTCTAAATAATTGAAAACCAGACTTTATTTAACCGGCACAGACCTTTTACAATCTTAATCACAAAATTGATTTATGTTATGACAAAAGATATCCACGACATCAAAGCGATTGTGAATCAAATAAAAAGTCTAATAGATCAAATATGCGAATCATTTTGTAAATACATTTCTGTTTCGACTCATAAACGCGCGGTCTATTAGAAGTACATAAGTATGTTAGGCATTTTATGAGAGTCAGCTCTGATTTAGACTTTTATTATCTACCTATGTAGGTAAATGTCATCTGTATGTTACTATTGTGAGTCATATCTTAATTCCGTTTATTGTGAATTCACTCCTACTCATACTACATATACCCTTAATTTGGGATGCAATTTAAAATTTTTTTTTTCAGTTCTAACGATCATTCATTACTCTTATTTTTATTGTGTATAAGAACTGGAGAACATGTGTACAAGTTGCTAGTGCGTCGGACTACTGAGCAAGGGGTTTGAGGTTCGACTTCCAAACAACACCAACAGTTCTTTCACAGTTCCAGGTCTCGCGATTATTTGACAAACATCTGAGAGCAAAACTGTCATGAAAATGCTTCTTAAATAAAAATTGCCCTTCAAATACGGTAAACCCCTGTGTAAAGAATAACACGAATGGTTGTGAGAAGCTAAGCCCTCTTTGGGTTCTAAATTTTTATGTACTTGTATTTTTGTAAGAATCGGCCATATGTATGTACATATATGAATTTTGACGGATTTGTCTAAAGGGTAGGTCACAATTATGAATATGGACTTCATGTATAAAATAAATTGGTTCACAATAGCACAATTATGAAAACACTATAGACTTCTTCAGTATCTTTATATGCACATACCTTACGAAGTAAGTACTTCGGGAAAAAAAAGAATCGTTAACCCACACGCCGTAGAAACGTTCAATTCAAATGATTAATGGCAAGTTTTTCTCAACGTCTAACACCCCCACAATTCTGAGATTCGCTTAAGTTTGTCCCAAAATTTCCATGAAGGACCTAAGACTATGTTATGCCTTTTCTTCAGGATGGGAATAATCATTTTATAAGTTTAATATCGACAGTTATACCCGTGCTAGAAGAGAATATTATATGTAGCATGTAATGAATCAAAATAAATATAATATGCCATACCCTATGAATTGTACAATGAGTATACCAATGTTTGGGAGTCGAATGAGCAATGAACATTTATCCGTCACATATTGGACCTTCAAGTTGAAGCTAGTTGTAAAAAATTTCATATATGTAAGTAAGGATCTACTATATGTCCTTGGTACCTATGTATATTATGTTATACCCAAATCTAATTCACCTATCAGTAGATGCTCTAATTTTTGCAAATGTCGTCTTTGTCATAGTGGCTTTGACATTTGTGAAGTAAACAAAAGCAGAGTATATGTTGACAGAACATGGATCGCTATCTTCAAGAACGCGGAATAATTGTGTCAATATTTCTGACAACGTGAATTTCGACGCCCATTCTTTTCTCTGTGGCAACAATTGGGCAAATGCTGCGGTTTACGATTGTCAATCGTGTATAAATTACGACCAAGCACTACTTAAACTCGATGGAATGAGGACTTCTGTGCTAACTTGTACTTGGACGTTACTAAGTACTAGGGTTCCATCACTGATAATATAATCGATACATGCTTGGCAACAAACCAACGTCGTATCAAACCATGACTGTTTGTTTTTTTTTATTATTATCTGGTAACATTTTGACACATCACGGTATGTATAACGTCATCGACGTCGACAAGTTCATAGTACATTTATGCCATACTTGCCTGTCTGTCTTCAAACGAGAGAACTTTAAAGTGCGTCTCAGAAGTTCTAGTACAATATGTAATTTTTGAAATACAAGGATGGTGTACCATTATGTGCCTTAGGGGCTAATACGATGAAATTGCTTGAAACATACATCTAGTTTAAAAAAATCTAGTAGTGGTGTGGTGGATAGTACAGTACTAAGCCGTTCTCTTCCCAAAAGTATGTTAAATACGGGAAATAATTCTCGAAATGAAAGAACCTATTCGTATCGGCTTATACCTGGAAGTATATATGTGCATGACATATTTGCTTCACTGTTCCATTCATCGTTTCTGAAAGAGTGATCCAAATATTCTAATTCTAAGTATTTATTATGGCCTACTCTGGGGAAGGGTTAAGGGGTAGTCTACAGTCTACAGTACGGGTAGACCACGCCTTGCGTACCGCGAACAAATGAATGGGATCGGAACCGACTTGAACTGTGCATCTTAACTTGAGGCAGATAGATAGATAAGAACGGGGTAAGCTTGACAGTCTTGTTGCTTAAGCCCCTATTTGCATCAGATATAACATCATCAGTGAAATGAAGTTCGAAAGAAATGTCCACGTACAAGGATAAAACGGATGCTAAAGTAATGAATGATTTCGATTGAACTATCTTCACAGACGTCTAACAATAGTTAACAACTTCGAGGAGAGGAATATACTAATAATTCGAAGAACTCGCCCTCAGATCAAAGTAAATAGTTAGGTAACCTTCCATGAGTGGGGAAAATAGGCAGCTTGTCTACTTCAGGATAACTGCTATTTTCCAGATTACAGCGATTGAGGGAAACAAACATGCTGGGGCGCTAGCCAGGCTTCAGTTATCGACACCTCACTTGCAAAAAGAGTGTACAGATCACTTGTAGTTGTCACAAGTATCATCACTGTAGACTTAGTAAATACATCATATCTAGAAAAATATGATACAGGGGTTAAACGAACTCGCGCAAATATTGCAAACATAGATATCATCGGAAGTCATCAGTTGTAAGGACCCAACTGAAAAGGAAAACACTAGAGTCAAAACATTCCGTCAATGAAGTTCCCAGAGGAAATGTTAAAGAATTGATGAATTTCTTATATTCAAGAGGAAGGATTCACGGTCCTCTTCCTTCTTAAAAGCAGGTCACATGAGATGTACAACACTTCGAGAAAGTGCAAAGCTTGTCTTGCCTTTGCAAAGCAGTATCGACGTATCTGTGGATCTTATCGTACTTAAGGCACCATGTCCCATTGAATTTCCCAGACATAGAGTGATCAATAAATGCCGCAAACACAAAGAACTAAGTAATCGTATCCTAAGAAAGAAGGTTTGGCAATTTCTGCATCAAATGCTTGTTTTCTTTTCAAGAAAATTTATCAGTAATCTCTTATTATACCCTTTTTATAGATGAAAGTGGGCGTGGCACTGACTATTTGCAGTCAATATTGACTAATTTCAATCTCTTACCAAAAGGCATTGCCGTAATTAGATTTAAAGGAGAAAAACTGGGAGGTTTTGGTACAATATAAGGGCGATATACATACATACTTACATATGTACATATATGCTAAAGGTCAACAGTCTACCGAAAAAAAAAATGGATTCTTTGTGACTAAGTACTAATATTACTAAATGCCAAAGGGATTGAAAAAAACAAAACTATGCCACTTTTCTCTCCAATTATATTCCTAAATATGTTCACCACTTATCTAAATCACAAAAAAAAAAAAAATAAAACTATAAATAGCCTCCATTTTCATTAGTCGCTCCAATTAGTTTTAGAAATATATAAAGTGATATAGAATGCGATTGGGTCACATTCAATCATTATGTAATTATGTATAGTGTTCTGGAGTTATAGTGCTCTCGAAATTGTGGTGCCGTATAGAATAGCACCTGTTTGTCTTGAAATTTTTAATATCTTCTCTGTTATCAGTTGTGATGCGACAGAGATATGTAAGTACTTACAGAAAATATATGTCTTTTGGCACTCGTCGCTCCACACTTCCTTGTATTATTACTCTCTTTGCTTGAAGATACAATTATGTAAAAAAAAATAAAAGAAGCTCTAATTAATAACTTGTGTTGCAGTCTAACATGCGATAATTGAAGAACTATCTAATTCACTACAATATATACATAATATGAATAATAAACAGACAAATTATCTAGATATGTATTTTTCGCTCTTGCCAAGTGCAATAACCATTAATCTTAAGAGCGGACAGTTTTCGAAAAAAATAATAAAACAAAAAAAAAAAAACATTCTAAAATTTTCTTCTTGATAAAAATATACTTTGCCAGAGAATTTGTACTAATTAAAAAGATTAATTAGACTCCTGGTCAATTAACTCGCTGTAATCACTCATTTTGTTTAGATGTCCGCAAATGCTAATTGGTTCCGAGACCATCTTATTGTATATTCAGTAGCTTACATCATGGGGTAACAGTGGGTAGCTTGGTATAAGACTGAGTTAACTACTTTCCCCCTCCCTCTAAGTGCCTTTTGCGAAACAAATAGTAAGTTATGAGCGTACTTATCTGGAAACATTTTTCCTTAATTGACCTAGATGCCACAATGGCTGTATTCAGGAGGGAACACGCAATGATGGCAAAAATGATAACAATTAGCGTTGTAGCCTAAGTATATGCAAGCTTTTGTTCAAGATTAAATTAAATGATAGGGTGACATACATACATAGTTATCGAGCACAAATTTGTAGATTCAATCCTAAGTCAGGAATACTTATTCTAAACTAATATATAACAGCAAATTTGTGGTCAGTATTTGGAGCTAACACAGACTAGTTTAGGTTATATAAGAATTTAAATTCAGGACTTTGTATTTTTTTTGGAATTTTAAGGCAATCTAAGCTGAATATATGGAATCGATGAGCCTGATTTTGTTCTCCTAGCTGCAAGACAATTCAAACCACCAAACAAAATGCTATTCACCTTTTATTAGTCTTAAGGACAATGCCGACTTAAACTGCACTGAAGCTGAGCGAATAGAGAATTGTAGTCACCAGTACCTTAGAGTCATGTTTTAATCGTAGCCCGATGTAGAAGTAGAATATTTGTCACAACAGGTCCATGGGACCCAGTGCCTGACTTCTATTCGTATTTTGCTTGTTATATTCTTTACACGAAAATAAGGGGCCTACTGTTTTAATGCCATGTCCGAAGGTCAATTTTTTATTTAAGAAGCTTCTTCGGATGTTTGTTAGAGCCATGAAGCCTACTAAACCGCATAAACGATTAGAAGATCTAAATAGTCATCAAGAGCTAGGGTTTATACCGTCTTCTAGGTGAAATCAGAGCCATTTTCCAGATTGTACTAAACATTAGTAAAGATAATATTATCGGAGAGTTATTACTGTTTACAGTAACATCCACAACAACTAGATAGAGGTCAATAAAAAATCTACAAACAACATGAAATAAATGAAATGCCAAGAAACAATTCAGTCACCATAAGGGAGGGTACCGGGTCGTGTGGATATTCTATAACAAACTATCTTCCAAGGGAGAAGTTGGCTTCATGTACGTTCTAGGTTCTCTTCTGTCTAAGGATTGTAAGCTCTACAAATAGATTAAACCAATTATATACTTCTGTTATGGTTATAAGCTGCAAATGGTTATTGACAAAAAGATATTATGTCAGCTGTATGGAATGTTTCTGGTAGCATTATTAAACACTACTGAAATTGTCTGTCTGTCTGTCTGCCTACCTAAGAACAGACTACGGCATTTACTGCCATTAAGTTGCAAAACTTACCTGAAAGGCAACGTTTTTGTGAAGTTTTGAGATGCAACTTAAACCTAGACTTGGTCTTGGAAAAGTTGGTCAGTGGGTAAGCTAAATATTAAGAACTTAAAGTATCAGTTCTCACTATTCTGCAGGAGTTGAAATGCCAATTGGCTAGGAGGTACATACATAGGTAAATGAACTCTATTACTAGCCTAACAAGTTTCGTTAAACTGCTGATCTATCACCTGAACATGATTGAAAGAGACAAGCACCCAAGTGATCTCAGTTCATCATGGGAAAAAAGAAGCTCTTCATCTCTAGAACCCATATTTAAAGTAAGAACTCTGCTAAAAAAAAATCTACTAATGAGTCCACCTCTGTGTAGACTCTTTCAAGACTACCAGTACCAAACTCTACATGCATATGTAGGTCACACAGAGCATCATTAAATCGTAGTAAGAGATAATAAGAAAATCAATGAAATGAACTACAGATGCAAGCTACAAAAATGTTAAAGGGTCGTTGGACACGTAAGCAGTAGAAAGGACGGCTGACTAGGGTCTGTTCGTTTGACTTTCTGGATGGTTCCCTACACAGTCTAGGCTAGTCAGTTACCATACCGTGCGGAACTCTTATCCCATCTATTCGTATAAAGGGCAATATTCTCCACATATGGATACCAAAATGAACGAAATCCATCAGTAACTTTCTCTAATACGAAACTTTTAAACGTCTACTGAATATCGATACATCAACCTCTATAGCCCGCAAAGTTATGACATCAAAAGTTCTAGGAAGAACTCGCCACACAGAACTAGGCTACATTCCTTGAAAAATTAAATCGAAGAGATTCTTCAACTCATACCTTGTACAAGCCCAAATAGTCTCCAAATACTAAAGAGCTTCCCATTCCTTCAAACATTCAATTTACTTCTGGGAAACGTTTCAATAACGCAACATTATCTGGGCTACTTACTGAGCTCAACAACTTTTTAGGAAGGCCTTGGATAAGTGGATTCCATTGCATGAATATTTGGCGGCAGAATATCCTTTGTGCCGTATAGTCTGACTATTCCTTTGCACCGTTTCTTCGTTGTACTGGGATGTCTTGAAATTTCCAACCTAGTCTCTCTTTCTTTGTTTGAAATGCTATTGCACCAATAAAATTTATACCAGGACATCTGTTAACTTCAGGAAGCCTGACTGTGAGTGGACATGAGCCTTAACTCTCCATTTATGTATATAGTTCGATCTTTAGCCAATAACATCACTATCTTTTAGTGCATCAAAAGACTAGACGATATCTCACTAACCCTCTGTTGGATACTAAGTCACGTGGATATCTCAGGTAAAGAAAAAGCGGAACAATTAGCCAGGGCAGGGTCACATCTAAGCTCCTTGCACGCCATTCCTGAGGGTAGTACACCGTTGATCTCCTTGAACAAAGAAATAGACATCCAGTCTAAGGAGGAAGCTAACAAACGTTGGTATCTACTACATATGTACATGTGTTGCAGCCAAATCATTATGGACAGTCTATGACAAAGAAAGATCTGCAAATCTTATGAGACTCAGTCGCAGGGATGCCGTGACAGGACAATGCGCAATGGGCAATCATGCAGCACGGCTAGAACTATCCCATAAGGACTTCTGTAGGAACTGCAGGAACGAAGGAAACATAATCCATTCGCAACTTGCTATGTGATTGTCCAGCACTAGCCAACAAAAGGAAAGACACTCTTGGAAGCTATTTCCTTGTGGATCTGAACGATCTACGTTAGTCTAAGTGAGCCGTTGAAAAATGCTGGCAACAATGGCACCCATTTACAGAAGAAGTTACACACTCGGCAATGCAGGACCAATCTGTATGGCGTTTTAAAGTGGGATTAAATTGAACGATTAAGTAGCTAAATCTGCAATTATTACGATCCATAACAATCCATGCCCCAGTTTGCGTAAGAATTTACAGGCTCAAGTGCTCTAAGGCGAGAACTTACCCTAATTCAGGAGTTGGTGTGTATCAACTCTACATATCGCAAGCTTTCTAGTTTGATTATCTTCTTTTCCTCCTTACTGTAAAGAAATCAGTGATCAGTGAGCATTAATATCAATTTGGGCCCTTGAAGTGAAGGCTACAGCACCTCGTTAAAAGGATGTATGCATCTTCATAGAGATGGAGCGTTTTTGTTGCGAGTCAGTGCGTCTCTAGTAATCTGGAGGTATTGTACTTCGGTTTCGTTTCAGAATTGAATTGATTTTTAGACTCGATTCCTAAAGTCTTTATGGCGCTGAGCTCCTTAATGAACGCCGTAAGTACAAATTCTTTTTTCACCCTAATGCTTGTTTAGGACCTAAGCTGATCATAATTTCGTATAGAAGTGCCTTTGTTAGCCTCATTTTTGGAAGTTCAGTCCATTTAATTCTCTTCACCGTGTGGCTACTCTCATTACAGACCTCATTACCTCCTCTTTTGTATCCATTAGGGAGATCTTGGACAAGTTGTTGAGTGGATCCTTACACTCCGAAGGTGATTTCATAAGAGTTAGTAGATGACGACAGTTTGGTTGCCCGACAGGATCAATTGCCGTATTTATAGTGGGCACTTGGTCGTAATACGACTGCAAACACTGTATGTTTAGTAAAAACTTTTACTGTACCTATCACAAGGATGAATAGAAATATATTGACGTATTAAAATGTTAAAGCAGCTGATCCTATCGCGCCACCTATCCATGCGTTTCTACAAGTATTTACTTCAATCGTATGGGTGTGTACAGATATGTCTCTTTCTCTTCCACTCGATATAATGAATTTCATGAAACTTAATTAAGAAGTCTTGTCTGTCACTGGGAGAGGCGCAGCGGACAAAAATAAAAATCATTAAAACAAATTACAACTGAAATCCATAAATGCAAGGCGCAAACGAAAACAGAAAAAAAAAGAAGAAAAAAACCGAGATAAATGCCCACCATCGATATTAAATAATATTTGACACTTCAACAACACCGTTAACAAGCATTTCGCCCAATTAAAAATAATTTCCATTCACCCAATGCCGCACTCTTGTTGTTTTTGTTGGCGCTGCTGGATTTGATGGTGATGGTTTGTGTGCGCGCGTATATTGCGTGTGAGGCATTATAACTCTTACAGATGAAACCAAAAAAAAAAAACAAAAAACAAAAAAAGAAGACAGAACTCCGGACAAAAGCCCCTACATCATCCTTGCATCATTTTCATCCTCTTTCGGTGTCGTAGTCATAGTCGTCGTCGCGTCGTCGTTGTCGTTGTCGGCATCGTTGACGTTGGACAGAAGATAAATCCGGCAAAACGCAGTCTGTGGTGGCATCACCCGCTGCAACATCAAAAGCAGCATTAACTTGGTCATCAGCCGAATGTACTGAAGCAGCAGCCATCAGTGCGAAAGCCGATAATGGAAGATCTGTCATCGGAGTGCAGGGATGTTACTCGCGATTTTCCGTTAATAATTAGTGATGTATAATGTTTTAACCCCACCGCCGGCCGCCGCCGCCGCCAATGAGTAGGTATCCAACATTTCATTAAAGTCATGTCCTTTGGTGTCCTTTTTTCTCTGTTTGCCTCTGCGTATCGGTGCTGGGGTAAACGGGAGATGAATTGGTGAGGCTCTTCAGAATTAACTCACAAAATTTTACTGGTGTACGTAGTAGGTACATCCTGCAGGAATCTTATGGCCCAGTTAAAAGGCCGAGGAGTCGTAGTAGTAGCAAAGCAACCACAACTTTGGATGGACACTCACTCGTCGTTGTGTCTTCATCGACGTCGTCGTCGTCGTTGTCGTAGTCGTAGTCGGGCCGCGTTGTCGTTTTAATGAAAGTCGGCGAAAGAACAAACCGCATCCAATTAAAAATAATGAACTTAATTAAAAGAGTGATATTATAGCCTGTCGCTTTAATTAATTAATAAATCTTTCAGACTTTGTCGTCGTAGTCGTTGTCGCCGTCATCATCAGCATCATCTACGTGGTGGTTGGTTGGTTGGTTGGTTGGTTGGATGGTTGGTTGTTATTATTTCCATTCTGCTTGATAGGCCTCGCATTGCACGTACACGTAGTTGATTCGTCGATTTTACCCCACTGAAGCGGGGGGGATACACTCCTGCTTGTGTACCCACTTCTCAACGCTCCTTTGGCGCGCGCTTTTTTGCATACGAGCGCAAGAGACGCAGACAGCGGTGGCAGCGGCGACGAATGTGATGTGATGGAGCTAAGGCTTGAGTAAAATAAAATGCACACCGGATAATTATCCACAATCACAGATTCATTCACTCTCTTTCTCACACTTGTTCTCTCCTCCTCGATGGTGGTCGTCGTTGTCGTACCGGTGATGGTGATGGTGTTGGTGGTGGTGGTGGAGGATCCTCTTCATCAACTCCATCCTCATCATCATCATCATCATCATCTTCATCTCATCGTCGTTGTGTCGTATTCGGGTATCATAATCATCATTGTTGTTGCTGTGTTTCTGTTGTTGTTGTTGTTGTATGAGTAAAGTTGTGTTGCTGTTGACATTGTCACCATTGTCGCATCGTGTAGGCATATATAATCAACAACAAGTAATTATTGTTATGCTCTGGCATGACACTGAGAAGTGTCATCGTAACTTAATACGAGCTGACAGTTGTGTTATCCGTTGTGCATTGCACTGCGGTATAGAAGGAGGCATTGCCGCGCCACCACCACCACCACCTAGCGTAAGAAAGGAGATGAGGGGATACACGTTTTTTTTCCTTCTCCTTTTTTTTGTATTTTGTTTTGTTTCGTTTTTTTTATTTGAATTCAAATTTTGCTTTATTGAAATTTCTGGTTTCCATTATGTGTCCGTCCGGGTGTGTGTATGTGTGTGTTTTTATTGCGAAACTTGATACTAATTATGATTGACGTTTGGGGACTCATCATCCAACATCATTATAATTAACCGCAATATGCAATCGGTGCTCTGTGCGAATGTGAGGTTTTTGTTTGCTTTGTGTCTGTTAAATGACATGAGGGAATAGTTTGCTGTCAAAGTCAATTATAATAAAATGTGGATGAAGGTGGGGTTTTTTTTTTTTTTTTGATATTTAATTTGCATTTGCCTGCGGTGGGGGGCGGGGGGGATATTGGATCTTTTTGGAAGGGCATTGACATTTGAGGAATTTATTTTTTATTTAGAGTAGGGGGAGGCTGTTGTTTATTAAAAGAACCACCTCCCACTTGGGAACTCAGTTTGAAATACATATTGATTAAAAGGAGGTAAGCATTACTATCTTCCTAATCTGTATGTACATATAGGATGCCATAACAGAGGATATTTATTCGAAATAATCCTTTCCTTTCTTCAGTTGCGTATACAAATGACTTTAAGGTCAAGGTTGTACCCTTTATTATTTTTTTTTTTAAAGTTTTGGTGTCCTTCCTCATCGTCCAACGGTCGGAAGTTTAGAAAATTATGTGTAGGATGTTTAGTTTCTACTTAGATACTTGGGTTGGGTTGTAGTCTAAAGCAGCAGTGATTTACCATGCACCGCCTTCGTTGGATCTCAAAAGTTAGCTCGTCTCCATTAGTCAGCCCCCTTAACTAGATCCAATTTGTAGTGGAAATCTTCGAAAGATACTGAATAACCGATAGATGGTTTAAAATCACCGCCTACTTGATCGAATCGCGGGCATTCATAGACTACATGTACATGTCGAATATATGAATGTCGATTGTCGCCATACCAAGGACCAGAGGTCGATCTTAAAGCATCCATGGCCTGTAAGCCTTTGAGTCAAGTACAAATTTAAGACATGATGCTTTTCATTGATCCATGTGTCGTCGATGCCAAAAAATCCAACCTTCTTTTGCAAGGAAGTTTACATCTCTGTTGTCTGTCAATTTAGTACGTATTCTGGTTGCCATTGTAGGTAACTGGTTGCTATACTGTATCCGAATTAGTGTTACCCTTGATTAGCTGACGAGGTACTTCTCTTGAGTTTATTTTGAGAGAAAATCGATTGACATCATGCAAGACAAAGGTGGACCTTTTTTGTCTTCCTTCTGTACCAAGGACTCCGTGTTCATTTGAAAAACTTGGCCTTCGTCCTAAAATAGATCTGATTTCCAAGTATTTTAGGGTACGTTCAAATGAAATCGCCTAGATGAGGGAAATTTTGTTGTTTGACCTTGCAGTTATTGCTATGGCTGTCTGTAGAAGAATACGGACTCACTTCGAAAAGAAGTGGTCCATCGTGATACCATGGATTTATTTCCATTTGTGGTTACTCCGGGATTTGATTGATTTAATAACCAAAATCGAGTTTGCCGAAGAGAAAAGCCCCCAGATGGAGAACTCTTCTTTATGACAGGACTAGACAGAGCTTTGTCATCCAGCTTAGGCCAGATCTATCTCGAGATATGGCGCGTTGAGCTATCTTGGTAATAACGTCCAGCTCTAATAATTAGTTACATATGTACATGGTACATACATATCTCGGGTCCGTCATTTGTTGAACTGCTCCATCATCTCAGTGTGAGTTAAAAGGAGCTAAAGTTCACGATTCCCAAGGACATGATTCTCGCTTGACTGTCAGTTAAGATACTGATATCCCTGACAAATATTGCAATACATTTCAACCAGGACAAGGCTTCCATTCCTTTGTTGTAAGTTGGCCTAAGGACAGCCATAATCTCGGTCTTTATATGTATCACCAAACGAATGAGTGCTTGCACAGGCCTCTCGTTTCACATATTTTTTAAAAGACAACAATTTGCTGACATTACTATAGTCCTCTGATTTTAAGTCTCTGAATTTAGAGAGGTAAAAGTGTTTATCGCATTTAGCATAACCCAATCCATGGTTGGGCGCCATTTAGACAACTACAATTCAAGTGACCCGATTGTCTTGAAGTTCAAAAACTTGATTATACCGAGTTGAACGACTAGTATGTGGTTCAGTTCGAAGTGAACCTGAGCCAATATCAAGCTTCACCAGTTAGCCGGTCAGTGTTCACGTGGTCTTTCAAAATATAGCTGACAAATATCACTGTACACTGTTTAGATAGATTGATCCTTCTGGTTGGGCAGCTTATGTTGTGAAGACCAACGCTTTCCTTCAAAGCAAACAAAGAAAAGCTTATTTAAGAGTAGTTGTTCCTCACTAGAAAACGACGGTTAGGCGCGGCTGTGAGTTAAGTGACCCGATTGTCGAAAATCGAGTTTCTGTGAACTTCAAAAACTTTATTATGGCGAAGGTGAACGACTAGTATGTGGATCAGTTCGAGCTGAACCTGGGCCTCTAATAACAAGCCTCTTTAGATAGCCGGTCAGTGTTTACTTGGTCTTTCAAAATATAGCTGACAAACATCACTCTACACTGTTTAGATAGATTAATCCTTTTGGTTGGGCAGCTTACGTTGTGAAGACCAACGCTTTCCTTCAAAGCAAACAAAGGAAAGCTTATTTAAGAGCAGTTGTTCCTCAGTAGAAAACGACGAAACAAAACAGTTTTTTTACTTGGTTAGGCGCGGCTGTTAGCATTATCTTCAAAGTCAGTCTTGGCACGCCTTCTCTTATTTATTTTCCATTTGCTTGATTTATTTAATAACTAAACAAAATAAAATTTGCTTTCCGTTCTAATTGTTATTAGTAATTTTTATCGACACAATGACCTTGATTGTTATAGCAGTGGTCATTTTATCAGTACCATATGAATCATGTGTGTACATCGCACTTGCGATAGGCGAGTGTTTGTTTAAGGTTAACTTAGCCTAACCAATTTCCGGAATTTGAAAGTTTTTTTTTTAAAAAAAAGATTAAACCTCATATCTTGAAGTAGTGTTTTACATGATGTCGAATATCTAATCATGGTGTCAATTAATTGCATATTTTTCTTGTTAAATGATAACAATCTTAGGTGATTAATATAAATAGCTTTGAAGGAATGTAGAGTAATTTAAGGATTTGTTGTTCATGTGACACTAGGCGCCTATCTTTCATCTTATTGCAATTGGAGGGGATTTACCGAGTGCTATAACATGTCTTGAGTTTTTTTTATAGCCTGTGACGATTGCTTGCTCTAATTGTCTATTTGTTAGAGAACGTGCTTAGGTATTAATGACTTTAAGGTAATTTCATATGGACATTCGGGGAGAAGTGGGAGAACGGGGTTATATCGAATTTTCCTCATTAAAAGATGACTACACACCCCTGACTCAATAATGGCTTATCTGAGTGAAAAACAGAAAAAGTTATTTATAATAAATTCGTGTCTGATTCATTTGAATTATACATTCTACGTTCGTTGAAGCTGAGCAATACTCAATCAATTCATTAACATATTCATATTCACCAATTCAAACCATAGCCAACGCTATTCTTAGTATTACAGCAAAAGACACTGTTCGAAGAGTTCGATGGCAATTCGTCGAAGTCCTCCAGCATTATATTTCGCAAGCATTGCTCCATGAAAAGCTGTTAACTGAATTTGGTCTTCATTCTTCCTTCCATCCATAAATGTTCAACTCTGTGCTCTTCTACTGGGAAACTACTTACACCATCGTTTTTACAGTACATAATCGTAAGCGTTAATTTGAGAGTACCACAGGAAACCCACCTTAGGCCACTAATTTTTATTTTTACTATCAGCTGTAGAGAATCTCAAAACAAAATGCATCTCCTTCTGACTCTAGTTCATTGACTTAAATAAGTTCCTTTCATCCAACCACATGTCCACTATACTTCTGTAAATAATAATGAACTTCCTGTCCAAAATTGATATACTCCGTGATATAGGATATATGTATCTACCATGAGTAAGAATAAAGAAATTCTCTTTTGTCATTTCATGACACTTAGGTACTCTAGTCCATATTGTGGGAATTAAAGCCCTACAAAGCCTGTCGCCTTTTGGGGATAATGTTGACGGTCGTGACATCTCCTCATTTGTTTTACTTTTTGTTTGTATTTTAAGCCAAACAAGAAGGCGCATTGATGATGAGGAGGTAATGATACCAGGAATAACCACATCAGCTTCAAAAATCCTTCACCTGATACGAGCATAGGCCTGTCAACGAAAGAGGAAGTATTTCGCCTCTCTTTAGGTTGTCGTAGATGGTGCTGCTATTCAAATCTAGCACGTTGGCATGATTGTCAAAGTTGCAGTATCCCATACATAGAAGCATGTGTTTGAATCTTGAAGAGTAATGCTACCAATCATTGTGTTCAAAGGAAACCCAGTAGCTAACCAAAGCCGCAGGAAGATCTAAGTTTCTTCTTCATTTTCCTCTAACACTGATCTGCGACTTAGACAAGACTAAGTGAGTTCAATCTAGTACGCAAATGCAAATAAAATCATGAATTTCGTTTAACGACTTTGTAAGTGGTTTAAGTATAAAGCAAAAAATCAGATCTTTGCTTGAAAGACAGATGTACATTATAAGTGTCCTTAACGAAGGCAACAGCACCAAAAATTAATTTTGAAATCATTTCAAAATTTCAAAAGATAATTTCTCGTCGCAGACTCTGCCTAGAAAAGCCAGTTCTAGGGGCGATAAAATAGCTTTGAATTTGTACGGACAAAGGAGTGACGATGTCATGGTGTAAAATGTTATACAATCTCTGAAGCAGGATAAGTGTCGAACAAGGGCTTAAAAACTCCAATCCAAGAGGGAATATTGCTTTCCTAAAGGAGCTACAACAATGCGTTTAGACAAATCCTAGCTTGCTACGGAAGGCCCCATGTACCTAAAACAATTTATTGTTTGGAATGTATTAGCTCTCTAAAATCTGCTGAAGTAGTTCCTCTCTTAAATAAGGGATCTGTCGGCTTACAGACCAACAAGACCTCCCGACCTTCTTCAAACTTTTTGAAAAATTAATCAAAAAACGTTTGCTTTCGTTTTTAGATAAATCTAATTTCTTTGTGAGTAGTCAGATCAGGTATGTCAACGGATGATGTGTGCTATTTTGAAGGTTTGCTGCCATTTGTTGACTTCAATCAATGAACATAAGTCGACAATGGCTCTCTACCTCGACATGACTAAAGCATTTGATTTGGTTGATCATGAATTGCCTTTCTATAAGCTATACAATGCTTCAGAGGAGCTATATAAGACTGGTTTAAGTCGTATTTGGATAGAGAGCAAATAGTCAGTATAAATGGTGTGTTTAGCTTTCCCCGTTGACTGAAAATTGGTGTCCCTCAAGGATCTGTCCTAGGGCCGCTTTTATTTCTCATTTTTATTAACTCTTTCCTTAGACAGAAGTTCAATGGAAAATTGATTGCCTTTGCGGATGACACAGCATTCACGTATTGACGGACCAATGAGGACGCTGTCTGAAAGCAACTTTGGGCACATAAACCTCAATCAGTTGTTTCATGTTGGTTAACTAGAGTTGACACTTATTGCTTTCGAATTTCTCGCATTTTAGTAGTCATTTCTCTCAAAGACAGTGTAAGAATAAACTTCCCGTCAAACAGGTTTTATTTCTTCCACCTCCCAGCTAAGTCACTGTGAATTACTCTTTTCTATGAATACCTATGGTTCAGTGCTCATTAGGGATGCCTGAGATCATCTCTGTGACTGAGTTTAACTGTGACAAACGGTGTTTTAATATTAAAAACGTTGTTATCTGGGAATTGAATGTCGAACTACCACTAAGCCTAAATTGAGATGATTTTCCAACTGCTCCAGAGTCAAATCAAAGAAAAGCCGGTATTTCTAAAGCTTGGTTGGTTTGAATTCTTAGTATTTCACTAACATCGCACGTATTCTTATCTATAATTGAGGCGTGTGTTTAAAATTTCATAACATTTCGATGAATTGTGGCCTCGGTTAATCATTTCGATCGTAACGAGCGGTCCGTTTGGCAAACAGCGAAATTGTAATAAGTTTATGCATTGCGCAAATGTAGAGTATTCATCTTCTTAATATAGTAATGAAACTTACTGACTTCATTCGTCAAAGAGTGACAACTGACAGCTGTCAAAAAGACTCAGCCATTTTGGATATGCTACCTATTATCGAACCACCTTTCTTATGTATACAAGCACATATTTAAATATTCTGCCATAGTTCATAAAAGCATTTTACATATGTATGTATGTACATATGTATATAAACTTCGGTCATTCTAGAATTATACTGCCATTACCCACATCCAACAAAACTGTTATACACTCGTTACGTTACTACATAACATACTATGAACAGAACCCTACACACACCTAATCAGTCTACCACACCACTCACTCAGTAGCAAATTAGTAAAATCTCTGTTGCCCGCATATTAATTGATAATTGACAGCGCGCACATAAAATGATAAAAAAAGCAAAAAAAAATAACGAAACAGAATCGCTTAATAATCTTATAATTAAATAAATGAACTCCATTCTAGTAATACACCCAATTAACAATAATTCTTATCTGTGTTCTTTTTTTTCTCTCTCCCCCCTCTCTTTAATTAATTTCAGATAGCACAACACTAATACCAATAATAATCGTCATCATCAACATCGTTGTGGCCGTAGTCGTCGTCGTCGTCGTCATCAACATAATTATCGGAAACATAGCGACATCGACCGCAGGCATCAGAGTAGATAAATAAATAAAAAAGAATAAAAAAAAAAAAAAACTCAAGCACTGCATCCATGAGTTTTATTAACTCACAAATCTGGTTTAGTTGCTGTATCTTCCTGCCCCCTCTTGTAACGGAGTGAGGACAAATGAAAGCGAATGAGAGAAGGAGGTATACTATAATACCATCACCACCACCACTACCACCAGAAGTAGCAACATCCTTTCGGATGCATACAAGTATAGCATCACAATAAAGTTAAAGTACTACCTCTCCGCTTTCCAAGGAGAAATCTCAGAACACACACAGATACTCTATACATAGCTGGTGCAACCTGTTGGATCAGCAGAATACTAAGAAAAACACACAAAAAAAAAAAGGTTGGAACAAAAAAAAAAACAACCGCCCGGTGTGCCACGAAGGAGCTGCACAAAACAAATTGCCAATAACAAAAAAAAAAAAAAAGAATAATTTCATCCAGATATAAACAACATAAGAAAGAAGAATAACGAAAGATCTTATAAAAGCGGGAAAAACACATTAAGAACACTGTCCTGAACCGGGGGAACAGCAGAAAAAAGAAAAAAAAAAAAAAAATTGCGACAAATTTGTATCTGAGAAAAGAAAACGAAAAAAAAAGGTCAGAATTACAATAAACGCGAGTTTACAAATCGCATGACAGACTCATACTCATCGTCAGATCTAGAATCGTCTGATTTTTTGCCTTATAATAAAAACGTCAAACTGGCGGCTACCGTAGCAATGAACACCCCCTATCATCCGTATTCGGATATAACGCCGCCACATCATCCGCCAAGTCCGGATAACAATAATTATCCGCCAATGCCTGGTGGATATCACAATGGGCATAGTGGGGGCGGTGGCGGTGGTGGAGGAGGTGGCGGCGGCGGCGGGGGTGTACACACACCACAATTGACGCCAATGGAAGATGTTTCACCGGACTTTCACCATCACCATCATCATCATCATCACCATCACCAGCAGATCACCAACAATAACAGTCCGATAAAGCAGTGTGCCGGTTGTGGGGGTAAGTTTAATATATAAGATTGCATTTAGAAAAAAAAAATAAGAATGTGCTAAATGATAAAAATTATAATTCTCAAAATGGGCGATTAGGTGGGAGGTGCTAAAATTTTTAAAAACTGCAACTCTGATGTTTCATTACTGCTTGGGTGGTGTCTGAGCTATTCCAGTAGATTCATGACGAGCTTATAATCGCTCATATAAAGGGTGGCCCATAATTCACGCAAAATGTAATTTTGATAAAAAATACAGATTTTTAATTAGAAAGCTTAAATTTTGTATCGATTCATAGAGTATACAGATTGGGGTTATGTATGGAATAGCACATCGGATAAATGTCCGATGTCCGCCACGGCTTTGCTGGCAAGTACGTACTCTTTTATTGGAATTTTCTAAGACCGTTTGGCATAAATGTGGCTGAATTTCATTAATACACCTCCCAATTTCCTCTTTCAAGGCGTTGCTGGTTGCGGTCTTGTTTGCATAGACCTTCGACTTCAAAAAAAACCCCAAAGAAAAAAGTCCAATGCCGTTAAATCGCAAGATCTGGATGGCCAATTCTGATCGAAATGGCTGTATGGCATGTGGCACCGTCTTGTTGAAACCACATGTTGGTCACATCCATATCTTGTACTTTAGGCACTAAAAACTGGGTTGTCATGTCACGATAAGGAACACCATTAATTGTTACTGCCTGACCAGCCGCATTTTCGAAGAAGAATGGTCCGATAATGCCTCCAGCCCAAAATCCGCACCAAACAGTCACGCGTTGTGGATGCATTTGTTTTTCAACAATTACTCGTGGGTTTTCTGAACCCCAATCAAGATGAAAATGAGCTTCATCACTGAAGATGATTTTTTTCGAAAAATCAGCATCCACTTGTTCCATTCAACGAACTCTCTTCGCGCTGCATGGTGAGTAGTCTTCAGTTGTTGAGTATAGCGCTGCATTTTTACTAAGCCCGAAACGCGTTGGCGTCACTGTACTATTAAATGGCACAAAATTCGAGTTTTGCGTGAATTATGGGATGCCCTTTACAATTCTTATGTATCCTGTGTCTTGTAGTAAGTATGTAAGATCGTCAGAAGTATTGATAAGACATAAATAGATGGTTCTAAAGCTTTTCTACCACAAGTAGTCAAAAGTAGACTGGACCGTACTAGACTAGTCTTGTTTTTCAAATGCTTTCAGAAAGTACAACAAGTCTCTGTGCATGGATGAGCGAGTTCGTGTTCTGGTACATTTTTATTTTCTTTGGTGGAAAACAGATGGAAATTCCAAATATAAAAATAAACTTCATCAATTTTGAGACACGGTTAAGGTTCCTATCCAAATTCTGAGGCTGTTTCGATTTCGTGCGAATAGGTAGGAACTAGCACCTTTGCATGCCATGATTTTTTTTAGAGAGTTTTCTTCATTCTTTTTAAAGCAGCTTGTTTTGACTGAAGACAAAACGTTCAGGCCCAATAAGTAGTAGTGTGTTCTCCTTGGACAAGACATCAGCTTTATGGTTTCCAGTAAAACCAGAATAATCTGGAATTCTGTGGAGTATTCCCATAGTATTGATTTTACCGAGTTCTGTGACTAACTCATGTAGATGTCCTGACTTTGCCGTGCCGTCATTAGTGAACTGGAACCTGGGCTTAAATTGAATGATCGAGTACAGGGAAGTTTCTACTCACATACCTTTTTGATAGGTACATTGTAATTTGTTTGTCTATATGGAGAGCTTTTCGAGTGGAGATGTAGCATTGTCTAGAGGGCTACTGAGAGAAGCCAAAGTTATTGGGCGAAGATTCGAGATTTTTGAGATAATGAAAACCATTTTTGCCTTTCGACTTTTTGGAATTGATTCCAGAGTCGTCTGTCCAGTGGTGATCAGGCGAATATTTTCATTGATAGAGAAGGTCTCACTGGGATCATAGCAGATTGCCTTCCTATGATGACCCTCAATTTGATGAGCGTGAACGCAAAATTGTTTGGGTTGGATGGTTTGTCGAGTAGATTTGATGAACAATTTGATGAGTGTGAATTCCGCTAAAGGCAATATTTCTGTTTAATAAGGTTTAGCTTGTTAAATTATAGTCGACAGTCTTACTTTCTTAGTTTTTAGCTTATACATATTTACTAGGTATCCACAGGCTTATACGGTGCCTGTATGTATGTATGTATGTACCTTTTAGCAAAAAGGCGATTGTCTAGCACGGGTAATGAGGAATATTACGCCTCATTACCTGCAGCTATTGTTCTAAAATAGTCTACTTCATGTACATACATAGGTCGACCTTCCCAGGGCTTCTGTTAATAAAAACGCCTTCCATAAAAGTACAAACTTTCAGGAAAAAAAAGTATCTGCACTCGTGCCTCAAAAAAATATGCAGTGACTTGCAGTTGCAGTTACTTCAAATATTTTGACCCTCATATGTTAATAATGAAATTAGTTTCAAAACTTCCAAACCTTGGCTATGATCCTGATTATTTTCTTAGGAATTACTCTTCACAAACAGTATCCACCAAACTGATGGCGTCCTGACTTCCAATCACTATGATATACGCAAGTTGGCCAGTATCAAGAGAAATTTTGCAAATTGCAAATGAGATTGGATTTTATTTGAAATATTTGATGTAGCCAACTTGAACTCAGTTGATTCCAAATTTATTTTGGCCTTTCGAATGCTAGTTAATTGGATTTTTGTTGCTGTTGCATTTTGAAGCCACAAGGCATTTCCAGCGAAGTATTTCTTGATTAGGTTAGGGGTTAGTTTAGGTTGATTTTCGCATCGTGCATGTAAATTAGATTCTTCCAAAATGAGGTACACACATATGACCAATGACCAACACGTCTAGATTACATACCAGTATTAGCTAGTAGCTATCTTTTTGCTGAAGATACACTTTGTGACATCCATAGTTATGCAATTTGTGCATGCAACAGTTCTTAGTTAAATTTTAAAGCATGACACCAACATTAATAGATTATTTGCCCACATGGTTGACACTCCGACCTAGAAATATCTATTGTATCAATTAGGGTATGTTTAAGCCAAGGGTCGTACTACCTATCTAATGACGAACATATTTCTTTATGGAAAATATGCCTCCTTAACCAATGCAATGCTGGACATTTACAGAGAATGTGCACAGAAAATTTGTCATCTTCCGAACAGAACCTACATTTCTTTGCTGGCCACAGATTGAGCTTGTTAAGGTGATACTGCAGGCCACTGTGAGCTGTGAAAAAGCTCATTAGCTGTTTAATACCATCGTTGTCTAGATTATAGATTTCGTTGTAGGAATAAGGCCTGATTAATAATTGGATTGTCTCAGCCCCGAAACTTTTTCCCAGTGGGCCACACGAAGTTAGTGTTTCCAATCGTTAATCAGCGCTGTGACGGCAGCCCAGTTGTCACCACAGTAGGGTTCAGGTCCTATGAACGCAGATTCTAAGCCAGCCCTAGCCATCATCTGCAGATTCGTTGCCTTCGATTCCTTGATGACCAGGGACCCAAGTCCCTGCATCCTGTTATGTTTGGTATGGGATTATAGTGCATCGTAGCAGCATTTAACTGATATAGAGTCCATGTAATTGCTTGACTATATGAAAAGATATATATCCTAGCGCCCTTAATCCCTTTACTAAGGTTTATCCTAGGGCAGTTCTCAATGATATGGAGTTTAGCATGGAAAACCATTTTTTTGAGTTGGGTCCAAAGACTCCAACTTCAAGTTCGATCTTCGATACGTCTGTGAACCAGACCAAACCTCTAGGATCCAGTGCCGGAAGACCATTAGACTAGTTTGCACGGTTCAATATTTTTACCTCAAACAACTTACCGAAACAGTACACCCTTACCATGATGTCGAGAATAGTGCAAAACATGTCCTTTTTGGGAATTGAGCCAAGAATTTTCAGATGTCCCGCATGGTCACCTGGTTTATACTTGTAATCTAGCTGCAGCTTGATGGCACATCTAGCGGCCGTTTTCCTAATGAAGATTTGTAGGGAAGAAAGTCCAACAACAGCTTCTAATGCTACCGAGACAGGCAATTCTAAAAAAAATAAAGCCTCTGAAGCTTAGTTGCCGTTGTCCGTTCAAGAGCTTTCGGCTACCAAACATACGTGATAATGAGCCTCATCGTCACTGTATACATCCAATGTATCATTTTTGGATTTAGACCCCAAGTCCACATGGCTTAAGTGAGTCGCTTGATGGCGTACTTGATATGAGATTTTCAGCTAAGACGTTTGTCAAGGATGACGCGGAGATATGTAGGATCACTGGAATAAACCAAAGTGATGTCTTTGATGGTGATAGGTTCTAGATTGACCAGTCTTCTTTTTGTTAAAGGCACTAGAATGGCTTTGCAAGCATTGATGGATAGTCCTCTGTTGCACCATTCTAACATATGTACATATGCAGTATAACACTTTACATAAATGGTTGTGCTGTGTTTCGGCTTAGGACATACGAATGGCAGGTTATATTCGCCGTATTCACTGAAATTACATCAAAATACTTAAAACACATTTCTGGTAGAGGAAAGAAGTGGTCAATTTATATATCAGCAGGCTTCGAATGTCTAGCACAATCTGGTAAAAAATCATGATAATTAGTCTGGCTTCCTTTCTTTCAGTAGCTCTAGACAGAGTTTAGGAATGTTTTCATACATATTTGTATGTCAATGTAGACTGGTTGAATTGAAGAGACAGAGCGTTTAGTATTTTAATGTCAAGCTGTGGGTTTTTTAAGATTCTTGCAAAATTTACAGAGTCGGCCTCTTCTAGGTCCTCTGTGCTACCGCTTCTACCACTAAGATCAAAGAAGTCTGCAGTTCTTATTGTCTGTCGAGCCCTTCTGAGACTGGAAACTGAATAAATTTCCACTGTCATCTAGACAAGGGGCAAATGGCTGGTCGTTGTTGTACTTCTCAGAACGTTGGATGTGTTGGTGTGCAATTTTTAATTTCATCAATAAACTTGATAAAACTTCTCGAGTTTCACTTGAAACTTAAGAGGGTTTTTATGTTGAACACTATTTGGCACTTTATTTTCGTTTCCCTTCTAGCACTAGGTAAGATTCTCATAAAGGGGCTTTCAATTGGAACGCACAATTTTTGCAATAGCTGTAGGTTCGACATTTTAACTTTCCTTCTGTACTTGCTATTTAATCCTGGAAATTTGCAAATCCTCCAAATTGGAGGTTTTTTTTTTTTTTTTTATCAAAGTGCTTACTTCAGTTTTCGGTCGTCGTACTCGTCTAGATAAACAAACAATTGAACGTCTGATGAGAAAATTCGAGTCAACATGTAAACTTTATAATTCCTGTGCAAAAGTACAAAGAAACGCAGAGGAGTGCCAAGAATATCGCGGCGGGCATCTCTTTGACCATTTTCTGACGAATTTTACGGAACGCCTCTTATGCATCCTCATAAGATTGCTTTGAACTGAATTCAAAGGATCATCAGTTCCGACGTAACTTCAGTGCCCTAAACATGCACAAAAACGGTCCTGATTTTCATCGTAAAAATATTCTTAGCAATGAAGTCCATTTTTGGTCAATCAACAAAATTGACTGTTTCGTTATGGTTTCATGCTCATACTTCTACAGTATGAGTCAGTCACAGACAACTGAGATCGATACCAGACCATATTGACTGACTATGTTTGGGATACATTGAAAGAGGATGACTTAGAGCATATGTGATTTCAACAACATGGGGTCACATGCCACACAATCAAGTTATTGAAGCCGAAGATCGGTGATCGTGTTATCTTTAGTATTGGATCAGTCAATTGGCCATCTCGTTCATGTGATTTGACGCTTCTAGATTTATTTCTTTGGAATTCTATTTAATAAGCCATAGTCTTTAAACTAATGACATCGCACACCAAATTGCCGGTATATCGGCCGTTTTACGCGATAGTCATGGAAAATTGGGTTGAGCGCTTCACTCGTGCTCCTTGTTGTGTTCATCTATCTCAGACAGAATGGGACTGTACTCCACCGAGACATTCCTACACATCAGTGCTTGGCTGGCCTTGTTTCCAAGAGCTTGTAAGAAAAATTTATTGTCTGAGGTTTTGCCTTTGTAAAAATGGTCTAAAAGATCTTTATTTTTTTCGCTAAGTGTGTCTCGAACTACGTCGTCAAAGTATTCTTGGCAGCTTATGCCTGCAAATCACATACTTTTATACTATACTTCTATATTCTATGTTCTTTCTTACCTCTATCTCAGGAATTTTTATACATACACCTCTTCAGTTGTGTAATTCACTCATTTCCTTTCGGAAACCTTCCTGGTTGCTTTATGGGAAAAACAGGTAGATACTTTGCATTTATTAGGTATGCATTCAATTTTAAGCACCTTTACTGTTTCTATTCGATGTACTGTGAGTAAACTGATATTAAGGATACCTGCGAAGTTGCTCGTCTGATTTTCAGAATATTTGGGTTAATTATGGACAAATGGAAGAATTGATGTACATACATACATATACGTACATATGTATGTATATTCTTAGTAAGTTTTATTATGAACTCAGTTAAGGGTTTCCGAGGAAACATTAGAACCGATCCATTTTATGTATTACTCGGGTGGGTTAACTCAACTCAAAGAACAACTTTTGATCTGTAAGGACACCAACGTTTACACTACAACTCCCTATACTTCAAGACAACAAAATCGTATGTATCTTTGTCATGGAAAAACGTAACAACAATGTATCTGTAGTTACTGTAAGATCCCTTCAACTGGCGAAAGCAACCACAACTACAGCTGCAAGGACTCAGACACTTTACTAACCAAACCTCCTTCTTGATCACTCTAACTAAGAGCAGCCTTATTAACTAGGTAATAGCAGCTGCCCCATCAAGCAATTACTTCTGAAAGTAATTGCACCATAATGTAATCTAAAAATAATGTATGTGGTCAGTAGTAAAGAAAATTACAATGAAAATATTAAATTCATTTTCAAAATTAAAAAAAAAAAATTTAATTTCTTTGGTTCACTTCCGACCATATGCGCATGTCCTGGAACAAAAAAAATTCATCAACCATTATGTACCTGAACTGTTAAGAAGAAATCCTTCGTTCTAAAGAAATCCTGAAATCCTTCTCGAGAAACATCTTTTCATTGCAAACACCTGGTTGTGACCTTCTTTACCTGAATTTCTTTTCTTTATCGCGATCAATTATAATTTTTTTTTGTTTGTTAGTTTGTAGGTACGAGTGTACAGTTTGTACTTTAATTCCCTTTCGTTGAAGAAAGGGAAGAGAAAAAGAAAATGAAGAATTTGTTCATTCGTTTTTATGATTCACAGTTGCTTTCTGCAGAAGAAATCATAAGACTCAGAGGAAAAAGGAAACTCATCAGCTTTGCGCAGAGGCGATATCGTAACCAATGAGGTCCTACCGAGGTGCGATTATTGCTAGTTGAAAACTTTAACCAATACCCCGCCATGAGGACGTGAAATACCGTCCGCTACGGCAATTTTTGCAAGCCCGAGAGGGCTAATAATTATTTCATTAGTTTCGTAGATTTAATTCATTTTGATGAGTGTGGTCCCTGGACTTTTGAAAGAACCTCGTCGGTCGTCATGCAACGTCGATATGAACAAAATGTTTTTAGAAATTTAAATTACAAAAATTAATTAGTCAGGGTAACGTAACGTCATCTCCTTTCCCTATGGTGTACCTGGCAGTGATGTACATACGTAACGTACATATCGTGGATGGAAGTAATTTAATGAATCTTTGCAATCAGTTGAGATTTGTGTGGGATGACATTTAATTAGTTCACCATCACCACACCAGTGTTGTGTGGAAAAGGAGATGTGACACTCGCTGACGCGGGGATTAGGTAAAGTTAAATGTCAGTTGTAATCAATTTAGCTGTCTATTTATAAATTATTTCAACTAAATTAATTGTTTTTGTTTTTTTAATTACTTATCAACAACGGCAACCAGATCTATTGATATCGCACAGCCCAACCAGGGGTGTTTACAAGTTTTTAACTGATCGTACTATTCGTAAATAAGTCTCTAGTACGTATGTACTGGGATATTTTAAATAAGTCTTGAATGTAATCTTTTGTACCTGTTAGAATTATTTTTTTGTCAGAGTGTGAATAGTGAAGTTGGGAGTGAATCGTGTTGACGCTGTTGCAGACCGCGAACGATGGGGAATATGAGCGAATTTTTGAAGCAGTAACCATGGTTGAAGTGGCTGCTAGCTCAGAAAGGATAATACACTTAGATAAGCAATAGGTCCATTGTGAGAGCAGTAGCTATTAACTAGACATAAACTGATTGTACAATATAAAGAGACGTTGGATATCGTTTTGTGAAGGGTTTTTCAATAAGGACATAACAATTTTGTTTTTAAATAAAACACAGAATAATTGAGATATCGGGCTGAAATTTACTCCATATGTAGTACACATGTTATATTTAAGTATGAAATTCGATTTCGTTCATATGACCACCGCGAGCACGCTTGCTGCGATCAGTGTATTGGAACCAATTTCTCTTCCACACAGTCTTCTTACCTCTCGTCCACATATGTATATAGGTTGGAGCGCTCGCAATTTCTATATCGTTATTGTTCCTGAGCTCCTCTAACGTTGTTGGCAGAAACCAGCAATTTAACGTAACACCATAAAAGAAATACAACGGTGTTGAATCGCATGAGCGTGGTGGCTATATATGAATTGTTTGACCAGCTGTGTGGCATGGGGCCATCTTGTTGGAACCACATTCCAACATCGCTGAAGATGAAGATTATTCGATGAAATTCAGGATTATTCTTAAAATTTTTGCAGAGCTCAATCGGACAAGTTTCCCCGCTTCAAATGATCAAGAGGCTTTAGTTTTTGAATTAAATTGGTGTTGTAGGGGGGTAGGCCAAGATCTTTACGCAAAACTCGTCACAATGCGGATTGAGAGATTTCCAATTCCTTTGAACGGCGTAGAATCGAGTGATTTGGGTGATTTTGAACTATAAGACTTACGGCTGCGATATATTCGGTACTTTGCCCGGTGCATTGTCTCACTGGCAGAGGAACATTCAATAGTGAATATGTTGACTTGAATTTATCCACTACAGCATCGCATTACAGGACGATTATTTCGACCGAAAATTGGAGTAAGTGCTTTTGCTCTTGCGACTACCGATTCAGAGGGACCAGACATTTTAATGAAAGTAATCCACTTTTCGTGGATCTAGCTAATATTTATTTTTCAAAACTAGTGACTTGTTTTTTTTTTTAAAAAACATTTATCGGCCTAAAGTCAAAATATGTCGACCTTATTTAAATAAGTCATCCACACAGACTGTTAAACCCAACGTTGATTCCATCAAGGAAATACCTTCATCGTCCGTTCAATCGACGTTTTTGGTTTTGAGAATACATAGTAACGAGCCTTTCTTAGAAATTCTCACATTTACTTAGTTTTGAGTTTATCTCGCTTTTGGCAAGTTTCGTTCTAATCTCGTCCCTGTTTTATGTGGGCTTGGCTTTCAAAAAGTCTTATTATGCCAATACTGTTACTCTTCACTTTTGTTGACGATAGTGCTGTATATGCTGAAACCTATCCTTATCCTTATAGCCAACAGAAAATACATGCAAGTCGATATTTTCCTTCGGAGAACTGGTTCTATTCCCTTGGCGAAGCCTCTGGTATACTTTTTACTTATTACATACATATGTATGTAAGTTCTGTCACCCATTGAAGGGGTTTCAGCCCACATTCAGCTCTTTACGTTTATTTATTTCCTTTGAAAGGCATAGTTTGCAATAAAGTTGTTATTTCGTTTCGAATGGTGGTAGATGAATTTTCTTAAAATTAACATGTTTGAGCAACTTAAGCCACATTTTCCAACATATCCCTGAGTACCACTGGTGGCAACTACAGCAGTAAGATTTTTCAACACTTTACAGGATAGGTCTTAACCAAAACAGATTCAGTTCTTCGCCTCTAAATTAAATTGAGTCTCATGCATGATCTGGTCATGAGGAATTACCTACTTCAAGAGTTTGATATTTTTGCGTGCAGAGGATCATGAGTAAGGAACGTATCCCTTATGTAATGATCGATAATTTTCTCCATTCTTTTAAGGGGAAAGGTCGGTAAGTTAGGTAATTATTCCACTTGCACAGCCGATTTCGATATGAAAAGTATCCTAACCTCTCTTGAACTTTAATGTACATACATATACATACATATGTAGTTCAGTGTTAGATTGGGTTCAATTCTTCGCTCGAGGGAGAGGATCAGTAAATCTTGTCCCTGTCATAACAATTAGGGAAATATCTCATCATCTTCTGTCGAAAGTTGTCGATTCTTTCATAGTACTCCAATGTCTTCAAAGTCCTGAATGTAAGACCGATCCGGATTCACCCCTGAGCTGGTCGAAACATTTGTTTCACGAAGTGACATCTCGACTGGTTTAATCCTTTATTTCGGCTTAGTTACCTAAGCGGGGGCAATTGTGTTTGTGGAGCTGTTCAGCCTAAAATTTTAAGTCGGTTGTGTGTCAAAAAATACAAATTATGTCCCCTTTATGGCTCCTATGTGAGCCACCACATTATATCACCTTTTCGTTGAGAGACCTTTGATGTCTCCCTGTAAAACGTGTGGGTCCCTAATCAATGCCAGATCTGCTTCTTTCTTGATAAACTTTCGGTTCAGTATAGAAGAGCTGACCTGGCAAATAGTTTTGCATGCACTTTGGTCACTTTTTTTATTTGCTGTAGTGCCTCTACATCGGTGGCCTTTTCCTGGCTTTGTTGCTGTCCATCAAAGGCACTTCTTTGGAGACTCTCATTTCTCATTTAAGCAATCTCCTATAGATTCTTCCTCATGCGACTGTTTGAAGATTTGCTGCTATTGCTTTTGAGAACTATCCGCCTGTCAGCCTCTTTTTTCATCTTTTACCATGTTTACCCGTAGACTTATCGGTGTCCCCTTTTTTGGACGTGCTACTAAGTTTAAGCGGTCTGTATCATGGTTTAGCCTAAAGTGAAAAATCCAAGCCATAGAATTCACTCCTACTTTTCTACTTACCTGGGATCAAAGTTGTAAAAGAATTAAATATTTTGGGAGGATAATTCTATTGAATTCATCGAGAAATGATTTGAAGTCTTTTTTTCTAAAAAGATTGGGATTTAACGTAATTCACCATTCTTTTGAAGTCAGTGATTAATAAAATCATTTTGGAAGTCAATTGAATTCACTTGATGTAAACTGAAGTCACTAGTGAATTCACATATTTCGTTGAAGTCAGTAGTGAATTCACTTGAAATCAGTTGAAGTCAGTGAATTCAACTGCAATAATTTTAATTCACTTAATTCCAAGGGGTGAATCATGTAGATGTTGATTATAAGACATTTGTGGACTAGATGCAAATTTTGAGATAGTAATGATACCGTAGTTCAATTCAACTTAAGGGATGGGGTTACTGTTAGCAGCAGTGGTTTGATTTTTTGTCAGACATTGGTGTCTTTGTAACGCGTTCAGAACGCCTTCAGGTGTTACTGTCTCTGTGGAACAATTTGAAGAGTGTTGTCTACTATGTTTCGAGGATCTTGTACTAGGCTCAGTACCACTAAGCTCTTTATATGTTAAGGTAAATATTTTGACTATAGTAGTAGGTTACGAAGGTTATAGTAGTGTAGTAGTAGGTTACGAAGGCTATTGTTTCGCTCAAATCCCATCCTATCATGAAGATTACCAATGATTTTTGTGAGGTTTATCCCACTGGAAAGGTTACGAATAGTATGTTTTTACAGTCTTTTGGTTAGTCGATTAGAAAATGAATTGTTTACCCTAAGGGATCTGACTTCTGACCCCATCTTGTCGTCTTTTGCTAGGGCTTCTTGGAACCCATTGTAGGTACATATGTACATATGACTAAGTATTCACTATCCCCCATCTAAGTTTGTATTTACTTTATTATTTTCAGATAAAATTGCCGATCGATTTCTGCTGCACGCCTTAGACAGATACTGGCACAATTCGTGCCTAAAATGCCATTGCTGTGGTGCAAATCTAGCGGATATGGGTTCAAGTTGTTATACACGACGAGGTCTAATACTATGCAAAAAGGATTACACAAGGTAAGTCTATCGTTTAGTCGTTAATAAAACAACTGTACTGTTAAATATGTATATATATATTTTTTTTCCATCAATTTACACCATTCTGTGCGCCGCCCCTAACTGGCAGCAGCAGCTCGTTCAATTGCGCCTTTAACCACGTCTGAGAAAACATATCAAATTAGCTGGTGGTGTGTGCCTTGTCGTTTGCTTTGTGAGATGTTGTGTCTTTCGGGGTGTGAAAATGCCACGCCGCCACGATGATGAAGGTGACGACGACAACGACACGATGACGATATAGAGGTGGAGGTGTTATTGGTTTTTGCTACAACACTACACTGCTAATGAAATTACTTTAGAACTTACAGATCCGACTGACTTGAATGACTTTTTGATGTTTTCGAGACTTCCCTGCCACCATCACCATCGGTGTCACCGTCATCTGTTTGATTCGATTAATTTATCAAACAATTTTACGCATGTTGTGGCTCAATGCTATGTCATTTGGAATTAGTTTCTTGATCTTCCTCATTGGATGGGCGGGCGGTGTTGAGTTGCTTCAATGTTGTGTTTCTTTTGTTTTCCATTAAACAAGGCTAGAGTAAAAGTTGCCACCCAATTAAGCGTCAAATGTTTAAATTACAAAAAAAGAGGGAAAGACGACGGGATTCAACCAACTTGCCTGTCCGCCTTCACTTACCAACGAGTGAAGCGAACGAAAAAAAAAAGAAATACCCTGCAACAAACTTTCATCCTTAATTAATTTTTCAACCAATCACCCAACGAACAGCAGCACCCCCTCAGACATGAAATTCCATGCTGCAAATGAAAATAGGATATGTGTATACATATGTATATGTACATATGTACGTATGTGTTGTATTGTATACCTTCGTGTGGTGGCGGTTTTGCTGTTAAGAATGCGGAGAATGAGTGCATCAAAGAAGAACTAATTTCCGCAATACATTTACCGCATTCTCTTGCCTCACCGAAGCCAATTAAGTTAACAATATACCAACGACTACGACGACGACGACGACGATGACGATGGTGACGGTCTCCTTCGTTCTCCCGTTCCATACTTGCTACGAAAGTAATTTGATTTTTCGCCATCACTACCATCGCTCTCTCACCTACGGCCATCAACAAAACAACACACGAACACCACACACCACCCAACGATATTTTAGTCGCATTTTAATATTTCAAAACTCATCAAGAATCGATATTAATTACCTGACTTCATTACGTATTCCTTCTTTGATGTATGAAGATGGGTGAGCGTGTGTGCTGCTTGGTTCCATCATCATCATCGTCATCATCATCAACTACACACATGCTCATCCTTCTTGAGTTAAGTGTATAGGTGGCAACAAACTGATGCCAGGTGTGCTGCGCATATATATGGGGCTCCTGCCCTTCTAACTCTTTCCTCTATGACTTGTATTACTATCCTTGTAAACCCTGTTTTCCTTTAATGGATTTAGTTTCTCTCTCTCCGGGCTGCCTCCGCCCGGTAACCTTAGTCATCTGCGAAAAGGCAAATTTGACTACTCCAACATATGTACTGTACATATGCATACATACGTATGTATGTATTACTATTATTTTATTACAAAAAGGATGAGAAGAAAAAAAAAGGCGCAAACTTACCACCCCCCGCCACCATTCACTCACTCACTCAGTCTTTTACGCTCAACCCCTACTCCCGCTCGTAGTGTATTTCAGCCAAAAACTAATTTCCAGATTGAAAACTTCCTCATTGAACTGATTTTGTGAAGCTTTTAAAATTTATAACTTCTTCCCCATATTTTCATCAGGGAATGAGAATGAAGAATGTGTGTGGTGGTGGTGCGATAGACGACGAGCGAGCGGGGTGAATCCAGCAGAGAATGGATGAGTTTCCTTTAAGGATATATTGCACATTCACTATAATTGAGATACTGTATGAAAATGTGTGGATGGGGGGCGAGGGGGTGGTTGTCAGGTAGAACGAAGAAGAAGATTTGCCGCCTGGTGCCATTTGGAAATTGCATGTCGATTGGCGGCGTAGATGGTATCTATACATATATGGGTGTTTGAGTGTTTTGAAGAATGTGTGATTATTTGGCACACACAGATATGCTTTGTAATAAGTCGGGTTTTGTTAGGTAAAAGTTTTCTAATACATTCTGATACCGTATAGACAGTTTTGATTAAAGTGTGCCTTGATTATTTTTGAAAAGTGATATCTAGATACAATAGGCACAACATTGTTAGCTTCCTATACCCATAGAAGCTCTAAGACTGATACTCATCTTATGAGCAAATTTACCCAGGTTGTGCTCACAGTGATTTCATTTTAGATACTCTGCCTTTTCTTGCTCTAAGCCGACCTTCGTTCAATTCTGCAGAATATTCTATAACGATCTATAATTTACTTACTTACTTAGGTAGCGCTACAGTTCGGGGTGCACCTGGGCGTCCACTAACAAGCATCTTCAGCAACAAGCAACGATCTATAACAATGCCCTAAAAAAAATGCAAAAGAAATCCTGGAAAGTCTTGCAAATCGCTTACTAATCTGGCCACAACTACAGCACTATTCAAGTATCACAACAATGGCAGTCGGATATTTTCTACAAATTTCCTCGAAACCGCAAATATTTACGATCCAAAGCTGCTAAATTCTAGCCCAGTGGACAGTAACTATACAAAAGTCGAAACGGGGATAGAATCTGTCACAGTAATTCCACTCCTCGCTGCGCTACCATATAGCTTCAATCCCTGCGAATGGCGAGATGTAAACATAGTGTTTATCCCAACCCTACAAAGTCTCACTTCGCTCTTTATGAAAGTTACGTTGAAAATTATTAATCAAAAAAAAACAGGACTTCATAGTTCACACCCTTCTAGACTCAAAAGATCTCCCTTACCAAACACGTAAGCTCACCGTCACAGCTCTATACTATTTTGTAAACAAGACTGAAGGGTGCTACAAATTTTTGACGCTTATGACATTACCTCATACTCTTTCATTAAAAAAAAAAACGTCAAAGTTAAACAGATCAATCCACAGCCAATTGTGTTTGGAATAAGATCACGTATAGGTTCGAATTTCTGCCATTTTGTTCCATAAACTCTTTGGTAATTTTTTCTGCACCGCTTCGCTCCGCTGATCTCTGGTATGCTTCTCTAATCATCTTGCATTCAAAAGCTTTTTCAACTCACTCAAGATTAATTTCTGTTGATCCTTCCAATGTGGTTTGTCCAATAATTTTCGGGCTCTCTGTTTCTAAAACAAAAAAATCAGATTTGGTTTCCAATAATGAAAACGATCTCCGTTCTCCGTCCTCTGTTGTGGCTCATTGTTAGAGATAATTGCATACATAAATACAAATGTACATCAGGCTTCACGGCACGAGCTTGGTTGATGTCTACATCCTTGTCTGGAGTTAGGTAAGTCTCATACTTAATAAAAATTGTTGACCCATACGTCAAGAAAGGTAGACTATCTATGATGTTCCAGTTCTCAGGAGATATTTCAACACTATATCTTGGTCGTCACGGTAGTGCTCGAGATACAAAGTCTAATTGGATGACTATAGTTAGAAAACTCGAAAGAAACAAATACCCGTTCACGCTTTGCAGCAAAAAAAAGTTCATATAGGAACTAAGGAACGTTTGCTCCGAATGCTGTTTTTCAACAACTTTGACTCTCAACATCAGCATGATTTCCATCTTAATCTGCCATGTCTGTGGTTAAATTTAGAATGGTGCTACGTGACCGTAATGTAACGGGTGCTAAAAATGCAAGCCTCACGCGGTATAACGATCTGGGTAGGGATGCACTCAACTAGACCTACTTCAACTTGCACATCGTTTCGAACACTCAAGGTACTAAGCTTGATAACAAATTACATATGAACTGTTACAGAAAACCATTGATACTCTGATGGTTGCTCGGGTCAGCAAGTCTTATGAGGTTTATATACTGTATTGTAGATTTAGCAGAAACCATTTCAAAATTGGACTCAGCAAACGAACCATGTTGAGCGTTATTAGATACGATTGCAGTGCAGAAATGCATCAAGTATCTATTACCTTTGTTATTGCAAAATATTTCAAAATTTCTCGTAAATTTGAAGAGGAACAGCGTTAGGACCTTAAATCGTTCCATCCACGGGTATTGTTTGCAATTTCTTTCTATATAGTCTCACCAAGATGTTGTTCATAATAACCAGCCTTAGTAAGGTACTGATAGATTGTCCCATTCTGAGGTGCTTCTCTCTATGTGAAGCTGATTAAGTAGATGGTTTCTTAGGGCATACATATAACACTAGGATGCAGCTTCTAACTATCGCCTCTAGTTATGAAATTCCTTATACGTTATACGATTTTTTTTAGAATTTCCTTAAAACCAGGGAACTCATTCCAAAAAAGCTGAGTGACTGTCCCAGCATCAAAGAAATTTAAACATTCCTTAAGAGTTTCAGAAATTCTGTTGTAGAAATTGGCCAAATCTCGAAAATTAAAATTTTCCAACAATGACTCCAAGTAGGGCGGTTTCAGGGGGGCACCATGCCCCCCATACATATTTTATTTATGACCCTGTGCCGAAAAGTATTCGATACTTTGTTACATTGTTTTCGTGATTTTCGCTTTTCTGTATTTTGGTTTTCCGAATTGTGAACTTTAAAAATAGTAATTACTTGGTGTATCCAGTTTGAAATGAGATTGGAAGCAGTGTTCATCAACGAAGCTTCTTAAATTTTACAGAGTTGGTGTAAGAAGACAATAAGGTAGCAAATCATTATCGTATTACCATCGTTATCCAAAGTATTTTTTTTAACAAAGTACACATATCCCTTTTACACTAGAATTTCCAAAACATTTTGATTGTATCCAATCGATCGTAGTGCTTGCACTCGGATTGCATTATTCCATCATCGAAACTCAGTACATTTATCACCACTTCTACTAAAATAAACAAATTCAATGTCCAACTTCAGGAAAACTTATAAAGTTGCGAGCAATTTCACGCCTTTGCATCATCGTCTCGAATGCACAGATACTCGTGCTTGCTTCACTTCAAAGGCAAACACACACACATAAATGCATGCTTTTGGGCGGCAAGAGAGACAGCTCAACAGAAGTAAGTTAAATTGCTCAATTAATTAAATAAATGTGCGAGCAATAAAGGGACCTTCCTTCTATGGTGTTATCCTTCCTTGGACTTTGAACTATATACCAAGTAGCCATTGAAATAGATGTCCATGTTCGACCTTCCCTTGCATAAGAGTATGCACAGAGATATAGTGTCCAGTTGGATATAATTTAGTGCAGAAGCAAAAGTGTGCGTGTGTATTCTCAGGCCAGGATTCCCATCAAAATCGTAACCGCATAGTGCAATTGTGGAATATTTGACAAAGGATGGTGGGGGTATGATGGTGGAGAATGCTCATATAGTTCGGCAGATACAAGGGGCACTGGTGTCCAAAATCACTAGAAAGTTTGCAATCCCTTGTATCAACACAATCACCTTGATTGCGGGATAACGAACAAACGTTCCTACATACGTACATATATATGTTTGTACGTGTGAAGGTACAGAGATTGAAAATTTTGGAAATAAAATGAAAACATTTTTTTTACACAAATTGATGACGATGACCCCAAGGAACCGTCAAATTAAAGGACCAACTCCTCTTAGTAGATGCAACCAATATAATCAATAAAATCCTAATGAATATTAATTTTAAGATACTTGCAATGGACCTTCGACCAAACCGGATTGCTATCGCACCAGCACTGATCCACCACCAAATATGATTCTGGCTAATGACCACCCACCAAAGTCAACATCAAGAAAATCTCCAGTCCAAGGCTGTTCGATGGCTGGCCGTTGCTGATGATGAGAACAATGTGCGGGACTGGGGAGAACCTGACGAGAGGAACGATAAAAGGGCTACTAATGCTGGTCGTGTCCTTTTCAATGAATTTACGTAATGTTTGCATATTATAAAAGGACGACGACGAATCAAAGGGTGTGTTTGGTAATGGTGTCCTGGTGTTCCAATCCTGTAGTGCAAATGGGTGGCGACAATGGTGGCCCTCGTCGACGACAGTGTGGTTGCAATAAGATAAGCACACACAGAATTTCATTCTCTTCTTCGCCATTAACAAGGCTATATGTATGCCACCGCTGCTGCCGCCAGAGGCTGGGAGAGACCCTGATTCAATTAAATGTGTACACATCACCGAAAATGTCCCATTCTCTGCCTCGTTCTCTTAGGCTGTACGTAATAGTATCTCTCCCACCTCACAAACAAACTGCGAAAACAAGATAGCACTGAAAGGGTGCCTGCTATGCCTGCTGTGCCTGCCTGTTTCCCATCAGGAGTGTTTTTCCTCCCCGATTGCAGAAGGATAACGGATGCTAAAATGAATACCAAGATACAGAATGGATTTTGTGTTAAAAAGAGAGAGTGAGAGCTCGTGGCGAATATCGATGCAATTTGCCCACCTGTCTCTTCAAAGGTACCCACAATTTCCTTTATCATCCTTGTCCTTGGTAGGCCCAAAGCCAGTATTATCCACAACACGTTTACTTTAATATCCATTTAACTAGACTTGGTCCCTGAATTCAATAGCACTCTGTCTCCTTCCGCACATCGATGGACGCCTCCTTTGCCCAAGCATTGTGTCCCTCACATAGTTTTATCTTCAAATTGGAATTGGTAAAAGTACACAACAATTTAGCGGCAACGGCGCGCGGTATACTTGAGTACATAGACTAGGGAGAGAGAGAGATTGTTGCAGTAGTGGCCCACCATGCCTTGGCTACATGTAGCTCTACAACAGCAAACATTTTGTGGAGGAGTTTTTCGACGTTTTGTGTTTATTTTAGGCTAAACAATCCACCAACGTTCTAATTGGATTCATTAATCAAGGGCTTTGAGTGGGGGGGAAAACACAAGTTCCCTAGGTATGTTGCACTTTAAATGGTTCATATGATGGTCGGAAGCTTAGTTTTGGAGATAAGGACTTGGTGTGTACACAGATGGTAGCATACTTGCAAGGTCATTACTAAAAATAATCTTAAAATGTAAACTTTTAGATTCATAGATACTCTAAGGGTCAAAGGTATATAGGCGTATTTATTTCATGAGAAATGGTACATTACTTCCATTCCATCATTCTATCGAAACCCGTTTAAATAATCACCCTTATTCCCTGTGGCATTTTCACTTAAAGGCATTTCGTTTTTAAGAGTGGATCGTATGTGGATTGTATTCTTATTTATCTAAGAATGCATTTTGTGGCGCTAAATTTCTGGAATAACTCTTAAAAAACGAAATAATAGCTGAATAAGGGTGAATGCTTAAAGTATCTAAAGCGGTATGCCACTTCATACCTGCTTACTCCAGATTTTCTAACTTCAGAATTCAAAAGCAAAGAAAAAAATATGTATCTAGCATTCTTGATAAAAGGACAAGACGTCTTTTAAAAATGAGCCTTGATTCAAAGTTTTGTTAACAAAGCTGCTTATAATGAACCTTGGAAGTCGAGTATTGCATCCGTAATATGAAGCTACATTATGTTACACACCTTTTCAACCAAAGGTGAGTGTGGCTTCTGACTGTTATAGAAAGAAGGTATTCTAATGAGCCTTTAATTTGATACTATCTTTATCGGATCAAGAGCTTATTCTAGTTCTGAAACCCTAGAACAAATATTTGCCATAACCTAGTATCGAGAATCGTGAAGAGGGGTCATGAGTTCACAATTCATGATCTTGCACCAAAGAGATTGTCAGCCGCATACACTGACTACAGTCTCCTATCCTCAGACCAAAATTCCTGATTCTGCGGTCGCTTGACCATTAAAGGGGATATCTGGTATTTCCTCTGAAGAATTTCTTGCACCCTTGTCTACCAATCTATCGATAGGTGTCAGCATTCGTCTAGCCTTTGGTTTTAGGCTGTATCTACAGTCTAATGGAGGTCATAGAATTAGATAGAGTGTTGTCTTCAACATTCGGTCTTCTTCGGTCACAGAAGTAGATATCTGACGACAGGTTTTTTGCTTTCTCTACTCTCTTGCTTGATGTGCAGTATTTTTTACGAAATAGGGTCAGGTCTTGACAGTTCCTTCAAAACATAAGACATGCAGACATTATTTTTCTGTCGTCAGACAACCTTTCATCCATCTACGTATAGTAGATGATTTGGACCTTAAAAACTGACTAGATCGATGTCGCTGTACAGATCGTTTAATACGTCTCCTGCAAAGACCGTCAACGCAAACTGTACCAAATATCTTATGACGCATTTTTCTCTCGAATTGATCGACCATCCATGCTTCAGGGCTTAAAATATAACTGGGATGATTAAGGTATTTAATGGAATCTCCTTATTTATTCGGAACAAGTTCTTACTACTCAATTGCTTTTTTAGTTAAAAAAAAAAGCGATTGACCTTGAATCAGTTATGGAACTCTTCTGTTTCCTAAGATGAGAGGCAGCTTGTGAACGTGAGTGTCAAGCTTTGTATAAGTTAACAAAATTATAGTCATTACTCCTGTGCAACAAAACCACACAATGACTGTGCATTTCGCAGTCAACTCCACACTCAGCTCTGACTCTATCTGCAGTAGCAAATACTACATGGAACAAATTCACATCGTTTTATTGATCGAGTTTGACAGCAGGTTTGTTCTTTCTGGCCGGTTAGTTCAATTTGTGTTGAACAGTTTTCACTCTGTTAATGATGGTGTTCCACAGGGCTCCAGTCTATGTCCAATTTTTGTTTATCATTATTTTTAAACTATATCTTGGCAGGCATTTATAATCCTATTCACTATTTCCTGCTCTATGGCTAAGGAGCTGACATGGTAATGTACAGACATGAACATAGTCAATTCCAATACTGCCTCATGTCAGAATGGATGTATTCATTGGATTGGTCACGTATTTGAAGAGCGCAGAAGGCAAGGTTCTCTGAAAACTGTCAGAAATACTTGACTCCTTTTGATCTGGTTTTAATACATAAGGTGTGAATTCGTTCTAAACTACATAGAGACTTATATTTGATCTGGTGCATCAAAGACTTCATTGTATTCAGTAGTGTGGAACCTAAATATGACATCAAAGCTAATGGGGGACTAAGGCTACCATCGTTTGATCGCCTTATACTGGTGAAATAGACAAGAGGACAAGTGGATTATTCTAAATAGGAAAATCAGATCTACAATTCGAAGTCATGCTAAAGTAATAAAAGTGCTTTACCCAAATATCGTTGTAGAAGACATAGACTAGACAGAAGAAGAGACTATAACCCAAGGACTTGCCACATCCTATTTATTTTAAAAAGGAGCATTTTAGGCGAGTACGATTATTCATGACCTGTCAAGGTTAAACCTATGGAGATAAACAGATTTATTTCCAGGTCCAACTGAGAGATCCTTACCGAATTGTTATTGTCTTATCACCACATACACTGAATTACGGAGATGTGTAATCCTGTGTCGTTCTTTTCACCAGAACTCAAAATACAAAATACAAATTTTTGGCGCAACAGGTCCATGGGACCCAGGGCCTAGCTTCTCACAACCATTCGTGTTGTGCGTGTTATATTATTCACATGAATGGAAGGGGCCTACTGTTTAATGCCGGATCCGAACGGCAATTTTGAGAAACTTTTTCATGACAGTTTTACTCTCGGATGTTTGTCAGACGCTCGCGAGAGGTGGGGCCGTGAAAGAAATTTTAGGTGTTGTCTGGGGATTGAACCTGGAACCCCTTGCTCCGTAGTCCAACGCACTAACCACTTGAGCCACGGCGCCCACTTTCACCACCAGAACTCACAAATATTTAAAATCAAAGTGCATCGGTACTTTAAATCTTATTTTCTTTCATGGCTCTATCAAATATTAGGAGGCAAGTATTCTTTGATGCTTTCGTTCCACCGATGCTCGCTTTATATTAGAAAGGTGGGAAACCTCTTGGCTGCCTTTTTGTAAGTGCCCTTTCTGGTTATAGTGCCCTTATAAAATGTAATCAGTTTTGTTTTTTTTAAGAAGAGAGAATATTATAGATACTTCTTGACTGAATACACTACTGTCCTTTAAAATCCATAAAAAAAAGCAGTCAGCTATTGCTGATTAACAACTTGTCGATCCCGAAGCAGAATTGAAAATTAGTTAAGCTATTGTCTTGGTAATAACAAAAACCACACATATATACATACGTATGTGACTATAATTCAGCCACCACTTAAACTCACTTCAAATTACGCCCTATTGTTCTGTGACGGCTTTTGATTACCTCTAGTTCCAGAAATTCAAATTCAAATCAGCCACAACATTGTTTACCACCACCAAACACTAAACTGCATACCATTATTCAATATACTAAAGCACCAAACAAATCATTACCACTTTCCTGCCAGCCGGCTTATACACAATTGAGGGTAGGTGTGGTAACCATATTTTCCACCCCCACTGATTGACAGTTTATTGGAATAATCCACCCTTACCGCTGCTGCTTGTCGTTTTCTTCAATTTCTTCATATGGCACATCACGTTCGCCAAGACCTGCTTACGTCGTCGTCCTGACTATTAACAAGGCAATCAAAAAATACGTTGTCATAATAGAATTACTGTTAACGTAATAACAAATTGGGGGGGATTCCTACACCCATAATATCGGTCTACTGCCGCCAGGACATTCTTCTCTTCTGAATCTCTCTTTCTCTCTCACCACCACTTCTGACAGTGAAAGTATTTTCGGATGGTGGCTGGTTAATTTTCGTGTCAATTGTCAATTTATATGCGCTTGATTGTCGCATGTTGAACGAAGTGAAGTTGGATGGGGTGTGGGGGACAGCCAAGCCAGCCCACGATGCCAGGCGTTGGAGTACCTCCAACGCTCAAGAGGACAATCACATTGGGTCTATAATGAAATATTATAAGACACATTGCCTTTCCTGATTTTTGTCCTTTTTTTTCTTTGTTGTTGTCGTGACATTTTCGTCGTTCTCCCCGGTTGATGGTATTTTGTGTTTGCCCGGGTAAGGATTGAATTGAAGTAATTCAGGACGAAAGTGCGTGTTTGCGATACATTTGCTACGCCCGCCTTGACTGAATTGAAATTGAAATAAATTGTCGGCGTGTCGTACTGGATGTGGTGGTTTTAGAAAATTGATTTTTATTATTTTTTTTTTCTCTTGTGTTGTGCTCTGTGTTTGTGGGTAAAAAATTAAGTTGTCGCCTGTGGTGTTTGTTTCACATTTGGTTGATGAGTTTATATAGTTTATGCAAATGGTTATGATTCATGGACTATTGGAGAGAGTACAAGACTCAGTACTTGACAGATTAATCTGAATGACTCAATTAATGTACGTCATAGTACTTAGTTACTAAAGATGCTCCTAGGTACTACATTGCTCTTAGTTCACCAGAAGCTAAGGGCGAAAACGACTTCTGAAGATGAAAAAGGGAAGTATTGTGACAGCCTGATCATATGAATTGACAGGAAAAGATATTTTCAGAGTTCAGCGTCAGTGGAAGGCAACGAGAAAGTCCTTATCAATATCAAAAGGCTAGTGAGGATTAACAGATCTTCTAGAGTACTAAGCAAAAGCTTAAGAACACTTGAAAAGAGTTCCTTCGACCAGATAAACTCAGAACGCCATGTGTTTATTGACATTAACAATATTCCAACCCTTGCCATAGTCAGTGACCAATTGCGCCGGTATACCATTAGGCCAAAAGTTCGCTAATCAGACAATGGTAAGGTTTAACGGTCACACCCATATAGTATTAGAAACTTACGTTGGAACGTATTAACCATAGTTTGCCGCCCATTACACCTTGACCGTAACAATGAATTCTATTTACTGGCCATGTCTCAAGTTAATACTAGTGTGGGTCCAGGCTGCAGAAACTATCCACATCATTTGCAGATTTTATGGCTGTGAATCAAAGCTGGAAAAACCGATTCAGTCACAGTACGCTGGATATCCTGCTATACCTATGGATGTCCAAGGAATGCTTCGCTGACTCTCAGCTTTGTGAAGGTCCCTATCACCCCTATGAATAAGTTCATTGATAAGGAAGCCACTATTAAAACCCAGATTAACTTAAATACATGCTTGAAGGCTACAACCTTACTGGTGGTCTATGACACACTGGTGGTCCCTGGCATCATAATTTTTTGGTTATTACTGTTGTGCAGGACGTCTCGGGACTTTCGAGACTGCAGAGATTAAAAAGAATTCGTCCGTCACTTATTGTATGATTTTTCTGACTTCACTTGAAGAAGACTTGAGGTCCATCACAGTTCAGCGACCTGCGAATAGGCGAACTGCGAACAAACCTTTTTTAGTATATTTATAAACACGCCATTGGCAATTTTACTATTCCAAAAGAACAGGACTTAATTTATCTATCGATTGATATAAAAAAAGTTGAATTTCAATTAGTTTTTGTGAAGAAATGAACAATTCGCTGATTTTTTCGCGAATAGACGAATGCTTTTTGCGAACTGTCAAAGTTTATTCACATTCCACACGATGTAGAACGCAATCCACATTCCAGCGACCAAAACATTCGCGAGAGTTTAACCTCACAATTCTTTTGCTTTGTTCTTTGTGGTTGATTAGTGCTCGTAAATGACAACTGAAATTGATAGATAAAAAGTGGCTGTGAATGAAATGTCAAAATTTGCGAATATACGCCTATTCGCATTCGCAGGTCGTTGAGCTGTGAATGGCCCTTTACGTACATATGTTCTATGCATTCATATATATGTCCTGCATGTAAGGGACCTGCTCTTTAATGTCGTATCCGAAGGGGAGTTTTGATATAACCAGCCCAAGGCTGCTATGCTCTTTTCCATAGCCTTGGTCATCTAAAAGATGTAAGAGAAGGATTCAGCGGGGAAGTTGAGTCTAAATATCACCCTTTTCTGGTCTTTAGAAAAACCCTCACTTTGAAAAGTTCAACAGGGATGCCACTTTACTTTAAATCCGGTTATTATCTCTATGTTGCTAGGGAGGATTGTACCATTGTACTACTCTGCCAAGTTAGGGTCTACGAAAAATCCAGTGGTGCGGCAAGATATTGTGAAATTTACATATCCAAGCACACTGTCACAAACGGTGGCAGCAGCACTTTCGTTCAACTGGGCGTGACGTTGGACTGATAGAGCGGCTTCATTTGACCGATCATCTCGATCATATTTTTTCATTCTCACACAATATTATAAATAATTAATATCATGGTTGTGTAATCTGTCAAAGAATGACAGCAAATTTTAAAGATGGCAGCAATTGCTGTCAAAAAATCATCCCTTGGCGAAAATCTTTACAAAGGCATCCATACATAGATAGTTTTCGTGATTGATACCTTAACAAACTCGTAAAACAAATCAACCAAAATGTATACCATACGGCATAGGCTATATGAGATGAAAAGTTATTTTGAATTACCCTTCAAACGGCAATGGTTTAAGTCACGCGAAGGCATTACTTTTGGAGGTCAACACTCAAATGTTCTTAGTGTCCATAAAATTGGGCACACATTTGCATGTAAATAGTCGTTTTGTCATTGACACTACGCTCGACTGACTTCATGTTCCACTTCTGACAGCGACCGATACATAATCATTTTTCGTTTCCTCTAACCAAAATGTCGTTGTACTTTGTAGAGTGTATAGAAACGTAACATAACCAGAGAACAACCACACCAGTGCAACCAAAAGCAACTTAATTAGGAGCATAAAAGGTCAAATTAAGTGAAAACTCAGGTTCAATATTCTCCAATAACAACTACCAAATGCGGCTTAGAACCCTGCCTGATACAAAACTAGAAACAATTCTCATTAAACAGGGACAGAGAAAAAAAAAAAAACCCCAACCCAACAAATGCCAACAGCTAAAAAGAGAAAAGAAAACAGAGAAATAGAAGAAGTAGAAGGAAAAAAAAAAGTATCTCCTGTTTAAATCACTGCCGCCAATTAGAGTTTGCCAGTCCATAAAACTCCCATTGAAGTGTAAGACAAAGTGAACGAGATTACAGCATAAATTACTGGTTCCTCAACTTCTGTCATCCATCAAATCCGCCCCCACATTTGCCTACCGACCAAACAAGCTACCAACATCACCACCAGCCACCACCACCGCCACCGCCACAGCATTGCCCTCACTCAAGCTGCTGGATTATAGTTGAAACAGATAGGAACAAAGAAACAGAAAGAAAACCGAACAGAAAAGAATAAACTTACAAAAAGAAATAAATAACAAGAGTAACAAAGTAATAGAGGGGGGAGGGTAGGCAGATGATGAGGGGACCAGAGAGGGATGCTGTACTGTTGGGAGCTAACATCCAGCACGCACACACACACACATACAGCCAAATGAAAAAGTCAAAGTCAAAAAGTCTTGTCACTAATTAGCCCAGTTACAGGCACTGAACCACCGCAGCAGCAGTTCGTTTTTAGGTTCTTGACATTTCAGTTATTAGTCAGTGAGTAATGGAGGCGGCTCTGAGGACCACATAGAGTTGGTATAGGCGACGGAGACGGGGAGACGGGGGCGAGAGTGGTGTTCTTTAGTGAACACGCTGCCAAAACTACGTTCGTTTCATTCGTTCACTAATTGGCCAGAATATGGCAAATAGCATCGGATTTTTACGAGCTTCTCTACTCGCTCCCATTATAATGGGTTTCCTCGGATGGATTGTGCAAGCAAACCATCATACATACATACATACATACAACACAAGAAGGGGTGTTCACCATGTGACGCACTGCAAAATTAACAACTTCCAATTTTGGCTTTAATTAACGAAAAGAAAAACAAACTTTTCGTGTAGGCCAATCCTTTATTACGACGACGACGGTTTTTTTTTTCGTTTTGCTGCCTTCTACTACTACTGCTGCTGCCTGCCTGGTGCTTCTTTTGTCCTCTTCTCTGATGACTCTTTCCCATGGTGATGCCGCATCGGTCTCTTCCGAAACGCCCGACCGCCGCCCTCTGTCGGAATCCCACTCCCTTTCGTTTTGGTAATTCAATTAAATAAATTAATTTAATGAATTCATTAATTAGAAATTCAATTAACACATTTTTTCCGTTGGCTTTGTGTGTTTTTAGTATATATATGTGTGTTAGTGTATTTGTGTGTGCTTGTGCAATCTGTGCCGCCACCAGTTTCCTCCGTCCTGTGTTTATTCCATTAAAGAAACCTAATCTTATCGTAATGAAATAATTAATTGCTTTTCTTCGCAATTCAATTAATTTAATTAGTTAAAGTTTTGGTGTAGTGTTATGTTTATTTTTGGATTGGTATAGATATCTTCTTAGCATTTGTTCCCATTGCCATCGACTTTTGAGTTACAATTACCATGATGTCATCAGTAATATATTTTGTTGGTGGGCGGAAAGGGTAAAGGGCATGTCTTTGTTTCATAACGCGTACGAATGAATATATGAATAGTATGAATAGTGTGCGCTGAACTTTACAATCGCATTATCGATATTTTTTTTTTTTTGCTACCATAACAAACCCTCTGAATTCAATTGCAATCCTATCCATAGTTCATGGGAATCTAAACAAAAATAGTATTAGAAACAAGCGTCTTTGATAAAGTCCTTGTCACAGTATTAATGGAATTTATCATTAACACCGGTGTCCGATATACCTATGGTTATCGATTCCAACTCTCCTACAGTAAGTGCGAATGAATACGTGGAGTACGATAGTACTTAAAAAGCAGCATGCATCACTGCTTTATTTTGATTTCGTTAAGGCTGTTGAAAAAGTATTTACCTGTGGTATCTGACTCTGTTAGACCCAGCCAGCCGCAAACGAAGTGGAACGCAAGTATCCGTAAATGCCTCACACAATCCTTGCAACATCGGTGCGAGATTGGTCTACATCTGCCTTAATATGACAAATTGTTAATTTTCAGAAGATTCTCCCCTTGACAATAGCCCAAGGGACCTGAACGAACTATGGGATATGTCAAGGGCTGAAACTCACCTCGGTTGTTCATCAGCCTTGAATCGATATCTTGAATCGATTACCTGACTAAACTAATTCCTCTGTAGACTGATCCATCAGTTTGGAGGACGACGTAGTCGATGCTATCGTTTCGAATATGTAGGTGGATTTAGTAAACAACAAGTTTCACTTATTGCTACTACTTTCGACTGGAAAACACTGAACGAATCTATAAGCCAGTATCATTTCGATAACTGTATTGATTTACTACCTACACCACAATTTATTTTTAAACAGTCAAAGTAGATTGTTGGTTCATAATCCTTTGTCACTTTACCAGTCCAGCCTGGATGAGAAACCTACCGTGTGAAGTCTTTGCAACATCCTGTTTCTTTTAATTACACTACTCGCTGATAGGTTTTAAGTATGAAGGTCAAGTGGCATGAGGTGCTTTGGTGGGATATGATCGCATGGCATTCGTATTAGCTAAAGACACTGTTCTTTGCACTTCGGTTAGTTGTACAATCACGCCGATTGTCGTTCTTTAAGGCGCTTCATTTATGTGGAATGTATACCTACTTACCGACGAAGCTATTTTCTGGCGTTCAATTTCTGAAATAACTCTTAAAAAACGAATAAGGGTGAATATTGTAGTTTTTCGTCAACACAGGACACTTTAAACGTGGTCTCTAGGAAAGGTTAAAACTTACATAGAACTGCATTAAATATCCATACCTCCATCTTCGGTCAAAGTCCCCATTTCTTGATGAAAGATTTACTGAAGGCATAAAAGGCTGCTTGTGAGAAGCTAGACTCTGGGTCTCAAGGACCTGCCGCGGCAAAAATTTGTATTTTTTTTTTATAAAAGGCTGTTACACTGACTTTTTCTCACTTGTTGCCTTATATCTAGCTTCCAGTTGAACTTTGAAACGACTACAACTCTTAAGTACTTAGCTCTGAAGGATCAAGCAAATTTTTAGTTGTTTAGACGTGAAGGCTGTCCTTTGGTTTCTGTAAAAAACATTAGTTCTCTGCTGAAAAGGTAAAAAACTGTGAAAACAGACTTAAGATAGTTTACCTTTTCAGCAGAGAGTTCAGTTTTACTTGGATTGACACTGATCTCCACTGATCACCGAAGGAAACGTCCCCGATACTAAAATTAACACGTCATCTGCATACGAGTCTAGCTTGACTATATCTCTGTCGAGTCCTGTCAGGATTTTGTTGATTACCATAATCCATGGAATTTTGCACCACAAATTTGGAGATATTAACACTTTTACTATCAAAAATATCGAATTAAGGGTTTATTCAAAAATTCACAAAAATTTGGAACGCATCCACCTTCCATTTATCTATTGTGTCCTAAGTGTTTCCACCTATTAGTAAACTGTGTGGAAGAGATCCTTTTGGGAGTTTGTGGTGTGGACTATAATGTTGTGTGATCGTGAAATCGCTTTATTGCGTTTGCAATGTCCTTGGTGTCCCTCCCATTACGTTACGATCCGTTAATGCTCCAGGGAAACAGCCCGGAAAATATTTGTTGTATAAGGTGGTTGTTTAGATGCTTCTTGAACTTGATGGACATAATATCAGTGCGAAATGTTTTCCTGGCAACTGCGGTTATTTTCTTCGAGATCCTTTTAAATTTTTTATAGGATTGACAGTTCACTTCCTCGTTGTTCTTCACATCCGACATGTAGATGCATTAGAATTTATTCATCTATGATCCGAAAAGAAAAACTCACCGCAGACATTTCAGTTAGACACCAGATGAATGGACTTAATTTCATTTAAGACTATGTCTAGCACTGTAGTTTTAATGACAATAATCGTGCGACCCTGGTTGCATGGATATACACCTCCGTCTTGAGCAAGAGGCAAAACCTGAAATAGACTTTAGTCCAATTTTTAAGGATGGCCCTAAAACCTGTCAAGGGTTTTGGCCCTAAAACCTGTCAAGGGTTAGGGATCTTAGACAAGTAGGCCTTTGTTTTCCAAGGGTATACGTATGCTACATTCAATTGAGCTATATTGTGAAGAACAGGTGGAGGAGCCGGAGTTGCGTTTAAGACCTTGCTCCAACCTTCTATTCAGTTCCTCCGAAATAGTTACAGAATGCAAGAGCAATTTTTTAAAACGACAATTATTCTATATCTTTTAAAACAGACAACTACTTCCTACATTTTATTTGAGTCAATTATTAAACCAGAATCCCATGAAGAAAATATTGGGTATGCAACTTCTGTTATAAAAGCTGGACCTAAGGAGTGATCCTAATCTGATGAAGCGATTTCGAGTTAACGACAAAAGCATAAAAGCTGGTCAGACAGATGCAATGATCGTTGACAAACGATATCGAGAATTGCGTTACTATACCGAATGCATACGAGTACATATGTGCAACGAATTCATTCATTCATTTGCATTGTGGTCATTTTAATGACAGAATTCCATCCAAATGCATTTCTAGAAAGGTTTCATTTATAAAATGATATTCTAACCAAAAATCCGCACACACACATACAAGCAAAAACCAAAGTCCTGGAGATGACATGACCCCATGTTTTAGACAAACGAAAAAAAAAAAAAAAAAAAACTCTACTTTGAATTATTGCCTGTTTTAAATGACGGCCACCTCCGGTAAAGCCATTTCTAAATTGCCTGTGACTGTTGGGCTTAGAAGTGAAAGTCGTCGGGGTTGTTTCTCCTTTATTGCCGCTGCTTCAACAGCGAGGGTTGATGGCCACCCTTGTGTCCATTTATCAAATTAAATTCATTATGTTGAGGGGTGCCTCTTCTGTTCTTCTGTCTCTCCTATACGATAATTAAATGAGATAATTAAATTGAATCCTTTCATTGTGTATGTGTGTGTTTCAGTGGCTGTATGTTTGTGTCTGTATGTAGGGATGTGAGTCGAGCAAGCGCTGGGGGTTGATGAAAACCACTCTTTTAATTGTGTATACGTTGGGGTTGTTTTGGTGTGGATGGTATAACAAAATGAATGTTGGTTGGCAGTGGCGGCGTTATGTCGTCTTTCTTCTTCGTGTTGTTGTTCTCTCTTTAGTCTGTTTAATCTTACCAAGCAACCCATCCTCACAACTTCCACCATAAGCTGTTATAGTCGTCTTTACCGTCGCCGCCGCCCGCCACTGTTTCACCATCAATTCGGACGCACGGCAAACTCGAAGGAACCACTTTGCAATAATATCTTGTGCTTGTTGATGGAATTTAATCGATTTACAAAATTAAAAACTTTAGAGAAATTAATTAATTTGATTCTTCTTGTTGTGTTCTCTTTCTTGCAGTATGTTTGGATGTTCGGGTACATGCTCGGGCTGCGGACAAACAATACCACCCAATGAATTGGTAGCTAAAGCGATGACACCAATCAATCAACAAACAACGAACTTAGATAACCAAAAAAATAGTCCAAACAATCTATTTGTGTTTCATTTGAAATGTTTCTCATGTACGAAATGTGGTGCACACCTGAGACCTGGAGATAGGTAAGAATATTAAATTTTTTTTCTTTTCTTATAACTTATGTAGGTATCTTTATACATATGTATGTATGTATGGGTATATAAAAGCAGAACCAACAACATGTTGGCTTGGTAAATTAATTCGTTTGATAGAATGCATATGACGGCAGGCATTTAAAAAGATCTATGCCATTTATATGAACTAACAACAAACACTGTTGGTTACTTAGTAGTTATGGGACTGCGTAAGCTAAGCCTTGAAAGAAAGGAAAATACTTTCTACCTACATTTTTGTGTAAGAGCCTACGTAAATATGTAAGGACTTTTCGAAAAGGCTTCTACTAGCTTTAAAGATGTGCTTAGGGCTTGTTAGGGAAGATTTTGCATTGCAACTATATTACATTGTAATATGATAATATTGTGGGCGCCGTGACTCAAATGGTTAGTTAGTTAACCTACGGAGAGAGGGGTTTCAAGTTCAATCCCCAGACAACACCTAAAATTTCTTTCATGGCCCCACGTCTCGCGAGTGTCTGACAAACATCCGAGTCATGAAAAAGCTTCTCAAAACAAAAATTGCCTTTCGGATACGACATTAAACATTCGTGTAAAGAATATAACACCTACAACACGAATGGTTGTGAGAAGCTAGACATCTTGATCCCATGGACCCATTCCACCAAAAAATTGTATTTTTTTTTGTAATATAACCAATTTTTTAAAAAAATGCTGCCATGACTTAAGTGGAAATTGATTTAGTAGGTATACTGGTCGACGTCGATTTACAGTCCATTTTCTAGTCAGACCATAATAGATCGGTTTTTGGCTGGACAGACTATGGCCTATTTCCTCTTGAAACAATATTTGGAGAAAAGGTTAACCAATGGTATGTTAAATTCACTGTTTAAGTACCTAAATCGATGTAGGTATATATAGATGACCATGAAGATCGAAATGCTGAGGTCTGGTTAGGCCAATCTGGTTTTCATATCTATTACAGTTTGTCTTTGGTTACCTTCATTGTGAAAGATGCATTTATGAAAAGCTAAGCATTGTACCCGTGGTATCTCTCTTACCATAGCGACTTTACATAACTTTGTTCATTATACCCCACCGAGCTACTGCCAAGGATTTCCTTTGATTCTAGTGGAAATTTTCGCCCACATGGAACGCCGATTGAGATGATTTAGATTTTGTTGTCTATTAGAAAGAAAAAAAGTCCACCAGTACATCTTTCACTAATGGCCTTAACCGATTAATTCAAGGGGAATAGAGCTCCGTCTTGAGGGTACTGTTCAAGTCAATGCCAATATTATAGAATCATTACTGTCAGTGTTTATCTACAATTTAGCATGAACATCAGCTTTTGCCTATAGATATGTACATATGTACATACATAGGATTGATGAAAGCTTTCTATTTCTAAGGTCACCATCTGTTGATTAAATTTTGCTTCATAAGACCTTGAGCTCCGTCTCACCTAGTCGATTCATATGCGTGTAACGACTCACCTAAACGTTTAGCGATGTGACGAAAAGATTTTGGACTAGATTCCTATCAGTTCTATCAGACTTGATACTTGAACCAGTTAATGCCACATGATCTTAACTGAACCGTCTGTATTCCAAACTCTAGTCAACCTACAAAATAAAATATTTTTAATAAAAGCAGTTTGTTGCCAGCGTGGGCGCCGTAGCTCAAGTGGTTAGTATGTACGTTGGACTACGGAGGGAGTGCTTCGACGTTCGATTCACAGAGAATACCTAAAGTAATTTCACGGCCTTACCGGTCTAATCCAACTGTTTGAAAATAGATTTATCAAAAGTTCACCATTTATCGGTTATTCTAGAAATGGAAAGGAGGGGTTAGTTGATGCTTACCGCTTTTGGACAAGCAAGAGTTCCAAAGTCATTTGGATTATCTAACTACGTGCTCTCTTGAAGATTCGGTGAAATGAGCTGAGACAAAACGCTTCTGTTTGTTTTTCTGCATCAGGAATTCTATTGGATTATCGTCACCAAGAAACGGACCAATTAGAATGATATCGGCGTACAGTTTACTCGTTTAGTAATGATAGAGGGTCTAAGGCTATAACACATTGAAATATTAAATGAAGTAGACTGCACTCATAGTATAGTGATTGACATTTTTTTTGGCAACTACACACTTGTCGGCACTATACTTGGCTTGGTCGATGCTCAGTTATAAGGTGAATCGGTCAAAGCCTCTGGAAATATTGTACCCTTTTAGAAAAGCAACACTAAAACCTACTGAATGAGTTCAATTAATTTGAGTTCTCTTTATAGAAGTAGGAAAGTCGCTGGTGTCAATTCAGCAATAATCCGCTGTAGAACCTGTTCACCAATAGATATCACCAGTGTTTGTCTTTTTTGAAAGCCAGATTAAACTAGTGATTCCAGTAATTTTTAAACTCATACAACCTTTCACCGGTTAGCTATACCTACCAAGCAAGCTTACTTGTACTGCTCGGTTACAGATTTCGTTTGAAATGTCTTCATAGATTAAGTTTTAGATATATGTACACATGTGCATACGTAAGCGATGTGTAGAATATTCTACACATTTGCGTAAGAATTATATGATGCACATTTGCAAACATTCTAACCCATCACGTTCTTCAACATCCCATGGCAAATAAAACACTAAAAATATGGTTACGCCTTCTGGTAACCCCCTAAATCACCTGCTACTTCGTGTCAGCTGCATTTTAATTCTCCTTTAGTTATTAAATTGGCAGTATAACTGCTCTGTTATTAAAAATTATGTTTGTTTCTTTAATTAATTAGTTTTCTTCTTTCTTTAATAGCTAATATTGTTGCTTGTTAACGTAAATTTATTTTATTTTTCAGATATACAATGCTGGCGGGTAGTTTAGTATGCGAGCAGGACTGGCATAAAATTATTAAAAATACAACAACGACAAATGGAACAACACCAGCCGTTCGAAAGGGTAAAGTCGGAAGACCTAGACGTACCAAAGAGTAAAAACCACTTCCCTATTAGAATCAAAAAACAAAAAAAAAAAGGATTATTACTATCCCAATCATACACATACACACACTCACAAAAAAGAAAAAAAGCAAAACAAAACTACAAGAATTTTATAATTTTTATTTTTAAACTAACTACCCCAATAGATCAGGTGCGGAATCTGTGATCTGCTAACATCGAAAATTAAGAAAAAAAAATTAAACAAAAAAAGTTATTCTAAAATCCTGATCTAAACTTAAATAGTATATCTCTAGTCGTTTTGTACATAAATTAAAATAAAAAAAAAAAACAAAAAAAATAACAAAAGCAAAAGGTGTTGTGAAAAAGAAAAAAAAAACAAAAACGCTCTCTAAACTTAAGAAAGGAGAAAACAATCGCCCGTAAGGCATTCATTTTGCGTCACAAATTCAAATGCAAATGACGTGTACCCTGGTGTACACTATGTTTACACTTTTATTACTCACTCCCGTCCTTTGATTCTCAACAAATCATAATTAAAGCCTGTGGAACAATTGGAAAATGAAACACAAGAAAATAAAAAAATCCTCAATAATAAAAAAAAACACAAAAATTCATAAATAAGCTATAAGGACAACACACGACACGAGAAAAGAATAACAAATAAAATAAAAAAAAAAAAACACTATTAAACTTCTAGTAATATTAATTAAGGAAATTAAATTATTGCAAAACAACCAATCAATACCTTAAAGAACAGAAAACGTGGAACAAAAATTCTTTGTACCTACTTGAATTATTAATATTTTTTACACATGTAATTATACTTTTTTTTTATTATTATTATTATTTTTGTAACGATTTGTGCTTAGTTATACTTTTTTTTTTTATTATTTTAATTTTTGTTAACGTTTTAATTTATATATATAGTGTATATTTTTTTTGTTTGGCAAGTATGTATATATTTTCAATTGATTTGTAATATAAGCAACACGTTTTTAGCAAAACAGGAATGGTACCTTATTGCTTAATGTAGTTCTCACTTTAGACCAGAATTGGGGTCCAAATTTTTCTTATACTTAACAACACCTGGGCATTCAGATGAAGCAAATATAAGAAAAGCCCTCAAGTGTCATTAAAAAGTCTAAAAACTTTTTTAAAATGTGTTTGAGATCCTATTGGGCTTTTTGATATTCCATTTGCCGGCATAATGGTCACGCGGTTTCATCTCTTGCACAAGCTGAATCTTTAAGCCAAGATCGTTCCGTAAAATCTTCCACAAAGTGTATGGGCATAGCTCCAATTGCTGTGCACGATGGCGAATCGACTAATTCGGATTCTCATCAACACTGCGCTCCACAACGGCAATAACTTGTCTTTGTCGTCGCTGGGGATGCGTATTATCCAATAGAGTGTACGTGGTGCGAAAACGATTCATCGTGTTCCGAATAACTTACTCAGATGGGCGATTATGTAGATTATGTAGTGTACAACAACCGAACCATGGTTTTCAAAATAAGTTCGCGCAATTTGCACGCGTTGTTCTGGCGTTAATCAATTCATCGTTATAAGGCAAAACGTACGTACTAACCACAAATCAACTTTCAACTGTCAATTGACAATCTAAAAAAAGAACCTACATAGTACGTACATACGTTATATTCTGATCTTAAAGCCCTTCGTTCGAAATTCCGACCTGAAAAGACTAGTTAGTACACAGAGGGTTAATAGAGAAAGGCGATAGTTACAAAATAGTTACAGTCTACTTTCAAAACTACGAAATTATTTTTACTTTCACCAATGTTCATACAGTTCAATAGAATAGGTTTGGTACTTTGTTTGGAAATAAAACCTTTTTTTTTGTTAAAAGAGGACCTTGAGAAAAACCTTTTGATATTATTTTTTTCAAAAAAGAGTCTTATTATTAAACTATTTACTAGAATTAGTCTCGTACACTTTTCGAACTAGCCACTCCTATACATTTTCTATTATATTGTGGTCTGGTAAGGATGGCATTTCAATAGCGTCAGGTCCAATTCTTAACGACCTATGGGGTATGAAATTAGACATTAGGTTATTCATGAATCATTCTTACAGGTCTACCAATGTCAGAAAACTTTGAAACTGAACGTTAAAAAAAATCCAGCGCAATAGTTCTAATTTAGAACATTGCACTCCAAACAATGACACCTCACTCGCGGCTATGATGTAGTTCAAAAAGTGTTTTTCTTTTCTAAGGTAAGGGAAATAATAATTAAATCCATCTGGCTCATACATTCTCTCTTCCAAGTTATATGGAGCTTGGAGTAATCCGACAGGTTTTCCTTTATTTGTAGGCTCCACTGCAAACAAAACGGTTAAACGGATTCACTTCAAACTCTATACGTATCTGGGTTCTGTAACAGTTCAAAGCGAAGTCGAAATTTTCATTCTAACTTGAAAAAGTAATGAATTTTGATAAAATTTCATATTTGGGTCAGTTTGACCATATGCCATCAGATGGCATAGGTGGTAAGGTATTGGCGAAAAATACATAGATTATATGGTTCTTTTGAAAGTTATATCTTAGAAACTTTCTAGAGCAAAACCAACATGTAAATACAGAAACATTTGATCTTCTGAGAAAGGGTTATAGAAATGAAAAGATCACTGCTATTATCTTGTATTGAAATGTTATTGTACAGTGAAACGAATTTATTGCCGCAGTCAGTTTATAAGTATGTAGCTTCAAAGGAAAATAATTTAAGATTTTGCAAAGTCACCTGGTGAACCTAGATCAGACCGATATTGGCTGTACTTTTTATTAAGAACGTTTCAAGTTGTTTGCTAGTTTGGTAATATGTAAAGGAAAACCTCAAAGAAATCATAAAGTATACACGTTGCATCACACTTGCGAAAGTGCGACATTTTGTCATAAATGGGGCCCTAACTGACTACGCGTACAATATTTCCTTATAGCTATGGAATGGGCCTTAAACATTTATTTAGCAAAAGAAGTCAGTTCGATGTAACCAAATAGAGAGGTAAACTGAACTCTGTACTTTAATCCCATTAGAGTAATTTGGTCGCCACGGTCGGTGTTATGAACTATCAGGTTGTAGCCGTATTACGCAAATCACAGGAAAACAAAGTTGTCCAAAATCCGCACCGACTGATATGACTTGGTTTTCTCTATTTATCCGAATGTCGAAGTCGGTGTTGTACACAACTACTTTTCAGTAATTTATTTTTATTTATTTTTTAAAGTTTTACAACTTATTTCAAAGATTATGGCAACACACTAATCACAGTCTAGAACGTTTTAAGCAATCCGATACATCGCTTGAAACTACATTTTGCTACTACAAGGACGTGAGTGTTGGTGCCGTTCTATTCTTCAACAGCGCTTCTATTTACAATTATACTTGCTTCTCTGTACAAACATTTCACGAAAACACCGACATATTCCAGGTCAAGAATATACTGAATTTTTAGTTCCTTCAAAAGTACTCGATATTTTTGCCTGATGCAGTAAATACGAGCCTCCATTTGGATGGAAATTGAAATTAAGTTATATGATATAAATCAATGCCAGCTTTTAGAATGTATTTAAATCAATAACACAGAGTACCTCAGTTCTTAGTTTGTGAGATATACATTTTGTTTCCAAATTTCAAGAGTATCTGCTTGTTGGAACCCGTCATCGTTTGCAGGACAATCAAGTTGCCAGGAAAATCCATTCCTTCTTTCAAAATCCTGCCAAGCTGTTACTTCCTCCTTATTTTTTGCTAAATTTTCATATTTCCCAAACTTATTATTATTTTATCCTACCAAATTCATCATCTAAGAAAGAAAATCACATTCACTCAATGACAATGTAAAATCAACGAAATTATGAAAATAATAAAAAAAGAAACAAAAACAAAAAACAAACAAGAAAAACTATTGTAAACTACTGTAAAAAGAATTAAAATTAAAGAAGCAACAAACAAAAACAACAAAAAGAAAAAAATATAAAAGTTAGGAATTATTGTAGTTGAGTAAGTTAAAACGTAAAGTGATAATAAAATAACTATTGCAAAATAGTTGTGTTACTTATTAATATATTATTATTATTATGGAAATCATAAGCCAGCGACACACAATATTAAATGTGATGAAGAATTTTTGTTAATAAAACCATCAATCAATTTCTTTGATCTACATTGCATCTACTAATGATATAAACGTGTCCGGAAATCTTCTATATTTAAACTATATATTTTTTTTACAAAATTATTTAGATTTTTTTATAAAAAAAAAAAAAAAATATTGTTTTCGGCCCAGTTTTTATTTTTTTTTTTTTAATTTTTTTTTATTCACAAATCGTGGCCAGTGTATATAAATTGTAAATAGCAATAAATAGTTATTACTTTAATTATATTATTATATTATTAATCTATTATGTAAGTTTTAAGGTTACAGAAAAAAAAAACGAGGAAACAGAAATGAACAACATAAAAAAAAAGAAATAAAAAAAAAGTGAACAATTATTGCCGAATAAAAATTTCCTGATAATTGCAAATAAATTAAATTGGTGTTTTATTTTTGCTTAAATAGCAAGTTTATGAAGTTATTTTTTTTTTCTAATTCTTGAGATTTGAATTTAATTATCTTTCAGTTGTGTAATCATTGGGGTGGGATGATAAGTGGTAGTCGTATACTTTGAGTTCCATACCAACACAGTAGCGGTTGAAAGCATAGAAAGCGAACTTTTTGAATTGATGTTTTAGAACATGGTGGACTTTCTTCTTCGTTTAAGTATATCGCTGCCTTGGTCGAAGCTAGCCACACAACCCAACTCAACCTATAATAGTAAATATGCTGCAAAAATTCCAGAAATCTACAAAGTGGCGAAAAGTGGGAAGATTCCTGTAAAGTAACTTGCAATTAAGGACCTGCATGGACCAATTTCCGCAGTCGAAGTTGTTAAAGATGCACACAGAGTAAAAATTTATCAGAAGAAATGACGAGATGTTAAGAGCCATATGATTCAGACAGGTTGAGACACTTAGGGTGCATTCTAATTAAGTTCCGCACTGCACATATAGTTTTAGACAGACTCATATCAATCCCATATCCTATACTGCCTACTACTTTTGGATGAGACACAATTAGAATGGACTACTCACCCCCTCCAAATGACATACATAGGTTTTTTTCTCGTACAAATTAACCGATATTGTCTAAACTGTACTCACATTTGCATTAATCACTTGTAGAGAAGTTAGGGATATACTTATACTCAAAACGTCGAGGTCCAATCCAACAATCTAATGAACCAGTAGTTTACATTTAACGTTCTTTCTCTCGAATGCGGCGGGAAGGAGGATTGAAATGCGCTTTAAATATCCTAAGGGACTCCAAGAGTCTAAGGTTCCAAATATCCAAATATTTTAAAAGCCCACCACGCTTACACTCAATGCTGAGGCTTTGAGAGACAGCTATGGTCAATATGTGTGTATATCAACGATCGTAAGATGGCTTTACCTGTAAGCCAAGTACATACTAGTATTTTCACCTTGACAAGACGTGTAGTTTCAGAACTAACAAAGAACTAATCATTTACATGACTTTGACACTTAGACTACGCAACGGATCCTACTCGCAGAAGAATAAGACTCTACCATGTCATTATACTTCATCTACCTGACGAACTGGGCTAAAAGATATCTAGGCACCTGAAATTGAAAGCAAGACAATGGCTGAATTCCAAAAGGTCAAAAAAAAATGCGTATCACTGCTTTGAAAATGCAAAATCATAATGCATTGACACTGCTATGCATTCATGATGCTTTTTTTATTTGTGACGTTTTAGAACACTACGCGATGCTTTTGTCAATTGGAAACAACTACATATGTATCAATAATTCCACTAAATTGAACGCTGCAATGTATTAAGTATAATTCATTAAATAGGTTGCAAAAACTTCCATTTTCCAATCAAAAACAGAACAACAACAGAAAAATCATTCTTGATGCGTATTGAAACGTGATGCTTTGCAGCACTGCTTTTGTTAGCATTTTGAAACGTTTGACGTTGCAGTACTGCGTTTTGGAATTCAGTCAATTTCAAGTTAAAATGATAAAGAAATTGCTAAAACAAACCTTTCACGTATACAACAAAATCTTTGGGAAGAAACGAATGCCAAAAACTGTTGTGTCCAACGACTGGAGGGCAGACATACATACATGACTAGCGTAATTAGAACTACGACGTAGAACCCCAATTCTTATGCTTATGTTAGCTAGTTTATCAAGGTTGTCGAAGAAGTACTCTCCTAGATACAGATTTCTTCGAGTTGGGAGAGCTTGGCAGCTGCATAGGAGGTTAAGAATAGTCTCTTCCTCTTCCTCATCCCTGCAGCGTCTGCAAAAATCGTTTGCTAGGAGACCTAGCCTAAGGCATCCCTCCCAATGATACAGTATTCCGTAATGAGACCTTTTACTGTATTGATCTATATAGTCTTATTAGACTATTGGAGCGCTTGAGATCCAAATTGGGCCAGATCTGTTTCGGAATAGAGCACGTGGTACAGTGCGACCACCATTTTGTTCAATTAAGAGTTTACACGTAACGAGAGGCCTGTTGAGATTCCTTCTGTGGTAGAATCGACAGAGTTGTGCCATGCCTGACGAGTTCCTGGAATTCATTTCGGTAGTATGTCGGCATCCGACAAGACTGTAAACTTTTGTTGTTGCTGTTCTTGTACTCAGTATCATACTTCGTAGTGCCTTGTTGGTTTAAAGTCACATAATCTATTGAAGCCATTACAAGCTTCACAAACACTTCGAGATTTTGTATATCTACTGTCAAGCCTGACAATCAGAACAGAACTAAGAACTGTGTCATAAACAAGATTTAATTACTTCTCTCTTCCAAGAAATACAAAATTCCTTTTACTGACCCTTTACAGAAAATGCTAAATATCTATGTAGGTCGCTTTTTATGTGGAAAAGAAATCTGGAAGCAGAACTTCTTAGAAATCATCATCAAAGCTACTGCATTTTCCAACAACTGTAGAAATACGGCAGTGAACTCACGAACACAGCAGTCCTTGAGATTTAGAGATTTCCACTGCACATGTTGAATCTACTACACAAGTGTCGCCTTAATTAATTTCTTTGCAACATTAAGGGTCCTTGTGAGGACTTTTTCGATATTGTCGGAACAGCGCGGATTCTCCATGCACGATCAGAAAGATAAATTGTAGTCTGTACAGCTCGTCTCTGTAAATGCTCCCCTGTAATATCCTTGTTAGGGGGTGGGCCTTACTTTCCTTAAACCACCCTGATATGGGCTAATCAGGTTAGAGACAAGATTTCATAGACGCTTAGGAGACATACAGTAATACTTTGTCACCTCACAGATTCCAGTGGATTCTAAGATTCTACGTTCACCTATTCATTGCAGTGTACAGAAGGTGATGGTTTCGATGTGGAGATTGGGAGCTATGTACAATTTTTTATAGCAAGCCTGTCCACCACTAGATTGTTTCCACTTCATTTCAGCAGCCTGTATGTATTACTGAGTTTCCGATAGGAGGAGTACAATGGTACTTGTTGCTAGTTAACTACATATTCTCCATCACTGATCCCTTAGTCCTACGCTCTTATTAACTCGAGTATTCTATTATTTTTCAACAAATCGGAAGTATCCCTTTATATCCTCTTAAAATATTTTTTTTTCTTTCAATTTGTATTACACACGCCAACATATAAAATATTAATAAAATACGGAATCTTAAAAAATTCCAGGAAATCACTACTATAGATCTATACAAGTAAAAAAAAGCAAAAAAATAACCAAAACAAAGAATACAAGTAAAAACACATTAAGTAGAATCCTTTCATACATAAATAACACTGCGACACCATTAACGGAAGCTGCAACGTGCACATTGCAATCAATTATGATGATGGGGCTTTATTGAAGATTTATTTCAATTAAAAAGCTTTTAAGTATTTATCCGATTGACTAACGTTCTCGAAGCACTTAAATGGACTCCTTGAAAGATCCAAACGGGCAAAAGAGGACGCGGGTGTTGCAAAGGAAGTGAAAGATGAAAAAAAAAAAAAAAAAAAAATGAAAGAAATTGTGAAAGGAACCCAAAGTGGCTACTACACCCAGTGCAATCTGTGTCCTAAGAGAGTGGATCGATATACTTTCCATCCTACGTTCTCTTGTCATCAGTCATTTTTGTCCTTGAAAAGGACTAAACAAAGTTCCTCTCTTCCTCTGTCTACGTTCATGTTTATGCAAATTTTGATTTTTAATTGGAAAAGAAAAGCGCTCAACGCTACAAGGAGTACTTATGGGTCGGATGGATAAAGCTGATTTTCGAAGTTCATCGTCTAAAGAGCTGTAAGTCGGTTCAAGGATTATCTCTGATCGGGCCACTAATGTTTTTTTTTTTTTTTTTTTGTTTTTTTTTTTTTAGTGTAGTGTAGTCGAAAGAAAACTAATTGCTTTTATTTAAATTATTTTATGTATCTGTATATCTATAGTTTTGACAAACAAAATGTGGGTTATGCTATATTCAGCACGGTACGGAGGTGCCTGTCTATAATAAGAACTTTCAAAACTTGCACTAATATCTTCAAGTATTGAAAATTTAGATAGGAGATACTTCTATGGAAGATTTAGAACGAATGATGACGAAAAAGCTAGTTGCCCATATTTTGCTTTGAGGAGTGTAGGAGTGTTGAAAACGTGATGGAATAACCACATTTTAGTTCAGAATCTTTGAAAACGTCTAACAAATATGTGGGCTTACAACTTTGGGGCCATTTTATTGAGTTGTCCTTGAAAATTGTCCTTTTTGGTGGACAGTTTTTAGCTCTTAACAGAAGGGTAATACAGGTTCACTGCATTATCACTAAGTACAACCCTTTTGGGTTTTGTTCGTCTTTCTAATTCGAGCAAAGACGGTGAATCACATATGTATGTATGTAGGAAATGACTCGCATGGAAGGTGTGATCTAGCCCCTAGCGTGTTAATTGAACCAATAAGTTGACTTTTCTGTTGTCCTTTCTCGCTGAGACAGAACAAAAATATCGCGAATTTTTTCCAGATGTCGGTATGTCTTCGCTTAGACTGTATACATCCTGGTTTGCGAGAACACAAACTGAAAGTTCTCCTTCACCTAATGAAGGGTCAGTTTCAAAAAAATTGTCCTCTGAACTTGTTGCCGTACTCGCTGACAAATGATGGGAGTTGATACATTTCTTCGACTTATCTTCTAGTACTATACTGATGACTAATTGCTGTGCGAAAACTAGCATCGTCGTAGTACTCCAAGGCCACAGTCATGTTGAATATCTGCCTTACTTTTAGCACTTTTATGTTAAAGAAGTTTCCTCCCGATAGCAGTTTGACCGCACTGTTCTGGAAGTTTTGCAGTTTTTCTATGTACGTTTTCCTATACATCATAACGTAGCCGTGACTATATAAGCGCGTGGTACACTTGTTTCTGTATACTTAACGTGGGTTTGTACTCCAGGGCAATCAGGACTCCTGTCAGCTTGTTTCGTAGGTAATTTATATAAGGGTCCCAGAGTAAATGTCAGTCAATGATGATATCAAGATACTTGTAAGTATCCACGACTTCAATCTGTTCGTAATGAGATGCAGTGTCACATTTAAATATCTTCAAGACAATTTTAGACGCTGGAAACATCGGGTTTTAAATATGCATTAGCTTCGTTTTCAAACCGTCTATTACTAGCCAGTCATTGTGGCACCATTTAGCAGCTTAATCGAACTCCACCTACATCACCTTTGTTGTGCCTTCCAGTGATTTACGAAACACATTAATTGCCGTATAGTCAGCATATACGAATGGTACACTTTTTTTTTAGGCATTTAAGAATTTCATTGTGTACAAAGAAGTAAAAAGTAGAGGACCAAGATTTCAACCTTGTGGTACTCCATATGAGCCTCTGTAGTTTTTAGTCCCTCCCTCCTTATATAGGACGTACAACTGCCTCTTAGTTTTTTAGAGATCGTTAGCATATTGAAGCTTAGGTTGATAAATGTCGGTTTAATGGGGACAAATATATCAACATTCAATTTAAGATCTGTGACCCTAATAGCGTCTGTCCCAGGTGATTTCCGAGGCAATGCATCAAACCTTCTACCTCTGCATAGTCTGTTCCTCAATCTCGCATTTTGATAACTGGAAGTTACTACATTGCACTTGTGAATGATAGACGCTGTCTGTCTCGAAAAAATGGTTACAAATTCATCTGCTAGCTCGCTTCGTGTTCCTGTCAGATGAAAAACTTTTTGTAATTGTGTCATCCAAGGATAGTTTTCGTTGTTCTAACACTTTATTTATTTGAAAACATTCTGATCTCTTTAATACTGACCAAAATATGATCGATTAGGATGCAGCTGCGTAGAAGAATACACCGAAATGGTACTATTTCATCAGTATGAGCTTGCTAGTTGAGGTAAAGCAATCCCGCATTCACAGGGCAGCACCGCCCACAAGACAGATAAACGCATCTAAATCGCATAAATTCAGCAAACTTTTCGATCTTCAACAAGTCCGCAATACCTAGTCGATCGATTTTAAAATTGACTATAGTAGTATATATGGAGATGGATTACTGAAGTAGAGGCATTCCGCGATCTTTCCCCGGAAGTCGTCACCGTTCTCTATCAGCAACTTCTATCTGAACCTTCTGAGAAGACATATACAAATCGCCATTTTGCTGATCTTTTTGAGGATTTATCCGTGTTAGCCTACAACTTCTCCTCCTTTTCATCCTGTGCAATATTTTAAGATTGCGCTGATAGTAACTACCTTGAAAGTCTGTCAGCTCAGTATAAGATAATTTACTTATTGAATATGAGCAAGGCAATGAAATCTTCCGCCAAAATCTGCGCCACATCCACTTCAAGCACCGCGGCAAGTTGAAATACTTACTTACTTAGATGGCGGTACAGTTCGGGGTGAATTTAGGCCCCAACTAACAACGTTCTACAGTTATCCCGGTCCTTAGCAAACTGCCTGCAGTTATGCACTCCAAGTCGGTTGATTTGCTCTACTTGCGCGCCACCTAAGGCATTTTGGCAGCTTCCCTTTCAATACGCTGTGTTCTGCAGATAATTTCAATATCGTCGGCAACTACTAGCGTTACAAAGACTTTTGAAATATTATGCCTCCGATGTTGGCTTGCGAGTTTCGCACAATCCTTTCAAGTATGATGTTGAAAAAATCACATGACAGCGCGTTACCTTGTCTAAATCTTTTAAATCAAAGGTCTTGGTGAGGTCGTTACCGACCTTCCTGCACAGGCGAACGAGTTTGGCAGGGATGCCAAAACTAGACATGGTTCATTATAGTTCGTCTTCATAAATACTGTCATATGCGGCCTTGACATCGATAAAAAGATGCTGGATATCATTTTGCACTTCCGGAGTTTTCTTCAGGATCTGGCGAAGTCCATTGTGGACTTCCTGGTCTGAAACCACACTGACAAGTGCCAATCAGTTATTGGCGAAGGGTTTCAGACTTTCAGACAATATGGTAGATAGAATCTTATACGCGATGTTGAGGAGACTGATACCTCTGTAGTTCGCGCAGTGATTTCCTTTCATGTGGATCCGGCAAACGATGCTCAGATTTTATCCATTAGGCATACACTCGTCTGACCAAATCTTAGAAATAAGTTGGTGTATGCTCTTTAAATGGTTCCCAGAGTAAGAGGGTGACCCACCCACCTTACACATCGGCAGGACAATGAACCTCCTCTGGTCTAAGTGCACCTTCCCATCGTGTGTCGATCCTAACCAACTAACTGCTTTGAACAGCTCGGGTGGTAAGTCGTCAGGCCCAGCAGCCATGTTGGATTTAAGCTTGGATATTACCGTCTTAAAATTGTGGCTATCATCGCCTATGTTGGTTGGTTCATTCCACATGACAGCGGGATATTGGTCTTCGTCGCCGTCATACAGTCTGCAGAAGAAGTTTTTCCATATTCTCAGCACCGATTGTGACTTTACTACGAGGTTTCCTTCTTGTTGGTCTGACAAGTTCTTTTTACCTATTGGTAAAACTTCCGTATTTTATTCATGGACTACATATAATCTCTTCTCAATATCTTCAAGCTCGCTTCTCGTCCTCTTTTTTTTTCTTTCGCAGAAGTTCTTCCCGGCTCTTTTATTCCTAGAGCTCGCGAGCCGCTCTCGTCCTACTTTGTAGCTCCGCTTTGTATGCCTCTTGTTTAGCTGCATGGGCTTGCCGGCATTCTTTGTCAAACCATGGGTTTCTTTGTGGTGATCGTGTGAAACCCAGCACATAAGCTGTGGCTTTTCCGGTGGCATGATGGCAGCATTGCCATTGGTCTTCGGCATTTGATGCTGGCGGCATAGGAGACGTAGCGAGATTTGCGGATATACGTTCCAGAAAGGTTCTGCCGGTTTCTTGTGATTGCAACTTGTCGGCGTTATATCTTCTGTACCAAATCGATGTTGGCTGGAATACTGGAGGCATGCCTTACGTCGATCGCAATCTCCTAAAGGCACTAAATCTTTTTGCTCTTTCATTAAAAGATTGAAAGGCTCTGCAACATCTTCCATCCCAATTCTTGTCCCTAACGATCAGAATACCACAGACTACCTTGAGGAAGCTAACTTCAGTTTCTGCAACCTTCGGTTTCTGCTTCTCTGCTACCACCAGTACAGAACCCTGTTTAATATCCTTTTCGACATTTATTTTTGCCTTATTTCGAAGATGTATTCCTCTAGCCTGGCTTAACTTATATCTAAGCTCTTTCACTTGTCATACTCCACAGACATCTTGACACATATGTACATAGGTGGAAACTTGCGCACATCAAGCTAATCCCCAAAAAGGGGAATAAAACATCCTCTTCATACTACCTACCCGTAGACCTAACACCAGTGCTTTCTAAAGTCATGGAAAAGATTGTTAATTATCATGAGTCTGAGTATAGCACAGTGCCTCGTAGGCTGATGGTATAGGTATCTTCTTCTCATCATGGATTCGGAGTTTTATAAATAATCGTTTAGCACAAGTGTTATTGAATGGATATCCTTCCACGCCAATCTCAACTAATGCTGGTGTTCTCCAGGTTTCAGTCCTCTCTCCGATAATGTTTCTAATATTTATTAACGACATTCTCTCCGTCTCACTCGCAATCCATTCCTTTCTGGAAGATAGTCCTCTGGACTTCGCTAATACTTTAACAACTCCACGCCTTAAGTCCCAAGCCGTGGTGTCCCACCTACAGTGAATGTATACCGAACTCAATTGCTCTGGAAGTTGATTTCAATTCGTCAAAATGCAGTGCTGGTTCTAAATAGAGCTGATATTGAAGAATCTAATACCAATACTCCAGCATACTCCAGACCTTCGCTGGAATCATGAGATTTCTAAAGCTACAAAAAGTGGACCTAGGTGCGTGGCCTGCCAGAATGTTTGAATATTTAGTAAATATAGAAGTAATCATCAAAACCTTATATAGATCAGGACCATAATAGATATCCTAATTGGACACTGCTTAATAGACTTACATGACAAATATGTCATAAAATGCAGGAAATGCAAGCAACTACCTGGATCTGTCCTAAAAAAGATTACTTCATTCGGGGCCCCTTTCAGGTTTCTTCGAAGATCACAGCAAATTGGTGAATGTAGCCTTCCATAGACCTAAGATTAAGACCGGCCCTCGATGGAAAAATGCACTTAGACCAGAAAAGGTCCATTGTGGTGAGACCTAACTTGACCTTAAAAATAAATTGTCAAAAAGGAACTTTTAGGAGCTAATGACATCCAAACATTTGCGTGGTGTGTGACTCTTCTAAGCTCGGGTGATAAAACTTCTCTAAAAACTGTTAAAATCAGCTTATATCCTCTATTTGATTACACCTTTGATAGTTTGCTCATAGTCGCACTTTATTAGCATATAGATAGTTCCCTTAATAACGCACCCCATAACAGTAACCCCCCCTACTCAGTTTAACAATGCCATCCACAACCCTTCCCACCCCAGCAGAACCTAATTTCACTCTTTTCGCCTAGTCCTGTCCCAAAAAATAAAAAAAAAGGGAAAAAAGACAACCTCTACCAAAAGGCTACACATCACACTATCAAGATGCTGCGCGATGCGACAGCGACGGGAAAGATGATGATGATGAAGATGAAGAGAAGGAGGCTAATTAAAATTTAATTAAACAAATAAAGTGCTATCGCACAAAAAGCAGATAAATTAATGAAAATTTTAATTGCATTTTTGCTGCCGTAAGGGAAATCCATTTGTGCTCCCGCTTTTAGTGAGTGCGCCTCTAACTGTGTTTGTGTGTGTGTGTAGTCGGGCTAGTACACATACTTCTGGTTGGCACGACGACGATGACGACGAGGACGACGACGGTTTATGTGTGTACATATGGGAGACACACGGAATGGCTTCTGAAAAGTTGATGACGATGTTTACAAAACCGGCATGTGCGACTACGATTATATCCTTTAAACTGACGGCGGCCATGACACAAGGCGGCAGTCTAATTCAAAAATGTTTCTTATTATGGCCAACGGGATGCAATTACAACGTTTCGCACCAAAAAAAAAAAAACAAAAAAAAAACAATGTCTCCTCTGAACTCATTTCCGGTGGACCACTCAGGGCCAAATTCACTTTAGAAGGCGTCGGGAGAGATGGATGTTGGCTGAATTGTTTTGCCTGGGCTATCGGACTAATTTTTTTTTTCTCCTTTCCTCATTTTTTTTTTTTTTTTGTTCTCCGTTTATTTTCTGAGTGGAGGTACAACTGTTCTTTCATTACGCACCCCCTTGAGAGGAAAGCAACCCGGCAGCATGAGGGGTAACAATATAAAGCAATAAATAACCCGCGAAATTTAATTAAAAAACCTTTTTCCATTATAAGTAAAGTTTGCATCACATCATGTTGTACCAAACAGATAGAGCTGTAGGAAGCAGCAGCAGCAGCAGCAGCAGCGGGAGAGGGTGCGCTTGGTATGGCTGTGATGGACACAACGCGCCGCGTACGAACGATAAGGGATGCAGACAGATGATGAAGGGTGGCTGCCATACGAAGTGATGCCAGTATAATTTCCCATAGTATTGAGAACGAATATAGGCAGGGTTTTTTGGGGACACCAACCAAAGTGGACACAGGAGGTGATACGTACTACATGCATCCATACATATGTACGTGTAGGGCCGTACCGTTCCGTGTAATAGCTGGAGAGTGTGCTGTCCAGAAAGGAGTGCTGGGTATCATCTCTCCTGTCATTTGATTGATGTATGTCAGTTAAATAATTTAATTACATGGGAACCAGATGTTGGACGCAGCATTATGGTACGTGGACCACTGCAGTACTCCGAGCTACATTCGCTTTAGTGTTTTAATTATTTAATTTGTTAAAGATATGTAGTACCTGTCCTTGTATGCGTTACAAAAGCGTGGTTTTTAGTGGAGATATTTCCATATACATAGATACTCATTTGCGGGAGCGGTATGGAATACTTAGGTGAAGATGTAAATGTATATGTATAAGCAAATCAGATAGTCTCTAGATTTCTACAAAGATCCTTCGATCGCCATGACTTTTGCTATATATAACACGCCCAACTCGATTGGTTGCGAGAAGTTAGGCCCTATGCCCTTTACGGACCTGTTTAGCCAAATATTTGTAAGAATTGCGGATGAAGGAATATATTGCTTTAAAAGCCGCCCTTCCTAGCTATTATTAGGGATGACAATTTTAAAAAGAGAAGCCATGGATGAAAGTAGAAGCCATGGGTAGATGCGTCAAAATCAATAATATGAGATGCGACATACCATAATATTAGACAGTCAGGCATATATAGATCAGGACTACAATAGGGATCCTAATTGGACACTGCTTAATAGACTGACATGACTATAGACTAACTTCTGAAATGCAGCATTAGGAAAAAATCATCAAGCAACTACCTGGCTCTGTCCTAAAGAATATTACTCCATTCGGGACCTTCGGCCATTTCAGCGAATTGGTCAATGTAGCCTTATACAGACCTAACTTGACCTCAGGCAACCATGTTGATCATATATGTCTGCACAAATTCAGCGAACTGGACTAAAATAATTGTGTAACCTCTTCAGGATGACCATGTGCTATGTAGAAATAGAGGGCGTCGAATCAGAAGATATACCATCAAGACGAGCAGTTAAATACTTCATAGAACCTGAGTCCTTCCATGGAAAAGATACCATACTAACAAAAAAAAAAGAATTTAAGAGAAACAAGGAGGAAAATAGGCTTTAATCCTTGGAAAAGCTTTACGATCTGAAACAGATTACGAAGCTAACACGCTTTCTCTTGAGGTCCTGTAAGCTCAAGAAATCCTAAGGGAACTCGATATATCAGATGAAGGGCAGAAACATCTTTGAATCTTATCAGGCATTGTCCAACATATAATAAGGAAATCCCAACTATATATTCGCTTCAAATTCATATCGAATTTCATATCGAGACCATAGCGTATTCTTGCCAAGGTTCTTACAAGACTCGTGAATACAATGTCTGGAGAAAAAAAGTGCTCATGAGGCAACAAACCTCATCTTGGGATGCAATAAACTACTGGCTGGTAGTCCAAGTTAGCTTTTCTGAAATAATAACCTCGGTTTCATATACTTACATAAGCCTTAGGCATCAGGCCAGATCTAATTCTTTCGAGAAAACAGTTCTGCCATACGTTCTGGAAACATCTATAAAGATAGTTATTTCTTCTATCCTGGGCGCGTAGCCCAGTCTACATGTCCCTATCAGTCAATGATAAGTGTTAATTGTTACGATGCTTACAATATTTATAAAAAGCTTCTTTTGACCATATCTGTCTGGATTTCTGCAATTGGACTTTCATTTAAAAAAAATGTTTTGTCCTTTCCTAGACATTCCCCGCAAAGAATCTGTCAAGAAATCATCTCCGTCTCGCCAGCTCGTCAATCATTATTCTTCTCTATTTTGGAATGTGCCAGCTCAATGCAGAAAGTACTGATATTGAGCTGACAACCAATTGTGGCGAGGTCCTGTTCACATCACACTGTCGCGTATCAGGAGAAAGATATAGCCCAATCTAGGGCTTTGTTGGCCATCACTAATGATGGGTATATGTATGTATGTAGGATGTATGGATGCGCTTGATATGGGTCTGTGTGGATAAATTTTAGCGAACTTCTTTATAATTTCACCACCTTTCCCGGCTGTCCGGGACGGGAAAACAGTCAGAATGGGATCTATCTAGGAAATCAGTTGGGGTGGTGTAGTAAATGTCGATGAAATACTCCGACTCTGGTGAATCTATTGTGACAACCCCCAAACAATTGGTTTAATCGATGAAATACTCGAGTTAAAGTACCTTCTCTAGGCCAACAGCTTTGGTAAACAGGACAGGAGTATCTTTCTAGTATAGGTAGATACGTATCTAAGAGAAAATATACTCATTGGTGGGTTTTTTATTCTTCGTTTTCTTCATCTGGATTTCAGTTAGCATGTCAGTAAGGAACGTTGTTAGATCTCCTGGTAGTGATTCCAAGAGCCTGATTCATTAAGTTTGACGTATAGCTTACATATTTATAAGTTCTTAATGTGAGGATTAAGTGGAATTATGGCTACAGTTTCACTGGTCGCGTCCCAGTTTAATAAGACTGTACCATCACTCTGGCATATAGCTTCTAGGGTAATACTTCAATTCAAATTCTAGTTAATACTTTTCGGCAATGAAATATAATATGTTCCACGTCTTTCGTTACATACTGTCGTGCGCATACCTGTGTAACATCGGGGTTACGTAAAAGTTTGTGCAGACGTCCATAAATTCATTATCCTTCTTCTCTTTACTGCGATTCATTGTGGTAAACTCTGAAACTGTTCATCTTAAAACGCTTCTATTGGAATACTTTTTAAAATCCTCAACTAGAGTACCAATCTAAATCGTGCATCAATGGCTCTAAAAATGTAAATGGAATCAGTGTCGGAATTAATGACTTAAACTTCAAATCTGCTGTACCTACCAATGGTATTGCTTTAGAGGACGCATCAGAGGAAACCTAAAAAAAGTCTAAACTATGTACATTCATAAGTAGTTTGGAATTGTCTGAGACGAAAAGAAAATCAATTGAACAATTGACCCTTCGCCCTCTTCAGAGCACCCGGCTCTAGCTATGTTTTCCCCATAAAGCTACAAGCCCACAAGAAGTATATCAGTCCTCGGCTATCGGATATTTTTCGCGGTGTCAAAGTCAAAGTCAAAGTAATTTTCATATCCAAAGCGAGGAAAGCCTTCATACTTACATATATGTATTAGTCCAAAAGACTTAAGGCCATTTATCCTTACCTCGTCCCCACTCAAGACATTTAAAAGATTAATAGATTTACACATTCGCTCCAAACTAAGTGCTAGGGATATGTCCCCAACCCAATTGGTCTGTACTAAAGGCTTATCTGCTGACAACCGTACACGGGGTGGTAGCAAGGACCGAAAGTTCACTCCACCATAAAAAATTTGCTCCAGCGGCCTTCCTGGATAGCACTGCACCAACAAAACGTAGATCCAGTAATCTCAGGGTTGAATGCATGCTCAAGACATGACACATCAACACAAAAGTGCGTGAATGTCAAGTACATGTACTGCCCTCTAGAGGCACCCCGCAAGGTGGGGTCCTATCCCCTCTACTATGGATATTAGTCGTGAACGGAATCTTCAAGAAATGAAAACAAAGTGGGGTTCAGTAGTTCATACTCGCTACTCATCCTACACAGATGGCCAGAAAGATGTGGATTAAACGTAAACCACTTGAAAACAGAGCTGGCCCTGTTTACTGACAAGAGAACCATCCCATAGATCGGGTTCTTGAGACTCAACGGCACACCCCTCCAAATCTCAGATAAGACGAGATACTTGGACTGTAAACTTGACCATAAGCTGACCTGGAAAGAAAACACATCAGAAAGGATAAAGAAAGCATCCATAGCCTTCTATACACACATCAAGATCTTTGGTAAAATTTGGGGACACATGCCCGTCATCATCCACTGAAAATGTTCACAGCCATCGTCAGACACATTGTATCCTATGGGTACCTAGTCTGGTGGGCCGCAGCAGATAAGACCAGAGCACTGACCAGCATACAAAGATTAGCATGTATAGGGACTACCAGCGCCATCAGAACTAAGCCGACTAAGCACTGATCCCATTAGACCTACACCTAAAGGAAACAGCTGCAAAGAGTGGTTTCCGCTTGAAGCAATCCAATCTTTGGAAGAGGGCGACACGTCCCACCGCACTATTGCAGAATGAGCACACTTGGGTACCGAGACAGATCATATATCACCATTCCATCGTTAAAACAACCTTTCCCTCAAGAGAAGATTGAATTAACAGCAGGGCCATCAACCCGAATAATACATATCCCGATTTTCACGAACGGGCCAAAAACTGACGAAGTAGTAGGCTCTGGCATATACTCATCTGGACCCGAAATTGCTCACTTTCAGAGACTTCCAAACCACGGCAATGTGTTCCAAATTATTAGCATGATCAGAAGCGGCACGAGAACTGTCCACGAAACAGCACTCCAGAATGAGGATCGACATAAACGTCGACAGTCACGTCGCTATGAAGGCGATCTCATCCACAGTCGTCAAATCCCAACATGTGAAATGATGTCGTGAAGAACTCACAGCACTCATAGGAAACTACGACAATATAACCCTTTGGGTTCTAGGACACAACGGCATTCAGGGAAACGAACGTTTGGACTTGACAATGGCTCTTACTTAAGTTCCGTCGCCCCTAGATCTTGTTAAATCCAAGCCTTCGTGGGGGTATAATGAGAGGTGAAACGCACACTCATCTTGTCGTGTCTCCAGAAAACTCTGAACAAAACACGGCAAAGTCAAGACCAGGCAAATTTTAGCGCTGAACACACCCAACTTAGTGCTCTTCATGGGGATTATTACCGGCCACAATCTCCTGTCGGCCCACCAAAGAAAAATTCGACTAGACACTGAAGACCTCTGCCGAGGCTGTGGTGACACATATGCAGAAGAGAGCACAGCTCACTTCCTATGCGAATGCCCAAGCCGGTCTAGAACTAGGAAAATGGGCATTGGTCAATACCACTTCAAAGATCTTGGCGACCTTTCAGAAAAGCCACCATTAACCATCCTCAAATTTATAACAAAATCGAGTTGTTTCAGGGAGGCCACTTAGCTATCCCAAAGCTACAGACCAACTGTCGTTTTCGTTTTTATGTTATCCACGATAGGGGATCACAATGGATTTATTGGTGACCCGGCTTTTGTACCTACCTATCCTCGAATTGTCTACAAACTCTTCTGGACTCTTCTGGATCCTAGATTGCAAGGGCATCACTGGCAACAAAATTGCTGTATAACACTTACATACATATAACATGAACGGTTGTCAGAAGCTAGGCTCTGGGTTCCGTACAGACCTGTTGAGGAAAATATTTGAATCTTGATCTCTGCGATATCTGCAGATTGTGTCTTGAGGACAATAAGATGAAAACCCATGTATAGAATCTATGCTTCTTTTCAGCATAACACCCCAATTCGTCTAAAAAAAAAGTCTTTCTAATTGAACAAGGAAGTATGCATTAAAATTTCGCGAAGTCTCTGTCCAAACCCGACGTTTTAATAAACGTTGGACAGAATAGAATCGAAATCTGCCCAATTTGGCGCCTTGGCTTGGATGACTTTCGTATAAAGTATCGAACAATCCTTGTACTATCCGATCTGTACTAGTTCCTTGGGGGTTGTCTTACTATTTTCAAAGAGCCAGCCTGACCCTCTAGGCTACATCCATGATCTTTTACTTCACCTGACCAATCGTTAGCTTCACTTTGACAAACGCTTAATAAAATGCACTATAATTAAAATTTTGCAACTAAAGTCCACAGCTTTGTGAAATGTTCTTCATTCATCCTTTTATCATTGGACGGAGGACGAGTCCTTCTCATTAAAATAACGAATACCCACTTCACTGTTGCGCTAATTAAGACGTGCAGAACCAACATAAGTAAATGGGTAAGAAAGCCACTCGACTGGTGATTCTTATTAGGACAAGTCGCAAAAAAAAAAACTACCACCACTAGCAGGACCAACCTTCCTAATCGTACTTTCCAAATCAGAGGTGTAGGTGTACAATTCAGCCTGATCAACTGCAATACCTGAAAGAGTGAGTGATGCGGCATTACACCACTACATAGCACCAGCAACAGCATAACAAATTTGAAAATTTATAAGGAGCCTCCTTTGTTAGCGAATAACGCAAGGAAGTCCCAGTTCCACTGGGGTTATCTACCACTCCAGCTCTTTTTACTGACAGCAAGAATTGGTTGACGCATTCACCCCTCCCGTCCACCGAAAAAATATTCACCACCAAAGTGGCCGAACGCGACGAACAAACTCAAGTGGACAGATTCATGGCGGTTGTAGCCCAGTAGAGATCAGCGTTGTACACTTCCCTCACACTGGTTAAGCCCGAAGAATAAAAGGGGACGCAAGTTTCGTTTGGACCGACACGACGACAACGACGACGATGACGACAACGACGACTACGACTACGACGAGGGGAGCACGACAATTTCCCTCAATGACTCTTAGTCAACAGGAGAGACCATGTTTTAATTAATATCTTGTATCAAGTTTTAATTAACTCGCCTTCTGGTGTTTCGTGAGAGGAGCAACCCTCAACTACACCACCACAGCCATCACCATTGCAGGTACTTTCACTTTGCCAGCTTTCTTGCTGTGCTCCTTCGTCCAAAGTTCTTTCGAGCTGAGTTTTTCGCTTTTGTTCCCGTCTCGTTGTGTCACTAATTATATTACAAGGAGGTACACCAAAGGAAGGGGTACAGGATGTTTTATTTGTGTGCCTGCATAATGCGCGCAAAAGTACCAAAGTCTTTGCGACAACGACAACGACAACGGGGAGAGGGCTCCGTTTCACGATCTTTTCTCTGATGCTACTCCTGCTACTGCGTTTAGCTTATGATACTTTTATTCGACGTCAGTGAATCCGCTTTTGTCACATAGATGGTGCTTTGAATAATTGGATATGTCATTGCGTTTGGCTGCTGACATCGCTTATTCGATATTCGACAAAAGGGATGATGCTATGCAGGGTAATAATTATTATTTAGCATACTTGAGTTGGGTATGGTGTTGGATACTAATTGAATCCTGTTAATCCAAGCACCGCCGCTGCCGCCGCGTGGCAAGCTGAGATGGATGTGATACGATTCGCGAGTTAGTGAAATTAAGTTAATAAATCGATTAAACATAGAAAACTTCAAAGTGGAGTTTATTACTTTTACTCAATCCAATCCGATTTATTTTCCAAAGTATGATACTTTGGGTACCCTGATGCCGTTGTGAAGTGAATGGCTTTGAATCGAATGTTAAAAGTATTGTTGAACCTTTCAAACGTCCCACGTGAGCCATCTTTTAAACCGTTTAAAGCCTTCGGAGGAGATAGTACATTTCCAAGATATTTCTGACAAAAGTGATCAATTTTATTTTGCCGGAGGAGATCGCCTCATTTGGAGCACGTTTGAGGCTCAAGTTATAGATATAGATATTTGTTTCGACTTAGTAAACAGATAAGGGACCAAGATGTCTTCCTTGAGGTACACCAGAATAGGTTTCTATTGGTTCGGACTGTGGATCTAAACAGAACATTGTAAAGTTGGTCTTTCTAAATAGAATCCACATAATAAACTTCGTATAAAATCTTACTGATGATACCTCTTATTGATTCGAAAAAATGTATGTGAATGTGATCTTCATCACCTTAGTCCTACAGCCCTGAAAGTCTGGCATCATTTATTATTAAAACAATGTACAGACTTACAGATATTGATGTCAGAGGAAGGTTTGAATGGCTTGGCCTAGTGAGGATAGGGTCTGCATTGCTAGTAAAGTAAATAGTTTATCCGGTAAAATTTTTAGTCCGGATAAGGTTAAATGGGCTGTAGGCTCCTTCAGTCTGGATACGGTTCAATGGGCTGTAGCATAGGTTCTGCATTGCTAGTAGAATAAATAGGTTATCCGGTAAAATTTTCAATCCGGATAAGGTTAAATGGGCTGTATGCTCCTTCAGTCCGGATACGGTTTAATGTGCTGTAGGATCTACATTGCTAGTAGAGTAAATAGTTTATTCCATTCAAAAACCATTCAGAAACCATTCAAAACCACCGGCGGTGATGGTATACTTATTTCCGACACTTCTATAGAAGATAATTGATATCATCCTGGCGGGTATGATTGCTTTACATAAGATAATCCTGCCTGGAGAAAGGTACATAAATGTTATCTTTATCCCCAAACCCGGCAATAGGCCTAGTGAGCTGTTGAAATCTTATAGACCTTATACGTCGAACATCATTTGTCCTCAAAACCATGGAGAGACTCATTGACGTGCGTATTAGAGGTAGGATAGATTTGTCTATCGCTCTGCACTCAAGTCAGTTTGCATACAGGAAAGATAAATCCACAGAAGGTGCTTTTCTTTGTGAAGAAAATAGGAGAAGCTTTACGTTCTACGAAAATAGCTCTGTGTGCATTCCTTGACATTGAGGGTGCATTCGATAACACTAGCTACGGCTCAATAGCAAGATCAATTAGTAACAAAGGTATCGAGGATTCGACTAACCAATGGATAAGGGCCATGCTTGAAAGTCGAATTATTACTTCCTCCTCTAGGGGAGTGTCAGTGTCTTTCACTGCAGTTAAGGGCTGTCCCCAGGGAGGAGTACTTTCTCCTCTTCTGTGGTCAGTGGTAATCGGCAATCTTCTAGTTGATCTACAGAGATCAGGCTACATCGGCATTGGTTATGTGGATGAGTTGGTGATTTTTTTTAGTGGTAAACATAGCACGACCATTTCTAGTGTCATGCAAGGTGCTATATTACATACACGTGTCAGAATGGTGCAGCAGAAAAGGACTATCCGTCAATCCTTGCATAACCATTCTAGTGCCTTTTACACAACGAAGACTGGTCAATCTAAGACATCATCAAAGGCACCACTTTACTTTCTCCCAGTGAGGTTAGACATCTCGGCGTCATCCTTGACCAACGGCTTTGCTTGAATTCTCACATCAAGTCTCCCATCGAGTGCGCTACTAAGGCCATGTGGGCCAGTAAAAGCCATTGGAGGTGTATAATGATGGGGAGGTTCATTACCATGTACGCGGCCATCGTTTTGTGGCTGAAAATTCCTGAACGGACAATGGGAAGTAAGTAAGTTCCAGAAATTTGCCTGTCTTCGTACTACGGGTACCATGCGTATCTGTTGTTGGGCTTTTTCTCCTACAAATCTTCATTAGGATGAGGGCAGCTAGAAGCGCTATTAAACTGTAGCTAGAACACGGGTATAAACCCGTTGGCCATGTTGGATACCTTAAAATTCTTGAATCAATTCTCAAAAAGGACAACATGTCTTTGCGCTATCCACAATATCATGATCAGGGAGTACTGTTTCGGAAGGTTATTTGAGGTAGAAATATGGGACTGTGCAAACTGGTCTCATGGTGTTCCGGCACTGTATTCTAGAACTCTCGTCTGGTTCATAAACGGATCGAAGATGGAAACTGGAGTTAGAGTTGGCATCTTTGGATATAACACCAAAGTCTCCATACATACCTATGGGAATGTGTGTCACTGTTTTTCAGGCTAAACTCCATGCTTTAAGATGACGATGATTCTGAGCACATTCTTTGTGAATGCCCAGCATTACATTGGTTATGGAGGAGTATTTTCCAGAAAGAAATATGTTCGTCAGCGGAGTTGAGAAATTCTGCTTATAAGGACGTATGTACTATCCTTCATCAGGGAGATGGTACGACTCTTGGTTTAGTCATACCATAATTGATACAATAGATCTTTTCAGATCACAGTGTTCAGCCATATGGGCAAGGGTCGACAAAAAAAACTTGAGGATGTCCTCTTTGGGAAGGTAAAACGCGATCGATCTGACCGGAAAAGCGAACTCGGTTGCCGTGTAATCGACGACCTCTGCAATGGTCGGTCGACTGGAATCGGCTACGGATGCAGTACAAATGAATGCGGCAATTCCTGCTCAAGATACCGGCAGAAGCTAACACGGGACTCTGTCAATCGATTCCCTTCTTTTGGTTTTTGTTGCTAAATCACTTGCCATGTCAGCATGGGGTGGGTCCAATTTCGGACATGCAAGTCTTACTTTCCATTGGAACGTACTCCATCTGTAACACGAGTAGGTACTTGGTGGAAGTATGCACAGTCCGTTTTCACGATTTTACCTGTAATTACATAATTGAGATACAAAGCCGGAAGAAATGATGGCAGTTGCTATTTTAATTTCGTCATACGAATGTTCTGTAAAAAGTTCCTGACTTGGCATCCCCGTCTCTATGTATGTACACTCGTGCAGCGTGCCAGTTTGTAGAAATATAAGATTACACCCACACACACACACAGACAAGCGATGTGAAACGCTATCGTAACCCATGCAGACAAATGTACGGGAGCATTGTGTTTTGCGAGACTATGGTTTCTCTACTAATTAGCTTAATTAATTGTGTATAACACTCGCTTTAATTAGCTATTGTGTTCCATATCAACTGCTTTACATTCAATTTGCGAAATACAACGCAGTTCACCAAACACACATACATATGTACGTATGTACATACTTTCTCGCATAGATACAATCCCAAACCCACTTCCATTGAATTCGCTTTGCACCTCCCCCGATGAAAGGGTGCAGCCATCAACTGTTGGCTCGTTAGATGAGCGTTTATTCGAGTTGGCAGTGCTGTTGATGCGGTGCCACATGGGGGGTAAGTGGGCTCGGGTGGTCTATGATTTTGTATCTTGGTGTTCAATACAGCGGTAAATGGGTGAATGGTGAATAACATGCGTCTAATTAATTCCATAGTTTACTTTCAGCGAACAACGGGTCAGGCACATTCCGATTAATCAAGCTCATCCGGGATTTGAGATGCGACCCGTGATTCACTAGGAATTTTCTCTACTGTTTGCGCAAAATTTATCCATACACACACACACTCAAGTATGGCTGCAATATCAGATGTTTTCAAAGTGAAAGCCCTGCGAGGACATGGTAGAGGTAGAGGCATGGAAAATTTACTGTTTCACTGCTAATGAGACGGAGAATGTCCAATGGAATGTGTTTGACTATGGAATTAGGAGGGCATCGGATTTGATCCACCTAGGGTTTCTGTGAATGCAATATTTTTAGCGCGGAGGTGTAGTTTTTAATTACACAAGGAATGTGTTGATTCAAGTCAATTTCAATCTAATTGTCCTTTACCTACACGAAATGTTTTATTTGGTGTCAGGGGGTTTTGTTTTTTGAAATTAAGTTGAGATTATGGGTTGGTGTAGAGTGTGGGAAGTATCTGCAAAATTTGGTCTTACTCTCCCAAAAGATGTGAAGGATTAGACGGGATATAACAGTCAGTTTGACTTATTCTGTGAACACCTTAGGATTTTCAGGACTGAATCAGGATATTAAAAGAAAGGGATGGTAGTGTAGTAGCCATTATTTTAGTTTAAGTTCGAAATGGATGATGGTAGCGTCGTATCCGAACCATTACGGCTGGAAACCTCAACCGTGGCATCACACGGACGACATGATGTTCCGCAAGAAGCCATTTCGTCACTACACTGTCACTGCTTTACAAGGTAGCTAGCACAAATTCAGCAGAAACGGCGTAGGATCTAGAGTTGACATACTCTGTAGAGAGTCGGTGAACTATACATATACATACATATACCCACCACAGCGGTAGTGCCAAATGCCCGGTATTGAAGAAAGCTCTTGCCAGTAAGCCATGATGAAGGTTGCGCAGATAAACCTTAACCATTGCGCAGCCGCGCAGGACTTGACGGTTGAACAAAGAGTCGAAATTGCCACTATTAGCGAACCATATAAACCTCTGGCTGGTGGTAGCTGGATAAACGACAATTTCAACCCCTAGTCTAGCAGATTGGGTTACCTGAAGCTGCTGGATGACATTGTAGCTGACGGGCGTGGAAGGCACTCAGTGGTTATTGCTGGTGATTTCAACGCATGGGCTACAGAATGGGGCAATAGGACTAGGGATAAAAGATGGCGAGCACTTCTCGATGCATTCGCATCACTCGATATAAGCCTGGCGAACAAGGTGCAGAGAACACATTTAGCAAAGCAGGCAAGGGGTCCATCATAGACATTACATTCATGAGTAATTGTCTCATGCGTAAAACAAAATGGGGGGTCAGCGAGGAATATACGCACAGTGACTACCAGGCGATTACATTCAACGTTGGCAAAGAGAAGTCCAGGCAGTGCCCCCAATTAACAGGGCCGAAGTGGAAAGATACATCCTTCGACAAAGAGGCATTGGAGGAAATGTTGAATGCTGACTTTTAACCTACCACGGATCAGCGGACAACTTATCGCGTCAACTGACCCAAGCAATCATGACAGCATGCGATGCAGCGATGTCCAGGAGATCAGGTAGCAGTAAGGGTGAACCTTGCTACTAGTGGAACGATGAGATCAAAACGCTCAGTGCAAAATGCCTCCAGGATCGACGCAGATCCCAGCGTTTCAGGGGAAGACCGGAGTTCCAAGAACGTCTAGATATCTTCAGATTGGCGAGATGAGACCTTGAAAAGGCCAAGGGCAAAGATGCTTCAAGCAACTTTGTAACCTAGACCCCTGGGGGATGGTATATAGGAGGTGATGAAGAAGCTAAGGGGCAGTAGATCCCCACAAATATCCTGTCCAACAATGCTGAGAACAACAGTAGAGCATCTATTTCCCCGTAGACCATCTACTCTGTGCACCATCATGAGGGGGACCAGCATGGATCAAATCCCACCAATCACGCCGGATGAACTGCACGAAGCATGCAGGAAGATAGGTGACAACAAAGTGCCCGAACCCGACAGCATCCCAAATATAGCGATCAAATCAGTCGTCAATAGGAGAATTGTTCTTTTTAAAGCAACGCGATGCACATGTACCTCGGGGAGGGTTTCTTCTCTGAACCATGGAAACTCCAGCATCTGGTGTTGTTACCCAAAGGAAACAAGCCACCTGGAGAACCTTCGGCGTATAGGCCAATATGTCTGCTAGATACAATCGGAAAGATTCTAGAACGTATCATATATGGCAGACTTATGGCCGTGGCACAGGATAGGGGAGCATTGTCTGACCACCAGTATAGCTTTAGAAAATCGCTTTCTACCGTCGATGCCATAAAAGAGATAGTAGATACAGTTGAAGCGATACTGGGCAGTAGTAACGCTTGACGTTAAAAATGCCTTTAATTCTGCGAACTGGTCCTGCATTAGGAGATCTCTGACCAGATTGGATATACCATATTACAGCGTGAAGATAATCCTTAACTACTTCCTAACAGGAAGTGGAAGTACCAGACGGACGATGGCTTTAAATACTACAATGTTTCCGCGGACTCCCCCAAGGGTCTTTCCTTGGACCCCTCATGTGGAACATAATGTACGACAGAGTTCTGCGATTAATGCTGCCACAAGGAGTTCAGTTTATCGACTTTGCTAACGATATCGCTGTAGTCACCGTAGCCAAGTACATCCACGAGGTAGAGTCCGCCACGGATGAAACGATCGCCAGGATCAAAAATTGGCTAGAGACTGTCGAGCTAGAACTAGCTGACAATAAGACGGAGGCTGTCTTAATAATCAGCCTAAAAACTGTGGAATACGCAAAATTTCCGGGTTGGGAGCCAATCATTTAGGTCTAAACAGACCTTAAAATACTTGGACAAAAAAAATAGCTCGACAACCAGCTTAACTTTAAAACCCACGTCGAGTACTGCAGTAATAAGGCGCCAAAGAAGCAAGCAGCGCTTTCCGGGATGCAGCCAAACATCGTTAGACCTGCATACGCGAGGAGGATTCTGCTTTCCAGAGTGATAAGCTCAATACTTCTATACGCTGCTCCGGTCTGGGCGGCAGCTCTTACAGACTCTGCGCAATAAGAACAATATGCGGTTTCCGGACAATTTCGGACGAAGCAGCCTGTGTTATGGCAAGTATGGCAATGCAAAGGGTTTACCGTAGGCGAACCACGAACTGACAAGAGACCAGTGTTACCAACGTTACCTCTACTTCCTTAAGACCACACTTGAGCTTGAAGTTTTTGGCTTTGAGTAGAGGGAGAGAGTCGGTGGTTATAGAGAGGACCAACGAGCGTCCGGTTTTCTTTGCTTCTTCCGGTTTCTTAGAGCTCGGTGTCTCTTCGATAAACTTCCAGTCTTTGACTGGAAGGTCCGGGTTTTGGTAGCAAAGTAGACTTTGCAGTTTGGCTGGTTCGCGAGGTTCGAGTGGAACCCAAATTCTAGCCTTCAACCTGTGGGGGATTTGACTCCGGTCCTCTGCCTTAAGCGTGGCACCTGACCAGGGAATGGCACCAAAAAGGGAATCTGCCTGGAAGTACAATGTACCAAATTGGAGTCTAAGTGCTTCTGAGAGCTGGATTTCCTTTTTAGAAAAAAAAAAACAGTAATTTTATCTTGCGACGGTGGAACGAAGGAATAGTAGCAAATTCTTTGCATGTGCCATAGAGCGAGGAGATTGCTCCAGCCCAACCCTTAAGGGGTGACACTGAGAAGTGAGAGTTGACTGTGTGCACTGAGCTAGAAGAGGTTTTACAGACCTTAGTCTACAGTTTAGGTCCAAACCTATAGGATTTCAGAGATTTTAGAGCATTCTAAAGCCATTTTAGCGCACAGTTCGACAGTATACAAGTCTACTTGGAAGATGATAATGTTGTTGTCCAATGTGATCTATAGTTTGAAGTTAGGGTGTCTGTAAGCCAGTTAAGCTGGTCCTCAACCAGAAGGTTTTGAGGATGTGTGCTAATCGGAATGATCGGTTTGAAGAGGCAACTTTGTTTAGGATCCTCAGATGACTTGTTAGATCGGAGTGGTTGAGGCTGGGTTAATGGGTTGACATGACAGAAGAATTTGGCAATTGTGTGATTGGTGAGAGGTAGGAGATCCCCATCAGGAACTTTATAGGACTTATGAGAGAATAGTCTTCTTGAGAGAATTCTAGGAACAATGTGAAAAGGTTCCTAGATAGGAATTGCGATTGGGTCAGTCCAATGAAATAGCTAATTCTAGTGTTGCCCTGTATTTTTTGAATGAAATTAACATCAGATTCTTGAAGGAAACCAATGCCAATATTATGATCTATTGAGAATGCTAATTCAGCTCTTACAGATAAAGGCATGTCACTAAAGCTTTCGCAAAATGATCTCTCTTCTATTATGGCACATCACTGTTGATAGTGCTGGATTTTGTATAGCAACTGGGTTCGTATGCGGACTTGATTTGAGCTTCTTTATCATGTTTTTGATTAGAGTTAAAGTTTGAACAGGTTGTATTATATGCTCCAGTTAGTGCGTATAAAAAGCCTGGTAGGGGTGCAAGAGTCGCATTAGATCTCCTTCATACTATCCATAGTTCATCCGATAATAATAATTTTAACAAGCCAAATATAAATACCATTTGTTTTTAAACCTATACTTCAACTAATGCCTTATCCCATTAGAGACATCATCAAATGTCACCCCACCCAAAGACAAACCATGCCCAAGCCACCCAAACACAAAATATAACATTTTCATTTCGCCCACACATTTGGAAACTAACTAAATAACAAGATGTCATTCGGATGCTAAAACCGGATGTCACTCGGAAGGAGGATGACAGCCGCACTAACCCCATCACCATCATACAGAAACGCTAACAACGGTATCGTTAGGTGCATACAGATACGTAGATACTGTCTCAGAGGCAGGCTAGTGGGAATGAGGCAACACAGCAGACTGTAGCAGATGCAGCAAATGGCAAATTGACATGGACGAGATGGTTGGGCCGAGCTTGTGGTCAATTAGGTGCAAAATGTGGCATGTCTAATAAAAATGGAAAAGTTATGCATTCATAAACTGCCATCTAATTGCTTGTTAGAGAGTTCTGATGGATCCGTTTTTCAACTAGAGAACTCTAGCAATTAAATTTGTTGCTACTGGTAGCTGTATAGGGTTTTGAACACACGGATGCAGTGTCATACATATTTTGTGAATTTTATGATGAACTGTACGCTTGTTCTTGTGTTGTTTTAGTTTTTACTAATACCAATGTACTAACAATTATTAATACCAACAATTTGTATTACAAAAGGACCGTCATGCGAAATATTTTAATTGAAATCGATTGATGTCCTGACATCAGAAGATAGGAGAAAATAATTCCAATTACAAATTTATTTGAAATAACCATTTCGACAACGAGAATGATTGAATTTACTAACTAAATCGGTTTTTTAGGCATAGATACGTTTATGTATAAGGAGAGTCCTTGGTATGATTATATCTAACCACATTTAAGACTTAGGTGTGTGATAACTTTAAATTTATTAATTTAATGTTGACAAAGCAGCATTTAGGACATTGGCAATCTCCGAAATAAAAACAATATTGGTGAAAGGATACAACCTTACTGAACCCCACTTTGAATAGCCTTCCTCTAAGCTAAATGGGATATATACAATAGACACATCGTAGGTAGCCTTGATAATTGCTATTTCAAGTTTATCTGGAATACCTCTCCGGCGCAAGGCCACTCCAAATAAATTCCCGATTGGTACAATCAAATGCTTTTTAAAATCGATGAATAGCAGGTGATGTGGTGAACGATATTCAACGCACTGCTCGATGATAATCCGAAGTGTGTTGATGTGGTCGACATAGGATGATCCAGAAGGGAAACCTGCTTCTTAGGTTTCTGGTGGATCTTCGAGGTATTCTTTGATAGGATAATTCTAGCAGGGAGCTTGCGGATACCTTGTCAGTCTTAGCAGTGCATTAGGTTGCCTTTTTTAGAGAGCTTGATGATCAATCCCCTTCTAAAGTCGTCTGGAAAGCTCTCAACCTCTCAGGCTTCCCCGGCCGATGCAGTAGGCGCTGCTCGAAATAGCTCCGCCGGTATGCCGTGATGTCCTACCGCCTTGTTGTTTTTCAGTGCTTTGATCGCGGTAATGTTCTCATTCTTATTGTAGAATGTGGTGCAAATCCGGGTATTTCTTATTTTGGATACCACAGTTTGACTTAAGTGCATATTGTAGCGAATACACAGTTTAAAACCATAGCAAAATGCTCCTTCTATCTCTTCAGTTGATCCTCATCCAACATACGCAAAGAACCGCCTAAGCCTTTTACTAGGCTATTTCATAAAACTACAAGTGTTGTACTTGTAAACTTGTAACTACAAGAACAAATAAAGTATGGAGTTGTAATTTTGTGTTCCATAAACATTTTTCAACACTTGTAGCGCGGCAAATTCAAATTATAAGTGTTGCGATCAAAATGCTACAAGTGTACAAGTCTGTAGCTACAAGTTGAAAATTATTTGCGAAGAACTACGAGTCTCCGGCTATACTTCACAGTTAAGCGATCACAGTACGTGATTTTATTAGTCTCCCTGCTCCTGTTAGAAATTCACTTGTAGTTACAAGTCCGTCGCTAATAATTTTTTGCGCAAATACTTTTATGAGACAGAAAAGCTCGCCGCAGTTGTAAATTCACTGGTAGTTACAGGCCTGGCATACTTGTAGTTATTAGTGAATTGGCATTCTTTATGAAACAAAACATTGCACATAATTTACAAGTTACAAGTGAATTCACAAATAATTATTAGTGTAGTAGTTTTAGGGAATAGGCCTCAGGTGTTGGGTAGAGCTGCGACCATTTATCACCTCTTTGGTGATTCTGTAAACGGTTTTGCTGGGGCACATTCTTGCTGTTTCTTTTGCTTCACTAGCCAACGCATTGATGTAATTACACTTATCACGCTGCACGCTACGGTGTACTTCTCTCATCTTCCAGCGATATATGGACTCTAGCTCGGTATTTCCTGCTTTTCGTTCGTCGATCTTTCTCTTTCTCCAGATAAACTTGGAAAGCAACGCCCTATGTATTCCCTGAGATCGACCTACAGTTCTTTCTGCACCTGATGTGAGAACCTTTTTCACAACTGTTCTTGTATGGTGGCGGACAGTAAGCTGCTAATTTTTCCACATCACGTGAGAGATGGTCCTTTAGTTCTTGGCGTGTTGAACCTGAGCGTCCTTGTGTCGTTTGATCTTCCAATTGCAGCACAGTCGCTATCATAAGATGGTGGCGGACAGTAAGCTGCTAATTTATACCAGTTAGGATACGGATACACGATCGGATAGAGGATACAGAGAGAGGATCGAATTAGTGCCAGAAGGCTCTTTGTTTTTTTTTTTTATTTAATTTCGGCCATAACGTGCGAGAGGTGGCACAGTAAGCCTCTTTCTCTATTATGCCGTCAATTATACTACACAATTTTCCAATCGGTGGCAGTATGGACGTGTTCGCTTCACTGATGTTCATTTCCAACCCCATTCTTCCCAGAGCATCCACCTTCTTGTAACCTTCAATATTGTAATGTCCGGGGACGGGAACCCAGCAGTATTGTACCGAATGGTGCCCAATCGTGATCACGGCATTTCCTAACTGCCTTTGATTTGATTGTATTAGATCTAATCGAATTTAGAGCTGCTTGATTGTCAGCGAAGATGGTTATATGCGATGGGGGAAGGTGACTGTCTTCTATGCATCTAGCTTCTGATAATCTAACAGATTCCTGTTTTTGCAGTGCTTCCGAGTAAAATCTTGCTCCCGTGCTTATCTCTATTTTTGAGCCATCCGTGTAGACTGTTATACGAGGTTGTTGACTATGATGTTCGACTCCCACTCTGTTCGGCTTGGGAAGAGGATTAGGATATCAAAGTTAACGTCGTTGTAGGTGACTATATAATTCGACGTGGTTGTGAAGCATGGGCGCCGTGACTCAAGTGGTTAGTGTTTTGGACTACGGAGCGAATGGTTTGAGGTTCTATCCCCAGACAATACCTAAAATTTATTTCACGGCCCCACCACTCACTAGCATCTGACAAAAATCCGAGAGTAAAACTGTCATGAAAAAACTTCTCAAAACACAAATTGCCCTTCGGATGCGGCATTAAACAGTAGGCCCCTTCCATTCATGTAAAGAATATAACACGCACGACACGAGTAGTGTATGTGAGAAGCTAGACATTGGGTCCCAAGGAGCTGTCGTGTCAAAAATTTGTTTTTTTTTGGCTGTGAAGCATTTGAAGTTATATTTCCTGCCAATTGTCTTTATTGAGTTTACTATTACCGCATAGGTGGTCCCTTTTCACAAGTTAGATTCTCAGAGAGCTCCTTTCGTGGTAGAACCTTTGATAAACAAATCCAGGGAAAAGATATGAAAAATCATACCTAACCATGCTTGGGGCGCGCTTCTCACAACTCCCGCTGCGAGCCCTTTCACTTTGTAGAGTTCTTTCATATAGCTCAGACTAAGTATTGAGACTGGTGATGGGAGAATTGGTGATGGGTCTGATAATTGCTTTGTACATCCAGTGATTGGCGGTTGCAATCCCCAACTTCTCCCAAAGGCCCTCTTACAGGCATAGAGAGCATTCATTCCATTCTTTGTCCTTGCTTCAACATTTCTTTTCCAGGATAACTTGGAGTCTAGAATGACTCCGAGATATTTCGCCTCAGATTAGAGATCTATAGTAGTGCCATCTAGCTTTGGTAGTGTGAAGTCGGGTATCTTTCTTCTCCTAGTGAACAAAAAAAGTTCAGTTTTCAAACCGTTCAGTTTTGCCCACGCAGATATATATGTAGCTCTTTGAGAGCCGATTCCATTAGTTTACTCTAGGGTTTCTTACAAAAAAAAAACGACAAGAGACTAATTGGCCTATAGTCTATAGCGGTAGAGTGGTTAGATTTTCCTGTTTTAGGAATGAAAACCACCCGCATACAGCTTGAAAAGATGTAGACGAGGTGGAGTATCACCATGTTTAGAGACTGTTATAGCAATGCTGGTATAATTTCATCGGGTCCTGCAGATTTGATTTGTCAGGAGCGGCTGAAGCAGCAATATTTTCAGCACTCCGTGTATTTCTTTCTCTTGTTGGCAGGGTAAAATTATGCTATCCATATGATGACTCAAATTTTCCTGCCATATGTTCTATTGTTTGTTTATCTGAACGAATACGTCCGCAAAACTTGTTGAACTGTGTACTTTTCTATGATTGACGAGTTGAAATGTCAAACAAGCCGCAGGTAACTTCACGCATAGCTGACGAGTCCTATTGGAAAAATGCGATGTCCCAATTGAAAAACTCTTCAGCAGGTGAAAATTAAATAACTCTGAGTTTCAGTCAATTTTTTGAGAGCATACGTAAGAGCTGTCAGTGTCAAAATAACATATGATTCGAAAATAAACCAACAGATGGCCCACTCTTTATTAAGTTTATTTCATATCGAAATTGTTAAGGAGCTTAAGAGACGATAAACAATTGTCTAATACCTATTTTTACCACTAATGCCCATAGTAACGACGGTAGTCCGGATTAATCCCATAGAACCCATTCATCAACCCTAACAATGCACGTAGCCAATTTACATGGTACTGATTACCGGTTAATTGGATTCAAAAATTTCTGATTCAGTTAACCGAAACTTAACATGAAACAACAATGCGGTACAAGCCTTACATGAAAATATGATTCCATTCATCGTCTAGGTAACCCCCACGGAATCCTTTCACTTAACTTTAAAATGTGTCCTTATTAATAATTTACACTTCGCCGATAACAATGCGTTTGACATCCAATTAAAAGTTTCACCCCAAATTTTGTGGCGTTCCACCGTGTCGCTTATTCACGCAGCATGAATACCTTCATACGATGATGGGACACAAGAATTGCATCTCCCGTCAATTGCTAACGATCTTTGTCGTTCTCGTACGTGGAATACCTGAAAACAATCGACCAAGGCAAATTAAAATTAAAGTATTGGAATGGGTTGGATGTAGTTGCGCATACAAGACATAATCCAACATATGTAAGTTGGAAGTTACATGGTTGGGATTTTAAATTACGTATTAGGTTCATGTTTCGGCTTTCAACGACGTATCCTTTGTATCCACAGTCTACTCTGGATAATATTGACAGACAAAAGCTGAAACTTTAGTGCGATATCTACTACTGTCTAGCTGATTTGTGGGATCAAGAGATTACACAAAACCAATACTTAGTCCTTGCACCAAATAAAAAAAAGTGACAAATCCACCTTATGAACAATACAAATCCATTCTTTAGATGGGCGCTCGTTCATGTCCTGATAATTCGTCAAGAATTTTGATTGCTTTTTGGGAATGGATTTTTCCTCCCCCCCTCCCCATCAATTGTTGAAATTCCTTGCACGTATCCGGTAATATTGTCCAATTGAAGTATTTCGATTGCATATGCGGGCTAGCGTCAACAATGTCACACTGTTGCCCACGAAATCCAATCGTACCTCACTTACACATGCACGCACACTGTAACATACATATTATTTCTATTTACCCTCTCTACTACAAAAATGGGAGGCCTGCTCCCCCCCCCCCCCCCGGCATTTAACATTCCGCCCATTTTCAACTGAGACCTGATGTGCAACGACAAAACAATTGCAGACCCTCACACACACACACATAGAGGAATAATTTTTGGGAGATTCCTCCTGGAAATTCCGACAACTTTTCGTGTTTTGTTGCAGTCCTGACGTTTTGAGATATTTTCCCCGATGCGATGTAATTTCCAAATTTTGGGTTCAACGTGGCAAATTGCTTGTTCGTCTTCGAAAATTTTCATCATGTACTCATTGTTGTGACGTGATTCTGATTTTGTTTGTATCTCAAGTAATTGTGTACAATTTAGGTCCTGTCGTCGGATCGTAACAATGTTTCAATATCGGTTATATGATTTTCTTTTTTTGTATTGTAACCACCGGAAGAAGGGGTGTGGGTAGAACATGATTGGAATTTAAAAACAATATTTTTGAATGACAAGCTGACGTTATTTTGAAACTTTTACGACACGATTGTTGGTCGTTTTGATGAGACGGGGGTTATTACAAACTCTTTGAATCTGTGGGCCACAGTTAAGGGGTAATTTTTGGAGTAGAAAAAAGCTTGCTAGAGTGCTAATATGTGGCAAGAAAACACGTAGTTGATGTGACTATAGAATCATAAGGAAGCAGATAGCTGGTCATAAAGGCTTAGAACAGTTCAATTGAAGGAAGAGCGGTTTTGAGTCAGGTTGTTGCCAGCGGTACTCACCCAAATCGGTATAACCTGCTCAAAGTAGCAAGTTGCTGAATATGAAATTCATCTCTTAGTGAGGATTACTGTGATCAAAGGACTCATAAAGAAAAACTTGACTGAGCATTTACTTCCACTTACGGAGTCAACTAGCACTCTGCCTTGTTTTCTCGAGTTGTGAAGGAAGAAATTTCAAGTTTACCACAGAATGTATCAAATAAAATTTAGTACGCGTTGGTGAAAAGAACAGTGTTCCTGTGAAAAGAATAAAGAAAATATAACCTTGTTGGAAATTGATATGGTTACTCATTTCAATTTGAGTAAAAGGAAACTTTAGCTTCGTAGTTAAAGTTGTTCACAGCTTCCAACTCAGTCTCAGAACGGCGTTCTGTCCCGTGATCAACGGGCTGGTATTGGATTTAGAAAGGACTGAATGCAGAGTGATTTCCTTTGAAGATGACAGTGCTATCGGCGCCTCCGGAAAATACTCTAATACTCTCAGGGAAACGCTGCAATGTGATCTCCTACGGCTTACCAGATGGGCTTCAAAATGCAGACTGAGGTTAACCCCCTTAAAACAGAACTTGTCCCCTTTACGAGGAAAAATAAATTGCTCCTTATTGACCCTTCCACCAGTCTCTCCTTTAAAGATAATGTAAAATACTTGGGTCCTCATTTAGGATAGGAAGTTAAACTGGAAAGCCAATCTACTTGATAGTGTAAAGAAGGGAACTGTGGTTCTATACTCCTTTAAAATGGCCATAGGTAGAAATTAGGATTTTCAAGCTCATATCATTAGCTGGATGTACCTAGTCAAGTCATAAATATTGATACAAAGAAAAACTTATGCCAAATCAAAACGCATTGATATTTTTAAAAACAAATTAATACGTTTTATTTGTTAGATCATTAGCTATAAGTTATGGAAGACTTCATTCAAAATGGCATCCGTTTTCCTTAAAGCACGACCTGAGACGCACTGGCCAATCATCAATTGAATTACGGACCTCATTCATCGGAAAGTTGTCCACAGCGCGGACAAGGGCTCGCTTCAAAGACAAATATTTCTGTGATGAGTAGAGCACTCCATTCCCTCCAAAACGGACCAGAACTTGTAGTCCAAAGGGTTGAGGTTCGGACTACCATATAAAGTCGTCTACATTTTTTAAAGACACTCTTGCGTCGTTTTTGCCTTATGGGCTGGAGCAGAATCCTGTTGGAAGGTCCAATGCTTGTTTGTCCGAGGTCCGAAAGATATCACCTTTTGCCATATTAAACTTGTGTAATCCGATCACAACGACACGATTTTCGATATCACCCCATTCCATGATTGTAAACAACTAAAACCAAAAATCTTTTTCGCAACAAGGAAGCATAAAAGCAACGGGTTAAATAACGGTTAACATGAAAAGCGTGCAACAAATATTTCATTTAGAATAGCTGCAACAACAACTGTATCAATATTTATGACTAGACTAGGTATGTATGTGTTCATTATCAGGCCTATACTACTGTATGGCGTGATCGACTGGTGTCCGGCTCTTAATAGGGCTCCTCACCTCAAACTCCTATTTAAGGTGCATCTGCATGTATGTATATGCATCAGTCTCTCAGCGGCGCTGAACATTATGCTCAATCTGCTCCCCTTAGATATTCTTGGCTGCGAGTGGGGCTATCCGACTCAAAGCCTCGTCACACTGATCTATCTATCATAAGGGCCACTTCTTGATCTTGGATCTCCTCAATTTTACACTCTCCCGACCCTGTTATTTGACCGAAACCTCCGCACGAGCATTTCTAACTGAAGTGAATGGGTCACTGGTCCCTCTCTTGAGGACAGTTCGCTTCACTTCTACAAGGACGGTTACAAGACTGACGCTGTGGTGTCTTCTCCGGTAAGCTCAATCTGGGCGTGTCTTTCCGTCTCCCAAATGATTGTAGTATTTTTCAGGCTGAAATCATGGCGATCAAGGAAGACTTGTACTGGCTGAAATGTAATTCAGCCAGTACAAGTCGTAATTCTTTCTGGGATATTAGCATTTTCACTGATAGTCAAGCAGGAATTGTGCTCCTTCACTTCAAATGCCCCTTTAAACTGCACCTATGCTGGTTGCTAGGCCACAGAGACATTGCAGAGAATTGCAAGGTTGACGTACTCGCCAGACAGGGTACGACTCATAGGATCCTGCCGAAAGAGCGGAACCTGGGTATGCCCTTCGCTACTTGTAAGGTCTTACTAAACCTGGACGATTTCGAGTCAAAACTGACATAGGCTTGATCTGAAACGTAGTGCTGACTTGGTCCTGTTGAAGTGGTCACAGATCAGCCACGTTATCGGTGTTCTTACTGGTCACTGTCTGATAGATCATCATGCCAAAAGGTTGACCCTCTTTTCGCACAACTTATGCATAAAACCATTTTTCACCTCCTATGTACGTAGGGTATCATACCCTCAAAAAAGAATTCAGGAAACAAGAGAGGGGAAACAAGGCAAAAACTTGGAATAACGCTTTATGCATTAGGCAATTCAAGAAACTTCTAGGGTAACATAACCGAAAAAGATTCGAAGCATATATCAGCATGAGCAAGAACAAACTTCGTATCCTGACGGGCCTTCTAACAGGGCATTGTAAACTCAAAGGAAACTAGGTATATCTGAAAAAGGTCTCTGCAGGTATGTTGGGATCTTGTGTGGCATTGACCCACAAAAGACTGAAATACTTATCAGGTGAGGAAATACCATCACTAGAGCAGGGCTGTAAAAGAATGCAATCATTGTGGAACGCATTCCTTGAAGTCATACTAAGAATTTAAGTGGATTTGTTTCAATTCAATGATTTCAATATTGACTTCAACTTAAAAAAAAATCAGCATTTAGTTTGAAGTCATGATTGAAGCAATCATTTTCAGCAATCAAAGTGTTGAAGTCAAAATGAATCATCTTGAAGTCACTAGCATTCACTGAATGCATTCATTCCATTGAAGTCATTTGAAGTCAGTAATGCATTAAATTTTTTGAAGTCATTTGAAGTCATTTTAAGTCTTTGGTTTAAAAAAAAATTTTATAATAGTAAAAAGGTCGCAGTGTAACGTACACCTTCTTCAAATAATAATGTACGTGCCCAGCTCTGTCCCTAAAAAGACAACGCTATCTAGAATCCCACTTCTTTGACAACCTAGCAACTGAAGCTAACAGTGTCTGCACCTTCAAATTCAGTTCTTGCGTCTTATAAATTTCCATAAATCCTTTATCCCTTCAGGTTTTGATAGATATTATATTTTACTTGAATCCTTACACCACTGGAAGGGAATAGGGCATCAATATCGACTGTACGCCATCAAGTTTAGAATACTGTGACACGTTTAAGATGCCGACTGATTCCTAAAGAACATTATTCCTTTTTAACTGTTCTGCGCCACGTTTTCGTAGGGTGTTCCGCAGTTCAGGGATATTTTGCAATAGAGTTCCCTTCGCATCGTAGGGTATGAAAATCTTGCGTAAAGCCGATAATGTTCTTGGGTAATTGCAAATCTTTTAGCCTCGAATACTTAATACTCTTGAATATATAATTTTTTTTTTAAATCAAGTAATATGTCCCTTATGTGTCACACATCCTTTCGAATGTCTCACATTTTATTACATTTCGCTAGACTATACAAATCATTTATTTTGTTAATATATATATTTTTTGTATCTTGTATTTATGGCTTCCCCAAAGGTAATGCCAAAGGGTTTAGTGTCTTTCCTCGAGTTAAGAAATCGATGTCCTTCGGATCAAATTCATTATTTAAATAAAATGATCGAAAAGAACAGGAAATACAAAGAGTTTGTGTTAAACCAAGACATGTGTGCTTAGATCAATTTTATTCTTGCCCCATTCATTTGCAGCCGGATAAGGGTCTTAAATGTAGGACTACCTCCGATCGACTGGGAATACTATAAGCGTAATGTACGAGCCGAGGCGGTTGGAATGGTTGAAAGATTTCAAAAGAAATATACTGGTTTCTCTGTGCCAAAACCAGAAGACAAACACACGCCACAAATTGAAAAACTCAAAGAGGATGTCAAGGTGTGGAGTCCTATTTTTTTATGCCGCAAAGTTGAAAGTTCCTAAATGTATAATATGTATCCTTGTAGAATGAAGTAGTTCAGTTTATCAAAAAATCCAATGAACGTATTGAAGCTTATCAAAAGGAAATAGAAAGGATACGATCTCTGATGGCGTATAGTCAAATGACTTGGGAAGACTATTGCACATTGTATCCAGAAAGAGGACCAGATTTTATAAGGCGACCGACATTTTGGCCACACGACGATGAGGAGCAAATTGGTCATGTTCCACCAAAAGTCGTGCCTACGAAAACAGCCGAGTCGAAAGGGGTAGATGAGAAGAAAAAGAAAGAAAAAGAAAAGCCAGAATTAAAGAAAGAACCACCTAAGAAAAAGGATGACAAAAAGAAAGATAAGAAGAAATAAAATGTGTGTTTAGACTTTTTGTTCCAAAAACTTGGCGAGGGTTTTATTTTGTAGATAGTCCTTTTAGATGGAGGGAGTAGGGTAAGATAGGATGCCGGAATGCTATTTAATGTTACTCCAGTTGATTGAGACCCAGTGCTCTTGGTCTCTAGATGGATTCGTTCAGAGACATCCAACTCTTGTGAAGAGGTATATAAAAGTGTATTCACCAAGTATGCAGTGAACTTAGGTATAGCACTATAGGCATTTACAAAGTATGATCAGTGTATCCCTGACATAATCTGTAAAGAGCATTCTGATGACAGTAGTTTTTTTTTTGCATAGTCGCGATTCCGAGCTTTCTACAGGGTGAAGGGTGTCAGATATGACCACGAACAGCGACCACTAGACCATCATATTCGAGATAAAAGACGAAACATGGTTCCATGACGACAACCTTCTCCCAAAAGTGGAAAAGCTGGGTTGGAACAAGAGCGGCTTAGACCCTGAAATGCTCAAGTTTTTGCTAAGCAACAAGGGGCACAGCAGAAAGGAAGTTTCATCATCAGCAAAGAGACAGGGACTCGGAGAATTACGAAGAACTACTAAACGAATTCCAGAGGAAGCGAAAGCAGCTCTGAGACTGCTGAAAAGAGTAAAAGTGAATCATTATAGCCGCTCAGGGGGGAACTACAACACAACCCATGGGAAGCGCATACAAAATAGTCATGAATATGATTAAAAGTGGCGCGGCAGATGCACCGATGTGCCTAAGCATCATGAACTCAATTGTCGATAGTTTATTTCTGAGGAAAGATGGATAGACACTACCACGAGAAATAGCAGATGAAACGGAGACGATACCAGCAGTCACAATTGATGAGAACGCAGAAGCCGCGGTAGCTACCAAAAGCAACAAGACACCAGGAATTGATAGTATCCCGAACTTCGGCTTAAAGGAAGAGATAAATACCAGATTGGAGGTCTTCATATGTCTCTATACAGCATTTCTAAGGGAATGCAAATTCCTATCACAGTGGAAACGACAACGACTAGTACTCATACCAAAGGGCGACAAATCATCATCATTCTACAGGCCATTATGGGTGCTAGATACATTGGAGAAAGTGAATTGTACAAACAAGATTAGAAAAATATACGGAAGGGGACTCGGAGCAATCGACAGTTCAGATTCAGAAAGAAACGAAGCACCATCCACGCAATACAAACTGTGTGCAATATAGCATGGGAAGCAATTGTGGGAGGAATTGCTTCGAGGGACAAAACAGTACTGTACTGTCTTAACACTTGACCCGTGTGTAATAAACTACATATTTCGTATAATAGCCAACTACTTCGAAGATATAACCTCCTACTATGACATGGATGAGCTACCAAAAATTACAAGATAAGAGGAGGAGTTCCTCAAGGGTCGGTCTTGGGACCAATTCTTTGGAACATAACGTACGATGGCATACTAAGAACATCGAGGATAAGGGGAGTAGATATTATATTGGTTACACTGATGATATTGCGCTTATAGTAGTGGTCAAAACTCTAGAGGAAGTGATGCAAAACTGCAATCAAACATTCGGGAAAGTGGCTACAGACATCAGAATTGGAACCAGTGGACCACAAAATCGAAGCAGTCGTAAAAGAGTGGAACGACTGATTGAGCCGAAGTCGTATATCAAGTACATGGGTATGCTGCTGGATCATAGACTGAGCTACAGAGACCACCTTACGCACGTAAGCGAGAACGCCTCCCGGGCAGTAGCGGCCGTAAAATAATGGCAAATATAGGACGACCAAGGCAGCCGATAAGAAACTGTCTAACAACTGTCAGCAAGTCAGTACTCTTGTACTCTGCATCAATATGGGCATCAGCAACTTATCGTGATTCTTACATCAGAAGGATGATTTTTTTGGTTGCGCCTGGAGGTGAGGAATCTTCAAAAGATACCAATGGTCCGTACCATTGGTGATGCCCGATTCATATAGCTGACCTGTCAATGTCATTAGTGTCAGTTAGTATATGCCTACGGGCTAAACCTCACCCCTCAGAGAGGCACTATGAGCCGCGCGTGCTCATAGTAGTACAGCTTCAATCCTCTCATTTCTTCATTGTTTGATGACTACGACTAAGTTCCCTTAACAAGTAGTTTACGCTTCTGTAGTGTTAATCTCGTTAGGTAGGTAGCCTTCCAGCGAAGGCACCTACTAATACCGTCATTAAATGCGGTTTTTCCTTACGGCGCTAGATCGAATGGTCTTGTTCTTTGTAGTCGGCGCTCGATGTTTGTCACGTCCATAGTACGGATTATTTCATTATTGCAATGAGCATAAAGACGAGTACGAAGTTTGCGAGCAAAGTTCATTACTTCGTCATTCACAGTAGCAATTCCTAGATCTCTGTGAATATCACTATTCCTTATATATCATGGAGCATTCACGATTGCTCGTAGGGCTTTGTTTTGGAATGTTTGTAATATAGCCATATTGCTTGGTTTCGTACAACCCCAAAGTTGTATTCCATATGTCCAAGACGGTTTTAGCACTTGCTTATACAGAAGCAGTTTGTTATATACGCTTAGCTTCGAGTATCTTCCGAGTAGCCAATGCATTTCTCTTAGTCTGATTTCTAGCTCGTCGCGCTTTTTTTTAACGTGTGACTTCCACTTAAGTTTTGCGTCTAGGGTCATTCCTAGATATTTTGCCTCATTTGCGTATGGTAATTGTACCGAGTTAATGGAAATAGGTAAGTGGTTTACCTTTTTGTACGTAAAATTGACATGCGTTGACTTGGTCTCGTTAAGGACGATTCGCCAGGTCTTTGTCCATTCGCATACTTTGTTTAGAGCCAGTTGTAGTTTACCCGTTGATGCTTCGACTGACTCGTCCGTTGCGAGGATAGCCGTATCATCTGCGAACGTTGCTACGACGGTCCCTTCATCTTTTGGCATATCTCTTGTGTAGAGCAGGAACAGCATTAGACCGAGTACGCTTCCTTGCGGAACGCCGGCATGGATTTCCTTGAATTGTGAGTATTCGGTCCCGTGTCTAACACGAAAGAGCCTGTTATCAAGGTAAGATCCCAGTATTCTACACAATTTTTTCGGTAGAATTAGCCTTAGCTTATACCTTAGACCTTCGTGCCATACCTTATCGAAGGCTTGCGATACGTCGAGGAAAGCGCTAGAACATATCTTTTTCGCTTCTAGAGCTTCTTCAATTTCATTCGTTATACGATACACCTGATCGATTGTGGAATGTTTGACCCGAAAGCCGAACTGATGATCCGGGATCAAGTGTCTTTCTTCAATTACTGATTGTAATCGTTTAATCAAAAGTTTCTCGAAGACCTTAGATGTTATCGGCAGAAGCGAAATGGGTCTATATGATTTCTTATCGTTTGCACATTTCCCCGGTTTCTGAACCATAATGACTTCGGCGACTTTCCATTGCCTTGGAACATATAAAAGTCTCAAAGAAGCGTTCATAATGTAGAGCAGCTTAACTAACGCCTTTGTTGGTAGCTCCTTCAAAATTTCGCCAGTGATTAAATCATATCCTGGAGCCTTGTTATTTTTCAACCTTCCTATTGTCATTCGAAGTTCGGACAAGGATACGGTTTTTACTTTAAAGTTGTCGGATGCCGTGTTAACATTCGGGTCTTCGATCAATGGTTGTCCATCGAACGGCTTGAACGTTTCTTCTAAATGCTCGGCAAATAATTCCGCTTTCTCCTTGTCTTCTTTTGCCCATTCGCCGTTAACTTTCCTTATTGGTGGCGAGTGCATTACGGGTTTCCTTACGGACTTCAAAGCTTTCCATAGTGAATAGTTTGAGCTCTTTTCAGCAGTCAAGCCCTCGAGGTAAGTAGAAATCTCGCGATTTCTTAAATCATGCGGCACATTTTTCAATTTGTTGCAAAGATAGTTCAGATAAGTTTTATCTGGGGGCGCGCGGGATTGTTGCCAGCTCTTGCGCGCTCTCCTCTTTTCTCGTATGAGGTCTTCAATTTCGGGTTGGAATTTAACTTTATTGTTCCGTGTTACTGTCTTCCGGAAAGGAGTGTTTTTCCACTCTGCACTCTGAATGACTTCCACAAGTTTGTCAATTTCGTCTTCTATTTCGATCGGTGTCTTTAGCGGCACATTTAAAGCAACATTTTCCGTGCAGTCTTTTCTAAAGGCGCCCCAGTTAGTTTTGTTACTAGTTAACCTGGGCGGTCCTTCTTTCGTATCTAGATTTCCACCTTTTTTTTAAAGTGACTGCTGAGTAATCTGAGCATAGATCATAGCATTCTTCGACTTCCGTCAGATCTTTAGCTAGCCCTTTTGCGATAAAGAAGTCGACGAGGTCAGGGATTTTATTTTTGTCAGTTGGCCAATACGTTGGCTTTCCCGTCGAAAAAAATTTAACACCACGCTTCATGCTGACTTTGTACAATAGCCTGCCTTTCGTTGAATTACATCTTGAACCCCAGAAGGTGTGTTTCGCGTTAAAGTCACCACCGATGCTAAAATTAGGCCCGAGTGATTCAAAGAGGCGAACGAGGTCGTCGTCTACTAGCCTATATCCCGGAGAAAAGTAACTAGATACAATGTGGTAGTCTAAGTGGTTTATTTTTACGGAGACTGAACTTATTTGCATAGAGTCGAGTTCTATTTTCATGTCTTCGGAGTGCTTGATGCAGTCTTTGATGTAAAGAGAAGATCCGCCTCTCGCATTTTCCGAAGGATGATGTGCGTGATAATCACTGTATCCTTTTATTTTGGGTCCAGGTCCCTTTTTTAGGTGGGTTTCTGATATCAGGCATATATCAATACTGTTTTTCCGTAGAAATACTTCTAGTTCGTCGATTTTTTCAGAAGGCCGTTTGCGTTCCATGTTAGTATCTTGAGCAACTGTTTCATATTCATGTTTTGTCGTTTATCTTGCGAGGTTTGGTCTCGAGCTTGCTCAATTTGTCAAATATGACTTGATTAATCTTGGTTTCCAATATCACGGATAATAGTTGACATACCGGATCTATTGTGGCTGATCTTGAATTGGGTTCGTGTGACGCGACTTGCGCGTACGATCTCGCGCCAACCAGTGGCGGTTTTTCCATTGTACTTTGACCAGCACCACTTTCTTTGGCAATTTTTATATTGTCCTTTATCGGCCTCGTCTTTTTGACTGGCTTAACAATCTTAGGCTTATCGGTTTTGGGATATTTTAGGCTAGTATTCGGGTGTACCGGTTTCCTGAGAGTATCGCGTCTTTTTTGAAGTTCTTTGGCGACTTCACAACCTCGATAATTCGCTGGGTGGTTTCTCTTGCAATTGGCGCAAACCGCTGGGACCTGTTTATTTTCTTTGCACTCTCCCGAGAGATGTGTACCAGCACATTTTACGCACCGTGGTTCTTTCTGGCAGTATGCCTGCGTGTGGTTAAAACCTTGGCATCGTTTGCACTGAGGTATCGTTCTCTTGCCTTTACGCATGGGCTCGATTTTAACCCTTATATTTAAGATCGCTTTGATTTTGAAAATGTCGTCCATATTCTCGGTTTTATCAAAGGTAAGCATAAAGAGTGGGAGACCGCGTTTGACTACGGTATCTTTGTCTCCTTCTGTAAGTTGCTTTTGCTTCTTAAGAATATTCACGGCGTCAAGAATTTTGAGCCCTTGGGTATGCACGTCTTCGATAATGTCTTCTTTTGAACATGTCGGGTGGAGTCCCCTAACAAAAACTCTCAGCGGATGAGCTCGGTGCACAGAATTGCACCTTTAAGGGTATGTTGGGCCTTTAGATCATACGCATACGCATCAGCTGATGTGACAAGTGTTAACTCGGGCCAAATGCCCGTCGATCTAGAAGCGAAAAGGTCGATAGTACAACACGGAAACGAGCACAAGGACAGAAGAACAACCATGGAAGCTATAAAAGCAACAAATGGCAACATTGATTGAACATCACAATCAAATGGCGATGGACATACATATAATTTGATACCTAGAAGGCATAGGGAATTAAACTATGTATTACCTAATGTATTTTCTATCTGAGAAGGAGAAATCCGAAACGCAGAGCACTTGCTGATGGAATGCAAAAACTAAACAAGGACTAGGAACATCTTGGACCCCAAGAAGCCTCATTATATTTACATATGTTAGCGACAAAAGCAGGTTGAGAGACTGCAAATGATATTATTACGAGTATGATAGAGGAACAAGCAGCTAGAAACGAAGAATCTGCTAGATCTGTCCGCTAAGAAGGAAGAGCCGATATGTCAAACTTGCCAATGCGATGCCACGGGAGGCAATCAGGACAGAGCAATAGGAAGCACGGGCTACAAGTATCCATAAAGGATTTTCATCCCTACCTGCGACAAGACATGAAAATAGATGAGACAATGGCCATCATCAATCACCAATTTCAACTGATAAACAATAGTGACAAACAGAGGTAAGATCTCACTGATCTAGCCCATGTTCTTTATTTGAGAAATACACAGGGATTATACGCAGGGATTACCATTACAAAAGGTATTCACAATTGGTCTTTTGGCCTCCGAGTGACCTTGCTTTTCATAACCAAGCAAGTCTTCATAACTACCCTTAAAAAAGCTACCTAAAAAGATTTCGTATTACATTATGAACAATCCACATGAAAGCAGGAAGTCTATGTATCTCAATGGTTGACAACGTTCAGATACATAGAAACTAGCTGAGAAAATGATTAATCTACCAAAAATCAACATCCTTTCGATAAAGTCTTCTCATACCTCTAAACAGTCGTTAACTGAATCCACCAAGAGTAGTCGCACGCACACTTGACCGAAAGGGAATCCCCAAGGTATCATAAGTTATAAACTTCATTGAAAAACTTCCACAAAAAAAGTTTTCACTCGAAATCTTCGGTTGCTTTCTCATAAAATTAACATACGACGAAGGGGTTGTGAAAGGAAACCAAAACTCTCTTACCAAACACATCGTACAACTAAAAGCTACATATGTGTGGAAGGGGAAGGGGAAGGGAGCTGCAACCCCAACGCAGTATGCGATACATTGTGGGAAGTTTCACTGCGACTCTCATCGAAGTAACGCAAAACAATCCCCGGTGGCATTTTTCATCAATCAATCGGAAGACAGAAGTACCAAGTGGAAAACGTTACGATTCGATATATTTTTTTTTTCGGGGCGACTTTAAATCGCGTCCGCAACGCAACACATACTGAGTGGGTGTATATGTCCCCCATTCGACTGGGAAGCAGCAGCCACCAGAACCAGGAGGAAGGATATGTGGTCCGCCTTTTTCTAGTTCTCTAGCTAAAAAGTTATCCGTTACGATTCGCTCTATACACCAATTGGGATAATGCACACGAAAAGCTTGATGATGGTGGTGGTGGTGGTGGTGGCATTCCATCATTCCCCCCCCCCAAAAAAAAAAGTGGGCGAGTTAGATCAGAAATTGAATCATATGATGAAGTTGGCGATGCGGGTATCATCAACAATAATAGCAGCAGCAAAAAGCACGAACAGAGCAGCCACCGACAAAATGGCAAGTCGGACTGGCTGGCTTACGAGTATGAGAAATCACGATGGGTGAACGAAAATGTTTTAGGAAAATTGAAAAGACACACGAACTGTCACTGGCTGCGGAGGAATGTTTGATTATTATTGTGTATCCAAAAAGTATCCCTAATAAATGTTAAATTGATGGTTATCCGTTTTTTATTCTCGAAAAATGGCAGTTTAGCTCTCTTCGAGGAGATTTTCCACAACCTCAACGATGATGATGATTTTTGTATTCCAAATGATGCTGGGGAGTTTACTCTTTTTTTTTTTTTTTTTGTTCTGTGTGTGGTGTGTTGTGTGTATGTCCTGATTCCACCACCGCCGACACAGTGAGGATCGAACTAAAGTAAGAAGAAATACACAGGACACATATATTTCTCTTTTTGAATTGAAAGCAATTGAGGCGGTCATGAATGAGAATTTTTGTGGAAGCAAAAATTTCACATCATCATCATCATCAGCAGCAGCAGCAGCATCAGGAGTAGGAACAGGAGCTGGCTGGCAGGAGTCATGATGCTAGGGTTGTGATGTTGTTCGATGGCGGTTAGGAGTTCTGGGCGGCGCCAGTTTAAATCGAAACAGATAAAAAGCTACAAACGGAGGATTGAAAGTAAAAAATGTGCTCAACTAAGTGAATTTTCTAAATTAAGTTGATATTGGATAAATTTTCTGTGAATTAAGAGGATGGCTCCGGACGGAGATGGGCGGCGCGGCGAGCCTTAAGTGCGATTAAATGTTTCATGCAAAAGGCTGATTGGTGGAGTCAGCGTTTTTCTTTTCGAAAATCTTATGCCAGCAAGTTTTATTATTTCTCAAGTGACTTATTGACTTATAGTCGAATTCAAGTCAATTGATGTCGTTCCACTAAACCCATATAAATGGCTTTACGCTTACTTTGAGAAAAGTGTGTACCTAGATACTTTGCTATACAGCAGGAGAGCACAGCTCATTTGGACCGACTGATAAATCGCTATTTCAGAATATTTTATCCCAGATGAGATAAAAACCTCAGGAGGTCCTTCGACTCAATTTTTCGTAGATCCTCTACGAGGGCATCTAGTAGATGATGGACAGATTCTTTTTCTTCCTCGTCTATGGAGCTTCGGTAATAATCGTTAGGAGGTATCCTCACTATGCCACCTATGGCACAGTGTCAGGTTTTTATATAGGAGCTGGTCCGAATGTCACTCCGACTAAGTCTAAACAGAGAAAGTGTTTTCCTCATATCGTAGGCTGGCCAGAGACTCATAGTCATTACGTAAGCGATCCCAATAACCTCCTTGTCAATAGACAACAGAGCTGAGAGCCATTTCATATGGAGTTCTGGAATGAAATATTTAAAGGCGATCCTTTTTTTATGAGCGATGATCACATCGAGATATCCATATGCCCTGGTACCCACCAAAAAGGTCACCATAATGGCGCTGGATATCTCATCAAGATAGTGCCTCCAGAATTGCTTTCGTATATGGTTTTTGCGGCTTGTGCTCTCAGAATGTTAGATCTCCTTCATTGTTAACTTGACGATTCAGTCGTTAAAGTCTGTCAAGAATTCTAGTAGTTAACCTCTCAATAAGCTTCAGACTCGGGGTCATATAGACGGTTTCGAACTGTCTGTTTGTCACTTCCCATCGAGATTAGACGAACGTGTGTCTCTACTGGTGATGGTGACCGGAATCCTGTTGTCGAAAAATGGTATTTTTATCCAAGTACTTTCCAGCACACTATAGCTTCATAAGTTAAAACAAGCCCTACGGCCGCTGAATAAAGCCAATGCACTGTCGTTGGTTTGAGGCTTTATGTGTTGCTGAATGCTGTCCTACTTGCGTAGGAGATTACACAAGTTTTTTTCAGAGTGGAGAGTGCAATGGATGAGGCTGGAGGCCTTGAAGATCACCAGTTTGGTTTCGATAAGGCACGGTCTGCGATCGTCAATATCGACGAAGTAGTGAATACCGGGAGTAAACAGTACTGCGCAATCATCACGCTGGATATCAAGAACTCCTCCAATATTTGGCATAATCCTTTCCAATGCAGCTGTTGCGTTTGTTGCCTTATCAGCTGCATGCTGCTTATAAGTTAGTCTTGCCAATGTACTTCAACTCTGATTTGGAAGTTACGACGTGATCGCCCACGGTTACTCTTATAGTCTCCATGACTCGCACTCTAATGATCACTACTACTGTTTTTTCTTCTGCAAGTTCTAGGCCAGTCCTGAACCATCCCGATAGCTTCATTGCAGTCATGCTCCATCTCCTCAACGAGGTTGTTCACAACGATTGCTATGTCATTGGCGAAGCCAATTATTTTCGAAGACCCGGGTTTCCAAGTCTAAAGCGTCATCATACATTAGATTCCACAGAAGCGGACCTAATACGGAGCCTTGAGCCACGCCGCCAGTGACGTTATACTGCCTCGTTCCATCGTCGGTATCGTAGACCAGTATCCTATTTCTAAAATAGTCCGTCATTATCTTCTGCAGGTATTCTAGTGTATTCTCTTGTCCGTAAGTGCTCGCAGGATGTGTGAAGAGTATGCGGCGCCTTCCTACGACGCGGAATGTGTAGTGGTACCATGGTACCAATAGACCTTTTTGCTAAAGAAGCGCAACAAAAATACCATGCCAGTAGGACAACGGCAACAGCGACGAGTAGAAGTAATACTGAAGAACCACCAAGGAAATGTCTAGAAGAATGGCAGGAGAGATAGTGTCACTCTAATAAAGGTAGGTGGACACAGAAATTGATATCCAATATAGACGCCTGGATTAATAGGAAGCATGGCGAGCTTCAGACTCTACCTGCATAGGTTTAAACATGGCGAGAACCCCTATTATACAACTTGTACCGAAGCAATGAGGATGTGGAACACATCATGTTCCACTGCCCACGATATTAAGAAGAATGGCACCTGGCACCTGGTACCTGGTAAACCAACTGGGAGAGAATTTAACTCCAGACAACTTCACCAGACATATGATGAGCAGCGAAGAGGCTTGGGCAGCAGTTACCGACACTGTGACAATCATTATGAAAGAGCAGTGAAGACAGGATCGACAACGAAATGCAGCACAGCAGGTTGCCAACAAATGAGTTGAGTATCTAAGGCTTAATTCAAATTCTCTGATTCTTGGAGATTAAAATGCAGGAATTGGAGGTGAATGCTTGTGTCCACTCATTAAAGACATCGGTTCTACCAAAAGTATTTTTTTTTTTTAAAGGTTTTGTGAATCTATACCTACCGCACCGTTGCATCCTTTTGAACTAAGATACTTTGCTTCCATCAAGGTTCCTGGAATCCGTGATCATTTGATCTGTAGAAATGAGGTTTGGTGGAGATAAGGATATGCTCTCTGATATAAAACAAGAACACCAACCCAACCAAGACTACAGTGATACCCTTTCTGGCAGAAGTTGACAAAGAAGGTCAAAGGTCCAAAGGTTATAAGGGCTAAAGGTCCTAGATCTCATTTGTAGGACTTAGGGCCTCCACTGCGCTTACGCCCTATCGTGTGCAGTTCCTGAAAATAAATCGTAGTTCTATTTTAACATCTTCCTAGCGGCTGTGAGTCCTGGATTGGGGGCTCCATTGTATAGGATGGAGGTATCGTCTTTCGAAATGTACGTCTGATCCACTGTTACCTCCGTCTTTCAATTGTGATGTCTATAGTATCCTCATCTGTTTTCTAATGGAGCTCCACGTTGAAAATGCGATAAGGCCAGAAGATCCGTAAAAAGTTTCGTATACAGCGATTGAGGACAACTTGTGCAGCGTTGCTGTGATAGTAGCGGACATTTTCCAGGTGCTAGAACGGATTCAGGATTAGATCAGAACAGACGTTTGTACATATGTAGCTTATGTAGTCCACAAGCTAATAGCATTACTTACTTTCTTACTTACTTAGGTGGAGCTACAGTCCGGGGTGGACCTGGGCCTCAACCAACAAGCCTATCCAGCCAGCTCGATCTTTAGCCAGCTGCCTCCAGTTTCGCACACCGGGGTGGTTGAAGTCCCTTTGCACTTGAGCGCACCACCTTAGGCAAGATCTTCCTCTACGTCGTCGTCCATCTAGGCGGGATTTGAAGACTCTCTGGGCCGGAGCATTGTTATCCATCCGGTCTACATGATCCAACCATCTTAGTCGTTGTATTCGAACTCTTCTGACTAGGTCGATGTCACTATATACATACATAGCTCGTATAGCTCATGATTGTATCTTCTTCTGAACTCTCCATCTATACAGACGGGACCAAAAATCATCCCAAGTATGTTTCTCTCATAACAACCGAGAGCGGCCTCATCCATTCTTGACATAGTTCATGCCTCTGCGCCGTAAAGCAGGACTGGGATGATCAGCGTCTTGTATAGGGATACTTGTTCGAGATCGTCGGTCAAGACGATACTGGTGTCAGAGTCCATCGAATTCCTCCAATGCTCGTGGATAGAGCAGCCCGGAGTACGTCACTTATTACCAATAACTACACTTTCGGTGAAAGGATACCTCCTTGTCGGTCGTGGATTTCGCTTTGATTTCGAGTCCCTATGACAGCTTTCCTCTTTTCAGCACATATCTGTTACACCCATTCTGCCATGGTGATCGCTATTCGATCCTCTGCTCGATGATGATCCAAAGGATGTTGAAGTGGTAGATACAAAATACAGACAATCTATCCATCATCCAGACCATCTGTCCGTCATTCACCTCAAAAATGTTGTATAAATCTTTTTCATTAATTTTTTATGAATATGTGGTACTCAGGCCTTAAATTTATTAGCCAGGCGCTTGGTTCTTTTATAAAACCTTGGGTTCGTTCTATGAGCTTTCAGGGCTTATGTACCACTTGTATAGGCCGCAGAGACTGGAACAAAGTAGTACTCGGTAACAGGAGGGGTACCACAGAATTCAGTCCTGCGGTCAATGCTGTGGAACCTAATCTGGCATCCTCTGTCTACAAATACCAAACGAAGTTAGAAGCTACTTGAGTGAAAGCAGATACTGCAGTTTCCGCTTCCAATCTGGTGTAAAGCATATAAAATGTTTTACTTAGACAAGCCCTGCTTTAGAGATGTAGACGGAGTAGAGCCTAGCTTAAGAACGGCTTTCATACGTTCGAAATGGTTTTAAGATTTTGTGGACGATGAACGGTTTCTCCAAGACCGTCTTTGAAACCACCAGGCTCCCGTTTGTCAAAGTTGCTCGATCTGTGCTCTGTGTACATACATATGTATATCTCAAAACTTCTGCCTCAGCATATTGGCTTAGGTTTAATATCAGAGAAAGTGTAGAACACTTCTGTTTTGGAAGTCTGGTTAGAAATTGTTGTATTCTTATAGAATACTAATTTTTATAAGGATTCCCTTAACAGTGTCTCCTCTAGGATCATTTCTTCTTTTTGAGAAAAGGTACTAACACTGCTTTACAATGATTGATCGATAGCCCTTCACCATTGCACCAATGTGAGGTCGTATTTATGATTCTACGCATTTGTTCAGATAATTCCACAAAAAAAAGGAATATTGGCAGGAGATTGAGACAGTCCACATATTTCATATTCATATTTCACTTTCTTCCTCAGGCATTTATCAGGTCAGTACCTGACGCTGACACAATATTTTTCTGCAAAACTATATTTATTTAGAAAACGAAAATACTTGCAGCCATTACTTGCACCCCGAAGGCTCTAATATTGCATTTTCAAAGTTCCATTTGCAACATAATGATGGGTATTTCACCTATACACTTACCAATGTCTAAGCATTCATTGAATTGCTGGTTCTTCATTCTCGTCCTTCTTAAGCATTTAATTTAGTGCAGTTATTTGCACAGCAATTGCCAGGTCCTTCTAATTTGCAATTTGCTCAAAGAACAACATTTCTAGTCAGTCTCATGCCAGTACGTACATGTACCAGAAATACTCCCCATCCCACCCAAAAATTTTCTACAAAGGCACACTATACACATGTACATATGTACCTACTCTCGATGCCACTGTGTATTTATTTCGAATAAAGGACATGAGCTCTTTGTGATATTCTTAATTTCCTCATTCAAATTCGAATTCGTAACGTAAACACTGTAACTGTGTCGCCTGGTCGCATGCGGTTTTGTACCAAAGAAACCTATAATAGTTGTACTTCCTTCTTCTAGGACGAGTTAAACAAATGACAAGGACTAAATTAGAAGTAAATTTCCGCATGTTAAATCAAAAAGAGGATTTTGTGATTTAACATGTTGTTTAAATTTTCCCACTGTCCGTCCATTTGTATTGTTCGAGAGAACTTGTGTCTTTTTGAGAACAGATACGTTTTAGATACGTTCATCCAACCGAAAATTGGTTAAGGAAAACTTTGAACAAGAAAGATCCTTCACCTGATGAATAGTGTATGTGGGTATTCGACCATTGGTTCATTAAGGATCTAACCATTCATAGGTATCATGTAGAGAATTTATTATACGTGTCGGATACAAAACTTTTATTCGAAATGATGTTTTAGTTAAGAATAGGAGGTCCTTTGAGCCTTTATTTGTATAGTTTCATCCAATAAGAGGTGTCATTTTAAATTAATAGAAAAATGCAACATTTTTATGAAAAGTGGTTATATTTTTAATTTAATCTAAAGTACAAACTCTGAGATTAGTAGTCGAATGCAGGCGTTCTTTGAATTTTGGTCATAGTCTTAAGGTTGGTGGCTTTTTTCGCCGCTTGCCACCAGACCAAGTTACCATTCGTCTATATCTGTCTTACTACCGTCGTGTAAAGCCACATGATGATTTTAGGGCTAGGGCTTGGAGCCCAGGCTTAGCCGAATATCCTATTGCAGGCATGATATGCTATCATTGCTTTCTTTGCCCTTTCCTATATGTTGAGGATTCAGTTTAGTTTCATATCTAGGATGGTTCCCAGATACTTGACGTAGTCAGAAATTTTTAGCGGAGTCTTCTGAATTGATGGCATTTTAAATTCCGGTATTGTCCATTTGTTAGTAAAAAAGGATCAGTTCTGTCTTTTGTGGATTAACTACAAGTTCTTGGTCCACGTATTAACCGAAGATCGTACAAATGAGGTCCTCAAGGAAATACACTTTCCGGGAAGCCTTAAGTCAGATCAGCCCTGGGCTCTGAGGAAACAAGGAGCAAACAGGATGGATAGGACTGAAGCGGAACGGATAGTAACTCCAGAAGCGGTCAGTGGGGCGATAAAAACGTTTTCTCCTTACAAGACCGCAGGACCGGATGGTATTTTCCCAGCTTTAATGCAATGGGGTGCAGACCTCATAGTACCAAAGCTTACATGCCTAGCAATGGGCTACATACCGATAACATGGAGAGAAACAAATGTGGTGTTTCTTCCAAAACCGGGAAAAAAGAACTACACCGAAGCGAAATCCTTCAGACCGGTCAGTCTAACGTCATTTCTGTTGCAAACAATGGAAAGAATTGTGGTGGACCATATGGAGAGCACGGCGCTGAAAGCGTGTCCTTTGAGTAGTAGACAACATGTATAGGAGGAGTTTTGTCATCTACTCTGTGGAATATAATTGTGGACTCTCTCCTGAGAAGAATTGAAGAGACTGGCATCCACACTGTGGGATATGCTGATGATATAGCAATAATGGTAGATACCATGAGAAATGCTCTTAGAGTCGTGGGGCAGTTGTGTCAGGAACAACGGCTCTCCATCAATGCGGAAAAGACAGATTCTATCATCTTCACAAGGAAGAGGAGAGATCTGAAATTTCAGCCCTTGACACTTTTTGCATTGAAGCTACATGTGCTCAAAAAGGTTAAGTATCTGGGTACTGAGTACCTATAGATGCCGGAATAACTTTGAACTTCCATGTGGAAGAGAAGATCAGAAAAGCGAAAAGGATGCTTTATCCGTGCAAACGGGTATGTGAACTAAGGTGGGAAATCTCGCCGAGGTCAGAATAGTGGATGTATACGATGATAGTTAGATTATCACATATGCGTCAGTTGTATGGTGGCAGAAAGCCTCCCAGAAAACTGAAGAAATTAGATAGGGTCCAACATCTGACATGTCCAGGGATCGCCGATGCAATACGAAAGACACCAACATGCGCAATGGAAGTGATCCTAGGTATTCTGCCGCTGGATTTATTTATGAAGAAAGTGGCGGCTTCGACGGCACTTCGTTTGCACCGGGATGCCAACTGGCACCGGCGCGGTACCGTCTACCGTCATAGGAAAATCTTGGATCTCGTGAAAAACGAGATTAGCGAGTTCAATATGCTCATGCATGTAATAAAGAGAATGCGTGTTATCGAAAAGTATCACAAAACTCTTATTGAGGATGGAACGCTTCCGAAAAGGAAGATTGGTGATATAATCATCTTTACGGATGGGTCCATGATGGATGGCAGAGCGGGGGCAGGTATCTTCTCAGAAGAACTGGAACTAGCCTGTCATATTAGTTTGTGGAAATATACCTCAGTCCATCAAACCGATATCATTGCTCAGTTGGATGCGTTGGATCACCTGAAAGAGGGTCAGGTTGAGGGTAGAAACGTTACCATAGGAATCAATCAGTGATTTGACGCATGGAGCAAACAGATGTGAATACATCAGTGGCATTGGAATGTGTACATAAGCTCAATGAGTGCTCATCTCGCAATGAGATTACGCTGCTCTGGGTGAGAGGGCACTTATTGACTGAGGGCAACGAAAAAGCGGGCTTCTGCTGCAATTGGCAGAGGGATGGAAGAGCATCTAATTAGCAACTGGGTCGCGGCGAAACACGAGAGAAGGTGGTCAACCGTGGAAGGTTGCGGGCAGGCGAAAATGGCTTTTAAAAGCCCGATTAGCAACACTCACAGAGAAGTTCTAAGCTTAGGACGAAGAACACTGCAATGGGTAGCGTTATCTACAGGTAATGGAAATTTCGGGAACTACCTAAAGAAGATAGGTCTTCTAGAGGACAACACCTGTGAACTATGCCTGGAGGAAGTTGGGACGGCAGCATATATATTGTGTCAATGTCCGGCGTTAGCTAGCAGAAGAAGGGAGGTCCTGGGGAGCCACTGGGTAGAAACCCAGAGGATGATCCAGATTTGTCTTACACAGATGCTGGCGTTCCGGTTAATGAGGGCAAAACAAAGTATATGCTGTCAACAAAAGCGGACTTATATCACTGACGCCTCAGACAGAACGTCACCGATTTCTGGTCCCGTCTGCGACATTGACCTAGTCAGAACAGTTCGAATACAACGACTAAGATGGTTGGGTCATGTAGAGCGTATGGAAAATAATGCTCCGGCCTGGAGAGTCTTCAAATCCACCCCAGAGGAACGACGCAGTAAAGGAAGGGCTCGCCTAATGTGGCGCGCTCAAGTGGAAAGGGACCTCAACCAACTTGGTGTGCCAAACTGGAGGCAGCTGGCTGAAGATCGAACTGGCTGGAGAGACTTGTTGGTTGAGACCCAGGTCTACCCCGGACTGTAGCGCCACCTAAATAAGTAAGTAGTAGATGCTATCGTTGACACGAGGAATCAATACCAGAGAGGAACTGTGGAGAAATCCAAAGAGACTCTCGGTATAAGATGGATCGTTCGATGGTTCGAAGTCTTTCTAAAACATATATATATAAGGTCCCCGTATAAAACTTTAGGTCTAGTCAAGAGTACTATTTCCTTACTGTCGATCAGACAAAGGTCAGCGTTTGATCAAGAGCCTTTGGTTCTTGAAATAAATGCTTAGAGCCATGTGAGAGTGTGTCCGTCTTCAAAGGTCACAGGAATGGAGAAGTCCATTATTTTTATCTATAATGTCTTTCACCTCATCTAGGATTCAAATTTCAATTAGTGACCAGTGATCCTCAGTGAGTTTCCGTCCAGGATTGCCGTAATTTACTAAGCCTACTTGTTGGCCGGTTTCAGAGAATCTTTTTTCTGGATATTTAAAGCTGGGGAAAGGCTGTCATTAACCCTCGATCTTTTGGACATACCTGCGCGATGAATTAAAGGCACGACATGGATACAAATCGTCTGGAGTATTCAACATTGACAAACCTTTTCGTTAAAACAGGCAAAAACTGAAGAACAACCTGGCAGAATAATTCGATTAGGGACTACTCGTCGTTGTTACCCATGTCTAGGATCAATCGGTTTTTGGATCATTATGGTCTTCTAAAACAATTATTTGATCAGCTATGTGGTATGTGACGCCATCTACATAGTTGAGATCAGATATGCTCTAAGTCATCCCATTTCAATTTGTCTCAAAATGATCAGTCAACATGGTTTGGTAACGATCTCCTTTAACTGTGACCGTGCTGCCAGGATCAAAAGAAGAAGTATGGGTCAATGACTCTTCTAGCATGAAACCCGGACACTTTTTTGGTGTAATGGATTCGGATTGCTGACTTGCCCAAATGCTTAGGAAGCTGTTGAGCTAGAACTAGGCTTCATTGCGGAGAATGATATTACGATGAGAATCGTCAATCATTTTCGTGCAAGCTTAAGTCCCAATCACTGTACGGCTTCATATCTAAAACAGCTTGAACCGATCGCCAACCATTTGAAAAGGACATATGACGTCCTTTATAATTTCTGTACTATGGTTGGAAAAAAAGGATTTTTTTTTTCTTCTTCTTCTATACCGGTTTTAATTTTTTTTCGTCGTGTAAAACTAAATAAAACTAAACACCTGCAAATGTTTCCGCATTCATTCTTCTCTTTCTCTGTGTTCCTAAGGTACATAGATACTTTTTCTACGTATGCACATACATATATACTCGTATAGTATATGCGCATTTGTGTTTAGCACACCATTTCAGTTTCCAGATATTATTATATGGAAGCATTCATTAGAGCTCACTAATTACTCCAAGCTTTAATGAATAAGCTCTAATGAACCACTTTCCGTTAATTAAAAGTAGAGTAAAGTGGTCTGAGAGCGCCTCCACCTCCAGTACCCTTTAACTCAACCCACTCTCTTAGAGCGTATACCCTCGGCCCCCTTAGCATCTGCAGCACCAGCAAGCAGTAGCAGCAGTAGCAGTAGCAGTAGCACAGTTGTTGCCAGCACAGCAACATTTGGTTTATGACTAGTGGTCCAACTCAGAGAAGTCGGAGATAGAGGTTGAGGTTGAGGAAGATGTGGATGGATGAATGAATGTGATGGTGGCGGGATGTGAATAAGGATGCTTAAGGATTTAGTTGGGTTTTCTTGGTTAATTGGCAAAAGCGGTGGACGAGGGTATGATGCTGGCTGGCTACGATGATGATGATGATTGCGAAGCTACCTACTCCTAATAATGATGATGATGATGATGATGACGACGGTGGTGGTGAAGGTAGTGGCAGTCATGGTGTTGGTGGTCGAGCGGCGATATCCTGTTTCATTTCATTTTGCAGGTGCTTAAGTACGTGTATACAGTATGCTGTATAATTGTATGTATGTGTATGCATAGGGAAATACGAGTAGGATGTAACAGGAAAAAGAAACAACACTTTTAGAAGAATAAAACAGGAATCTGAAGCCGATCCCGAGATCCATCCCCCGCCATGTTTACCATGAATGATTAACTAAAAGGTAAAATTTATGTGAGTGTGGAGTATCCTTACGCGCACTAATTAACTCCAGTGTTTTCTCATTTATTTCACAATGTATCCATCCCCGTATCCCAACCGAAACAAATTGCCTAAAAGTGGAATTAAATACTTAAGCCCCAGGATCTTGAATTCCTATCATCTGGCACCTTTCATTCCAGAGGTTTAGAGGGCAAGTTAAAAATATCGAAGTCACCCCCCACCCACCCATCTGCACCTAATGCCATCGGCGAGACTTCTTCACATGATTGATGAATTTTCGTGTCCTAGAAGGAACACAAAACAACAAAAAAAGAAAAAAACCAAAAGAGGAAAATAGAAAATTTTTTTTATGAAGCAACCGCAACGAATTTCGAAAAGCTAGAGGACGACGCGTCCGTTCGTCGTTTTCGCTTTTTTTTTTTTAATTAAATAATTTTTGGGCGAGGTATAATTATATTTGGGAAACCATAATTAGCTTTAGAGCGAGCACAGCACAGTATTTCATCGTGTGATGGAATTCGGTGTAGTTCGGGCTGGCTGAGGGGGGTGGTCGTTGTTGATGGTGTTGGTAGACGCTCTGCGACGTTGATGAGTTTGAGGATACAATCCTACATCCATTTCGCTAATGAGTATGGGCTTTAATTAGTGAAATTAAACGCAACGCGGCGCATATTTGCTGAGAGTAGTCTATCTATGTATGTATGTATCTATGTATGTATGGTGGGCTTAATGTATTGGATTATTTAGTAGAGTTAAGATGGATGGGGTTTATTTTGGGATATGGTTGCTTTAGATATTAGACAATGATAATTAGTATTAGTTGGCTAAACAGATTCAATTGTGGATAAGGTGTGGTTGACAAGTTTCTATTTTGACTAGGAATGGTAAATCGGAGATGGACCGTCTACATGCCTTACGTCCGCCATCCACAATTACCTGCTCACTGGTAAAAAAATAGGGCCAAGCAAGAAGGATGGGATCTGCTCTTGGGATGCGACGCTAATTCACAACATGTGCAATGGGGAAGCAGCGATACAAACCGCCGTGGTGAGTCCTTAGTTGAGCTACATTATTATAGTTAACAGGGGTAGAGAACCTACTTTTGTAGTTAGAAATAGATAAGAAGTTATAGACATAACCTTTGCTAGTAATTCTAGTACCTACTCTTAACATAGGGAATTGGAGAGTTTTGGGGGTTGAATCGTACTCTGATCCTAAAATTTTTGAATTTCTCTTAAACAGCGCCTGTGATTCTCCTAATCCATATAGGAATGCCAGGAAGACTAATTGAGATGTCTTAAGTAAAGTAGTGAATGTGACTTACAAAGTCCATAAGATATCGACAGCAAAGCCGAAGAAATCACAATGGTCTTCAAAGAGGCTTCCAAGCTAGCATGTCTGGTGACCAAAAGGAAGAACAAAAAATCACCTCGATGGTGGAGTAAAGAGCTGGAAGACATTATTAGAAGAGTAACCCTAAACGTCCTTAACGTGGCCAAGAGGACAAAATCAGACATAGACTGGGATCAGAGAAAATTTAAAAATGAGACGTAGAGAGTTAAACGCCGCTCATGGCAGCACTTTTGCGACGACATCAAGGGAACGACAGAATCTGCGAAATATAAGGAAAATCCTCTCCAGGCAAACGATTGGACTGAATCTTGTACAGACTCACTAAGATTACTGATAAGTACGCACTTTCCAGGAAGTAAGAAAAGCAACATGGCAACACTCGAATGCTTATGCTGTCATTTCTACGCGTTTGCTACCTTTGGGAAACTAAGGGCAATGAAAGCAGCATTAGGGCTAAAGAAATCCTCGCAGTTGGTTCAGGCTAATATGGGGCACGTAAGTATGCTAATCGGCCATAAGGATACTTTCTATATTCTTAGTAATTCGGGCTATTTTGTCTCGTATTTGGACCTTAATGTTAAGTGTAAAGCCAGCATTTCTAGCAGAAGTACTTAGGTATCTGGAACAGATGGATCAAAGACAGTGTTTGCTACACGTCCAATACGACAGACATCTGTATCCCCACACGTAATGTATTTCATCTCAATATTCACAAAGGAACGTGGAGATTGCCGGATCAGTCAATCCTCAACCAGACTGATGACATTGCGATTGACGCAAGGCGCTCTTCCAGTATGTTGGATGCCCGAAAACCGAGAGGCGAACATCGACTCGGATCAGTACCTTGTTGTAACCAGGGTACGAATGAGGATATCTAGAACATCGCAAAGACAAGGAAATACTGTGAGGAAGTCGAAATACTACAATCGCAAGAGATCGCCAGAGCCTTTTTCGATCGAGTTTCACTCAAGGGGTCCAATGCCGCCAGCATCAAGTACTGTAGACCAGTGGCTACATTACCCAAAAACCATCAGTGATGCCTCTTATGTGCTGGGTTTCTCTCGACCATCACAACGAAACCCCTCGTTCGACGAAGAATGCTGGTAAGCAAATGCAGAGAAATAGATGGGAAGCGGCCCGTCATAGAAGGACCAGAGTTGCTCGCGAGCTGTACGAGCAGCTGAGAAAGGATCAACACCGGCTTCTCAGAAGAAAAAAGAACAGTCGATGTTTAAGATATGGAAAGATCACTTTTCCAGACTTTATCGAGGCGATTATGACCAAAATTCCACTGTCAAACAGATCTGATTGATACATATTAGTGCAGTTTTAGGTCCGGAAAGTCCACAATCGACCAAATTTTCGCACTACGGCAGATCTAGGAAAAAACCCAGGAATTTCAAATCAATACTCACCACCTTTTTATCGAATTTAAGGGCGCCTATGACAGCATCTATAAAGAAGAGCTATGTGGTGCTATATCTAGTTTTGACATCCCTGCCAAACTCGTCTGGTTGTGCAGGATGACGATGGAGAATACATCTTGGTCCATTAAGGTCGGGAAAGATTTTACCGAGACCTTTGATGTCAAAAAAGGATTCAGACAAGGTGATGCACTATCAGGCGATTTATTCAACATCGTTCTTGGAAGAATTGCTAATATTTATTAGAGGCATAATCTTTCAAAAGTCGGTGCAACTGCTCGCATATGCCGATGATTTTGACGAAATCGGAAGAACAAAGCGTGATGTCAGTAGTGCTTTTGTGAGTATTGAGACGGAAGCGGCTAAGATGGGTTTAATGGTTAATGAGGGTAAAACAAAGTATGTGCTTTCAACAAAAAAAGGACATACAACACCGATGCCTTGGACAGAACGTCACCCTCGACAGATATAACTTTGAGGTAGTTAAGGACTTAGTTTACCTAGGATCCTCAGTAAATTGAGACAATGGCACCAGTGCTGAGATTAAACAAAGATTCTTTGGGATAAGAAGGCAATTGTGTAGCAAAGCCATCTTTCGAAAAACTAAAGTAACCCTATATAAGACTTTCATCATCCCAGTCCTACTTTATGGCGCAGAGGGATGGACTATGTCAAGAATGGATGTTGTTGGATCGGTTGTTTTGAGAGAAAAATACTTCTGGGATTTTTGGTCCCGTTTCGATAGACGGAGAGTGGAGAAGAGGATAAAATCATGAGCTGTACGAGCTATGTAGTGACGTCGACCTAGTCCGAAGGGTTCGAATACGCCACGTAGACCGAATGGAAATGGACAACAATGCTCCGGGTCGGGGAATCTTCGAATTCACCCTAGAAGGACGACGCAGTAGAGGAAGACGTCGCCTAAGGTGGTGCGGTCAAGTGGAAAGGGACCTCAACAAACCTGGTGTGCGAAACTAGAGGCAGCTGGCTGAAGAACGAGCAGGCTGGGGAGTTTTGCTGGTTGAGGTAGACTCTAGTGCCACTTAAGTAAGTGTATTTCAGGCAGATACTATAGCAGTCCTAGAAGCCAAGGCCTGGTTTTGAAGTAATGAGTTAGATTGGAGCATTGTTCTATATATACATAGATTGTCAGTTTTTTAAACAATACCACGGATCTCTTAAAGAGATATCCCTGTGCTAAGTTCAGTCCAGAAGGATGCGGTAAAGTGTACCGTCTGCATAAGAAGAATGGAGGGCATAACCTCGTCGGTAAAGGGTAGGGACAGTCAGCGCCTTTAAAACATATAAAGTTCCACCTAGATACTTCTACAGAAGTCGTACTGACAAGTAAGAGGAAGAAACGAGAAGCCTTACAAGTATCTCACTGCTCGTACGGCGTTTATTCATACGACCAAATTTTTGATGAAAAACCGTGAAAAAAATAAAATTCGCGCAATGCCGGCATCGACCAAATTTTTGATGAAAAATCGTGAAAAAAATGAAATTCGCGCGTAGCCGGCATCGATCAAATTTTTGATGAAAAATTGTGAAAAAAATGAAATTCGCGCGATGCCCGCCTCGACCACATTTCTGATGATGCCGGCATCGACCAAATTTTTGATGAAAAACCGTGAAAAAAATAAAATTCGCGCAATGCCGGCATCGACCAAATTTTTGATGAAAAATCGTGAAAAAAATGAAATTCGCGCGTAGCCGGCATCGATCAAATTTTTGATGAAAAATTGTGAAAAAAATGAAATTCGCGCGAAGCCGGCATCGACCAAATTTTTGATGAAAAATTGTAAAAAAAATGAAACTCGTGCGATGCCGGCATCGATCAAATTTTTGATGAAAAATTGTAAAAAAAATGAAATTCGCGCGATGATGAAAAATCGTGAAAAAAATGAAACTCGTGCGATGCCGGCATCGATCAAATTTTTGATGAAAAATTGTAAAAAAAATGAAATTTGCGTGATGCCAGCATCGACCAAATTTTTTATGAAAAATCGTGAAAAAAATGAAATTTGCGCGATGCCGGCATTGACCAAATTTTTGATGAAAAATCGTGAAAAAAATGAAATTCGCGCGTAGCCGGCATCGATCAAATTTTTGATGAAAAATTGTGAAAAAAATGAAATTCGCGCGAAGCCGGCATCGACCAAATTTTTGATGAAAAATTGTGAAAAAAATGAAATTTGCGTGATGCCAGCATCGACCAAATTTTTTATGAAAAATCGTGAAAAAAATGAAATTCGCGCGATGCCGGCATTGACCAAATTTTTGATGAAAAATCGTGAAAAAAATGAAATTCGCGCGTAGCCGGCATCGATCAAATTTTTGATGAAAAATCGTAAAAAAAATGAAATTTGCGCGAAACCGGCATCGATCAACGTTTTGATGAAAAATCGTAAAAAAATGAAATTTGCATCGACCAAATTTTTTATGAAAAATCGTGAAAAAAATGAAATTCGCGCGATGCCGGCATTGACCAAATTTTTGATGAAAAATCGTGAAAAAAATGAAATTCGCGCGTAGCCGGCATCGATCAAATTTTTGATGAAAAATTGTGAAAAAAATGAAATTCGCGCGAAGCCGGCATCGACCAAATTTTTGATGAAAAATTGTGAAAAAAATGAAATTTGCGTGATGCCAGCATCGACCAAATTTTTTATGAAAAATCGTGAAAAAAATGAAATTCGCGCGATGCCGGCATTGACCAAATTTTTGATGAAAAATCGTGAAAAAAATGAAATTCGCGCGTAGCCGGCATCGATCAAATTTTTGATGAAAAATCGTAAAAAAAATGAAATTTGCGCGAAACCGGCATCGATCAACGTTTTGATGAAAAACCTTAAAAAAAATGAAATTCGCGCGATGCCGGCATTGACCAAATTTTTTATGAAAAATCGTGAAAAAAATGAAATTCGCGCGATGCCGGCATTGACCAAATTTTTGATGAAAAATTGTAAAAAAAATGAAACTCGTGCGATGCCGGCATCGATCAAATTTTTGATGAAAAATTGTAAAAAAAATGAAATTCGCGCGATGATGAAAAATCGTGAAAAAAATGAAACTCGTGCGATGCCGGCATCGATCAAATTTTTGATGAAAAATTGTAAAAAAAATGAAATTCGCGCGAAGCCGGCATCGACCAAATTTTTGATGAAAAATTGTAAAAAAAATGAAACTCGTGCGATGCCGGCATCGATCAAATTTTTGATGAAAAATTGTAAAAAAAATGAAATTCGCGCGAAGCCGGCATCGATCAACGTTTTGATGAAAAATCGTAAAAAAAATGAAATTCGCGCGAAGCCGGCATCGATCAAATTTTTGATGAAAAATTGTGAAAAAAATGAAATTCGCGCGATGCCGGCATCGACCAAATTTTTGATGAAAAATCGTGAAAAAAATGAAATTCGCGCGTAGCCGGCATTGATCAAATTTTTGATGAAAAATCGTGAAAAAAATGAAACTCGTGCGATGCCGGCATCGATCAAATTTTTGATGAAAAATTGTAAAAAAAATGAAATTCGCGCGAAGCCGGCATCGATCAACGTTTTGATGAAAAATCGTAAAAAAAATGAAATTCGCGCGAAGCCGGCATCGATCAAATTTTTGATGAAAAATTGTGAAAAAAATGAAATTCGCGCGATGCCGGCATCGACCAAATTTTTGATGAAAAATCGTGAAAAAAATGAAACTCGTGCGATGCCGGCATCGATCAAATTTTTGATGAAAAATTGTGAAAAAAATGAAATTCGCGCGATGCCGGCATCGACCAAATTTTTGATGAAAAATCGTAAAAAAGTGAAATTCGCGCAATGCCCGCATCGACCAAATTTTTGATGAAAAACCGTGAAAAAAATAAAATTCGCGCAATGCCGGCATCGACCAAATTTTTGATGAAAAATCGTAAAAAAATGAAATTCGCGCGTAGCCGGCATCGATCAAATTTTTGATGAAAAATCGTGAAAAAAATGAAACTCGTGCGATGCCGGCATCGATCAAATTTTTGATGAAAAATTGTAAAAAAAATGAAATTCGCGCGAAGCCGGCATCGATCAACGTTTTGATGAAAAATCGTAAAAAAAATGAAATTCGCGCGAAGCCGGCATCGATCAAATTTTTGATGAAAAATTGTGAAAAAAATGAAATTCGCGCGATGCCGGCATCGACCAAATTTTTGATGAAAAATCGTGAAAAAAATGAAACTCGTGCGATGCCGGCATCGATCAAATTTTTGATGAAAAATTGTAAAAAAAATGAAATTCGCGCGATGATGAAAAATCGTGAAAAAAATGAAACTCGTGCGATGCCGGCATCGATCAAATTTTTGATGAAAAATTGTAAAAAAAATGAAATTCGCGCGTAGCCGGCATCGATCAAATTTTTGATGAAAAATTGTGAAAAAAATTAAATTCGCGCGATGCCCGCCTCGACCACATTTCTGATGATGCCGGCATCGACCAAATTTTTGATGAAAAACCGTGAAAAAAATAAAATTCGCGCAATGCCGGCATCGACCAAATTTTTGATGAAAAATCGTGAAAAAAATGAAATTCGCGCGTAGCCGGCATCGATCAAATTTTTGATGAAAAATTGTGAAAAAAATGAAATTCGCGCGAAGCCGGCATCGACCAAATTTTTGATGAAAAATTGTAAAAAAAATGAAACTCGTGCGATGCCGGCATCGATCAAATTTTTGATGAAAAATTGTAAAAAAAATGAAATTCGCGCGATGATGAAAAATCGTGAAAAAAATGAAACTCGTGCGATGCCGGCATCGATCAAATTTTTGATGAAAAATTGTAAAAAAATGAAATTTGCGTGATGCCAGCATCGACCAAATTTTTTATGAAAAATCGTGAAAAAAATGAAATTCGCGCGATGCCGGCATTGACCAAATTTTTGATGAAAAATCGTGAAAAAAATGAAATTCGCGCGTAGCCGGCATCGATCAAATTTTTGATGAAAAATCGTGAAAAAAATGAAACTCGTGCGATGCCGGCATCGATCAAATTTTTGATGAAAAATTGTAAAAAAAATGAAATTCGCGCGAAGCCGGCATCGATCAACGTTTTGATGAAAAATCGTAAAAAAAATGAAATTCGCGCGAAGCCGGCATCGATCAAATTTTTGATGAAAAATTGTGAAAAAAATGAAATTCGCGCGATGCCGGCATCGACCAAATTTTTGATGAAAAATCGTAAAAAAGTGAAATTCGCGCAATGCCCGCATCGACCAAATTTTTGATGAAAAATCGTAAAAAAATGAAATTCGCGCGATGCCCGCCTTGACCACATTTCTGATGATGCCGGCATCGACCAAATTTTTGATGAAAAACCGTGAAAAAAATAAAATTCGCGCAATGCCGGCATCGATCAAATTTTTGATGAAAAATTGTGAAAAAAATGAAATTCGCGCGATGCCGGCATCGACCAAATTTTTGATGAAAAATCGTGAAAAAAATGAAACTCGTGCGATGCCGGCATCGACCAAATTTTTGATGAAAAATCGTAAAAAAATGAAATTCGCGCGTAGCCGGCATCGATCAAATTTTTGATGAAAAATCGTGAAAAAAATGAAACTCGTGCGATGCCGGCATCGATCAAATTTTTGATGAAAAATTGTAAAAAAAATGAAATTCGCGCGAAGCCGGCATCGATCAACGTTTTGATGAAAAATCGTAAAAAAAATGAAATTCGCGCGATGCCGGCATCGACCAAATTTTTGATGAAAAATCGTAAAAAAGTGAAATTCGCGCAATGCCCGCATCGACCAAATTTTTGATGAAAAACCGTGAAAAAAATAAAATTCGCGCAATGCCGGCATCGACCAAATTTTTGATGAAAAATCGTAAAAAAGTGAAATTCGCGCAATGCCCGCATCGACCAAATTTTTGATGAAAAATCGTAAAAAAGTGAAATTCGCGCAATGCCCGCATCGACCAAATTTTTGATGAAAAACCGTGAAAAAAATAAAATTCGCGCAATGCCGGCATCGACCAAATTTTTGATGAAAAATCGTAAAAAAATGAAATTCGCGCGTAGCCGGCATCGATCAAATTTTTGATGAAAAATCGTGAAAAAAATGAAACTCGTGCGATGCCGGCATCGATCAAATTTTTGATGAAAAATTGTGAAAAAAATGAAATTCGCGCGATGCCGGCATCGACCAAATTTTTGATGAAAAATAGTAAAAAAGTGAAATTCGCGCAATGCCCGCATCGACCAAATTTTTGATGAAAAACCGTGAAAAAAATAAAATTCGCGCAATGCCGGCATCGACCAAATTTTTGATGAAAAATCGTAAAAAAATGAAATTCGCGCGTAGCCGGCATCGATCAAATTTTTGATGAAAAATCGTGAAAAAAATGAAACTCGTGCGATGCCGGCATCGATCAAATTTTTGATGAAAAATTGTAAAAAAAATGAAATTCGCGCGAAGCCGGCATCGATCAACGTTTTGATGAAAAATCGTAAAAAAAATGAAATTCGCGCGAAGCCGGCATCGATCAAATTTTTGATGAAAAATTGTGAAAAAAATGAAATTCGCGCGATGCCGGCATCGACCAAATTTTTGATGAAAAATCGTGAAAAAAATGAAACTCGTGCGATGCCGGCATCGATCAAATTTTTGATGAAAAATTGTAAAAAAAATGAAATTCGCGCGATGATGAAAAATCGTGAAAAAAATGAAACTCGTGCAATGCCGGCATCGATCAAATTTTTGATGAAAAATTGTAAAAAAAATGAAATTCGCGCGTAGCCGGCATCGATCAAATTTTTGATGAAAAATTGTGAAAAAAATTAAATTCGCGCGATGCCCGCCTCGACCACATTTCTGATGATGCCGGCATCGACCAAATTTTTGATGAAAAACCGTGAAAAAAATAAAATTCGCGCAATGCCGGCATCGACCAAATTTTTGATGAAAATCGTGAAAAAAATGAAATTCGCGCGTAGCCGGCATCGATCAAATTTTTGATGAAAAATTGTGAAAAAAATGAAATTCGCGCGAAGCCGGCATCGACCAAATTTTTGATGAAAAATTGTAAAAAAAATGAAACTCGTGCGATGCCGGCATCGATCAAATTTTTGATGAAAAATTGTAAAAAAAATGAAATTCGCGCGATGATGAAAAATCGTGAAAAAAATGAAACTCGTGCGATGCCGGCATCGATCAAATTTTTGATGAAAAATTGTAAAAAAATGAAATTTGCGTGATGCCAGCATCGACCAAATTTTTTATGAAAAATCGTGAAAAAAATGAAATTCGCGCGATGCCGGCATTGACCAAATTTTTGATGAAAAATCGTGAAAAAAATGAAATTCGCGCGTAGCCGGCATCGATCAAATTTTTGATGAAAAATTGTAAAAAAGTGAAATTCGCGCAATGCCCGCATCGACCAAATTTTTGATGAAAAATCGTAAAAAAATGAAATTTGCGCGAAGCCGGCATCGACCAAATTTTTGATGAAAAATTGTAAAAAAAATGAAACTCGTGCGATGCCGGCATCGATCAAATTTTTGATGAAAAATTGTAAAAAAAATTAAATTCGCGCGATGATGAAAAATCGTGAAAAAAATGAAACTCGTGCGATGCCGGCATCGATCAAATTTTTGATGAAAAATTGTAAAAAAAATGAAATTCGCGCGTAGCCGGCATCGATCAAAGTTTTGATGAAAAATTGTGAAAAAAATGAAATTCGCGCGATGCCCGCCTCGACCACATTTCTGATGATGCCGGCATCGACCAAATTTTTGATGAAAAACCGTGAAAAAAATAAAATTCGCGCAATGCCGGCATCGATCAAATTTTTGATGAAAAATTGTGAAAAAAATGAAATTCGCGCGAAGCCGGCATCGACCAAATTTTTGATGAAAAATTGTAAAAAAAATGAAACTCGTGCGATGCCGGCATCGATCAAATTTTTGATGAAAAATTGTAAAAAAAATGAAATTCGCGCGATGATGAAAAATCGTGAAAAAAATGAAACTCGTGCGATGCCGGCATCGATCAAATTTTTGATGAAAAATTGTAAAAAAAATGAAATTCGCGCGAAGCCGGCATCGATCAAATTTTTGATGAAAAATTGTGAAAAAAATGAAATTCGCGCGAAGCCGGCATCGACCAAATTTTTGATGAAAAATTGTAAAAAAAATGAAACTCGTGCGATGCCGGCATCGATCAAATTTTTGATGAAAAATTGTAAAAAAAATGAAATTCGCGCAATGATGAAAAATCGTGAAAAAAATGAAACTCGTGCGATGCCGGCATCGATCAAATTTTTGATGAAAAATTGTAAAAAAAATGAAACTCGCGCGAAGCCGGCATCGACCAAATTTTTGATGAAAAATCGAAAAAAAAATGAAACTCGTGCGATGCCGGCATCGATCAAATTTTTGATGAAAAATTGTAAAAAAAATGAAATTCGCGCGATGATGAAAAATCGTGAAAAAAATGAAACTCGTGCGATGCCGGCATCGATCAAATTTTTGATGAAAAATTGTAAAAAAAATGAAATTCGCGCGAAGCCGGCATCGATCAACGTTTTGATGAAAAATCGTAAAAAAAATGAAATTCGCGAGAAGCCGGCATCGATCAAATTTTTGATGAAAAATTGTGAAAAAAATGAAATTCGCGCGATGCCGGCATCGATCAAATTTTTGATGAAAAATCGTGAAAAAAATGAAATTCGCGCGTAGCCGGCATCGATCAAATTTTTGATGAAAAATTGTGAAAAAAATGAAATTCGCGCGAAGCCGGCATCGATCAACGTTTTGATGAAAAATCGTAAAAAAAATGAAATTCGCGCGAAGCCGGCATCGATCAAATTTTTGATGAAAAATTGTGAAAAAAATGAAATTCGCGCGATGCCGGCATCGACCAAATTTTTGATGAAAAATCGTAAAAAAGTGAAATTCGCGCAATGCCCGCATCGACCAAATTTTTGATGAAAAACCGTGAAAAAAATAAAATTCGCGCAATGCCGGCATCGACCAAATTTTTGATGAAAAATCGTAAAAAAAATGAAATTCGCGCGTAGCCGGCATCGATCAAATTTTTGATGAAAAATTGTGAAAAAAATGAAATTCGCGCGAAGCCGGCATCGATCAACGTTTTGATGAAAAATCGTAAAAAAAATGAAATTCGCGCGAAGCCGGCATCGATCAAATTTTTGATGAAAAATTGTGAAAAAAATGAAATTCGCGCGATGCCGGCATCGACCAAATTTTTGATGAAAAATCGTAAAAAAGTGAAATTCGCGCAATGCCCGCATCGACCAAATTTTTGATGAAAAATCGTAAAAAAATGAAATTCGCGCGATGCCCGCCTTGACCACATTTCTGATGATGCCGGCATCGACCAAATTTTTGATGAAAAACCGTGAAAAAAATAAAATTCGCGCAATGCCGGCATCGACCAAATTTTTGATGAAAAATCGTGAAAAAAATTAAATTCGCGCGTAGCCGGCATCGATCAAATTTTTGATGAAAAATTGTGAAAAAAATGAAATTCGCGCGAAGCCGGCATCGACCAAATTTTTGATGAAAAATTGTAAAAAAAATGAAACTCGTGCGATGCCGGCATCGATCAAATTTTTGATGAAAAATTGTAAAAAAAATGAAATTCGCGCGATGATGAAAAATCGTGAAAAAAATGAAACTCGTGCGATGCCGGCGTCGATCAAATTTTTGATGAAAAATTGTAAAAAAAATGAAATTCGCGCGAAGCCGGCATCGATCAAATTTTTGATGAAAAATTGTGAAAAAAATGAAATTCGCGCGATGCAAGCGTCGACCAAATTTTCAATGAAAAATCGTAAAAAAAATGAAATTCGCGCGAAGCCGGCATCGATCAACGTTTTGATGAAAAATCGTAAAAAAAATGAAATTCGCGCGAAGCCGGCATCGATCAAATTTTTGATGAAAAATTGTGAAAAAAATGAAATTCGCGCGATGCCGGCATCGACCAAATTTTTGATGAAAAATCGTAAAAAAGTGAAATTCGCGCAATGCCCGCATCGACCAAATTTTTGATGAAAAATCGTAAAAAAAATGAAATTCGCGCGATGCCCGCCTTGACCACATTTCTGATGATGCCGGCATCGACCAAATTTTTGATGAAAAACCGTGAAAAAAATTAAATTCGCGCGTAGCCGGCATCGATTAAATTTTTGATGAAAAATTGTGAAAAAAATGAAATTCGCGCAAAGCCGGCATCGATCAAATTTTTGATGAAAAATTGTAAAAAAAATGAAACTCGTGCGATGCCGGCATCGATCAAATTTTTGATGAAAAATTGTAAAAAAAATGAAATTCGCGCGATGATGAAAAATTGTAAAAAAAATGAAATTCGCGCGAAGCCGGCATCGATCAAATTTTTGATGAAAAATTGTGAAAAAAATGAAATTCGCGCGATGCAAGCGTCGACCAAATTTTCAATGGAAAATCGTAAAAAAAATTAAATTCGCGCGAAGCCGGCATCGATCAACGTTTTGATGAAAAATCGTAAAAAAAATGAAATTCGCGCGAAGCCGGCATCGATCAAATTTTTGATGAAAAATTGTGAAAAAAATGAAATTCGCGCGATGCAAGCGTCGACCAAATTTTCAATGGAAAATCGTAAAAAAAATTAAATTCGCGCGAAGCCGGCATCGATCAACGTTTTGATGAAAAATCGTAAAAAAAATGAAATTCGCGCGAAGCCGGCATCGATCAAATTTTTGATGAAAAATTGTGAAAAAAATGAAATTCGCGCGATGCCGGCATCGACCAAATTTTTGATGAAAAATCGTAAAAAAGTGAAATTCGCGCAATGCCCGCATCGACCAAATTTTTGATGAAAAACCGTGAAAAAAATAAATTTCGCGCAATGCCCGCATCGACCAAATTTTTGATGAAAAATCGTGAAAAAAATGAAATTCGCGCGTAGCCGGCATCGATCAAATTTTTGATGAAAAATTGTGAAAAAAATGAAATTCGCGCGAAGCCGGCATCGATCAACGTTTTGATGAAAAATCGTAAAAAAAATGAAATTCGCGCGAAGCCGGCATCGATCAAATTTTTGATGAAAAATTGTGAAAAAAATGAAATTCGCGCGATGCCGGCATCGACCAAATTTTTGATGAAAAATCGTAAAAAAAATTAAATTCGCGCGAAGCCGGCATCGATCAACGTTTTGATGAAAAATCGTAAAAAAAATGAAATTCGCGCGAAGCCGGCATCGATTAAATTTTTGATGAAAAATTGTGAAAAAAATGAAATTCGCGCAAAGCCGGCATCGATCAAATTTTTGATGAAAAATTGTAAAAAAAATGAAACTCGTGCGATGCCGGCATCGATCAAATTTTTGATGAAAAATTGTAAAAAAAATGAAATTCGCGCGATGATGAAAAATTGTAAAAAAAATGAAATTCGCGCGAAGCCGGCATCGATCAAATTTTTGATGAAAAATTGTGAAAAAAATGAAATTCGCGCGATGCAAGCGTCGACCAAATTTTCAATGGAAAATCGTAAAAAAAATTAAATTCGCGCGAAGCCGGCATCGATCAACGTTTTGATGAAAAATCGTAAAAAAAATGAAATTCGCGCGAAGCCGGCATCGATCAAATTTTTGATGAAAAATTGTGAAAAAAATGAAATTCGCGCGATGCAAGCGTCGACCAAATTTTCAATGGAAAATCGTAAAAAAAATTAAATTCGCGCGAAGCCGGCATCGATCAACGTTTTGATGAAAAATCGTAAAAAAAATGAAATTCGCGCGAAGCCGGCATCGATCAAATTTTTGATGAAAAATTGTGAAAAAAATGAAATTCGCGCGATGCCGGCATCGACCAAATTTTTGATGAAAAATCGTAAAAAAGTGAAATTCGCGCAATGCCCGCATCGACCAAATTTTTGATGAAAAACCGTGAAAAAAATAAATTTCGCGCAATGCCCGCATCGACCAAATTTTTGATGAAAAATCGTAAAAAAAATGAAATTCGCGCGAAGCCGGCATCGATCAAATTTTTGATGAAAAATTGTGAAAAAAATGAAATTCGCGCGAAGCCGGCATCGATCAACGTTTTGATGAAAAATCGTAAAAAAAATGAAATTCGCGCGAAGCCGGCATCGATCAAATTTTTGATGAAAAATTGTGAAAAAAATGAAATTCGCGCGATGCCGGCATCGACCAAATTTTTGATGAAAAATCGTAAAAAAAATTAAATTCGCGCGAAGCCGGCATCGATCAACGTTTTGATGAAAAATCGTAAAAAAAATGAAATTCGCGCGAAGCCGGCATCGATTAAATTTTTGATGAAAAATTGTGAAAAAAATGAAATTCGCGCAAAGCCGGCATCGATCAAATTTTTGATGAAAAATTGTAAAAAAAATGAAACTCGTGCGATGCCGGCATCGATCAAATTTTTGATGACAAATTGTAAAAAAAATGAAATTCGCGCGATGATGAAAAATTGTAAAAAAAATGAAATTCGCGCGAAGCCGGCATCGATCAAATTTTTGATGAAAAATTGTGAAAAAAATGAAATTCGCGCGATGCAAGCGTCGACCAAATTTTCAATGGAAAATCGTAAAAAAAATTAAATTCGCGCGAAGCCGGCATCGATCAACGTTTTGATGAAAAATCGTAAAAAAAATGAAATTCGCGCGAAGCCGGCATCGATCAAATTTTTGATGAAAAATTGTGAAAAAAATGAAATTCGCGCGATGCAAGCGTCGACCAAATTTTCAATGGAAAATCGTAAAAAAAATTAAATTCGCGCGAAGCCGGCATCGATCAACGTTTTGATGAAAAATCGTAAAAAAAATGAAATTCGCGCGAAGCCGGCATCGATCAAATTTTTGATGAAAAATTGTGAAAAAAATGAAATTCGCGCGATGCCGGCATCGACCAAATTTTTGATGAAAAATCGTAAAAAAGTGAAATTCGCGCAATGCCCGCATCGACCAAATTTTTGATGAAAAACCGTGAAAAAAATAAATTTCGCGCAATGCCCGCATCGACCAAATTTTTGATGAAAAATCGTGAAAAAAATGAAATTCGCGCGTAGCCGGCATCGATCAAATTTTTGATGAAAAATTGTGAAAAAAATGAAATTCGCGCGAAGCCGGCATCGATCAACGTTTTGATGAAAAATCGTAAAAAAAATGAAATTCGCGCGAAGCCGGCATCGATCAAATTTTTGATGAAAAATTGTGAAAAAAATGAAATTCGCGCGATGCCGGCATCGACCAAATTTTTGATGAAAAATCGTAAAAAAGTGAAATTCGCGCAATGCCCGCATCGACCAAATTTTTGATGAAAAATCGTAAAAAAATGAAATTCGCGCGATGCCCGCCTCGACCACATTTCTGATGATGCCGGCATCGACCAAATTTTTGATGAAAAACCGTGAAAAAAATAAAATTCGCGCAATGCCGGCATCGACCAAATTTTTGATGAAAAATAGTGAAAAAAATGAAATTCGCGCGTAGCCGGCATCGATCAAATTTTTGATGAAAAATTGTGAAAAAAATGAAATTCGCGCGAAGCCGGCATCGATCAAATTTTTGATGAAAAATTGTAAAAAAAATGAAACTCGTGCGATGCCGGCATCGATCAAATTTTTGATGAAAAATTGTAAAAAAAATGAAATTCGCGCGAAGCCGGCATCGATCAAATTTTTGATGAAAAATTGTGAAAAAAATGAAATTCGCGCGATGCAAGCGTCGACCAAATTTTCAATGAAAAATCGTAAAAAAAATGAAATTCGCGCGAAGCCGGCATCGATCAACGTTTTGATGAAAAATCGTAAAAAAAATGAAATTCGCGCGAAGCCGGCATCGATCAAATTTTTGATGAAAAATTGTGAAAAAAATGAAATTCGCGCGATGCCGGCATCGACCAAATTTTTGATGAAAAATCGTAAAAAAAGTGAAATTCGCGCAATGCCCGCATCGACCAAATTTTTGATGAAAAATCGTAAAAAAATGAAATTCGCGCGATGCCCGCCTTGACCACATTTCTGATGATGCCGGCATCGACCAAATTTTTGATGAAAAACCGTGAAAAAAATAAAATTCGCGCAATGCCGGCATCGACCAAATTTTTGATGAAAAATCGTGAAAAAAATGAAATTCGCGCGTAGCCGGCATCGATCAAATTTTTGATGAAAAATTGTGAAAAAAATTAAATTCGCGCAAAGCCGGCATCGATCAAATTTTTGATGAAAAATTGTGAAAAAAATGAAACTCGTGCGATGCCGGCATCGATCAAATTTTTGATGAAAAATTGTAAAAAAAATGAAATTCGCGTGATGCCAGCATCGACCAAATTTTTTATGAAAAATCGTGAAAAAAATGAAATTCGCGCGATGCCGGCATTGACCAAATTTTTGATGAAAAATCGTGAAAAAAATGAAATTCGCGCGTAGCCGGCATCGATCAAATTTTTGATGAAAAATTGTGAAAAAAATGAAATTCGCGCGAAGCCGGCATCGATCAAATTTTTGATGAAAAATTGTGAAAAAAATGAAATTCGCGCGATGCAAGCGTCGACCAAATTTTCAATGAAAAATCGTAAAAAAAATGAAATTCGCGCGAAGCCGGCATCGATCAACGTTTTGATGAAAAATCGTAAAAAAAATGAAATTCGCGCGAAGCCGGCATCGATCAAATTTTTGATGAAAAATTGTGAAAAAAATGAAATTCGCGCGATGCAAGGCGTCGACCAAATTTTCAATGAAAAATCGTAAAAAAAATGAAATTCGCGCGAAGCCGGCATCGACCAAATTTTCGATAAAAAATCGTAAAAAAATGAAATTCGCGCGAAGCCGGCATCGACCAAATTTTTGATGAAAAATCGTAAAAAAATAAAATTCGCGCAATGCCGGCATCGACCAAATTTTTGATGAAAAATCGTGAAAAAAATGTAATTCGCGCGTAGCCGGCATCGATCAAATTTTTGATGAAAAATTGTGGAAAAAATGAAATTCGCGCGAAGCCGGCATCGATCAAATTTTTGATGAAAAATTGTAAAAAAATGAAATTCGCGTGATGCCAGCATCGACCAAATTTTTTATGAAAAATCGTGAAAAAAAAGCCGGCATCGATCAACGTTTTGATGAAAAATGGTAAAAAAAATGAAATTCGCGCGAAGCCGGCATCGATCAACGTTTTGATGAAAAATCGTAAAAAAATTAAATTCGCGCAATGCCCGCATCGACCAAATTTTTGATGAAAAATTGTAAAAAAATGAAATTCGCGCGATGCCGGCATCGACCAAATTTTCGATAAAAAATCGTAAAAAAATTAAATTCGCGCAATGCCCGCATCGACCAAATTTTTGATGAAAAATCGTGAAAAAAATGAAATTCGCGTGATGCCAGCATCGACCAAATTTTTTATGAAAAATCGTGAAAAAAATGAAATTCGCGTGATGCCAGCATCGACCAAATTTTTGATGAAAAATCGTAAAAAAATGAAATTCGCGCGATGCCGGCATCGACCAAATTTTCGATAAAAAATCGTAAAAAAATTAAATTCGCGCAATGCCCGCATCGACCAAATTTTTGATGAAAAATCGTGAAAAAAATGAAATTCGCGCGATGCCCGCATCGACCAAATTTTTGATGAAAAATCGTAAAAAAATGAAATTCGCGCGAAGCCGGCATCGATCAACGTTTTGATGAAAAATCGTAAAAAAATTAAATTCGCGCAATGCCCGCATCGACCAAATTTTTGATGAAAAATCGTAAAAAAATGAAATTCGCGCGATGCCGGCATCGACCAAATTTTCGATAAAAAATCGTAAAAAAATTAAATTCGCGCAATGCCCGCATCGACCAAATTTTTGATGAAAAATCGTGAAAAAAATGAAATTCGCGCGATGCCCGCATCGACCAAATTTTTGATGAAAAATCGTAAAAAAATGAATTTCGCGCGAAGCCGGCATCGATCAACGTTTTGATGAAAAATCGTAAAAAAATTAAATTCGCGCAATGCCCGCATCGACCAAATTTTTGATGAAAAATTGTAAAAAAATGAAATTCGCGCGATGCCGGCATCGACCAAATTTTCGATAAAAAATCGTAAAAAAATTAAATTCGCGCAATGCCGGCATCGACCAAATTTTCGATAAAAAATCGTAAAAAAATTAAATTCGCGCAATGCCCGCATCGACCAAATTTTTGATGAAAAATCGTGAAAAAAATGAAATTCGCGCGATGCCCGCATCGACCAAATTTTTGATGAAAAATCGTAAAAAAATGAATTTCGCGCGAAGCCGGCATCGATCAACGTTTTGATGAAAAATCGTAAAAAAATTAAATTCGCGCAATGCCCGCATCGACCAAATTTTTGATGAAAAATTGTAAAAAAATGAAATTCGCGCGATGCCGGCATCGACCAAATTTTCGATAAAAAATCGTAAAAAAATTAAATTCGCGCAATGCCCGCATCGACCAAATTTTTGATGAAAAATCGTGAAAAAAATGAAATTCGCGTGATGCCAGCATCGACCAAATTTTTTATGAAAAATGGTGAAAAAAATGAAATTCGCGTGATGCCAGCATCGACCAAATTTTTGATGAAAAATCGTAAAAAAATGAAATTCGCGCGATGCCGGCATCGACCAAATTTTCGATAAAAAATCGTAAAAAAATTAAATTCGCGCAATGCCCGCATCGACCAAATTTTCGATAAAAAATCGTAAAAAAATTAAATTCGCGCAATGCCCGCATCGACCAAATTTTTGATGAAAAATCGTGAAAAAAATGAAATTCGCGTGATGCCAGCATCGACCAAATTTTTTATGAAAAATCGTGAAAAAAATGAAATTCGCGTGATGCCAGCATCGACCAAATTTTTGATGAAAAATCGTAAAAAAATGAAATTCGCGCGATGCCGGCATCGACCAAATTTTCGATAAAAAATCGTAAAAAAATTAAATTCGCGCAATGCCCGCATCGACCAAATTTTTGATGAAAAATCGTGAAAAAAATGAAATTCGCGCGATGCCGGCATTGACCAAATTTTTGATGAAAAATCGTGAAAAAAATGAAATTCGCGCGTAGCCGGCATCGATCAAATTTTTGATGAAAAATTGTGAAAAAAATGAAATTCGCGCGAAGACGGCATCGATCAACGTTTTGATGAAAAATCGTAAAAAAATTAAATTCGCGCAATGCCCGCATCGACCAAATTTTTGATGAAAAATCGTAAAAAAATGAAATTCGGGCGAAGCCGGCATCGATCAAATTTTTGATGAAAAATCGTAAAAAAATTAAATTCGCGCAATGCCCGCATCGACCAAATTTTTGATGAAAAATCGTGAAAAAATTGAAATTCGCACAAGCAGTGAGTTTTTATGTAATCATAGGGCTTCGCAGCCTGGTTCTTTAAGATCGCATTGTTCGGTGAAATGCCATCGGCAGTTGTCCTTTCTCAGTCAAAGTAATCTCGGAGGCAGACCCCTAACGGTCCGAATGTGACACAAACAATGCCGGCAAAAATATAGGTAAGCGCGGAAGTCTCCACGTCCATTACATACATAGTTTCCGAATTCTTAGGAGCAGGCTATAAGCAGCTGTTGCAGTAGAAAGACCAAACCGTCACAGTTGTAGGACCTACAGTTCACCAGAATGTTCCACAAACTGATCGAACTTTAATAGGATCTCATTCATGTTCCACATTTCATGTTCATCCTTGAATTTGTTCAATTCTATATCAAGACGATAATCCTTGGTTGGATGGATTTCCTTTACACGTTTAAGAGTGGCATAGTGATGCTCGCGATCAATTTCGAAAGCTTAATTTGAAACATCATCCTGACAGTACCTAAGATATTTGAAGCAATACTGATCATATTGGCAATACAGCAAGATGTTGCTTTCTCTCAGTTCATAAATAACAAACAAGAGTTGGCACGTAGAAGACGAGGTTTTCTGACTTTATTCATGCCCTTTATCTCGGATAAAATTGGTTCGACTTCGACGCTCTTGTTAGAAGTGTTACTGATTTGTAAGAAGGTATTCTTACTCACTCCTGATGTTGTAGCTGTTGTTTGGTTTATAATTTACTTCCTGAGCCAGGTAGTGGTCGCTGACTAGGTCACCATCCTATCTTAAAGGTACAACCCTATTTTTGAAAATACTACCATTTTACTACACTTATACATATGTACTTCTAAAAATTTAAATTTTGTATTAGTGGCTGAAGACTCTTTTATTTAATTAGCTGCTTTGTATTTTCCAGGACCTGTATGTTGTATTTTATCTTAAGGGTGGATTGCAGTTTATTTTTATTTGATAGTGGAGGTCCCATACAATAACTGGATCAAATAGTTTAAAGCCCCTTAGGTAGGAATGCGGACAAAATGTCTTTAAGGCGCAGTACAACCAAACAATCCTTTGCCGTCTTGGAGTTAATACATAGGTCTTGATTTCAGTTACTCTCGCACGATGAATCTACCCGGCAACATGTGCACCCCTTTGCTGCATCTATACATTTATGTTATTAGGCTTGACTTTCCTTTAAGTAATAAAACTCATTTTCCCTTTCGGGTCGTCATACCAATTTTAGATACAAATTGCTCTCTCATAACTATGTAACAATGTACTCAGAATGTGTCAAAGTAGGCCCTATAAGGTGTTCAGGGAAAAGTTCGTCTTGACTGAAACTATAAATGCCATAATTGACTCCATCTAGACAATTCTCCATTGACACATCTATCTAATGAATACCGCCTTGGCTCTCTTCCTTTCGTTTGTTGTCATTGATAGGGGTGATGTTTGAGTACTAAACATTCAAGGTCCACCACATGGAGGTGAGGATAGAAGTTGATAAAAAGAGTTTGATTTCTGGAAACCCGATTTGTCTGTCGTGTCTTCTTACATATTTCAAACTCCCCTCTGGATGATACAAAGTTAATATCATGCTCAAGGTTCAAACATTGTATGAATGCAGTGAATTTTGTAAGAGATACAGGCAGATAGCTACATGACTCGTTAGGCGAATATAGGTATATCAATGATTATATATGATTGATGAAAAGATGACAAACGAAGTGACTAGTCATTGGAATGGAACTTGACTAGAATGTAGTCGAAAAAGCAAAGAGCAGACAAATTGAAATTCTATTTCAGTTTCTCTACAACATATCCTACGAGGTAATTGCTATGAGTATCTGTTCTGTTCAAACCCTAATTGCCCACAGTATATGGTCTCCATTAACTGACCACGGCCAACCGCGTTTCAATTGAATCACAACTACATGCTGCATCGAACACATCGTCACCATCAATTAATTAACGCAGACCCTCACTCTGGCAACCTCAACTGTATGTACCATTTAATAACCCGACACTCAATAACTACATACTGTGAATAACACACAGAAGACGCATTTGAATGTTGGTATCTCCGGCACTGATCACATCCTATGAAACTTATCGTAATAACCTTATATTGAACGAACCACCACCACCACCCACACTTAGTGCATAGTATTGTTCATTACGTCGGTAGGTACTCTGACTGACTGATGTGTGTATTTATTCTTTCTCCTCAATATTGTATGTAGGTGCCGTTCACAGGATTAGAAACTGCACTACTGCATCATCATTAGTGCCACCATCATCCTAGTCATTACCATCATCACCATTGCCATCATCGTTGTAGTCCTTGCGCCATCAGGCAGGATGGGTCCTTATCATCAACAGCAGCAGCAGCATCATCAGTATTAGCAGGAGCAGCATTAGCAGGATCAACATGGCAGCTGAAACGAACGAAATGTTTAATTACCTAACCTCAGATTGCACTCAACTCCATATGAAAAGTTGTTAACTCTTCCACTCGTCTAAAAGGAGAGGGTTTCCTGTTTCTTTTTTTTTTCTTTTTCTTTTTTTTTTACTGCTTCAACATCAATCCAACTACGCTTGGTAATAGCCCACACATCCAAGTGCTAGGGTTGGTTTCGGAAAACACCAACTCTGGACTAAGTTGGCCCGCATACAGTGCGCGCCACCACCATTATGTCAATCCGCTTCAACTCGGCTGCATATAACCAACCTACCTACATGTATCCACCATGCCGACGAGAGACGTATTAGTATGACATCAACCACGACGACGATGACGATGACGACTACGATGAGTTGTGTTCCTCCCCTACCCCCTGAAGCGCTCACATCTCGAAGCATCCGAGAACGCTCGGAACGAGTGATTTTTCATTTCGACTAATGTCCAATTACACTAATGCATAAAAGCTTTTTCACATATCCCTCCAACTCGTCAATTTATACTAATGAACGTAAATTTTTAGCTCCAGCTTAGGAAAGTGGAAGCATGAGTAAGTAAGGCCAGACACCAATTCACCCATCTCCAGTGTGGACGCAGAACATCCTGAGCATGAACAAAAAATAAAACGAACTCCGGATAAACTTCGTTTTGATGTCTGGCCTGCGAACGAAGTTCGGGATGATTTCTGGACGCCATCGCTCTTGATGGGCATTCGGTAATGGTGGTGGTTGGGCGGATAGCTGTAGCATGGTCCAAATGTCCTTCTGTAGGTATACTCGTATAGTATGACCAAATGCACTTATACATTGCCAATGATTCAATATTTGAAGTTTCTACTTCAGTTTTAATGTCAACCATTTGATGACGGAGATGAATGAATCGATTCTAAGTGATTTCCTCTGGTTGGCGGATATCATGTGAAATTTGGCTGGTTCTGAGGGTAGTTCTAACTGGAAACCACTTTTAATTGATTAGTTTTTTTTTTGTATACATATGTGTGTGTGTGCATAAGCGTGCGTAAAGTAAAGAACTTGGTTAGCGAATGGAGGGCAATCCGTTGGAAAGAATCGAGATAGTTTCGTAAAGAATCAAATGGAATACACTGCTCGAAGTGCTCCTTCGCGGTTGGCCAAGATAATAGGCATTATTAAATTGAAGCATACTTCTAGGAGGTGTTCGGTATACCGGCTGAAAGAGTGCATATAGGTTAGGTTAGCCGCGCTTGGATCTTAATGGATCCATTGTGCTCCCTGCTATGGGTTACCTATAAGAAGCAATTGTATCTTATAGGTATCGCATACGCTCAGGCAGGAGCGGCTCTCATGAGCCATCTTGTTTTAATTATGATTTTTAGAATGGTTTTAGGAGACGTATTTCCACTCCTCTCAGGTCATTGAAAGATGCTTCTCCAAGGATTGTGGTTTTGGTTCTGGTGAGGCTTAAGGATTCGCAAAGGAAGTGGGATGTGTCTTTCTCTAGTTCTGTATCGCCACAGCCTCTGCATAGATCTATGATGCTAGTTCTCGTTCTTCGTTGGGCCCTTAAATTTTTTTAAGACACTGCACGCTAGGTTGTGAAAGTCCAAAGCAATTTTAGACGTGAGAAGATTAATGGGTGTCTGGACCATGAGGTCTGTTTGTGGTTCGTGTGATTCTAAGCCTTTCTAGGTAAATAATTCATCGGCCATTTCATTGCCGTGGAAGCCCATATGTCCCGAGATCCAGCAGAGCATTCCTCTTAGTAACCAGTTTGAGTTAGTTGTAATGGATGTGATGGGTTTGATGGCTGCTTGACTGTCCAAGTCAGAGTAGATAGTTTCCGGCAAACCTCTGCGATTCCATGTACTTCCGCTTGAAACACACTTGCTTGGTTGGAAAGTTTCACGGATCGGGTAATTGTTAGTTCCTCTGGGTATATTTCTGAGGATGTACCCTCGTCCTTTTTTGATCTATCTGTGGAGATGAATATAGAAATAGGGTTTATCACCTCTCCTTTTGTCCATCTCTCCCTCGAGAGTGGAATTTGGTATCGAGGTTAAGACTGAAGAAGAGAAGAGGTTATTATAAGACACAAGATACTATAGTGGGATCATCGGGATCACATCGGAACCGTCATGGTAAAAAGCCTAAACCATTTCACCATGCGTGGCAGAATTTGAAAAGAGCCACTTCCAGGTTTATATCACTCGAGTGTATACCTGATACCGTACCTACACTGGTTGTGGAACTATCTGTGTATACTGCAACATCGTTTTGGAAATAAACTACCTTCCTCTGCCAATCCTCCATGTCAGGGTACATTACTTCGTAAAGTGTATCGAAGTTAAGGGTCGTAAGGATTTAATCTCATTTGTCAGATTAATGATATCTTGAGAATGTAGCTATGCCCCATATTGCTAGTTTTATAGAACCTTAAGGAGTCGTATTATTACGTATTAAGGTACAGATATGTACATCTCAAGTGCAGCCGTGGGTAACAAATCATTCACTGTACAATCAGGCTGTTATTTTACTGCGTTAAATTCTTGCTCCAGGGTTACTTCCCTTACTCCTATGTCTCCGGCATTGACAGGAAGAGAGTCAAGTGCCGCAAAAGGAGCACCTCTAAAAATACTCAAGTTAGCAGCATCCAGTCCCCTCTCCCTTCCAATATCGGTAACACCCATTAGAAGGTTGCTTGCCGCCGAATGAATATAGGTTTTACCCTTAAGAATCATGGTCTGCACCATCATCTTTGGGTTCGGCTTCCATGACGTCGATTAATCTCTTGGCGCCTTGTAGCACCGCATTATCCATCGACGTCGACAATTGTTCAGCTAAATCCTTTGATTTCCCTCCGGACTCCACTGTCCTCACGAGCTCTTCCGCTGTCGACCCTGCGCCTTCCGGCACTTTCTTGACCTCTTCGGAGCCTTCCACTTTGCTTTGGAGTTAAGGGTTGTTGGATCTTAGTTTTAGATTCACATTCAGCTCTGGCAGTGCTTCCTGTTCATCTACTTAAGCCACTCCTCCACGACAAGGTGCCCAACATCCGGAGAGGACCTAACTAAACTAACTAAAACCCTAAACTAATCACGAGATAAAGAATCGCCACGACGGCCTACCCTCTACGTTCCATAGAAGGGGTATCCATTATAAATATACTAACACTATCCTATCAAATATATGAAGCTATCCTACAGGCGATAAAACTCCGTCAGACAGTATGAGAAAACCTTAAGGGTCGCCCCTCTTACAACCGGTCTTCAGGAGAATACAACCTCTAATCTGATCGTAGCTAATGCCTAACTATCTAATCTCTCACTAACCTAATTCCTAACTAAGTAGTCTAGCTAAAAACCTATAATAATAGTAATGCGCGCGTTGCCATTTGGCTTACCCTCCACGGTCCGTAGAGGGGGATATCCTTCCTACCTACCCTAGCTAAAAAAACCTAAACTAATAGCGAGATTTAGTTTTGCTCATGCAGGTAAGGGCGCCAGCCCTCTGACTCAAAGAACCCGGAAAAATAAAATTATTTTAATATTTTTTTTTCTAGAATTACAAGAGTAGGTAGGTGTTCTACCATCCCTCTGCCAATTGCAGCGAATGGTTCCGGACCAGACAGCTCCGAAGTTGACCCTTGTTTTGCCAGAGAGTCCGCCTTTTCGTTCCCCTCAGTCCCTGCGTGCCCTCTCATCCAGAGCAGCGTCATCTCATTGCGAGATGAGCACTCATTGAGTTTATGAACACATTCCAATGCCACTGATGTATTCATATCTGTTTGCTCCATGCGTCAAATCACTGATTGATTCCTATGGTAACGTTTCTACCCTCAACCTGACCCTCTTTCAGGTGATCCAACGCATCCAACTGAGCAATGATATCGGTTTGATGGACTGAGGTATATTTCCCTAGACTAATATGACAGGCTAGTTCCAGTTCTTCTGAGAAGATACCTGCCTCCGCTCTACCATCCATCATGGACCCATCCGTAAAGATGATTATATCACTAATCTTCTTTTCCTAAAGTGTTCCATCTCCGATAAGAGTGTTGTGATACCTTTCGGTAACACGCACTCTCTTTATTTCATCCATGGACATATTCAACTCCCTAATCTCGTTTTTCACGAGATCCGGGATTTTCCTATGACCGTAGACGGTACTGCGCCAGTGCCAGTTGGCATCCCGGTACAGACGAAGTGCCGTCGATGCCGCCACTTTCTTCATAAATAAGTCCGGGGGCATACCTAGGATCACTTCCATTGCACATGTTGGTGTCGTCCGTATTGCATCCGCGATCCCTAAATATGCCAAACGTTGGACCTTATCCGACTGCTTCATTACAGTTTTCTGGGAGGTTTTATGCCACCATACAACTGACGCATAGGTGATAATCGGTCTACCTATCATAGTGTACATCCAGTATGCCGACTTCGGCGATATTCCCCACTTTAGTCCACATACCCATTGGCACTGATGAAACAGCCTTTTCGCCTTTCTGATCTTCTCTTCCACATGGTTCCAAGTTAGTCCAGAATCTAGGTATACTTAACCAGATACTTAACCTTCCTGATCACATGCAGCTCCGATCCGAAAAGTATCAAGGTCTCAAATTCCAGACCTATGCTATGCTATGTCATCGGCATATCCCAGTTTCTTCAAGTCTTCTCCGGAGAGAATCTACAGCTACGTTTCACAGAGTAGTTGATAAAATTCCTCTTTACGGGCAACCTCTGCCAACCCTTCGTCTAAGTCTTGAAGTTCCCGTCTGTATATTCATCGCATCATATTTTTCAGCATATTGTCCACTCATCTCACCACCAATGGGTTGAACCTGCGTTCTTCTAAGGCTATTCTCAGACTTTCGAAGCATATCTTATCGAAGGCACCTTCAATTTCCATTATTATGGTCATTGCGATGCCTCCGGTATGCATTTCCTCTTCCGCAACGCGTACCACCTGGTGTAGCCTGGTGTTTCCCAAGACCTGCCAGCTCTGTATGCATGTTGTCTAGTACTCAAAGGACACGTTTTCAGCGCCGTGCTCTCCATATAGTTCACCACAATTCTTTCCATTGTTTTCAACAGAAATGATTTAGGCTGACCGGTCTGAAGGATTTCGCTTCGGTGTAGTCCTTTTTCCCGGTTTTGGAAGAAACACCACATTTGTTTCCCTCTATGTTACCGGATGTAGCCTATTGCTAGGCATGCCTCGTATATAGCCCTAAGCCTTGGTACTATGAGGTCTGCAGCCCAATGCATTAAAGCTTTGAATATACCTTCCGGTCCCGCGGTCTTGTAAGGAGAAAACGTTTCTATCGCCACACTGATCGTTTTTGGAGTTACTATCCGTTCCGTTTCTGCCCTATCCATCCTGTTTGCTCCTTGTTTCCTCAGAGCCCAGGGCTGATCTGATTTCAGACTTCCCGGGAAGTGTATTTCCATGAGGACCTCATTGGTACGATCCAGTGTGTCAACCATCTCCCCCGTTCTATCACAAATGAGTCCGACTTTGGAAACTGGATCCCTCGAGACAATTTTTTGAAGTCTATTGACCTCAGCTGTGCCTGTCATATTCGGGCTAAATTCCCTCCACGACTCCCGTTTACTTCGTCGCAGAGCTGCTTTTACCTCTTTCTTCTTTGCCTTATACGCTAGGACTAAACGAACGTCACTGTTGGAAACAGTAATCTGCACGCAGATTCGAGATGAGGTCGTTCTATCAATATACAGGGTTCCTGATGTTTCCTTTTCCCCTACGTGGCATAGCAGCTTCACATCCTTGGGATAAGGACTCCGGCGGTTTTTTGGCTTGGTCTTCTGAAGCGCTTGTTGGTATGCCAGTAATGTCAAGCATATATTCAAGCATTTTGTTATCTTCGTTACTTACTTTCCAACCCAAGTTTTGTACTTTCGTCGGGGGGTTGCGGTGCTGTAATCGCTCTTTAAGGTTAGATTTTCGTAGACTGATATCTTTAAAATTCCAATAGATTAGTATCTGGACCTTTAATCTAAAATCCACTATGTATCTGCATTGTGTAAGACCATAGTACATACAACATGCAAGTATATATGTGTCTCCCAACTTTCCAAATTACATTTCAAATCCATAATTATTATTGCATACCTACTTGAGCCAAATCAAATATGTTATTATAAGCGGTTTCAGCCTGCGGCTTATGTGTAATATGTTATTACTGTAGTTTATAGTCGAATTAAAGGGTTATAAAAAATTTAGTTGACATAATGAATTCGATTATGCGGTTTCCATTATGCCATTAATTGGCTGTTTTTGTTAAACAAAGAGCAAACTTAATTAGGGTCGATTGCAATGATTAGTTGCCTCAGGCTTGTAATTGGTTGAACATTTTACGCTTTCGCCTAGATATGTATGTATGTTATGTATTGTTACATACTTGGGAGTAGGATACCAACGTATGTATCTATACGCGTGTATGTTGTAATCATGTTTCCTAATTAGCCAGGAAGTTGTGTACATAATGATGCTTGGTAATGAAATTTGAACCAACAAATGGATGTAAGGGATTATTTTGTTTAATTAAAGGAAAAAAAAAATAAAAATAAAAATTAGTAGAGATTATTTGGTAAATATTTTGCAATCCATTGGATTTTTATGGTTAATTAATTATTGTTCGGTTTCATGCTATGGACTTCAGCTTTATGTTATTGTAAGGTTCTTATGTTGAAAGATCCGCTTTTCTATGAAATTTTTGCATCTGATTGTTAGTGTAAGTAAGGAGTTAAGAGTTAAGGTAGTTCCAAAAGAAAATATTTTACAAAAATACTGAATGGAATATTTCTGCCAATAAGGTCAGTGATGTTGATGATGCATCTTTATTGACTATCCTGCCTTTATAATCCTCGAAGTAGCAGTGACAAATGATCCTTGACAAAGCCAACTCGACCACACAGTAATTTCTTCGGAATGTAATAGGTGTTCTAAATAATAAGCTGCTTAGCTTAGTTTGATTTGGTTGAAGTGGCTGTCAGCTCAGAAACGCCAACACACTTGTACGAGGCTTTAGACCCCATCTATTTCCAATAGCTTTTTTGGAAGAAGGTTAGGTTTCCAGCTTAGCTTCCTATTCAGGATAAAACCCAAATATTTTGCTTTGTTAGAGAAAGTTAAGCTGATACCATTGAGAGAGGGAGGGTCAACTAACGAAATTTTATATTTCCTGGAGAAGAGTACAGTTTTTTGGGAGTTTACACCCAAACCACACCGAAACGCCCAACTGACTAGCTTACTTAAACCGTTTTGTAGAAGCTGCCATCCTGAGATAGCTAAAGCACCATCATCCACATAAGCGATCGCTGTGCATCCCTTCGTCTTCTATATCCACAAAAGCAACCATCTTGTACTCCTTATGAAAAAGTCTTGAGCACCGACAAAAGTATGTCTTCTGAAACTCGGCAGGTATTATGCCGTCCGGTTCCGCTAACTTATATAGTTTGCAACTATGAATTACTCAGTACAGTTTGCGCTGTGTAATCAAGTTTAAGGGCATGGTCATATATGCAGATGGACTATTAAAAACCATGTTGCTAACCACTTGGGATCCACCTGGGGAATGAGTGTCAAGCAATAAATCTAGTGAGTCATCGCTGGAAGTCTTGCAAGACCCACAAAAAAAAAAAATTCCCTAGACTAGAAACCTCAGAGGCTTCTTCTATTTCATCACAGAAGAGTCTTAAACAATTACGTTTGGTTTTTCTTAATTCTTGTTTGTATATATTTAAGGATGCCTTGCTCAAGTCCCAGTCTAGCAAGTCTCTTGTACTTTTCGTATTATTGAACCCTTCCCTACAAATATTTCTTTAAAAACCTAAATCTGCAGACTACCAATGTGGCTTCTTCTTGCCTCGGAGTTGAATCAAAGGACAGCATAGCTTATTTAGAAAACAATTTAAATCAAATGCAACTCTAAAAGATTCATATTCCCTTACTATGAAATATTGATTTCAGTTTATCTTATATCGCTGCAGTTCGGGTTAAACCTGGGTCTCAACCACCAAACCTTCCCAGTGTGCCCGGTCCTCAGCTAACTGCCTCCAGTTGAGGTCCCATTCTACTTGTGTGCGCCACATAAAGCGAAGTCTTTCTCTACTGCATTGTCGCTCTGGATTGGATTCGAGAATTTTGTGGACCGGAGCATTTCTGTCCATCCGCCTTACATGACCTAGCAATCTCAACCGACTAATGCGCAGTTTTTTTTTGACTAGGTCGATGTCGCTGTACAGCTCGTATAGTTCGTCCTTGAATCTTCTCCTCCATAGCCCGTCAACGGGACCGTAAACTTTACGAAGAATCTTTCTCTCGAAGCGATTGGGGATATCTTTATTAGCTTTATAGATAGCGTCCAAGCTTCAGCGCCATGAAGTAGAACTGGGATGATCAAGGTCTTATACAGAGTCTCATTAGATCTTCAGGATAGGGCACTACTACTCAATTGCCTTCTCAGCCCAAAGAAACAGCGACAAGGGTTGTTCCTCGTTTTATTTCTTCTAAGATGTTATTATCTGAATTTATAGCAGAGCCGAGGTAGACAAGTCCCTAACTACCACAAAGTTAAAGTTGTCGATTGTGATGTTCTGTCCAATACGTCAATGTTGTATGTACCTTCTTGTTGACAGCATATATTTGGTTTTGCTCTCATTTATCTTTAGAACCATTTTGCAGCTTCCATTTGAATACTAGCGAACGCACCAGTGACAGCCCGCTGTGTCAATATCGCCGGCATATGCTAGTAGTTGTACAGAGTTTTGAAAGATAATGTCTCTGGTGTTGGTTTGTGAGTTTCGTACAATCCTTCCAAGTATGATGTTGAAAAAATCACATGATCAAAAGCTCTCGGTGAGATCGTTACCGACTGCGATGAAGCAACGAGGGTTCTCCATAGTCATTCTGCACAATCTGACGAATTTGGTAGGTATGCCAAAACTAGATGTGGCTCTATATAGCTCGTCTCTATAGATGCTTTCATTTGCGGCCTTAAAATCGATGAAAAGATGGTGGGTATCGATTTGGACTTCTTGAGTTTTTTCCAGGCTCTACCGAAGTGTGAAGATTTGATCAATTGTGGACTTTCCTGGTCTGAAACCACACTGATAGGGCTCAATCAGGTTGTTGACTAAGGGTTTCAGACGTTCACACAATATGGCAGATAAGATCTTGTACGCGATGTTGAGGAGACTGATTCCTATGTAATTGGCGCAATTGAAGGGGTTTGCTTCCTTGTGGTTCGGGCAAACGGTGCTGAGATTCTATTCATCAGGTATACACTCATCTGACCAAATCATAGAAATGAGTTGGTGTATGCTAAAATTTATCAAAAATTACATAGTTTACATAGTTTATCAAAAATTACATAGCTTCGTGCGGACCTCATTTTTTGGCAAAATTTTTGACGATTTTTCATCCAAACGCATGAAAAATTTAGCTATCATCGTCTAGATTGAATGGTTCATTCTGCCTGACATCACGGTGTTGGTCTTCGTCGCCGTCTGCAGATTTCCACCTTTCAACGCAAAAGAAAATCTTCCTTCCTACCCACATAGTTCACACTAAAACACCGCTCTGCTCCGCTGCTCTGCTTACCTCTTCGAAGTTAAGTTAAATGGAGCAGTGACACAATGCGCAGTGGAGTGAAGCGGTGCAGTAGTTTGATTCTATTTTTTCATCTTGAGAGTTGTTTGCTAGGTAATTGTACTACGCTTTCCAAAAATGGAGTTGAAGCTTGTGGAACTCTGCCCGTACATCTAGTTACATTTCTAAAGAAAGTTATAAATTCAAAATTTCAGGTTCGTTGGGGTTTAAGTCCACAGTTTAGCTTAAAGTTAGAAGAACTTGCATTGGGACTAGCTGACTGAACATTTGCTCGTCTCTCTTAGGTGGATTCTAAGAAAGTTTGGATCCTTGCAAATCAAAGTCCACAGTTGCTTAGAATATGATCTTCAATACGAGTTTTCTGGGAGTGTTTTGTTTTTGAGGTGTCAACCTTTAAAAATGTCCTCTTCTTTGCTTAGATTTCTGATGATACGTCTACCGAGTCAACGACTTGTCGGCCTTCTATGACTTGGTGCTGTGGAGTCCAGTCTTCGTTAGATCTGTACAATGCTGTAATTCGATGAGTTTACATTGAGGATCAGATTTATTCCAGATCAGAAGCACAGCAGATCTATAAGGTTGCATTATTGAAATGATAGAATTTTTTCGATTGTAACTTGAACCAGCACCTATCGGTTTAATAAACAAACGCGACACCACCCAATATCATATGGCGTCTCCATCTGTGTGTATCCATTCAGTGAAGCTTAATTCCATCCAATATTTGCACACAACCAATTGAATCATTTCACTACCACTTCATCTTCAAAGAACATATCCAGGAGCACTGCTACGGCAGAGAATATACAACTCTCGAGTACCGGATTCCACGTTGATTCTGAATCTCATAGGCGATTTGTAGCGCAATTTTCTGATTTTGATTCGGCTTTGGAATTCTTCGTTGGATTTCCGCTTTTTTTTTTTGCTTAACTCCTCCCACATACAATGCAGCGAAACATCCGCTACAGCAGAGAAGTACCTGAGATCCTCTTGGAATCGCTACCGTGTGCCGCTTTATTGTCGTCGTTTTTGCACCTAGGATGTGCATCGCAGGTGTAAATCAAACTGGCGTCATCGTGTAGTAGTATAGTCCTAGCCTTCCTCCAACTACTACTAGTTAGTTGTTTCAGCAAATTGGATTTTAAATTAAAAATAAATGTTAGCCAGAGCCGCTACAAAGCAGTCAAAATTGCTTTCTTTGTTTCCAAGCTGGCGGTCTCTGCAGTGGGAATGGCACATCCGTCGGACGGGATGGTGGGTGGGTGGGGGGCGATGGAAATAGTTTGATATGTCTGTTTGCAAATTGAATTTTCCTCGAAATGGACATGTGTGGAACGAAAGCTTAGAGTTTTCCCAAACGCGATGGGGAGGGTGGGTTTTTCCGCGATTGATTTTTCTTTCATTTACGACAACGATGGCCGAAGTGGAAAAGTCATGCGAACCACCGAAGGAAGAATGTCTGCCGACAAAGGGATGAAAGTTAAATTAAATTGAATGAAGGAGATTGACTTGGCCGATAAAAGCAATAAACTGGATTGTTGCTTGGAGTTTTAAGATATTAAATTGGATACGGCTGGGAGTTTCGTGTCCATTAACTGTGCAATTAATTAGCGCAGCGTCTGAAGGGAAATTAACTTGAAATTATTAAAACTTAACACGCTTCACTAAAATTGGGTAATTTAATCAGTTAATCAGGATTTATAAAATTTACTTTCGAAACTTTTTGCAATAAAGGGATATAATAAAAATTTAAAGGTACTCGTGTGTATTCCTGTAACAATATTAAGATTTTCGATTAGGATCCACATTCATTTCACTTACATACAAAGTATGCGTCGAAGAAACCTTTCAATATCGATGCATAAGCTATATGCATGATCTTCTCGAAATTGACACACCTGGTCATACTCTCAGCTACGGTGACGATATTTTCAGCTGATCTTACGGGACAAACACAAGTTCGGTGGAGTCTTCACATCACTAACCTGTCCAAGACGTTTAAATTTATCGGTTAAATACAGTATTAACCTTTCACTTAGGCCCAAATATCTAGTGTTCGACATAGTCGAATCCCAGCTTTATAGGGATCTCCATTACTGAGCCAGGGTGGTGGAAAAGAGTTGGTGCGAGAAGAACCTTCAATGGGCAAACGGCAGTGCTAATATACCCGAAGTGGGTTATTGATTTCGAAAAATCCGGCCCCTCGTCCTAGTGGTATTAAAGGGAATGGGTCCTCTAGGTTGGGGGTTGTATGTAGGGGTAACTTCTCGACCATGGGGAAAATACGTAATTTCGAAAACCTCTCAAGCATCAAGTAAGGATAACTTCACTGTTGACGACCCTAGCAACCGAAGCATCGACAACGACCTTCGGATCTGCATGTGGAATGTTCGAACCCTTATCAGATCACGTAGAGTCGAAGAAATAATGGACGCCATAGAGCAGATATCACCCCCATCCAGGATATGAGATGGAATGAGCCGAACAAGCAGAGGATGAAAAACTGTGACATCTATTACGGTGATTGCTAGCGAGAGCAGAAACAATGCTTGTTCGGATGTGGATTTGTCATACGCGGCAGATTTAGGCAAGAAGTCGACTTATGCCATATGTACATGCACCCATGCTCCCACCGAAGACAAGGATGACGCCAGCATAGAATGTATCTATGAGCTCCTCGACAAAACTTACGAGCAATGTTCTAAATATAACGTTAAAATCGTGTTGGGGGATTTTAACGCCAAGATAGGATAGGAGGGCATCTTTGGTAGGACGATTGGCAAGTATAGCCTCCACGACACCATAGCAAGTACAAGGTTTCCTCATCTCAAATCACAAGAGGACATGGCGGTCTCTTGATCATGAAATGCTCAACCAAATTGATCATATTGTGATCGACGTAAGTATACTGGATGTCCGAACCTTCCAAGAAGCCAACATAGACTCGGATCACTACCTTGTTGCAGCCAAGGCACGAATGCGGATATCCCAAACGCCAGAACAAGGAAGAAATCCCGAACCTTCCCAAGATTCTTATAAATTCTATTATAGCCATGTATCTTCCGTTTCTTTTGCATCAGTATCGCCACAGATTCTATAGAGGTCCGTTTCTGTATGCGCTCTCATTTTAAACACTTTCCAATCGTCACTTGGAAGATCAGGATTCAGCTTAAGCAAAAGTTGTTCCACATAGTCCTTCGAGATCTTCGGACCCGGTGATAATTATTTTAGCTTTGTGTTTGGTTGAGAATGACGCTAAGCATGACATCCATGCCTGAACCACTTTAAGATGAATTCGTGTTGGTACTCAAGAATTCGAAAAACTTTGATGTCAACTGGACAAAGAGAGTGTTTACTGGCTGGGGAAGCCGCTGCTTGCCTTAACCATATTGTCGATCAGCTAAGGCTTCGACTGTTTCCCATTGCTCATCAGTGAGTCGTTATCCAGGACTGTTCACGCTGACCACAACCACCTTTAGTCTGTCCTTCACGAGGTTGGCGAGGGCGACTGTACATTCGGTGGCCTTATGCCTTTTGGTGGCTATCAACGGTGGAGTTGTGATCTATTTTCGGGTTACTAGCGCCTAGTTCTTTCAGCAGTACCTTCTTCTCTGCATATATCATGTTCTTGCAACAATGGTTACCGTTTTGGTAACTGAGCGACTAGAGCAATTGGTTGCTGGGAGCTGGTCCAAGAGCTAGGTTGCTTGTTGTTGACCCAAGTTGTGGCCTTGTTCAAGGTGGTGCTAGGAGTTTTTGTTAGACTGCTTAGGTATGCGTTGCGTCGGAATAGTGACGGGATCCGTTTCATGGTCCCTCTTCTTGCCTGCTAGGGATACAAGTTATTGGGCCCTTTGTTGACGGTTGAGGGTCCTAGCATTAAGTTTGAAACTGCAATCAAGAAAGAGGATCGGCATATACATCGACAGTCAAACCGCTATGAAGGCCATCTCATCCACAGTCGTCAAATCCAAACTTGTGAAACGATGCCGTGAAGAACTCACAGCACTCGCAGCAAACCACAAACTTTTGGGTTCCAGGACACAGCGGCATTCAAGGAAACAAACGGGTGGACGATTTAGCAAAAAAGAGGTTCAGACAGTTCCTGACAATGGTCGTTAACTCTGTTCTACTGGCCTTATCACTTGTCAAACCCAATATTTGCTCTAAATTAATATATATAACTCTGTTCTACTGAGTCAGCGACCATTGTCAGCCTTCGCAAGATTAGCTAATGAGAGATGAAGCGCTCTCTCATCTTGTCTTGTCTCCAGAAAACTCTGGACAAAACATGGCAATGCCAATGCATGTGCAGTCACACCTAATACCATCAGACTCGTCACGGCATCTAATAATATGCCTGGCATTGTCCTACTTCTTCACCTCCTGGGACAATTTCTGGCACTGCTCACAGTCCTAGTCAAGTTCGCCCTTGTTTGTTACGAATGGTGCATCCAGAGGAACTGCCTTGCGTCGTTTTTTTTAAGCGATAAGAGGTGAATCCTTGCGAATGACTCTTACTGGGGTATCAGCGCAGTGTATCGCGGTGATGTCACAGTTGGATCTGATACAGGATTGGTAGTCATTTCTCTTGCTGTATGTTGAGCTCTATATCAGTGACGAATTTTCCGAAATGATAGTCCTCGTCCATTTCGTCGCTGAGGGCGGATGTGGGTACTGCGATGTTTTTATTGGTATTGTTGTTGTTATGTGTCCGATCCCACGAGTAGCCAGGGAAGGGGCTCACAATTCACACAGAATCTCGCATTATGTGTTTAGTTAGTCATGACTGAGGATTTGGGTCCTCAGCCAGTTTAATCATCGGAAGATAGAGAAAGGATGTCATGACGGGGTAGGGGAAGATTCTGAGTTTGGCAGCAGAAATGAATGAATGAATCTTTACCTTGGTCCCCTCGGAGGAGGTGAGTTTCGAATTTCTTCGAGTGTACTAACCCCCAACACCATGACAAGATAAATAGCCACGTAGAGGTAAGATTTCTGAAAGAAAGTGGTATGAATTCACCAGAGTGGAGAGGCTATATTCGCTATAACAATTTTAAACATAATTTCGTGAAAATTAGTTATTGTGCGAGGAGTACTCTAATTGGCGACTTCTTCTTCTTTTTAGGTGACACTACAGTTCGAGGTAAACCTGAGCTCGAGGTAAACCTGAGCCTAACTAAGTAATTGGCGACTAGACATTTTTAAAGTGAGTAAGTACTTGTTGGAAGCCCAATTGACAGCGATGATGCAGGTGAATATGGTTATAAACTATTGCCTCTTCATTTGAACATTCTGTGGATTTGGACGGAGGAAGAAAAAGAACGATATGTTGCGACTGCCCATCATGCAGTTTGGGGCAGCAATGTCATCAATGATGGAGGCATCCAGTTCTCCCCAGTAGCATCCTTGATCAGTTAGTGGAAATGGTGATAAGAGTCCTTAACTGTGCTGTTTTAATGCATGCTGTGTCAGTAAACCAAAAGGGTAAGCTCAGACAACCATAGCTTAAATGAAGGAGTTTTTCCAGACCAATGGAAAAAGCAACGTCTGATACTGCTACCTAAAGGAAAAAAAACACTAGATGAGCCATCGTCGTATCGTCCCATATGCCTGCTAGACACAATGGGTAAAATACTAGAGCGGCTCATATGCAACCGACTGGAGGTGGCAATTGATGAAGTCGGAAGACTCTCGAACCAGCCGTATGGCTTTAGAAAGGGTCGTTCTACAGTAGCTGCTATACGGAGGGTGACTTCAACCTTGGAGGAAGCTATCCAAAATAGGAGCTGTAGAGGAGGTGCAAAGAAATATGGAGCCCTAGTAACGCTGGACGTCAAAAATGCGTTCAACTCTTCAAACTGGGGTCTCATAGTGCACTCACTCAGGTCAAGCCATTAATAAAAATTATGCTCAGCTACTTCGAGAAACGGTTTCTGTTCTACGATACCGATGATGGAGTAAGGCAGTACCACATATCAGGTGGAGCTCCACAAGGATCGGTACTAGTACCCATTCTATGGAACATTATGTACGATACGGTTCTAAGACTTTGAATTCCTAATGAGGCGAAAATCATAGGCTTTGCCGATGACATAACAATTGTGGTGGTAGCGAAACACCTGGAAGAGATAGAGGACATTGCTAATGAATGTATTCGTCAAGTAAAGCGATGGATGTTAACAACTGGACTAGAGCTCACAGAGCACAAAACAGAAGTTGTACTAGTAAGCAGTCGCAAGAAAAGAGAGGCAATCTTAATCAAAGTAGGTGATCATGATATAATGTCATGATATCTGTCATATGAGATACCTAGGTGTGATGATCGATTCTAGACTCGCTTACAAGGAGCACCTTGAAAGAACGTGCAATAAAACTGCAAAGGTGAGTGCTGTCCTGTCCAGAATAATGACGAATATTGGAGGACCTAGAGTCAAGAGTGGTGCAGCCCATCATAATGTATGCCGCAAAAAGAATAAACTCAGTCAACCGACTGTGTGCACTGAGGGTTTGCTGTGCATACCGAACAGTATCAGAGGATGCTATATGTGTCATAGCGGTATTGCTACCAGCGGATATCCTGGCCACCGAGCTACAGAGGACCTACGATGCCAAAATTCACGATCCCCATGCTTCACTCAGAGATATCCAGCTAGAAGAGAAACAACGAAGTATGAGAGCATGGGAAGTGAGATGGACGCACTCTACAAAGGGAAGGTGGACCCATCGACTCATACCAGATGTCCACAAATGGATAGACCGAGACTACGGAGAAGTAGATTTCTACTTAAGCCAGTTCCTAACCGGACATGGCTGCTTTCGAGCGAACCTGAATAGGCTTGGTATAAAAGGATCTCCAAATTATTTAAACTGCGGCGATTCCACCGAAGATGTATACCACGCGCATTTTTCCAGTGCCCTCTCTTTAGTGGAGAGCGCAGATTACCAACTCCCGAGAACTTAGTGGATCATATGCTGACATCGTGCGAAATATGGGACGCGGTGAAGCAGGTTGCGGCAGTGATCATGAAGGAGCTTCGACGGTTAGAAAGAGTCAAGGAGATCATCAACGAAAGTTGTCCGCAGCAAAGAACAGCATACGCTGAACCCAATGTTGAATCAACAAACGGGGAAAGAAGAGCTTAAATTGCTAACCAGCCCCGCGAAGTAATATCTAACGGTGGTTCCATGGGGAGAGTGGTTGAAGTGTGTGTTTAGTACGTAGGCGTATTCCTGAAATCGAGTAATCAAGTCTGCGAATCGTGCATGCCAAGAACCCGGGTTACTGGTATCTTTAGAAAATTACACATCCGTTGGCGGATAGTGGAGAATCAAGGTGGTGAGATTTTCAATCACAGTCTAGAGGGTAGCCCAACGGAGATTTTGAATATTCTTTTGTGGACAAACAAGCAAAGTTTCTATAATTTAGAATCTTTTGATTTCTTAACAGATACCCACATTTGTTACGGATCCTGTACATGCGTTATTGGAAGCATACTCATCCTGAGCTATAATGTTTCCAGTAAATGGTTAAATGATGGAATGGAATTGAACGAAAAAAAGTCCAAAAGATTCAATTCCAAAAATATATATGTATGTAATCCTGCCCAGCCGATACGTTTCCTCATTATAACAACCACCATCGAACGACGCGGGGTGACGCGGCGTCACCATGCCATCCATGCCAGTGTACGCAAGATTTAATTACATGAAAATTAGCTGTACAACATAAGTGTGATATGTGTGTTCACCTCTGCATGTTTTATGTTAATCACATCCTCCGTTAATTATTATAACCAAACCTATTGCCATTTAAAATTTAATTAGCTCACCATATATTCCGAAGTTATTTAGTAAACTAATTAAAAGTACTCCTCAGTGCGCCTGTATGTGTATGCACCAGTCGTCATTCCGCGCTGGCTGGCTGGCTGGCTGCGGGGGGAGGGTAGAACGGCAATACGACAAACGGCAGAAAAATACCCAGATTGAGCTGGCAGGAGGTGGGACTGTAAAAAAAAAAAAAACCGAATACGAATAATATCATAATGGATGTGAAATAAAGTTGACAAAAAAAAAAAAAAAAAACTGCCAGTGATTAAAATCCTCCGCAGGGACTCAATTACGGCATGAAAGTTCATATAATTAATAATTAATTATCACAAAGCGTTTAATTGGAAGAAGGATTTATTTCCCCTCTGTACGCTGCTGGTGGCACACCGCTGCTAGCCGCCTGCCACTGTCATCAGTGCTCTGAACAGCCGCAACAGTGGCAATTCCTGCAAATAGAAGCATCAAGGTAGATCTACACTGTGTACATTTGTACATATGTATGTACGCCAGGCTATAGCAAGACTGACACTTTTTTTTTTTTACAATCGTTGTGGTTGGTGTAGTGTTTTTCACATTTTTATTTCACCGCATTATGTAAGTGTCTGTGTTTCTGAGTTTAAAAGGATTTAATCGCTTTATTACATCATGTCACAGAGTATTTATTTATTTGCCTGTCTTTTTGTTTATGTCAAATTTATTCTGTATTTAAATATTTAAATCGTTCGATACACATAGATAGAGGCAGTGTTCGTAACGCATGGTTTAATGCCGATACATATCACGCTTTCCCAGATTCCTGTGGATCACGTCCTCGTTTCTTGAATGCTCTAATTAAGGTCCAATATTTTGATGTCGTTCTTAGATTTTAGAAGGCACATATCTCCAAATGACTGGCAGGTGACTAAGACGCAATGTGACCCAGTTCGGATAGGGGATGTAACATCCAGCCACTAAAGGTTAGATGCCTATCTGTTCACGTTTTTTTTTTTTGTTTTTTTGTGGACCCTTGCCAATATGGCTGACACGACACTGCCACCTAGAAGGATCTATTGTATCAATTGTGGTATGACTAAACCAAGAGTCGTATAACCTCCCTAATGAAGGATAGTACGTCCTTAGCAGCAGAATATGCAGTCTATTGACGGAAATCTTGTGAGATCGTTTCAGATTCAGATCTGTGCCCAATTCAGATTTGTTCTTTCAATATTATCTAGTTTTGATTTAAATTGCATCTAGCGATCAGTATAGTTAAGGTATGATACCTATTCCGGAAGGATGTGTATAGTAGTATCTGACGAGTTCATCAGTCAGTGGGAACTGTAACCCAGGGATGTCCCTGTTTCTATACTCCGGCACCCAACATAAGTGAATATTAAATTGGTCGGTCATCTCGATAAGAGACAATAGGCAATTAAGGGTTTGATAGCTTGAGGATATCACACTATTCTTCAGCCCGCATAAGCCCACCATAATCGGTATTAATTTCTCCTGAACCATGCTGCAATTAAACTTATCAGAGAGAATATCTACACCTAACCCGTCGTTAGTTTTTGAGCCGTGTGTTGCGTTGGTATGAAAACGGATGGACTTACCTTCTGGAAACAAAGAAGACAAGATAGCTTGGGCAATTAAGTCATTTGGTACATATAAGGCTTCAGGAATGGATAACATTCGACCTGGGATGTTGCAACAGTCAGTGGATATTGCTATTCCATGGCTCAAGCGCATCTTCACGGGATGCCTTGAGCTAGGATATGTTCCTAAAGCATGGCGGGTTGTGCGTGTTGTATTTATTCCCAAAGCGGGAAAAACGAGCCACACAAACGCTAAAGACTTGAGACCTATCAGTCTGTCGTCTTTTATGCTAAAAACACTGGAACGTTTAATAGATGTATACATAAGAAACGTGATTGGTAATAACTATCTATTCGAATCACAACATGCATACATCTGCGATAGGTCGGTAGATACAGCTCTCCACACGGTCTTATCAAGCATAGAAAGATCCCTCCACTTCAAGGAATTCACTCTAGGGGCGTTCTTAGACATTGAAGGGGCGTTCAACAACGTAAGCACCGATGCGATCCTGGGCAGCTTACACAGAGCTAGGCTGAGCATCGATCTCTCCAATTGGATTGCTCAGATGCTTCAATCGAGAGTTATATCTTCATCACAAGGAAATGCAACTGTCAGGAGAAGCGTCTACAGAGGAACACCCCAAGGAGGAGTCTTATCCCCTCTAATATGGCTCCTTGTAGTGGATGAGATTTTAGTAATATTGAAGTAAAACGGCTTCAACGTGACGGCCTATGCCGACGACGTTGTTATCCTGGTCTTGGGGAAATTCCCTTCAGTCCTAAGCGAAAGACTCAATCTCGTACTACAACTAGTTAGCAGCAAAGGGCTAGGAGTGAACCCTTTAAAGACGGAGGCAGTTCTCTTCACTAGGAAAAGATCAATTCCTGCCTTCAGACCCCTAAGTATCAGTGGTACTGAACTACATAAGTATCTCAGGTTCTAATTCTAGATTCCAAACTAAATTGGAATGATAACACTGCTGAACGCGTCAAAAAAGCAAGCGTAGCTTTCTACTCTCGCAAAAAGGCATTCAGTAACACGTGGGGTTTTACGCCAGGTGTGATGTACTGGATATACACGGCGGTCGTAAGACCCATTCTTACATATGGTTCACTGGTATGGTGGACGGTACTGGAGAAGCAATACCAGCCTTCTAACCTGAACAAAATCCAGAGGGCAGCGTGCATTGGAGTCATGGGATCAATGAAGACAACACCAACAGCGGCAATGGAAACTATGCTCAGTTTCATTCCGCTTGATATATACTTTGGCAGTCTGGCGGCTAATACCGCTGTAAGACTAAGGGAAGGCCGAATGTGGTCAGGCTTGATGACGGCCATGCCATGTACGGCCATGCCTCAATTTTGTCCCGATGGGGAACTGCTCACATGACTCCCATGCTAGCATTTGAAAGGAGATTCGCTATAAGAATTCCTGACATAATGTACTGGATGTGTCGAAGAACCACGAAGAAGAAGGAGCTGGCGTTCTATACCGACACGGTTCTAAGATGGCACGGGAGCCGGAGTTCATTATGAAGCCCTAGGTATAAACAACTCCTTTAGAATCAATGATGATTGCAGCGTCTTTCAGGCCCAAGTCACAGCCATCATACAGGCTGCTAAGATTATAAGTGTATGTAGACAGCCAGACAGCCGTTAAGGCTCTGAACTCCGCTATAATCAGATCAAAGCTTGTGAAGATCTGCAAATCGCTCTTGAATGAGATATCTAGAGCTAATGCGGTGCCCATCTGTTGGGATATCGTAGGAAACGAAAGGGCTGACGAACTTGTTACGAAAGGGTCGGCGCTGCACTTATCGCGTGCCCTCCCCTTTGTAGTAACCCCAATCAGTTCATTACGGAAGAAAATAGAGGATGAAGCCATCGATCGAGCAAATAGTCTCAGGGTTCATCTGGAAACATGCACAACAGTAGGGCCCTATGGCCGGGCATCAGCAAGAAGAGATCAACTTCTCTGGTGAAACTGAGTCGTTATAAAGCACGGGTCGTTTCAGGGATAATTACTGGTCATAATGCCATTGGCGTCCACGCGGAACGACTCGGTGTGCTACATAATGAATTCTGTAGAAGCTGCAGGGACGAAGAAGAAATTGAGTCAGTTCGTCACCTGCTGTGTGACTGTCCTGCCCTATCCGTCAGAAGAATGAGGACTCTTGGTAGTTACTTCTTCTCGGATTTGGAGGACTTGGGTAACGTAGAGCTACCGACCTCCTGAGATTAATATCACTATCTGGGTGGTTCCAATAGCGGACTTAATAGGTTTCCGGGGTTAAATGATTGGGGACAATGGACCCGAACTCTGGTCTAAGTGAGCAGTGACACTGTCACAAGGCACCCATTTACCTAACATAACCTACATTTTCCTTCCAGAATGACCTGGGATGAACAATAACCTAGAAGTTATTATAAAATTTTAGCCTGGGTATGATGTAGTCTATGATTACATTGTTCTATCGCATGTAAGCCCCTTTAAATCACAAGAATTTATCTTAACACATCTATCGACTTCGGATTCACTTTCATCAATTAATAGTAGACGTTTATTTTGGATTTACATCCTAAAAGAGCTAAGATTTGAAGGCTCTGTCAGTATGTTTTTAGTGTGTCTTAGTTGGGCTTCTATGCAAACATCCCCTGCCTTATTATATATAGATCCTTAAACCACGTAACTAGCTTGTGGAGAAGGCCACTCATATTCCCAAAGTGGACGGTTACGGCCAATACACTCTAGACCTTCTTCTAACCTCTCTTTAAGACAAGTATTCAATCGCAGTTTTCGGCCCCCCTGGGTAAATCGGATCATTGTCTTCTGGTGTCAGCTAAATTCTCGTACTCCCAGCAGCACTTAGCTAACAGAAAATACCCTAGAAGAACAATTTGGCAATACGAGAATGCCAATTGGAGCAACCTAAATTCGTCGAAGAATGAAAAGAATGTCTACAACATCTCTACGTTTCGCAAGTGCATTCAGATTGATGAGGTTACGACGGTCTTGATAGGGAGGTAGGATAAGTGGGTCGTTCCAAGAAAGACCTCAAAGGTCAAATCGAAAAAATCGACGTTGAATGTTCTCGTTTCTTGACCTGCTGATAGGGGGACCACTATTGACTGGCATAAGGGACAAACAAAGGTAATGTAGATGGATCTAGTCATGTAAGGATCAGAGAATTCCATAGATTATCGTTTAACAAAGGCAAGAGATGAGCTAGCTTCCAGAATTATCTCATCAATATGGGAAAGGAAGTTTAGCTCTTTGTCGTTCTAAGGTCGCATAGAGATTGAACGATATATGTATATAGGCTGCACGTGAAGAAGGTAAGGACGGGGAGGGCAAACTTGGTGTTCACGTTATAAGGTAAAAGATTGGCACTTGGCTATATTGAGCTCTAAGCTAATTTTGGAGCACCAATATGAAAAACTGTCTATGTCTTGTTGAAGGAGACAGTAATCCTGAGGTGAACAGATGGTTCTAAAAAATTTGGTATCGTCAACGTAGAAAGGGAGGAGTGTGTTATAACCCTATCGACATCGTTTATGGTTAGAATGAAGAAAAGGGGGCCAAGATGGCTATCTTGTGGAACGCCAGAGGTGGCCAAAAAAAAAACCGATAGGAGGGATCTGAAACGAACATTATAAAAACGGACTTTCAGGTAAGAAGATATGCATTTTAACAATTTGGGTTCGAAACCGAGGACAGACAATTTGACAAGGATCAGGTTACGACATATCTTATCAAAAGCTTTACTGAAATCAATTGCAGTAACGTCGACTTCTTTGCGGGATACCTACATAATACACAAGTGCAAAATCTCCAAACCCCAAAATTCCCACCTTTTGAAAAATACCCGAATCGACTATCCCCAAGCGCAAAATACCTATGTTATCCCCACGATATTTAAGGAGCAGCGAAGCGGAGCGGGCGGTGGAGTAATTTTGGACGTTCTATGGAGATTTGGATTTGTGCATTTCGATATGTGGATTCTAATTTAGCAATCTTGCGACTGAGGATTACGTAGCCAACCCGCAACAAAGTCAACGATTTGTGATTGGGGTTTTTGGATTTGGGGATTTTGGGTTTAGGGATATTGACTTGGGGATTTCAGTTTGGGAAGTTTAATTTTGGAGTTTTCGTACCCAACCCTTTCTTTGCCATTCTCTAAGGCAGAGAGGGCAAATGACACGAATTTGAGATGTGTTATCCTTTTAGAATGTACATATGTATGTAGTTACCAAAAGCAGCAAGATCAGACGCTATTTTTTGGGGGGACATATTGAAGATCTCGTGGAGCCTGATATACATAAATTTTCTTGAGGCTGTTCAGGTCTATAGATAGGCCCTTCTGTTGGATGGAAATCATTACGCTTGTTTTGGTTTTACCCTCATAACAAACTGAGTCAGGTTTATCGTGAAGATACAGAAGAAAGAGGCGTGCATTCTCTTAAACCACTTTGTCTCTAAGCCTGGAGAGTACATATCAATATTCTGTGGTGTCTATGGTATCTATTGTATGTTGTGTTAGTTTAAGTGGATGAATCAAAAGGGGATCAATAATAGGAGCGGTTGGGGGAAACGCCAGAGGGTTTATTTGACGAAGATGAGGTGTTCTGCCTAAACCTCTATGTAAGCTCTTCCACTGGTCATACTATACAGACATCATTCCAGATAAACATGTGGAAACGCACTCACGTCCAGCCGATCCCTAAAAAGTGCGATGAAATCTCTTCTTCAAACTACCGACTCATAGTCCTAACATCAGTGCTCTCTAAGGTCATGGAAAGCATTGTAAATATCCATCTAATGAAATATCTTGAAAGAAACCATCTTCTAAATGACCTTCAGTACTGGTATCCCTCAACAATACCACGTGACCTTATGGTGTACCTATCTCCATCATGGTGAATGCCGAGTAGTTGCCCTAGGGTTGGGACGCACTTAGACCAAAAGCGAGGTCCATTGTGATACCACTATGGAAAAACCGGATTACCAGCACGGGAAACCTTCATTGAGACTTCCCGGATGGGACAGAAGGCAGGGCAACCATTTTCGGTATAGACCCGTGCCGAAGATGTGTGGTTCGTTGTTTAATCATTAAACCAGTTTGACCTGGTGACAAAGCTCTAAATCTTGCCTAAGTCTAGTCTAGCTAGATCGTTTAGATCTTCGAAGAAGTATTCACCTAAGGTTTTCCTTCTCAAGACCGATAGAGCAAGACCGATAGTTGTCCTAAATATCTCTAAAGCTTTCGATAGAGTGTGGCACAGTGCCATCTTAAGCAGAATCCAAGTTCAAGGTGTCGGTAGTATCTTTTCATCATGGATTGCAAACTTTTTTGAGTAATTGGTCAATACAAGTTGTATTGGACGGATATACATCTAACTCATCCTCAACCAATGGTGGTGTACCTCAGGGCTCAGTTCTCTCTCCGACGCTGTTTTTAATATTCATTAACGACCTTCCTCTCTCTCTTACTCGCAATCCAAACCATTCCTTTGCGGATGACAGTATTTTTGACTTCGCTTATTCTTTGGCAAATTCACGGCTGAAACTTTAAGCTGTGAAGTGTCATAGGCAGTGAATGTCTACCGAGCTCAACTCGGATATTGATGGAATCATCAACTGGAGTGTAAAAAACCGAGTTGAGTTCAATTCGTCAAAAACCCAGTGCTGTCTCCTGTCTCTAAAGCGGGATACTAATGTAGCCAAACTAACAATGAATGGAGCTGATATTGAGGAATCTAATGGCTTGTCAATGCTTGGCATAGAAGTTACACCAGGCCATTCCCTAGAATCATCAGATTTTCGTAGCTGCGAAGAGTGGCGTCTAGATTCCTCAGATTCCTCAAAAGGTGTAAACTTGTTCTTAAGTACTGCAGACCTGGCTACTATCTACTAGGAAAATACAAGCCTACGGGCGCTTAGCCCACCGATAAGGGTATCATCTTCCATTTGACCCCACTGCTGAGCTCTGTGCTCTGTATGGTATCCAGTATAGTATAGGATAGAACTACTAACACAAGAATTTTGATCTCACAATATTCGAAACCAAAAAAGCCCTAAATATCAAGTATAACAGCAAATGTTCTCCAATTCGGGATATACTACTATATGTACGACCCACATACACATTGGTAAAAACCACCCCCATACTCCAAGGGAAGGATGTTTAATTTGTGTTAGAAAACATTTTCAGATCCCCGAATTAATTATCTCTCCTCCATTTACATGGAAACTTTTATTTGCTCAAAAGATAAAGCAAATTAATTAGAGAGCCAATTAAAATTTTAACTAAATAACAAGCGACGAGCGAACGGGGGAAGGCGAACGTTCACTACAACAATACGAATAAACCATCAGAGAGCCAAATGGGGTTGGGTGCAAGAATACTAGGTACGGGAAGGAATATGGTAGAATACCGAACATGAAATGGAAGAGCCTTCCTTTGCATCAGATTTTTGGGCATAGAAAGGAGAGTCTTACTTGTTTGGCCTCGCTGGTGTGCGATAGATCACACTCACTCGAGAGAGAGTGAGTCAAAAGCGGGAGTGGGAGGCAGGCAATTGAGGCGCACGTTGATATTATATGAAAACTAAAAGAAAACCTCTTTCCAAATGATGGGGTTGGGGCTTAGAGGAGGTGGCTGGAAGCACAGGAACTACACCAGCACACCAGCAACTTTTGTGGAAATCGTATTTCAGGTTTCTTTTAGTCTGTTCTTGCGTTGTTTCGCATTTAGTGTTTAACTGGGGTTTTAGGAGTTTTGCGTTGTTTGGTCGAACAGGCTTCTAGGGCGGCGGCGGCATACTGTTGGGGGGAGGAGGTTCAGGTTTAGACATGAAGGAGTCACAATGAATGCCAGTAGAGTGGGTTGAAGTATAAATTGCTGACTGAAATGGAAACGGCATTGTAATTTGAGGGCGGTTTGTTGGAGGTATTCGCTTTTCACAGGCAAATAGTGAATTTAGTGTGAATGGAAGTATTTCTTGTGGATAAATCGGTTCTACCGATTATTATCACTTGGAAACCAAACTGAGGGAATGAGGTAATTTTTGTTGCATGCAAGTAATTAGCTGTGTTTCTCTGTTTTTTTTTTTTTTTGTTAATTATAGTTGTGGATTGTAGACCAGCTGAGTGTATCAATTTATTTGTGTCATTATGAATTTGAGAAATGACATTCCTTTTATTTTATATTTTTAATTTAACTTGTACCACCATTGACTTATGTCGCTATCTATTTGGTAATTGTCCAGTTCCATCAATTGGACCTACTTAGGGAGCGCATTCAATACTTTTGCACCTCATGTACATAAATATGCATAAGGATCATCATTTATGGCCGAAAGAGGACAAGGGCAGTGCTTTCTCTTTATCTTCGTGTTAATCCTTATCTTTAGGTTTTTTAGGCTTTAAAGGTTCTTATAGCTGATTTAACAGTCTAGGTTAGTGATTAGGGTGTCCATGGTACAGCTATGAAAAAAAAAAACAATATTTACGAGTCATGGGGGTATTATGTGATTTTCCCGTTAAATAATTAAATAAACGGATATGCTCGTGAAATGAAGTAAAGTGGTCAATAACTATAAAGAGGTCCTTGACCACGATCCGAGAATCGCAATTGCTACATACAAAAAGTATAAGCGACAACTGAGGTGGATTTAGGGAGGAATTTTTTAACTTTAGGCTAGTACGTACTTACTTATTTAGGTGGCCCTACAGTTCGGAATGAACCTGAGCTTCAACCAACAGGCCAGAGGCCTATTTCATAAGACTACAAGTGTTGTACTTGTAAACTTGTAACTACAAGCACAAATAAAGTATGGAGTTTTAATTTTGTGTTCCATAAACATTTTTCAGCACTTGTAGCGCGGCAAATTCAAATTAGAAGTATAGCGATCAAAATGCTACAAGTCTACAAGTCTGTAACTACAAGGCTAGTAAAAGTTGCTGTTTGACTGACAGAGCATGATTGCGATTAGTTTCGTGTCATAGTGACGGTCCAATGTTTCTTAGCAATTCCTCGAAAGCAGAAAAGTTAATTCTAAATTTTTCTTTAAATTAATTATATGTTATGATATCAAAATTGATACGCCCTTTAGTCACTATCATCACTGCTTGAGATCATTTTTATGTTAAACTTCTTAACCACACGTTGTCTAAGCACTAAATTCTAACCGCGAATAAGCCCAATTTTTCCAGTACGTGATTTTATTAGTCTCTCTACTCTTGTAAGAAATTCACTTGTAGTTACAAATCCGTCGCTAATAATTTTTTGCGCTAATAATTTTATGAAACAGAAAAGCTCACCACAGTTGTAAATTCACTTGTAGTTACAGGCCTGGCATGCTTGTAGTTATTAGTGAATTGGCATTCTTTATGAAACAAAAATTTGTATATAAATAAGTATTAGTGTTGTAATTTTATGAAACCCTGGTATTGTTGCTGCTACCTCTAACTTGATAGGCATTTAGACTTATTGCATCCCCCGATACTGTTCTATATGCGCAGCATACTCTGAGAGATGCGCTTCTATAAACAGTGTTACTACTTCTCATGTACGACCTTGTTGCTGTTGCCGGTGCCGGTACCCATATAGGGGCTGCGTACATGAGGATTGACTTGGTCACTGTAATATTTGGAATTAGCCTGGATATTGCTTGCCTTCACGCTTGTGTGTGTTATATGTTCTCTAAAGTTGAGGCTATGGTCAAGCAGTACCCCTAGATACTTCATGTAGGGTTTTTATTCGATAGAGTGTTCTCCTACCTGTAGTACTAAGCGCTCAACTTTATTGCGGCTGCTTATGAGGACAGCTTCAGTTTAGCGACCTCTTGAGCGAAGTTGGATCTTCACGTCATTGGTGGTGTTATTGCAGTTTCACGGCGTCACCTCCTCTAAAGTTTTAGGTACTACCACCACTACCAATTATGACCACGCCATCATATATAATGTTCCACAGAGCAGAGCATAGAACTGACCCCTTTGGAACCAAACCTGTAATTTTATATCTTTTCGGTCCTTTGTCCGTGTCATAGAAAAGGGTTCTATCTTCAAAATAATTTGTGATTATTCGTAGCAGGTAGTTTGGCACTCGAGTACTCCTCAGAGCTCGTATAATGAAGTTCCAGCTGGCCGAGTTGAACCCATTTTTTATGTCGAGCATAACTACAGCGCTGTGCTACTTGTTTCCTCCTCTCCATCTGGTCTCAGATATGGTTTCGCATGCAATTTCACAAACTGGTTGTATCGCATGGGTGGTGCTCCGTTTCTTCCTGAACCCGTATTGGTGGTTGGTCAAGTACAAGTACAAGTACTCTTTTCAGCACTTTCCCTACCTTTCCCTAGCATGCATGTATGGATTTTACGACGACGGTTTCTCTGGGGGCTTGCCACCTTTCGGAATTAATACCAGCCTCTGGTGATTCTATTGCAGAGGGAGCTTTCCTTCTGTCAGATATCTTCTATAGAGGTTTGCAAACACCTTTGGTTGAGTTTTAAAGGCTTCCTTAAGAACGATGTTTGAAATCCCGTCCATTCCTGAAGCCTTATTGCTTTTCATTGAGCCCGCTGCTTCCAGGACTTCTGCAGTGATGACGGGTTGTATTGGGTCGGTATTCTCTGTTATCATACTGGGAAGATGGACATGGTCATTAGTCTTAGTCGGGCAGCTGCAATGCCACTTTTAAGTTTGTCCCTAATTATTTTATAAGCGCTTACACACGGCTTATGTTAGAGGTCTTCTCTAAGCGCTTGGAAAGATTTGGTTTTACTCGTTTTAATGAGTTTCCGAAGTTTCTTTCTTTTTCTTACGAATTCTTCTCGTATCTCTTCGGAATCTTCTTTTTGTCTTTATCTTGCTCGCTGCTGGTGCCTTCGCATTTTGAGACAATCTGCTCTCAGCTTAGAGATGCAATCATTCCGCCTTTCTGTGACATGGATGCGTCATATCCTCGGGTAAGGGAAATTATCACATTTTTGGACTGTTCTTCAGCTGTGATAAATTCCATGGGAATTTCTATGTTACTCAGTCATTAATCGAGCATCTCTTTATCTAGGTTGTTACTTTTCAAGCCCAAGTTTTATGCATTTTCAGTGACTTTTTGGTACTGGAACTGTCTTGGATTTGTTGTCTCAAATATGATGATCCGGTAATCACTGTTTGTATAGAGATCGGAGACATGCGAAGGTTAGACCTATGATGGAGCCAACTCTGACGTTATTAAATGTTTCTTTGTTTTCTTGATGTAGCAGTACAAGGTCAAGGCTTGCAAATGCATCCCACAATGCCTTGCCTCTGTGAATGGTCTTCGAACTACCCCATTTGGCTGTCAATGCATTAAAGTCTCCAGCTACAATTGTTAGTGGTTTTCCTCGTACATCAGCCAGAAATACGTCCAACATATGTATGTTAGTATTCTGACATGGTCGAGCTCGGTGGCGCATAACAGCTGAAAAAGTGTTGCAAAGACCCTGAATCCTGGGGTCCTTAGGTGTCGTTCTTGTAAAACAAGGCAGCGGCAAAGCAGATATTGGATTGACTCCATCTCTTCCTCATCTCCCCAGTTTCTGCATAAATCGTTGGACTCTACCCTTCATTTACAGAGCATGACGGCGGTGCAACTATGTAAGTTTCTTTTCAGATAATAGAGGTTTTAGAGAGATCGAAGACTGTCGGTAATGTGCAGGTTATTCTTCCTGTATTAGGACGACTTTAAAACCGCACCACAAAGATATGAAATACTGATATACTGACAGTACCAGCGTTACTCGATATTATGTATTCCATTGGGCCAAACTGACTTATAATTCTCATCCCGATAAGGACTCTATCCTCTCGTTCTTTTCTTTAGAAAAGAGGAGCTTGAAGCTTAGTTTAACAAAACACCAAGATGTAAGGAAAACGCTACAAAAATGAAAGAACCCATAGAATCACTCCATCTCCCCTAAGAAACCAAGTATAGGTACGAGTACGTCCTCTACCCTCGAATTATTTTACGAACGTAAGTTTATTTCAAAACAAACCAACATTAACTGCAAATGGTCACAATCTAAAGAATTAAATTACTTTTGCATTAAAGTAAAAAAAAAAAATAAAAAAAAGCCACAAGACAACACCACACTAATTACATGCTTAGAGCGATAAATTCTTTGATAAGTTTCTCCTACCCTAAGACCGCGTGCCACACTAAGACAGAATAGGGGAGGGTGGTTGGGGAAACTAAAACAAAGCAAAATAATGTATCACATCTTATACCGAGCATCCCCTTCCTGCCCAACCACTTATCTCATGTATACGCCACAAAATAGCAGCCAACATAACTAAATGATTAATCAAAGGAAAGTTTAATTAAATTACCTGCCAGAGGTATACCACTTCACACAAACGCACGCTTTTTACATTTGTCGGCAGCATAATTCACCAGAAGGAGGATGAACTTGGTATGCTGTGGCTGCGTGTCAGGCGGGCGGCACGGCACGGCACGGTACGGTACGGCACAGAATGCTTTTTAGTACTGCTGGTGGTTACCAGTGAGTGGTTGGTTAGCTCCTTCTTCATCAGTAGGCGCGCGCGTACATTTATACTCATCTTAAATTAAATTCACAAAGTGAAACACCTTCACCACCCTCAAACTCCCACCCCCATCCCGGTCCATGCCACTCATGTCAACTCTCCCCCGCCGCATGAATGTTTTAATCCCCTCCCACCTCGTGCACTTTACACACGAAATTACATGATTATAGCTCAAAAGAGCTTGTTTCAAAATTAATTACCTTGTGTAATTGATAACAGCCTCACATAAACGCTCAAAGGGATGCCACAACCTCTCTCTCCCTACCCTCTGCTGCTTCAACCCAGTTTTCACAAACACTCGCTTTGGGTTTCCCATCCCCCTCCACCCACCCTGCACACGCACACAGAATAACAGCTTATCAATAGGTTTTGTGTTGCCATTGTATTTTAGGGCGAATGGGGTTTCGGAATTACCTACTATCTGTGTGCAATTTTGTGGGGTGGTCTCGACCTCTCGGACTCGTCGCAGGAGGACGATGGAACTTCACTTGGTGTCGTTATGGTGTTTTTGTTGCTTTCAAATAATAATTGGGTGCGCCTAGTCTATGTTTTAGTTGCTATTGCTGTTGCTGTTGTTGATGTTTACAGCCCTTAACTAGAGTGAACATTTTGAAAATTTCATAATTCTTGAATAATCCTGTCCATCCTGAGTGGATGCTTGATGCACGCACAGCTACTTGCGTGTCAGATGGTCTTCCACATTCTACTCTGCCTCTCTGTTTGTGTGCTCTCCTGGATTTATGCACGTAATTTTTGGTAAAACACCCTAAGGTGCTTTTAAGTTAACTAAGTCAATATAAGAGCTGTCACAAACAATAAATGAACAAAGCTTTATGGGCCATTTCCTCTCAAAATTTGATTGTAAAATTTTCTGGAAGATTTATGCTGCACGTTCATACATTCATGCATACATACATGTACATATATGCTTTGTTTGGTTTTAGTAATCTAAACTGAAATAGTGTGGAATTGAAAATTGTCCTAGGAACGAGATCAAAAGGAATTGATGTGTTCGGCTTGCAGTAAGTAATCAAAAATCAGTTTAGCCCCCAACCCCCTAGGCATAAGCTTTACTCTTGTATCGTATTGATTAGCTATGGGAAATATTGTCGGCCATAATAGATTTGTTTAATAGAAGTGAAATGTGGTGAAACATATGACCTCCTAAATAGTAGGGATGTATTGTATTTTTTGCTGTTGAAACACTCAATATACTTAAGTATGTACTTAAGGTAGCAACCCATTAACGTCACTTCCAGCTTCGAAAACCATATGTCCATAAAATTTAAAGCCGACGATTTTCTAGATGATTTAAATATCTACCTACCCTACCATGAAAAAACCACCTAGTTACGAAGCAACAACGAGCCTCGGATAAGGATGACCCTACTGTTGACGATCCCAATAAACGAAACAAGAACAACGACCTTTCGAATGTTCAGACCCTTAACAGGGCACATGCAGCCAAACAATACGCAGAGGCCCTAGACTACTAAAATGCAGAGATCATCGCCATCCAGGAAGTGCAATGGGTTGGCCCGGGTAAAAGGAGGATGACAAACTGTGACATATGCTATGGTCATTGCTAGAGGGAACAGAAGTAGCGCTTATTCGAATGTGGACTTATCATATGCGGCAGACTTATTATTTGAAGATGGGGTATGTTGGTCTATTGTGCCCCCAGCTAACACCTTGGAGAGGTACATGCCCTCATTAGAATTCTCCTCGCTTTTGGATTCCTTTCGAAATTTTTTAGAGGGTAATGCAGTCTTACTACGCCTTGGCGGAAGAAATATGTCCTAGAGCACGCTCTCTAATCCAGTTTCCTTTAAGAATCTAAGGATGAGAGCTGGATCTAGTGACGGTATTTCTTCATCTGATAATAATTGGTACTTTCCCAAGTATTTCAATCTTTTGTGGGTCAATGCCCTACAAGATCCCAGCACATGTTCTGGGACTTTACTGGACTCATTGCAGAATCTGCAGAGACCTTCTTTAGATATACATACCTAGTTTTCGTAGGTGCTCCTTTAGTTTACATTACGAAGCCGAACCGGTCGGATTATTCTTCTTATTCTTGCTCATGCTGATACTTGCGTCGAATCTTTTTCGGTTGTATTGCCCTAGAAGTTTCTTGGCCTGCCTAATTCCATGAGCTTTATTCCAGGTTCTTGCCCTGTTTTCTCTCTCTTGTTTCCTGAATTCTTCTTTGATCTCCTATTCCGCAGAATGGTTCAGGACCTATCAAGGATTCTGATGCTCCTTTTCTTGCTAGGTAATCGGCCATTTCATTACCCTCTATTCCCACATGGCCAGGTATCCAACAGAAGGTCACTTTGTTCCTACTACCTAGTTCATGAAGTTTTTGTAGGCATTCCCACACAAGTTTGGACTTAATGATATAGGAGTCAACTGCCATGATAGCAGCTTGGCTATCTGACATTATAGTTATATCACAGTTGATATGGTTTCTATCAAGATTGATTTGGAGACATCTATCTATGGCATAGATTCCAGCCTGAAAGATACTGGTACTTTCGCCCATGGATTCAGAGTATTTGGTTTTAGCCCAGTGAGGGCAGCTGGTTTACTCCAGGAATAGGTAAAAGAAAGTACCAAGCCAACATGACCCGGACTGAAACCTGTAAAGATGAAGAAGGAAACCTCATAGTACAGTCACAGTCGACTCTATCTAAAGTGGATGAAGATATCTTCGGTCGTTTGAAGAGAAAAATTCTTCGTAAGATATTCGGTCCCGCTTACGTTGGCGGGCTTTGGTAGCGGGAGATTCAACGACCGCCTATACGAGCTATACAGCGACATCGACCTAGTCAAAAAATTGGCCATCAGTCGTTTAAGATGGCTAGGACATGTAGAGCGGATGGACACAAATGCTTCGGTCCATAGAGTCTTTGAATCCAATCCGGAGCGACAATGCAGTAGAAGAAGACCTCGCCTTAGGTGGCGTACACAAGTAGAATGGGACCTCAACCGAGTTGGAGTGCGCCTATTTCATAAAACTACAACACTAATAATTATTTGTGAATTCACTTGTAACTTGTAAATTATGTGCAAATTTTTGTTTCATAAAGAATGCCAATTCACTAATAACTACAAGCATGCCAGGCCTGTAACTACAAGTGAATTTACAACTGTGGCGAGCTTTTCTGTTTCATAAAATTATTAGTTTTTTTTTATTTTATATTATAAAAGTTTAACATAAAAATGATCTCAAGCAGTGATGATAGTGACTACGAAGACAATCGGATATGAGAACCACGAATTTTTAAAGAGCATATCAATTTTGATATCATAACATATTATAAATTTAATGAAAAATTTAGAATTAACTTTTCTGCTTTCGAGGAATTGCTAAGAAACGTACTCATGCTCTGTCAGTCAAACAGCAACTCTTACTAGCCTTATAGTTACAGACTTGTAGACTTGTAGCATTTTGATCGCTACACTTATAATTTGAATTTGCCGCGCTACAAGTGCTGAAAAATGTTTATGGAACACAAAATTACAACGCCATACTTTATTTGTGTTTATAGTTACAAGTTTACAAGTACAACACTTGTAGTTTTATGTAATAGGCCCCAGGTTGTAGTTAGATCTTCGCTCCTATCCCTGCACACATTCACCAGATACTCTACCTCTTTTGCTGGGGATGGCTCTACGAAGTCATACGGCAGGTGTGCAAATGCCATGACAAAACTGCTTGCACCTGCTCCTACTCGCATGGAGCAGCGACTTGGTCAGGGGAACATAGTTGTGGCAGCATAAACGCTTTTACTCCGTGCCTCACCAGTATACATATAAGATCTAGCTCTTTCACCAGATCGCACATAGTGTAAAGTGGCAATACTTTCAGATAGACCTCTAATCCTTCCTTTGAAGATCCAAGGCTCCTGCAGTAAGGAAATATCAATCGAATACTCCACAAAGCATGTGGTCAGCATTGCTGATGCAGATTTGCTGTGGTGAAGATTCAATTTTTCCCGGTACGGACTCTCCTCCCGCCCGACTAGTGTTGAAAATATCCATGAAGTTCATCACTTCGTCGCCCTTCCGGATGGCTTCCCAAGTAGTCTTTTCTGCTGGTCATTGGAATTTCACGAGAGCAACATCCAGCTCGCAGTTGAGTTTTCCCCCTGTTTGCTTGGACACCAGATCGTCAATTTAGTACCGCCTGTCACTGCATCACCATACCTTTCTGTTATTTTCTTTCTAATTGGAAGTGTCCGTCACACATTCATTCACGCGACACAGCCTGGCCAGGATGATATCTTTGCTCGTGGTTCCCCCCGTAGTCGATCCACTTTCAGGTTGATTCCCCCCCAAATGGTGGTCATCTTCCCTACAGTCTCGCTATTGTCCAAGACGGATTTTGCCAATGCCTACTTCTGTATCCTTCTCTCTCTTTTCATTTTTTGCTTAAGCTTCTTTCGTAGCCTTCGCTCAGAATCAGGGTCTGCACCGTCATCTTTGGGTTCGGCTTTTACAACGTCGAATAACCTTGCAGCACCACATTGTCCATCGGCGTCGACGATTGTTCAGCTGAATCCTTTCATTTCCCTCCGGACTCCACTGTCTTCACGAAGCTCTCCCACTGTTGATCTTGCCACTTTCGGTACTTTCTCGACCTTTTCGGAGACTTCCGCCTTGCCATCTTTTTATGCTCGTTATCTTTTTTTTTTATTGATATATGGATACATAGTGATCCCACGAGTCGGTAAGAAATTACGGTTTGAGTCTGAATTGAAAATGTCATACCCATTGCGTTGACGTTAGTCGTTTGTAGGAATGCCAAAGTACAAGGTCTATTTCGTGGAATATAGATCTTGGTAATAGGAAAGACTTTATGCATCACTTCAGCTGACCCTAAGAAAACAGAAAGAGGTACAAATGAAGCGAAATGTTATGATATCATCTGAAGACATGGTACACCATACCAAGAACTCTAACGAAATGTCAACTACGGACATGTGTACTCAGTTTTGGCAACACAGCCACACTCCTGCAATTTCTCTATCCCACAGGAGTTCTGTGCATCTAATGTGCATGAAACTTTGCAATGTTTGAAATGGAGGAAACCTTTTACTCCAAATCAATTCATATCACTTATGGAGTAATATTTTATCCTGGCGGAATAAAAATCAATAACCAATCCTTTTTATCCATCCAAACTGTAATTCATTCATTAAATCTAATTCAATTTTTTCCTCTTCCTCCTCCTCCTCCTCTCTTCTCTTAGTCTATGTGTTTTCTTCTTTTTTTTTTTTTTTGTTTTTTTTTTTTTTTTGTGAGTGAACAACTTTGCTGCCTTTTCTCGAGGGATGAAACAAAGCAATTACATTATCGCATACATTTCCATTATTCCAACTCCAATCTAGTCTACTGTTAGGCGGAGAAGAAGGAGGAGTAGGAGGAGTAAAAGTGGCAGAAGCAGGAGCAGGAGCAGGAACGTCGTCGTCATTGTCATTGCCATGAGTGCTTTGGGTGAAAGGAAAAGGGATCAACTACTATCATGCAGGATGAATATGTATACATATACATACATACGCATAACAGAGTACTGTTGCAAAAAAAAATACGTACACTCTCAACGATGAAGGGATGAATGAAAATTCAATCTGAAGCTGCTCGAAATTTTGACACCATCAGATGGAGCAGTTTGAACGTATTCTGGCAAATCGATAATTTGCGGATTGATATTTGAAAAACAGGACCTAACTCAACTAGTCTGTTTGCCTTTATTTTTATTTTATCACTAGGTATGGACATATGTATGTATGTAGAGAGTAGCTTTTAAAAGTCATTTGCAAGGTTATGGCGGAAGGTTCAATGGTGTTTCTGATTTTTTTTTTTTTTTTTAATATTTTTGATGAACGGATCAGATGAGATCATCTAACTTTAAAACATAAATGAAATTTATGTTACATTACCATTAAGTGGTTATTATGCTAAATAGTTGTGTGACCAGAATTTAATGAGCGGTTGAAGCAGTACATGTAAGGGTAGTATTTGTTCTTTGTTAAAGTAAAGTAAAAAAAATTTAGAAACTGAAGCTCAAAAGCATTTGTAAAATATACAGGACAGTCGCTATATGTTTGGCACTCACTTCATTTAAAGTCTTGCAAGATCCGCTGTCATCACCATTATCCTATGGCCTACATTGTACAGGCTTTTGCAAGGTTAAAAGCTTTTCTGAGTGGTAAAATAATTAATGGCTGGATGCTGTAGGAATAGTGTAGACTGGAGCCAGCCTGACGATGTCCAGTGTTGTAACTGTTACTGCGCATCAATTGTGCTTGTTTTACCTCCTAGTGGTAGCCATCGGGTTACTGAGTGGTATCCATCCGGATGCTGAACTTATAAGCGTGAGTGTTGAACAAGAGAAAATAGCAGCACTATAAATACGACAGGGGACGAACTATCCCAATGTAGTCAACGGTGGCATCACAGCTTCAAATGGAAGCATAAGCATACTTTATCTGGGCTACGTCAACATATTCGGAGCTCAGGCAGATTTCCAAGAATAAGTCAGGATTAGCCTTATTGGTCAAAGGCAGCGGGTTACTGACATCGGTTTAAACCGGAACCTATTCCTATGGGTTTCAAGAAATGGTACTGGCCCTCTAGCTTGAGGGTTGTGCCGTAAAAAACTAGTTACGAGAGAGACACCAGCCTCGGATATCGACGAACCTCTTCATTTACTATTTGACCCAGAACGTTCACGGACTATGACTTGGAAGCACGTACACTGTACAATCCTAGTGCTGCTCAAATCTGTGCTCACATGGTACAAGGCTGTATTACGGCCAGGAGTTATGATGGATAGGTATAGGTATGAAAAACGGAAATATTGCGACATTTATTACAGCTGCACATTTTAGGATGCGGATTCGTCGTGGGAAACTGGTTACGCTTTGACTTTGGTAATTGACTTTAAGCCAATCAGCGATCGGCTGGTTGTAATCCGCACCAAAGCAACATTTCAAAACATCAGTATAATATGAGCACACGCCCTTACCGACGAAGCTAAAGACTCTATCAAGGAGGAGTATTATGACTTTCTTGCCGGACCCTACGGAGCCTGTCCGGAAGATTGATGTCAAAATCATACTCATAGACTTCAATGCCAAAATCGGTAAGGAAACCATCTTCGGCGGATTAGTCGGAAAGTACAGCCTCCACGACACGACAACAGACAACGGATTCCGGCTAATCGATTTTCCAGTATCTCGTAATACGGTGATAAGTAGAACTAGGTTTCCCAGATTACGAATCCACACAGCAACCTGGCGCTCTCTAGATGGTTGAACCGGCAACCAAATCGACTACGTGCTAATAGATCCGAGGCATGCAATATTCTGAATGTTCAAACTTTCAGAGGGGCAAATGTCAACTCTGACCATTTTCTTGTTGCAGCCAATTTCAGAAATCGACTATCCAACGAGAACAAGCTGCAAGCCGCCCAGAAAAATAAATTCAGTTTGGAAGAGGTTGGCTCAGCTATCAAAAAGCTGAAGAACAACAAGCCCGTCGGCTCTGATAGTCTACCAGCAGAGCTTTTCAAACATGGTGGTGGACTATCAGCCCCATCTGTATATGTATCTGTATGCCCCATCTTCAAGAAAGGCTATCCTATGTCTTTTAAGAAATATCGAGGCATATCCATGCTTAATCTTGCATATAAGATCCTATCCAACGTACTGTGTGAACGTCTGAAGCCTTTCTGTAGCACACTAATCGGCACGTACCAGTGTGGCTATTGGCACGGCAGACCGACGATCGACCAAATTTTCACACTAAGGCAGATCCTGGAAAAGATCAACGAATTCCAAGTTGAGAATCACCATCTATTTATCGACTTCAAAGCCGCATATGATAGCATTTATCGTGTTGAGCTCTACAAGGCGATGACCGAATTCGCGATTCCGGCTAAACTGATCCTGCTGTGCCGCGTGACGCTGGAAAACAAGCGGTACAACGTGCAATTCGGAAACAGTTCGTCCGAACTATTCCAAACATGCACTGGATTTCGGCAAGTAGATGCGCTATCATGTGACTTCTTTAATCTCGTGCTGGAAGAGATAGTGCGCAGGGCAGGTGTGAACACGGAAGGCACTATCTTTAAATCTGTCCAGTTTCTGGGATCCGCTAATGATATCGACATCATCAATCGTTCCCAGCGCGCAGACTTAGAGGCTTTTACGGGAATTGAAGAACAGGCGAAACGAGTTAACCTTGATGTGAATGAGGACAAAACCAAGTACATGTTGTCAACAAACAAAGAAGCATCTGTTCACCGCCTATGACAAAACGAACGTCACTGTTCGCAACAGTAACTTCGAAGTGGTTAAGGAGTTTACCTACCTCGGAGTAACTATCAACTTCTCAAATGGCACCTTAGTAGAGATTCGACAAAGATTTCTCCTAGGAAACCGCTGCTACTTACCCTAGGAAATCATCTACTTCAGAAGACGAAATGCATGCTCTACAAAACATTGATCCTGCCAGTTCTGCTATATGGAGCCGAGTGCTGGACGATAAGCGGGAAAGCAGAGCAGATTTTTAATACTTTCGAGAGAAAAATTCTTCGTCGAATATTCGGAATAAAGGAGAAGATACAACCGCGAAGATATGAGCTGTACCAAGATGTGGATGTAGTCCAAAAAGTCAAAACACGTCGACTACACTGGTTCGGCCACATCGAGCGAATGGACAATAATGCTCCAGCAAAATGGATCTTTAAATAACAGCCCCCAGGTTCGAGACGATAAGGAAGACCGAACCTCCGTTTTAAGGATCAAATTATAGCGGAGGCCAGAAGTCTGACCAAGTCTAGACAACTGGAAACAGCGTGCCTGGGATCGAAGAGAGTGGAAGGCTGTCGTGTCTCTTAGGTAAGAATGGTATTTTGGAATGCTATACAAGATAAGAAAAAGCAATGCTATTCCTTAAATAGCAAGTTACGTTTGTTCGGATCCTGGAAGCACCTAGAAAATATTTGCCACAATCGCAAGAAAGTCTATGAAACATCCTGTGGATCTTCATGTCTTATCGTAATTCTGACGCAGAGCTCCATAAGGGAACGGGTTAATATTCTATAGACATCGCAATTGGATGAAATACAAATTTATGGAGGGACCTATCGCTCCGGGGCCAGGGCTTAGCTTCTCACAACCATTCGTGTTGTGCGTGTTATATTCTTTATACAAATGAAAGGGACCTTCTAAGAAGCTTTTTCATGACAGTTTCGATAGTTGTTAGACGCTTCTGAGAGGTGGAACTGTAAAAGAAATTTTTGGTGTTGTCTGGGGATAGAACCTCGAATCCCTCAGTCCGTAGTCCAACGCACAAACCACTTGAGCCACGGCGCCCACTCTTTGGATGGAATGGAACACATTAACCCAGGACGGAAGAAGAGCCTGTCGACTGAGACGCACATGGCACAAAAATCGAGTGCTAGAGCGCGTAAAAGTAATTAAAGCATAAAGACCGACGAGGAAATAAAGGACCTAGCTGTGTATGTAAGGTACCTGATTAATGTTTGCCTGATTAGCAAATGAGAGGTTTGTATGGGAAGGTAAGGTCCATTTCGACCAAGCCACAACATGGCGGATCATTTAAATAGGAATTCAAGGTTCTAGGCCCAAAAACACCGAACGAATGTCTGGTAAATAGTAATTGAAAGTTGCGGCATGGTAGGTCCCATCCATGCATAAAAAAGAAAAAAACAAATATTTGGCAACATCATCTCATGTATCCGCGTCAATATCCTTTGGCCACCCTTTAGCAACATCAGTTTTAAAATCTAAGCCGTACTTAGTCGTAGTATATGTAGTCACGTCTTCTTGTAATCAAATTTTATTACAAGTACAAATCAGGAGCTTAGAGCCATCACGGTTGTTCTCAGCAGTAATTGATAAACACTACCCTGATCATTTCTTGGTATTCCCGATGCAAGTGCCAAAACTTTATAGGACTGAAGGCATTAAAGTAAAGGCTAATCAGGGTCAAACCGGAATAAGTCAAGTTCAAGTCGAATCGATTAAATTCATCAAACTACCCCTAAGGTTTGGATCAAACATATTTGTTGACCCCTATTATATATTTCATTCTACGCCCAACAAATCAAAAATTAATGGAATGATGATTCTGTTTGAAAAATATATATTTTTTTTAAAGTCTAAGAAATAAATATTGACCAGAATAGGTAAACATAATATAGCCTAATCTCCCACAACACACAATAGCTTCCAAATACTTATTACTCTTATAGAAAGCAGACATGAACATCATTTTTTTATCCTCTTGCCACTGGCCTTGGCTTGTCAATAGAAATTTTTATTTTAATATAATTTATTTGCCAGCAACTTTGTTCGACAATTGCATGAGTTATCTGTTAGATAGGAATTTCAGCAATATTCGTGATTAATTTTTTCCGAGTTCAGGAATTAGCAATCAACTAAATGGTATCACTCGTCTCGCTTACCACTACCAACGGCCAGTCACACTCCTCCATGATCGATGTGCTCGACGTCGTCCGCCCGGTTTCATATCCGAACCGAACCCTTGTAGATTTGCACACACTTATCTGAATTTATTTTTACTATAGCAATCTCTCTAATAGCATTCTTTATATCACATATGCCATCGAATGTTGAGATACGCCAGCCATAACTATGGGCAAGGCTGCTGGATTATAATAATATTGGCGGCATCCTTCTCATACTTGAATGTTTGTAAGTAATATTATATATGTGTGTGTGTGGGGAGGGAGGGAGGCATGACTTTTGATATAGTTATATGTAGTTTTACAGATCGAAAATAATTAAATGTACATTGTATAGTACAGTACAATAGGTACAGGGTTGCCAAGTTGCGATAGAAACATTTCTTTTTCCTAAGCTTAGCAGCGGCTGCTGAAATAGCAATTGGTAGGTTTTGTATTTCATGCACAGTATTTATAAGCTGTTTATAATATAACAAGACCCTCATGTAGAGATGAAGAAGGAAACCTCGTAGTAGGCGGTGCTGAGAATATGGAAAAATTTCTTCTGCAGACCGTGCAACAGCGGCTCTGTCAGACAGAATGAACCATTCAACATAGAGCCAAAACTTCCGTCCAACTGATCAAAACGAAGTAAAGGTACCAATATCCAAGCTTAGATCTAACAAGGCTGATCTAACGCCTTACCAGCCGAGTTATTCAAAGCAGCTGGAAATTACCTTTTAGAGAGCATACACCAACTCATTTCTAAGATTTGGTCAGATGAGTGTTTGCCCTATTCACAAGAAAGGAGTACAAGATCCTATTTGCTATATTGAACGTCTAAAACCCTTCGTCAACAACCTGATTGACCCCAATCAGTGTGGTTTCAGACCATAAAAGCCCACAGATCGTGCGGAAAACCCAAGAGGTCCAGATAGATACTTACCATCTTTTATCGATTACAAGCCCGCATTTGACAGTATTTATAGAGACGAGCTGCCTAGTTTCGGCATCACTGCCAAACTCGTCAGAGTGTGCAGAATGACGATGCAGAATCGATTTTACCAAAACCTTTGATGTCAAATAAGGATTTATAGACAAGGCGACGTGCTGTCATGTAACTTCCTTGACATCATAGTTGAAAGGATTGTACGAAACTCACAAGTCAACATTGGAGTCGCTATCTTTCAAAAGTTTGCGCAACTACTAGCGTATGCCGACAATATAAACACTTTTGGCAAAACACAGCAGGCTGTAATTGGTTCATTCGCTGGTTTTCAAACGGAAACTGCCAAAATAGTTCCAAAAATAAATGTGAGCAGAAGCTAGTATATGTTGTCAACAAGAAGCTACATATAACATTGCCATATTGGAGAGAACGTCACAATCGACAGCTTTAACATTGAGGTATTAAGGGACTTGTCTGATAATAACATTTCAACAGAAATTAAACAAAGAATAACTCTTGTCAATCGCTGTTTTTTTTCGGCTGAGAAGCCAATTGAGTAGAATGTCCTTATACCGAACAACTGAGGAGACTCTGTATAAGACCCTGATCATCCCAGTCCTGCTTTCTGCCGCTGAAGCATGGTCTCTATCTAAAGCGCATGAAGATATCCTCGGTTGTTTCGAGAGAAAGATTCTTCGTAAAATTTTCGGTCCAGTTTGAGTTGACAGGCTTTGGAGGAGAAAATTCAACGACGAGTATTCGAATCAAACTCGGAGAACAACGCTATAGAGGAAGACCTCTCCTTAGATGGCGCACGGTAGGAGGCATTTAGCTAAGGACCGGTCTAACTGTAGAGGCTTGTTGGTTGAGGCCCAGGTTCACCCCGAACTGTAGCGTCACTTAAGTTAGTATGTAAGTCTATCGCAATGTCCTTTTGCCGGTCCAATTTCATCTCATGCATTATAACTTACATATGTATCTATCCAAGTGTTCAAGTCGCCATCCTGAAAAATTACCAATCAATATCTAGTTTTCACCATGTAAATAAAAAAAAAAACAATTATTTTACTTACTTACGGACTCCCGACCCATGAAAAGTCTTTGACTGAGGCACGAAATCCTTCCACTCTCTTCGATCTCGGGCAAGCTGCTTCAGTTGTCTAGACCTGGTCAGACCTCTGACATCCGCTATAGCTTGATCCTTAAAACGGAGGTTCGATCTTCCTTGCCATCTCGAATCTGGCAGGATCAAAGTTTTGTAGAGCATGCATTTCGTCTTCCGAATTAGGAATTGTTAACCTAATTGTTTCGCTAAACTGAAGTAGCAGCGGTTTCCTAGGGTAAGTCTGCACTAAGGTGTTGATATTTACTCCGAGGTAGGTAAACTCCTTAGCCATTTCGAAGTTACTGTTGCCAACAGTGACGTTCGTTTTGTCTCAAAACAGATGCTTCTTTGTTTGTTGACAACATGTACTTGGTTTTGTCCTCATTCACTTCAAGGCCAACTTGTTTCGCCTGTTCTTCAATTGCCGTAAAAGCCTCTAAGGCTGCGCGCTGGGAGCGACCGATCATATCGGTGTCATCTGCGTATCCCAGCAGCTGGACAAATTTGTGAAAGATATTGTCTTCCGTGTTCACACCTGCCCTGCGCACTATCTGTTCCAGCACAAGATTGAAGAAGTCACATGAAAGTGCATCTCCTTGCCGAAATCCGGTACATGCTTGGAATAGTTCGGAGGAACTGTTTCCGAATTGCACGTTGTACTGCGATCAGTTTAGCCGGGATCTCAAATTCAGCCATTGCCTTGTAGAGCTCAAGACGATAAATGCTATCATACGCGTCTTTGAAGTCGGTGAAGAAATGGTGAGTCTCGACTTGAAATTCGTTGGTCTTTTTCAGGATCTACCTTAGTGTGACAATTTGGTCGATGGTCGATCTGCCGGGCCGGAAGCCATATTGGTACGTACCGATTAGTGTGCTGCAGAAAGGTCTCAGACATTTGCACAGTACGTTGGATAGGATCTTATATGTGGCATTAAGCAGGGATATGCCTCGGTAGTTCTTACGGAACACAGGATCGCCTTTCTGCGACAACACCTTTTCGAAATCGATGAACAGCAAGTGATCGATATTCAACGAACTACTCGATGATGGTCCTAAGTATGTAAATGTGGTCAACACAGGAGGATCCAGGCCGGAAACATCCTTGCTCGGTGTCGATAGTGTCTTCAAGATAGGCGTTCGAGAATTATTTTTGCTGGCAACTGCAGGCAGCACACACAACCTTCTCCAGGTGTCGCAGCCTTCTGTCACGTAAAATTTTTTGTCAGAAGTATGCCTTCTTCCGTCAATCTCTAGAATCGATCAGATAGAGTATAATTGAAACAAAGGCGCTCAAGAAATGTCACAATGTACTAAAGTTTTTATATATCACAAAGTGAAGCTAATCTAGGTTTTCGGACTTAGAAATGAACAAGGTACCAGACGACTGCAAGGAATAGTCTGCCTGACACATCCTTACTGCCACCAATTGGAAAATTATACAACACGATTGGTAGCATAGTGAAAAGGTAGAAAAACTCCTAATGGTGCTCCAGAAACAGAATTTGATATTAGTATCTCCATCTAGGGAGATCTTTGATCATCACATTCAATAGATAGTCGAACTGTGCCAACTATATGTTCAGGAGCTGTCGGGTGGAAAAAGAAGCGGAAATAAAGAAGAATGATCGTAGAACCATGAAAATATTTCTTGGCCTAAATTTTCATAACAGTCAGCTTCGGTAAGACCATGATCATAAGGTTTACAAGCGTCTTGCGGTTCATGCTTTATGCTTCTTACAAGTTTTCCTTTAAGTTTGCATCAAGTGATACCTATGTACATATCTATGTATGTATCGTATCTACGAATTTCGAATCACTATCGATCCTTTCAAGATCTTCACTTTTATTTTACGGGCTTTTTAAATTTTTAAGTTGCAGAAAGTTTCATATTTTCAATGCATAGTGTCCAAACTGACTCTCTCCCCTTCAAGGGTTTGCATTTAAGAAAACCCTACCGGGACTAGGGTAAAGTTCCACTTCAAGAACATTCAAACAGCATATGTATATCCATGCATGTATCTCCATAAAGAATAGCACATGTCATAAGTGGAATGGCTTGCCATATATTTTGCTAATTGCTTTCAAACTCACGACTACGAAAGTATAACGTGCAGTGATGTACTTTAGAAGAATTTTATGTTCCATTGTTACGATTAGGTTGCCTTTCAGTTCACTATGCCGTATCCCTGTGTGTCGAGATGTGATTACCAATTGATTTCTCTATCTCCTTGTACCTACCCCTTTCGCCTGACCATACTTATACCCACACGTACGTACATGCTCTATGTTGGTCCCGGTGAAATGGATTCAGTGTGAGAGCTCATCTAATGGAAGTGATCTGCCGTAATGTGACAATTTGGTGAGCCGGGGGGTTGGGGTTTACGTAAGGAAATAACAATCATGTAGGCGATTTTAGTAATTTAGTGCAATTAGCGAATTGAAAGGTTCATCTTCTGCCCGGGACTCCTCTGGTCCGGTTCTTCCATCGGTCACCCATCACGCACAGAATCTAATGGCAAAAGGAAACACAAGCAGTTGGGTGGGGTCTCTGGCCATGACTCGTATGGAATGCGCCCAGTTGACTTGGCTTGAATGGGATTTTCGTTATTAATTTGTTAATTGAATTAACGTTTACATGAGAGAAGAGGGACATTTTGGGTGGGCACACTGTACTAAAGCAGATTGAATGGACTTTCCAAGGGTGAGAGCTATTCAATGTCCTTGCAAATGTGAGGGCGATTAGGTGTGATTGAAAGTAACTTCTGTAATTAAAATGGGTTGAGGACTGGCTTGAAGGGTGCGGGCGTATTTTTAATGTAATTAAAGGGAACAATTTGTCATATTAGAGAGCGCGCGGAGTATGAAACTGTGTGACTAAAAGACTTGGGAGTAATAAATTTACGACATGAGTTTGGAAATGTCAGGAATGCGTGAATGAGTGAGTAAAAATAATTTATGATTTATTGTAGGTAAGGATAGTTCTTATCGGAAAGTGAAAGGATTACACGAAGTTATTACGTCTAGTATTGGAATTTTACTATAAGATCGATGGGTGTTTTACTTGAGTGCCAACCAAGCAATCTTGTGGTATACCTGGACATACATAACTCAATTATAAGAAGGGACATGATCCATACTATTGTGTAGGTTGGTCTAATGAAGAAAGAGTACTGAAGGTACCTTAAAAATCTTTTCTGATTTAACGACGAATCAAAGAATTTGGAGTTGGTGCTGAATAACCTAACACAAAAGTTTCAATACCAATGGAAACGTGTCCTCGTGTTGCAGGCACGGCATACGCCGATGGATGCTTGACTAAGAGGATGCTTAGTCACTAGTATGTGGACTCCGAATACCTGGCGACCTTCGGTTTCAATCCAGCCTTCCTATGGCATACCGAGCTATGTCATGGGTTACCTCCTTTCCCGGATAATCGACATTTGTAGAAATAACATAAAAAACAATCAGACTGATGCATCTCAAATCGCATCATTCCGAGATTCAATAGAGCCCTCGATGACCTACTCCAACTTTTCGGTTTACTGTTAGGCAGAGTTACTGTTAAGCAGTGGAACTCTTCTAAGACTTCAGCAGGCGTTGCCATAAGGTCTCCATCTGATTCCTCCGATGGTGTCAGAGTTGAGGGCATGGGTTCAGCCACTACTGATTCTAATGTTTCTACTCCTGTAGTGTCATTTCGGAGAAATCCGGATGCTCTTCCATTGGGAAGATGATAGTTGGACTACAGTTCCAGCAATAACAAGATGGATTGATTAAATTGAATTCGATGGAAAGAACGCGGTTTAAATATCCTTTACGCATAGGCACAAGTAAAGAAAGCGCTCTCGCTTTTGGTAGAGCCGCACCTTCCGATCGTTCCACTTAACGCGAAGCCAAGTGTATAAGAGTTGAGGATCAGACGCTATCAACATCAAGTCAAGGCAGGACCTACACCTTATATCGCTACATCTAGCCAAGTGGCTACTGCTGTCAGGTTAGGAGTTGTTCCGATCGACTTGTCGACTCAACCCCTCTCAACTGAGCAAATGGCACTTTTTCAAAGTGTGGTTATAGACATCTCGATCGAATATTAAATCAGAGCCACTCAGGATCAGAGCTAAGAGTGACATGAGCATGACGGTGTTGGAAGAGAAATCTTGCCCTAAACCACACATCGTCCGTGGGTTCTTTCCACAAAGTTTGGACCTATCCTCAGAGAAGATTTTAGCAGGCTAATTTCTTGGAAAGTCATGCAGAGCGGAGAAGGAAAGTGCATTCCTGCACCTCGTGTTGGTTGGTTAAGCTGGTCCTTAGAGGACCAACAAGGTGTCAGCGTCTGGTCGCGGTACATCCGATAAAGAGGAAGTTGGACCTCCACTAGATGTCGAAAATATGTCCGTTTTGCAGGATCCATGCCCAGCTACTTCGACTAATAACGCCACTGGGCATATTAGTCCCCATGGTTCTGGAACAATCTCCGCTAAACAGGCTACATAACCAGCCCCTTCGACCACCAGCGCAACTGGTCATGTTGCTCACAGTGGTTACGGAACTATTTCTTCGACCAGCACCACCACTGGGCATACTAGTCCTAGCGGTTATGGCAATAGAACTGACAAAACGATAGATAGATCCCATGAATCACTACCGTAAAGGCGGTAGTAATTTTAACCCTCGTACGTTCAGTAATATGGGCGGTTCATCCCATCTGACAAGCGGCGCCACTGGTCACGCTTATCGAAAGAAATACGAGTCAATTAAGAACAGACCATTGGGTCGTCTTAATCCGCCTGCTTGCAATATGGAAAGGGTCATAAAAAAGTTCAGTTAAGTTAAGTTAGATCCTCCAAAGAGGTATAATGAGCACCATCAGGGTGCTATAGGCGAACTTGTAACAGGCTAGGGGGCGTCCGCTACGCTTAGCAAGCAGTTCGACGATGATAACGTAACTCTCGGTCTTATTCAATAACCTTGGGTTATCTTTTGCACAAAGAAGACTAGTCAATCTAGGACTTATCACAATCCAAGGAAAAACTTTAATTTATTCCAGTAAGGTTAAATATCTCGGCGTCAACGTCAAGTTCACCATCGAGTGCACCACTAGGGCCATGTGGCCCAGTAAACACCTTTACGGCAGATTTGTATAATGATAGTGAGGCTCATTATCACGTACGCGGCCATCGTTTGGTTACCGAAAGTTCTTGAACATACAACGGAAGCTAAGCTTCAGAAGGTTCTCGGTATTGCGGGTACCTGCGTAGAAGGTAGTTGTTGGCCTTTCTTCTCTACAAATCTTCATTAGGAAGAAGGCCTCTAGATGCGCTATTAAGCTGAAGCTAGAATACAAGTATAAACCAGGTGACCATGTGGGCCACCTGAAAATTTTTTGATTCAATTCCCAAAATGGACATATTTTGCACTATTTTCGAAATCATTCAGGGAGTACTGTTTCGGAAGGTTATTTGAGATATATGTAGATATATTGAACTGTGCAAACTGGTCTAATGGTCTTCCGGCTCTAGATCCTAAAGGTCTGCTCTGGGTCACAGAGGGATCGAAGATGAAAACAGGAGTTGGAGCTGACGTCTTTGGACCCAATACCTAAGTCTCAACACCTAAGGGAATGTGTCCCACAGTTTTCCAGGCTGAACTTCTTGCCATTGTGATCTGCGCTATAATAAACCCTAGTAAAGATATTAAGGACGCTAGGATATACATATATCCAGCCAGGCTGCACTTAAAGTACTGTCGTCAAATTTAATCTCTTACCAGGCATAACAGGGTGAAACTCGGTTAGGTCCCTGGTCATTAAAGAATTGCATGCAATGAATCTTCAGGTGAACTAGCTAGGGCCTAGTTAACCCTACTATGGCATCAACTGGACTGCAGCCACAGCGTTGATTAACGATTAGGAATGAAAACTTCGTCAGGCCCACTGCGCAAATGTCTCGGGGCTGAGATAATCCAAGCAACTAATCAGGCCTTATTCCTACAAGGAAATCCTTAATCTAAACAAGGATTATTAGACAAGTGATGAGCTTTCTCACAGTTCACTGCGGCCGGTGGTATCACCTTAACAAGCTCAATATGTGGCCAGAAACGAAATGTAGATTGTGCTCGGAAGATGACGAATCCCATTCATTTGAATTGGGAATCTCTCAGTCCACATTGCGACGAATTTTGCTGAAAGCTCTTGGCCTACACCTTTAACAAGATCAAATACACTCAAGAACTGAAGCTTCTTGATCACTTGAAACGCCGAAGCTTCTCCGATTAGGCTCTGCAAAAGTTTAAAGAAAATTTTGAATTTCATCGAAAAATCATCTTCAGCGATGAAGCTCATTTTTAGCTTTATGACTTTGTCAATAAGCAAAATATGCGTTATTGGACAGCAACAACCTCAAAAGACTCCATTGCATCCACAAAAGTGATTGGACCGTATTTTTTCGTAAATGAAAATATGTAATCACCTTGTTACGGTCAATGGAATTCGCTATCAAGCTATGTTGGAAGATTATTTTTGGTCAGAATTGGATGGGCTTAACAACAGTGATATGTGGTTCCAACAAGATGGTGCCACATTTCTCACAGCTGGTCAAACAATTGATCTATTGAATGGCTTTATTGAAAAATAATATGTATTTACAAATCAAAGCCGTCTAAACTAATCGTACAACAGTCATAGTGATTATTGTAATATAAAGATGGGGAAATAAAATTGTTTAAACTTCGTGATAGCACAAAGTCTCAAGTCTTATTCTGTGGAAGTTACCTACTTAGCTCTTCCTTCGTTTAGAATCGAGAATCTTTGAAAACAGTTGCATGAATTTCATTTAAAAAAAACGCCCTTAATATGACTATACCTATTGAATTGATCCTGAAATTTCTCCATTTATATTTATATTCCATTGATTGTTGAACTAATCACTGTATGACTCAAGAGCTTTCCGAAAATTTAAAAACGCAAAATTTCAAAAACACCTACTGCATCTCATCGAAACAAGGTTTTACTATTAAATAAAAGTCTATACCGCAGTCTCACTAAATGACAAGAAAATTTCATATTTCATCTTGCATTGAACATAACGGTAATCCTTACCTTATTCACAAACACACACACACCCATATAATGTATACATATAGTATCGTATTCATTAAGCAATGCAAACCCCTCGCCATATTATCCACTTCCATCCACACCCACCCACTGATAGAATCATTCACCCTTTTCCTTTCTCCCATCGAACCACCCACCCATACACCCACATACGCTCATTATGACGTGGCAATTTCAATTTAACCTCATCTTATTCCCACAATTGAAACCTGAAATGAGGGTAACTGAGTGAAAGACGTAATTAGTGTATTTGACGTTAATTCACTTAGAGCAGATTAATGAGCAGAGCATGAAGGATGTATACCACCCTCCCTGATCTCCCACTACTATCCTTCAACGATATTGTACCTTTGCATGTACTCGTAGTCCTGGCGTTCGTGTAGTTTCAAACCATGATGGGTGTATGCAGTAAAATGTACGGGAGTGTCGTCATATACATATACATCCTTATATAGGATAAGGGAGTTTGTTTCTCAAATGAAACAAAAAGGGATAATTATTGCATCGACGAGAAATTGAATGAATTGGACAGGATTTTGTTAAAGAATTTTTGAAACAAAAAAAAAGTGAGGGGACGACAGGCATTAATACATATACATATGTATGTATACTTGAGGTTTTTAATTTCTTTTGAATATGTTAGTGGGACGTAGGAGTTTTACAATATGGAATAAAGCTGAAAGGATATTCTTACGAATTAATAGTACGATGTGAGTCCGTTCGTTAAGATGAACTCAAGTAGTAACCAAATAAGCTTCATTTCGACGTGGAAGTTAACCAACCCACCAGACCAGCTGTTTCCAATTTTACACCATAAGTTGACAGAAGTCCATTTCGTAACTATACAAGGTAAGGTCAAGGTCAAGGTAGGCGGACCTATACTGCTAGTCCTGTCAGAGTGGAATTAAAAACTTGAAAGTTAAACGCTGGAGGCGAGACCGTAAATAAATGAATATTGCTGAAATAAAATCTCTTTGGTAACACAAATAGGATCCACAATCTCTAGAGTAATCTCAAACCAACTAAGGATACTTTCATTCTTAAAGCAACTTATGGAGTTGCTCCCAGGGTCGAGTATCTTGTTCTGTTGAGGCTTGAGCATTCGCAGGTGGAAATGTGTTGTATCTTCCTCTACTTCTGGGTCGCCACAGCCTCTACATAAGTCTGTGGTGCTGATTCTCATTCTTCGAAGATGGACTGCCATTGAATTCTGGCCTTGAGAATAGCTATTCTAATCTATTTAGCGATAGAAGTTCTCTGTTCCCTCTTCTGTTGTATTGGGCCCAAAGTTTTCTCGAGACGCGTCATGAGGAGAGTGTTCTCCACCTTATATTGGCCATGTTCAGAAAGTCCGAACTGATTTTGGACATAAGAAGACTAATGGGAGTTAGGACTGAGTGATCTGCTGTTAGGTCTTTTAATTCTGATCCTTCATGTGTCCCGGAATCCAGCAGAGCGTGGTATTGTGCCTAAAGCTGAGGGACTTAAGTTCCTCTTTACATCTGTTGACCAATTTAGAGTTGGTTGAGATGGAGGTGATGACTTGATGGCTGCTTAGCTGTCTATATACATAGATGTCTATGTGTTCGTTGTTATTCAGAGTGGATAGGTCCCGGCAGGCCTCGGTTATACCGTATATTTCTGCTTGAAACGCACTTACGTGGTTGGTAAGTTTCATGGACCGGGCAGTTGGTGGTGCCTCTGAGAAAATTCCTGAGACCGTACCTTCTTTCATTTTTGATCCATCCGTGAAGTTGGATATGGAGTCGGGATTAATGACCTCGCCTTAGGTGGCGCACACAAGTTGAAGGGGACCTGAACAAGGCTTGGAGTGCGCTGCTGGAAGCAGTTAGCTACGGACCGAGCTAATTGGAGGGGCTTGTTAGTTGAGGCCGAGGTTTACCCCGAACTGTAGTGCCACCTAAGTAAGTAAGTAAGTATTTGTCCAGCTCTCTCTAGAGAGAAATTTGGAGTCGAGGTTGACGCTGAAGTCCGTGTGGGAAAAAAATGTGATAAGAAGGCAAGTTGACATTTGACCCCTTGATCATGGTGTTGTTTCCGAATTGATTGTTTCTCCACATTTAGGTTTGTCGGAGGCGTAGGGAGCTTTTAGCCACTATTTCCTTGGCGAAGAGTTCCAATGCCCAAAGCCCTAGCAGGGTTTCAAGGGCAGCGGTGGGTGTTGTCCCAATTGCGCTTGTGGTATCCACACATGCTAGACGTTGGATTCTTGTGAGGATGGTCAGGTTTCTGTCTTTTGCGGCTGCAGGCCTCCAGACCATACAGCCATACGTAAGGATATGTAGGTCTAACGATGACAGTGTACATCCAGTGGATTGTGGCTTCGTATCTTGCCTTGTCTGATATTTGGAGATGGGTCCCATTTGGTCTAGGTGTCCCGAATTCGGGTATATTTCTCTTATTTCTGAAGAGGACTAGTTCGGTTTTTTGCATGTTAGGACCGAGTCCATAGTATTTGGCCCAGCTGTTTAGGGCGTTCAACGCTGTCTTTAGCAGGACAACGATTGTGGGCAAGAATTTAGCAGTCGCTAATATGACGACATCATCAGCATTGGCGACGGCCCTAATCTCGTTTTGGCCTAATCTAATTAGTATTTCGTTAATCACTAGGTTCCAGACTCCACTTTGTGGGGTACGACGCGAAACCATAGCATGAGCTTGGCTACTACCCAGTTCAGATTTAATGTTTCGTGCATTGAGCATACCTAGATTGTATCCAATCTGATAGGATAGGATTCACGTGCATCTGGTTTAGTGATGATCTGACTGATTTCAAGTTTACATTGTTAAAGGCCCTTTCAATGTCCAGGAAAGCTGGTATTGTGTATTCTTTTTGGTGGAGTGAAAAATATCTAGGAAATGTACCTACCACTGAGTCCATCCCTAGTTTTCAAAAGACCCTTCATAAGCTCGAAGTCGAGCAGAGAAGAATGGAAAGCAGTTTTGTTACAGCTGCTTGTTGATTAACCGGAGATGGTTCCTTATCTCCAATGCCAAAAGAGAAGAGATAGAACCCATACCATTAGAAGTATGGCATTAAATCTCGTGACGAAGGTCTAGCTAGATCGTTAATATCATCGAAGAAATACCCGATTCGGGGTTTTCTTTTAAAACCGATAGAGCAAGACAGGTACACAGAAGATGTATCATGGTTTCCTCCTCTTCCTCATCTCTACAGCTTCTACGGAAATCGTTGAAGGGAGCACCAACCCTTCTAGCATTTCTACCTACGCCCTGTGAGGGCGCCATCTATCTTTCGCAGATTTAGACAGGACAGGGTCTAATAGCTGCGGTATCTAATTGGAATTTTATCGATTTAATAGATGTTGATGGTCTGGAAGGTTCCGGTCTACACCCTCCTTAGCTAGCTCGTCCGCTTTCGAATTGCCTGGAATATCGCTGTAGCCTGGAACCTAGTACATTACACCTGACAGCGATCTCGTTAAGAGATTCACGACATTGTTTCACCAACTTGGAACGAATTATTGGCAACTCAAGGTGTTTATCGCAGCTTGACTATCTAAGTCAGAGTTTTCCAATACTCTGGCTCAGTATAGAGACCCCTATAGACCTAGAATTCAAATATGTTGAAGCAACTTATATAGGGATAACACTGATAGTTCAACCTGACTGGAACTGTAGACGCAACCGTTGATTCAATCTAGGGAACTCGTCCGTTGCCGCATGGAGTAAGAGGAAGTGACTTAGTGAGAAAAAACACTCTCCTCCCACCTCTCTCGTTCGCTGTCACCAAGAAACTTCCAAAGAGGTTGGTTACTGAGGTACCAGCCACCCAGCAGCCATCATCGTGGAGGTGTAGAGTAGGAGTTGAGCGCTTGTGCTGACATATATTCACTACCCTTTGGCCATCAATAGCGCTTCACTCTATCGAGTTAATCGAAAGGCAGGTCTCGGCTTCACGGACTGCTGTGGCTTCTGATTGAAATACACTCCAGTGATTTGGCAGTCGTGTGGTGATTGGTGATACAAATATCCAGTCCACTGGAGTAGATTCTCGCACCTATTCCAAATGCTGTCTTGGATCCGTCTGCCGATTTGCAAGCACTTCTGCTAGGAATCCTAGTTTTTTACTTGACGTTAAAGTTCAGATAGGGGACAATCTACATAGTCCGAGTTACTCGGAATAGTGTTATGGCCGTTTAGGATGTTTTCGTGGCCCATATTTTCACGAGCCAGTTCCTGTTGCTTTGGCCGCCATCAGCTTCCCAAAGATATCAACGGAAAGAAGATGGAGCATAGTTCATAGTGCAGCTGTAGGATTGGTTCTAAGGGCCCTCGCTATACAGACGCAGGATAACCTTTGTATTGTGCCTATATTGCAATGTTGCTGTTCTTGTCTAGTACAGTCGACCAGACCAGTACTCCGTACTTAGGGCTGTGTCTGATGACAGTCGTTTATATCCAGTGAATAATCCGGGATTGAAGACCCCAGTTTAGGCCTAAGACTTTCCTATATGAGCAGAGGGCAATCGAGTTTTCAACAAACTGACGTGATCTGCGAATTACAATTCAATACCCTTGAGTTTTGGAGGAACTGAACAGTGAGCATTCCGGGTCTGGAGACTCCAGTTTGGGCCTAAGGCCTTTCTACATAAATATAGGGCAATCGAGACCTTCCTAGTACGGTCTTGAAGATTCAGTTTCCAATTGAATTTTTTTATCGAGAATAACCCCGAAGTGTCTGACGTTATCAACAAAGTGCAATTCAATACCCAATACCGTTACTTTCTTGTGAACAATACTAGTTCAGTCTAGAGTCCAGTTCAGAGACCAACACTATCTACTCACCTTGCAAGTTTATTTAGAGCAGACTCCTTTAGATCTGTAACTGTAAGAAGGACCTTCTCTGATATAGCTATTGAAGCCTTCTTTAGCCAAGATAAGGAGTATCTCATTCACTATCATGAGCCATAACAGTGATGATATAATAATAATCTACCCTGAGGGGTATTCCTGTCTACCGATCTTCTAGTTAGACAGCACCCCTGCTCAGCATGGATAAACCTGCTTTTAAGCATTTGCTCAATCCAATGGCAAAGATATGTAGTTCTCAACAGGGGTTGAGTCGGCCAACTTATTCAGAAGAAATGCGAATTGAATTTTTCAGAAATAGACCTACAAAGGGTTTACTCTCTTCTTTATATTAAAAACGGCATGTAAGGGTCATCTAGTATAAACTAAGTCAACTATAGAGTTAACGTCTAACAATTAAGGCTATCTGCTAGCTTCACACCCAATTACACGTGTCTGACACAAGTCCTTTCCAAAGCAAGGACTTTCCAACTGATGCGTAGTTCAGTGAAACTTTTACAACTCATTATTTCAGTTTGTAAACTAAAATTGACTTACCCCGTGAAATAGTGTAATATTATAAATCAACAACTCTATTTGAAGTCGAGGCGAGGGCGAGCCTTCATCAGCCCTCCTACAATAGCGACAAAAATTATACAATAATGAACAAATTTTCACGTAGCCTCCGAATTTACTTTCCATTCACAGTTCCTGGCGGCTAAGGGATGACGCCATAATGTACCTCAAAAATTGTGTGTGTGTGGGGCGGCAACCCATACCCGGAGGCCTTGAATTCAACGTGCATACGCCTAGGGGCCAAACGTATTCCCATACCATTCAATTTAGATTGTGAATGTGTACCATCCAGCCGTGTTGACGGTCGGAGCATGGTAGTACAAAATTTCGTTTTGGCACAATCAGAAGCTGTAATTTGCCGATTCAAACCTCGTTACGAACGTTTCACGTATAGCCTCATGATGAGACGTTTGTTCTGCGCTCCATATAAATGATATTCCCACCATCATCATCATCAACAACATTGAAGTCATCACCATCATCAGCAGTAGCATTGGGAACTGATTCATGAATCCAGAGTTCAGGGGACACACTACACTATGTGTAGGGTGTGTATGTGGTATAGGGAGGGGCAGTCATCGGCAACCATCATCATAATCTCGACAACATCCAGTACCTACCTATATAGCATCACAGCAACAAGCGCTCCAGGTTGTAGGTTCTTCTACTGTCTGTATATATGTATGTATGTAGGTGGGATAGGTGATAGATAGCAGGATGGTAGGCACCGGGTATTGGCACAAATGTAATGCGGTTAATTAGGAAAATATTGTTCTCTCGATGAGGAGATATTATTCAATAGAAATTTACTACTGCACTTGTATTTGTTTAGTTGTAGTGCTGATGATGGTCCTGGTGCTGTCATTCGTATTATACAAATGAAAGGGAAGTAACAAGAGCTGACTGGCAGGCCGGGATGTGCACTGCGGTAATAGATTCTGTTCCATTTGATGTATGCGTGCGGTGGGTAATTCTAGGTAACAGAGTTACATACATGAAACATACATACCCCAAACCTAGTTGGAGAGTTGCGGATGAATGGAAACTAAATTGGAAGACGATTGCTGTCACTGCCACTGCCACTGCCACTATCACCTAATGAAGGGGGATGTTTCTTATGCGCATTTAAACATATTGTTAGTTGAATTTTGCTCTCCATTCAGTCGGATGAGCGAATGGGTAGCATTATTTTAAACCGTCAACAGTTGTAATGAAGTGACGAACGGTTGAATTGAATAAAAGGATTAAGTCATAGGGCTTCTGGTTTGTTTTGTATGACGACTAAGTCGTCATTAGTAACACTTTGCAAATGCTGTTCCATCATGAGTGATCTGACTTTTACAAATGGTTAACTGTTGAAAGGTGACTAAAGTGCTAAATTGCTTTAATTGCTTAAAATACAGGGAAAATAGGCACTAATTGTACTATTGATGGAATACAAAAACCCCTGAGCTATAAAACGGATAAAGGGGAGTCTAGAGCCTTTGAAATGATCTCAAACAGACAAGGAGATGGTCTTATTATAGATATAGATATAGTTTCTTCAATCGGGAACTGGAGGAGATTTAGAGATGCCTTCTTACTTACTTAGGTGGCGCTACAGTTTGGAGTGAACTTGGGCCTCCACTAACAAGTCTCTCCAGTTAGCCCGGCCCGCAGCTAACTGCTTCCAATTGCACACTCCAGCCCGCTAAGTTCTACCAATTATGTCAATTTCGTCGACGTACGCTCGTATCTTTTCACAGACTTTTGAAGGATTGTGACTCCAGTGTTGGCTTGTGAGCTTCTTTCAAGTATAATGTTAAAGAAGTCACATGGCAAGGTGTCACCTTGTCTAAATCCTTTTTTTATATCAAAGGTCTCTGACCTTGATGGAACAGCGAAAATTCACCATTGTCATCCTGCACAGGCGAACGAGTTAAAACTAGATATGGTTCTGTATGGGTCGTTTCTATAAATGCTGTCATATGCGGCCTTGAAATCGATAAAAGTATGGTGTATATCGATTTGGACTTTTTGGGTTTAATCCAGGATCTGCAGAAGTGTGAAAATTTGATCGACTGTGGACTTTCCTGAGCTGAAATCACACTGATAGAGGCCAATTAGGTTGTTGACGAAGGGTTTCAGACGTTCACACAATATGGAAGATAGGATCTTGCACGCGATATTGAGGAGACTGATGCCTCAATTTAGGGGACCACCATTCTTGTGGATCGGGCAAACGATGCTAAGATTCCATTCATCAGGCACATACTCGTCTGACCAAATTTTAGAGATAAGTTTGTGTATGCTCTCTACCAAGTCATATCCAGCTGCTGTGAACAACTTGGCCTGTAGGCTATCAGATCCAGCACACTTGTTGGATTTAAGCTTGGATATTGCTATACTTATGGTCGGACATCCAGAATACCTTGAATGGAGGCATACCTTGAGTCCATCGCAATATGATCAATTTGGTTGACTGTTTAATGATCAGGAGACCACCATGTCTCCTTGTGGATTCTGGAAGTAGTATCGTGAAGGCTGTGCTTGCCTATCGTCCTACCAAAGATGTTTTTCTTTCCTATCTTGGCGTTAAAATCACGCTGGGTATGCTAGGTCATATGTATATATATATATATTTGAAAGATTTCGAAACAGGCCACAGTGTTAGGTCCCTTTTCGTCTCTCTTCCTCGATCCATCTTAGCCCGATCCATTGTAGCACCGAGAGTCTCTCTGAATTTCTCCACAGTTCCCCTCTTGCTTTAATTCCTCGTGTCAACGCTAGCATCTATTTAACAGAAATCTGGTTCATCATGTGGGTTTCTACCCAGTGGCTCCCTGGATCACTCTTCTTCTGCTAGCTAGCGCCGGACATTGACACAATATATGTGCTGCCGTCCCAACTTCCTCCAGGCATAGTTCACAGGTGTCATCCTTCAGAAGACCCATGTTCTTTAGGTGATACCCGAAATTTCCATGACCTGTAGATAACGCTACCAACCATTTAAGTGTTCTCCGCCCTAAGCTTAGAACTTCTCTATTTATGGTGTCATTCGGCATTTTAATAGCCATTTTAACCTACCTGCAGCCTTACACAATTGCAGCAAATACTTCCGGACCAGAGAGCTCCGAGGTTGACCCTTGCTTTGCTAGAGAGTCCGCCTTTTCGTTGCCCTCAGTCCCTACGTGCCCTCTCACCCAGAGCAGAGTCACCTCATTTTGAGATGAGCACTCATTGAGTTTATGAACACATTCCAATGCCAGTGATGTACTGACATCTATTTGCTCCATGCGCCTAATCACTAATGAATTGTCCAGTGCTATGGTAACGTTTCTACTGTCAACCTGACCCTCTTTCAGGTGATTCAATGCATCCAACAGACCAATCATCTCGGCTGGATAGACTGAGGTATATTTCTCCAGACTAATATGACAGGCTAGTTCCAGTTCTTCTGAGAAGATACCTGCCCCCGATCTTCCATTCATCATGGACCCCTCCGTAAAGATGATTATGTCACCAATCTTCTTTTCCAGAAGTGTTCCATCATCAATAAGAGTTTTGTGATACTTTTCAGTAACACGCATTCTCTTTATTCCATCCATGGGTATAGTCAATTCCCTAATCTCGTTTTTCACAAGATCGAGGATTTTTCTATGAACATAGGTGGTACTGTGCCAGTGCCAGTTAGCATCCCTTCGATGCCGTCGGTTTCTTAATAAATAAGTCCAGCGGCAAGGTACCTAGGATCACTTCCATTGCGCATGTTGGTGTCGTTCGTATTGCACCGGCGATCCCTAGACATGCCAGACGTTGGACCCTATCTAATTGCTTATTTACTGTTTTCTGGGTGGCTTTCTGTCACCACACAACTGACGCATATGTGATAGTCGGTCTAATTATCATCGTGTACATGCAGCATGCTGACCGCGGCGAGATTCTCCACCTTAGTCCACATACCCGTTTACACTGATGAAGCACCCTTTTCGCCATTCTAATCTTCTCTTCCACATGGAAGTTCCATTTTAGTCCAGTATCTAGGTATACACACAGATACTTAACCTTCCTGGTTACCTGCAGCTCCGATCCGAAAAGTGTCAAGGGCTGAAATTTCAGATCTCTCCTCTTCCTGTGAAGATGATTAGACCTTTCTTTTCCGCATTAATGGAGAGCCCTTGTTCCTGACACCACCGCTCCACCACTCGCAGAGAACTTCTCATGGTATCTGCTGTGATGTTCATGAATTTACCTTTTGCCATTATTGCTATATCATCGGCAATTCCACAGTGTGGATGCCAGTTTCTTCAAGTCTTTTCAGGAGGGAGTCCAGAGTTATGTTCCACATAGTAGGTGATAAAACTTCTTTCTGCGGGCAACCTCTGCTAACACTTCCTCAAACTCTAAAAGTTCCCCTCTGAATATTTATGGCCCTATTTTTTAGCATATTGTCCACCCATCTCACCACCAATGGGTTAACCCTGCGTTCTTCTAAGGCTACTCTCAGACTTTCGAAGCATATCTTATCGAAGGCACCTTCAATGTCCATTATTATGGTCATTGCGATGCCTTCGGTATTCATCTCATCTTCCGCAACGCGAACCACTTGGTGTAGCGCTGTTTTCGTAGACCTGCCAGCTGTATCTGTCTACTACTCAAAGGACATACTTTCAGCGCCATGCTCTCCATATGGTCTACCACAGTTCTTTCCATTGTTTTCAACAGAAATTATGTTAGGCTGACCGGTCTGAAGGATTTCGCTTCGGTGTAGTCCTTTTTCCCGGTTTTGGAAGAAACACCACATTTGTTTCTCTCCATGTTACCGGATGTAGCCTATTGCTAGGCATGTGACTTATATACCGCTTAGCCTTGGTATGAGGTCTGCACCCCATTGCATTAAAGTTAGGAATATACCATCCGGTCGCGCGGTCTTGCAACGAGAAAACGTTTCTATCGCCCTACTGATCGCTTTTGGAGTTACTATCCGTTCCGCTTTAGTCCTATCCATCCTGTTTGTTCCTTGTTTCCTCAAAGCCCAGGTCTAATCCGACTTAAGACTTCGCGGAAAGTGTATTTCCATGAGAACCTCATCTGTACGATCCAGTGTCTCAACAATCTCCCTCGGTCTATCTCTAATGAGTCCGACTTTGGAAACTGGATCCTTCTATACAATTTTGTGAAGTCTATTGACCTCAGCTGTGCTCCTCATATTCGAAGAAAGTTCCCTCCAAGACTCCCTTTTATGTCGTCGCAGAGTTGCTTTTAGATCTTTCTTCTTTGCTTTATACTCATCCCAAGATTCAAGATCATCCGTTCTCATAGCATGATTAAAGGCTTTTCTCACCTACTTCTTTAGAATTTCAAGTTCCCTACACCACCAAAGCGTGGGGTCCTTTTCATCTATCACAGTAGGTGTATACTCTTCTTGGTATGCATTCTCAACAGCTAATTGTAAGTGCTTCAGCAGCGACTCTGCATCCCAAGTGGTTTTCAATATTTTGGGTACCCTCCCATTCAGTTTGTCCCGTAACACTTCCTGGTATTTCACTATGTCGGTGTTCCTGGGAATCCTGACATATTTTCGATCTTTCATCCTTTTAGATCCGTATCGAACATCAAGTGAGATGCCTCTGTAGACCGACATCATTGTCTGATTTTACTTTCCAATGATTACTTTCCAATGTGATATTCTATCAAGCATTCTATTACTATATGGAGTCACGTCAATAACTTCCCTTTGTCTTGCATCCACAAATGTCAGTTCTGTTCCTCTGTTGACAATAGTTAGCTCTTTGCACACCACAAACTGGAATAAAGCTTCTCCTCTGTAGTTATCGTTGGTGATTCCCCATACTGTACTCTGTGCATTAGCATTGCAACCAATCACTGGATCTTCGCTCGTATGCCTGCACACATTCACTAGAGACTCTACCTCTTTTGTTGAAGGACGCTCTGTGGAGTCATACGACAGATATGCAGATGCCATGACAAAACTGCTTGCACCTGTTCCTACTCATACACACAGGGGCACATAGTTGTGGCAGCATAACTGCCTTACCTCTGTGCCTCACCCGTACACAAGATCTAACTCTTCCACCAGTTTGCACATAGTGTAAAGTGGCAATACTTTCAGGTAGACCTCTAATCCTTCCTTTGAAGATCCAAAAGATCCACAGAAGATCCATAAAACATCTGGTAAACATTGATAATACAGCTTTGCTTTGGTGAAGGTTCAGTTGAATCACCCTAAGTTTTTTCCGGTACGGACATCAGTTTTGCTTGGATTGACACTATATCAACGAGCTCTCTAAGAACTGAAGGAAACATTCCGGACAGTATCTCATCTGCTTACGCGACTAACTTGACTCCGTTTCTGCCAAGTCTTGACATGCTGTTACCATGTGTTGTTTGGATGATTCTAGTTCCTAGTATGGTCACTATCCAAGGAATAATAAATTCCTCCACGATCAGTTGGATTAGTGATTCCTGAATCGTTGTTGAAGACACCGTCAACGTCTTGGAAAGTATCTGTCTATGTGAATAATTTTTTTAATCGTTCCGTAGATAAAGACGATCTTTCGAGAGTTTTCGCATGTGAATGCCTAGGATACGTTCCAACGCTTGATAGAAGCTTCGTTTGGTCTGCTTCCAAATGCATGAACTATCGATTTTAACTGACTATAGTCGTATCGTAGCTACTCACACGTACTACCTATATACCGGACTTGTTTACATACTTACATTTTTTTTCCATTTACCATGGTACATATTATTAAACTTTGACTTGGGATTCTTCTCTAGCAATCAACCTCACCGGCAAACCAACCACCAGCTTTCCCCCTCTCGCTTACAATTAGAAACACATGTCTGCTTAATTATATCCTCAAGGTGAATGGAGCGCAAACAATCTGGGGCACTTACAGCATTCTGCTCCCCGAAAACTACAATCGCATATTCTCGTCAATCTGCGTGACGATGATGGTGGTTGTATGTGTATCCTTGTGTGCGTGTTTCCTCTCATCAACCCCCATCTCCATCCCATCCATCCAGGGCAACGCAAAACAAGGAGAAACACAAAAAAAAAAAATAATAATAATAATAACGAAGCAAGCAGCAATTGCTCGTATTCCTTCCCTCCTCCCCCCCCCTTCATCAATTTGCGCAGCTCTTTTTATCGCAATTAATTAACTAGCAAATTAGTTTGATTGATTATTTGAGAGCTGTTTGTGAATACGGAATTTCATTAAATTTTAATAAGCTCGTTAGAGGCATTAACGAACAAGTTAGGTCCCATCATCAAGGGGTTGAGTTGAGTAAGCGCAAGCGAAAGGACGATGAACGATGACGACGACGTTACCATCTATAGTACGTAGGAAGAGTATTTAATTATCACGCAGATACGTACGTACATATATAACGCACACAAATTCATAGTGTTTGAATTAGCTAATTAATTCACGTATTAATGTTGAAATTTGCTTGTATAACAGTGCTCGCTGATTTAATCAAAACGCCTTGAGCATAGTTTCGCTTGTACAAAGCTAGATAAGCAATGCGCTCGGCAAATGGACAGGAATGGGTTTGCTGGTCAATATTAGATTAAGGATTTGTGGACACGGGTTTGTTATTAATTATAGAAAATTTACAGTTGATTTACTCGACTATTGATTCGGATTTAACTGCTGCGGAGAAGGCAGGCAATGGATGTAATTTGATTTAGAACGCCATATTGGGGATATTTAATTATTTACATAACGGCTGTAAAGTTTAGCAGATAAATTGATGAATGAAAATGAGTTCATATCCTGATGAACCCCGGCGGGCATTGACTGGCTTTTCTTCTCTAATGTTTAACGTTCCTTAAAGTTCTGTGAAACAAAAAATGAGTGAAAGGAGGTTGATAATGAAGACTCTCCACAGTTGAAGTTATATATACATATGTATGTCCTTCAAAGGACAGATGATCGAAATTCGTGTCTGGAAAATGACTAACAAAAAGGTACCAGCAACTAACTAATGGCATATAGAATTGGGACCAGCATTACACTGGATAGAGAGAACAAACAATCTCCACCATTATGGATTAAGAAATTCTTCGAGATCAGAAGTAATCCTGTCTAACTTGGCGAAGCCTACATTGACTGTGACCTGTAGAAAGGAAGTTCTAGAGACAAAAAGCACTGCAGGATCAGCTGGGCTTAGGAAATCCATTCTAAGATACCCACTATGCCAGAGTATCTTAAAAATATCAATAATATCTAAACATAGACCTGCTCCTGTTATACATACATTTCCGGGGATGTACCCCAAGTTAAGATGTCGATTGTTATATTCTCTCCCTTCAAGTTCGCTGGAGATGATAGGTAAGTATGTAGCAGGAGTAAGTTCATATGCAATTAGCACTCGGATAATAGGGCACGCCGATTGTACCAGCGCATAGGAGTAGAACGCAGCAGCCATGAGAAACTCTACGAGAGATTTATGACCGCCCGAAGGAACCTAAAAACTGCAATTAAAGATGTGAAATGAAGCCGACCAATATCCGTGGGAAGAAGCCTACCAAATGGTGATGATGAAGTTGAAGGATGGCTGGAAAACCTCGCCTATGTCAATAGTGTTTCTTGAAAACGTGGTAGTTATACTCTTCCCACAACAACAAGAAATAGAGAAACAAATGGAGAGAGTAAATACGACGGAGGCGTTACCAATACTCCTCATCATTGCAGAAGATGTCATTCAAGTCTAAGCAGAAATCAAGGACTAAAGGGCGGCTGGTGTCGATGGAATCCCTAACATTGCCTTAAAAGCAACAATCAGTTGGTGCCTACACATGAAGGAGTATTCCCCGACCAGTGGAAGAACAAAGACTGGTCCTCCTACCAAAAGGTAGTAAGCCACTGCAGGATCCCTCATCATATAGCCATCTAGGTACAAATGTTGGACACCATGGAGAAAATACTGGAGCGTATCATAAGTGACAGATTGGAGAGTGCAATCGGTGAGGCTTGAGGCCTTGCAGGCCACCAGTATGGTATCCGTAATGTATAGTCTACGATCGACGCTGTCGGCGAAGTAGTGAATACCGAGCAAAAAGTCATCGAATGCAACCATAGAAGGGCGGGAGTAAACTGTACTGCTCTATCATCACCATTATAGATGGCTAGATTTCAAGAATGCCTTTAACACTGCAAACTGGAGTAGAGAGTGCCAGAATACCTGCAGAAGATAATGACGGACTATTTTAGAAATAGGATACTGCTCTACGACATCGACGATTGAACGAGGCAGTATAACCTCACAGGCGGCGTACCTTAAGGCTCCGTATTAGGTTCTTATTTACTTACTTAGGTGGCACTAAAGTTCGAGGTGAACCTGGGCCTCCACTACTAAGCCTCTTCAGTTAGCCCTCTCCTTAGCTAACTGCCTCCAATTGCGCACTCCAAGTTTGTTGACGTCCGATACTGTTGAATCTAATTTATAATGACGTCCACAGACTTGGAATCCTGAGATCATCTATAATAATTGGCTTCGCCAAAGACATAGCAATCGTTGTAGTGAACAAACTTCTTGAGTTTGGTCCAGGACTGGCTGGTATGCATAACCCTACAACGAGGTAAACCTAGGCCTCCACTAACAAATTTCTCCAGTTAGCCCGATCCTTAGCTTACTGCCTCTAGTTGCGCATTTCAAGTTTGTTGAGCTCCGTTACTGTGGAATCTAATGTTTAATGATGTCTTCAGACTAGGATTCCTGAAAATAATTGGCCGATGACATAGCAATCGTTATTGTGAACAAACTCTTTGGGGATGATCCAGGACTGGCTGGTATGTATAACCCTACAACTCGCAGAAGAAAAGACCGAAGTTACACTCATCACCAGCAGGCGAATCATGGAGACTGTAAGAGTAACCGTATGCGATCAAATCAGGGCTGAAGTACCTTGGCATTACCATGGATGCAAGGCTAATTTAGGATTATGCCAAATATTGGAGGACCGAAACAAACGAAGAGATTGCTCTTAGCAAAAGTTGCCGCTTCAATAATGGTCGATGGTTTCCGAATATAGGTTGATGCCATGAAGACGAAATCAAACAGAAAGACGGCTGAAACAGCTTAAAGAACCAATGAGTTGTGAACAACTTCTTACGACACAGCATATGTAGTGGCTGTCATGGTACCAATAGACCTTCTTGCTTAAGAAGCGCAGCAGAAATACCGTGCCAGCAGGACAACGGCAACAGCGATGAGTCGAAGTAATACTGAAGTACCACCAAGGACAAGTATAGAATAATGACAGGAGAGATGGTCTCACTTTGATAAAGGCAGATGGACACAGAGATTGATATCCAATATAGACGCCTGGATTACTAGGAAGCATGGAGAGCTGAATTTTTACCTGACCCAGAAGCTCACTGGCTTCAGAGCCAACCTGTATAGGTTTAAGCACGACGACAACGGGCACGGCAGTAGTGGAGGATGTGGAACGCATCGTGTTCCACTGCCATAATATTGCGAACAACGGCTAGGAGAGGATTCAATCCCACACAACTTTACCAAAACAGATGATGAGCAGCGAAGAGGCTTGAGAAGCAGTTAGTGACACTGTGACAATCATTATAAAAGACCAGCGAAGCCAGGAGGAGCAACGAAATGCAGCACAGCAGGCTCTACAACGCCTACGCGCCATCGTTCGCGGTTTCTGGCAATGTGCCTCAGCGACCGCCAACTCTTTCCCAATTGCCATGCTTCCTTCTCGACTGTTCTGCGCCATGTACTTCTGGGACCGCCGCGTATTCTGCCATTCTGAGTAAGCGAGTTCCATTGCATCGCGTGGTTAGCTATGGACCTGTCACCTTTTCGGAGAGTGTGACCAATCCACTGCCACTTTCGCCGTTGTATGGTTGTGCCTATAGGTTCTTGACCCGTTATCTGATAAAGCTGTTCATTAGAGATACGGTGTGGCCAGATGTCCTTAAGATGTTGCGTAGGCACCTATTAACAAACGTTTGCAGTTTCCTCGTGATAGTAGCGCTTACTCTCCAGGTACGACATCCATATAGCAGCACGGATTCAACGTTGGAACGGAACAGTCGTAGCTTGGTGTTTAATCGAATTGCATGTAGAGGCCCTAGGACCCACAAGGGGATACAGGACATAAGTAAAGTAAAGTACAGCAGGCTGCCAACACGAATGAGCCAAGTACCTAAGGTTGAAGTCTGATCTCGCTATGAAATGCTTGACAGTACTGCCGCGATGATCAGGGTAGAAGAGGAACTGTTACTGAATATGTGCCCAGTTTTGTTTTTAAAAGATTCCCACCTTCCTACGTAAAATAAAGCATTCGGATCACCAATGTGTACGCCTGTCATGGAGAAACCTAAAAAGAAGAAAAAGTTCCATCATGGCTTTGAGATAGCTAACTGCACTCAATCCGAACCAACCAATCCGAGATTGTTAAACATTTTAGAATGATTAATGGTGGCTTTCTTGAGAACTCGCCCAGGTCTCCAAGGTGGTATTTGCCTAAGTCCATTTTCCTTTCTCTGCATAGGTCGCATTGGTAATGAGATGTGCTCTCTTCTGCGTCTGTATCCCCACAGACTTTACAGAGGTCGTCTGTATTTAGACGTACTCTTCTTCGGTGGGCTTGTTCTATGTTAGATTTGACAAGTGCTAGGGGCAGTAGAATAGAGGTAAAGATCAGTTTTAGGTCAGTAATTCGCCAGTTTATTCCTCTACACACCGTTGTCTCATGGAACCCAAAGGAGTGTAATGACGTAACTTTTTTTTCAACACCTATAGATGAGATGGCCTATATAGCGGCTTGACTGTCGATGTAGATGCTGATAACCTTTATGGAGTGTAGTTTTGTGGAAAGTTCTCATATGACCTTTGGGATTGCTAACACTTTTGCTGCTTGAAATACGCTACCTTGGTTTTGAACTGTAAGTGAGCGTGCAATTTCGGGTTCAGACGAGTATATTTCAGGGCCCGCCCTTTCATCAATTTTTGACCTATCCGTGAAAATCCGGATTCTATTCGGTTTGATGGCTCTACCATTTACCCCATCCTCTCTTGAGGGGAATATTGTTTTAACGTTTAGGCTGTAGTCACATATACAGCTCAATGAGACTTTTTGACTACAACAGTGTCTTCCAAGCGCACATCCTGTGAGTGATAGTTGCAACCAGTATAGTATCTATGATGCCAATACCACGAGATGATATCACTATAAGTCAGGCAGTCATTATAGGCATTTTTGTTATTAAAATCAAGTTTAAGCTAGTTCGACGCTGGTTGCGAAAACTTAAGGTTCTTGGTTTCCAGCTGGGGGTCCCGGTCACAACTTCAAGAAAAGCGTCTGCAATCGAGCACTTTATTGTGTAACCTCAGAGAGCAATGCAAGTCTACGAGTAAATAATGTCGAAAGCCTTCTGAATCGATGGTTCCAACCAACAACATTCAGCAATCATATAAAAATAGTCCTTTCAGTGAAGAATGACTTCAATTGAAATTTTAGCATCAACAATCCACATGTCTGCATGCAGCAAATACTCGTATGAATGTCTGCATAAGGGCATCTTAAGGGTAGATTGGTTTAACATGATTTTAGTGTTCTAATTGGCTAATTTTTTTCTCCACCACTCCACTCGTTAGTAGACCTAATTGAATGAGACGACAAAACACACATACACATGCACACACGTAAAACCTATCAGATCCTTGTAGCACTTAAGAGAAATAATTATTAAAGAACTAATTAGCCCTTTTTTTTACCCAGACCATGACAACAATGGGTAACGTCGACGGGCGTCATGCAACTTGGCAACGATTCCAGGACTTTGAAAAATCTCCGCACCGTGTGCATAATACTGTACTCGTATGTATGTATGCCTATTGCATCAGGCTATACAAAAAGGATATTCATAATTGGTTAATAGGCAAGGGTGTTGTGTTGGCGCGCTTTATTTCAGACTAGGGTGTTTCCATAACGAATAGTAGAAGGGGTATCCTAGCTAAAGAGGATTTTATGGTTTTCTGTTGTAGAAATTTTATCCACCTTCGAATTGATGGCAATTAAAAGTTAAAATAGGTACTCTACTCTTTTAACAACCCTTATTGGACATATGTACACACATAGGTATGCTTGTTTGTACATATTTTGAAATTAAACATAAAAGAAACGAGCTGCTTGTTTGAAAGTCATTCAACTTCAAAATACTTATAGAAAACAGAAAAAGGAGGGAGTAGCTCTTTTAAGGATAACCGAAGAAACACCTGGGTATTTACATACATATGTAAGTATGTATTCATTAAGACCATGATGTATCTGAGTTACTGCGATAATTTGTTGACCAATTAATATAATAAATTCAAAAGCAATTAGCTTTTCGTACCCAAAAGGAACTGTAAAGTCGCATTTCTTTGAAGTACACAGGCAGAGCAGCTTGTGTAAGGTACATTCATAAGCAGATATGGACATGTATATGTACAGGGATACTAAGTTACACGTGTTACACAACGTAATTCTTTATTTCGTAGACACTGCGACCTAAAAGATCTATTGATTATAGTATCACATCCCTAATGAAGGATAGTACGTCCTTAACAGCAGAATTTCTCAAATTCGCTAACGAAAATATTTTTTTATGGAAAATACTCGTCCTTAACAAATGTAATGCTGCACATTCACAGAGAATGTGCTCAGAAGATTCGTTATCTTCTGAGAAAAACCTGCATTCCGTTTCTGGATACAGATTGAGCTTGTTAAGGTGGCACCACTGGCCACAGTGAGCTGAGACAGATGAGAAAGATAATCATCTGTCTAGTAATATCCTTGTCTAGATTAAGGATTTCCTTGTAAGAATAAGGCTTGATTAATCGCTTGGATTGAATCAGCCCCGAGACACTTTTCCAGACGAAGTTTTTGTTTCCAATCGTTAATTAGCGCTGTGGCGGCAGCCCAGTTGATGCCACAGTAGGGTTACGGTTCTGTGAACGCAGATTCCAGCCAGCCTTAGCTAGTTCAGCTGCAGATTCGTTACATGCGATTCCTTGATGACCAGGGAACCAACCGAATTTCACAATGTTATGTCTGACAAGAGATTAAATTGAACGACAGTGCTTTAAGTGCTGCCTGGCTGGATATATGTATATCCTAGCGTCCTTAATACCTTTACTAAGGTTTATCCTAGCGCAGATCTCAATGGAATGAAGTTCAGCCTGGAAAACCGTGGGACACATTTCCATAGGTATCGAGACTTTGGTGTTGTGTCCAAAGACGCCAGCTCCAACTCCAGGATCCAGTGCAGGAACACCATTAGACCAGTTTGCACGGTCCAATATTTCTACGTCAAATAACCTACCGAAACAATACTCCCTGAACATGATGTCGGAGATACGTAGTGCAAAACATGTCCTTTTTGGGAATTGAGTCAAGAATATTCAGGTGTCCCACATGGTCACCATGTTTACAATTACGTTCTTGTTGCAGCTTAATAGCTCGTCTAGCTGTCATCTTGCTAATGAAGCTTTGTAGGGAAGAAAGCCCAACAACAGCTTCTAATACAGCCGTAGGGCAGGTACGCATGCAACCCGTAATACCAAGACAGACAATACTCTGGAGCTTCTGAAGCTTAGTTCAAGAACTTTCAGCCACCAAATGATGACCGCGTACGTGATAATGGGCCTTACCATCATTGTATACATCAAATGTATCATTTTTGGACTCAGACCCTAATTTCGAACTCGATGGCATACTTGATATGAGAATTCCAGCTAAACCGTTTGTCAAGGATAACGCTGAGATATTTAACCTCACTGGAATAAACAAAAGTGGTGCCTTTGATGGTGAGAGGTCCTAGATTGATCAGTCTTCTTTTTTGTAAAAGGATTTGTAAGGATTGACGGATAGTCCTTCACTGCTGCAACATTCTAACGCGTGTAGTAAAGCACCTTGCATGACACTAGAAATGGTCGTGCTGTGTTTACCACTAATACAAATCGCCAAATCATCCGCATAATCAGTGGTGATGTAGCCTGTAGACCAACTAGAAGATTGTCGATGACCAGTGACCACAAAAAGGGAGAAAGTAGTCCTCCCTGGGGACAACCCTTAACTGAAGTCACAGATACTGACACTCCCCTAGAGGAGGAAGTAATAATTCAACTTTCAAGCCCTTGAGTCTTAGGCAGTGTTATCGAATGCGCCCTCAATGTCAACGAATGCGTACAGAGCTATTTCTTTGGAACTAGCCGGCATCTATTTTGAACGTCAATGAGTCCCTTCATGGTTTTAGGACAAATGATGTTAGACTTATGGGTCTATAGGATTTAGGCAGCTCGCTAGCCCTATTGCCTGGTGTTGGGATAAAGATTACATTTAACCGTCTCCAGGTAGTCAGGGTGTAACTCCAGTAGCTGGCTCTACATAAAGCCCACCCGCTTCTGTAGAAGCGACGGAAATATACCATTACCGCTGAGGGGTTTGAATGGTTTGAAGGAACCTACAGCCCACTTGACCTTATCCGGACTTACAATTTTACCGGATAAACTGATGCCGACCCTATGGTCAGATATGTTCGGGTATGTGTGGAGTACACGAGTAGATGAGGCTGGGAAATGAACCTGAAGTACGGTTCTAAGAGTATCCATATGGTCCGCGTTTAGGTGCCATCGGTCTGTTTCAGTAAGCCTACACAATTTATATGATCTTTCACGAGTGCCTTATGTATCCGTGTCGCTACTGGCATGTCAGTAATGTTTTGGTAGCATTTCCTCTGAGTTGTATTCTGTAAGTACGAACCTATATCCGTCCCAACTATTCATGCGTTTAGCAGAGCTGAAAAATTTTCTAACTTTCTTCCTAAGTTTGACAGGTCATTCCACCAGGAGCTTTCCGTTTGCACAGACTGGTTTAATGGACACAACTGTCGTGATAAGAAATAAGCAACACATTATTCAATTGGTATGCCGCTTCATCTAGATCCGATGCTACAGTCCGATTGGAAAAAATTCCAGTTTGTCCTACCAATTCAATAGAGTATGTATATACCTGAGTATGCCGGGTAAGGAAAGATACATATATGTATCTTTACAGTGTCGTCCGACGGAATTGATGGTGTCCATATTCTTAGTCGATTTATTTAGGACCTTTTTTACTTCGTCGATATTGCTACAAATAAAACTCGTACAGCTCATGATTTTATCTTTCCAGACGAGACCTAATATCACTCGAAGTATGTACATATATTTATCCCAAAGCAACCACTTAACCGCGATCTTATCCACAAGGGCCACGCATCAAGACCAAAAAAAAAAACAGTACTGGTATGATTAGACTCTTGTGTATGTAGTTCTTGTACATATATGTATAGTTCATCAAGGACTTTTTTTTTGTCGGAATAATAATCACTTCACTGATACATTCAGACGCATCTCGTGGTAGTAGGAAACAAGACTTTGTTTTACCGATCTTACTGTAATATTCACGCCTTTCGGAGTAAGTCAAGGCGGCACTTTAGTGATGAAGAACTTACAGCATACATTACTTACAGCATTAGGATCGATATTTGACTTCATTGGAGATCTGGATAGTGGCGCCTTAACAGTCCTTAATCCTCTTTCCCGTAAAGATAACAACATCAGTTTTTCGAAGAATGACATGCGTTGGCATAGAGCGTCATTAGGTATAGGTTTAATTTGTCTGTATGGTCTGTATGGGGATACGGACACTTTTAAATCATAGGAGTTGCGTTGCGATACCATGGATAAATTACTACTGCCTAACTATCCAAGGACTAGATGAACAACCGGAGCTTTTTATGAAGCGGCTGATGCTACAGACGGCTCCAGGTATCACTTTCTTGAAGTCATCGCAGAGACCATGGTTGGTTGGTTGATTGGGTGATTGAAACCGTCTTTTGATGAGGATGCACTTAGACCAAACGAAGGTTCATTGTTGCTGATGAGTAATAGGAGTGGATCACCCTCTTACTCTGGGAATCATTTACTCCTTTGCATGAAGGAGCTAATCTTAGCCGTGCAGGCGTTGCTGAGATCGTTTAGATCATTCAAGAGGTATGCACCCAATGTAGCCTTTCTGATGTTGGCGAGTGCAGGCAGGTGCATAGGAGGTGACCAATGGTCCTCTTCCTCTTTTTATCTACTTTGTCTACAGAAGTCGTTGTAGGGTATGTCCAATTTTGGGTTTGTCGTATGTTTTAGGAGTCCGATGGACCTGGTCTTATTTATAGTCGGCCAGAGCAGCCTAGCGGTGTTGCATTGGTCAAGTTGATGCCTTCGATGATTGGCCTCACTCACCGCGTCGGAGTTGATAAAGTATTTAACCTTTAGTTGGTGCCTCGATGTCGGTGACACTTATACTATTTAAAACGAATAGAGCCTCGTCTAGCCAGTTCATCAATTTCACAATGCCCTGGTATGTTATAGTGACCTGGTATCTAGCAAAGGGTGAGGATGTACTGTCCAACTATATATCTCGTTAAGAGATACGCGGCAGTCGTTCACTGTCTTGGATCTCATTGTGCTGGTTGCAAGGGAACTTTTGGCTACCTGACTGTCGATGTATATAACAATATCTGATAGAAGATATTGCATTAAACTCCAGTCAGTCAGCTGCTTGACGAATTGCAGTGTCTTCGGCTTGAAAAAGGCTGTAGTAGTTTGGAAGGTTAAAGAAGAGGTTGATATCTAGATCTTCTGAGAAGACGCTAGCACCGACTCTGTCCTCGGTTTTGGACCCATCCGTTAAAATTGACAGCTATTCTTGTCACAAGACATCCCGGTGTGGCCATTCAGTTCTGTTTGGTATTGAGAATTTATAGCCCATATCAAAGTTGTGTACAGTGGGCAGGTAGTCAGTGACCTGTGGAAGATGACGATGCATCGATAGTATTCTGGCATATCCAGTGTATTGCTCTCTCCATAGTTTGCTGACCAGGCAGTCAGTTGCTTGCAGACAATGTCAATTGGAAGCAAGTGATTTATAGCGCTGCAGTGGGAGAAGTTCTCGATGCACCAGTAATGTTGAGACAAGCGACTCGTTGAGTTTTTTCTATTGTAGCTGGGTTGGAATTGGAATTCTTCTCCAGGATGGGTCACCAACCCAGTACTACATACATGAGGATCGGTCTTATTACCGAAGTGCATAGCCAGTGCATAATGTTTGGTTGAAGGCCCCAAGTGGAACCTATCTTTTTCCAAATGTATAGGGCAGTCTTCGTCGAATTACGGGGAGAGGCCACAGCTTTCAGTCCAGTTTGTTAGTTTATTGAGGGTAGACTGCATGATATCGGACAGTTTCTGCGGGTATTTTCGTGATAGCGACTTTGCATTTAGTTTTTTCAATTTTCAGAAGGGCTCCGTTTAGCACTAACTTCCATAGTAGTGGAGACAATACTCCCCCTTGTGGGGAGCCTCGGTGTGTACGTCGTTTGACTGTGCTGCTTCCGAAGGATGCAGTACCTACCCTGCTGTTAAGTATGTGCTCTACAAAGCAGCAGATTGTTTCTCAGATGTTGAGCCTTTGTAGGCATTGGCTATTGAATTGGTTTCAACGTTATTTCAAAGCTCCTTTAATGTCTACGAAAGACACTTCTGTAAATTCCTTGATTGAGAAGGATTTTTCGATGCATGTTGTGACGTTGATAGTAGGATGCTATCTATAGTATCCTTAATGTGGAGACCTAGAATTTTTTCCAGAATCCTGAGAAGATAAAATGTTGGTAGGTTGATTGGTTTAAGGTCTGTCGGGAGGGTATGCGATGTTTTGTCTGTTTTGGGTATAAAGGTCACTCTTATCTTGGTCCAGAAAGCTGGCATTATTTTTAGCTCCAGACAACCCTTTAGAGTATAGGACAGGTTATGCGCTATTATACTGAAGGCCGCCTGGATTTGCGTTAGTAAATTGTCATCCGGCCCCAGGGACTTAATAATAAGTTCAGGACGTGGCGGTGGGCGTGCAATATTTATTAGAGCAAGTCCGTCGCTAGGGATAGACGTATAGCCAAGGAAGTGAGTGTCCATAAGCAGATTAAGCTATGTTTCATTAGATTCTGTCTATGATAAATAGCGATTCATGAGGACACTCGGCACGGTTGGTGCTTTGGAAAGGACTTTGCTTAGTTTAGAGGATTGAGACGTATTGTCAATACTCTGACAAAAACGGCGCTAGGGTCTGCGTTAGGCTTTCCGAACTTCTACATACTTTGAAATTTTTCAGGCTTCCTCTGCACATTTCCCAGTCCGTGAGTACACTTGTTAATTTGGCTTTGTTAAAATTCTTCCTGCTTACAGGAAGGTAGGTTGCTGCGTTCTGCATTCCATCAAAGCGGACGATTGCCTATATTTCTTGTTGTGAGACTATACATGGAGTAGGCGCAAATGAAGTAGGACATCACTTCCTCGGGGTCATTTACCCTATATTGGGTAGCAGAGTCGCACAACCAGAGAAAAGTTGCATTGTTGAAGGCACCCTCTATGACAATGTAAAAGCTAATATCCTATCAAACGTCATGTCATAAACTAGATTTTGAAGATTTCTACGGTGTACATGTTGTTTCTCCAACAGAGGGTTCATACTTACAGCAATCTGTGGACGTGAATCCCAACCACTTTTTCTATACAGGAAGAAAAGAAGACTTATGGGTCTCCAACTCTTATCGAATGAGTAGCCATCTTTACAAATTTTGGGTATAAATACCACTATAAACGTTCGTGACGATAAAGGAATATTATGCAAGGGGGCGAAATTTCAATTCTGGTTCTGGTTCACTGGTACGGTGGACGGTACTGGAGAAGCAATACCAGCTTTCTAACCTCACCAAAATCCAGAGGGCAGCGTGCATCGGAGTCATGGGATCAATGAAGACAATACTAACAGCGGCAATGGAAACCATGCTTAGTTTCATTCCGCTTGACATATACTGTGGCAGTCTGGCGGCTAAAACCGCTGTAAGACTGAGGGAAGGCCGAATGTGGTCATCGAGCCTGTACGGCCATGCCTCAATTTTGTCCCGATGGGGAACTACCAGCTGTTTGTCAGAAATTGATCACATGACCCCCACGCTAGCATTTGAAAGTAGATTGATCACATGACCCCCACGCTAGCATTTGAAAGTAGATTCGCTATAAGAATTCCTGACACAATGTACTGGAAGCGCCGAGGAACCATGAAGAAGAAGGAGCTGGCGTTCTATACCGACGGTTCTAAGATGAACGTTGGCACGGGAGCCGGAGTTTATTTTGAAGCCCTAGGAATAAACAACTCCTTTAGAATAAACGATGATTGAAGCGTCTTGCAGGCCGAAGTCACAGCCATCATACAGGGCTGCTAAGATTATAGGTGACAGCAATATCGTTGGCAGAACGATTACTGTGTATGTAGACAGCCAGGCAGCCGTTAAGGCTCTGGACTCCGCTATAATCAGATCAAGGCATGTGAAGATCTGCAAATCGCTCTTGAATGAGATATCTAGAGCTAATGCGGTGACCATCTGTTGGGTGCCAGGGAATATGGATATCGTAGGAAACGAAAAGGTTGACGAACTTGCTGCGCTGCACTTATCGCGGGCCCTCCCTTTTGTAGTAACCCCAATCAGTTCCTTACCGAAGAAAATAGAGGATGAAGCCATCGGTCGAGCAAATAGTCGCTGGGTTCATCTGGAAACATGCGCAACAGCCAGGGCCCTATGGCCGGGCATCAGCAAGAAGAGATCAACTTCTCTGGTGAAACTGAGTCGTTATAAAGCACGGGTCGTTTCAGGGATAATTACTGGTCATTGTGCCATTGGTGTCCACACGGAGCGACTCGGTGTACTACATAATGACTTCTGTAGAAGCTGCAGGGACGAAGAAGAAATTGAGTCAGTTCGTCACCTGCTGTGTGACTGTCCTGCCCTATCCGTCAGAAGAATGAGGACTCTTGGTAGTTACTTCTTCTCGGATTTGGAGGACTTGGGTAACGTAGAGCTACCGACCTCCTGAGATTAATATCACTATCTGGGTGGTTCCAATAGCGGACTTAATAGGTTTCCGGGGTTAAATGATTGGGGACAATGGACCCGAACTGTGGTCTAAGCGAGCAGTGACACTGTCACATGGCACCCATTTATCTAACCTAACCTAACCTAACCTAAAACCTGAATTCACTTAGTAGCTAATGCATGATACAGCCAAGTTGTTACCCAATTGTTATTTGGATAAAATAAGCTTCTGGCTGACTGGTTTAGACTGGTTTAGAGTTTTTTTGTCAATCCCAGCTTCTTTGGCTCGTTCCAAGTTACTATAATGTTTTAGCTAAATCTATACGCATTCTGATTAAATTCAGAAAAACTACAGACAACTTGCCATGTCCTTTCGAATATCGACAATAGTCGATATAATCAACTTGACAAGGATCTTCTTGTCCGATTAGACCAGAGATGTTAAAGCCCATAGAAGTATAATAAACGATTAATAGTAGACTTCACCTCAAAGACGACTGTAACAATGTTAAATATTTTCAGCATCTTACTCTTAACCCACTGAGCCCACGCAATATCAAAATTTATTGCAAAAACTTCTCCTCTTAAGGGACACTTAAAAAAAAATTTCAATGCCAAAATGAAAACACAAAACTCCAGCAACTCCACTCATTGACTATTGTTCTCTAACTCCTCGTGTTTACAGAATCTATTCCTGTCCTTTGGTTTCCCTCTGGCTGTGCTCTAACATTGGACAAATCTACTTTAAATGGCCAATTCGAAGAAAATCTTTTGGCATTAGTCGAAAAAGAAACGATTTGGCCACTACCGTCCGTCCGTCCCGTCGAAAGAGAAAAGAGTTCTTCTCTCCGACAAAGAATGAAGCAAAAATAAAATAAGAAAATAAGAAAAGGAGAACAAAAAACAAAAAAAAAAAAATTGTGAAATTGCTGGATTCGACGAGATAAACTTTGGGTTTGTACAAGTTATTTGCGATAAACCGAATGATTGCATCTTCCTTTTGGTCCATTCCGCAAAAATTGTTACGGCAAACGGTTCTAGCCTCAAGCGGACCCAATAACCAAAGGGTGGAGAGGATATGTTGTAATGCGTTGCTTTGGGTGAGACGACTTGCATTTGTTTGTGCTTAAAATTACATTACACACACAGAGCCGTTCAGTTAGTTTCGACCGGGTCCATATGCTCCATCACCTACAAAGTCGAGGATATCCTTCCTTGACCATGGTCCGATTGATGCGATTCTATGTCTCGACGCCCGGAGGTAAGGTTATTCTCATGGAAATTTTCCTTTTCGTCGAGTGCTCGCATATGGGTGAGGATTTTATATCTTCTTCTTGGCCAAGGATTTTTCATGTCCTCTCTCTCCTATGTATACTTATTCGAAAGAAAAACAAATAAGATTTGGAATCGGTTTTTCAACACTAACCACGAATGTTGCTGGCGGCAGCATAACCACCACCAATCTAACCATAACCCACCACCCCACGAATGGGGTTGGGGTTGGGGTCTGCCTCTTGGCAGACAATCCGGCAGTGCTGCTCATATTACATTATTATACTTCAAAATCAAGATTAGCTTAAGCCAATTACAACTGGATAAAGTTGAATTGTTATTTCGGGTAATTTCGAGAGGAAATCGAAATCGTTGGGAACATTCTCTGTTATTGGATTACAATTGCCGAGAGGAATACGAACGAGGGAAAGGACTCTTTCTGTTCTGCGAGATATTTAAGAAGCTAATTGAGCAGATGACAGGCATCCAAGGATCAGAAAATGTGAAATGTCCCATTAGATAGTGTGTTAATCAGAGAGTTTCGTCTCAGCAATGTATTAATAAGATTTAATGACTTTTTCAGGTACAAAGGAGATACGGCACAGAAATTGGATGGTGAAATCTTAAGGAAGGCCACCTATCACCTTCTGGTCCTCATGTCTGCTAAAATTCATTGTGCAATTTGGTTTGGTTGAAGTGGCTGCCAGCTTAGAAACGCCAACACACTTAGACTAGCAATAGGTCCACTATGATGCCACATGGATTATAGGAGAAAGTTTCTCTCTACTTACTCATTAAACCATTTTGAACTTCTGATGAAGCGTAAGAGACTCTTGATATCTGTGTGTATCAGATCACCTAAATCATTGTAATAGACGGCTCTAAAGTGAAGCTTCTTTCTGCGGGGAGAGAGCTGGACAGAAACAAAGAAGGTTAGTAATGGTTTCATCCTCTTCTTCATCCATGTAGCTTCTACAAAAGTTGATCGCAATAAGGCCCAGCTTTGTGGCATGCTTGCCTATTAGACAGTGTCCAGTGTTGACACCTATTGTAGTGCTGATATGAAAGCTAGACATGTTGGTCCACTTGTCCACCTAAAATTTGTACTCTTGATAGCATCTAGCTTGAATTTTAGTTTGCAAGTAGCGATTGGTTTACATAAGTTGCCTTTGTCCGGCAAAATGGATACAATTGTTCCTCATCTGGCGAATTCCTCAGCCTTACTGTTCCCTGGATTACTATGCCCCGGCCCCACGAGCTCAGGTGGGCTCAGCCATCTCCGTGAGAGACGATCGGCAGTCTAGGGCTCCTAGACAATTTATAGAGATTGATTCCAAGGATTTGACAGCAGCTTGGCTATCGAAAAGATGCGGATATCCCTAGCAGATATCACGTTTTCCTTAAGCCAAGATAAGACTTCTTTGATCGCTATAATGTCTGCCTGGAACACGCTACAATGATTTGGAAGACAGAAGGAGGGCTTAAGATTGGGATTGTCGGAGAAAACATTTTCCCCAACTCCATCTTTGGTTTTTGAGCCGGCAGTGTAGAAGTGAATCGACTCATCTTCTCAAAGTGGTTCTTCATTCCAGAGTGACCTGGAAGGGATGGTGACGATGACGTTCTTATCAAAATTTAGACTTGGGGTGGTGTAGTCCGTGACCAGATTCTTTTTTTGACCACTGTGGGACGCCTAACTGGCTAGCTTATTTAAAGCGTTTTGTAGAAGGTGTTTTCCTCAGACAGCTAAAGCAATATCATCCGCATAAACAATCGCTGACCATAACTCGCCTTCCAGGATTATCAATAGTTTATTAACCATCTAATTCCAAAGAAGAGGGGATAGAACACCTCCTAGCGGAATGCCTCTCCTGACAGTTCTTCTAACAGACGTCCCACCCAGCTTTAAATTGATAATCCGACCATTTAGGAGTAGATTAATCGATTCGCAAAGTGAGCTGTCGACCTTCAGATCTAAAAGTGCATCTGCCTTCGCTGATGTATTGACATTGTTAAAGGCGCCTTCTATATCCAGGAAGGAACTATTTCCAGAGAATAGTCGATATTGCGCACTAGTGAGTGTAATGCTGTCTCCGGGAGTAAGATTACTTTGAGGTTACTCTTTACCAGTATACGCGATTTTGGTTTCGCGCGCGCATACAAGGCGTAATATTTCGGAGTCCTGAGTCCACATATCAAGTTGTTCACAACCCAAAGTTCTTGGATCAAGACGATATCTTCTCTGTCCTTTCAGAGACGGAGAAGAAGACTGGCAGATGCCGTAATGGAGTGGTGGAGATTAATCTGAACTAAGTGCACCATTGAGGCTCTAATACCTTCCACATGTGGGGCTACCTCCACTACAGTGGAATTTGGAGCTTCCGAGTCTGAGGACGATTCCAATAGTTCGTCTTCTCTCAAAAGCGGCTGCATTTTGTCGAAGTTATCCGCTGTCTCCATGTCCGACAATTTATTTTCATCGACTAGAGACGGATCCCTTTCAGGGAATGACGCTAGGAGTCATCGCTCTTCAAAAATGGAACAGAGATGAACGGCTCCGGGTCATTGGATACAAAAGTCGGGTTCGAAGTTTGCGCAAATCAGTTTCTTCATCGTTCTTATACACCTTGATGGTAATAGGGTAAAACCCGTAGTAGACAACACCTCCAGTCCTCGCTAAAGGAGACAAAGATTCCTTATTGATGACAATAAGTGCATATCTATAAAGACCCTTAGGTTCGTCCAGCTTAAAGACTTTCCAGTTGCGCGTCGGAAGTTCGTGATTGCTGGTTTTCAAGATCGTTGGGTTCATCTCCGTGTCGGAGGGTTCGACTGGGATCCAGGTGTGAATTGTTGGACTACTTGGAATATCCTCCCTCGCAACAACCTTGAGCTTAGCACCTGGTTATACCTCCCCTAATTTGCCTATAGCCAGTTTGTAGAGATCATAAGCCCTTTGATCTTCGTAGGCGATCAGCTTCACGTGGCCTTGATGCCATCAGCCATCGCAACATCTGTGAGGAGAACCTTCATGATCTCCAGGAAAACCAAGACCAGTTTAGTTGGAATCACTTGGAATCACGGGAGCGATCACTTTTATCGATGATCGCCTGGACTATTTCGGCCTTGAGGACGTCGCTGTAGGACTTCGATGTGACATTGCAAGGCCTGGAAGAGGTACTGGTGCCAAGGTACATAGGCTTTTTTTGGAATCCGACCCGAATTCTTCCAACGATCGCTGACGCTTTAACGTGGAGTCGCTGCTTGTCCAAGCTTTGTCGTCATTGGCAATCTTTTTAGTCTATTCTACCCCGTCGTTCACCTTTTCGGTTCTTTTGCACTCCGGAATATTATCAAAGTGCTGCAGAATTCGGTTGGCAGTGCTTTGTTCTTTATACGCCTGTTTAGAGGGAGCAAGGATACGCCTTGGTACCAAAGAGTCCCTAGTGGAACGTGAGGGGGTACTAGTACCTTCAGGGTCCATGCGGCTATTGGAAGTAATGGATCATATGAAGCCACAATCTTCCTTCAAACGAGCACTTCAGGAGCTTGAAGGTAGAGAGCTTGAGCACCGTACTACCGCCCGATTTAAAAGCAGAACTGGTCTTATTTGTTGTTTTTCCTTTTACATTTCTTTTTATGTGTTCATTATGTATGTATGTAGGTCCCACGAGTAGTGGAGGAAAGAAGGTTAGCCTGTATCGAGATCCGCATTACACAGATAAGGCTAGTTAATCCGGAGGTCGCCAGGTATCCGGATACTTCATTCGCGACTGAGCTCTTTTTGGTACGGGCCGGGTTGATCCTCGGCACGGGTCGTATTACATCTTAATCCAGCCCACCGGAGGAGAGAGGGAAACGGAAGGATTGGGATCGATTGCATCTTGGTTTCGAATCTCATCTAGGGAATGAACCCCAAGAGTCTTTAACTTTTACTTTCCCCATACAACAGGACGTAGTGTACAGTCTCGTAAGAGATTGTGTAGGTAATGTATAATATTTTCTGTCATTATCTGACAGTAACCACCTTTTGCAGAGTTGAGCCTTGACATCACAAGGAAATCAGAGCTGCAGTGGCCAGGTGTAGATACTAAAAATGTTTAAGATGTCAAAAGCTTGCATACGGAGGCCCGTTCTCTACCATTTTGTAGTACCAAGTAATCGATTTCCAGTTACGGAGTCGTAATAGGGTGGTATACTTTACTATTGGGTACCACTGTCAGGGGTAATATCTTATCGTCTTTGTACTGCCGGACGAATAAGCAAGAATGTTTTAAAACAGGTCGTGAAAATGGTCGTTACCCTTGTTCTGCACCCTTAGCACTTATTGATGTAGGTGGCGCTAACCTCTAGCACTAGTTAAATCTAATACAGAAAAAGCCTTCGTGAGACCAGCTAATGAGAGATGCTCACTCTCATCTTGTCGTGTCTCCTGGCAATGCCAAAACCAAACAAAATATAGCACTTCATAGAAACAACTTAGCACTCTTTACTATTACCCACCACAAGAAGTATGCGACTAAACACAGATGACCTCTGAAGAGTCTGTGGCGACACAGATGCAGAACAGAACACATTTCACTTCCTACATGAAGATCCAAGCCTATGCGGTCCTCGGCAAATACCACTTCGAACACCTGAGTGAGCTGTCACGAAAGTCACCATTAACTATCCTACAATGTACAACAATCTCAGGTTAGTTTACTGAGTCCGCTTAGCTATCTCAAAGCTAAAAAAAACTTTTATCTTCCTTTAAGTTACTCCATTTGCCTCCTCTGGTCTAAATGCATCTTCCCATCGTGGGCCGATCTTAACCAACCTACTCCATGATAGGGTTCATAATGGGTCCATAGGGGTCCTGAGTCCCCGCTGCATGTGCAACCACTCCTTCTATCTATTTACCTATCTACCTACCTATGTAGTTTGTGCTTAACAAAGACGGTACTTGGTGCCATAAGCAGGTATTTGTTGTCTCATCTACGACAAGTGTGGTGTTCTCCATTTTTGAGGATTTAGCTAATCTTATCCAGTAAAGTCAAGGGCATCTTTTGAACTCCAAACTAAATTTTTCTGAACACATAGAGGCTGAAACTTATATAAACACAAGGATTCTCCTGCAAGGGCGTAGGGTGTTCAGCGGAACCTGATTAGACTTTATTCACAAGCCTAGAACTTGGACGGCGGCGGATCAATACTAGGAGGTCGGCCAGGAGTATAAGTCTAGGGTTGGGTTACTCTATACCGTGTGTTCAAAACTTTAGTTTGAGCCTCGATTTTGGTTGCTGTTCTTGACGCCTTTCCTAAAGTTGGGATCTACTTAATAGATGTTCGTATCAAATAGTCCATAACCTTGAGTAGGCCCTGGGTCACAGCCTGATCAGTTATGCCATTTCAAGAAAGATTACAACAAACCTAACTCAAACGAGCTACTTGGTAAATTAAGACCAGATATTCCCAGAATTGTAACGATTAACACAGGCCACTGGCCAATCGTGCACAATACCTTCTGCACAAGCTGCAAGGATACTAAAGACAAAGAATCTCAAGGTCACTTCCTTTGGAGATGACCGGTCTCAGCAAGGGGCTTCAATAAGTCCTTTTCGACTTTTAGCTATGGACCTCCTACTAACCTCCTGACTAAGGCAGTGCTCTTTATATGAATACATATAGTGCTTAGGTTCGGTCCTAAAAGTGGTAAAGCCTGAGAGAATTTAAAGTGTATTCAGTAAACTCATATATCATTTTTTTTTTTATTTAATTCATTCTTTTCAATTAATATAAAAGCTAATGGTCCCTTTTTAAATTTAATAGCATTCACACACAAGCTAACTTCTCCTGAAAGCCCAATTACTTCTCAAACAACCGCAATATTCCGACTTAATTGAATCGATGAACAAAGCACACAAAAGCACTCACCATCCATTCACACAGAAGCAAAGAGAAAAAAAAAGGAAAAGGAAAAACAATGAAAAGAAAATTGATTAAAATTATTAAGAGCAGCTAATTGAAAGCAAACAACGTCATCATCGTCACAACTCATATGAGAACGCAGGGATGGAGGGCAGTCGTCCACCACAGCCCCTAGCCCAATGGCACTGCAAGCCGAAAGCACTATATATACTCACACACACTCGTACGTACAAATCGTCAATCGGCAATAGAGCTCCTCGTCGTCGTCCTCATCCTTCTCGGTCCACTCCACGAAAATATGTAAAACTTCATTCGAATCCTGCCTCTACTACACACACACACACACACACACACATTCGAGCTAAGAATTGTACTGGCGATTGCCTCAAAAAACAAAAAAAAAAAAAAAAAAGCAACACTATCGTACAACTATGCGGCAGGAGTTTGTGTCGCCGCTAGGCGTCGAGAGCACTACTGACCGTATACCGTATACGTGCGAAGGTGGGAGTGCGGCGGATGATTGTGTTGTTCGTCGAAAATTGCCAGAGAATGCTTAAATCCTTGATTAACGAATCCAATTAGGGCGCTTGTTTCAACATGATGCACCGAGAATGGATCCAGGATTTGGAATATCTCGTGCAATGTGCGAATGCAATTCCTAGGTAGTTAGGAACGGCTCTCAGCTTAAGGTACCTCTCCGTGGCTGCATGCACAGTTCTCCCTTTCCGCTGGGAATGGGCGAGAAAAGTCGAACTGATTCTACCGCTGGCGCTGACTGGCTGCCTGGCTGCCTAGCTGCCTGGGTGGCTGGCTGTTTGCTGCAAAATGTAGTGCCAACTGCATGGACGCATAGATATCCACGAATAATTTCCGAATACTACGTATTGCTTCGAATCTCAAACGACGATGGCACCGGCACCGTGTCGGTGGGAAGAAGTTGGTCCTCTGGACCATCCCACACACCACCGTCGAATCATTTTCTAAACCAACATGTTGTTGCACCCGTTTTGGGGGTTGGAGACAGCCAACTTGATTATAATCTAACATCGCCTTCATACACAGAGAGAGGGATGATGATTGCATCGTTCTTCTGCTGCTGTGTGTACGGGAGGGAGGGCTTGTTCCTGTTCGTTTCGTTAGCACGTAGTGCAAATGAGTTCTTGGTGGGCTGGATGATGGGGCGATTGCACGATATTGTACTAGTAGCAGTAGTTTCGAATAATAGAGAATCATTGTACGTACATGCAAGCTGATAATTGAATACAGGCAACGAGGACATAGACAGTCCGACATTTGTTTTGGGATAGATGCCGGGAGAAGGGAATCTTCTCAACGCGAAATTGTGTTATGAGTTGAGATATAATTTTTTTTTTTGTTTTTCAAAAACAATTGCTTTAAATTTTTCATTTTGAGGAAGGATATTTATTTCAAAGGATTTGTTTTGAAGAAATACATACTCTCTGCAGCGGACGAATTTCTCGAGATGGAATCAACAGTGGCAGACGTCATCAGTTCCAGTTAGGTCGAACTTATAAGACCTTGTGGTCTTTATACAAAGATGCGTGAAGCATATGATTCGCACCTTGCTTCTTCCAGTGATTGTACCATAAAGCCTCGGTTAACATCGAGCAATGCAATGCATCTAGACAAGATATTGGTCGTCTACTGACAAGGCCAATCACTTTACCAGGGTGAAACGAAAATTTTTGGAATTTCCCCATCATTCGATGGTATTAGTGTTATCCCTATATGAGCTGCTCGACATATTTGAATCCCAGGTCTTTGGGGATATTTAATACTGAGCCAGGATGTTGGAATAGACTTCGTGGCGGATGAACGCTTAATGGGCCAACGGCAGCACTCATATCCCCACAGCGGGTTACTGACTCCGAAAAATCCGACAACTCGTCCTTAGGAGTATAATTGGGAACTGGTCCGTTCCGCGTTAGGCTAATTTCCCTACCATGCAAAAACCACTTAGTTACGAAGTTACAAGAAGCCTCGGATAAGGATGACCCTACTGTTGACGACCCCAGCAAACGTGAGAAGAGGTCCTAGACTGATATAGTCTAGACAACATCGCCATACAGGAAGTACGATGAAATGGGTCAGGCAAAAGGAGGATGGAAAACTGTGACGTATATATATTATGGTGATAGCTATAGGGAGCAGAAGCAACGTTTATTCAGATGTGGATTTGTCATACATGGCAGACTTAAGCAAGAAGTCTTGAGATTTCGCTACGTGAGCGAACATCTTATGACAATCCGCATCAAGGCTAATTACACGAATATAAGCCTAATATACCCTCATACCCACACAGAGGACAAGGACGACGTCACAGAATGTTTCTACGTGCTCTTCCATAAAACTTACGAAGCAAGAACGAATTGGCAAGCACAGCCTCAACGAAAGGAAATCCGGAAAAGGACTTATTGACTTTGGTGGGGGGCGAAACGTAACTAATGCAAGTAGAAGGTTTCTTTATCTCAATATTCACAAGGAGACCTAGTGGTCTTCTGATCATGAAACGGTCAACCAAATTAATCACATTGCCATCGACGTAAGGCATGTCTATAGTATTCTGGATCACGAACGTATCACTACCTTGTAGCACCCAACGAATGCAGATATCCCAAGCTTCACCTGCAATAGCAAGAGACCGCCAGAATCTTTGCCGAAAGCGTACCTATTCTGAAATCTCTCAACGTTTGCTGAGAATATGGAAAAACTTCTTCTACAGACTGTGTAACAGCAACGAAGACCAACATCACACTGTCAGCCAGAATGGAGCATTCAACATAGACGATAATAGCCAATACCTCAGTTCAGCGGATCAGAACGAAGTGGGAAAAGCAATATCCAAGTTTAAATCCAACGACTTGACGGTTTATCAGCCGAGCTATTCGAATGAGTTGGTAGAGAGCACACACCAACTCATTTCTAAGATTTGGTCTGACGAATGTATGCCCGATGAATGGAATCTCAGCATCGTTTGCCGATCCACAAGAAAGGAGACCTCCTCAATTGCGCCAATTACAGAGGTATCGCGTATAAGATCCTAACTACCTTATTGTATGAACGTCTGAAACCCTTCGACAACAACCTGATTGGGCCCTATCAGTGTGGTTTCAGACCAGGAAAGTCCACAAACGATCAAATCTTCACACTTCGGCAGATCAAGGAAAAAACTCAAGAAGTCCAAATCAATAGCAACCACATTTTTATCGATTTTAAGGCCGCATATGACACCATCTATAGGGACGAGCTATACACAGACAGGTCTAGTTTTTGCAACCCAGCCAAACTCGCCTGTTTATGTAGAATGACGATGGAGAGTACACAAAATGGACAGCTATAACTTTAAGGTTGTAAGAAACTTTGTCTACCTCTATCTACTTTTGTCATCGCTTTTTTTAGACTGAGAAGGCAATTGGATAGTATATCCCTATCCCGAACAACTAAGGAGCTTCTATGTAAGACCTTGTTCATCCCGGTATCCCTTTAAGGCGCTGAAGTATGGACATTTAAGAGAAAAATCGACAGTGCGCGAGTGGAGGCATTTAGCTAAAGGTCGGGCTAACTGGAGAGGCTTGTTGGTTGAGGCCCAGATTCACACCCCACTGTAGTGCCACCTAAAAAGTAAGTAAACAAGTTAATTTCACGTTTTTCTGTATCTGTCGAGGCTGTAACTGAGCAAATTCTACAAAGTCTTGCAAAGGGAGAAGGTCTGACTTATCGTGGTAGATGGAGTCAGTCTGTACTTATAGGTGCAACCATCGTTCAAATAAATAATTTTGTCCCTGCACTCATACAATTTTCATACAAGTCTCCAATATGGCACAGTCCTACAAGAAGATGTCTAACGACGTTAAGTCGCTCCACCTCAACTGCCTTTGTATCGCGATTTATCATCGCTCTGTCCCTTCTTTAGTTAGCAGATAGTGCCATGCTATACTTGAACAACTGCGATAACTTGATTCTTACACAACAGAGCAACTTCTTCAGGATATAATGCAATATAATCGTTCTCCCGTTGGTAACAGCTTTTTAAACGAAACGACTTTCCTTTGAAAAGGATAATTTTTTTTCGAAAAACGGTTACTGTTGCCGATAGGCTGAATGCATTTGAATCAAGGAAAACAACCGTTCGAAGTTCAACTGTGTCTTAGCTATTTGTGTACTAAAATTGAGCTGAATCTCAGAAATTACTTGAAGTTTCCGGTTGGAGGATCTGAAAAATGTTTTCTAGTACGTACATGAACCGTGAAATTCCTAACCCATTACAATAAACCCGGGTGTATGGGAAGCTCCTGGTTTAGGTATAGGCTACAAGAAAGGAACAACGGTGGCAGTAGATACGAGAACCTTAACTTCAGAATGAACGTATAAATTACCCTGGGAAGGAATTTCGTAAAAGTGCTCGAAAAGTGACCGAAATGCAATGTTTATGGAACCGTTCAGCACAAACCTTTCTTTCAAATACTTTTTCCCCTTTCGGTATTTACATATAAGTTGTACAAAAAATAGCCCATATTTTCTGCTACGACTTATACTTTTGTAGGTACCTAGGTTGTCGTAATCATTTTGTTATGCATCCTAAATTTAAAATGGTTGTGGTTCTGAAGCTTCAAAGCTTATAATTTGGCTTCTTCGATACATGGAACTTGTAAAAATATAAACGTGGCCGAGACAATATCACAAGACTCTACAAAAAGAAGATACAAGTCCCTGAAGGCGTTTCCGCTAAAAATCTTGTTGATTTTGTTTAGTGTGGCAGGTCATGAGGTTTTGCTGGAATCACAGTTACTTCAACTACTCAAAAACCGCACCAAAACCTGTTAATAAAAAAACCGCACAAATATGTAAGTAGGTAAGTCTTTGAGTACAGGCATTATGAGAAGGAATTTCACCACTTGAGTCGAGATTTTTTGATCTTACGAAGCAGATGCATGCCAGAAAAAATATTGTATAGTTCACTTGGAGGACTAGTACTTTGAAATCCAAGGTGGAGTACTACAAGGTTGTATATATCACCACTGATATTCTTACTATGCGTCAGTGATATAATTTGGGTAGTATTCACTAAGTAAGGGGATGCGGAGATCTAAATTACGTTGACTACACTGATCTGCTTTCTCACAGAATGCTGGTACTTACTCTCGCCCAATCAACTACATAGTTGACATTTTGGTTTACCTCTTCAACCTAAGCATATTAAGTGGAATATTTCCTGATAGACTAAAATGCGTTTAGTTTAAAATGTTTCCTGACAGACCGATTTCTTTGCTGTCCTTTATCTCAAAAATTTTCGAAAAAGCTATGAAGAGTAGAGTGCTACATTTCCTAAATAGAACGCATTTCTTAAGTCCTAAGCAATATGGTTTTAGACAAGGGCTTTTCGTTGAAGATGCCCTCCTGGTGTTCTGCTCTTTTATAAACACAGGACTCGATAAGAAAAATAGCTGTGCCGGTCTGTTTGTGGACATTACCGAGGCCTTTGACATGGTTAACCATGACATTCTTCAAAGCAAATTGGAACGAGCTGGTTTTCGGGGCATTGTGTATAAGTGGTTTGAGTCGTATCTCTCAGAAAGAACGCAAAAGGTTAAAATTGAAGTATAGTATTATAGTAATGAAAAAAATATAAATCTAGGTATACCCCAAGGTTCTGTCCCTGGACCTATATTGTTCCTAGTCTATATAAACTCTTTGTTTAACCAACCTTTCGCCGAAAAAGCCACGGCATTTTCAGATGACCTTGTAGCTGATATTAATTATGATGCTCATCTTCTTAGAAACTGGTTTGCAAAACACAAACTAAAGGTAAGCAACAAAACAAAATTAATGTTTTTTAGTTTGAGAAAGCACTCTTTAAGTTGTACTCGGTACAAAATGTTAGATGTCACATGTGGTGCAGTATCTTCTCTCTTGTTATTTGATGTTGGTGCTTTTTGTGACGGAAATAGCTTAGGTGTGCTCATTGACCAAAATATGAGCTGGTCTGATCATATTTTGACTCTGAAGAAGTATCTGCGTTCTTCTATACGATACTTGTATCATCTGCGTAAATTCTGTATAAATAATACTCTTAGAACTGTCTATTTTGGAATATTTCATTCTAAATTACAATACGGTATTAGGTGCTGGGGAGAAGCTTTCTCTACAAAAATTCACCCACTTCTTGTTTTACAAAAATGTGCTATTCGAAAGATATGTGTGGCTTCTCACACCACTCATTCCATAGCGCTCTTCAGGTCTATAAGAATTCTGTCAGTTAGACACCTGTATTATTACAAGGTCTCTATTATAAGAGGTGGGTACCTACAGAGCCCGATTTTCGACACAAATAATTTGGGAAGCAATTCAGGCTCAAATGTAAACATAAATGCCTTTCGCACTATTCGTCGTCTGCTACAAATTATTTAGTAAGTTACCTGTAACGATTCGTGAAATCAGATCCTTGCCGTTATTCTTAAAAAAAGTTAAAAAATGGCTACTAGATTTTGACCATATTGAAATTGAAGTTCTGTTGTCCTATATTTTTTGATTTCCTACTATTTAACTTGTATTGTATTTAAATATTGTATACCCCACATGATCCCTTCCAAATGAATTCATTGAATAATTTTCTCTTGAAGTGACATTCAACACTATTTGAACTGATAAGTACAAATGTCACTAGCTATTCTTATCATAACTATATATGTTACCAAATAAGTATGAAATCTTTTGTAACCTATGGTTGTTAAGAATAATGAAATAAAAATAAAAAAAATAACGGCGACGGGTATCTAAGTTCATACTTACCATCATCGAAATACTTCAATCCGCCCTCAATATCCTACACAAATGGGCGGGAAGATGTGGATTAAAAGTTAATCTGTTGAAAACACAGGTGGTCATCTTAACTAACAAGAAAACAATCTCACAGATCGGGCCCTTGAGAGTCAATGGTACACCCGTCCAAATCTTAGATAAAGTTAGATATTTGGGCTGTATACTCGACCGTAAGCTGACATGGAAAGAAAACAGGTCAGAAAATATGAGCAATGAATCCATAGTCTTCTATACATGCAGCAAAATCTTTGGTAAAAAATGGGGGCTCAAGCACGCCATCATCCACTGGATGTATACAGCCATTCCATTATTAGATTAGACCCATTCTATCCTATGGGTGCCTATTCTGATGGCCCGCAGAAGATAAGACTATGTACTTCAGAGCACTGACCAGGATTACCAAAGATTACCATGTATAGGGACTACCAGAGCCATCAGAACCACGCCGCGGTTTTCTTTTAATTCAATTTAATTTATTCCTGTGAGCACTTTCTGGGCCCGCTGACTGCAGCCCTTGAAACCATAATAGCACTAATCCCATTAGACCTACACCTAAAGGGAACAGCTGTAAAGAGTGCCATTCGCTTGAAGCAATTCATCCTATGGAAAGGGCTACACAACTACACAAGGGCGGTTGTGTAGCCCTTACCAAATGACAGATTTTATATCATCATCGCACTACTTCAGCCTAATCGTTAAAACAATCTTCCCCTTGAGAGAGGATTGGATTAAAGGTAGTTCCATCAACCCGAGTAATCACCCTTATTCCGTGTGTCGTTTTATTAAAACGTCGTAATACGTCGATTGTCGTCCTTTAAGGCGTTTCGTTTTTTAAGAGTGGATCGTATGTGGAGCCTACCTACCTACTTACCGACGAATGCGTTTTTTGGCGCTAAATTTCTGGAATAATTCTTAAAGAACTACAATCGGCGTTTTAGTAAAACGCCACGCGGAATAAGGGTAAATATCTCGATTTTCGCGGACGGGTCAAAACCTAACGAACGAGTAGGCTCTGGCCTATACTCATTTGAACCAGAATTTGTTTGCTCTCTGAGACTTCCAAACCACGGCAGTTTGTTCCAAGTGGAAGTATTAGCAATCGCAGAAGCAGCACGAGAACTATCCACGAAACTCATAAAAGAGGATCGACATACACATCTCCAGTCAAACAGCTATGAAGGTCACCTTGTCAAATCCAAACTTGTGAAATGATGCCGTAAAGAACTCACACCACTTACAGCGAACCACGAAGTTACACTCCTTTGGGTTCCAGGACACATCGGCATTTAGGGAAACGAATGGGCGGACGATTTAGTAAGAAAGGGATCCGGATAGGACTTGACAATGGTTGTTACTTCTGTAACTAACAATATCGGGTTAGTTCGGGGAGACCGCTTAGCTATCCCAAAGCTACAGACCAACTTTTGTCTCCGTTTTTAGGTTACCCACGACAGGGGATCACAATGGATCCATTGGTGATCCGAGTGCGTTCTATCTACCTACCTACCTATTCTCTCCCAAATGTGTCACAGAATACGGGCAGCAGAAATGGGACAGATCTGAATTGATATCTACATATTGGATGAACAATGTACTCTCGTTGAATCAGTACTTTTTCGTTGGAGGTGGCCACTAAAATCACTGCGAATTCTTATAAGTAATCTTCTGCGCGTAGTTCTTGTTCAAAATCTTTTTGTTCGAAATCGTATCTCAAATAATGGGTCAATTGCCTATATTCACTATCATATCAAAAAAAAAAGAGTAGTAATGGCGGCAAAACCTTGCACACTACATATATCATGCAAATGAAATAGTGTGTACAGTCAGCCAACAAAGTAGGCTGCTTTCCTAAATTCAAATAAAATGCGCATTGTGACTGCACATTGCATCCGCGCTGCAAATACACGATTCTTTCAGTATGCGATGCGCACTCTATTGCATTGTGAATCATGACGTTTAGGAATGTTATGCGATGCGCACAATTTATTTTTTGGAAATCTGAAACAATGTGTAATAAATGAATTGCAACTCAGATAATTAATCATTTCCTAAACAATTGTGGTGCGCGATGACAACTGAATATTCACGAAATATATTTTAAAACTTATCCAAAATGGGTAGCAATAACAAATACCATTTGCATCGTGTTAGTGCACGATGCGCTGTTTGCTTTTGTTTGCGCAGTGTATTCGTTCATAATGCATTTCGGAACGTAATGCTATGTGTCATCATTTTGAGTTTGCATTTAGGAATGGTTGCTGATTCACAAAGCAGGCAGTACTACATTTAGGAAGTATGACTTTAGTAATCAAGACGCCGAAGAGTTGAGGAGCAGTCAAGGTCAGAGGTACTGAGCTGCAGAGACCTGAAACGCATTGCAGCACAAGGTTTTACAGAATCAAACAGCACCTATCGATTGGAGCTATTTTGTTTAAAAACATATAAAACACAAAAGTTGTAAGTTTTTGTAATGTTTTTGTGTTTTTTTTTTTTTTTTTATTAATTTTAAAATTGTAATTTTCAATCAAAAATTGTAAGATAATAGTTTTCACAAAACATAACACACGAATGCAATTATTATTAAATAAAACTGAAATTGAAACAGAAAATTCTTTATACAACAAACTGTAGTTGAACTAATTTTAAATCTTATCAAAGTGTGTGGAAAAATATACGACTTTTCAATTTGGAAATTCAAAAATTTGAAAATTCAACCGGTGAACCGGTTCCGCTCCTGTTCTGTTTTGCAAATCACTCAGTATATGTTTGTTTTTGTTTTTTTGTTATAAGTAAATATACAGTATATCACTAGCAACTAAATTCAATTATTCATACAATAAGTTAAAAATGTAATCGTTTACTTTCTATTTTATTGAATAATAATTAAAATCTCTACAACTACAATTGTGTGTGTGTGTGTGTGTGTGTGTGTGTGTGTGTGTGTGTGGGAGGGTTTGTTGTTCCGCAATAGTTGTAATTATAGCAATTTATTTATTTATTTATAATAATTTTTTTATACATACATAATATGAATTATCACTAAACGTTACATTTATTGTTATATGCGTAAGTAAATATAAATTAGAAACTAATGTAGATCCTTAAATCCTTACGCGCTAATTCAAATCAATGAGAAACAACTAATTCCTGTGGATTCTAGATTCTCACGTCTAAATATACATACATAAATCTTTGCCTAATCGCTAAATACTACATATTTACAAACATTTTACAATAAAACAGAAAAAATAAAAAATAAAAAATAAAAATAATTTAAGAACTCCTGGGTCGAACTTTGTTTTGTTTTGATTACTTCTCTGGATTGATTCAAAATTTTAGGATTAGCCTACACTCTCGTCCTGTTTACTTGTCAAATATTGTCGTTTTGGTGGTGCAGCCATTCGTTTCCGAATGCCTTCTTTGCTGTAGGTCTCCGGGCACGGGCATAAAGTGCAATTGTTCGTTTGGCTCAAAAATAATTCCGTTTTGAGTTTGCGAATAGAAAAGCTGCCGATGGAAGTCTCCGAGTTTACCTACTATTTTTGGTATTTTATCACTCTCTGTTGTGTGGTGGGCAATGCCGCCTCCGGATCCGCCTAGAGCCGATGGCGTACTCTGGCTGTAGTAACTTCTACCGTTCTGGGATTTTTGTGTCAGCACGATTTGCTGGAATTCTGTTGGTCCTTTTAGGCTCGCTGTTTTGCGAATGTTGTTTCGCATTAGTTCGCAGTTTAGGCAATTTTTCGCTTTGACTGCTTGCATTGCGTTGTTGCGTAGGGTTCTGCTGCGGGTGGCGGTCATAAATCGCGCTGGAGATTGTGGAACTGTTGCTAGAGGTGAGGCCGGATTGCTGTCCTCTTCACCTGTTGGTGGTGGGGTTGAACCGTTGCTTGTCGTGGAATTGAATTCATTCGAGAGATTATCACTATCCTGACATGCATCAGGATCTGGATCAGGTTCGCCGTCATTGCCGTTCGGTGAATTATCCGCTGAACTGCGAGTTTTTGGTTTGTTTTGTACTTGTGCGGCTAATTCGATCCAATGGCGACCATTTTCTCGTACACCTTCAACGAGAGGCTCCAATTTGTCCGATAAATGAGCAAAGGCCTGAAAGTAAAAATAAGTTGGAATTAGTTGGATAGTCTGTAGCTTGGTGAAGGTTAAAAATTTAAAGTAGAAAATCCCACTCAAATAAAGAACTTAGGGTCGTCTGATGGGTTCTCAGTATTCTCTCGATGCAAGCTTTACGATTCGTAAGGTCCTGTGGGTAAACAACTTGCGAAGGCAATGGGAATAAGAAGGTAAGAGTACACGTATGTACAGCGAGGGGTTTGGCTATAAGATCTAAGATCACTTGAAGTTTTTTTTATTTAAATAAGAGCAGAAGAGTGTACGCCAATTCATTCTGAGAACACCAGACATGAGCAAAAGCCTAAGATGATAACAAAAGTCCAGCGGCTAGTTTTCGTAGTCAAGTAACCGCTTCTGAAGCAGGGCTGTGTATCCTCTTTAAGATAGGCTTACAGGTTCCGGACTATTTCCATAAAAAGCAGCGGGTTCGTTTTGCTTTTTCTAAGATCCACAAAAGGATGATTGAATAAAAAAGGAGAAAAGGAAAAGCCACCTCAGTATGTATAATTTGCAAATGTCTGTCCAGTTGATGCGTCCAATGTAGCCTCCATATTCTAAGCTAGATGCACACCATGAAGTTGTGGCTTATCTTCAACTATGTTGCGCTAAACTGTAAAGGCTAAGAGACCTAAACTGGTAACATTAGCACAATGGTTAGCTTGCTAAACTGAGATTCTCCCAGATAGTGGTGATAAGAGTGTTGAACTCTCACTAGCAAAAGGATGAACGAATACAACGTCACCTCTAAAATTTGTATGGGAATTCAACAATACAGTAAATACCACCATATAGCAAATAGGTTCTCAAAAACTAAGAAAAACTGCGGTAGGAAAATGTGCTGTATCTCCTCGGCAGGAGATATTGTGATACTGTCAGATAGTCAGCTGGCAGTGAAGGCACTGGACTCTTACATTATTAGAACCAGGTTGGTATGGGAGTGCTTAACTAAGATCAACAGACTGAAGCAGATAAACAAAGTAACCCTTTACTGGATTCCAGGTCACGTAGGAGCACAGCAAAATGAAGCAGCTGACGAACTAGGAAAGAACGACTCGGAAACCACATTCTTGGGACCATAACCTGACAAAAGAAGGAAAGGCCAAGGAACTTCTATGAAAATCCAATCAGAAGATCATAAACAAAAACTGACTACGGTTTCAAACAGACATGTTAACAGCCACTGTAGACTCAAGGAGAGTCTGATACAGAAGACGATGAACAATGCAGATTCAGCATGAACTATGAAGAGACGCCAGTACACCATTTCAGGGAATTTGAAGCACTAATTCATAGAAGGGCCCCGTGGCTAAAGTTGGTTCAAGTTTCGATCCCCAGACATCTGAGAGTAAAACTGTTATTAAAAAGCTTCTTAAAGAAAACATTGCCCTTCGGAAACGGTTTAAAACAGTAGTTCCCATGAATGGTTGCGACAAGCTAGGCCCTGGATCCCATGGACATGTCGCGCCAAATATTTGGAGCCGATTTTCGTTCAGTCTAATCTGCCTTCATTGGATTCACTTCAGATACTCCGGCTCATCAAAGCAGTTGGATTAAAGGAGGTGCTTAAACTAGAACGTCCTATCGATTAAAGCAAAAATTCGCGGGACAAAATAGTAAGGTCGATGTATAGATCTACACCGGAGAGATATTATATTGGCAACTACAAAAATCAATATAAGAATGAAAAGAAGGTTTGAGCAACGATGCTGAAGAATCGATAATTAAGCTGAAGAACATCACATCGTGATAGCAGAGCGTATCATATAGACAGGAGAGATCCTAAGGTCATTTTAGACGAGAAAAACTTTACAACTTCTGATTTTCTTAGTATCACTCCCTTCTTACTTCATGCAACGAGTATCAATGTCCGGAACAGCATGGGATTGGATGTGATTCAAACCCATTAGAGACACGTCACTACCTTCGAAGCCTAGCTTGCAGTACTACTCTACTCATCGTTCAGCATGCATAAACGCAACCAGTGGCATTAGAGCAACGTCACTAACTTTGAAACCTGGCTTACAGTACTACCTGACGTTCAGTGCGGGCTTGAGTTTACCACACCTTCGCGCACGCATCATACATTTCTGTTGATGGTCAGCCATCGCAAAGACTGCAGCGACTAGAATACATCGGTGGACATGAATCATTTGCTTTGTGAATGCCATACCACAGCTGAACTAGAAAGGCAGTCCTCGAATAATAACAAACCCTTTTTAAAATTCACTTTTAAGTACAATTGGTTCAAGGGGGCTCAGATCCTTATTTTAGAACTCCCGCACCAGAGAATATAATGAATTCAAGGAGATAAGGATTCGGAGTAGGACTACAAAACATACAGCCACCATCATCTCTTGATTGAGACTATAAATTCTACTATAAAGTCATTCAAGGCCCAAGGTATTTCACTCCATTAGAAGAGTGATAGATCGTAAAATGAAACTCCATACCTTGGTGAGGAACAATCTTGAAGTGTTCACACTATTTTAGGACATGTTGAGCTTCTTACCTTAACATTTCTGTACATAAATTAACAAGTGTGCAGTGAAATAGACAGATCTAAGAACTGAAACTAGGCAAGGCCCAACAGTTTGCTGTTGTAAGAATGATATTGTATACATGACGTAGTATCGTCCCTTACCTCATAAATCGGCAGGCAAATTGACTCAATGAAACCCACTTGCATCATAGGAAGTTCATCCTCCTTCTCCCGGTTCATTATGTCCTGAAAAATAAAAGAAAAATAATTCAATTAAAATAGAATGAGCTATAGAAAGTGCTTCCCCACTTACAATAGGTGTAATATTCAATTCCTGCTTTTCCATGTCGCCTTGTTCAAAGAATTCCGAACTCACAAGATCCGCAACACGCTTCTCTATCTCCCACGGCTTAGTTATAGCCGATAAATCACAGACTGTCATGCTCATCGCACGTAATAGTGCTCGGGGCTCATCGGACACCCAATAACTCATTGGTTTCTCCTCGACATACTTTAAGAATGGTCCGCGCTTCCTATAATCAGAGAAATATCCCTTTTTAACAAAAATTCATCCATTTTTTGCTGAGGTATACACTTACCTAAAATAGACAGCTAAATCAGTCGAAAGGATTGCATCCTCAAGGACATGTATCACACGGCTATAGTCCTCTGATGATAAATTCGATAAAATTTGATTTCCAGGACTATTCAAGATCATAATGCATTGATCGAAATGATGATGCTCCATGGTGGAAGTTGAATATAATTGCGCTAAGGGTGATGAGGCTCTAAAGGATTGATAGTTAAATTAGACGACTTTTGTTGCTATGTGTGTTGTTCAAGCGAACATACTTAATTTGAAATGAATTATTGGTCCCCCGATGATCCAGATCGTGACACAAGCAACCAATGATTAGGGCAAGGCACTCGATCTCACCGAATATATTCCACCATTGTGTGGCCTGTAAATTTAACATTTTTTTTTATTACATATAGTCCCCAGATCATGACTCAAGGCATGACTTACTGTAAGAATGGCGAACATCATTTGAGCTACATTAAATGCGTGCCGCCAATTGTGGTACGTTACATTGCGATAGTTTTTCTTAACGCTTAACAACCATCGGCAGAGAACCTCATAGTCGATGTGAAAGCGTTCAACAAAATCCAAATCTAGGAACATACGTAAACATGCCTGAAAAATAGGTTTATCATTGAAAATAACAAGACGATACTGTATGAAATCAAGGTGGTTTACCTTAAGTGTGTCATCATCTTCGAAGGTGATGTCATCGAATTTGAAGTCATGCAACTGAAAGTGTGCCGCCGAAGGAACTCGTAGTCTCTAAAAATTGATAAAAGATACAAAAATTAGATGAGATACATATTTATTTATTAGATAGAAGGTAACTCTTATGAAAAACGTCAGAGATACAATCTTCTAAACTACATGTATACAGAAATGGGATTTTAACATAATGTGAAGAGTCCTGGAGGCTATCTTTAAGGTAGAAAGGAGGTAAGAAAAAATATATGTTGTCATCAGGAAAGGACAACCAACATAGGCTACTCGATTTAGTAATTTCTCAAGCGCAGCGGTCAAGCGAAGAAATACTTCTTTTTTTTTGTTGAAATAGTAACCATCAACATCCGGTCTTTAAGTCCTTAATTATCATACTTGGATTGATGCAGAAATGTTTCTTATTTGCTTTTTGCAAGTGTACAACGTTTTTCTTGAAAAAAAACTCAGATAACTAAATAGAATGTGTCCTTCTCTCAAGGCAATGTTAATGACAGTTTACGTTTCTTATCCAAACATTGAAGACGATACCACTTTTGCAACAACTCCTAGCACGTACATATATCACTGATAAAACTTTCAAGTTATTTCTTAGTAAACTTTGCATCCTCGCAAATACATTTAATTTTCATTTCAGCTGGCAGGATGCTCATAAAGGAACAAAACTCTAACAACATAACAGCCCCGGGAAGGAAACTTTGTGAAATTCTCTCGTACAACCTCAACAATTTGGGTTTTGTACATTACCAACTGCTTCATAGAATGAAGTGCCTTCAGGATTGCATTCGTGAACTAATGCACTCCCTACACTTCAGATGTCCATGTACACAAGAGTATCGCTGATGAGCTTTTTAAAATTCTATGACCAGTAGTGAGTAGTTTATGTATGTACATACAAGACCTTTTCAAAACATACAAGATGAAATTGAACAAGGATGCTTGAGGATATTCTATGGTTTTAGCGAGTTTAATCAACCTCAACCAATTTATAAGTATCTCATCTACAGACATTGTTTTTATATTAAGAGAGCGAGAGAAAAAAAAAATATAGGACACGTTTTGACCAGAAGATCGCAATTGAAGGATGAACATGCATCTGGTAAAAGTAATAAAATCACAAGGAAGTAATCATGAAAAGATTGGTGGCGAAATAAAAGCAAGTTTATTGATGTGATAAATGAGTGAGTGCGTCAGATGGTGTTAATAGCCGAAAGACTGGTCGCAAAGGACATCATTTCCACTGGATTTCGGTTTATTGACCGAGTGATACATACTTTGTGTTCATAAATTGCTTTCATAGTGTGGTTACACAAGATTAACTGGCAACACGATACGTGTGGGGTATGAAGATGTTACTCAAAATTGGTAGGCAATATTGTGGATCCAGGATGTAAGATGTGGTTTATTGCCATAAAATTTCCGAACGATTAGGTTTTGACCTTGACTATCTTATTTGGGGTTTGGTTAGGCTTTTTGTTTTTGAATTTCTTAATACGAGGAGTATATGATAAATGATTGTAGAATAACAAGGCAAGTCCAACATGCCTAACAGATGTTAGAAGAGATCCTGCGAATTTTTTTCAAGCTGACCTCGACATAAGCTTATGGAGAAGAAGGTAAACCGATTAGATTTGGTGTTTATCCAAACTGTCTCAAGCCTTTATATACATTTTGTGGGATAGACTTCGCCATTTTGATAATATTCAGGCATTGATGCCTCCAAGTTTAAACAGCTTGGTGAAAGTCAAAGCGCTTAAAGAAAGTCTAGCTAAGTTTGAAGTATAATATGTGCACACGCCCCTACTGACGACTATTATTCAAGAGAAAATCCATGCCTCATTCTGTGCGTATCTCATTTTCTGTGACATGCCCATGTCGTGCAACCAAGTTGCCTATCGTTTAGATCATCCGATTGTAGGTCTTTCGGTTCGACCCTTTTATTCTTTGTTGCCCATTTCAAGGGCAAGGAATAGCGCAATTAGTAATTTTTGTCTGAATTTCAGGACCTGGACAAAATCGAAAATTTTCACTTTGCTGGATAGGGGTTTTCAACCAACGAGTCTCCCAGCAGAAAATCCATGTCTCATTTTCTGCGACATGCCTATATCGTGCAACCAAGTTGCCTATCTTTTAGATCATCCGATTGTAGGTCTTTTGGTTCGACCCTTTTATTCTTTGTTGCACATTTCACCCAAATAATCAAGGAAAAGCCGCAATTAGTGATTTTTGCCTAAATTTCAGGACCTGGACAAAATCGAAAATTTTCATTTTGCTGGATAGGGGTTTTCAACCAACGAGTCTCTCAGGAGAAAATCCATGCCTCATTTTCTGCGATATGCCTATATCGTGCAACCAAGTTGCCTATCTTTTAGATCATCCGATTGTAGGTCTTTTGCTTCGACCCTTTTATTCTTTGTTGCCCATTTCACCCAAATAATCAAGGAAAAGCCGCAATTCGTGATTTTTGTCTGAATTTCAGGACCAGGACAAAATCGAAAATTTTCATTTTGCTGGATAGGGGTTTTCAACCAACGAGTCTCTCAGGAGAAAATCCATGCCTCATTTTCAGCGACATGCCTATATCGTGCAACCAAGTTGCCTATCTTTTAGATCATCGGATTGTAGGTCTTTTGCTTCGACCCTTTTATTCTTTGTTGCCCATTTCAGCCAAATAATCAAGGAAAAGCCGCAATTCGTGATTTTTGTCTGAATTTTAGGACCAGGACAAAATCGAAAATTTTCATTTTGCTGGATAGGGGTTTTCAACCAACGAGTCTCTCAGGAGAAAATCCATGCCTCATTTTCTGCGACATGCCTATATCGTGCAACCAAGTTGCCTATCTTTTAGATCATCCGATTGTAGGTCTTTTGGTTCGACCCTTTTATTCTTTGTTGCCATTTCACCCAAATAATCAAGGAAAAGCCGCAATTAGTGATTTTTGCCTAAATTTCAGGACCTGGACAAAATCGAAAATTTTCATTTTGCTGGATAGGGGTTTTCAACCAACGAGTCTTTCAGGAGAAAATCCATGTCTCATTTTCTGCGACATGCCTATATCGTGCAACCAAGTTGCCTATCTTTTAGATCATCCGATTGTAGGTCTTTTGTTTCGACCCTTTTATTCTTTGTTGCCCATTTCACCCAAATAATCAAAGAAAAGCCGCAATTAGTGATTTTTGCCTAAATTTCAGGACCTGGACAAAATCGAAAATTTTCATTTTGCTGGATAGGGGTTTTCAACCAACGAGTCTCTCAGGAGAAAATCCATGCCTCATTTTCTGCGACATGCCTATATCGTGCAACCAAGTTGCCTATCTTTTAGATCATCCGATTGTAGGTCTTTTGGTTCGACCCTTTTATTCTTTGTTGCCCATTTCACCCAAATAATCAAGGAAAAGCCGCAAATAGTGATTTTTGCCTAAATTTCAGGACCTGGACAAAATCGAAAATTTTCATTTTGCTGGATAGGGGTTTTCAACCAACGAGTCTTTCAGGAGAAAATCCATGTCTCATTTTCTGCGACATGCCTATATCGTGCAACCAAGTTGCCTATCTTTTAGATCATCCGATTGTAGGTCTTTTGTTTCGACCCTTTTATTCTTTGTTGCCCATTTCACCCAAATAATCAAGGAAAAGCCGCAAATAGTGATTTTAGCCTAAATTTCAGGACCTGGACAAAATCGAAAATTTTCATTTTGCTGGATAGGGGTTTTCAACCAACGAGTCTCTCAGGAGAAAATCCATGCCTCATTTTCTGCGACATGCCTATATGGTGCAACCAAGTTGCCTATCTTTTAGATCATCCGATTGTAGGTCTTTTGTTTCGACCCTTTTATTCTTTGTTGCCCATTTCACCCAAATAATCAAGGAAAAGCCGCAATTAGTGATTTTTGCCTAAATTTCAGGACCTGGACAAAATCGAAAATTTTCATTTTGCTGGATAGGGGTTTTCAACCAACGAGTCTTTCAGGAGAAAATCCATGTCTCATTTTCTGCGACATGCCTATATGGTGCAACCAAGTTGCCTATCTTTTAGATCATCCGATTGTAGGTCTTTTGTTTCGACCCTTTTATTCTTTGTTGCCCATTTCACCCAAATAATCAAGGAAAAGCCGCAATTAGTGATTTTTGCCTAAATTTCAGGACCTGGACAAAATCGAAAATTTTCATTTTGCTGGATAGGGGTTTTCAACCAACGAGTCTCTCAGGAGAAAATCCATGCCTCATTTTCAGCGACATGCCTATATCGTGCAACCAAGTTGCCTATCTTTTAGATCATCCGATTGTAGGTCTTTTGGTTCGACCCTTTTATTCTTTGTTGCCCATTTCACCCAAATAATCAAGGAAAAGCCGCAAATAGTGATTTTTGCCTAAATTTCACGACCTGGACAAAATCGAAAATTTTCATTTTGCTGGATAGGGGTTTTCAACCAACGAGTCTCTCAGGAGAAAATCCATGCCTCATTTTCTGCGATATGCCTATATCGTGCAACCAAGTTGCCTATCTTTTAGATCATCCGATTGTAGGTCTTTTGGTTCGACCCTTTTATTCTTTGTTGCCCATTTCACCCAAATAATCAAGGAAAAGCCGCAAATAGTGATTTTTGCCTAAATTTCACGACCTGGACAAAATCGAAAATTTTCATTTTGCTGGATAGGGGTTTTCAACCAACGAGTCTCTCAGGAGAAAATCCATGCCTCATTTTCAGCGACATGCCTATATCGTGCAACCAAGTTGCCTATCTTTTAGATCATCGGATTGTAGGTCTTTTGGTTCGACCCTTTTATTCTTTGTTGCCCATTTCACCCAAATAATCAAGGAAAAGCCGCAATTAGTGATTTTTGCTTGAATTTCAGGACCTGGACAAAATCGAAAATTTTCATTTTGCTGGATAGGGGTTTTCAACCAACGAGTCTCTCAGGAGAAAATCCATGCCTCATTTTCTGCGATATGCCTATATCGTGCAACCAAGTTGCCTATCTTTTAGATCATCCGATTGTAGGTCTTTTGCTTCGACCCTTTTATTCTTTGTTGCCCATTTCACCCAAATAATCAAGGAAAAGCCGCAATTCGTGATTTTTGTCTGAATTTCAGGACCAGGACAAAATCGAAAATTTTCATTTTGCTGGATAGGGGTTTTCAACCAACGAGTCTCTCAGGAGAAAATCCATGCCTCATTTTCAGCGACATGCCTATATCGTGCAACCAAGTTGCCTATCTTTTAGATCATCGGATTGTAGGTCTTTTGGTTCGACCCTTTTATTCTTTGTTGCCCATTTCACCCAACCAATTTCGTGCAACCAAGTTGCCTATCTTTTAGATCATCGGATTGCAGGTCTTTTGGTTCGACCCTTTTATTCTTTGTTGCCCATTTCACCCAAATAATCAAGGAAAAGCCGCAATTCGTGATTTTTGTCTGAATTTTAGGACCAGGACAAAATCGAAAATTTTCATTTTGCTGGATAGGGGTTTTCAACCAACGAGTCTGTCAGGAGAAAATCCATGCCTCATTTTCTGCGACATGCCTATATCGTGCAACCAAGTTGCCTATCTTTAGATCATCATTTAGATTGTAGGTCTTTTAGTTCGACCCTTTTATTCTTTGTTGCCCATTTCATCCAAATAATCATGGAAAAGCCGCAATTAGTGATTTTAGCCTAAATTTCAGGACCAGGACAAAATCGAAAATTTTCATTTTGCTGGATACGGGTTTTCAATCAACGAGTCTCTCAGGAGAAAATCCATGCCTCATTTTCTGCGACATGCCTATATCGTGCAACCAAGTTGCCTATCTTTTAGATCATCCGATTGTAGGTCTTTTGCTTCGACCCTTTTATTCTTTGTTGCCCATTTCACCCAAATAATCAAGGAAAAGCCGCAATTCGTGATTTTTGTCTGAATTTTAGGACCAGGACAAAATCGAAAATTTTCATTTTGCTGGATAGGGGTTTTCAACCAACGAGTCTCTCAGGAGAAAATCCATGCCTCATTTTCTGCGACATGCCTATATCGTGCAACCAAGTTGCCTATCTTTTAGATCATCCGATTGTAGGTCTTTTGGTTCGACCCTTTTATTCTTTGTTGCCCATTTCACCCAAATAATCAAGGAAAAGCCGCAAATAGTGATTTTTGCCTAAATTTCACGACCTGGACAAAATCGAAAATTTTCATTTTGCTGGATAGGGGTTTTCAACCAACGAGTCTCTCAGGAGAAAATCCATGCCTCATTTTCAGCGACATGCCTATATCGTGCAACCAAGTTGCCTATCTTTTAGATCATCGGATTGTAGGTCTTTTGGTTCGACCTTTTTATTCTTTGTTGCCCATTTCATCCAAATAATCATGGAAAAGCCGCAATTAGTGATTTTAGCCTAAATTTCAGGACCAGGACAAAATCGAAAATTTTCATTTTGCTGGATAGGGGTTTTCAACCAACGAGTCTCTCAGGAGAAAATCCATGCCTCATTTTCTGCGACATGCCTATATCGTGCAACCAAGTTGCCTATCTTTTAGATCATCGGATTGTAGGTCTTTTGGTTCGACCCTTTTATTCTTTGTTGCCCATTTCATCCAAATAATCATGGAAAAGCCGCAATTAGTGATTTTAGCCTAAATTTCAGGACCAGGACAAAATCGAAAATTTTCATTTTGCTGGATAGGGGTTTTCAACCAACGAGTCTCTCAGGAGAAAATCCATGCCTCATTTTCTGCGACATGCCTATATCGTGCAACCAAGTTGCCTATCTTTTAGATCATCCGATTGTAGGTCTTTTGCTTCGACCCTTTTATTCTTTGTTGCCCATTTCATCCAAATAATCATGGAAAAGCCGCAATTAGTGATTTTTGCCTAAATTTCAGGACCTGGACAAAATCGAAAATTTTCATTTTGCTGGATAGGGGTTTTCAACCAACGAGTCTCTCAGGAGAAAATCCATGCCTCATTTTCTGCGACATGCCTATATCGTGCAACCAAGTTGCCTATCTTTTAGATCATCCGATTGTAGGTCTTTTGCTTCGACCCTTTTATTCTTTGTTGCCCATTTCACCCAAATAATCAAGGAAAAGCCGCAAATAGTGATTTTTGCCTAAATTTCACAACCTGGACAAAATCGAAAATTTTCATTTTGCTGGATAGGGGTTTTCAACCAACGAGTCTCTCAGGAGAAAATCCATGCCTCATTTTCTGCGACATGCCTATATCGTGCAACCAAGTTGCCTATCTTTTAGATCATCCGATTGTAGGTCTTTTGCTTCGACCCTTTTATTCTTTGTTGCCCATTTCATCCAAATAATCATGGAAAAGCCGCAATTAGTGATTTTTGCCTAAATTTCAGGACCTGGACAAAATCGAAAATTTTCATTTTGCTGGATAGGGGTTTTCAACCAACGAGTCTCTCAGGAGAAAATCCATGCCTCATTTTCTGCGACATGCCTATATCGTGCAACCAAGTTGCCTATCTTTTAGATCATCCGATTGTAGGTCTTTTGCTTCGACCCTTTTATTCTTTGTTGCCCATTTCACCCAAATAATCAAGGAAAAGCCGCAAATAGTGATTTTTGCCTAAATTTCACGACCTGGACAAAATCGAAAATTTTCATTTTGCTGGATAGGGGTTTTCAACCAACGAGTCTCTCAGGAGAAAATCCATGCCTCATTTTCTGCGACATGCCTATATCGTGCAACCAAGTTGCCTATCTTTTAGATCATCGGATTGTAGGTCTTTTGGTTCGACCCTTTTATTCTTTGTTGCCCATTTCACCCAAATAATCAAGGAAAAGCCGCAATTCGTGATTTTTGTCTGAATTTCAGGACCAGGACAAAATCGAAAATTTTCATTTTGCTGGATAGGGGTTTTCAACCAACGAGTCTCTCAGGAGAAAATCCATGCCTCATTTTCTGCGACATGCCTATATCGTGCAACCAAGTTGCCTATCTTTTAGATCATCCGATTGTAGGTCTTTTGCTTCGACCCTTTTATTCTTTGTTGCCCATTTCACCCAAATAATCAAGGAAAAGCCGCAAATAGTGATTTTTGCCTAAATTTCACGACCTGGACAAAATCGAAAATTTTCATTTTGCTGGATAGGGGTTTTCAACCAACGAGTCTCTCAGGAGAAAATCCATGCCTCATTTTCTGCGACATGCCTATATCGTGCAACCAAGTTGCCTATCTTTTAGATCATCCGATTGTAGGTCCTTTGCTTCGACCCTTTTATTCTTTGTTGCCCATTTCACCCAAATAATCAAGGAAAAGCCGCAATTCGTGATTTTTGTCTGAATTTCAGGACCAGGACAAAATCGAAAATTTTCATTTTGCTGGATAGGGGTTTTCAACCAACGAGTCTCTCAGGAGAAAATCCATGCCTCATTTTCTGCGACATGCCTATATCGTGCAACCAAGTTGCCTATCTTTTAGATCATCCGATTGTAGGTCTTTTGCTTCGACCCTTTTATTCTTTGTTGCCCATTTCACCCAAATAATCAAGGAAAAGCCGCAAATAGTGATTTTTGCCTAAATTTCACGACCAGGACAAAATCGAAAATTTTCATTTTGCTGGATAGGGGTTTTCAACCAACGAGTCTCTCAGGAGAAAATCCATGCCTCATTTTCTGCGACATGCCTATATCGTGCAACCAAGTTGCCTATCTTTTAGATCATCCGATTGTAGGTCTTTTGTTTCGACCCTTTTATTCTTTGTTGCCCATTTCACCCAAATAATCAAGGAAAAGCCGCAATTCGTGATTTTTGTCTGAATTTCAGGACCAGGACAAAATCGAAAATTTTCATTTTGCTGGATAGGGGTTTTCAACCAACGAGTCTCTCAGGAGAAAATCCATGCCTCATTTTCTGCGACATGCCTATATCGTGCAACCAAGTTGCCTATCTTTTAGATCATCCGATTGTAGGTCTTTCGGTTCGACCCTTTTATTCTTTGTTGCCCATTTCACCCAAATAATCAAGGAAAAGCCGCAATTAGTGATTTTTGCTTGAATTTCAGGACCTGGACAAAATCGAAAATTTTCATTTTGCTGGATAGGGGTTTTCAACCAACGAGTCTCTCAGGAGAAAATCCATGCCTCATTTTCTGCGACATGCCTATATCGTGCAACCAAGTTGCCTATCTTTTAGATCATCCGATTGTAGGTCTTTTGCTTCGACCCTTTTATTCTTTGTTGCCCATTTCACCCAAATAATCAAGGAAAAGCCGCAAATAGTGATTTTTGCCTAAATTTCACGACCTGGACAAAATCGAAAATTTTCATTTTGCTGGATAGGGGTTTTCAACCAACGAGTCTCTCAGGAGAAAATCCATGCCTCATTTTCTGCGACATGCCTATATCGTGCAACCAAGTTGCCTATCTTTTAGATCATCCGATTGTAGGTCTTTTGCTTCGACCCTTTTATTCTTTGTTGCCCATTTCACCCAAATAATCAAGGAAAAGCCGCAAATAGTGATTTTTGCCTAAATTTCACGACCTGGACAAAATCGAAAATTTTCATTTTGCTGGATAGGGGTTTTCAACCAACGAGTCTCTCAGGAGAAAATCCATGCCTCATTTTCTGCGACATGCCTATATCGTGCAACCAAGTTGCCTATCTTTTAGATCATCCGATTGTAGGTCTTTTGCTTCGACCCTTTTATTCTTTGTTGCCCATTTCACCCAAATAATCAAGGAAAAGCCGCAATTCGTGATTTTTGCTTGAATTTCAGGACCTGGACAAAATCGAAAATTTTCATTTTGCTGGATAGGGGTTTTCAACCAACGAGTCTCTCAGGAGAAAATCCATGCCTCATTTTCTGCGACATGCCTATATCGTGCAACCAAGTTGCCTATCTTTTAGATCATCCGATTGTAGGTCTTTTGCTTCGATCCTTTTATTCTTTGTTGCCCATTTCACCCAAATAATCAAGGAAAAGCCGCAATTCGTGATTTTTGTCTGAATTTTAGGACCAGGACAAAATCGAAAATTTTCATTTTGCTGGATAGGGGTTTTCAACCAACGAGTCTCTCAGGAGAAAATCCATGCCTCATTTTCAGCGACATGCCTATATCGTGCAACCAAGTTGCCTATCTTTTAGATCATCCGATTGTAGGTCTTTCGGTTCGACCCTTTTATTCTTTGTTGCCCATTTCACCCAAATAATCAAGGAAAAGCCGCAAATAGTGATTTTTGCCTAAATTTCACGACCTGGACAAAATCGAAAATTTTCATTTTGGTGGATAGGGGTTTTCAACCAACGAGTCTCTCAGGAGAAACTCCATGCCTCATTTTCAGCGACATGCCTATATCGTGCAACCAAGTTGCCTATCTTTTAGATCATCGGATTGTAGGTCTTTTGGTTCGACCCTTTTATTCTTTGTTGCCCATTTCACCCAAATAATCAAGGAAAAGCCGCAATTAGTGATTTTTGCCTAAATTTCAGGACCTGGACAAAATCGAAAATTTTCATTTTGCTGGATAGGGGTTTTCAACCAACGAGTCTCTCAGGAGAAAATCCATGCCTCATTTTCAGCGACATGCCTATATCGTGCAACCAAGTTGCCTATCTTTTAGATCATCCGATTGTAGGTCTTTAGGTTCGACCCTTTTATTCTTTGTTGCCCATTTCACCCAAATAATCAAGGAAAGGCCGCAAATAGTGATTTTTGCCTAAATTTCACGACCTGGACAAAATCGAAAATTTTCATTTTGCTGGATAGGGGTTTTCAACCAACGAGTCTCTCAGGAGAAAATCCATGCCTCATTTTCTGCGACATGCCTATATCGTGCAACCAAGTTGCCTATCTTTTAGATCATCCGATTGTAGGTCTTTCGGTTCGACCCTTTTATTCTTTGTTGCCCATTTCACCCAAATAATCAAGGAAAAGCCGCAATTCGTGATTTTTGTCTGAATTTCAGGACCAGGACAAAATCGAAAATTTTCATTTTGCTGGATAGGGGTTTTCAACCAACGAGTCTCTCAGGAGAAAATCCATGCCTCATTTTCTGCGACATGCCTATATCGTGCAACCAAGTTGCCTATCTTTTAGATCATCCGATTGTAGGTCTTTCGGTTCGACCCTTTTATTCTTTGTTGCCCATTTCACCCAAATAATCAAGGAAAAGCCGCAAATAGTGATTTTTGCCTAAATTTCACGACCTGGACAAAATCGAAAATTTTCATTTTGCTGGATAGGGGTTTTCAACCAACGAGTCTCTCAGGAGAAAATACATGCCTCATTTTCTGCGACATGCCTATATCGTGCAACCAAGTTGCCTATCTTTTAGATCATCCGATTGTAGGTCTTTTGCTTCGACCCTTTTATTCTTTGTTGCCCATTTCACCCAAATAATCAAGGAAAAGCCGCAAATATATCGTGCAACCAAGTTGCCTATCTTTTAGATCATCCGATTGTAGGTCTTTCGGTTCGACCCTTTTATTCTTTGTTGCCCATTTCACCCAAATAATCAAGGAAAAGCCGCAAATAGTGATTTTTGCCTAAATTTCACGACCTGGACAAAATCGAAAATTTTCATTTTGCTGGATAGGGGTTTTCAACCAACGAGTCTCTCAGGAGAAAATCCATGCCTCATTTTCTGCGACATGCCTATATCGTGCAACCAAGTTGCCTATCTTTTAGATCATCCGATTGTAGGTCTTTTGGTTCGACCCTTTTATTCTTTGTTGCCCATTTCACCCAAATAATCAAGGAAAAGCCGCAATTAGTGATTTTAGCCTAAATTTCAGGACCTGGACAAAATCGAAAATTTTCATTTTGCTGGATAGGGGTTTTCAACCAACGAGTCTCTCAGGAGAAAATCCATGCCTCATTTTCTGCGACATGCCTATATCGTGCAACCAAGTTGCCTATCTTTTAGATCATCCGATTGTAGGTCTTTTGGTTCGACCCTTTTATTCTTTGTTGCCCATTTCACCCAAATAATCAAGGAAAAGCCGCAATTAGTGATTTTTGCCTAAATTTCAGGACCTGGACAAAATCGAAAATTTTCATTTTGCTGGATAGGGGTTTTCAACCAACGAGTCTCTCAGGAGAAAATCCATGCCTCATTTTCTGCGACATGCCTATATCGTGCAACCAAGTTGCCTATCTTTTAGATCATCCGATTGTAGGTCTTTTGCTTCGACCCTTTTATTCTTTGTTGCCCATTTCACCCAAATAATCAAGGAAAAGCCGCAAATAGTGATTTTTGCCTAAATTTCACGACCTGGACAAAATCGAAAATTTTCATTTTGCTGGATAGGGGTTTTCAACCAACGAGTCTCTCAGGAGAAAATCCATGCCTCATTTTCTGCGACATGCCTATATCGTGCAACCAAGTTGCCTATCTTTTAGATCATCCGATTGTAGGTCTTTTGCTTCGACCCTTTTATTCTTTGTTGCCCATTTCATCCAAATAATCATGGAAAAGCCGCAATTAGTGATTTTTGCCTAAATTTCAGGACCTGGACAAAATCGAAAATTTTCATTTTGCTGGATAGGGGTTTTCAACCAACGAGTCTCTCAGGAGAAAATCCATGCCTCATTTTCTGCGACATGCCTATATCGTGCAACCAAGTTGCCTATCTTTTAGATCATCCGATTGTAGGTCTTTTGCTTCGACCCTTTTATTCTTTGTTGCCCATTTCACCCAAATAATCAAGGAAAAGCCGCAAATAGTGATTTTTGCCTAAATTTCACGACCTGGACAAAATCGAAAATTTTCATTTTGCTGGATAGGGGTTTTCAACCAACGAGTCTCTCAGGAGAAAATCCATGCCTCATTTTCTGCGACATGCCTATATCGTGCAACCAAGTTGCCTATCTTTTAGATCATCCGATTGTAGGTCTTTCGGTTCGACCCTTTTATTCTTTGTTGCCCATTTCACCCAAATAATCAAGGAAAAGCCGCAAATAGTGATTTTTGCCTAAATTTCACGACCTGGACAAAATCGAAAATTTTCATTTTGCTGGATAGGGGTTTTCAACCAACGAGTCTCTCAGGAGAAAATCCATGCCTCATTTTCTGCGACATGCCTATATCGTGCAACCAAGTTGCCTATCTTTTAGATCATCCGATTGTAGGTCTTTTGTTTCGACCCTTTTATTCTTTGTTGCCCATTTCACCCAAATAATCAAGGAAAAGCCGCAATTCGTGATTTTTGTCTGAATTTCAGGACCAGGACAAAATCGAAAATTTTCATTTTGCTGGATAGGGGTTTTCAACCAACGAGTCTCTCAGGAGAAAATCCATGCCTCATTTTCTGCGACATGCCTATATCGTGCAACCAAGTTGCCTATCTTTTACATCATCCGATTGTAGGTCTTTTGCTTCGACCCTTTTATTCTTTGTTGCCCATTTCACCCAAATAATCAAGGAAAAGCCGCAAATAGTGATTTTTGCCTAAATTTCACGACCTGGACAAAATCGAAAATTTTCATTTTGCTGGATAGGGGTTTTCAACCAACGAGTCTCTCAGGAGAAAATCCATGCCTCATTTTCTGCGACATGCCTATATCGTGCAACCAAGTTGCCTATCTTTTAGATCATCCGATTGTAGGTCCTTTGCTTCGACCCTTTTATTCTTTGTTGCCCATTTCACCCAAATAATCAAGGAAAAGCCGCAATTCGTGATTTTTGTCTGAATTTCAGGACCAGGACAAAATCGAAAATTTTCATTTTGCTGGATAGGGGTTTTCAACCAACGAGTCTCTCAGGAGAAAATCCATGCCTCATTTTCTGCGACATGCCTATATCGTGCAACCAAGTTGCCTATCTTTTAGATCATCCGATTGTAGGTCTTTTGCTTCGACCCTTTTATTCTTTGTTGCCCATTTCACCCAAATAATCAAGGAAAAGCCGCAAATAGTGATTTTTGCCTAAATTTCACAACCTGGACAAAATCGAAAATTTTCATTTTGCTGGATAGGGGTTTTCAACCAACGAGTCTCTCAGGAGAAAATCCATGCCTCATTTTCTGCGACATGCCTATATCGTGCAACCAAGTTGCCTATCTTTTAGATCATCCGATTGTAGGTCTTTTGCTTCGACCCGTTTATTCTTTGTTGCCCATTTCACCCAAATAATCAAGGAAAAGCCGCAAATAGTGATTTTTGCCTAAATTTCACGACCTGGACAAAATCGAAAATTTTCATTTTGCTGGATAGGGGTTTTCAACCAACGAGTCTCTCAGGAGAAAATCCATGCCTCATTTTCTGCGACATGCCTATATCGTGCAACCAAGTTGCCTATCTTTTAGATCATCCGATTGTAGGTCTTTTGCTTCGACCCTTTTATTCTTTGTTGCCCATTTCACCCAAATAATCAAGGAAAAGCCGCAATTAGTGATTTTTGCTTGAATTTCAGGACCTGGACAAAATCGAAAATTTTCATTTTGCTGGATAGGGGTTTTCAACCAACGAGTCTCTCAGGAGAAAATCCATGCCTCATTTTCTGCGACATGCCTATATCGTGCAACCAAGTTGCCTATCTTTTAGATCATCCGATTGTAGGTCTTTTGCTTCGACCCTTTTATTCTTTGTTGCCCATTTCACCCAAATAATCAAGGAAAAGCCGCAAATAGTGATTTTTGCCTAAATTTCACGACCTGGACAAAATCGAAAATTTTCATTTTGCTGGATAGGGGTTTTCAACCAACGAGTCTCTCAGGAGAAAATCCATGCCTCATTTTCTGCGACATGCCTATATCGTGCAACCAAGTTGCCTATCTTTTAGATCATCCGATTGTAGGTCTTTTGGTTCGACCCTTTTATTCTTTGTTGCCCATTTCACCCAAATAATCAAGGAAAAGCCGCAATTCGTGATTTTTGTCTGAATTTCAGGACCAGGACAAAATCGAAAATTTTCATTTTGCTGGATAGGGGTTTTCAACCAACGAGTCTCTCAGGAGAAAATCCATGCCTCATTTTCTGCGACATGCCTATATCGTGCAACCAAGTTGCCTATCTTTTAGATCATCCGATTGTAGGTCTTTTGCTTCGACCCTTTTATTCTTTGTTGCCCATTTCACCCAAATAATCAAGGAAAAGCCGCAATTCGTGATTTTTGTCTGAATTTTAGGACCAGGACAAAATCGAAAATTTTCATTTTGCTGGATAGGGGTTTTCAACCAACGAGTCTCTCAGGAGAAAATCCATGCCTCATTTTCAGCGACATGCCTATATCGTGCAACCAAGTTGCCTATCTTTTAGATCATCCGATTGTAGGTCTTTCGGTTCGACCCTTTTATTCTTTGTTGCCCATTTCACCCAAATAATCAAGGAAAAGCCGCAAATAGTGATTTTTGCCTAAATTTCACGACCTGGACAAAATCGAAAATTTTCATTTTGGTGGATAGGGGTTTTCAACCAACGAGTCTCTCAGGAGAAACTCCATGCCTCATTTTCAGCGACATGCCTATATCGTGCAACCAAGTTGCCTATCTTTTAGATCATCGGATTGTAGGTCTTTTGGTTCGACCCTTTTATTCTTTGTTGCCCATTTCACCCAAATAATCAAGGAAAAGCCGCAATTAGTGATTTTTGCCTAAATTTCAGGACCTGGACAAAATCGAAAATTTTCATTTTGCTGGATAGGGGTTTTCAACCAACGAGTCTCTCAGGAGAAAATCCATGCCTCATTTTCAGCGACATGCCTATATCGTGCAACCAAGTTGCCTATCTTTTAGATCATCCGATTGTAGGTCTTTAGGTTCGACCCTTTTATTCTTTGTTGCCCATTTCACCCAAATAATCAAGGAAAGGCCGCAAATAGTGATTTTTGCCTAAATTTCACGACCTGGACAAAATCGAAAATTTTCATTTTGCTGGATAGGGGTTTTCAACCAACGAGTCTCTCAGGAGAAAATCCATGCCTCATTTTCTGCGACATGCCTATATCGTGCAACCAAGTTGCCTATCTTTTAGATCATCCGATTGTAGGTCTTTCGGTTCGACCCTTTTATTCTTTGTTGCCCATTTCACCCAAATAATCAAGGAAAAGCCGCAATTCGTGATTTTTGTCTGAATTTCAGGACCAGGACAAAATCGAAAATTTTCATTTTGCTGGATAGGGGTTTTCAACCAACGAGTCTCTCAGGAGAAAATCCATGCCTCATTTTCTGCGACATGCCTATATCGTGCAACCAAGTTGCCTATCTTTTAGATCATCCGATTGTAGGTCTTTCGGTTCGACCCTTTTATTCTTTGTTGCCCATTTCACCCAAATAATCAAGGAAAAGCCGCAAATAGTGATTTTTGCCTAAATTTCACGACCTGGACAAAATCGAAAATTTTCATTTTGCTGGATAGGGGTTTTCAACCAACGAGTCTCTCAGGAGAAAATCCATGCCTCATTTTCTGCGACATGCCTATATCGTGCAACCAAGTTGCCTATCTTTTAGATCATCCGATTGTAGGTCTTTCGGTTCGACCCTTTTATTCTTTGTTGCCCATTTCACCCAAATAATCAAGGAAAAGCCGCAAATAGTGATTTTTGCCTAAATTTCACGACCTGGACAAAATCGAAAATTTTCATTTTGCTGGATAGGGGTTTTCAACCAACGAGTCTCTCAGGAGAAAATCCATGCCTCATTTTCTGCAACATGCCTATATCGTGCAACCAAGTTGCCTATCTTTTAGATCATCGGATTGTAGGTCTTTTGGTTCGACCCTTTTATTCTTTGTTGCCCATTTCATCCAAATAATCAAGGAAAAGCCGCAATTAGTGATTTTTGCCTAAATTTCAGGACCTGGACAAAATCGAAAATTTTCATTTTGCTGGATAGGGGTTTTCAACCAACGAGTCTCTCAGGAGAAAATCCATGCCCTATTTTCTGCGACATGCCTATATCGTGCAACCAAGTTGCCTATCTTTTAGATCATCCGATTGTAGGTCTTTTGGTTCGACCCTTTTATTCTTTGTTGCCCATTTCACTCAAATAATCAAGGAAAAGCCGCAATTAGTGATTTTAGCCTAAATTTCAGGACCTGGACAAAATCGAAAATTTTCATTTTGCTGGATAGGGGTTTTCAACCAACGAGTCTCTCAGGAGAAAATCCATGCCTCATTTTCTGCGGCATGCCTATATCGTGCAACCAAGTTGCCTATCTTTTAGATCATCCGATTGTAGGTCTTTTGCTTCGACCCTTTTATTCTTTGTTGCCCATTTCACCCTAATAATCAAGGAAAAGCCGCAATTAGTGATTTTTGTCTGAATTTCAGGACCTGGACAAAATCGAAAATTTTTATTTTGCTGGATAGGGGTTTTCAACCAACGAGTCTCTCAGGAGAAAATCCATGCCTCATTTTCTGCGACATGCCTATATCGATTAACCAAGTTGCCTATCTTTTAGATCATCCGATTGTAGGTCTTTTGGTTCGACCCTTTTATTCTTTGTTGCCCATTTCACCCAAATAATCAAGGAAAAGCCGCAATTAGTGATTTTAGCCTAAATTTCAGGACCTGGACAAAATCGAAAATTTTCATTTTGCTGGATAGGGGTTTTCAACCAACGAGTCTCTCAGGAGAAAATCCATGCCTCATTTTCTGCGACATGCCTATATCGTGCAACCAAGTTGCCTATCTTTTAGATCATCCGATTGTAGGTCTTTTGGTTCGACCCTTTTATTCTTTGTTGCCCATTTCACCCAAATAATCAAGGAAAAGCCGCAATTAGTGATTTTAGCCTAAATTTCAGGACCTGGACAAAATCGAAAATTTTCATTTTGCTGGATAGGGGTTTTCAACCAACGAGTCTCTCAGGAGAAAATCCATGCCCCATTTTCTGCGACATGCCTATATCGTGCAACCAAGTTGCCTATCTTTTAGATCATCCGATTGTAGGTCTTTTGGTTCGACCCTTTTATTCTTTGTTGCCCATTTCACTCAAATAATCAAGGAAAAGCCGCAATTATTGATTTTAGCCTAAATTTCAGGACCTGGACAAAATCGAAAATTTTCATTTTGCTGGATAGGGGTTTTCAACCAACGAGTCTCTCAGGAGAAAATCCATGCCCCATTTTCTGCGACATGCCTATATCGTGCAACCAAGTTGCCTATCTTTTAGATCATCCGATTGTAGGTCTTTTGGTTCGACCCTTTTATTCTTTGTTGCCCATTTCACCCAAATAATCAAGGAAAAACCGCAATTAGTGATTTTTGTCTGAATTTCAGGACCTGGACAAAATCGAAAATTTTCATTTTGCTGGATAGGGGTTTTCAATCAACGAGTCTCTCAGGAGAAAATCCATGCCTCATTTTCTGCGGCATGCCTATATCGTGCAACCAAGTTGCCTATCTTTTAGATCATCCGATTGTAGGTCTTTTGGTTCGACCCTTTTATTCTTTGTTGCCCATTTCACCCAAATAATCAAGGAAAAGCCGCAATTAGTGATTTTAGCCTAAATTTCAGGACCTGGACAAAATCGAAAATTTTCATTTTGCTGGATAGGGGTTTTCAACCAACGAGTCTCTCAGGAGAAAATCCATGCCTCATTTTCTGCGACATGCCTATATCGTGCAACCAAGTTGCCTATCTTTTAGATCATCCGATTGTAGGTCTTTTGCTTCGACCCTTTTATTCTTTGTTGCCCATTTCACCCTAATAATCAAGGAAAAGCCGCAATTAGTGATTTTTGTCTGAATTTCAGGACCTGGACAAAATCGAAAATTTTCATTTTGCTGGATAGGGGTTTTCAATCAACGAGTCTCTCAGGAGAAAATCCATGCCTCATTTTCTGCGACATGCCAATATCGTGCAACCAAGTTGCCTATCTTTTAGATCATCCGATTGTAGGTCTTTTGGTTCGACCCTTTTATTCTTTGTTGCCCATTTTACCCAAATAATCAAGGAAAAGCCTCAATTAGTGATTTTAGCCTAAATTTCAGGACCTGGACAAAATCGAAAATTTTCATTTTGCTGGATAGGGGTTTTCAACCAACGAGTCTCTCAGGAGAAAATCCATGTCTCATTTTTTGCGACATGCCTATATCGTGCAACCAAGTTGTCTACCTTTTAGATCATCCGATTGTAGGTCTTTTGGTTCGACCCTTTTATTCTTTGTTGCCCATTTCACTCAAATAATCAAGGAAAAGCCGCAATTATTGATTTTAGCCTAAATTTCAGGACCTGGACAAAATCGAAAATTTTCATTTTGCTGGATAGGGGTTTTCAACCAACGAGTCTCTCAAGAGAAAATCCATGCCTCATTTTCTGCGGCATGCCTATATCGTGCAACCAAGTTGCCTATCTTTTAGATCATCCGATTGTAGGTCTTTTGGTTCGACCCTTTTATTCTTTGTTGCCCATTTCACCCAAATAATCAAGGAAAAGCCGCAATTAGTGATTTTTGTCTGAATTTCAGGACCTGGACAAAATCGAAAATTTTCATTTTGCTGGATAGGGGTTTTCAATCAACGAGTCTCTCAGGAGAAAATCCATGCCTCATTTTCTGCGGCATGCCTATATCGTGCAACCAAGTTGCCTATCTTTTAGATCATCCGATTGTAGGTCTTTTGGTTCGACCCTTTTATTCTTTGTTGCCCATTTCACCCAAATAATCAAGGAAAAGCCGCAATTATTGATTTTAGCCTAAATTTCAGGACCTGGACAAAATCGAAAATTTTCATTTTGCTGGATAGGGGTTTTCAACCAACGAGTCTCTCAAGAGAAAATCCATGCCTCATTTTCTGCGGCATGCCTATATCGTGCAACCAAGTTGCCTATCTTTTAGATCATCCGATTGTAGGTCTTTTGGTTCGACCCTTTTATTCTTTGTTGCCCATTTCACCCAAATAATCAAGGAAAAGCCGCAATTATTGATTTTAGCCTAAATTTCAGGACCTGGACAAAATCGAAAATTTTCATTTTGCTGGATAGGGGTTTTCAATCAACGAGTCTCTCAGGAGAAAATCCATGCCTCATTTTCTGCGGCATGCCTATATCGTTCAACCAAGTTGCCTATCTTTTAGATCATCCGATTGTAGGTCTTTTGGTTCGACCCTTTTATTCTTTGTTGCCCATTTCACCCAAATAATCAAGGAAAAGCCGCAATTAGTGATTTTAGCCTAAATTTCAGGACCTGGACAAAATCGAAAATTTTCATTTTGCTGGATAGGGGTTTTCAACCAACGAGTCTCTCAGGAGAAAATCCATGCCTCATTTTCTGCGACATGCCTATATCGTGCAACCAAGTTGCCTATCTTTTAGATCATCCGATTGTAGGTCTTTTGGTTCGACCCTTTTATTCTTTGTTGCCCATTTCACCCAAATAATCAAGGAAAAGCCGCAATTAGTGATTTTTGTCTGAATTTCAGGACCTGGACAAAATCGAAAATTTTCATTTTGCTGGATAGGGGTTTTCAATCAACGAGTCTCTCAGGAGAAAATCCATGCCTCATTTTCTGCGGCATGCCTATATCGTGCAACCAAGTTGCCTATCTTTTAGATCATCCGATTGTAGGTCTTTTGGTTCGACCCTTTTATTCTTTGTTGCCCATTTCACCCAAATAATCAAGGAAAAGCCGCAATTATTGATTTTAGCCTAAATTTCAGGACCTGGACAAAATCGAAAATTTTCATTTTGCTGGATAGGGGTTTTCAACCAACGAGTCTCTCAGGAGAAAATCCATGCCTCATTTTCTGCGGCATGCCTATATCGTGCAACCAAGTTGCCTATCTTTTAGATCATCCGATTGTAGGTCTTTTGGTTCGACCCTTTTATTCTTTGTTGCCCATTTCACCCAAATAATCAAGGAAAAGCCGCAATTAGTGATTTTAGCCTAAATTTCAGGACCTGGACAAAATCGAAAATTTTCATTTTGCTGGATAGGGGTTTTCAACCAACGAGTCTCTCAGGAGAAAATCCATGCCTCATTTTCTGCGACATGCCTATATCGTGCAACCAAGTTGCCTATCTTTTAGATCATCCGATTGTAGGTCTTTTGGTTCGACCCTTTTATTCTTTGTTGCCCATTTCACCCAAATAATCAAGGAAAAGCCGCAATTAGTGATTTTTGTCTGAATTTCAGGACCTGGACAAAATCGAAAATTTTCATTTTGCTGGATAGGGGTTTTCAATCAACGAGTCTCTCAGGAGAAAATCCATGCCTCATTTTCTGCGGCATGCCTATATCGTGCAACCAAGTTGCCTATCTTTTAGATCATCCGATTGTAGGTCTTTTGGTTCGACCCTTTTATTCTTTGTTGCCCATTTCACTCAAATAATCAAGGAAAAGCCGCAATTATTGATTTTAGCCTAAATTTCAGGACCTGGACAAAATCGAAAATTTTCATTTTGCTGGATAGGGGTTTTCAACCAACGAGTCTCTCAAGAGAAAATCCATGCCTCATTTTCTGCGGCATGCCTATATCGTGCAACCAAGTTGCCTATCTTTTAGATCATCCGATTGTAGGTCTTTTGGTTCGACCCTTTTATTCTTTGTTGCCCATTTCACCCAAATAATCAAGGAAAAGCCGCAATTATTGATTTTAGCCTAAATTTCAGGACCTGGACAAAATCGAAAATTTTCATTTTGCTGGATAGGGGTTTTCAACCAACGAGTCTCTCAGGAGAAAATCCATGCCTCATTTTCTGCGACATGCCTATATCGTGCAACCAAGTTGCCTATCTTTTAGATCATCCGATTGTAGGTCTTTTGGTTCGACCCTTTTATTCTTTGTTGCCCATTTCACCCAAATAATCAAGGAAAAGCCGCAATTAGTGATTTTTGTCTGAATTTCAGGACCTGGACAAAATCGAAAATTTTCATTTTGCTGGATAGGGGTTTTCAATCAACGAGTCTCTCAGGAGAAAATCCATGCCTCATTTTCTGCGGCATGCCTATATCGTGCAACCAAGTTGCCTATCTTTTAGATCATCCGATTGTAGGTCTTTTGGTTCGACCCTTTTATTCTTTGTTGCCCATTTCACCCAAATAATCAAGGAAAAGCCGCAATTATTGATTTTAGCCTAAATTTCAGGACCTGGACAAAATCGAAAATTTTCATTTTGCTGGATAGGGGTTTTCAACCAACGAGTCTCTCAAGAGAAAATCCATGCCTCATTTTCTGCGGCATGCCTATATCGTGCAACCAAGTTGCCTATCTTTTAGATCATCCGATTGTAGGTCTTTTGGTTCGACCCTTTTATTCTTTGTTGCCCATTTCACCCAAATAATCAAGGAAAAGCCGCAATTATTGATTTTAGCCTAAATTTCAGGACCTGGACAAAATCGAAAATTTTCATTTTGCTGGATAGGGGTTTTCAATCAACGAGTCTCTCAGGAGAAAATCCATGCCTCATTTTCTGCGGCATGCCTATATCGTTCAACCAAGTTGCCTATCTTTTAGATCATCCGATTGTAGGTCTTTTGGTTCGACCCTTTTATTCTTTGTTGCCCATTTCACCCAAATAATCAAGGAAAAGCCGCAATTAGTGATTTTAGCCTAAATTTCAGGACCTGGACAAAATCGAAAATTTTCATTTTGCTGGATAGGGGTTTTCAACCAACGAGTCTCTCAGGAGAAAATCCATGCCTCATTTTCTGCGACATGCCTATATCGTGCAACCAAGTTGCCTATCTTTTAGATCATCCGATTGTAGGTCTTTTGGTTCGACCCTTTTATTCTTTGTTGCCCATTTCACCCAAATAATCAAGGAAAAGCCGCAATTAGTGATTTTTGTCTGAATTTCAGGACCTGGACAAAATCGAAAATTTTCATTTTGCTGGATAGGGGTTTTCAATCAACGAGTCTCTCAGGAGAAAATCCATGCCTCATTTTCTGCGGCATGCCTATATCGTGCAACCAAGTTGCCTATCTTTTAGATCATCCGATTGTAGGTCTTTTGGTTCGACCCTTTTATTCTTTGTTGCCCATTTCACTCAAATAATCAAGGAAAAGCCGCAATTATTGATTTTAGCCTAAATTTCAGGACCTGGACAAAATCGAAAATTTTCATTTTGCTGGATAGGGGTTTTCAACCAACGAGTCTCTCAGGAGAAAATCCATGCCTCATTTTCTGCGGCATGCCTATATCGTGCAACCAAGTTGCCTATCTTTTAGATCATCCGATTGTAGGTCTTTTGGTTCGACCCTTTTATTCTTTGTTGCCCATTTCACCCAAATAATCAAGGAAAAGCCGCAATTAGTGATTTTAGCCTAAATTTCAGGACCTGGACAAAATCGAAAATTTTCATTTTGCTGGATAGGGGTTTTCAACCAACGAGTCTCTCAGGAGAAAATCCATGCCTCATTTTCTGCGACATGCCTATATCGTGCAACCAAGTTGCCTATCTTTTAGATCATCCGATTGTAGGTCTTTTGGTTCGACCCTTTTATTCTTTGTTGCCCATTTCACCCAAATAATCAAGGAAAAGCCGCAATTAGTGATTTTTGTCTGAATTTCAGGACCTGGACAAAATCGAAAATTTTCATTTTGCTGGATAGGGGTTTTCAATCAACGAGTCTCTCAGGAGAAAATCCATGCCTCATTTTCTGCGGCATGCCTATATCGTGCAACCAAGTTGCCTATCTTTTAGATCATCCGATTGTAGGTCTTTTGGTTCGACCCTTTTATTCTTTGTTGCCCATTTCACCCAAATAATCAAGGAAAAGCCGCAATTATTGATTTTAGCCTAAATTTCAGGACCTGGACAAAATCGAAAATTTTCATTTTGCTGGATAGGGGTTTTCAACCAACGAGTCTCTCAAGAGAAAATCCATGCCTCATTTTCTGCGGCATGCCTATATCGTGCAACCAAGTTGCCTATCTTTTAGATCATCCGATTGTAGGTCTTTTGGTTCGACCCTTTTATTCTTTGTTGCCCATTTCACCCAAATAATCAAGGAAAAGCCGCAATTATTGATTTTAGCCTAAATTTCAGGACCTGGACAAAATCGAAAATTTTCATTTTGCTGGATAGGGGTTTTCAACCAACGAGTCTCTCAGGAGAAAATCCATGCCTCATTTTCTGCGACATGCCTATATCGTGCAACCAAGTTGCCTATCTTTTAGATCATCCGATTGTAGGTCTTTTGGTTCGACCCTTTTATTCTTTGTTGCCCATTTCACCCAAATAATCAAGGAAAAGCCGCAATTAGTGATTTTTGTCTGAATTTCAGGACCTGGACAAAATCGAAAATTTTCATTTTGCTGGATAGGGGTTTTCAATCAACGAGTCTCTCAGGAGAAAATCCATGCCTCATTTTCTGCGGCATGCCTATATCGTGCAACCAAGTTGCCTATCTTTTAGATCATCCGATTGTAGGTCTTTTGGTTCGACCCTTTTATTCTTTGTTGCCCATTTCACCCAAATAATCAAGGAAAAGCCGCAATTATTGATTTTAGCCTAAATTTCAGGACCTGGACAAAATCGAAAATTTTCATTTTGCTGGATAGGGGTTTTCAACCAACGAGTCTCTCAGGAGAAAATCCATGCCTCATTTTCTGCGGCATGCCTATATCGTGCAACCAAGTTGCCTATCTTTTAGATCATCCGATTGTAGGTCTTTTGGTTCGACCCTTTTATTCTTTGTTGCCCATTTCACCCAAATAATCAAGGAAAAGCCGCAATTAGTGATTTTAGCCTAAATTTCAGGACCTGGACAAAATCGAAAATTTTCATTTTGCTGGATAGGGGTTTTCAACCAACGAGTCTCTCAGGAGAAAATCCATGCCTCATTTTCTGCGACATGCCTATATCGTGCAACCAAGTTGCCTATCTTTTAGATCATCCGATTGTAGGTCTTTTGGTTCGACCCTTTTATTCTTTGTTGCCCATTTCACCCAAATAATCAAGGAAAAGCCGCAATTAGTGATTTTTGTCTGAATTTCAGGACCTGGACAAAATCGAAAATTTTCATTTTGCTGGATAGGGGTTTTCAATCAACGAGTCTCTCAGGAGAAAATCCATGCCTCATTTTCTGCGGCATGCCTATATCGTGCAACCAAGTTGCCTATCTTTTAGATCATCCGATTGTAGGTCTTTTGGTTCGACCCTTTTATTCTTTGTTGCCCATTTCACCCAAATAATCAAGGAAAAGCCGCAATTATTGATTTTAGCCTAAATTTCAGGACCTGGACAAAATCGAAAATTTTCATTTTGCTGGATAGGGGTTTTCAACCAACGAGTCTCTCAAGAGAAAATCCATGCCTCATTTTCTGCGGCATGCCTATATCGTGCAACCAAGTTGCCTATCTTTTAGATCATCCGATTGTAGGTCTTTTGGTTCGACCCTTTTATTCTTTGTTGCCCATTTCACCCAAATAATCAAGGAAAAGCCGCAATTATTGATTTTAGCCTAAATTTCAGGACCTGGACAAAATCGAAAATTTTCATTTTGCTGGATAGGGGTTTTCAATCAACGAGTCTCTCAGGAGAAAATCCATGCCTCATTTTCTGCGGCATGCCTATATCGTTCAACCAAGTTGCCTATCTTTTAGATCATCCGATTGTAGGTCTTTTGGTTCGACCCTTTTATTCTTTGTTGCCCATTTCACCCAAATAATCAAGGAAAAGCCGCAATTAGTGATTTTAGCCTAAATTTCAGGACCTGGACAAAATCGAAAATTTTCATTTTGCTGGATAGGGGTTTTCAACCAACGAGTCTCTCAGGAGAAAATCCATGCCTCATTTTCTGCGACATGCCTATATCGTGCAACCAAGTTGCCTATCTTTTAGATCATCCGATTGTAGGTCTTTTGGTTCGACCCTTTTATTCTTTGTTGCCCATTTCACCCAAATAATCAAGGAAAAGCCGCAATTAGTGATTTTTGTCTGAATTTCAGGACCTGGACAAAATCGAAAATTTTCATTTTGCTGGATAGGGGTTTTCAATCAACGAGTCTCTCAGGAGAAAATCCATGCCTCATTTTCTGCGGCATGCCTATATCGTGCAACCAAGTTGCCTATCTTTTAGATCATCCGATTGTAGGTCTTTTGGTTCGACCCTTTTATTCTTTGTTGCCCATTTCACCCAAATAATCAAGGAAAAGCCGCAATTATTGATTTTAGCCTAAATTTCAGGACCTGGACAAAATCGAAAATTTTCATTTTGCTGGATAGGGGTTTTCAACCAACGAGTCTCTCAAGAGAAAATCCATGCCTCATTTTCTGCGGCATGCCTATATCGTGCAACCAAGTTGCCTATCTTTTAGATCATCCGATTGTAGGTCTTTTGGTTCGACCCTTTTATTCTTTGTTGCCCATTTCACCCAAATAATCAAGGAAAAGCCGCAATTAGTGATTTTTGTCTGAATTTCAGGACCTGGACAAAATCGAAAATTTTCATTTTGCTGGATAGGGGTTTTCAACCAACGAGTCTCTGAGGAGAAAATCCATGCCTCATTTTCTGCGACATGCCAATATCGTGCAACCAAGTTGCCTATCTTTTAGATCATCCGATTGTAGGTCTTTCGGTTCGACCCTTTTATTCTTTGTTGCCCATTTCACCCAAATAATCAAGGAAAAGCCGCAATTAGTGATTTTTGCCTAAATTTCAGGACCTGGACAAAATCGAAAATTTTCATTTTGCTGGATAGGGGTTTTCAATCAACGAGTCTCTCAGGAGAAAATCCATGTCTCATTTTTTGCGACATGCCTATATCGTGCAACCAAGTTGTCTACCTTTTAGATCATCCGATTGTAGGTCTTTTGGTTCGACCCTTTTATTCTTTGTTGCCCATTTCACCCAAATAATCAAGGAAAAGCCGCAATTAGTGATTTTAGCCTAAATTTCAGGACCTGGACAAAATCGAAAATTTTCATTTTGCTGGATAGGGGTTTTCAACCAACGAGTCTCTCAGGAGAAAATCCATGCCCCATTTTCTGCGACATGCCTATATCGTGCAACCAAGTTGCCTATCTTTTAGATCATCCGATTGTAGGTCTTTTGGTTCGACCCTTTTATTCTTTGTTGCCCATTTCACTCAAATAATCAAGGAAAAGCCGCAATTATTGATTTTAGCCTAAATTTCAGGACCTGGACAAAATCGAAAATTTTCATTTTGCTGGATAGGGGTTTTCAATCAACGAGTCTCTCAGGAGAAAATCCATGCCTCATTTTCTGCGGCATGCCTATATCGTTCAACCAAGTTGCCTATCTTTTAGATCATCCGATTGTAGGTCTTTTGGTTCGACCCTTTTATTCTTTGTTGCCCATTTCACCCAAATAATCAAGGAAAAGCCGCAATTAGTGATTTTAGCCTAAATTTCAGGACCTGGACAAAATCGAAAATTTTCATTTTGCTGGATAGGGGTTTTCAACCAACGAGTCTCTCAGGAGAAAATCCATGCCTCATTTTCTGCGACATGCCTATATCGTGCAACCAAGTTGCCTATCTTTTAGATCATCCGATTGTAGGTCTTTTGGTTCGACCCTTTTATTCTTTGTTGCCCATTTCACCCAAATAATCAAGGAAAAGCCGCAATTAGTGATTTTAGCCTAAATTTCAGGACCTGGACAAAATCGAAAATTTTCATTTTGCTGGATAGGGGTTTTCAACCAACGAGTCTCTCAGGAGAAAATCCATGCCTCATTTTCTGCGACATGCCTATATCGTGCAACCAAGTTGCCTATCTTTTAGATCATCCGATTGTAGGTCTTTTGGTTCGACCCTTTTATTCTTTGTTGCCCATTTCACCCAAATAATCAAGGAAAAGCCGCAATTAGTGATTTTAGCCTAAATTTCAGGACCTGGACAAAATCGAAAATTTTCATTTTGCTGAATAGGGGTTTTCAACCAACGAGTCTCTCAGGAGAAAATCCATGCCCCATTTTCTGCGACATGCCTATATCGTGCAACCAAGTTGCCTATCTTTTAGATCATCCGATTGTAGGTCTTTTGGTTCGACCCTTTTATTCTTTGTTGCCCATTTCACTCAAATAATCAAGGAAAAGCCGCAATTATTGATTTTAGCCTAAATTTCAGGACCTGGACAAAATCGAAAATTTTCATTTTGCTGGATAGGGGTTTTCAACCAACGAGTCTCTCAAGAGAAAATCCATGCCTCATTTTCTGCGGCATGCCTATATCGTGCAACCAAGTTGCCTATCTTTTAGATCATCCGATTGTAGGTCTTTTGGTTCGACCCTTTTATTCTTTGTTGCCCATTTCACCCAAATAATCAAGGAAAAGCCGCAATTAGTGATTTTTGTCTGAATTTCAGGACCTGGACAAAATCGAAAATTTTCATTTTGCTGGATAGGGGTTTTCAATCAACGAGTCTCTCAGGAGAAAATCCATGCCTCATTTTCTGCGGCATGCCTATATCGTGCAACCAAGTTGCCTATCTTTTAGATCATCCGATTGTAGGTCTTTTGGTTCGACCCTTTTATTCTTTGTTGCCCATTTCACCCAAATAATCAAGGAAAAGCCGCAATTAGTGATTTTAGCCTAAATTTCAGGACCTGGACAAAATCGAAAATTTTCATTTTGCTGGATAGGGGTTTTCAACCAACGAGTCTCTCAGGAGAAAATCCATGCCCCATTTTCTGCGACATGCCTATATCGTGCAACCAAGTTGCCTATCTTTTAGATCATCCGATTGTAGGTCTTTCGGTTCGACCCTTTTATTCTTTGTTGCCCTTTTCACCCAAATAATCAAAGAAAAGCCGCAGTTAGTGATTTTAGCCTAAATTTCAGGACCTGGACAAAATCGAAAATTTTCATTTTGCTGGATAGGGGTTTTCAACCAACGAGTCTCTCAGGAGAAAATCCATTCCTCATTTTCTGCGACATGCCTATATCGTGCAACCAAGTTGCCTATCTTTTAGATCATCCGATTGTAGGTCTTTTGGTTCGACCCTTTTATTCTTTGTTGCCCATTTCACCCAAATAATCAAGGAAAAGCCGCAATTAGTGATTTTAGCCTAAATTTCAGGACCTGGACAAAATCGAAAATTTTCATTTTGCTGGATAGGGGTTTTCAACCAACGAGTCTCTCAGGAGAAAATCCATGCCCCATTTTCTGCGACATGCCTATATCGTGCAACCAAGTTGCCTATCTTTTAGATCATCCGATTGTAGGTCTTTTGGTTCGACCCTTTTATTCTTTGTTGCCCATTTCACTCAAATAATCAAGGAAAAGCCGCAATTATTGATTTTAGCCTAAATTTCAGGACCTGGACAAAATCGAAAATTTTCATTTTGCTGGATAGGGGTTTTCAACCAACGAGTCTCTCAGGAGAAAATCCATGCCCCATTTTCTGCGACATGCCTATATCGTGCAACCAAGTTGCCTATCTTTTAGATCATCCGATTGTAGGTCTTTTGGTTCGACCCTTTTATTCTTTGTTGCCCATTTCACTCAAATAATCAAGGAAAAGCCGCAATTATTGATTTTAGCCTAAATTTCAGGACCTGGACAAAATCGAAAATTTTCATTTTGCTGGATAGGGGTTTTCAACCAACGAGTCTCTCAAGAGAAAATCCATGCCTCATTTTCTGCGGCATGCCTATATCGTGCAACCAAGTTGCCTATCTTTTAGATCATCCGATTGTAGGTCTTTTGGTTCGACCCTTTTATTCTTTGTTGCCCATTTCACCCAAATAATCAAGGAAAAGCCGCAATTAGTGATTTTTGTCTGAATTTCAGGACCTGGACAAAATCGAAAATTTTCATTTTGCTGGATAGGGGTTTTCAATCAACGAGTCTCTCAGGAGAAAATCCATGCCTCATTTTCTGCGGCATGCCTATATCGTGCAACCAAGTTGCCTATCTTTTAGATCATCCGATTGTAGGTCTTTTGGTTCGACCCTTTTATTCTTTGTTGCCCATTTCACCCAAATAATCAAGGAAAAGCCGCAATTAGTGATTTTAGCCTAAATTTCAGGACCTGGACAAAATCGAAAATTTTCATTTTGCTGGATAGGGGTTTTCAACCAACGAGTCTCTCAGGAGAAAATCCATGCCCCATTTTCTGCGACATGCCTATATCGTGCAACCAAGTTGCCTATCTTTTAGATCATCCGATTGTAGGTCTTTCGGTTCGACCCTTTTATTCTTTGTTGCCCTTTTCACCCAAATAATCAAGGAAAAGCCGCAGTTAGTGATTTTAGCCTAAATTTCAGGACCTGGACAAAATCGAAAATTTTCATTTTGCTGGATAGGGGTTTTCAACCAACGAGTCTCTCAGGAGAAAATCCATTCCTCATTTTCTGCGACATGCCTATATCGTGCAACCAAGTTGCCTATCTTTTAGATCATCCGATTGTAGGTCTTTTGGTTCGACCCTTTTATTCTTTGTTGCCCATTTCACCCAAATAATCAAGGAAAAGCCGCAATTAGTGATTTTAGCCTAAATTTCAGGACCTGGACAAAATCGAAAATTTTTATTTTGCTGGATAGGGGTTTTCAACCAACGAGTCTCTCAGGAGAAAATCCATGCCCCATTTTCTGCGACATGCCTATATCGTGCAACCAAGTTGCCTATCTTTTAGATCATCCGATTGTAGGTCTTTTGGTTCGACCCTTTTATTCTTTGTTGCCCATTTCACCCAAATAATCAAGGAAAAGCCGCAATTAGTGATTTTTGTCTGAATTTCAGGACCTGGACAAAATCGAAAATTTTCATTTTGCTGGATAGGGGTTTTCAATCAACGAGTCTCTCAGGAGAAAATCCATGCCCCATTTTCTGCGACATGCCTATATCGTGCAACCAAGTTGCCTATCTTTTAGATCATCCGATTGTAGGTCTTTCGGTTCGACCCTTTTATTCTTTGTTGCCCTTTTCACCCAAATAATCAAGGAAAAGCCGCAGTTAGTGATTTTAGCCTAAATTTCAGGACCTGGACAAAATCGAAAATTTTCATTTTGCTGGATAGGGGTTTTCAACCAACGAGTCTCTCAAGAGAAAATCCATGCCTCATTTTCTGCGGCATGCCTATATCGTGCAACCAAGTTGCCTATCTTTTAGATCATCCGATTGTAGGTCTTTTGGTTCGACCCTTTTATTCTTTGTTGCCCATTTCACCCAAATAATCAAGGAAAAGCCGCAATTAGTGATTTTAGCCTAAATTTCAGGACCTGGACAAAATCGAAAATTTTCATTTTGCTGGATAGGGGTTTTCAACCAACGAGTCTCTCAGGAGAAAATCCATGCCCCATTTTCTGCGACATGCCTATATCGTGCAACCAAGTTGCCTATCTTTTAGATCATCCGATTGTAGGTCTTTCGGTTCGACCCTTTTATTCTTTGTTGCCCTTTTCACCCAAATAATCAAGGAAAAGCCGCAGTTAGTGATTTTAGCCTAAATTTCAGGACCTGGACAAAATCGAAAATTTTCATTTTGCTGGATAGGGGTTTTCAACCAACGAGTCTCTCAGGAGAAAATCCATTCCTCATTTTCTGCGACATGCCTATATCGTGCAACCAAGTTGCCTATCTTTTAGATCATCCGATTGTAGGTCTTTTGTTTCGACCCTTTTATTCTTTGTTGCCCATTTCACCCAAATAATCAAGGAAAAGCCGCAATTAGTGATTTTAGCCTAAATTTCAGGACCTGGACAAAATCGAAAATTTTCATTTTGCTGGATAGGGGTTTTCAACCAACGAGTCTCTCAGGAGAAAATCCATGCCCCATTTTCTGCGACATGCCTATATCGTGCAACCAAGTTGCCTATCTTTTAGATCATCCGATTGTAGGTCTTTTGGTTCGACCCTTTTATTCTTTGTTGCCCATTTCACTCAAATAATCAAGGAAAAGCCGCAATTATTGATTTTAGCCTAAATTTCAGGACCTGGACAAAATCGAAAATTTTCATTTTGCTGGATAGGGGTTTTCAACCAACGAGTCTCTCAAGAGAAAATCCATGCCTCATTTTCTGCGGCATGCCTATATCGTGCAACCAAGTTGCCTATCTTTTAGATCATCCGATTGTAGGTCTTTTGTTTCGACCCTTTTATTCTTTGTTGCCCATTTCACCCAAATAATCAAGGAAAAGCCGCAATTAGTGATTTTTGTCTGAATTTCAGGACCTGGACAAAATCGAAAATTTTCATTTTGCTGGATAGGGGTTTTCAACCAACGAGTCTCTCAGGAGAAAATCCATGCCTCATTTTCTGCGACATGCCTATATCGTGCAACCAAGTTGCCTATCTTTTAGATCATCCGATTGTAGGTCTTTTGGTTCGACCCTTTTATTCTTTGTTGCCCATTTCACCCAAATAATCAAGGAAAAGCCGCAATTAGTGATTTTAGCCTAAATTTCAGGACCTGGACAAAATCGAAAATTTTCATTTTGCTGGATAGGGGTTTTCAACCAACGAGTCTCTCAGGAGAAAATCCATGCCTCATTTTCTGCGACATGCCTATATCGTGCAACCAAGTTGCCTATCTTTTAGATCATCCGATTGTAGGTCTTTTGGTTCGACCCTTTTATTCTTTGTTGCCCATTTCACCCAAATAATCAAGGAAAAGCCGCAATTAGTGATTTTAGCCTAAATTTCAGGACCTGGACAAAATCGAAAATTTTCATTTTGCTGGATAGGGGTTTTCAACCAACGAGTCTCTCAGGAGAAAATCCATGCCCCATTTTCTGCGACATGCCTATATCGTGCAACCAAGTTGCCTATCTTTTAGATCATCCGATTGTAGGTCTTTTGGTTCGACCCTTTTATTCTTTGTTGCCCATTTCACTCAAATAATCAAGGAAAAGCCGCAATTATTGATTTTAGCCTAAATTTCAGGACCTGGACAAAATCGAAAATTTTCATTTTGCTGGATAGGGGTTTTCAACCAACGAGTCTCTCAAGAGAAAATCCATGCCTCATTTTCTGCGGCATGCCTATATCGTGCAACCAAGTTGCCTATCTTTTAGATCATCCGATTGTAGGTCTTTTGGTTCGACCCTTTTATTCTTTGTTGCCCATTTCACCCAAATAATCAAGGAAAAGCCGCAATTAGTGATTTTTGTCTGAATTTCAGGACCTGGACAAAATCGAAAATTTTCATTTTGCTGGATAGGGGTTTTCAATCAACGAGTCTCTCAGGAGAAAATCCATGCCTCATTTTCTGCGGCATGCCTATATCGTGCAACCAAGTTGCCTATCTTTTAGATCATCCGATTGTAGGTCTTTTGGTTCGACCCTTTTATTCTTTGTTGCCCATTTCACCCAAATAATCAAGGAAAAGCCGCAATTAGTGATTTTAGCCTAAATTTCAGGACCTGGACAAAATCGAAAATTTTCATTTTGCTGGATAGGGGTTTTCAACCAACGAGTCTCTCAGGAGAAAATCCATGCCCCATTTTCTGCGACATGCCTATATCGTGCAACCAAGTTGCCTATCTTTTAGATCATCCGATTGTAGGTCTTTTAGTTCGACCCTTTTATTCTTTGTTGCCCTTTTCACCCAAATAATCAAGGAAAAGCCGCAGTTAGTGATTTTAGCCTAAATTTCAGGACCTGGACAAAATCGAAAATTTTCATTTTGCTGGATAGGGGTTTTCAACCAACGAGTCTCTCAGGAGAAAATCCATTCCTCATTTTCTGCGACATGCCTATATCGTGCAACCAAGTTGCCTATCTTTTAGATCATCCGATTGTAGGTCTTTTGGTTCGACCCTTTTATTCTTTGTTGCCCATTTCACCCAAATAATCAAGGAAAAGCCGCAATTAGTGATTTTTGTCTGAATTTCAGGACCTGGACAAAATCGAAAATTTTCATTTTGCTGGATAGGGGTTTTCAACCAACGAGTCTCTCAGGAGAAAATCCATGCCTCATTTTCTGCGACATGCCTATATCGTGCAACCAAGTTGCCTATCTTTTAGATCATCCGATTGTAGGTCTTTTGGTTCGACCCTTTTATTCTTTGTTGCCCATTTCACCCAAATAATCAAGGAAAAGCCGCAATTAGTGATTTTAGCCTAAATTTCAGGACCTGGACAAAATCGAAAATTTTCATTTTGCTGGATAGGGGTTTTCAACCAACGAGTCTCTCAGGAGAAAATCCATGCCTCATTTTCTGCGACATGCCTATATCGTGCAACCAAGTTGCCTATCTTTTAGATCATCCGATTGTAGGTCTTTTGGTTCGACCCTTTTATTCTTTGTTGCCCATTTCACCCAAATAATCAAGGAAAAGCCGCAATTAGTGATTTTAGCCTAAATTTCAGGACCTGGACAAAATCGAAAATTTTCATTTTGCTGGATAGGGGTTTTCAACCAACGAGTCTCTCAGGAGAAAATCCATGCCTCATTTTCTGCGACATGCCTATATCGTGCAACCAAGTTGCCTATCTTTTAGATCATCCGATTGTAGGTCTTTTGGTTCGACCCTTTTATTCTTTGTTGCCCATTTCACCCAAATAATCAAGGAAAAGCCGCAATTAGTGATTTTAGCCTAAATTTCAGGACCTGGACAAAATCGAAAATTTTCATTTTGCTGGATAGGGGTTTTCAACCAACGAGTCTCTCAGGAGAAAATCCATGCCCCATTTTCTGCGACATGCCTATATCGTGCAACCAAGTTGCCTATCTTTTAGATCATCCGATTGTAGGTCTTTTGGTTCGACCCTTTTATTCTTTGTTGCCCATTTCACTCAAATAATCAAGGAAAAGCCGCAATTATTGATTTTAGCCTAAATTTCAGGACCTGGACAAAATCGAAAATTTTCATTTTGCTGGATAGGGGTTTTCAACCAACGAGTCTCTCAAGAGAAAATCCATGCCTCATTTTCTGCGGCATGCCTATATCGTGCAACCAAGTTGCCTATCTTTTAGATCATCCGATTGTAGGTCTTTTGGTTCGACCCTTTTATTCTTTGTTGCCCATTTCACCCAAATAATCAAGGAAAAGCCGCAGTTAGTGATTTTAGCCTAAATTTCAGGACCTGGACAAAATCGAAAATTTTCATTTTGCTGGATAGGGGTTTTCAACCAACGAGTCTCTCAAGAGAAAATCCATGCCTCATTTTCTGCGGCATGCCTATATCGTGCAACCAAGTTGCCTATCTTTTAGATCATCCGATTGTAGGTCTTTTGGTTCGACCCTTTTATTCTTTGTTGCCCATTTCACCCAAATAATCAAGGAAAAGCCGCAATTAGTGATTTTTGTCTGAATTTCAGGACCTGGACAAAATCGAAAATTTTCATTTTGCTGGATAGGGGTTTTCAATCAACGAGTCTCTCAGGAGAAAATCCATGCCTCATTTTCTGCGGCATGCCTATATCGTGCAACCAAGTTGCCTATCTTTTAGATCATCCGATTGTAGGTCTTTTGGTTCGACCCTTTTATTCTTTGTTGCCCATTTCACCCAAATAATCAAGGAAAAGCCGCAGTTAGTGATTTTAGCCTAAATTTCAGGACCTGGACAAAATCGAAAATTTTCATTTTGCTGGATAGGGGTTTTCAACCAACGAGTCTCTCAGGAGAAAATCCATGCCTCATTTTCTGCGACATGCCAATATCGTGCAACCAAGTTGCCTATCTTTTAGATCATCCGATTGTAGGTCTTTTGGTTCGACCCTTTTATTCTTTGTTGCCCATTTCACTCAAATAATCAAGGAAAAGCCGCAATTATTGATTTTAGCCTAAATTTCAGGACCTGGACAAAATCGAAAATTTTCATTTTGCTGGATAGGGGTTTTCAATCAACGAGTCTCTCAGGAGAAAATCCATGCCTCATTTTCTGCGGCATGCCTATATCGTGCAACCAAGTTGCCTATCTTTTAGATCATCCGATTGTAGGTCTTTTGGTTCGACCCTTTTATTCTTTGTTGCCCATTTCACCCAAATAATCAAGGAAAAGCCGCAATTAGTGATTTTTGTCTGAATTTCAGGACCTGGACAAAATCGAAAATTTTCATTTTGCTGGATAGGGGTTTTCAATCAACGAGTCTCTCAGGAGAAAATCCATGCCTCATTTTCTGCGGCATGCCTATATCGTGCAACCAAGTTGCCTATCTTTTAGATCATCCGATTGTAGGTCTTTTGGTTCGACCCTTTTATTCTTTGTTGCCCATTTCACCCAAATAATCAAGGAAAAGCCGCAGTTAGTGATTTTAGCCTAAATTTCAGGACCTGGACAAAATCGAAAATTTTCATTTTGCTGGATAGGGGTTTTCAACCAACGAGTCTCTCAGGAGAAAATCCATGCCTCATTTTCTGCGACATGCCTATATCGTGCAACCAAGTTGCCTATCTTTTAGATCATCCGATTGTAGGTCTTTTGGTTCGACCCTTTTATTCTTTGTTGCCCATTTCACCCAAATAATCAAGGAAAAGCCGCAATTAGTGATTTTAGCCTAAATTTCAGGACCTGGACAAAATCGAAAATTTTCATTTTGCTGGATAGGGGTTTTCAACCAACGAGTCTCTCAGGAGAAAATCCATGCCTCATTTTCTGCGACATGCCTATATCGTGCAACCAAGTTGCCTATCTTTTAGATCATCCGATTGTAGGTCTTTTGGTTCGACCCTTTTATTCTTTGTTGCCCATTTCACCCAAATAATCAAGGAAAAGCCGCAATTAGTGATTTTAGCCTAAATTTCAGGACCTGGACAAAATCGAAAATTTTCATTTTGCTGGATAGGGGTTTTCAACCAACGAGTCTCTCAGGAGAAAATCCATGCCCCATTTTCTGCGACATGCCTATATCGTGCAACCAAGTTGCCTATCTTTTAGATCATCCGATTGTAGGTCTTTTGGTTCGACCCTTTTATTCTTTGTTGCCCATTTCACTCAAATAATCAAGGAAAAGCCGCAATTATTGATTTTAGCCTAAATTTCAGGACCTGGACAAAATCGAAAATTTTCATTTTGCTGGATAGGGGTTTTCAACCAACGAGTCTCTCAAGAGAAAATCCATGCCTCATTTTCTGCGGCACGCCTATATCGTGCAACCAAGTTGCCTATCTTTTAGATCATCCGATTGTAGGTCTTTTGGTTCGACCCTTTTATTCTTTGTTGCCCATTTCACCCAAATAATCAAGGAAAAGCCGCAATTATTGATTTTAGCCTAAATTTCAGGACCTGGACAAAATCGAAAATTTTCATTTTGCTGGATAGGGGTTTTCAACCAACGAGTCTCTCAAGAGAAAATCCATGCCTCATTTTCTGCGGCACGCCTATATCGTGCAACCAAGTTGCCTATCTTTTAGATCATCCGATTGTAGGTCTTTTGGTTCGACCCTTTTATTCTTTGTTGCCCATTTCACCCAAATAATCAAGGAAAAGCCGCAGTTAGTGATTTTAGCCTAAATTTCAGGACCTGGACAAAATCGAAAATTTTCATTTTGCTGGATAGGGGTTTTCAACCAACGAGTCTCTCAGGAGAAAATCCATGCCTCATTTTCTGCGACATGCCTATATCGTGCAACCAAGTTGCCTATCTTTTAGATCATCCGATTGTAGGTCTTTTGGTTCGACCCTTTTATTCTTTGTTGCCCATTTCACCCAAATAATCAAGGAAAAGCCGCAATTAGTGATTTTAGCCTAAATTTCAGGACCTGGACAAAATCGAAAATTTTCATTTTGCTGGATAGGGGTTTTCAACCAACGAGTCTCTCAGGAGAAAATCCATGCCTCATTTTCTGCGACATGCCTATATCGTGCAACCAAGTTGCCTATCTTTTAGATCATCCGATTGTAGGTCTTTTGGTTCGACCCTTTTATTCTTTGTTGCCCATTTCACCCAAATAATCAAGGAAAAGCCGCAATTAGTGATTTTTGTCTGAATTTCAGGACCTGGACAAAATCGAAAATTTTCATTTTGCTGGATAGGGGTTTTCAATCAACGAGTCTCTCAGGAGAAAATCCATGCCTCATTTTCTGCGGCATGCCTATATCGTGCAACCAAGTTGCCTATCTTTTAGATCATCCGATTGTAGGTCTTTTGGTTCGACCCTTTTATTCTTTGTTGCCCATTTCACCCAAATAATCAAGGAAAAGCCGCAATTAGTGATTTTAGCCTAAATTTCAGGACCTGGACAAAATCGAAAATTTTCATTTTGCTGGATAGGGGTTTTCAACCAACGAGTCTCTCAGGAGAAAATCCATGCCTCATTTTCTGCGACATGCCAATATCATGCAACCAAGTTGCCTATCTTTTAGATCATCCGATTGTAGGTCTTTTGCTTCGACCCTTTTATTCTTTGTTGCCCATTTCACCCAAATAATCAAGGAAAAGCCGCAATTAGTGATTTTTGCCTAAATTTCAGGACCTGGACAAAATCGAAAATTTTCATTTTGCTGGATAGGGGTTTTCAACCAACGAGTCTCTCAGGAGAAAATCCATGCCTCATTTTCTGCGACATGCCTATATCGTGCAACCAAGTTGCCTATCTTTTAGATCATCCGATTGTAGGTCTTTTGGTTCGACCCTTTTATTCTTTGTTGCCCATTTCACCCAAATAATCAAGGAAAAGCCGCAATTAGTGATTTTTGTCTGAATTTCAGGACCTGGACAAAATCGAAAATTTTCATTTTGCTGGATAGGGGTTTTCAATCAACGAGTCTCTCAGGAGAAAATCCATGCCTCATTTTCTGCGGCATGCCTATATCGTGCAACCAAGTTGCCTATCTTTTAGATCATCCGATTGTAGGTCTTTTGGTTCGACCCTTTTATTCTTTGTTGCCCATTTCACCCAAATAATCAAGGAAAAGCCGCAGTTAGTGATTTTAGCCTAAATTTCAGGACCTGGACAAAATCGAAAATTTTCATTTTGCTGGATAGGGGTTTTCAACCAACGAGTCTCTCAGGAGAAAATCCATGCCTCATTTTCTGCGACATGCCTATATCGTGCAACCAAGTTGCCTATCTTTTAGATCATCCGATTGTAGGTCTTTTGGTTCGACCCTTTTATTCTTTGTTGCCCATTTCACCCAAATAATCAAGGAAAAGCCGCAATTAGTGATTTTAGCCTAAATTTCAGGACCTGGACAAAATCGAAAATTTTCATTTTGCTGGATAGGGGTTTTCAACCAACGAGTCTCTCAGGAGAAAATCCATGCCTCATTTTCTGCGACATGCCTATATCGTGCAACCAAGTTGCCTATCTTTTAGATCATCCGATTGTAGGTCTTTTAGTTCGACCCTTTTATTCTTTGTTGCCCATTTCACCCAAATAATCAAGGAAAAGCCGCAATTAGTGATTTTTGTCTGAATTTCAGGACCTGGACAAAATCGAAAATTTTCATTTTGCTGGATAGGGGTTTTCAATCAACGAGTCTCTCAGGAGAAAATCCATGCCTCATTTTCTGCGGCATGCCTATATCGTGCAACCAAGTTGCCTATCTTTTAGATCATCCGATTGTAGGTCTTTTGGTTCGACCCTTTTATTCTTTGTTGCCCATTTCACCCAAATAATCAAGGAAAAGCCGCAATTAGTGATTTTAGCCTAAATTTCAGGACCTGGACAAAATCGAAAATTTTCATTTTGCTGGATAGGGGTTTTCAACCAACGAGTCTCTCAGGAGAAAATCCATGCCTCATTTTCTGCGACATGCCTATATCGTGCAACCAAGTTGCCTATCTTTTAGATCATCCGATTGTAGGTCTTTTGGTTCGACCCTTTTATTCTTTGTTGCCCATTTCACCCAAATAATCAAGGAAAAGCCGCAATTAGTGATTTTTGTCTGAATTTCAGGACCTGGACAAAATCGAAAATTTTCATTTTGCTGGATAGGGGTTTTCAATCAACGAGTCTCTCAGGAGAAAATCCATGCCTCATTTTCTGCGGCATGCCTATATCGTGCAACCAAGTTGCCTATCTTTTAGATCATCCGATTGTAGGTCTTTTGGTTCGACCCTTTTATTCTTTGTTGCCCATTTCACCCAAATAATCAAGGAAAAGCCGCAGTTAGTGATTTTAGCCTAAATTTCAGGACCTGGACAAAATCGAAAATTTTCATTTTGCTGGATAGGGGTTTTCAACCAACGAGTCTCTCAGGAGAAAATCCATGCCTCATTTTCTGCGACATGCCTATATCGTGCAACCAAGTTGCCTATCTTTTAGATCATCCGATTGTAGGTCTTTCGGTTCGACCCTTTTATTCTTTGTTGCCCATTTCACCCAAATAATCAAGGAAAAGCCGCAATTAGTGATTTTAGCCTAAATTTCAGGACCTGGACAAAATCGAAAATTTTCATTTTGCTGGATAGGGGTTTTCAACCAACGAGTCTCTCAGGAGAAAATCCATGCCTCATTTTCTGCGACATGCCTATATCGTGCAACCAAGTTGCCTATCTTTTAGATCATCCGATTGTAGGTCTTTTGGTTCGACCCTTTTATTCTTTGTTGCCCATTTCACCCAAATAATCAAGGAAAAGCCGCAATTAGTGATTTTAGCCTAAATTTCAGGACCTGGACAAAATCGAAAATTTTCATTTTGCTGGATAGGGGTTTTCAACCAACGAGTCTCTCAAGAGAAAATCCATGCCTCATTTTCTGCGGCATGCCTATATCGTGCAACCAAGTTGCCTATCTTTTAGATCATCCGATTGTAGGTCTTTCGGATCGACCCTTTTATTCTTTGTTGCCCATTTCACCCAAATAATCAAGGAAAAGCCGCAATTAGTGATTTTAGCCTAAATTTCATGACCTGGACAAAATCGAAAATTTTCATTTTGCTGGATAGGGGTTTTCAACCAACGAGTCTCTCAGGAGAAAATCCATGTCTCATTTTTTGCGACATGCCTATATCGTGCAACCAAGTTGTCTACCTTTTAGATCATCCGATTGTAGGTCTTTTGGTTCGACCCTTTTATTCTTTGTTGCCCATTTCACCCAAATAATCAAGGAAAAGCCGCAATTAGTGATTTTTGCCTAAATTTCAGGACCTGGACAAAATCGAAAATTTTCATTTTGCTGGATAGGGGTTTTCAACCAACGAGTCTCTCAGGAGAAAATCCATGCCCCATTTTCTGCGACATGCCTATATCGTGCAACCAAGTTGCCTATCTTTTAGATCATCCGATTGTAGGTCTTTTGGTTCGACCCTTTTATTCTTTGTTGCCCATTTCACTCAAATAATCAAGGAAAAGCCGCAATTATTGATTTTAGCCTAAATTTCAGGACCTGGACAAAATCGAAAATTTTCATTTTGCTGGATAGGGGTTTTCAACCAACGAGTCTCTCAAGAGAAAATCCATGCCTCATTTTCTGCGGCATGCCTATATCGTGCAACCAAGTTGCCTATCTTTTAGATCATCCGATTGTAGGTCTTTTGGTTCGACCCTTTTATTCTTTGTTGCCCATTTCACCCAAATAATCAAGGAAAAGCCGCAATTAGTGATTTTTGTCTGAATTTCAGGACCTGGACAAAATCGAAAATTTTCATTTTGCTGGATAGGGGTTTTCAATCAACGAGTCTCTCAGGAGAAAATCCATGCCTCATTTTCTGCGGCATGCCTATATCGTGCAACCAAGTTGCCTATCTTTTAGATCATCCGATTGTAGGTCTTTTGGTTCGACCCTTTTATTCTTTGTTGCCCATTTCACCCAAATAATCAAGGAAAAGCCGCAATTAGTGATTTTAGCCTAAATTTCAGGACCTGGACAAAATCGAAAATTTTCATTTTGCTGGATAGGGGTTTTCAACCAACGAGTCTCTCAGGAGAAAATCCATGCCTCATTTTCTGCGACATGCCAATATCGTGCAACCAAGTTGCCTATCTTTTAGATCATCCGATTGTAGGTCTTTCGGATCGACCCTTTTATTCTTTGTTGCCCATTTCACCCAAATAATCAAGGAAAAGCCGCAATTAGTGATTTTTGCCTAAATTTCAGGACCTGGACAAAATCGAAAATTTTCATTTTGCTGGATAGGGGTTTTCAATCAACGAGTCTCTCAGGAGAAAATCCATGCCTCATTTTCTGCGGCATGCCTATATCGTGCAACCAAGTTGCCTATCTTTTAGATCATCCGATTGTAGGTCTTTTGGTTCGACCCTTTTATTCTTTGTTGCCCATTTCACCCAAATAATCAAGGAAAAGCCGCAATTAGTGATTTTAGCCTAAATTTCAGGACCTGGACAAAATCGAAAATTTTCATTTTGCTGGATAGGGGTTTTCAACCAACGAGTCTCTCAGGAGAAAATCCATGCCTCATTTTCTGCGACATGCCAATATCGTGCAACCAAGTTGCCTATCTTTTAGATCATCCGATTGTAGGTCTTTCGGATCGACCCTTTTATTCTTTGTTGCCCATTTCACCCAAATAATCAAGGAAAAGCCGCAATTAGTGATTTTTGCCTAAATTTCAGGACCTGGACAAAATCGAAAATTTTCATTTTGCTGGATAGGGGTTTTCAATCAACGAGTCTCTCAGGAGAAAATCCATGCCTCATTTTCTGCGGCATGCCTATATCGTGCAACCAAGTTGCCTATCTTTTAGATCATCCGATTGTAGGTCTTTTGGTTCGACCCTTTTATTCTTTGTTGCCCATTTCACCCAAATAATCAAGGAAAAGCCGCAATTAGTGATTTTTGTCTGAATTTCAGGACCTGGACAAAATCGAAAATTTTCATTTTGCTGGATAGGGGTTTTCAATCAACGAGTCTCTCAGGAGAAAATCCATGCTTCATTTTCTGCGGCATGCCTATATCGTGCAACCAAGTTGCCTATCTTTTAGATCATCCGATTGTAGGTCTTTTGGTTCGACCCTTTTATTCTTTGTTGCCCATTTCACCCAAATAATCAAGGAAAAGCCGCAGTTAGTGATTTTAGCCTAAATTTCAGGACCTGGACAAAATCGAAAATTTTCATTTTGCTGGATAGGGGTTTTCAACCAACGAGTCTCTCAGGAGAAAATCCATGCCTCATTTTCTGCGACATGCCTATATCGTGCAACCAAGTTGCCTATCTTTTAGATCATCCGATTGTAGGTCTTTCGGTTCGACCCTTTTATTCTTTGTTGCCCATTTCACTCAAATAATCAAGGAAAAGCCGCAATTATTGATTTTAGCCTAAATTTCAGGACCTGGACAAAATCGAAAATTTTCATTTTGCTGGATAGGGGTTTTCAACCAACGAGTCTCTCAAGAGAAAATCCATGCCTCATTTTCTGCGGCATGCCTATATCGTGCAACCAAGTTGCCTATCTTTTAGATCATCCGATTGTAGGTCTTTTGGTTCGACCCTTTTATTCTTTGTTGCCCATTTCACCCAAATAATCAAGGAAAAGCCGCAATTAGTGATTTTTGTCTGAATTTCAGGACCTGGACAAAATCGAAAATTTTCATTTTGCTGGATAGGGGTTTTCAATCAACGAGTCTCTCAGGAGAAAATTCATGCCTCATTTTCTGCGGCATGCCTATATCGTGCAACCAAGTTGCCTATCTTTTAGATCATCCGATTGTAGGTCTTTTGGTTCGACCCTTTTATTCTTTGTTGCCCATTTCACCCAAATAATCAAGGAAAAGCCGCAATTAGTGATTTTAGCCTAAATTTCAGGACCTGGACAAAATCGAAAATTTTCATTTTGCTGGATAGGGGTTTTCAACCAACGAGTCTCTCAGGAGAAAATCCATGCCTCATTTTCTGCGACATGCCAATATCGTGCAACCAAGTTGCCTATCTTTTAGATCATCCGATTGTAGGTCTTTCGGTTCGACCCTTTTATTCTTTGTTGCCCATTTCACCCAAATAATCAAGGAAAAGCCGCAATTAGTGATTTTTGCCTAAATTTCAGGACCTGGACAAAATCGAAAATTTTCATTTTGCTGGATAGGGGTTTTCAATCAACGAGTCTCTCAGGAGAAAATCCATGCCTCATTTTCTGCGACATGCCTATATCGTGCAACCAAGTTGCCTATCTTTTAGATCATCCGATTGTAGGTCTTTTGGTTCGACCCTTTTATTCTTTGTTGCCCATTTCACTCAAATAATCAAGGAAAAGCCGCAATTATTGATTTTAGCCTAAATTTCAGGACCTGGACAAAATCGAAAATTTTCATTTTGCTGGATAGGGGTTTTCAATCAACGAGTCTCTCAGGAGAAAATCCATGCCTCATTTTCTGCGGCATGCCTATATCGTGCAACCAAGTTGCCTATCTTTTAGATCATCCGATTGTAGGTCTTTTGGTTCGACCCTTTTATTCTTTGTTGCCCATTTCACCCAAATAATCAAGGAAAAGCCGCAATTAGTGATTTTAGCCTAAATTTCAGGACCTGGACAAAATCGAAAATTTTCATTTTGCTGGATAGGGGTTTTCAACCAACGAGTCTCTCAGGAGAAAATCCATGCCTCATTTTCTGCGACATGCCTATATCGTGCAACCAAGTTGCCTATCTTTTAGATCATCCGATTGTAGGTCTTTTGGTTCGACCCTTTTATTCTTTGTTGCCCATTTCACCCAAATAATCAAGGAAAAGCCGCAATTAGTGATTTTTGTCTGAATTTCAGGACCTGGACAAAATCGAAAATTTTCATTTTGCTGGATAGGGGTTTTCAATCAACGAGTCTCTCAGGAGAAAATCCATGCCTCATTTTCTGCGGCATGCCTATATCGTGCAACCAAGTTGCCTATCTTTTAGATCATCCGATTGTAGGTCTTTTGGTTCGACCCTTTTATTCTTTGTTGCCCATTTCACCCAAATAATCAAGGAAAAGCCGCAGTTAGTGATTTTAGCCTAAATTTCAGGACCTGGACAAAATCGAAAATTTTCATTTTGCTGGATAGGGGTTTTCAACCAACGAGTCTCTCAGGAGAAAATCCATGCCTCATTTTCTGCGACATGCCTATATCGTGCAACCAAGTTGCCTATCTTTTAGATCATCCGATTGTAGGTCTTTTGGTTCGACCCTTTTATTCTTTGTTGCCCATTTCACCCAAATAATCAAGGAAAAGCCGCAATTAGTGATTTTAGCCTAAATTTCAGGACCTGGACAAAATCGAAAATTTTCATTTTGCTGGATAGGGGTTTTCAACCAACGAGTCTCTCAGGAGAAAATCCATGCCTCATTTTCTGCGACATGCCTATATCGTGCAACCAAGTTGCCTATCTTTTAGATCATCCGATTGTAGGTCTTTTGGTTCGACCCTTTTATTCTTTGTTGCACATTTCACCCAAATAATCAAGGAAAAGCCGCAATTAGTGATTTTTGCCTAAATTTCACGACCTGGACAAAATCGAAAATTTTCATTTTGCTGGATAGGGGTTTTCAACCAACGAGTCTCTCAGGAGAAAATCCATGCCTCATTTTCTGCGACATGCCTATATCGTGCAACCAAGTTGCCTATCTTTTAGATCATCCGATTGTAGGTCTTTTGGTGCGACCCTTTTATTCTTTGTTGCCCATTTCACCCAAATAATCAAGGAAAAGCCGCAATTAGTGATTTTTGCCTAAATTTCAGGACCTGGACAAAATCGAAAATTTTCATTTTGCTGGATAGGGGTTTTCAACCAACGAGTCTCCCAGCAGAAAATCCATGCCTCATTTTCTGCGACATGCCTATATCGTGCAACCAAGTTGCCTATCTTTTAGATCATCCGATTGTAGGTCTTTCGGTTCGACCCTTTTATTCTTTGTTGCCCATTTCACCCAAATAATCAAGGAAAAGCCGCAGTTAGTGATTTTAGCCTAAATTTCAGGACCTGGACAAAATCGAAAATTTTCATTTTGCTGGATAGGGGTTTTCAATCAACGAGTCTCTCAGGAGAAAATCCATGCCTCATTTTCTGCGACATGCCTATATCGTGCAACCAAGTTGCCTATCTTTTAGATCATCCGATTGTAGGTCTTTCGGTTCGACCCTTTTATTCTTTGTTGCCCATTTCACCCAAATAATCAAGGAAAAGCCGCAGTTAGTGATTTTAGCCTAAATTTCAGGACCTGGACAAAATCGAAAATTTTCATTTTGCTGGATAGGGGTTTTCAACCAACGAGTCTCTCAGGAGAAAATCCATGCCTCATTTTCTGCGACATGCCTATATCGTGGAACCAAGTTGCCTATCTTTTAGATCATCCGATTGTAGGTCTTTTGGTTCGACCCTTTTATTCTTTGTTGCCCATTTCACCCAAATAATCAAGGAAAAGCCGCAATTAGTGATTTTTGTCTGAATTTCAGGACCTGGACAAAATCGAAAATTTTCATTTTGCTGGATAGGGGTTTTCAATCAACGAGTCTCTCAGGAGAAAATCCATGCCTCATTTTCTGCGGCATGCCTATATCGTGCAACCAAGTTGCCTATCTTTTAGATCATCCGATTGTAGGTCTTTTGGTTCGACCCTTTTATTCTTTGTTGCCCATTTCACCCAAATAATCAAGGAAAAGCCGCAGTTAGTGATTTTAGCCTAAATTTCAGGACCTGGACAAAATCGAAAATTTTCATTTTGCTGGATAGGGGTTTTCAACCAACGAGTCTCTCAGGAGAAAATCCATGCCTCATTTTCTGCGACATGCCTATATCGTGCAACCAAGTTGCCTATCTTTTAGATCATCCGATTGTAGGTCTTTCGGTTCGACCCTTTTATTCTTTGTTGCCCATTTCACCCAAATAATCAAGGAAAAGCCGCAGTTAGTGATTTTAGCCTAAATTTCAGGACCTGGACAAAATCGAAAATTTTCATTTTGCTGGATAGGGGTTTTCAATCAACGAGTCTCTCAGGAGAAAATCCATGCCTCATTTTCTGCGACATGCCTATATCGTGCAACCAAGTTGCCTATCTTTTAGATCATCCGATTGTAGGTCTTTTGGTTCGACCCTTTTATTCTTTGTTGCCCATTTCACTCAAATAATCAAGGAAAAGCCGCAATTATTGATTTTAGCCTAAATTTCAGGACCTGGACAAAATCGAAAATTTTCATTTTGCTGGATAGGGGTTTTCAATCAACGAGTCTCTCAGGAGAAAATCCATGCCTCATTTTCTGCGGCATGCCTATATCGTGCAACCAAGTTGCCTATCTTTTAGATCATCCGATTGTAGGTCTTTTGGTTCGACCCTTTTATTCTTTGTTGCCCATTTCACCCAAATAATCAAGGAAAAGCCGCAATTAGTGATTTTAGCCTAAATTTCAGGACCTGGACAAAATCGAAAATTTTCATTTTGCTGGATAGGGGTTTTCAACCAACGAGTCTCTCAGGAGAAAATCCATGCCTCATTTTCTGCGACATGCCTATATCGTGCAACCAAGTTGCCTATCTTTTAGATCATCCGATTGTAGGTCTTTTGGTTCGACCCTTTTATTCTTTGTTGCCCATTTCACCCAAATAATCAAGGAAAAGCCGCAATTAGTGATTTTTGTCTGAATTTCAGGACCTGGACAAAATCGAAAATTTTCATTTTGCTGGATAGGGGTTTTCAATCAACGAGTCTCTCAGGAGAAAATCCATGCCTCATTTTCTGCGGCATGCCTATATCGTGCAACCAAGTTGCCTATCTTTTAGATCATCCGATTGTAGGTCTTTTGCTTCGACCCTTTTATTCTTTGTTGCCCATTTCACCCAAATAATCAAGGAAAAGCCGCAGTTAGTGATTTTAGCCTAAATTTCAGGACCTGGACAAAATCGAAAATTTTCATTTTGCTGGATAGGGGTTTTCAATCAACGAGTCTCTCAGGAGAAAATCCATGCCTCATTTTCTGCGGCATGCCTATATCGTGCAACCAAGTTGCCTATCTTTTAGATCATCCGATTGTAGGTCTTTTGGTTCGACCCTTTTATTCTTTGTTGCCCATTTCACTCAAATAATCAAGGAAAAGCCGCAATTATTGATTTTAGCCTAAATTTCAGGACCTGGACAAAATCGAAAATTTTCATTTTGCTGGATAGGGGTTTTCAATCAACGAGTCTCTCAGGAGAAAATCCATGCCTCATTTTCTGCGGCATGCCTATATCGTGCAACCAAGTTGCCTATCTTCTAGATCATCCGATTGTAGGTCTTTTGGTTCGACCCTTTTATTCTTTGTTGCCCATTTCACCCAAATAATCAAGGAAAAGCCGCAATTAGTGATTTTTGCCTAAATTTCAGGACCTGGACAAAATCGAAAATTTTCATTTTGCTGGATAGGGGTTTTCAACCAACGAGTCTCTCAGGAGAAAATCCATGCCTCATTTTCTGCGACATGCCTATATCGTGCAACCAAGTTGCCTATCTTTTAGATCATCCGATTGTAGGTCTTTTGGTTCGACCCTTTTATTCTTTGTTGCACATTTCACCCAAATAATCAAGGAAAAGCCGCAATTAGTGATTTTAGCCTAAATTTCAGGACCTGGACAAAATCGAAAATTTTCATTTTGCTGGATAGGGGTTTTCAACCAACGAGTCTCTCAGGAGAAAATCCATGCCTCATTTTCTGCGACATGCCTATATCGTGCAACCAAGTTGCCTATCTTTTAGATCATCCGATTGTAGGTCTTTTGGTTCGACCCTTTTATTCTTTGTTGCCCATTTCACCCAAATAATCAAGGAAAAGCCGCAGTTAGTGATTTTAGCCTAAATTTCAGGACCTGGACAAAATCGAAAATTTTCATTTTGCTGGATAGGGGTTTTCAACCAACGAGTCTCTCAGGAGAAAATCCATGCCTCATTTTCTGCGACATGCCTATATCGGGCAACCAAGTTGCCTATCTTTTAGATCATCCGATTGTAGGTCTTTTGGTGCGACCCTTTTATTCTTTGTTGCCCTTTTCACCCAAATAATCAAGGAAAAGCCGCAGTTAGTGATTTTTGCCTAAATTTCAGGACCTGGACAAAATCGAAAATTTTCATTTTGCTGGATAGGGGTTTTCAACCAACGAGTCTCTCAGGAGAAAATCCATGCCTCATTTTCTGCGACATGCCTATATCGTGCAACCAAGTTGCCTATCTTTTAGATCATCCGATTGTAGGTCTTTTGGTTCGACCCTTTTATTCTTTGTTGCCCATTTCACCCAAATAATCAAGGAAAAGCCGCAGTTAGTGATTTTAGCCTAAATTTCAGGACCTGGACAAAATCGAAAATTTTCATTTTGCTGGATAGGGGTTTTCAACCAACGAGTCTCTCAGGAGAAAATCCATGCCTCATTTTCTGCGACATGCCTATATCGTGCAACCAAGTTGCCTATCTTTTAGATCATCCGATTGTAGGTCTTTTGGTTCGACCCTTTTATTCTTTGTTGCACATTTCACCCAAATAATCAAGGAAAAGCCGCAATTAGTGATTTTAGCCTAAATTTCAGGACCTGGACAAAATCGAAAATTTTCATTTTGCTGGATAGGGGTTTTCAACCAACGAGTCTCTCAGGAGAAAATCCATGCCTCATTTTCTGCGACATGCCTATATCGTGCAACCAAGTTGCCTATCTTTTAGATCATCCGATTGTAGGTCTTTTGGTTCGACCCTTTTATTCTTTGTTGCACATTTCACCCAAATAATCAAGGAAAAGCCGCAATTAGTGATTTTAGCCTAAATTTCAGGACCTGGACAAAATCGAAAATTTTCATTTTGCTGGATAGGGGTTTTCAACCAACGAGTCTCTCAGGAGAAAATCCATGCCTCATTTTCTGCGACATGCCTATATCGTGCAACCAAGTTGCCTATCTTTTAGATCATCCGATTGTAGGTCTTTTGGTTCGACCCTTTTATTCTTTGTTGCCCATTTCACCCAAATAATCAAGGAAAAGCCGCAGTTAGTGATTTTAGCCTAAATTTCAGGACCTGGACAAAATCGAAAATTTTCATTTTGCTGGATAGGGGTTTTCAACCAACGAGTCTCTCAGGAGAAAATCCATGCCTCATTTTCTGCGACATGCCTATATCGGGCAACCAAGTTGCCTATCTTTTAGATCATCCGATTGTAGGTCTTTTGGTGCGACCCTTTTATTCTTTGTTGCCCTTTTCACCCAAATAATCAAGGAAAAGCCGCAATTAGTGATTTTTGTCTGAATTTCAGGACCTGGACAAAATCGAAAATTTTCATTTTGCTGGATAGGGGTTTTCAATCAACGAGTCTCTCAGGAGAAAATCCATGCCTCATTTTCTGCGGCATGCATATATCGTGCAACCAAGTTGCCTATCTTTTAGATCATCCGATTGTAGGTCTTTTGGTTCGACCCTTTTATTCTTTGTTGCACATTTCACCCAAATAATCAAGGAAAAGCCGCAATTAGTGATTTTAGCCTAAATTTCAGGACCTGGACAAAATCGAAAATTTTCATTTTGCTGGATAGGGGTTTTCAACCAACGAGTCTCTCAGGAGAAAATCCATGCCTCATTTTCTGCGACATGCCTATATCGTGCAACCAAGTTGCCTATCTTTTAGATCATCCGATTGTAGGTCTTTTGGTTCGACCCTTTTATTCTTTGTTGCACATTTCACCCAAATAATCAAGGAAAAGCCGCAATTAGTGATTTTAGCCTAAATTTCAGGACCTGGACAAAATCGAAAATTTTCATTTTGCTGGATAGGGGTTTTCAACCAACGAGTCTCTCAGGAGAAAATCCATGCCTCATTTTCTGCGACATGCCTATATCGTGCAACCAAGTTGCCTATCTTTTAGATCATCCGATTGTAGGTCTTTTGCTTCGACCCTTTTATTCTTTGTTGCCCATTTCACCCAAATAATCAAGGAAAAGCCGCAGTTAGTGATTTTAGCCTAAATTTCAGGACCTGGACAAAATCGAAAATTTTCATTTTGCTGGATAGGGGTTTTCAACCAACGAGTCTCTCAGGAGAAAATCCATGCCTCATTTTCTGCGACATGCCTATATCGGGCAACCAAGTTGCCTATCTTTTAGATCATCCGATTGTAGGTCTTTTGGTGCGACCCTTTTATTCTTTGTTGCCCTTTTCACCCAAATAATCAAGGAAAAGCCGCAATTAGTGATTTTTGTCTGAATTTCAGGACCTGGACAAAATCGAAAATTTTCATTTTGCTGGATAGGGGTTTTCAACCAACGAGTCTCTCAGGAGAAAATCCATGCCTCATTTTCTGCGACATGCCTATATCGGGCAACCAAGTTGCCTATCTTTTAGATCATCCGATTGTAGGTCTTTTGGTGCGACCCTTTTATTCTTTGTTGCCCTTTTCACCCAAATAATCAAGGAAAAGCCGCAATTAGTGATTTTTGTCTGAATTTCAGGACCTGGACAAAATCGAAAATTTTCATTTTGCTGGATAGGGGTTTTCAATCAACGAGTCTCTCAGGAGAAAATCCATGCCTCATTTTCTGCGACATGCCTATATCGTGCAACCAAGTTGCCTATCTTTTAGATCATCCGATTGTAGGTCTTTTGGTTCGACCCTTTTATTCTTTGTTGCACATTTCACCCAAATAATCAAGGAAAAGCCGCAATTAGTGATTTTAGCCTAAATTTCAGGACCTGGACAAAATCGAAAATTTTCATTTTGCTGGATAGGGGTTTTCAACCAACGAGTCTCTCAGGAGAAAATCCATGCCTCATTTTCTGCGACATGCCTATATCGTGCAACCAAGTTGCCTATCTTTTAGATCATCCGATTGTAGGTCTTTTGGTTCGACCCTTTTATTCTTTGTTGCCCATTTCACCCAAATAATCAAGGAAAAGCCGCAGTTAGTGATTTTAGCCTAAATTTCAGGACCTGGACAAAATCGAAAATTTTCATTTTGCTGGATAGGGGTTTTCAACCAACGAGTCTCTCAGGAGAAAATCCATGCCTCATTTTCTGCGACATGCCTATATCGGGCAACCAAGTTGCCTATCTTTTAGATCATCCGATTGTAGGTCTTTTGGTGCGACCCTTTTATTCTTTGTTGCCCTTTTCACCCAAATAATCAAGGAAAAGCCGCAGTTAGTGATTTTTGCCTAAATTTCAGGACCTGGACAAAATCGAAAATTTTCATTTTGCTGGATAGGGGTTTTCAACCAACGAGTCTCTCAGGAGAAAATCCATGCCTCATTTTCTGCGACATGCCTATATCGGGCAACCAAGTTGCCTATCTTTTAGATCATCCGATTGTAGGTCTTTTGGTTCGACCCTTTTATTCTTTGTTGCCCATTTCACCCAAATAATCAAGGAAAAGCCGCAGTTAGTGATTTTAGCCTAAATTTCAGGACCTGGACAAAATCGAAAATTTTCATTTTGCTGGATAGGGGTTTTCAACCAACGAGTCTCTCAGGAGAAAATCCATGCCTCATTTTCTGCGACATGCCTATATCGTGCAACCAAGTTGCCTATCTTTTAGATCATCCGATTGTAGGTCTTTTGGTTCGACCCTTTTATTCTTTGTTGCACATTTCACCCAAATAATCAAGGAAAAGCCGCAATTAGTGATTTTAGCCTAAATTTCAGGACCTGGACAAAATCGAAAATTTTCATTTTGCTGGATAGGGGTTTTCAACCAACGAGTCTCTCAGGAGAAAATCCATGCCTCATTTTCTGCGACATGCCTATATCGTGCAACCAAGTTGCCTATCTTTTAGATCATCCGATTGTAGGTCTTTTGGTTCGACCCTTTTATTCTTTGTTGCCCATTTCACCCAAATAATCAAGGAAAAGCCGCAGTTAGTGATTTTAGCCTAAATTTCAGGACCTGGACAAAATCGAAAATTTTCATTTTGCTGGATAGGGGTTTTCAACCAACGAGTCTCTCAGGAGAAAATCCATGCCTCATTTTCTGCGACATGCCTATATCGGGCAACCAAGTTGCCTATCTTTTAGATCATCCGATTGTAGGTCTTTTGGTGCGACCCTTTTATTCTTTGTTGCCCTTTTCACCCAAATAATCAAGGAAAAGCCGCAATTAGTGATTTTTGTCTGAATTTCAGGACCTGGACAAAATCGAAAATTTTCATTTTGCTGGATAGGGGTTTTCAATCAACGAGTCTCTCAGGAGAAAATCCATGCCTCATTTTCTGCGGCATGCATATATCGTGCAACCAAGTTGCCTATCTTTTAGATCATCCGATTGTAGGTCTTTTGGTTCGACCCTTTTATTCTTTGTTGCCCATTTCACCCAAATAATCAAGGAAAAGCCGCAATTAGTGATTTTAGCCTAAATTTCAGGACCTGGACAAAATCGAAAATTTTCATTTTGCTGGATAGGGGTTTTCAACCAACGAGTCTCTCAGGAGAAAATCCATGCCTCATTTTCTGCGACATGCCTATATCGTGCAACCAAGTTGCCTATCTTTTAGATCATCCGATTGTAGGTCTTTTGGTTCGACCCTTTTATTCTTTGTTGCCCATTTCACCCTAATAATCAAGGAAAAGCCGCAATTAGTGATTTTTGTCTGAATTTCAGGACCTGGACAAAATCGAAAATTTTCATTTTGCTGGATAGGGGTTTTCAATCAACGAGTCTCTCAGGAGAAAATCCATGCCTCATTTTCTGCGACATGCCAATATCGTGCAACCAAGTTGCCTATCTTTTAGATCATCCGATTGTAGGTCTTTCGGTTCGACCCTTTTATTCTTTGTTGCCCATTTCACCCAAATAATCAAGGAAAAGCCGCAATTAGTGATTTTTGCCTAAATTTCAGGACCTGGACAAAATCGAAAATTTTCATTTTGCTGGATAGGGGTTTTCAATCAACGAGTCTCTCAGGAGAAAATCCATGCCTCATTTTCTGCGACATGCCTATATCGTGCAACCAAGTTGCCTATCTTTTAGATCATCCGATTGTAGGTCTTTTGGTTCGACCCTTTTATTCTTTGTTGCCCATTTCACCCAAATAATCAAGGAAAAGCCGCAGTTAGTGATTTTAGCCTAAATTTCAGGACCTGGACAAAATCGAAAATTTTCATTTTGCTGGATAGGGGTTTTCAACCAACGAGTCTCTCAGGAGAAAATCCATGCCTCATTTTCTGCGACATGCCTATATCGTGCAACCAAGTTGCCTATCTTTTAGATCATCCGATTGTAGGTCTTTCGGTTCGACCCTTTTATTCTTTGTTGCCCATTTCACCCAAATAATCAAGGAAAAGCCGCAGTTAGTGATTTTAGCCTAAATTTCAGGACCTGGACAAAATCGAAAATTTTCATTTTGCTGGATAGGGGTTTTCAATCAACGAGTCTCTCAGGAGAAAATCCATGCCTCATTTTCTGCGACATGCCTATATCGTGCAACCAAGTTGCCTATCTTTTAGATCATCCGATTGTAGGTCTTTCGGTTCGACCCTTTTATTCTTTGTTGCCCATTTCACCCAAATAATCAAGGAAAAGCCGCAGTTAGTGATTTTAGCCTAAATTTCAGGACCTGGACAAAATCGAAAATTTTCATTTTGCTGGATAGGGGTTTTCAACCAACGAGTCTCTCAGGAGAAAATCCATGCCTCATTTTCTGCGACATGCCTATATCGTGCAACCAAGTTGCCTATCTTTTAGATCATCCGATTGTAGGTCTTTTGGTTCGACCCTTTTATTCTTTGTTGCCCATTTCACCCAAATAATCAAGGAAAAGCCGCAATTAGTGATTTTTGTCTGAATTTCAGGACCTGGACAAAATCGAAAATTTTCATTTTGCTGGATAGGGGTTTTCAACCAACGAGTCTCTCAGGAGAAAATCCATGCCTCATTTTCTGCGACATGCCAATATCGTGCAACCAAGTTGCCTATCTTTTAGATCATCCGATTGTAGGTCTTTCGGTTCGACCCTTTTATTCTTTGTTGCCCATTTCACCCAAATAATCAAGGAAAAGCCGCAGTTAGTGATTTTAGCCTAAATTTCAGGACCTGGACAAAATCGAAAATTTTCATTTTGCTGGATAGGGGTTTTCAATCAACGAGTCTCTCAGGAGAAAATCCATGCCTCATTTTCTGCGACATGCCTATATCGTGCAACCAAGTTGCCTATCTTTTAGATCATCCGATTGTAGGTCTTTCGGTTCGACCCTTTTATTCTTTGTTGCCCATTTCACCCAAATAATCAAGGAAAAGCCGCAGTTAGTGATTTTAGCCTAAATTTCAGGACCTGGACAAAATCGAAAATTTTCATTTTGCTGGATAGGGGTTTTCAATCAACGAGTCTCTCAGGAGAAAATCCATGCCTCATTTTCTGCGACATGCCTATATCGTGCAACCAAGTTGCCTATCTTTTAGATCATCCGATTGTAGGTCTTTTGGTTCGACCCTTTTATTCTTTGTTGCCCATTTCACCCAAATAATCAAGGAAAAGCCGCAATTAGTGATTTTTGTCTGAATTTCAGGACCTGGACAAAATCGAAAATTTTCATTTTGCTGGATAGGGGTTTTCAATCAACGAGTCTCTCAGGAGAAAATCCATGCCTCATTTTCTGCGGCATGCCTATATCGTGCAACCAAGTTGCCTATCTTTTAGATCATCCGATTGTAGGTCTTTTGGTTCGACCCTTTTATTCTTTGTTGCCCATTTCACCCAAATAATCAAGGAAAAGCCGCAGTTAGTGATTTTAGCCTAAATTTCAGGACCTGGACAAAATCGAAAATTTTCATTTTGCTGGATAGGGGTTTTCAACCAACGAGTCTCTCAGGAGAAAATCCATGCCCCATTTTCTGCGACATGCCTATATCGTGCAACCAAGTTGCCTATCTTTTAGATCATCCGATTGTAGGTCTTTTGGTTCGACCCTTTTATTCTTTGTTGCCCATTTCACCCAAATAATCAAGGAAAAGCCGCAATTAGTGATTTTAGCCTAAATTTCAGGACCTGGACAAAATCGAAAATTTTCATTTTGCTGGATAGGGGTTTTCAACCAACGAGTATCTCAGGAGAAAATCCATGCCTCATTTTCTGCGACATGCCTATATCGTGCAACCAAGTTGCCTACCTTTTAGATCATCCGATTGTAGGTCTTTTGGTTCGACCCTTTTATTCTTTGTTGCCCATTGCACCCAAATAATCAAGGAAAAGCCGCAAATAGTGATTTTTGCCTAAATTTCACGACCTGGACAAAATCGAAAATTTTCATTTTGCTGGATAGGGGTTTTCAACCAACGAGTCTCTCAGGAGAAAATCCATGCCTCATTTTCTGCGACATGCCTATATCGTGCAACCAAGTTGCCTACCTTTTAGATCATCCGATTGTAGGTCTTTTGGTTCGACCCTTTTATTCTTTGTTGCCCATTTCACCCAAATAATCAAGGAAAAGCCGCAGTTAGTGATTTTAGAATAAAATTTCAGGACCTGGACAAAATCGAAAATTTTCATTTTGCTGGATAGGGGTTTTCAACCAACGAGTCTCTCAGGAGAAAATCCATGCCCCATTTTCTGCGACATGCCTATATCGTGCAACCAAGTTGCCTATCTTTTAGATCATCCGATTGTAGGTCTTTTGGTTCGACCCTTTTATTCTTTGTTGCCCATTTCACCCAAATAATCAAGGAAAAGCCGCAATTAGTGATTTTAGCCTAAATTTCAGGACCTGGACAAAATCGAAAATTTTCATTTTGCTGGATAGGGGTTTTCAACCAACGAGTATCTCAGGAGAAAATCCATGCCTCATTTTCTGCGACATGCCTATATCGTGCAACCAAGTTGCCTACCTTTTAGATCATCCGATTGTAGGTCTTTTGGTTCGACCCTTTTATTCTTTGTTGCCCATTTCACCCAAATAATCAAGGAAAAGCCGCAAATAGTGATTTTTGCCTAAATTTCACGACCTGGACAAAATCGAAAATTTTCATTTTGCTGGATAGGGGTTTTCAACCAACGAGTCTCTCAGGAGAAAATCCATGCCTCATTTTCTGCGACATGCCTATATCGTGCAACCAAGTTGCCTACCTTTTAGATCATCCGATTGTAGGTCTTTTGGTTCGACCCTTTTATTCTTTGTTGCCCATTTCACCCAAATAATCAAGGAAAAGCCGCAATTAGTGATTTTTGTCTGAATTTCAGGACCTGGACAAAATCGAAAATTTTCATTTTGCTGGATAGGGGTTTTCAATCAACGAGTCTCTCAGGAGAAAATCCATGCCTCATTTTCTGCGGCATGCCTATATCGTGCAACCAAGTTGCCTATCTTTTAGATCATCCGATTGTAGGTCTTTTGGTTCGACCCTTTTATTCTTTGTTGCCCATTTCACCCAAATAATCAAGGAAAAGCCGCAGTTAGTGATTTTAGCCTAAATTTCAGGACCTGGACAAAATCGAAAATTTTCATTTTGCTGGATAGGGGTTTTCAACCAACGAGTCTCTCAGGAGAAAATCCATGCCCCATTTTCTGCGACATGCCTATATCGTGCAACCAAGTTGCCTATCTTTTAGATCATCCGATTGTAGGTCTTTTGGTTCGACCCTTTTATTCTTTGTTGCCCATTTCACCCAAATAATCAAGGAAAAGCCGCAATTAGTGATTTTAGCCTAAATTTCAGGACCTGGACAAAATCGAAAATTTTCATTTTGCTGGATAGGGGTTTTCAACCAACGAGTATCTCAGGAGAAAATCCATGCCTCATTTTCTGCGACATGCCTATATCGTGCAACCAAGTTGCCTACCTTTTAGATCATCCGATTGTAGGTCTTTTGGTTCGACCCTTTTATTCTTTGTTGCCCATTTCACCCAAATAATCAAGGAAAAGCCGCAAATAGTGATTTTTGCCTAAATTTCACGACCTGGACAAAATCGAAAATTTTCATTTTGCTGGATAGGGGTTTTCAACCAACGAGTCTCTCAGGAGAAAATCCATGCCTCATTTTCTGCGACATGCCTATATCGTGCAACCAAGTTGCCTACCTTTTAGATCATCCGATTGTAGGTCTTTTGGTTCGACCCTTTTATTCTTTGTTGCCCATTTCACCCAAATAATCAAGGAAAAGCCGCAATTAGTGATTTTAGCCTAAATTTCAGGACCTGGACAAAATCGAAAATTTTCATTTTGCTGGATAGGGGTTTTCAACCAACGAGTATCTCAGGAGAAAATCAATGCCATTTTCTGCGACATGCCTATATCGTGCAACCAAGTTGCCTACCTTTTAGATCATCCGATTGTAGGTCTTTTGGTTCGACCCTTTTATTCTTTGTTGCCCATTTCACCCAAATAATCAAGGAAAAGCCGCAAATAGTGATTTTTGCCTAAATTTCACGACCTGGACAAAATCGAAAATTTTCATTTTGCTGGATAGGGGTTTTCAACCAACGAGTCTCTCAGGAGAAAATCCATGCCTCATTTTCTGCGACATGCCTATATCGTGCAACCAAGTTGCCTACCTTTTAGATCATCCGATTGTAGGTCTTTTGGTTCGACCCTTTTATTCTTTGTTGCCCATTTCACACAAATAATCAAGGAAAAGCCGCAATTAGTGATTTTTGTCTGAATTTCAGGACCTGGACAAAATCGAAAATTTTCATTTTGCTGGATAGGGGTTTTCAATCAACGAGTCTCTCAGGAGAAAATCCATGCCTCATTTTCTGCGGCATGCCTATATCGTGCAACCAAGTTGCCTATCTTTTAGATCATCCGATTGTAGGTCTTTTGGTTCGACCCTTTTATTCTTTGTTGCCCATTTCACCCAAATAATCAAGGAAAAGCCGCAGTTAGTGATTTTAGCCTAAATTTCAGGACCTGGACAAAATCGAAAATTTTCATTTTGCTGGATAGGGGTTTTCAACCAACGAGTCTCTCAGGAGAAAATCCATGCCCCATTTTCTGCGACATGCCTATATCGTGCAACCAAGTTGCCTATCTTTAAGATCATCCGATTGTAGGTCTTTTGGTTCGACCCTTTTATTCTTTGTTGCCCATTTCACCCAAATAATCAAGGAAAAGCCGCAATTAGTGATTTTAGCCTAAATTTCAGGACCTGGACAAAATCGAAAATTTTCATTTTGCTGGATAGGGGTTTTCAACCAACGAGTCTCTCAGGAGAAAATCCATGCCTCATTTTCTGCGACATGCCTATATCGTGCAACCAAGTTGCCTACCTTTTAGATCATCCGATTGTAGGTCTTTTGGTTCGACCCTTTTATTCTTTGTTGCCCATTTCACCCAAATAATCAAGGAAAAGCCGCAAATAGTGATTTTTGCCTAAATTTCACGACCTGGACAAAATCGAAAATTTTCATTTTGCTGGATAGGGGTTTTCAACCAACGAGTCTCTCAGGAGAAAATCCATGCCTCATTTTCTGCGACATGCCTATATCGTGCAACCAAGTTGCCTACCTTTTAGATCATCCGATTGTAGGTCTTTTGGTTCGACCCTTTTATTCTTTGTTGCCCATTTCACCCAAATAATCAAGGAAAAGCCGCAATTAGTGATTTTTGTCTGAATTTCAGGACCTGGACAAAATCGAAAATTTTCATTTTGCTGGATAGGGGTTTTCAACCAACGAGTCTCTCAGGAGAAAATCCATGCCTCATTTTCTGCGGCATGCCTATATCGTGCAACCAAGTTGCCTATCTTTTAGATCATCCGATTGTAGGTCTTTTGGTTCGACCCTTTTATTCTTTGTTGCCCATTTCACCCAAATAATCAAGGAAAAGCCGCAGTTAGTGATTTTAGCCTAAATTTCAGGACCTGGACAAAATCGAAAATTTTCATTTTGCTGGATAGGGGTTTTCAACCAACGAGTCTCTCAGGAGAAAATCCATGCCCCATTTTCTGCGACATGCCTATATCGTGCAACCAAGTTGCCTATCTTTTAGATCATCCGATTGTAGGTCTTTTGGTTCGACCCTTTTATTCTTTGTTGCCCATTTCACCCAAATAATCAAGGAAAAGCCGCAATTAGTGATTTTAGCCTAAATTTCAGGACCTGGACAAAATCGAAAATTTTCATTTTGCTGGATAGGGGTTTTCAACCAACGAGTCTCTCAGGAGAAAATCCATGCCCCATTTTCTGCGACATGCCTATATCGTGCAACCAAGTTGCCTATCTTTTAGATCATCCGATTGTAGGTCTTTTGGTTCGACCCTTTTATTCTTTGTTGCCCATTTCACCCAAATAATCAAGGAAAAGCCGCAATTAGTGATTTTAGCCTAAATTTCAGGACCTGGACAAAATCGAAAATTTTCATTTTGCTGGATAGGGGTTTTCAACCAACGAGTCTCTCAGGAGAAAATCCATGCCCCATTTTCTGCGACATGCCTATATCGTGCAACGAAGTTGCCTATCTTTTAGATCATCCGATTGTAGATTTTTTGGTTCGACCCTTTTATTCTTTGTTGCCCATTTCACCCAAATAATCAAGGAAAAGCCGCAATTAGTGATTTTAGCCTAAATTTCAGGACCTGGACAAAATCGAAAATTTTCATTTTGCTGGATAGGGGTTTTCAACCAACGAGTATCTCAGGAGAAAATCCATGCCTCATTTTCTGCGACATGCCTATATCGTGCAACCAAGTTGCCTATCTTTTAGATCATCCGATTGTAGGTCTTTTGGTTCGACCCTTTTATTCTTTGTTGCCCATTTCACCCAAATAATCAAGGAAAAGCCGCAATTAGTGATTTTAGCCTAAATTTCAGGACCTGGACAAAATCGAAAATTTTCATTTTGCTGGATAGGGGTTTTCAACCAACGAGTCTCTCAGGAGAAAATCCATGCCCCATTTTCTGCGACATGCCTATATCGTGCAACGAAGTTGCCTATCTTTTAGATCATCCGATTGTAGATTTTTTGGTTCGACCCTTTTATTCTTTGTTGCCCATTTCACCCAAATAATCAAGGAAAAGCCGCAAATAGTGATTTTTGCCTAAATTTCACGACCTGGACAAAATCGAAAATTTTCATTTTGCTGGATAGGGGTTTTCAACCAACGAGTCTCTCAGGAGAAAATCCATGCCTCATTTTCTGCGACATGCCTATATCGTGCAACCAAGTTGCCTATCTTTTAGATCATCCGATTGTAGGTCTTTTGGTTCGACCCTTTTATTCTTTGTTGCACATTTCACCCAAATAATCAAGGAAAAGCCGCAGTTAGTGATTTTAGCCTAAATTTCAGGACCTGGACAAAATCGAAAATTTTCATTTTGCTGGATAGGGGTTTTCAACCAACGAGTCTCTCAGGAGAAAATCCATGCCTCATTTTCTGCGACATGCCTATATCGTGCAACCAAGTTGCCTATCTTTTAGATCATCCGATTGTAGGTCTTTCGGTTCGACCCTTTTATTCTTTGTTGCCAATTTCACCCAAATAATCAAGGAAAAGCCGCAGTTAGTGATTTTAGCCTAAATTTCAGGACCTGGACAAAATCGAAAATTTTCATTTTGCTGGATAGGGGTTTTCAACCAACGAGTCTCTCAGGAGAAAATCCATGCCTCATTTTCTGCGACATGCCTATATCGTGCAACCAAGTTGCCTATCTTTTAGATCATCCGATTGTAGGTCTTTTGCTTCGACCCTTTTATTCTTTGTTGCCCATTTCACCCAAATAATCAAGGAAAAGCCGCAGTTAGTGATTTTAGCCTAAATTTCAGGACCTGGACAAAATCGAAAATTTTCATTTTGCTGGATAGGGGTTTTCAACCAACGAGTCTCTCAGGAGAAAATCCATGCCTCATTTTCTGCGACATGCCTATATCGTGCAACCAAGTTGCCTATCTTTTAGATCATCCGATTGTAGGTCTTTTCGTTCGACCCTTTTATTCTTTGTTGCCCATTTCACCCAAATAATCAAGGAAAAGCCGCAAATAGTGATTTTTGCCTAAATTTCAGGACCTGGACAAAATCGAAAATTTTCATTTTGCTGGATAGGGGTTTTCAACCAACGAGTCTCTCAGGAGAAAATCCATGCCCCATTTTCTGCGACATGCCTATATCGTGCAACCAAGTTGCCTATCTTTTAGATCATCCGATTGTAGGTCTTTTGGTTCGACCCTTTTATTCTTTGTTGCCCATTTCACCCAAATAATCAAGGAAAAGCCGCAGTTAGTGATTTTAGCCTAAATTTCAGGACCTGGACAAAATCGAAAATTTTCATTTTGCTGGATAGGGGTTTTCAACCAACGAGTCTCTCAGGAGAAAATCCATGCCTCATTTTCTGCGACATGCCTATATCGTGCAACCAAGTTGCCTATCTTTTAGATCATCCGATTGTAGGTCTTTTGGTTCGACCCTTTTATTCTTTGTTGCCCATTTCACCCAAATAATCAAGGAAAAGCCGCAATTCGTGATTTTTGTCTGAATTTCAGGACCAGGACAAAATCGAAAATTTTCATTTTGCTGGATAGGGGTTTTCAACCAACGAGTCTCTCAGGAGAAAATCCATGCCTCATTTTCTGCGACATGCCTATATCGTGCAACCAAGTTGCCCATCTTTAGATCATCATTTAGATTGTAGGTCTTTTAGTTCGACCCTTTTATTCTTTGTTGCCCATTTCACCCAAATAATCAAGGAAAAGCCGCAATTCGTGATTTTTGTCTGAATTTCAGGACCAGGACAAAATCGAAAATTTTCATTTTGCTGGATAGGGGTTTTCAACCAACGAGTCTCTCAGGAGAAAATCCATGCCTCATTTTCTGCGACATGCCTATATCGTGCAACCAAGTTGCCTATCTTTTAGATCATCCGATTGTAGGTCTTTTGGTTCGACCCTTTTATTCTTTGTTGCCCATTTCACCCAAATAATCAAGGAAAAGCCGCAAATAGTGATTTTTGCTTGAATTTCAGGACCTGGACAAAATCGAAAATTTTCATTTTGCTGGATAGGGGTTTTCAACCAACGAGTCTCTCAGGAGAAAATCCATGCCTCATTTTCTGCGACATGCCTATATCGTGCAACCAAGTTGCCTATCTTTAGATCATCATTTAGATTGTAGGTCTTTTAGTTCGACCCTTTTATTCTTTGTTGCCCATTTCACCCAAATAATCAAGGAAAAGCCGCAATTCGTGATTTTTGTCTGAATTTCAGGACCAGGACAAAATCGAAAATTTTCATTTTGCTGGATAGGGGTTTTCAACCAACGAGTCTCTCAGGAGAAAATCCATGCCTCATTTTCTGCGACATGCCTATATCGTGCAACCAAGTTGCCTACCTTTTAGATCATCCGATTGTAGGTCTTTTGGTTCGACCCTTTTATTCTTTGTTGCCCATTTCACCCAAATAATCAAGGAAAAGCCGCAAATAGTGATTTTTGCCTAAATTTCACGACCTGGACAAAATCGAAAATTTTCATTTTGCTGGATAGGGGTTTTCAACCAACGAGTCTCTCAGGAGAAATCCATGCCTCATTTTCTGCGACATGCCTATATCGTGCAACCAAGTTGCCTACCTTTTAGATCATCCGATTGTAGGTCTTTTGGTTCGACCCTTTTATTCTTTGTTGCCCATTTCACCCAAATAATCAAGGAAAAGCCGCAATTAGTGATTTTTGTCTGAATTTCAGGACCTGGACAAAATCGAAAATTTTCATTTTGCTGGATAGGGGTTTTCAATCAACGAGTCTCTCAGGAGAAAATCCATGCCTCATTTTCTGCGGCATGCCTATATCGTGCAACCAAGTTGCCTATCTTTTAGATCATCCGATTGTAGGTCTTTTGGTTCGACCCTTTTATTCTTTGTTGCCCATTTCACCCAAATAATCAAGGAAAAGCCGCAGTTAGTGATTTTAGCCTAAATTTCAGGACCTGGACAAAATCGAAAATTTTCATTTTGCTGGATAGGGGTTTTCAACCAACGAGTCTCTCAGGAGAAAATCCATGCCCCATTTTCTGCGACATGCCTATATCGTGCAACCAAGTTGCCTATCTTTTAGATCATCCGATTGTAGGTCTTTTGGTTCGACCCTTTTATTCTTTGTTGCCCATTTCACCCAAATAATCAAGGAAAAGCCGCAGTTAGTGATTTTAGCCTAAATTTCAGGACCTGGACAAAATCGAAAATTTTCATTTTGCTGGATAGGGGTTTTCAACCAACGAGTCTCTCAGGAGAAAATCCATGCCTCATTTTCTGCGACATGCCTATATCGTGCAACCAAGTTGCCTATCTTTAAGATCATCCGATTGTAGGTCTTTTGGTTCGACCCTTTTATTCTTTGTTGCCCATTTCACCCAAATAATCAAGGAAAAGCCGCAATTAGTGATTTTAGCCTAAATTTCAGGACCTGGACAAAATCGAAAATTTTCATTTTGCTGGATAGGGGTTTTCAACCAACGAGTCTCTCAGGAGAAAATCCATGCCTCATTTTCTGCGACATGCCTATATCGTGCAACCAAGTTGCCTACCTTTTAGATCATCCGATTGTAGGTCTTTTGGTTCGACCCTTTTATTCTTTGTTGCCCATTTCACCCAAATAATCAAGGAAAAGCCGCAATTAGTGATTTTTGTCTGAATTTCAGGACCTGGACAAAATCGAAAATTTTCATTTTGCTGGATAGGGGTTTTCAATCAACGAGTCTCTCAGGAGAAAATCCATGCCCCAGTTTCTGCGGCATGCCTATATCGTGCAACCAAGTTGCCTATCTTTTAGATCATCCGATTGTAGGTCTTTTGGTTCGACCCTTTTATTCTTTGTTGCCCATTTCACCCAAATAATCAAGGAAAAGCCGCAATTAGTGATTTTTGTCTGAATTTCAGGACCTGGACAAAATCGAAAATTTTCATTTTGCTGGATAGGGGTTTTCAACCAACGAGTCTCTCAGGAGAAAATCCATGCCTCATTTTCTGCGACATGCCTATATCGTGCAACCAAGTTGCCTATCTTTAAGATCATCCGATTGTAGGTCTTTTGGTTCGACCCTTTTATTCTTTGTTGCCCATTTCACCCAAATAATCAAGGAAAAGCCGCAATTAGTGATTTTAGCCTAAATTTCAGGACCTGGACAAAATCGAAAATTTTCATTTTGCTGGATAGGGGTTTTCAACCAACGAGTCTCTCAGGAGAAAATCCATGCCTCATTTTCTGCGACATGCCTATATCGTGCAACCAAGTTGCCTACCTTTTAGATCATCCGATTGTAGGTCTTTTGGTTCGACCCTTTTATTCTTTGTTGCCCATTTCACCCAAATAATCAAGGAAAAGCCGCAAATAGTGATTTTTGCCTAAATTTCACGACCTGGACAAAATCGAAAATTTTCATTTTGCTGGATAGGGGTTTTCAACCAACGAGTCTCTCAGGAGAAAATCCATGCCTCATTTTCTGCGACATGCCTATATCGTGCAACCAAGTTGCCTACCTTTTAGATCATCCGATTGTAGGTCTTTTGGTTCGACCCTTTTATTCTTTGTTGCCCATTTCACCCAAATAATCAAGGAAAAGCCGCAATTAGTGATTTTTGTCTGAATTTCAGGACCTGGACAAAATCGAAAATTTTCATTTTGCTGGATAGGGGTTTTCAATCAACGAGTCTCTCAGGAGAAAATCCATGCCTCATTTTCTGCGGCATGCCTATATCGTGCAACCAAGTTGCCTATCTTTTAGATCATCCGATTGTAGGTCTTTTGGTTCGACCCTTTTATTCTTTGTTGCCCATTTCACCCAAATAATCAAGGAAAAGCCGCAGTTAGTGATTTTAGCCTAAATTTCAGGACCTGGACAAAATCGAAAATTTTCATTTTGCTGGATAGGGGTTTTCAACCAACGAGTCTCTCAGGAGAAAATCCATGCCCCATTTTCTGCGACATGCCTATATCGTGCAACCAAGTTGCCTATCTTTTAGATCATCCGATTGTAGGTCTTTTGGTTCGACCCTTTTATTCTTTGTTGCCCATTTCACCCAAATAATCAAGGAAAAGCCGCAATTAGTGATTTTAGCCTAAATTTCAGGACCTGGACAAAATCGAAAATTTTCATTTTGCTGGATAGGGGTTTTCAACCAACGAGTCTCTCAGGAGAAAATCCATGCCCCATTTTCTGCGACATGCCTATATCGTGCAACCAAGTTGCCTATCTTTTAGATCATCCGATTGTAGGTCTTTTGGTTCGACCCTTTTATTCTTTGTTGCCCATTTCACCCAAATAATCAAGGAAAAGCCGCAATTAGTGATTTTAGCCTAAATTTCAGGACCTGGACAAAATCGAAAATTTTCATTTTGCTGGATAGGGGTTTTCAACCAACGAGTCTCTCAGGAGAAAATCCATGCCCCATTTTCTGCGACATGCCTATATCGTGCAACGAAGTTGCCTATCTTTTAGATCATCCGATTGTAGATTTTTTGGTTCGACCCTTTTATTCTTTGTTGCCCATTTCACCCAAATAATCAAGGAAAAGCCGCAATTAGTGATTTTAGCCTAAATTTCAGGACCTGGACAAAATCGAAAATTTTCATTTTGCTGGATAGGGGTTTTCAACCAACGAGTATCTCAGGAGAAAATCCATGCCTCATTTTCTGCGACATGCCTATATCGTGCAACCAAGTTGCCTATCTTTTAGATCATCCGATTGTAGGTCTTTTGGTTCGACCCTTTTATTCTTTGTTGCCCATTTCACCCAAATAATCAAGGAAAAGCCGCAATTAGTGATTTTAGCCTAAATTTCAGGACCTGGACAAAATCGAAAATTTTCATTTTGCTGGATAGGGGTTTTCAACCAACGAGTCTCTCAGGAGAAAATCCATGCCCCATTTTCTGCGACATGCCTATATCGTGCAACGAAGTTGCCTATCTTTTAGATCATCCGATTGTAGGTCTTTTGGTTCGACCCTTTTATTCTTTGTTGCACATTTCACCCAAATAATCAAGGAAAAGCCGCAAATAGTGATTTTTGCCTAAATTTCACGACCTGGACAAAATCGAAAATTTTCATTTTGCTGGATAGGGGTTTTCAACCAACGAGTCTCTCAGGAGAAAATCCATGCCTCATTTTCTGCGACATGCCTATATCGTGCAACCAAGTTGCCTATCTTTTAGATCATCCGATTGTAGGTCTTTTGGTTCGACCCTTTTATTCTTTGTTGCACATTTCACCCAAATAATCAAGGAAAAGCCGCAGTTAGTGATTTTAGCCTAAATTTCAGGACCTGGACAAAATCGAAAATTTTCATTTTGCTGGATAGGGGTTTTCAACCAACGAGTCTCTCAGGAGAAAATCCATGCCTCATTTTCTGCGACATGCCTATATCGTGCAACCAAGTTGCCTATCTTTTAGATCATCCGATTGTAGGTCTTTCGGTTCGACCCTTTTATTCTTTGTTGCCAATTTCACCCAAATAATCAAGGAAAAGCCGCAGTTAGTGATTTTAGCCTAAATTTCAGGACCTGGACAAAATCGAAAATTTTCATTTTGCTGGATAGGGGTTTTCAACCAACGAGTCTCTCAGGAGAAAATCCATGCCTCATTTTCTGCGACATGCCTATATCGTGCAACCAAGTTGCCTATCTTTTAGATCATCCGATTGTAGGTCTTTTGCTTCGACCCTTTTATTCTTTGTTGCCCATTTCACCCAAATAATCAAGGAAAAGCCGCAGTTAGTGATTTTAGCCTAAATTTCAGGACCTGGACAAAATCGAAAATTTTCATTTTGCTGGATAGGGGTTTTCAACCAACGAGTCTCTCAGGAGAAAATCCATGCCTCATTTTCTGCGACATGCCTATATCGTGCAACCAAGTTGCCTATCTTTTAGATCATCCGATTGTAGGTCTTTTCGTTCGACCCTTTTATTCTTTGTTGCCCATTTCACCCAAATAATCAAGGAAAAGCCGCAAATAGTGATTTTTGCCTAAATTTCAGGACCTGGACAAAATCGAAAATTTTCATTTTGCTGGATAGGGGTTTTCAACCAACGAGTCTCTCAGGAGAAAATCCATGCCCCATTTTCTGCGACATGCCTATATCGTGCAACCAAGTTGCCTATCTTTTAGATCATCCGATTGTAGGTCTTTTGGTTCGACCCTTTTATTCTTTGTTGCCCATTTCACCCAAATAATCAAGGAAAAGCCGCAGTTAGTGATTTTAGCCTAAATTTCAGGACCTGGACAAAATCGAAAATTTTCATTTTGCTGGATAGGGGTTTTCAACCAACGAGTCTCTCAGGAGAAAATCCATGCCTCATTTTCTGCGACATGCCTATATCGTGCAACCAAGTTGCCTATCTTTTAGATCATCCGATTGTAGGTCTTTTGGTTCGACCCTTTTATTCTTTGTTGCCCATTTCACCCAAATAATCAAGGAAAAGCCGCAATTCGTGATTTTTGTCTGAATTTCAGGACCAGGACAAAATCGAAAATTTTCATTTTGCTGGATAGGGGTTTTCAACCAACGAGTCTCTCAGGAGAAAATCCATGCCTCATTTTCTGCGACATGCCTATATCGTGCAACCAAGTTGCCCATCTTTAGATCATCATTTAGATTGTAGGTCTTTTAGTTCGACCCTTTTATTCTTTGTTGCCCATTTCACCCAAATAATCAAGGAAAAGCCGCAATTCGTGATTTTTGTCTGAATTTCAGGACCAGGACAAAATCGAAAATTTTCATTTTGCTGGATAGGGGTTTTCAACCAACGAGTCTCTCAGGAGAAAATCCATGCCTCATTTTCTGCGACATGCCTATATCGTGCAACCAAGTTGCCTATCTTTTAGATCATCCGATTGTAGGTCTTTTGGTTCGACCCTTTTATTCTTTGTTGCCCATTTCACCCAAATAATCAAGGAAAAGCCGCAAATAGTGATTTTTGCTTGAATTTCAGGACCTGGACAAAATCGAAAATTTTCATTTTGCTGGATAGGGGTTTTCAACCAACGAGTCTCTCAGGAGAAAATCCATGCCTCATTTTCTGCGACATGCCTATATCGTGCAACCAAGTTGCCTATCTTTAGATCATCATTTAGATTGTAGGTCTTTTAGTTCGACCCTTTTATTCTTTGTTGCCCATTTCACCCAAATAATCAAGGAAAAGCCGCAATTCGTGATTTTTGTCTGAATTTCAGGACCAGGACAAAATCGAAAATTTTCATTTTGCTGGATAGGGGTTTTCAACCAACGAGTCTCTCAGGAGAAAATCCATGCCTCATTTTCTGCGACATGCCTATATCGTGCAACCAAGTTGCCTATCTTTTAGATCATCCGATTGTAGGTCTTTTGGTTCGACCCTTTTATTCTTTGTTGCCCATTTCACCCAAATAATCAAGGAAAAGCCGCAAATAGTGATTTTTGCTTGAATTTCAGGACCTGGACAAAATCGAAAATTTTCATTTTGCTGGATAGGGGTTTTCAACCAACGAGTCTCTCAGGAGAAAATCCATGCCTCATTTTCTGCGACATGCCTATATCGTGCAACCAAGTTGCCTATCTTTAGATCATCATTTAGATTGTAGGTCTTTTAGTTCGACCCTTTTATTCTTTGTTGCCCATTTCACCCAAATAATCAAGGAAAAGCCGCAATTCGTGATTTTTGTCTGAATTTCAGGACCAGGACAAAATCGAAAATTTTCATTTTGCTGGATAGGGGTTTTCAACCAACGAGTCTCTCAGGAGAAAATCCATGCCTCATTTTCTGCGACATGCCTATATCGTGCAACCAAGTTGCCTATCTTTTAGATCATCCGATTGTAGGTCTTTTGGTTCGACCCTTTTATTCTTTGTTGCCCATTTCACCCAAATAATCAAGGAAAAGCCGCAAATAGTGATTTTTGCTTGAATTTCAGGACCTGGACAAAATCGAAAATTTTCATTTTGCTGGATAGGGGTTTACAAGAGATAGACTTTCTGAATTCGTCCTTCACATTGTAATGACATAAAAAACTCTTAAAAACAAGACGCACTCACCGGTAGCTCATATAAATCCAAATCACAATCTGCATTGTCAAGCCACTATTCTTCCCAAGGTTATCCTTAAATGAATTTCTTCTATTTATACACACTACATCAAGAGAAACCCTTTTACCATAAAACAAATGAGAACATCCTCATTTTATAAAAAGGCAACGACAAGTTGAGCCTCCTGTTGTTCAAACCATAAACTCATGCCCATAGGCAGCACTAGATGTAGCATATCCACAATACACGAGCGCACTTGTTCCTTAAAATAAATCCCACAATCAAATTTCAAGTGTATTTCAATACTGCTCTAAGTTTAGTTCCCACCTTGTGAGCCTGCTCGCCCTCCCTATTCATAGACAGAACGACAACGCAAATGTATTCTATTTTCAATCAAGAATACCTATGAATAACCTTCAATCTGATGATGATAGGACACACCCAAGTGGAGATACTTCAGATTGACGGAAAATCGATTTTAACAAAACTACCATCCTGAACTCTGTTCACTCAATCATATTTAACACAAACTCACCCTTAATCGATGAGCATCATCCATCGATGCAGATGCATGATAGCTGAGCACCTCCAGTGTGACACTCTGTTTGGCCATTGCCACAATGGCCTTCTCGTACATGTGGGTGTTATGGATGCCCATGCCGCAGAAGATCGCAAACGCTTCCACGAAGTTCTCATCGTTTTTGGTAAAGATCTGAAAACAAAAAAGGACATCAAGTCAGTATAAAAATTTTTTAAAAGGACAGACTGTACTCACCAGATCATCAAACTTATTAATTAATTGAATTACACCTATAATTTGACCTAAAGAATTCTTTATAGCCATACAAAGGATTGATTTGTGCTTGAATGTTTGGGCCTCATCAACACTCGGATCAAATCGATCGTCCTCGTATGCATTTGGTATATTAACAGTCTGCAAAGGAACACAATCAACATGTGGCCAATATGTGCTGTTTGTGACTTGTACTCACCTCACCCGTAGTAGCTACATGACCTGTAATTCCGACGTTTATGGGAAATCTCGATTCAAATGGACTGGACCAATGAAAGGGATACACAAAAATTGAAAATTTAATTTACCCAAACAGTTACAAGTGTCACACCCTTACCTGGTTCGAGATATCGAATCCTCCTCACTCAAATCGTTCGCCTCAAAGTCAAAGACCCGTGAAAAACTCCCCTTGGACGCTTCATGCACCAGCAATATTTGAACTCTTTGGCATTGTATTAGACTTTGCATATGTGATAGGATTCGGAATACCATGTGCTCAATGGTGCTCTGCTCCTCGAATATCATTCGGGCTAAATCGAGCAAAACCTGATTTCGTTTGACTTCCAATTGAGATTTCTCATAAAGTTGGGCATTCCGAAGGCCAATACCACAGAACTGCAAATAGGAAGCAAATACCTGTGGACGAGTAAAATGTTTTTCATGTTATTGGGATAGAACCTGTGCCAGGATTAATTATTAAAGGAGTAAAAGGTGAGTTAATGGAAATTGGAACTTTTGTGGTATACCAAGTGGAAAGTATTTATACATAAGTATCTGTGTGGGTTTTGACGGTCGAATCAACAGGAAGGATTCAATGATGTGGTTAACTATTATGGGAATTTTTTTGAAAAACACAAGTTGGATTAATTTGATGGTTTTGGTGAGAAATTCGGTTGTAAAAATCTTTATCCATCAATGTGTATGTCTAGAATAGGAATCATGCAAGGTTTTCGCTCTTAGCTACTTGAAGAAATTAAAGGATATTTTCCTTGACCAATTCATAGATACGCACTTCTGTCGTTGTTTCCAAGTTCAATCCAATAAAACAATACCACACTCAAGAATGTCAGATAGGCTTCTTTGAGTGGTAACATTCTGCTCGAAAGGAGCTTCAAGCTACATGCAGGCAGTTAATCAAGATTAATGCTATGACACAAAGTCGGCGAAGAGTCCACAATAGACTTATAAGGATCCACATTCTATTGTGGAAAGAAACGGAGTGCAGCGATGCAGTTGTGTAAAAGTTTAGCATATATCGTACACCAACCTTAGATAATAAGTATTTAGACTAACTCATCTACTAATTATGAACTTGTGACCTATTTACTTCAATAAATTGTGGAATTATGGTTCCAAGTAAGTTATCAACTCATTTGAACTATTTGTCCTAAGTTTGAACCCTCTGGGAAGATAACATGTTAGTAATGTTTAGGTATTTGACATAACAGGGAATTGTCTTAGTAGACACCATGCAAAAGGCTAACCTGCTTTACGAGATAACTAGATAGTCCACATATTTAGAAGCACGTAAGAAGGAGTAAAAGAGTGAACCTTTTTATTGGTAAGAATTCGTCCTTTGGAGCTACCAGTAATCTCATGAAGCTTCAACACTTTTTTTGAAAATCTCAAATGGTTGTAAAGTACAACAGAAGATTTTACAGATTGGGTGGTATTACAATTACATTCTGGTCTAAGAGCGTACTAGCGGACATGTAGCCACTCAAATCTATCCTAGGTTTAAGAGCGTACAGTTTCATATGAAGCATTTTTAGAAGTATGTACTTGGTTTGGATGACCAAGTTTCCGTACTATGTAGTCTGCCGCTAGAATCTAATGTCAAGTCAGCTTTTCCAAGCATAGAAAAAGTATTTTCATTGAAAGTCCACTTTTTCTTTTCAGAATTTCACAGTATATTACAGAAAACCAATTCGTGGGTAAACAAGCAACAAGAGATTCAATACTAATTATTAGTGAAAAATCCTTAAGTAGCGATAGGGACCTGCCTATGGCATTCATAGATCTTGAAAAGTCATTCACCCACAGAGAAGGTACGACCTGTGTTTTAAAAGAATAAAACACTCAACTGGTGTTCACCAAGGGTCACCGGTTAGCTCATTTCCATTCAATATAGTCATGGACTGTTGAACATTGGGAGTCGAAAAAATCAATCACGAATAGCAATAGTTTGAAGTCAATATTCGCAAAACATTATAGATTTACTTACGGCCACATTGGAGGTGAAACATTAGTAATGTCAACACACTTGCACTTTCGGGACAAAACTGGACAACTCCTTATTGTATTTCAATAACACTAAGTCATTTCGGGGGATTCCCAACATTGCGGCTTGGTTTGTGCATCACATAGAGACTCTATTCATAGGTAGAAGGTTGGTTGGGTTGGGTTGGGTTGGGTTGGGTTGGGTGGTTGTCGCCGCAAAGTAGGGACACACTTAGACCAAAAAGAGTGAAAACCACTATGGAAAACCAAATTTTCACCACCGGAGACCTACATGGAGACTTCCCAAATGGGACAGGAGGCAGGGCAACCAGATTCAGTGTAAACCCATGCCAGATGAAACTATCGTTAAGATCAAGAAGTACTCGCCTACAGTTTTCTTTTTCAAAACTTATAGTGCAGGACAGGTACACAGATGATGTATCATGGTTTTCTCCTCTTCCTCATCTCTACAACTTCTACAGAATTCGTTGAAGGGAGCACCAAGCCTTTTAGCATGTCTGCCTACCTGTGAGGGCGCCAACTAACTTTTTCAGATTTGTCCTATTGACGGAAATAAGTCTACTGGTTCTTCTACAATCCTCTGGCCAGATGTGTATAGAAGAAATACTATGATATCTAATGGAATCGATTTAATAAGTGCTGACGGTTTATTTCTATTGCCAGACAGGTACCGGTCTCAACCCTCCTTAGCTCGCTTGTCCGCTTTGGAATTGCCTGAAATATCCTTGCGGCCTGGAACCCAGCACAGCGATACGTCGCACCTGACATTGGCATTGCTTTTCCAACTTGGATCGAATTATTGGCGATTCCAAGGCTTTTATCGCAGCTTGACTATCTTGACATCTTGACACTCTTTCGAGTTAATCGAAAGTCATGTCGTGGCTTCACGGACTGTTGTGGCTTCTACTTGAAATACACTACAGTGATCTGGCAGTCGTGTTGTGATGCAAATATCCAGTAGGAATCCTAGTTTTATACTTGACGTTAAAGTCCAGATAGAGGACAATGAAGTTCGAATTACTGAGGATAGTGTTAAGGCCGTTTAGCCAGTTGCAAGGATTCCATAAGCCGTATTGCTGGTATTGCCGTCATTAGCTTCACAAAAAGATATCGATGGAAAGACAATGGAGTGTAATTTATACTGCAGCTGTAAGAGTGACTCTAAGGGCGTCCATTATACAAACGCAGGACAACCTTTAAACCTTCTCAAGCATTGCAATGTTACTTTTCTTGACTAGTACAGTTCAAGAGACTAGTACTCCATACATAAGACTGCGTCTGACGACTGCCGTGTATATTCAGTGAACAATCCGGGGCTGGAGACCTCAGTTTGGGTCTAAGGCCTTCCTACATGAATAGAGGGCAGTCGAAGCCTTCCCAGCACGGTCTTGAATATTCAATTTCCAAATGAGTTTTTTTTTATCGAGAATAACCCCGAAGTGTCTGACATTATTTACAAAATGCAATTCAATACACTTAAGTTTTGGAGGAACTATATATCGAATTCCATACCTTCTTATCAACATTACTAGTTCAGTCTTGGAAGGATTAACTCCGCGACTGACACTATCTGTCCACTTTGCGAGTTTATTTAGAGCAGACTGCATTAGATCTCTAACTGTAAGAAGGAACTTCCCTGATATCGCTATTGAACCTCTCTTTAACCAAGATAGGAGGATCTCATTCACTACCACGAGCCACAACAGTGATGATAATACTTCGCCCTGGGAGGTACCCCTGTACACTGACCTTCTAGTTAGACAGCAAGCCAGCTCAGCATGAATAAGCCTGCTTTTAAGCATTTGCTCGACGAACAGCAAAGATAGTTATCAACCGTCAAGTAAAGAAGTGCAGAAGATATAATTTCTGTTTTGACATTGTTGAAAGTTCCTTCAATATCAAGGAAGGACAAATCCTTGTTTTTAAAAGATTTATACCAATTAGTGCAGGGTAGTCTCCACCGATTTTCTCTTGCGGTACGCGTGTTAGGATACCGATAAGAGATTACTATCTAATTTATTCTAATATGAACGTCGATCAGTCTTTCCGAAGTCTTTAATAGAAAGGAGGATAGGCTGATCGAACGGAAGTTCTTAGGTGATGCGTGGAAGCTCTTACCGGCTTTAAGTATAAAGACTACTTTAGCCCTCCTCCAGGATCTAGGAGTATCGTCGAAGTTTAAACAACCCCTAAAGATAATTTGGACCCAAGGACTTAAAGTATCAAAACCTTGCTGTAATTTCACTGGTTAGATACCATCAAGACGGAAGGAAGGTGTGCACTGCCCACTGTATTTTCTTGGGGGTTACAATGTCCTCTTGCACTGTAAATTCAGTTCTTTAATGGTTTTCTACAGAATGTACTGTCTCTGTTTTAGTACCAGAAAAATGGGTGTCCATAAGAAGCTCTAAGGTTTCCTTGCTGGACATAGTCCACTTACAGGTTTTTAATGTAACTATGAATAAATGAAGATTTGGATAGGATCTTCCTAATCCGAGATGAATCCCTAAATTTTTCTATATTTTCACAGAAAAGATGCTAGGAGGCCCTTTGGAATCTTCTAACATATAACTTAAATTTATAGGAAGCAACTCCACTTCGATTTTGATTTGGTTTCTGGAATTACTTTGATTCCTAAATCAAAAGTAAGGTTTCTTCACCAGAAAATGTACCACATGTTAATAAGGGCCGATCAGATCGTAATCGTAATCGTATTTCGGGTGAACAAATGGGATTCGGACATACCCCGGATTCAGTAAATCAAAAGAAGCCTTAATATGACTGAATGGTAACAGAGCTGAAACCAATCCACGAAAGAAAGATGAATAGACCGATCAATACCGGCCATAGAGTGAGTAACAAGTAGAGAAATCCAAATATGAATACAGTAGTATCTTATGAAATGAAAATATAATTTACAAGCTGGTTGAAGAGACTAATTTGTTATTCAATTCCAGAACAACTGATAAGCCTCGCGTGGAATGCCAAAAGGTTCCAATGAATACCCCAATTTTTTTTCTGTTCTGTACAGGGTATTATTTTATTGTTTAGCTTAGAAATAAGCTACTATATAGTTGGTTGAAATATTCTTCCCGTTCTGGGTCCTTGGAAGTAATTACCTTGAGCAGAGCTATGACTACACATTTTTATTATAATTTCACCATATTCCTGGATTTTTAATTTCGCCATCTCGACCACCCTAAATCAAAGAGTAACTCAATAAAACTCGACGTAAATGCCAGTCAAGTCATGTATGTATTTTAAGAAAAAATACTATTCGTTCTGTACTTATTTTTAAAGTCCAAGATAAGTTAAGTGCGTACTTTCAGCACTATCTCACTGTGAGTTACATAAATGCATTTCAATCTTTTATGATTGACATTTATCTCAAGATATAAAGTCGTGATGTGTAATGTGTTAGACCTGGTCACATCCACTAGTCATTTTTATGGGAGAAACTACGAATATGTACATACATATGTATGTATATGTATGTACATAAATATTTTTTATTTTCATTTATTTTTTGCTGTGCAATCCATTTAGTGTTCACTTTAATGTTATTAAAACTTTGACATGAGTCAAATAAACTTAAATTAGATGAGTGTGCAATGTATCTAAATACGTATACGAGTAGTAATATATGTATGTGCAACTGCAATGCCATTTAGAAGGAAACGCATTTCTAAAATAGGAAAGAAGATAAGTGCAGGAAAGTTAGGAGGACAGTTTGTTTTAACATTGTAGACACGTTTAAAGTTTTCGTGGCTGATGTTGAAAAAGTGGGCTAATTGAGGTAGTTCATTGGGGAATTGTTTCTTTCACAATTAGAAATCTATTTAAGAACATTTAAGACCAAAAAGTTCTTGGAAATTCAACTCAGTTACAAGAAAATACACAATAAATGACGCTATGGTCTAAAAGTCTTGCTGTGGTAAGGATATAAGAATTTTTCGAGATCTTCCACCTTTTTTATGAAGGTGTGTAAGTTCTTAAAAGTAGATTTGCTGTAATCACTTGAAACTGGACAAGCATCTCTGGGATATATTCAGCAGAGATTTGCTAGTCTTGATTGGCTGTAAATCTCATTTCAAAAGAACATGCGATGAAGTAATGTCCTCGATTAAATCAGCAGTAAAGTTGAACTCGAAGATACCTTATGTACATATATCGACTTGAGCCCCGAGTATTTTGCTGTGGCCCAAGTCAATATAGATCTTTTAAGACCTTAAGTGGCTGATCCCGTAATGCATTAATCGGTACACTAATACTGTCGAAACTATTGACGAACCATACGAACATTATAAGGACAATGATGTGGGATGTAAGATCCCTCAATGAGCAGCGTCTAGTCCAAGCACTGGAGGTATAGAATTGCTATAAAACAGACTTCACAGTACTTCAAGAATTATAATGGGGGTGACATATACAGCTACAACTGCCAAAAAGTCATCAAAAATGCCACTGAATCTGTTTCTTGCCCGACCCAAGATTATGTAAGAAGTCAGCAGAGCTGAAACTCAGACCATGTAAGGACAACCTTACGATTGCCCTTTATTCATGTAGGAAGGCCCTGAGCCTAAATGAGAATGTTTAGCTTCAAATATACAGCACCCATTGTTAGATATATACAGCAATCTTCAAATCCTTCCTCATTTACGAAGTATTAGTTTTGTCGACGCCTGGGTAAGAAAACGAACATTGGAACTCTCGAAAAGGTTCAGAGGCTATCCTGCATCTACATAACAGGCGCCATGAAGCTGTGCACAGATGGATCCAAGATAACTTTTAGTACAGGTGCGGGAGTATCTCCAGCTCGTCTGATTTTTGTACCAACACACAATTGCCAAACACAATAGTGTAGTGTATTTCGGGCAGATATTACAGCAGTCCGAAGAGCCCCGGTCTCGCTTTCAATTAATAGATAGATTGCAGCAATAAGAGCCTTGGAAGTCAGTAATACGATCCAAGTTGATTAAGCAATGCCGCGGATGTTTTAATGAGATCGCTGGATTCCAGGGCACCGGATGAGCTAGATTAAGACGGTGCAGCCCGTAACATCCCTAATTATGAGGAGGGACCGTCAGCCCCCATGTATTCGAAAAAATTCCATCTAGATTCTGCAACCATCAGGAAGGTAAACACTAGATGTACTGACAGATCTAGGCAAACCTGGAAGAAAACAAGAAGACTTAGTTCCGTCCGTAAAATTAAGTTAAAATATTTAGGTGGAGCCAGTAAGTTAGGATTTCTGTAGAACATAGAGATGAAGAACAAAGAGAATACGAATACTTCTTCGTAGAACTTAGCAATCTAACCAGACTCGTCTCAGTCGAGTTGGTTTCATGTCTGAACGGCAATTCATCATAGGTTGACACTGAAACTGGTTACCTCTCCCTTTAATTCCATAATGGAAAATCTATATTTAGTTACTGGTGTTGGTAATACCTACTTAAGCGGGAAGAATCACCCAACCCAACTTATTTCAAGCCTACAGGGTCTCAACCAAAGCCTGTAATGACGAATGAAGAAACCATAGAATGGTAATATCAAGATTATTTTGGTGACGGGGACCTGCATCTTTCTGTCAGTCATTAACATAGGCGATGATAGCTTAAACTTTCGTCCATCTGACAAAACTAAACTCCAGTAAGGCTCGTGGATGCAATGATGTACCACCAAACAGGTGCCTGTCTGATTAATGAGATGTCAGCGTTGAACAACCGATCGACGAGTAAAAGAAAGGAGAGCAGTTCAATGATTACAGAGGATGCACTCTCCTCACCATTATGACACATACGTAAGATCATACATATGTGTCATAACGAGTGAATGGCTAAAACCATTCAATCCAATAACCTGATTTCCATTTTCAGTTCGGTTCTCTATTAGGAGGAGCTCCACAGTTGACGAAAGATTCACACTTCGTCCGATACAAATCTACCAACTATTCTCCGATTTGAAGCCGGATGTTAAAGCATTTGTAGAGTCGAGATACTTATTCGAATTGCTGTCATGACATACTTAAAGATATGTATCTACTTCGCGATTATGAAGTGTTTTAAAAGGAGTGGACCCTAACCAGCTTGAAGTGCGAGTGCAACTGCAAACTAAACAAATTGGAAAGTCGATTGCGGCCCAAGTTTACATTAAACAGATCTGCCACCTACATATGTAAGCTAGTAAAATGAAAGTTCAAATTGAATTTCAGAACTCAGAGAGGATAGTAGATACAACGGGAAAAGACTCAATACGTCAATCTGATTTTTATAATTTATTTCATTACTCTTTGCTAGAATATGCACATGCATATCTTAAATGACCTACAAACGTTACTCAAAAAATATTCACACGAGTGAATATAATAAATTTATGATCATAAAAAATTATCCTACAAATGATAATAAGTTGGCCATACATGGTCGGCCTACAACCACCACGTTTTCAATGAATATTTCATCAACCGAATTTAAAATCTTCATAAATAACGAAGGCCACTTTCCAAGCCATTAACATTCGCACGAAATGCACTTTGTGAATTTCAGATACCCCAAATGTTCCATTAACAACTCATGTAAACTTTCACATACCTTTTCATCGTATTCAGTGAAACGTTCGCCATCCAGTTTATTGATGACTTGTGCTACACCAATGACATCGCCTGATGAATCCTTTATTGGCATGCATAATAAAGCTTTGGTCCGATAGCCAGTAATGCTGTCTATTTCACAATTGAAACGGTTGTCCTGTAACAAAATAATGTAAATTAATATGTGGCAATAAAAAAAAAAAACAAAAAAGGATACACATTCTAATTATGTTTAGTTAAGGACACACGTGTGTGTCCCAACACACGACAAAATGATACAAAAAAATGACTGTAATTAGCTATCGCATTAAGTAAATTGCTAAACTTCAGTGTCCTTAATATCTTTACTGGCCATCCCCTTGAGCCTTATCATTAACATTAAATATTTATATCGATATAAGGATAATATGTGTTGTGCCCCCTCTAAGTACACGCTGCTGGCATGCCATCAATCTTCATCCCATGCTTCATCTGGTTAATAGATGACATATTGTACTCATATATGTATTTTCTTTTCCCCGAGAACCATTTCACAGGATCAAAAATCGGATAAAAATGTAGAAAAAAAAAAAAAAAAACAAGTTGACATTTTATTAGAACAGAATATTAAATATTTATGGTTATGCTGATAGCAATAAAAATTATAAGCCTTGTGTCATATTATCGGTGTGTGTGGGATGCTAGACGGATTTGCGATATGAAAATTTATTATTAAATGAATTTTGAATGTGTTGGCTTTTTTTGTTTTTTGTTTTGGTAAATGCTGCTGGAGATAACTGTTGGGTAGCTTTTTTAATTTTTTTTTTACTGAAAGTAAGCTATTGAAAGTTAGGGGATTTATTTGACACATTTGTGCCATATTTTGAATTAATCCGTAAAGGATAGCTGTGGTAGTTTTATAATTTGAAATAAATATTAACAGTTCTTGCTTACTAAATTGTCCCAACATGTCTGTACAGAGTAGGAAATATAACCTGGATTGATATCTTTTATTTTAAGTACTATAGATATGTACTATAAGTACTATAGATACAAAAGCGAAAAATCTGGTTATTTTCATGAGACAAACCCCAGATTTGTGCCATAACCTTTGAGTAATATGGAAGTTAGCTGCATGACTTAAACTTAGATGTGGGGGAATGCCTTATTAGCACAGTTGGACTGTGATAAAGTTACTTCTAAGAATGAAAAGTCATAGGAATCCCCATGAATAACAAAAGGAACGTCTTGTCTCTAGAGAGTGGCTTAGACTGCAGTCTTTCACAAAAATGGACAATTTTTTTTTCTGAAATGGGATGAATGTATACTAACACTAAAATCGATCTGGGTTCTCCGAATTTTCTCAGTATGGTATGGTATTGTATTGGTATGGTATGGTATTGTATGAAGGATTGTGCACCATAGAGTGTGCTTGCACGGGAGCCTATTAGTCTATTCCGATTCCCTATTGATTATGGTACCATATCTAGTTTGGTTGTATTTCGGTTGTTCTTGAGTGCTCTTGATGAAATATATCATGTTCTCGAGTGGGACTTGTTCCAGATCCACCAGCTCTCCAAAAAATCTGTTACCCATGTAGCGGAAGCGATGAGTTTGGAGGTTGGGACAGTCACATAGTAGGTGTTTGATAGTATCTTACTTACTTAGGTGGCGCTATAGTTCGAGATAAACCTGCGCTCTTTGATAGTATCAGTTTCTTCTATATCATAACAGCTTCTGCAGTAATCTGGTGATATGATGCCTAGTCTGGCAGCCTTTGCATCTATCGGCCAGTATCCAGTTGGTACACCTATTCCGATGCTGTTTTCTTTTTTGTTCAAAGACAAAAGGTTTTTAGTTTTTTTTTTTTTGATACAATCACCTCTGGTTGCCCGGGATGTATTGATCTTTTCTCTTGCTTTCAGGTCTATTTTCATTTCATTTAGTACACCAAAAGGGATTGGTACTAGTGCCTGGATAAATTCTTCATTTAATGCCCAACCTTTGCGTGCAAGTTTGTCCACTGTTTCATTCCCTTCTATATTACTATGTCCGAGGTATGGGTATTATATATTCTGTTTATAGTTAGTCGGAATGCGGAGACTGCTTTTGGTCTGATCAGCACACTGTCAAGTGCTTTGAGGGCGGCTGGACTGTCCACGAAGATTGCAACCCTAGATGGGTTTAGTTTCTTCGTGTGTATAGTGTGTGCTGCATTTTCAATGGTGAAGACTTCGGCTTGAAAGATTCTACAGTAACCTGGGAGTTTGTATGAATCATAGATATTGACTGATTCACAAAAAACTGCAACGCCGGTCAGTGTATAGCTGGATAATGCCATGGATTCCCATTCCTGTGAATATCTATGTAAGGTACGACATAGTCAGTTGTTCTGCCGAGATCAATTGAGCTATATCTTTGGAGTATAGATCCGTATCCATGAGTTTTGCTTCCATCGGCTTGAATGTCAAAGACAAATCGCGCTTATGGAGAGGAACATTAAGAATCATCTCCAGCCCTGTCTGAGGCATTGATCTCTGTGGTCCCATAATGCTAACACATGCTAAACGTTGTCCCTTCATAACATTAGTAAGATAGCCAGCTTTGTCTGCTGTATTCTACCATACAATTGTAATGTAAGTTGAGTTCCGCTAGTTCTTTCAGTGCAGATTCCATAATATTGCTGATTGTAGGAAGATGTAGATGCAATCTCCACTGACTTTCCCTACACCATCTGCAGTAAGTGGCAGTTATATCCTCCGGTTTTTCCTTCTCTGTCGTCTTTTGTAGCAGAAACTATGCCCTATTTAGAGAAGGTCAAGATGTAATGTACAAATGGTCTTCAAATTGCAATGCAATTAGTGTCAACTTGGAACTGAACCTTTCTTTTGTAGCAGAAACTATGCCCTATTTAGAGAAGGTCAAGATGTAATGTACAAATGGGCTTCAAATTGCAATGCAATTAGTGTCAACTTGGAACTGAACCTACCATTATCCCTGTACATGAACAAAAGAAAAGAAGGATACAGTGTCGGATTAGGGTATCAAATTCTTCTTAGCATGAAGAACTACAGAATGATGGCTATGCATATCACAGAACATAATGTCTGTATATAAACATCATGGGAATCATTGAGGACTCAACATGCGTGTCCATTTTCAAAACAAGGATACGACGGAATACTTCTTTTTCCAAAGTTTTATTTCTTTGAGAATGAGATTGTTTACTTTAACAGTCGATAAAGGGAATAGTGAGTGATTAGTGAGTCCCGCATACCTTCAATGTTAAACAAGTCTAAAACCATGCATTGCATCATTTGTCTTAAACGCATTATTTTTCGAAGAATATCATAAAGAAATGCTTGCTCTTGGCATGGTACAAGCTTATCTACTACACTTAAATATAAAGGCTAGAAAGATATTCCAACGTTAACGATGGTAGATACATAAGATATCCTTTCAAGCATGCTTTCGATACTTAACTGCACATTTCAAGTAGTATAGATACATAGCCTGAAAGCAGTTATTTCAAAGAAAATTTGAATGCTTGTCTAAAGTGACTGCATGTCCTTAAAACAATCACGTTTGAAATTATTTATAAAAACAATTTACCTTATAAGCATCTGGTATGTTTACTGGTTCACCACTTTCAGCTACATGCCCTGCTATTCCAGATCCCCATGCGACTCGAACTTCTTCTTGTTGTTCCATTTCCTCTACGGTACTGCGGGGACATACGTCGAAAAGTTTCGATACAAGACACCTTAAATATTTACAAAAAAGTACATTGGGTTAGTTTTACCAAAATAAAAATTTTGTTTTTCCAAAACAGACTTTTTTATGAAGAGTGGATAAAATATGAACTGAAACATTCGTCTATCGCAAGGGCTACTGAAGATACAATTCGGGGGGACCTGAGATGTGGAGCTGATTCCTTAAGATATCATAAAGTCGGTGACGGTAAATAAAGCCCAATACGACCTACATTAGTCATCGCCTTTTAAAGAAAAATATACACTCAAGCTGAAGGTATATCAAATGAAATAAGTATCTTTGTCTCGTATTCGAATCTATTAAAAAAGAAACACCAATTTCTTATTCAATGGATTGGATTGTGCAAAAAAAAAAAATATTTCCTTTGCCCTTGAATTCTTCCATACAACGCAAAATGCATCCTCAGATACCCTCAGGGATACACGTATACCCATTACAATAGCACTGTTCCAACCGATAGAAGGTTATGAAATTTTGAATTGAAAAATGTAAAAAAAAAAATAATAAAATGAATAAATTTTAAGCGGCACATTAAAATTATACTCTTTGCACACATAACTGGTCCTCCTCAGTACAACGAAATAGCTTTCAAGGACATAAAATCATCGAACTAAAAAAAAGTTCACCCGCCTGTCCATTCATGCAGAATGATTAAGTAAAAAATACCCAGAAGCAGTGTAAAGCTATGTTGTGTAACTTAAATCATTAATCATAGAAATTGTTTAGGAATACTCTCATCAGTCACCCCCTCTGGGGAGGTCCTTACAAAAAAAAAAAAAAAAGTATCACATCATCCCTTGACCATCATTTATTCATTCCTGCAGCATGGCCCCTGTGGAAAATGTCACGTAACATTTAAAAGTTAAAAAAAAAGGACAATGGAGCGTGGTCCTATGACACGTCCTTTTATTGTAATGCCACGCGCCTCATCAGCATCACAAAGTATTTCATAAAGTACAATTCAGTCACACGTATGTATAAGCATCACTAGATAGAACTATGCGGCAAAATAATAATAATTGGATGCTCGTTGACCGTAAAATGAAGCAGAATTCCACAATATGAACGAAAACAGTATCTAATAGTGACTGCTGTAGCAGTACTACAGGCGAAAATCTATGCAATTAACCCTTTAATAAAATACATACATACATATGTATAAGTGAACAGAAGTTGCCACAGGATACCAACAAAGATGATGAACTATACCCTAGAGGCAACAATGTAAAACAGCATTTGTTGTGAAAGAAAACTCATTACACACGATTCCTTGCAATTCCTGGTATTACGCCCTCAAAGAGACGCTCCTAGAAAATTATTCTGCCACATGCAGTACAATATTACTTCAACGACAAACTACACAAGGGATAGATACATACATATGTGTTAGCTTATGGGTCTTTCTGTAAAATAATTAGATACTAGAATTTTAATAGTACTCACTTCTTTGGTCCATCGGATCCATTGCATTTGCCTTGGACAAGAAATAAGGAACCTCGGTCAGCGTTAAGGAGAATTGAAACGTTTTGCAGGATTTTATGACACAGCGATCGAACTTCCAGCTCATTGCAGATGTCCTTAACCTAAAATTAGACAAAGAAAATACATTGATTAGGTATGCAAAGAGATGCATTTTGTTTTAAGTGAATATGATTGTGAGGTATGGTTGGGTTATGGGGCGTATGTGGAACATTTTTTTTTGTAAATACATATGACAATGAGGGCCGTGTATCTAGAAGGGTGTATATCCCTTTTGTTGTGTTAAAATAATCATAATTAGTAAAAGTACTGAAACCATATCCTCGCCTATCTATTGAACACTACCATTTCGCATTTCATAGGTCTTAATTGCACTTGTCTAGTCTTATCCTCGGTTGGATTCTATCCTCAAGTTTTCTTGTATCTATTCATTGTGCTTCTTAAGAACTCAATATCTTTTGAAGGATATTTGGGAGAATTAGTGACACATTCTCGGAGGTACGATTGAAAACATTCTGGAACAACTAAGTTAGATGGAAAGTGGCAACATCATGGTACCCAACTAAAGGTGAGGTTGTACCGTCCGGCTATTTCGTAAATCCAATTGGGACACTGTACTTATTACCAGCAGTTTGAAACTTGAACATGAAATACGCCACAGAGATTTGGTAGATTAAAAGAGAGGTGAATCTCCAAGCGGTCTGAGAAGACTTTGATACCGATAGGGTCTTTGGATTAGTACCCATTGAAGGGAGTGCTCTTTGTATAAGACATCGCGGAGAGTCCACTTTTTTTGTCCACTCATAAGTGAAATGTATCTCAGCGGGTATGTGGTAGGTGTCACTGACAAGATAGTACATCAAAATGATTATTCTGTAACTACTGTGCTGTTTACTCCTTTGCTCGTAGCTTCGCAGTATCAATCTTTGGTTGGTAGCCATTTATTTCTTAAAAATGTCAATAGGTGATAGACTGAAAAACTTCAGAAAGAGTATGCGACCATTTGACAAATATTACGATAGTGACGTCATCTGCGTGTCAACTGTGTATCCAATTCCTATGATTTTCAGGAGAACCTTGTTGAAAACTAAGTTCCACAGGAGAGGAAAGAGCACTTCCTCACGATATTCTCAAGATGTAAGCAAATTCCTTTCGAAAGCTACATCTAATAATCTGCTTCCAGCAGAATGCTTGCAGATCCTGTCAGTTCTGCATCTCTAGAGAAGATGTGGCTTTTTGTTTGTGACACAATCGAGAATGCGGTTGTTTATAGCACCTATGTATAGCTCACCCATCCTTAAGCTGTTAATTCTGCTCCTGCATTGCTAAAGACTTAAGATTTCCAGAAATATGTTTATTTGGTGGTAAATACTAGAGTTTGCTTGTTCTGTGGCAAAAGAAGTCTTCCAATAGATACGATAGCCAGTTCCTCATTAAAGATGCATAGGTTAGATTAGGTACGTGGGTCGACGGATGGAGGAATCCACAGCGCCACACTCAGATCAATACAGACCCATTGTGATACCCATAGGGGAAAGATGGCCCTTGCCCTTTGGTTAACCCTTATAATGCGAATATGGTTCTTATGAACTACCAAACCATCCAGTTGATTTGATGTAGTTCAAAATATCATTAATTGGTCTACTGGATAATTCTTCTAGGTCACGGAAAAAGTGTCGCCCAAGATATTTAAATCTAAGGTGGATAAGACCTGGGCAGTGGCAGAGAAAGTGTGTTGTATCCTCATTAACTTTCTCATCACCACATCCACGACATATGTCTTCTTCTGTTAATATCACTTTTTTCATATGATACCGCAGAGTGTTATGACCCGTGATAACTCCTATCAGGGTAGAAAGGGTTTTCCTATCCTTTTGTATAATTCTGTCGGTCCTATTCTTATCATAGCAAGGCCATATACTTCTTGTGATGACACAAGTGTCTAGGGAGAACCATCTAATGTTAGCCTCCCTCCAGGCTCTAATCCCTATTTCGAGCTTCAGTGAGCAAGGCGGGATGCGCACCGATGTGTCGACATGTTCTGATGTAGATTCTGAACCTCTTCTTGCCAGCTCGTCAGCCTTCTCATTACACGGTATATTTTCATGTCCGGGAACCCAGCAGAGTGCAACCTTGTGCTGTGTTCCAAGAATCTTAAGCTCTTCTCGACAGTACTTCACAAACCTTGATTTTATTTCAGTAGCAGAAATTGCTTTTATTGACTGACTGCCTGACTGCCTGGCTGTCGATGAAAAAGGTGATACCTTCTGGTGGTATTGCCTTCAACGCAGTTTCGCGGGCAGCTATAGTCACTGCTTGGACCTCCGCTTGGAAAACACTGCTATGGTTCGGGAGACGGACTGGAAGTAATTTGCCCGTAGACATCAATATGACGTCATCTGCATAAGCGATAGTCTTGACCCCACTATACCTGAGTTCTCTAAGTACTTCATTTAGAACAATGACCCATGGTAGTGGGGAGATTACTCTGTCTAGAGGCATAGGCTTCCAATTTCGTACCCTCGTGTTCCGTTATGTTATGTCTTTCCTCAAGGAATTTCACAATCCAATTAATCAGGGTATTATGGGTATTGCGGTTTGCGAGTGTTCTACGCACTGCGTCCGTTCTTACATTGTTAAATGCTCCTTCAATGTCAAAGAATGCAGCTAAAGTGTATTCCTTATCCTTTAACGATTTCTCGATCGAGCTAACCACACAGTGCAAAGCTGTCTCAACACTTCTACCTTTGATGTAAGCATGTTGGGCTGTGGATATATCCTCTGGGCGTAGCTTGCTGCGAATGTGAATGTCAGCTAGTCTCTCAAAAGTTTTCAGTATAAAGGAGGTGAGGCTGATTGGCCTGAAGTCTTTTGCGGTAGAATGACTTGATTTACCAGCCTTGGGTATAAATACTACCTTGACCTCTCTCCATGTTCAAGGGATATGTCTGCGTATGAGACTACTTGTAAATAGTTCCTTAAGCACTGGAGTAATCGTGCTCGCACTCCTTCATTATTCCAATACGTTTAGATGTTAAGATCAGTGCAATCTTGTTGCCAAAGAGTATCTCGGTCTTAGAGAAATTTATCGAAGGACCCTACTTGCGGCTCTTATAAAAGTAGTTAAGGAGTTGGCCTTGAGGTAAGCAGTCAGCGGCACAGAGAATAGGGCTCCAAACAAAATGGTTGTAAAAGTAATCTAAATGCTGTAAGCAATACTTTTCGGCATTTTTTTACGGTCTATGATTGTGATACTGATAAACCAGGCATTACTAAGTAAAATACAGAGACCAACAACATAAGAGGTTCTACCGTTGCCTTTTCAAAGTCCAAATTAGTCTTTTCTTCCAATATTTGTTTTCCATTTAGAAGCCTTTTTTAAATTTATTTATTTATATGCATGTAGCATGGCACGTGTGTATAGATACATCTCTTAAATTTGGCTGAGCCTGAGAGCTCTATAACTACACAAATCTCTATGACCTTGAGTCCAAAATTCTTTTTCTAATTCTAGACTCCTAATAACTAAATCTAAAAAAAAATATATTTTAAAAATAAAAACCAACCAAAGAGGAACACAAAAAAACGAAGAAATAAAAAAGAAGAAAAAAAAAACCTTGACAATACCTTACCAATTCAAAAATCAATTCCTTCTCATCCAGCTGCTTTAGTTCATTCCTTGACAGCCTCTGCGGTCGATAGTATTGACCACCATTATGATATCCGCCAGGTTGACCGCATGACGTGTTTGCTGAGCAATCATTTTGTGTGCCAATGCTTAAGAATGTCGGTGTGCCATCTATTGTATTCACAATTGGTTTAAGTAGACCACCACGTTCAAACTCATGAGCTGATATTTTCCTGAATATAAAGACAAAAAGGACATAGAATAGATACGAGAGCTATGAATTATAAATAAATAGAACAGACGGCACAAAATGTAAATATTAATTTTATATTTATCTTGTTTTTATTATTTAATCTAGATGGGGGCGGATTTACTTTCCATAGGGTATATTTAATTCGGTTTATTATTAAAAAAAAAAATGGAGTATGTAGACAGAGAAATATACATATTAATATTTACGAGAAAAATAAATTTATTTTAAGCTTTAATAAAATTTATTTTCCTGAAATGCTACAAGAACTTTTATTCCCAATAATTTAAGTATATTAATTTGATATTTTTTATTTTGTATTTTGGCTTGGCGGTATTTTTGCATACCCTATGACTGTGTGTTTTCAAGGTGAACATACATAGATACTTGTAAGGATGAAATTGTGAAATGGTTGCTGTTCCTTAACGCGCCAGTAACTTATCTAAAAACAATGAATGATGAATCGATACTATATGCTTTCAAACAATTTTCTTACATATAATTCTACAGAGTTACTCCTATCTATAGTGCGTTAATCTAATGTATGTCTTCTTTGCTACTACGCATTGAACTTGGGCTGGGAGATAGATTGGTTAAATGGATGGTTGGGTGTTGGACCACTGAGGATGATGGATTAGTTTCGAGTCTTAGAAAATATCAAAAATTAACCCTTCTGTGTGAGAAGAGCATTTAATGGAGATACATATAGTTACACACAGAGCAGAAACATCATCACTGACACATATCTTAGGTTATTTCCGATACCGTCAACTGGATTTAAAAATAAAACCAAAACCTAAGTATGATGGAAAACGTCTCCAGAATGTATGCAGGAGCAATTTTGTACTAATATTCTAGAGCAGCTTGGAGTACTAGAGAACTTAATTAAAATGCTGTCATACCACAGTGGTTATTCCCCTTATTGGTCCTCTCACCAGTATTTCCTTTTAAAATAATGCAAAATACTTGGGTCTCATTTTGGATAGCAAACTAAACTGGAAGGCCAAAAAGGCAACTGTGGCTCTATTCTCCTGTAAAAAGGACATAGGTAGGAGCTGGGTTTTTCAACCTCATATTATGCGCTGGATGTACGTGTCCATTATCAGGCCTACACGACTGTATGGTGTGATCGTCTGGTGACCGACTTTTTAAAGGGCACACCTCAGTCTCCTATCTCAGGTGCAAAGATCTGCATGTATGTATATGAATCAGTGGTGCACTTAAAATTTATTCAATGCTCTACCTGCTCCCCTTAGATATTTTTGGTTACCAGTTGACAGCGAGTGCGGCTATCCGACTCAAAGTCTCCTCAGAGTGGCCTAGCTATCATGTGGGCCACTCTTCGATCACTGAGCTCCTCAATTTTACCCTAGAAGACACCGATTAAGTACACTCCGCCGACTCTTGTTATTTGAGCAAAATTTCGGCACGAGGATCCCTAACCGAAGTGAATTGGTGCTCCCTCTGCTCCCTCTTCTGAGGACAGTTCAGTCCACTTCTACATGGATGACTCCAAGACTGACGATTGCGGCTTCTAAGCATCTTGTGGTAAGCTGAGCATATCTTTCCGTCTCCTCATCATTGATCATTGTGGCGTTTTTTAGGCGGAAATCTTGGCGTTCAAGTAAGCCTTGTCCAGGTAGAAATGTATCTGTCAGGGATATTAGCATTTTCTCTGATATTCAAGCAGGAATCAGCCCCTTTAAGGATCCTGCCGAAGTGGTGAAATCTGGATATGCCAATCGCTACTTGTAAACTCTTACTAAAACTGGACGTGTTTAGCAAAACCAATTGTAGATGGGAAAATCTCTCCACTTGCAATATTTTGAGACAGATCAGAGGACTTCTGCAGAAACTGCAGGTATGATGTATGTGCCCAGTTCTATCCCAAAAAAGACTACTCCATCAAGGAGCTCTCTTCTTTGACAACCTAGATGAACTGAGGTCATGGTTTTATTGGTCCCGGGTAGCCAAATGGTGCGATCCATAGCATCATAATGGATCTACAATTACACCTTTCAACGATCTTCTCTAACGAACAACTTGTCCGACGCACTGTTGCCGTTTGGAGACATATTGTATTCATGCTAGACAGCCAAGCTGCTATGAAAGAATTGATCTCATATGAGATCTGTTCCAAAATGGAATGAGCAGCTCAAAAAGAATAAGTTACTGAAAGGAAAAGACTGTCCGGATAGATGGTAACAAGAAAGATGATGGACTGCGATATTAAAAAAAAAGGTAGACAACACCTAGGACCAGAATTCTTCTATTGTAAGGATGGAGTCTTCATTTGAAAAAAAACTAAGGAGAAAAATACTCCATATATTGACGGACTTTCAAGGGAATATGCAGATTAAACAATAAACCTGAGGAAACACTATGAGACATTTGCCATAGACCCACAGCAGAATTAGCTACCATGGCCCATTCTACTTAGACTCGATGGAGACTAGTCTAAAGCATGCCGCAGAGAATGTGCCATCTGTTGGTTTCTTTTTGAATCAAAAGTTATTTTGACACTGACAGTTCCTATGCGCTCAAAAAATTGACAGAAACTCAGCATTATTATTTCGGGGGACGAAATGGATCGATTTACGCTTGGACAACGTTGACAAATATTGGAAAGTACTTCCAGAGTTTATGCTGTGTTGCCGAAATAGTCGAGAGTGCCGAGAGTTGCCGAGAGTGCTAACGAGGCATGATAACCGATTTTTTATGGCCATAAGTTGAGAATTCGTACTTGGACGAGTTATGGTTCAGCAAGATGGGATTATGTGCTACACAAGCCGTTCAACAAACGATTTATTGTACACTAAGTTCAATAAACGTGTAATCAGTCGTTTTGGTGATGTTGGTTGGCCGGCATGGAACTGCGATTAGATGCTGTTCGAAAGTTTTTTGTGGGGTGCCATTAAAGATCGATGCTATGCGAATAATCTAGAGACGATTCAGGCACTCAAGAACAATATTGGTCGGGAAATAGGGCCCGAAACCATCGAAAATGTATTGAAAAATTGGGTTGACAGAATGGCCTACTGCTAAGCCAGCCGAGGCAGTTATTTGAATGAAATAATATTCTATAATTAATCGGACTCTTTTTACTCTTTTCTATAAAGCAACAGTCGGTGAAAAATATTGAGCCTTTTTAAAAGGCGAACCAACAGATGGCCCACCCTATATAACAGTTTCGCGATAGTGGTGCAACCTACAAAAGTTGATGTTACGGAATCGGGTGGGAATTTGAAGCCTTCTTACTGTTTTAAATTTTGTTCGTTCCTTTTCACATAATAGCACATCACCTTCCTCAAATCCTCTTATTTGAAAAGGCATATGGAACTGATATTGTAGTCATCAGACATATCCTTAGTATAGCTACTACATATATAACTTAATGATGTAGCTAAAGCATTTGCAATGAAGTCGTGTCTAATGTGGAGAATTCCACAGTTTATTTAGCATCTCTAGATCCTAAATATATGTATTATGTTTTATCTACGAATGCATACGTATGACATTTTTCTTAACATGACTCAAGAGTATCTTACTTGAATAAGTAAGTATCTACGAATGCATACGCGTGATTTTTTTTGTTCTTTACACATCTCAAAAGTATTTTACTTGAATAAGGGTAAAGACATAAACTATGACTAGGTATCATAGAACTTTCGAAAATTAGAACTTAGAGAAATTACAAACACCTCCAAAATTTTGAATGGGTACATAATAGCTACATAATTCCAAGCTCACAGTTTTTTACGGCAACATTGATCAAAGGTATTTCTATTCTTCCTTTCTCGCACTTTATTACCATTTTAAAATCATCCTTCCAATTGAAGAAATTGTTTGATTTTGAGTGCAAAGTGCATTAAAAAAGAGAACAGACTGAAAGACCACAAAGACCCACAAGGATAATTGCCAGAGAGTCCTTCGTAATTCAGTTACACAATAAAACCGTATTAAACCGCCTCGACGATGGGACACAAAAGCAATTTTAATATTTTTTTTTTTTTTCATAATAATTTTATTAAACATACCTTACTGGCGTGGTGGCTCCGGAACCACCACGCGATGAACAGTTCTGTCCATTACCATGTGTAGGTGAACCAACTATATCATTTCCAGCTGAAGTAGCATGCGAAACCAACCATGCGTCTACAACTTGACGTGTTGCTTTTCTGTAAAAATTAAAAAAGAAAAATATTATTAAATAAATAAATAAATAAAAATATATTGTAGCAAAGGAAGCAATATAAATTCGAGAAAAAAAAACACAAACCTTCGAAGATGTTGCACAATAGTGCTAAACGAGTGATGTTGACGTCGACTAATTAAACAAGCAATTGGAATGGTACGATGGGGTTAAGGACGACAATTTGGGGCCCCTGTCGGAGACAACTGCTTATTTCATAAGGGATTCCATTTTCTAACAGGCTGCCACCCACCAAAGAAACAACACAGGACTAGTCATCTCATAATTCAAACCCCAAAAGTATAACCATAACTCAAATATGTACATAATCTATTTTAGGGAATCTTAATTCCTTTTTCTTGTCTAATTTTAGTCAAACATTTTCTACCGAATATTGATTCCATTCTCTTCTTGGTTTTGCCTTGAACATGAATTTTCCAAGGAAGTTCCTTATTTTCTTTTTTTTTTTTTTTTTCGTCTTCAGACCTAATAAAAGCTTCTTGATTACCCTTCTTGCTTGCGTCAAGCACTTTGCAACATAGCAACGTTGGGTATACTATGTATTTACATTTGCCTTAGCGAACGAATGTGTTATCGGGAAGTTTGTTCCGCAAATAGAATCCACATCCAAGTGAAAGGGTGTGGAAGTATTATTCCGAAAATAAATACTATTTTCTAAAATAAATTAATAATATACTTATATAAAATTGACACCTCTAGACATAAGTACACATGTGACGTAGTCCACTTGCATTAACTCGTACATGCCGAAGGTGTTTTCAATTCAATGGTTATCCTGGAAAGAGAATTCCTTTGAGTATTCTCTAAGAAAGTTTATGAACGAAGCAGCAGGAGAACGAAAGGATGAAATGGAATTAAAGTGAAACCACTGTCAAAACAATTAAGAATAAACTCCTGTGTAGGCAGAACTTAATGGCGGTTAGACTTAATGCAATCTGAGGAAGAATCGTGGGTAGATATTTAATGAATGTGGGCGACGACGCACGGTTTGGGTGAATGTCCTTAATAATTACTCATGTGGTAAAATAAGAATTTAAAAATTGAAAAAAAAACAAACCGACATTCTTTTGTAATTAAAATTTATTACGTGAATGTGAAAGTTATTTTCAATTGAGTTTGTTTTTTTTTCCGAATTTCGAAAGTGAGATATGGGAAGCTGTAGGAGTATGCTACCAATAATTGCGTTTTATTTTCGACATTCGACATAATTGTCTCTGAAATGTAGAGTCCTCGAATCTAACCAGGAGGAACAACACAGTAGAGGAAGACCTTGTCTTAGGTGACGGGCGCGATTAGAAGGAGACATCAATCAACTTAGAGTGCACAACTGGAGGTAATTAGCTAAGGACCGGGCTAACTGGAGAGGCTTGTTAGTGGAGGACCAAATTCACCCCGAACTGTAGCCTTAAGAAAAAGGTTTCACATATTTTTCTCTTATCCAAACTATTGACCACAAACGGAGCTTTAATATAAAGGGTACACCCGCAAGGACAATCCTTCCCCGATAATGGAAAACTCCGGGTTTGAAGCCATCTTACTTTTTTTCTGTCATACATTGTTCTTCACCCGTTCAATATCCTACATATATCCGAAGTCATACACCCCAATATTCCCAGATTTTAGGTTTATATGGTTTATGTAACACTCGTATATATGTATGTATGTAGGCTGCTTTAATCCACTTCCTGTAGACTGCCAAAACAGGCACAACATTTAGACAGGATACCATTTCTACAACTGCACAGAAGGAGTGGTGGAGTTGGTTGGATTCGTTGTCTCGACCGTGGTGGTTAGGCCATATTGGCCGGCATGACTATGCCAAATGTATGTCTAGTGGATTTGGTGTGAAAAGCGTTTGAAAATATGCTAATTGCGTGAGGAATACCAAATCAGCTTTGGACGAACCATGGTTCAATATGAAGTCCTTAGCAAAATGGGATGGGTGAGTCTCATCTTTTCTCTCTGAGTTACCACATTTACCGAAAGAAGACAGTTTCCTAACAGAAGAAACATATGTTTCAACCGTATTTTTAGGAAAATCAACATTAGACCTGTTACAGTTTAAGCCATCAATTATACAGGTACACCATTCATCTATTTCAGATGTAAAGTATCGACTTTGTGTAATTCGGTATAACTTCAAATCTTTTCATTGCAAAGCGGCAGCTGGGACCAACTGTAGCCCTCAAAAACTCCTTAGACAGGCGATACAAAACTTAAATAGAGCCTTTAGGAGAGCAAGACTGCAAGCTTTAAACATCTCTGACACGAAGCCGACATTAATCCATGCGGCTCGGCATACAGAATGGTGATGACGAAACTGAAGGGCCGTCTCCAGGCACGCCTCAAATAACATGTCCCATAATGCTGAGATCCATAGTGGACCTTTTTCTCCAAAAACCAGCTACTATGTGCAATATCATGAGAGAGGTCAGTTCAGAGGATACTCCACTTATTACCTTGGGGGAACTGCTAAGGGCATACAGCAAGATAGGTGGCAAAAAAGCTCCAAGCCCCGGTGACTGTGGAAAAGAGACCAGACCTCTTCATAACGACAATGCAGAAGTACCTCGAAGAAGGAACTTTCCTGAAAAATGGAAAATACAAGATTTGGTCCTGCTACCAAAAGGAAAGAAGCCTCCAGGAGAATTATCGCCTTATTGACCAATATGCCAATTGGACAAAATGGGAAAGATCCACGGAAAGATAATATACAACAGATTACTAGCAGTAGCAGAAGAGAAAGGAGCTCTCTCAGATTATCAATTTGGCTTCAGAAAAGTGCGATCTACATACTGTCGATGCCATAAGAGTAGTGGTAGATATCGCAAAAAAGTGCCACTGAAGGAATAAATTGGAGTATTAAGGAATAAAGGGATATTAACTCCGCGAACTAGTCTTTCATTAGAAGAGCACTTACTAGGATGGATACGCCATATTTCTTACTGCCTATAGTGACCAACTATTTCAACAACAGGAAGCTGAGGTACAATACCGATAAAAGGGCAGAATACTCAAATGTCACTGCGGGAGTCCCACAAGGATTGGTCTTAGGGCCGCTGCTGTAGAACATCATGTACGACGGTGTCCTACAATTAAAGCTATCTGGCGAGGTAACGATTTTTGGATTCGCCGACGACATTGCCGTCGTGATAGTAGCTACACAGATCAGCGCAGTAGAATCAGCTACAAATGAAGCACTTGCCCGGATAAAAGATTGGATGGTATTCGCCGGATTGGAACTGACCGGAGTGGAACTGGCCGAACATAAAATAGAATTCGCCCTTATACCCATTCGGAAAACCGTTGAATTCGATAATTTTCAGATTCAGATCAAAAGAAGCCGTTGAACATCTTCGAGAGGCATGTTGATTATTTAGCCAAAAAGCATCGCAAATACAGGGAGCTCTCGCGCGCATACTGCCTAATATCGGTGAACTTGAATATGCCCGAAAGATTCTTCTCTCAAGCGTTATCACCTCAGAAATAAATTGCAATCTCACTTTGTTGAGAGACGAATTTTCTATGCCAATCCTCCCTTTCCGGGTGTATTACTTCGTACGGTGTATCGAAGTCGAGGGTACCGAGAATTTCATCCGATACATCAGGGATGTCGGTAAGTGATTTCATTCATTGTTGGACTTGAAGAACCCTACATTTGTGAGCCGAAACGCACTCTTACCCGCCTGAAGTTTTATGTGTAGGATAAGTGGTAAAAGATACAGAAACATTTCGAGTGCAGCCGTGGGAGTAGTACACAGAGCACCGATAATGTAATATCCTGTGAATTCTTCTTTATCATGGCCGTCTCCCATACTAGAGCCCCATATGTTAGGATGGGTCTGACTATCATAATATATAGCCAGTCCATCATTGCTGGTTTCGGGATCCACTTTTTCCCCGCTGTTCTTTTCCAAATGAAGAGAGCATTATAAGCCTTGCGGTCTCTTTCCAGTATGTAAGGTTTCCAGTCTAATTTCTTGTTCAGTACAATGTCAAGATATCTTGAGCGATCCGAAAAGGACAACTCCACCCCATTCAGTTTCGGGATTTTGAAAGGTGGTATCTTGTATTTTCTGCTGAACAGTATCAGATCTGTTTTTTCGGGTTGATGTGATTCCATCATTTCAATTAATGTGTCTAAAACTTTCGCTTGAACTAAAATTGCTATGTATGTCATCCGCCTACGCAATGACACCTACTCCTGTGTTAGTTAGTTCCTTAAGTATGATATTAATGATTAAAACCATGAGAAGGGGGGATATAAGGCCTCTCTAAGGGCCTCTCTAGTAACGGATTTTCGAATTGACCTATAATCAAGAGTGGAATTGATGTTTTTTTAAATGAGCAACCAGTTGGTAATGCTACACTCGACGTTGAAACTTTCCAGGGCGCTGTTTATGGTCTTCCCCTTTACGTTATTAAAAGTACTTTCTAAGTTTAAGAATGCAGTTAGTGCAAATTCCTTGTAATGAAGGCTAGTTTCAATCTTCCCTACAACGTCATGCAATGCAGTTTCTACTGATGCATAAACTGCTGAATGTGGCATTTGCCTCTGATGTGTCTATCTAGAAGCCTCTCTAGTATACTGAGTAAAAATGGCGCCATTAATGGCTCTGTATTCCTTCCCTTGATCTACCTGCTTTAGGTATGAAGACGACCCTGACTTCCGTCAACGCTGCTGATATGTATCCAAACCCTAAACACTTTTTGAAGATTTTCCTAAGACTGTACTGACTTCTCCTGGGGCCTTCTGAAGCATAGCTGGCAGAATGCCGTCAGGGCCTGGAGTCTTCAAAGGTGCAAGTGACCCAACGCCAGTTCTTCAATGTGACGAGATTCTCTACCTCTTCCTCTACCGACAAACTTGTATTATCTGAGTACAAATTCGATATGAAAACCACTAGTGTAGGTACTGCCTGGAAAGTGAGTTTCAACCATCAGATTTCTTGACGTAGGTGAGAACTGCGGGTTCTTTTGCCAGCATCTTGCAGATCCTGGAAGTCTCGCTAGTATCTGCGATCGACTCGCAGAATTGTTTCCAAAATTTTCTTTTAGATTGCATGATTAAGTATTTAAACGCTCTCTTACTTTATATGTATTCACCCTACGTGATGTCATTCCCTAGTAATTTTGCCCTATTGTAAAAGTGCCTAACGTGTTTCCTCTTAGAGTTTAGTTCGCTATTCCACCATGGAGGTTGGAACCTCTTGAACATCACTCTGACTAGACATACCTTCTCTTATGCCATGTTGATTACCTGACAAAGGTTATCTACTGACTCGTCTATATCTTGGGGATTGCCGTTGTGGATTGCCTTATCTCTAAGATGTTGCCGTAACCATTCTTTGTATCTGACCCAGTTCGCTCTCCTGTAGGGTTCCTGAATGTGTTATTGGCACTGGGTTAGAAGCTCAACTGAGTGCATACCCACCATTTCTCGACCATTAAATAATCCTTACAAGAAGCTAAAGTACATATATCATATCACCTCCTGGGTTGTTTCTTATCACGAAAGTTGGATTGCATATTGTGAGAAAATAAATATCTTACAAACCTTAAAAAATAATCCTGTACAAATTCTTGATTCTCATCCATCCATGCTTCCATACGCGCATATTCAGCATCATAGCATTGTTGAGTCGACGGAAGCATTTGCAATTGCAGGGGGACACCGGGGCGAGATCCCAAATTATCGAGTCCCATTCCTGTGCCCCCCTGCTCAGATGGCATCCTGTTCGATGTTTGTTGAGGCTCTTCTATACTACGTAAATGCAATCCTGTAATTGAAAGAAAAAATAATTAAAAATGTTGTTAATATATAAAAGATACTATAAATGTAAAGACATGACAATCAAAATATTGAAAATAAATTAAATCATCATTGGATATCAGTGTATTCATTTCCTTATTTAGATTCAACTGTTGTGTCTTTTTAATCAAGTTCCGTGTTGTATGAGTGAAAATGCATTTAAACAACATGATCATATTATGTATCTACTGTACATATATACCCATTGGTCTCTTAAGTACATTGGAAGACCAAACTGAGTTTTGCAAAATTTTAATTTCAGAATTTACTTCTTTCAATCTTCGCTTATGACTTGCCAATCGGATTATCTTTGTTCGATTTCCAAGAATAGTTGATTCCAGTTTACTTAAGTTCATTTCATTTTTTTTCTTTCTTTTTTTTTTTTTAGATTTTATTACGCGTATCTTTGACTCGATGTCATATCTTTGGGATTGCTTTCACATCGGAAACAGACGTCGTCGTTTTTTTTTTTTGCTCATTCACCTCAAAAGTAGTCTGAGTTCGTCACCTGAAACCGCAGACAATAAATTGAATCAGATTGCGTCTGACGATCCGAGAGGTGAAAAGCCGGTTAATGACGAAGTTTAAGTGCTTGCGTCATTGTAAATGAGCAAAAGCAGCGGAACTACCAATCGGCTATATATGTACATATGTGCGTATCCCACACCAGATAGTTACATGAATATTCCGAAACGTGATACGAATTGAGACTGGTGTAGTATCTGTGCGTCTTGTCATTGTTACGAATACCGAGTAATGTTGAGATATTTCAGTCAGATATTGAAAGTCGATCATGTTTGCTTACAAAATAGCTTTTAACTTTTGTTCTTTCGAAAATCAAACAAAATAAAGAGAAAGAATGCAAAAATTTCAAACGACAAATGGGATCAAAGTTCAATTTCTTTGTCTTTATGATGTCTAAGTTATTGGCTCATTTGAATTGTTTCAACATATGCATGAATGTATCTATTGTGTGTATCCCCCTGTTGCGCGTGTGTGATTCATGCGTACGTAGAGTGAGTGGTTTATCAGTGGTTTATTGTGACGTTAGTCGTCTTCCGAAAAAATTTCATTAATATTTGTCCACATGTTCGAATTCCCGGCCATAAAGACTAAAATAAATTTCAAAGATTTGTTACGATCTTTAGTTATGTGCGTCAGATTTGTATAGTAACTGTTCGGCGCTCCTTTAAATGAAAGGAAACGAAGACATATTCAAAATTATTTATTTACACATTTAAAAATAACATCGTGTAGTATATTCACACGAGTATTAATAACAAAGTGATAAGCAAATGTTTTTCAATAGCTTTTCAAAGTAATACCATTTTCATATCGAGATGATTTGTTTCGTAGAAGGAGTATCTATCATAGGAATATAACAAACTTGTTGCTGATATAAGGGTTATTTGAAAACTTAGCGGCCTTTTCTGTGAAGTGCTTGTGTAATAACCACAGTATGACTGACTTTCCCGCATAAAGCTGAGTGTTTCTAGCTACACACATCGATTTCATAGCAGATAGTCAGAGCAGTTTTACCCAGACTCACTCGGTGCCAGGAATCTGCTTCACATGAGAATCTATATCATAATTGGTTTATAGGGAGTTTAATTCCCACTGATAGTGAATAAGAATTTCACCAAAAATTTGGTGAAGTTGTTTCCCGGAAATTCAAAATTCTAGCTTGCGTCGCTGTTCGTTGTATCTCTATAAATTATACTGGCATCAGTATTGTTAAGATGAATGCAAAAACTGAGCTGATGATATAAACTAAATTTCCATATGGATTAGATTACAATCCAGATATTCCCCCATCCTTCAAAATTGTAGAAATTGTGTCGTCAACGTTCAAGATTCATTTGGAATGTGATCAGTTAAAGTAGTCCAGCTTAAGAGACTGAAGGAAGAACATTTACAGTCAATGGAGAGCGATACCGAGGTATGATAACCGATTGTTTGTAACCAGAAATTGAGGATTTGAACTTGGGTGAGCTAGGGTTCCAGCAAGATGTGGATACGTGCCACACTGAGTTCAATAATCGTCGTTTTGGTGATGATACAGAGCTGCGATTTGACTTTTTTTCGTGGAGTGCCATTAAAGATCAATGCTATGCGAACAATCCAGAGACGATTCAAGCACTCAAGAACAATCTTGGTCAAGCTGCTCGTGAAATAGGAGCTAAAACCATAACTGCTGACTTACTTCCCAGGTGCAATGTCTTTCTCACCAAAATTCCAACAATTCCTTACTCTGAAGTACATGTAGATGAGATTCCTGCGAATGCTGCTGGAAAGTTATTCTTAGACAAAAGTTCATTATAATCTCAATGTATATTAATGAATTCTAAAAATAAGTAAGAGACTAGAAACGCTCTTTCAAATTCATATATTTAACATTCCCTCTATGCATGGTCGTTGTTTATCATATCAAGAGGATTTCCAAGAATCCTGACAATTCTACTAAGTAATGAATTTCCTACAAACATGCACAATGCACTTTTTCACTGTTCTTTGATAAAGTAGAACATATGAACGAACAAATATTCCAAGAAAAGTAATTTATCTGTCATCTGTGATATTGGTTCAAGTCTGTTCATACACAACTGTATGACAAATCACCGTTTGGGATGCAAAACTAAATGTAAATTTAATTTCCTTAGCAACATTTAATAGGCCAATAAATGAGATTTTGTTTTTTATTGCTTTTCGCGGGTATTCCCTACAGAGAGCGAGAGAGAGAGAAATAAATTTTATTAAACTAGCTAACAAATAGTTACACATATGTATACCCATCACTCGCTAAGTGGCCACTTAAGTTACATAACTATCCATTATTCCCCATTAGGATTTCCATTGTTTCAACCCCTAAACAATTTTCTCAGAATAATATAAGAGAAAAGAAAAAGCAAATACCAACGGAACTGGAAATGAGGAAAAAAGCTTTCTTCAACCAGCCAACAAGAGTTGATGTGACGTTTGGTCTTAACGCATCATAAATTTGAAAAGTCCCAGATACAGTATATAGTTGGAAGTAGTAATATTCTATTGTTCTGGTTACAGTTATAGTGGAAGGAAATAAAAGTAGAAAATATTCAACAACAGACATCTTCTAGTCGAAGAATAATATACATAAGGCACATCGAGGATGGCACACAAAAAGGAAGCCATTTAGAAGTTAGCATATTCCATGCATTAAACATTCTTCTACTCGGAGGACTCACTATCCTGACTCCGAGTAAGGCGAGACAGGGGTGTGTGTGAGATAAAAATTGTGTCAGAGACTGTAAAGTGGAGAAGATACAACGTTTATCACTTCCCGTTTTGTATCGAAAGTACTCGTATATGTACATATATATGGCATGGAGTGCAATGCAGAGAGACAGACTGAGTGAGGTTTTCCGCTCTTTGATTTTATTTTTGTTGCCTTCCTCTGGATGGTGGTGGTGGTGCTAAGTGATTCCTTGCAGTAATGGATCATAAAGGAGTTTTCCATCGCAACTTCATGGATATGTGTATATATATGTTGCTGTTTTTTTTTGCTAGAAAAATTCTCAAATTTTTAAATATAGATACCATTTGGGTGTTCGAGTACACTGTCATTGGATAGTTTTATGTATGTATCCTTTATCCTCATCAACTTAGAGTGGATAAGTAAATATCTGTAACCCAAAAAGGACACGCAGCAGAGTGCCTCATGAGGACGGATTCGTCCTTTTATTTTGAAGAAGTTTTAGCAATTTAACTCGCTGAAGTGCACTACATCAGCAATACGGAAGTACTGTCAAGAGCTGAGTGTTAAAGCATTTTGGCATTGTCCCACTCAAAGATAAGTTTTTGAACTTGCCTTAAGCTTTGTTGGTAATTCAAGTATATTTAGTCGAAATAGCGTTGAACTTAATCCAAACCTCAATAAATCAGGAGTCTCAAATATTGTACAGAATTGCTCTGTATCATTTCATCAAAAAAAGGTTTGGTTTTTTCATATTTTCACTTGGACTAATTTTAATTCTAGTACTTGCAGTCAAGATCAGAGTAATCCATTTGAAACGGATCGTGTGATACCCTATCCTCCTTTCTATATAGCTCTAGTAAAGTGGGCGTGGCATACAGAAAACTTCGAATATTTGAGGATATTACATGAAAATTTTTTATCAAATCGGTTTTTTTTAATGAAAACGCTCTCAAAAAGTGGGCGTGGCTAAAGATAATGTATGGATTAATTGTAGAGAATCTAATTATCTAAATATTTGATTTTAACAAAATTTTTCGATTTCATGTAAAATAGTGAAATTATGAGAAATGGGCGTAAAGAAGGGCGGATTTCAAAAATGTTTACACCTGTACTGTATCTTTTTGTCAGAAGTTCAAATATTTCATCCTCCTAGCTCAAAATTTAAGAACCTAATTGCGGTGACATACGGACGGACGGACAGACATGGCTAAATCGCATTCGCTATTGATGCTGATCATGAATATACATATGTATGTACATATATACTTTACGGGGTCTATCTCGATTATTTTTCCATGTTATAAACTATGTGTCAAACTTAATATACCCTTAGGGTTGGGTATAAAAATAATTTCTGTTCTAGTATTCCCTGGAATTGATGGCTAGGAAGCAAAGCGAGGAATTCCCAGTCTATAGATTATAGATATAGATATAGGACATATACACATGGATTAAGAGCACCATGAAACTGGTGCGGGTATCTTTGAACCAAAAATAAAGCAATTCGAATGCATCTTACGCTGAAGTAGATGTTATAGACTGATAGGAGAAGAAGTACAGACATTGTACCATAGCAAAATCGTCAGGCCATAGTGGCCATAGTACATATGTCTAACCTTGAATGGGAATGCCTGTAACATTTATTGGAAACTCAGTTATGTCGGGTTAGAAGGAAACGAATGAGTAAATATACAAGCAGGACTAAGTACAGTAGATGTCTTCATAGGACTTGAACAATTTTCTGGAACAGTGGACATGCTTCAAAGTCTCAGAACCTTCTAGCCGTGTTGAAGAAGTAAAATATATTGTACTGTGTTTGATGACCAAAAGCAAAATGTAGATAAGATTGCTCTACTCTAACCAGATTCTAAAAAGAAAATAACTGATATTCTCATTCTTCTAGGTGCACCCATCGATGTACACCTATCGGTAATAACTATAGAAAAGGTTATACAAGATTCCTATTCGGAAACTCTGACCATTATCTTGACGATTTCGTCAAAACCTTCGAATCATTGAATCAAATATTCTCATGTTCTGAGTGGAGGCGCAACTGCCTTCCAAGCAAACGTCTTGTCAAATCACAAAAGCAGTCCTAAATTTAATCTAACCTAAACTTTCCATTATCAAACTTTCATGTAGTACATCTCTACATAGCTAAGCCTAAATTCTAGTACACTAGCATATTCAATTTGATAAACACATTAAATGGAGAGTAAAGTCAATGAAAAAACCTCAACGTAATGTCCAAATTATTTTGGATATGAATCTAGTTCCAAGGCCTGTCCTGACCATACCCTGGTGAAACAGTAAGTATAAGCCGGAAGCTCCAACAATACTTCCATATTTCAAAAGGATGTTGCACATGAGGCTTCCAGTATCTTGACAGGGAAACTAGCTTTCTGGATCCTTAATCTGATTCATTAATTTGGAGGATCATGGTTGTAGAGCAAATCTGCTTCTAGGTTTCTACAACAACATTGACAATCAGGTCACATGAGTTACGGATCCAAAATGGCATTAAAATACTTATTAAGCTTCGCCGTGGAACGGTCTGCGTCAGACATGTTCTTCGCAAATCGCACAAAGAAATAATTCTTTGACAGCAATTCCGTGCATAAAGGATTAAATATCTATAATCTTGACTTAAGTAGGTACGTAAGTATTTTAGTACAACGACAACAAATTCCAGACCATCAACTCCTTGCTGGCAAGATGATCGAAACAAATCCGTGGGCTTCTACGTGAACTTTTCAAAAACGAAAACTGTAGTGAAAAAACTTCAATCCAAATATACTTTAATAGGGTATTGGAGAGTAGGGACCTTTTAGGGAATGTAAGGATAACGAGCTCGCCATGTCATCAGCATAATGGGTGCAGATCTGGTATAGGTTGGGTTATAAAAGATCTAGTTGTGTGGTTACACATCAGCATAGCTATAGATGTCATCGCAGGATATTATCTCATACGAATTCATGTCAATGAGCAACACCTTATCTGCATGTGACCTCTTAAATGAAACGCCATTCTCTCTATAAACGGTCAGAAATTATCACAACTCTATTTTAAAGCGTGAAAAATTTCTACGGGACCAAAAATTGAGGAAAAAAATTACTGCAATGTTCTAAAAGCAGCAAATCCTTTTGGTCTTTTGTCAAAAGAATCAAAGGCCCTCATCGTTCATCACTGCTTTTGTCCACAACGATCCAAATATCGCTGACTCCCAAGAGAAGTAGTAGAGAAGTATTACCACCACCATTACTAAACCCGGTTCAATATACCTTCGGACAAATATTTTTCAGTAGCTCGAGTCCTAAAAGATCTCAACAGTAACAAATCTTCAGGTCCAGGAGAGATCCCTCCCCTTGTTTCGAAGAGGTTTTCTTCTATGGTGACGAAGAGCCTCTATTTAAGCTCTTCCTTTTGTCATACTCTACAGGCATCTTTCCAGATAGGTGGACACTCATATACATCCATCCGATCCCCAAAAAGGGCTCTCGAACTCTTGAAACTACCGACCAATAGCCCTAACATCAGTGCTATCTAAGGTCATGGAAAGCATTGGAAATTTTCATCTCATGAGATATTTTGAAAGAAATCGTTGATCGGTTTCCGTCAACAACGTTCCAAATGGGACCTTATGGTGTGCCTAACAGAGAAATGGAACCAAAGTATTCACTATCACGGTGAAATCCGGTGAAATATGTCTAAAGTTTTCGATAGACTGTAAAACAGTGCCCTTAAAGTAAAATCCCAACTTACGGTGTCGGTAGCATCGTCTCATCATGGATTGCAAACTTTTTGAGTAATTGGTCATTACAGTTGAAAGTTGAATTGAACGGATATACATACATCTACGTCATTTTCAACCAATACTGGTGTACCTCAGGGTTCAGTCCTGTCTCCCACCCTGTTTTTAATATTTCTTAACGACCTTCTCTTTCTTACTCTCAATCCAATCCATTCCTTTGCGGATGACAGTACTCTTGACTTCACTTATTTGGCGACTCCACGGCTGAGACCCCAAACTGAGACTCTCACTGGCAGCGAATGTCTACCGAGCTCAACTCCGATATTGATGCTATCATCAACTCGGGTGCGAAAAACCGAGTTGAGTTCAATTACACAAAAACCCAGTGCTGTCTCCTGTCTTTGAAGAGGGATACTAATGCAGCCAAACTAAAAATTACTGGAGCTGATATTGAGGAATCTAATGGCTTGTCAATGCTTGGCATGGAAGTTACTCTAGACCTTCGCTGGAATCATCAGATTTCCAAAGCTGCGAAGAGGGCATCTACCGCCGCAGATTCCTCAAGAGGTGTAAACGTTTTTTTAGTCTTGCAGACGTCACTTTTATCTATAAATCTTATATTCGTTCGAAACTCGAATACAACTCACATGTTTGGGCGGGAACTCCAGTAACTTGTCTGAGTTTATTAGATCGTGTCCAGCATCAAGCATGTGACCTATCAATTTGCAACCAAATTCTTTCGCTAGAGCATCGTCGGAATGTTGGATGCTCAACGGTCCTGTACCGATATTTCTACCACAGGTATTCGGATGAAATCTATAGTTTATGTTTTCTTTTCCTACCAACTTTCCTATATCCTTTCCTTTCACTCCATCACTGGGTTTGTAACTTTAAAAGCCTTTAGTCCCAAGCGATGAAGAACATTTAAAAAACAAAATTTAAGGACTTTGGCAGGACAAGAAGTTTAGTACACCCATCATATCAAGAAGCAAGGCAAAGCTATTTCGACTCGCCCCGAATCTACCTTAAAGTTGGTTTAGATTTATCGCCCGACAGGAGTAACTAAACAAACTGCACAAATAGATCAATAGCTCCGAACACGACCTCAAACTCAAACGGATGCACAAACTCAACTCTCTTGCGGTTAAAGGAGGATCCTATCAAAGATTCATTTTCTCAGGGCTTGACAGGACTTCCTGCCTATCTATCGCTCCTCTCGACAAAAATAATAAAATTCGTGAATCCTTGTACTTGGATTCTACTGATTGATGGTTAAGTGATAGAATGGACATGTCATGAAAATTTGATTCAAAAATTTAAATATGAAACAACTATTCACTATAAGAAGCCAAAATAAATAAAAAAAAGAAAACACCGCCACTACACAAAAGAAAAAAAAAAGAGAAGAAAATAAACACTAAAACGCATGCGTACCTGATCGGTTTTTGTTGGATTTATTTTTTTTGTAGCGACATCCACGAAATCGGCACATACTAGCAGCCTGGCCCATGGGGCCCGCCAGCAATCCAACAATTGTTAAACCCTCCGTCTTAATAAATTATTTTCACTTGCAACACTTTTTATCGAGAATATCGGCGAGCACAGGACTTTACTTTGCAAATGCACTTTCATACTACGAACGATTGTATCTAGGTCGCAAGTCTTCGAACCACTTTTAGAGTTCGTAGTTCTATATGTATCTTTGCTTAGTTTAACTTTAACGTATTACTCGAAACAAATCTCAGCGTTAACTGTTTTACAAAAAGCGTTTCGGCACTTCTCGATGCCTGATGGCATTCCCAGAGTACATTCAACAGTGAGTAACAATCTGATGCCGTTGAGGAATGAAACTTAATTATTGGAATTTCCATGCGGAACGTTATCTGCTGTCTATTTATCTATTAAAGTAGATACTTTCGATTAATTTTTTTTTTTTTTTGTTTGTTTTTTTATTTTTACTCATGTTTGTGTTTGTCATTGTTTTGTTTTGTTTTGTTTTTTTTTTTATGATTTATACGCGTCTATGCATAAATAAAGTATCTCCTCTCGTTTTGGGATACAATGCAAAAGCCGACCGAAAGTACATACACACAGGATTGTTGTCCATCAGCGAGAGGGGATGATGAACATCTTGTGCGGCTTAGGATCAACAATTTTGGCTTTAGGCCACCCAGGCATTTTTGTCCGAAAAAGGTTGTAATGAATGAATTTGATTTTTATGGACACATAATAAAAGTCAAATGGGGGTACACCAATGTATCTACGAGTAATTTAATTTGTACATCGTGGAATGGAATATGAAATGTGTTTTTTGATTATGATCCCAAAAATATTGACAATTTGGTTTGCAAGTGTGACTTGAATTATGTTTACAATTTTGAATCGTAGATGGGATTCGCAAAAGTGCTAGTAAAAACAAACACAAAAATAAAATCTGTTCGGGGTGACATGAGATGCCAATTAAAATCGTAATGCGAATCTAAATGGCGGTTAGCAATAATTTTGTTTGGGGCCGAAAATGTAATAAAAATTGCGTGTGTAAATATTTGAAAATTGTTTTTACGAAATGTGATTGCCATTTAGCGGTCGATGAATGGGTAGGAATTTGTTGAAATTTGTTTATAAAGGGAAGTCCGTACAAATATGTATAGAAAGCTTATTAGTCACAATCAGAGTATGACAGACAAAGTAGTTTCTAAACAAAGTGAAATCATTTATTTGTTAAAAAATCGGAAACGAGATTAAAATACATTAACACTAGAGAGTCATTTTTATTCTTATTTAAAATGAATAATATTATTGCTATTGTTTGTATACCTATACAATGTCAACAAAAGATACTTTATCTGACATTCGTGGCGCACAGGTTGCGACTTTCCTGCACCACAGCAGCGTGCGGATGTAATAATTGAAAGTCAGTAGATCAGAGTGTCAATGACTCAACAGAAGATCAACTCATCCAACCTTATCTCCTCACCACGTTTATGGGCTAGTTGTGTGGCGTACAGTCCTATTATCTTGCCTTAACTATACTTTAGACATTTTGTGTTTCTTTTTGTAAATTATGGCAGGTGAGATCTTGTCGGGTTTTATGATAAATTGCAATTAGAATTAGTCTTCAGTGATCTATCAAGATCAGTTTTTGGATCTAAAAATGCAATATGTTTCCCTGTTGCACTTAGTCTTCTCATAGCTTGTCAAAGGAATCTTTCAGGTAACTTTCAGTTGTAACTAGGGTTAAAAAAGGGAGTGTCGTGATCACTACGGTTCTACTACTACTACCCTGGTCAGAAATACTGTCTAGCACGAACAAATATTTATGGTTTACGGTCTATTTAAAGCAAAGAAGCAATTTAGTCACTTCAGTACATGAATTAGGTAAATTTGCAAGGCTGGACTTTCGTATGAAGTTCATGATAAATGAGTATCTTTAAGGATTTACAGCGTTGAAAATACATTGGAATTTTCAGCTCCAATCTTCTGGCTGATTCTTATTCAAAATTGAACTTGGACATACTTTCAAAAAGTGATTTACTAGTACATTATGGTAAGAAATGTCTCTCGTCCAACTAATCACCCAACTAAATAGTCCTACAGAACTAGCGCTAAAAACACCCGGTGGCCATGCTTGGTAGGTCAAATAAACTATCACAGAAATGACCATCTTGGTTGGTTGGGTTGGGTTAGTTGGGTGTCCGGCCAGATTTGTTCAGAAGAAAGACATGTGCTGATATTTTTCCACCTACAGTTTGTCATTCTAATGGCTGCGGTATCTAATTGGAATTTTATCGGTTTAATAGACGCTGACGGTATCCCATATAGTCAGAGAGGTTCCAATCTGCACACTTCTAACCTAGCTCATCCGCTTTGCAATTGCCTGGAATATCTCTGTGGCTTGAAAGCCAGCACATCTCATTAATAGATTCGCGACATTGCTGTACCAACATGGATCTAATTATTGGCGAATTCAAGGCTTTTCTAGCAGCTTGACTATCTATATAGAAAACAATAGCGCTGTACTCTATCGAGTTCATCAAAAGCCAGGTTGCGGGTGACTTCTGCTTGAAATAGACTACAGTGGTCCGGCTGTTCAAGGCGTTGTCTTGGATTTGCACATCTCTATCATAAATTCGTTTAAAAATTCTCCCGATTCCCAGGCACTTATGCTAGGAGTCCTGGTTTTATGCTTGACGTTGAAGTCCAGATAGAGTATAATGAAGCCCGAATTACTAAGAATAGTGTTATGGCCGGTTAGTATACTTGCATTGCCCATATTTCCACGAGCCAATTGCAAAGATTACCGAAAGCTATCGTACTGCTTTAGCCGCCATCAGCATCTCAAAGATATCAACAGGAAATGAAGCATAGTTTCTACTGCACCTGTAGGAGTGGTTCTAAGGGCGCCCGTTATACAGATACAGGATAGCCTTTGAACCTTCTCAAGTATTGCAATGTTGGCTTTATGGTCCAGTCCCGTCCACCAGACTAGTACTCCATACATAAGAATTAGTTCGACCACTGCCGTATATATCTATTGAATAATCCCGGGCTGGAGATCCAGACCTTCCTAGCACGGTCTTGAATATTCAGTATCCAACTAAGTTTTTTTATCGTAAAGAAACTCAAAGTACCTTTCGTTTTGTTCTTTTGAACAATACTTGTTTGGTCTTCAATGGATTAACTCCGAGACCGACACTATCTGTTCACTTTGAGAGTCCGCTCTGTTTCATCGTTAACACATTGCCCCTTTCCAAAACAAAATAAGATAAAATCTTCGCTACACAGTTCGGTTCACAGTAGTGTTTGAAGTTGAAATCAATAAAATCAGCTTTCTATCTAGATCTTTGGTTGGTTAGAAACTGTAAGACTTCCCGCAGTATTAAGGCTTCCATCGGGTCCATTTGTAAGGTTCATGAAGAACAGCATTTTGGGATCGTAAGGAACAATGTATTAGGATCATGAGAAGAAGAGAAACTATATTGTTTTATTTCACCGATTCTTATCTGTCTGAGGGACCAGCGTTTGATCTGTCTGATTTTATTTATCCTTATAACTTGCCTTATATGTAAATTTCACTAGCAAGCTCTACTGCGTTCTGTTGGGATTCAGTGCTCCTTTGGTGAGCTTGTTTGCTTGGCTACTTGCTAGGAACTTCAGTTTAGCTTCACCTTACTGTGGGTTTGAAATGAAGTTTATTATCGCTTCTTTACTTGCAGAACAGATATCGAATTGTCGTGCCTTAGTGAGGCTTATTCAAAGCTCTTCAATTTTTTTCAGAACTGCCACGATCTCGCATTTAAACAATCGGTGTGTTGAGAAGATACTAGCCCCTATTATGGCTATGAACGAAGTCTTCGAGCCAGAAATAGGATGAAAATTGGAAAAGTGGGGAATCAGATAAAAAAAAGTAAAATTCGCAAACGTTTTTGAAGCGTTTACTCTTTCATGACTAAATAGCAAGTATCAATGAGTTAAGTCGCAAGCAGTTCCCCGCATAGCTAAGATATCCTATTGGTAAAACGGGACGTGCCAACTGGAAAACACTTCATCTTATTCGATTCCAACCAATATTCTGACATTTGCATTACATAATTTCATAATCCTTTGCGACGCACTTGTAAATCATTACAGTATCTACATACATCCACCTCTGACAGTCATTGTATCTTCACATACTTTCGTAGGTGGCAGTGGCTTTAGAAAATGCATATTATTGTCTTCAACTGCGGTCTATCTAGTGTGGGAATTTTTTTGGATTTTCTTCGATCCAACACCGGAAAAAGTGTCCAGATTCCATATGCCCTTAGTATACATAATATCTGAATCCAGTCATTGGCTTTGATGTTTTATGACGACGAATAATGTTTTACGTACCTTACAGCTTTTGATGATATCGTTCTTGAATATTGATTTCATCTCAAGTATGTAGTCCTGCAGTTTTAAAGACAGCTATGTAGAACCTCTGATTGGAGTCAGTTGCTAGGATCCGAAAATCTTAGAGACACTTTTAGATCTCACACTCGTGTGTTATTGCAATCCTTTCCTTCACGGTTCATTCGTATCATATGTGTCGTATCGATTCAATTGAAGTCAAGCTATAAATTCATTTAGAAGAGAGCAATGCCGAAAATTGATAATTCTGAAAACCCCGATGTTAGTAAGTCATAGTGCATTGTTTTCAGCTTGAAGTTTTAACTGTCGATCAAGCAAAAATAGATATAGTAAGGCATCCAGCGCCAGTTTCGAAAGTCATAAGTAAGAAACCGGTGATGGCATCGTTGCTAATTTTTCAAGCGTGGGTTCCCTACTCTCTGCTTTCCACCAGACGATTGCTCCATACGGGTCTGTCTGCCATGATGTATTCAGCCCCTAATAGCTCTCCTTCTAATCATTTAATGGTTATGACTTCAATTGTAAACTGTATTGTCACAAGTTCCTGTCCTTCCAGTGACGAGTTACAGATCAATACAAACATACAATCATTTCATCAGAATGACAATAATGGTGCATTCAGCCGATATGTTTATATTTTCTTAAACACAGAACGGTTTTTTTTACTTAAATAAATATGTAACGAATACCTACATAGTTGAAATATTTCAACAAAAATGTTTTCCCTTTTAATAAAAAAAAAAACAAAAACATCCTCCCTTCCGTTTTTCGTTCGAAATTTTCAATTTCAAGGGAAGTGTCTTTTATCCTTATCCACCCACAGTATGTTGATATGTCATCCATCACAATGCAACATATCGGAGAAAAGAAGATTGACAACAGAATGCAATAACACAATGCGTTGGGAATATTATTGATACAGGCGGCTCTAAAACTTTTGACCGAATACGTGGAGTACTCACTGCTACTCCTGTATTGAAAGAGTCGGTGACATTACCTAACGGATACACAGAGATATGAGATTGAACTTTCTGTAGTCAATCAGTCATGGTTAGGTTTTATTAAATTTGAAATAGTCGAGGACTATTATGTAGGGAGTAAGTCGGAAGTTAAAAATGGACCTGCTAGTCAAAAAATTAGGAACAGAACCCTCAACGTATTGAAGCTACAATTTGACTAGCGAGTAGAGTTGGAAGGTTGAATAAAGTCGGTGAACTAAATTTCGGTGTAGTGTGTCTCTCAAAGACGAATAGCTGAAAATGGTCATAGAAAGCTCATTGAACACTAGCTCCTTGCCAGGGGGCAATGAATTGAAGATTCAGACACAAGTGAAACATCAACCACGTAAGCTTAGGAAACGAATTCTTAACGAGTACGCTGAGAATATAGCAGTCGTGGTAATCGAAAAATTATTTTTCATTGAACTAGTGGAGATCTCCAATAAGACTATACAACATATCATCAGAACGTGAACGACAAAAGATCTTTTAGTCATCAGCAGAGCCATCGGATAAGCGATAGTACTCAAAGTCAGATAGTAGTCAAAGTCACGATCATGATATAAATTCACAATCATCTATTAAGTAGTAAGGAGTAGTGATCGATGCAAGGCTCTTTTACAAAGACCTCATGCAAAAAAAGCCATGCTGCTCTATCGAGAGTGATGCCTTATGTTGGAGATTCAAGGCAAAGTGGAAGACTATGTATGTTTATTTAGGGATACTATGTGGAATGTATTCTGACTTACACATTCCACATAGTATCAGACGTTAGGAGTGTGTGTTATTGCAGAAGTGTTGCAGGTTGATTGTAGAGAATAACGAACTTGTAAAACCTGTAAACAGACTTCTAGCTGATTCAAACAAGGATGCCTGGGAATTTACATAAAATTGGACGTTAAAACTCTACGTTTTGGTACAGCTATAGTGCCAAGGAAATGTAGAACAAATCTCTTACGATTCTCAATACTTTCCAGCAACATGGGTGACTTCGAACAAAAATAGGTCAACTAGGTCAACTAAGTTAACTAGGAAAAATTCATCGTAAAATATTCGGAGGAGGAGATTCGACGAATGAACTATACGAGCTGTACAGCGTATCAGTCGTTGGAAATGTCGTTTGAATGGACACCAGTGCTCCGGCCCGCAGAGTCTTCGAATCAAACCCAGAAGGACAACGCAGTAGAAAAAGACCTCGCTTTAGGTGGCGGACACAAGTAGGTAGAAGGAGACCTCAACCGACTTGAAGTGCTAACTGAAGGGCTAACTCGAGAGGCTTGTTGGTTGAAAACCCTCGAACTGTAGCGCCTAAGTAAGTAAGTAAGGAACTAAGTAAGTAATGTAGGAAGTGATGTGTTGAATATACCAGGTTCCTCAGGTTTCAAGAAATTGATTTGAGTATGATGAAATGTGAAATACTCATTCCGATTCGCCACAACAATCGTGACGCATCAGTTACTCTTCAGATGATCTTCAAGCCTGCATTCGGATATATGTATATCGAAGTATAGATAATTTCTATATAACCTACTGGTTTGACATGATTAAGGATATCTTAAATCTTTCTTGGAATTTGTCTTCAAATATTATAGTCCCCCGGATCATTAAGACTTTCTTTTTAAAAACATCAAATATTTATAAATATGCAGGACTTTAGTCAAAAATTATCGTTTAACTTTCCAAGAATCCACGCTCGTCTTCATCATCAATATGCATGAGCATTCATTTACTGAAAAATGAGTAATTAAACAAGGTACTTGGAAAGTAATTTTAAGAACTTGCCAGGGTTAATCCAACATCAAATATGCAATGTCTCATCTGAGAGTGTGGACTACCCACACGTAGACAGATGAGACATCCAATTGAAAGTAAAAGTCTAGTTAGGTTTCCATTTCATTTGCAACCCCCTTAATACATCTTATGTATAACTAATCATCGGCGATCATTGTGATGCTGATTGCTTACTAATGTCAACTGCCAGGTTTGAATGGGGAAGCTCAAAACCGGTGTGCCTGCTGTTTGTTCTGCTTTTTATAGGTAAGTGCCTCGCTATACATCCATATTCATATTTATTTCTCTTAATACAGAACTTGCCCCACTTCAGTTGGCAGATTGAAAGTGTAAATCTATTGATTCGTAAAAAGAAATAATAATAATATGTTCGACGAACTTGTTTGGTTTAGTTCTCCATTACCGGTTGTGAGTAATGCCAGGGTGCTTCCCACGCCCCAATGACGTCAATCGATCTCTTGTCTCCTCGTAAACTATGTATTTCATTCATTTGAAAATGTTGAATGAATAATTTGAACTTTTGGTGATTGTGTTTCACACTTCATTATACAATGTGGTAATTAATTTGGCGAAAATTAATTTACCGGAAAAAAAAGTTCCATTTTCGTAATTCGATTTGAAGTGTTTTGTTGTTGTGTAAGTGAATTTTCGATTTTACTAAATAATTGGTGACACGTGTAGGAATCCGCCTGGGGGGTGGTGAAGATAGTCAGGGCTTTGTAAACTGTTATAGATACTAATTCAAAAGAGTTTTCTCTAAAAAAAATGCTTAAGAATGTGATGTATCTTTTAGTAGATACGACAGATACACATATTGAAGCTGATTGAAGTGTAAAGTTTAGTATGCAGCGGAAAGAGATGATTCATGGGAAAGCCTAAGTCTTAAAGATTTTTATACTCTCTATGCATGAGACAGAAATATGTAACTGGCAGTTGAAAGGCTGAAGCAGAATCTGATGTAAATTATTGCTTAGCCCCTTTCGTGGATACATAAGAAACCTCCTTTGAATAAAACGAAAATGATAAAATCAGCGAAGGACTCTATTATAATATAGCACCTTGCAATTTGCCCATCATATCGTATCGTATCGTACTTAGCCTGATATTCTGTACTTGCTTACATTTCAGCTATGAAAAGCTGTCCTGTATAGATCCATGACACTTTCCACCTCAGCGGACATTGAAGAAGATCCAAATTGTATGCATAATGGGACAGTCTTATCAGATATGTATACAGCACGACAAATGCATAGACTCTTCACTAATTTCAGAACACATTTGGAGCTGACAGACATGCTTGTTGTCTCCACAACTATTGAAAAATCCATTTCGTAGCCGTTAACGTACATACAGCTATCGCTATCTTCAAACTGCCAAACTGCCAGCGAAATGCAAGTATATGCTATTATATGCCTTGTGCTATGATGAACCTAAATATGTATGATGCCAATCAATGCAGCACAGCACAGGAGCAGCAAGTAGATTGAATGAAATACTGCCCTTGTTTATAACCCAAGACTCTAGCGATCCAAACTACTGGATACTATCTCAAAGCATAAAATACAAGTCCTAGACACCGATATGATCTTTAAAAACAGCGCTTTCAACAGCTGCTAAATTGACAGAGGAATGTGAGAATAATAGACCCTAACTCCAGCGCCTAAGTGGGCGCCGTGGCTCAAGTGGTTAGTGCGATGGACTACGGAGCGAGGGGTTCCAGGTTCAATCCCCAGACAACACCTAAAATTTCTTTCACGGCCCCACCTCTCGCGAGCGTCTGACAAACATCCGAGAGTAAAACTGTCATGAAAAAGCTTCTCAAAATTGCCGTTCGGATCCGGCATTAAACAGTAGGCCCCTTCCATTCGTGTGAAGAATATAACACGCACAACACGAATGGTTGTGAGAAGCTAGGCCCTGGGTCCCATGGACCTGTCGCGCCAAAAATTTGTATTTGTATTTGTAACTCCAGCGCCCTGGTGGTTCCCTTGACAGTCATTGCATCCTTATCGTCGAAAACTTTGAAAACTATTGACTTTGCTGCTGCTCTTTGCTTGAAGCAGTTCTACTATGCAAAATTGGCAATGGACTTACCCAAGGTAGAGCGCTATCTCCATTGACTTACCTATCCGATTTGTAAGCAGAAACAGAAGAAGTATTCTATTTTATTTGGTCAGCAATCGTTTCTACGTCTAGTTCATCAGTATGGTACTCAAACACAACAAATATTCGTAACTCTTAACCAAACAATAAGTATTTTTCAACAACTGTCTCACAAAAGAAGTATATTTAAGAATAGTGTCGAAAAGTGCCCTGCGGTAGGCCACTTGAACTTCGCTCTTTCTGATGTCATGTAACTGAAAATGTCGAGATTACTCCAATGTTAATCTCAGAATCCTCACCGACATCTCATGGTATAACATGTATTGACTTGTACTACTACTTACTATCGCATTCTATAGAATTCAGTGTTTTGCAGCCCCGCGAACATAACTGACTTCACAACTTTGATTTCTAGTTTCAACCTGTCAAGTCAATCTAATTTTGTATCTGTACGAATCACGTTCGATGTAGAAGGAATTTCTTACGATACAGATTATGTAGCTGTATCTAAAGTAGGTTCTGATGCGGATAGATGAAAAAAAACTTTATTTTCTGTATTCCTATATCTTCCCTGCTTTATCTGGTTATAAGCAGATAAGTCATCACTGAAAAGACTAGAGAATTGAATTAAACTTTTCTAACGATGACCACTCCAACAGAATAAGATAAAATGAATACTTCATTATTAAAAAAAAAAATATATATACAGTGAAAGTTACCACCAATTGTATTCACATCTAAGATTAGACAGGCCTACGTTCTGTAAAAAAAAAATTGCTTTTATACCCTTGTCCCATATTCAACAATACCACCTTTCTCGCTTTCTTACATCTGTAAGAAAAAAAAAATAAATAAAATTCCCCACTAAGAATGAATCCTCTCAATTTGTATACACAATTCGAAGGTCCTACTTCCATTTTTAAACCAAAAAGTATTCGTTTATCGAGAAGAAAGTAATCACTAGATACACCTCCAACAACAAATCTCTTCACATTTCATTTAAATACAACAGCTACAGAAAAAAAAATAAACCAGATACTATACAACAATGTAAACCACTCGCGAAATAATAAATTGGAACCCGTCCAAGCATCGTCTTTATTATTATTATTCCAGTGAGTGTCGTAGCTTTTTCAAAAATTGGATAGTATCCTTGGGTGGTAAACGACAATCTGCAACCACAGTAATATATACATATATGTATGTATGTATGTATACGATACACACGTAAGGGTAGGAATTTATGATGATCTAGTTTACCCCATCCTATAAGGAAATTGTTGTTTGTCTCCCTAGTCTCTATTCGACATTTCATTTTAAACTTCTTTTCAGATTAAAAAAAAATACAAAACAAAACAAAACAATGATAAAGATGAGGGATGTGAATTTTGATATTTTGCTTTGTAAGGAGTAAAATGAAATATTTCAAGTTTCTATTTATTATTACTTTAGGGCGCAGTACCTTATAAAGCAGAAACAAAGCAGCACCTATTTTGGGAATGGATTGTTTATCTTTTCGCTTGCACATCTGTGCGGCTGTAACCTTATCAGATCTTTGCGAATTGAATTTGCATATATTTTTAGCTATTGACTGTCGAGTTCAATTCGTATACAGCAAAATTAAAAACAAAGTTTCCGAGTTTTTATTCTCCTATTTTGGGTTTATACAAATAATAAACAATAACAAGAAAATAAAAAAAATAAAATAAGCAAACCATAAAGATAAAGGCGACATTCTTTCTATGTATAGATGTTAGAACTGTAGAGATACCCAAGTATCTTCAAGTATTTTCTAGTACACATTTATAATTAAATAAGTATTAACTAGCTAATATTAGATGTACTAGTGTCATATATAGTTTTTGGGTAATATTCTACGATACACTTAGGAATTCATGCCTTGATTAGTGTTCAACGTATTACGAATAGTATCTATTCATCCAAAAACGGATCTAAATGTCAGTAGGTCTGCAAAAAAATAATATTAAATACTGTCATGTTAAGTTCATAAAAGTTATATACTCATTATCTGGGATAATACACTAGAAATGGTAATTATTGAAATATGTAGGTGGTTTCGTGATGCAAAATTTTAGCGTTTTAATAATCTTATAATAAATACTACAATAAATTTTAAAATCAAATTGGATATTACTCGATACTACCCGGCAATGCGTGTTAATACTCATCTAAAGCAATCATGTTTAGGAGCATGATATCAATTTCATAAGATAGGGCGATCCAACGGCTGAATTGGTTCCTTAACTAAATCAAAAGTTGTATGGATGAACATCAGAAGTTTTCACTTTTTTTTGGATCTGAATGCCCATTTTGTAGGTCTTACATATATAGAAAACTAAATGATGTCTATATGACAACAACGGTAGGTAATGTTGTCATCGATTTTTGAGCGCAATAACGCAATAGTTTTACCATTTCTAATCATTAAAAGCCCATCCATTTGTTTTAAGAGAAAATGTCTAGTTCTGTTAGCTAATAAGAAAACTACTGATCCAGAAAGGCTCATCCAATATAGCAAGTCCCTACATCTAATTTTAGAAATATTGATCAAAACTTATTAAAAACTTTATTTTAAACGAAGACAACCCACGGCGATCTGTATATAGGTTACGTTAGGAGTTATGTATCTATTGTGAAATAAAGTAAAACAAATTAGACATCGTAATGATGAATCTCTGAAAAATCTTCATAATAGTTTTTCAATGCCATTACAGCCTCAAAAATTGACTTTTTGGTGCGGGTTTTATTCTGGAGGGTCATTGGTCCATACTTCTGCTTTAATGATGATGGCAGCACAGTCATAGTCAATGGAAATTGCAACCGGACCATGCGGACTGACTTTTTTGGAACACACTGAAAAAGAATGACAATCAAAAACGAAGTCACATGTCACATAGTTGGCAAAACAATCGAGTTGTTTAAGTTAAGGTTCGCTGACGTGTAATATAATGCATTTGGATTTTTTTCTTTGGAGCTATATCAAGTCAAGACACAGATTTTAGCCGATTCCAGGACCAACATCAATCTACCGATTCATATGAAAAAGTTATGAACAATTGGCTTCAGCGCATTCATTCCTGTAGTTGTTTCAGTGGAAGACATTTGAATTATGTTATATTCAATAAGCAGTGTCATTGATGGTACTATAACTTGAAATAACTTTGTTTTAGACTTTGTTTTATCTCAAAAACAAGCTGCTTTATTAAAAAATTCTTTAGAAGGAAGAAATGTTAAATTGTCAGAGTATTCCATCTGTTCTCAACATTTAAAATCTCGACTCTGTTTAAAGAAACCTAAATAAAAAGCACTTACCACAGATTGGTGATAATTTTTTGGATTCACCTACCCGATGTTATTCCTAATTTAATGGAGTGCTACAAGGTGCACTAACCAGATATGGAAGAATATCGATGGTATAGCTGACAACCCTTATTGCACAACCTATACGGAGACAGAAACGTTGTGCCACATTGTCGTTAGTGAAGACTTAACCCCAGATATTTACAATAAATGAAGGAATTTATGCCTCCTTTCGGGTTCTATTCAAACCCTTTGCGATAACTTGATAGAAAATTTGTATCCTCCACATAGCAGGGTCCGAAATAAACAAGGTTCTGCATACATAATGTCTCGTGTACTGTGCGGCAGATTAATTCGATGGATAGAGTACATCTACAATTCATCACATCACATCTACAAGTATCTTTAATAGAATTGATTCGGGTGAAAATGACTTAAAAGAAGCTCGCAGAAATTCTGAAGTCATTCCTCCTATAACTAAGCCATTCGTCGTATGTGGTTCTATGAAAGAGTCTTCTGTTTATGAAATAACTGAGACAATAGTTCAGCTCTTAGGTGCTTCTTTTTGGAACCCTCTTAGGTTATTTCCTTCAATTGCGTAGACAATCTACATATACATATGTCACATCAACCTTTAACATCAAGTTACAGATAACCACGATATGTAGAAACTGTGTTCTACACTCAGCTTATGAATATACCGAAGACCAATGTCAAAAACCCAGCAAACGATTACTACGTTCTTTAGAAGTAAATTCGTGTTTCTGGAATTTCAGCTCTACCCATCTAAGAAACATGAACCCGACTTTGATAGCGTATTTCCTTAGGATGACTTACACTTTAGCCAAGTTTTGTATATGCGTTCCATTGTATTTAAGTGCCTATAGGCTAGTGATCAAGCCTCCTGTGAAGGTCGACATAAGACTAAGACCGTAGGTCTGAAGGTCTCTGTCCTGTTGTCTAAGATTTGCAGCTTACAAACGAGAGGGATACAGAGATTGACCATGTCCGTTAAAATCGATAGGGTAGTACCCTGCCTTGTGAGCCTGCTTGAAATATTTCTGTGCCACATTTTTTTAAGAGACAGTGAAGCGATAGTTTTGGTCAGTTTTTGAGTTAAAGGTGACAAAATCGAAGAAATTAATCAGGGTTTGACTGTCAGTAATGAAGTTAATGTCCTGATTAGATATGACATACTGTAGGCTTCCTCCGCCTGATAAATGTTACAATCATTCGAAAGGTGGAAAGAAATACTTATATTTAGATCGGTAGAGAAGACATATCATCTACATCATCATCCATGCTTTTTGTAACCCCAAATCCTCCCCAAGGGAGTATCCGATATATATGTATATAGAGCCAGTATGTAATGTGTGACTGCTGTCCCAATTTACTTGCTATTAGTTTCTTACAGCATTACAGAGTTGCATGATAGTTGTAGATGTAGTGACACATCGTTTTGGAGGGTCAAAATGCGCAATTTTGTTTGGCCTATGAAGATGACTGGTTCTTTTTTTACGGATTGGTACCGAAACATCATTGTTTGGTCTATTTAGATAGATTAGAGCGGTTTGCAAAAGATCTCTGAGCATATTGAGATGTTTAAAAGGAGCAATTTATTTACCACAAGGTTAGAGATACGGATATAGAGCATCACACCTTCTACGTTTTTGAATTACCCTCCCGTACGTTTTCGAATTACAGCGTCATCCAATCTAGACTTAATTACTCTGATTTGTCAATAAGTGGTTAACCAAGACATCACTTGATCCCACAATTTCAAGGGTCATGACTGGCTTTGACTTAACTTTGTTTAAACTATCCTCGTTATGGAGAAATGCTATCACCGCATATTCCTTAGACAGTAGCCAGTGATAGACCATTTACTAACGATTTCTCTTTGATATAAATATCCGAAAGGCTAACAGCAAATTTGGATTAAGTTGACGCGAATATTGGCATAGAGTCTTCAGAAGAAATAACAATAGACTCATGGGTCTGAGATATTTGCGATTAACAGTGGTGAGAGTGGTATGCAGAGTTTTCCTAAATGGCTTTGGATATCAAATTCTCGATAGAAGCCCTTACATAGCAATCAAAGGTATGTATCTCTTTCGTAGATATGGCATACCAGATGGTATATACTTACTTACTTACTTAACGGGCTCCCGACCCGTGAAGAGTCTCTGCCTGAGACACAGCAGCCTTCCACTCTCTTCGATCCCGGGCACGCTGCTTCCAGTTATCTAGACCAAGCGCTCTGGCATCCGCGATAGCTTGATCCTTAAAACGGAGGTTCGGTCTTCCTTGTCTTCTCGAACCTGGGGGCTGTGATTCGAAGATCCTCTTTGCTGGAGCATTATTGTCCATTCGCTCGATGTGGCCGAGCCAGTGTAGTCGACGTGTTTTGGCTTTTTGGACTACATCCACATCCTGGTACAGCTCATAGAGTTCGCGGTTATATCTTCTCCTCCATTCGCCCTCCTCGCATACGGGACCGAATATCCGACGAAGAATTTTTCTTTCGAAAGTGTTCAGTATTTGCTCTGCTTTCCTGCTTATCGTCCAGCACTCGGCTCCATACAGCAGAACTGGCAGGATCAAAGTTTTGTAGAGCATACATTTCGTCTTTCGAGTTAGGAGTTTTGACCCCATTTGTTTCGCCAAACCGAAGTAGCAGCGGTTTCCTAGGGTAAGTCTTCGTCGAATCTCCACTAAGTTGTCATTCGTGGAGTTGATATTTACTCCGAGGTAGGTAAACTCCTTAACCACTTCGAAGTTACTGTTGCCAACAGTGACGTTTTGTCCTAGGCGGTGGACAGATGCTTCTTTGTTTGTTGACAACATGTATTTGGTTTTGTCCTCATTCACTTCAAGGCCAACACGTTTCGCCTCTTCTTCAATTGCCGTAAAAGCCTCTAACACGGCGCGCTGGGAGCGACCGATGATGTCGATGTCGTCTGCGTATCCCAGCAACTGGACAGATTTGTTGAAGATAGTGCCTTCCGTGTTTACACCTGCCCTGCGCACTATCTGTTCCAGCACAAGATTGAAGAAGTCACATGATAGCGCATCCCCTTGCCGAAATCCGGTGCATGTTTGGAATAGTTCAGAGGAACTGTTGCCGAATTGCACGTTGCACCGCGTGTTATCCAGCGTCACGCGGCACAGCTGGATCAGTTTAGCCGGGATCCCGAATTCGGCCATCGCCTTGTAGAGCTCAAGACGATGAATGCTATCATATGCGGCTTTAAAGTCGATGAAGAGATGGTGAGTCTCGACTTGAAATTCGTTGGTCTTTTCCAGGATTTGCCTTAGTGTGAAAATTTGGTCGATCGTCGATCTGCCGGGCCGGAAGCCACACTGGTACGTGCCGATTAGTGTGCTGCAGAAAGGCTTCAGACGTTCACACAGTACGTTGGATAGGATCTTATATGCGACATTAAGCAGGGATATGCCTCGGTAGTTCTTACAAGACATAGGATCGCCTTTCTTGAAGATGGGGCATATAGAGCTGATAGTCCAGTCATCGGGCATGACTTCATCCACCCACACTTGGTTGATGACTTGGTGCATGCACCCCACCAAAGCATCACCACCATGTTTGAAAAGCTCTGCTGGTAGACCATCAGAGCCGGCGGCCTTGTTGTTCTTCAGCTTTTTGATAGCTGAGCCGACCTCTTCAAAACTAGGAGGGGGAATGGATTCTTCATTGACTGGATGCGGGTTCTCTTCTTGCCCTATCACTCTCTCTACCTGCCCATTAAGTAGCTGCTGGAAATGCTGCTTAAATACATCTACTATTCCCTGTGCTTCGGTGACTAGGTTTCCTTCACTGTTTCGAAGAGCCTGCGTTCCGGGCTTGAAGCCAGCTGCCAGTTGCTTGGCTTTCCTGAAAAACATCCGGATGTTGTTCCTATCGCGGGACTCTTCGATATCCTTGAGCTGGGAGGCTGCGTGGGCCCTTTTCTTCTTACGCAGGATCTTCTTCTCCTCCCTTCTTCTGGTTCGATACTCTTCTCTCGCTGCCCTTGTTTTGCGTTGCAGCGCTTGCAAGTGTGCATTTTCTGTCACCTTTTTCCGGCGTACGCATTCATCATCATACCAAGGGCTCTTTTTGGGTGGTGGCTGGTAGCCTATGGTGGTCTCTGCTACCCCTTTGATGATGTCGCGATACTGGTTCCACAGATTGTTGGCGTTTGTGGATGGTGAATGCACAGCGGAGAGTCTCTCACTCAGGCGCTCCCTGTAGGCTCTGGCTACTCCAGACGTGCTAAGGCTTCCAACGTTGAATTTCTTTTTCTGGGCGGTCTGCAGCTTCTTCTCATTGGATAGTCGAGCTCTGAACTTAGCTGCAACAAGAAAATGGTCAGAGTCGACGTTTGCCCCTCTGAACGTTTGCACATTCAGAATGTTGGATGCATGCCTCGCATCTATTAGCACGTGGTCGATTTGGTTGGCGGTTCGACCATCTGGAGAGCGCCAGGTTGCTGTGTGGATTCGTAGTCTTGGAAACCTAGTGCTACTTATCACCGTATTACGAGCTGCTGCAAAATCGATTAGACCAGATGGTATATATGTACATGATTTACAGACAATGCTTGGCTTGAGGCAAGTAAACATATACTACATATAGCACCTACAGTACCAATATGCTAAACAAATTGTCGTAGGAGATTCATAGCGGATGGGAAAGCTAGAGCATGTATCCGTTTTGTGATGATAAATCTACTGTATCTGCGCAGTCATTAATGAATATACTAGTGATGAAATGCCTTTAGAAAATCAACGATTATAGAACTCAAAATGTAGTATTACTAGCCTGATTGGAGCGCAACTTAGGAGGCAAGGATTTTTACGTATCCCACGTGAAACAGAAGTGCGTGGCTACAAATTTCTCGTTAATGGCAAGAGGAAAAGGCAAATTGCTCTATCTCTCTATGGATATTCGGATATTTTAGCTCTGTGATTGCCTGCATAAATTAATGTCATACAACTGCATCAACATATGATAATTTTACCAGAAATCGTTAGAAAAGTACACGTTGTATCTTTCATATGTTGGTGAACATTACCAACTGAATTTTTTACTTGAATGGATTTATAATATTCTTTATTTGAATATCAAATTTAAAGCATCTCCATTTATGTATGTAGAAAAAAGCTATATTCGTGAAAAAAGAACACAGATACTCTTGCGATTCTAAAATTCCAAATTTAGCCAGAAATATCAATGGATGTATCTTTCAATTGTGAAAGCAGCCACTGGTGTCAAAAAAATGTATCTTCTTCTTCTTGACAATTTCTCACATACATACCTACAAACGTATGTAGTAAAGAATGTAGAAAATGTAAAAAAAATCAGTGCCAATCAATCGCAACTCCAACCAGATGTTCTTGGTATTCATCAACTTGCGCACTTCACCCTAATAAACGAAAAGAGACCGAAATACATCAATCATTCACCTTCTAGTAAACTTTTGCAATCAAAGTTCTTCTCTAATTCGCATAGCACGTGCTTAATTCAACACAATAGCAACGAGTATCAATCAATTACAACGAAAATCAAACAATTATAACATCAATTAGCGCATTTTACAGAATCACGCGGCACGCGGCACGCCCCACCAATTAAAAGCATGTCAATGCTCATCTTCAAGGACGTAAATCGCCATTCGTCCCTATGGTCCTTCTCATCAATATTATACACCAACACGTATACAAAATCCGCAACAAAACTATCAACAATCTGTGACAGTGCTCACATTCCTTGTCGTGAATTCTTGTATTCCCTCCTCACTATCTACTATTATCTGGCAGCGAGAGTATTATAGATAAAAAAGAAAAAAAAAGTCAATTTGGCCATGGCCCAGTTTGGTTCATTACTTTGCTTCCTAATGGATTTCAAATACATTTGGCGGTGCACATCAAATTCGACAGAAGCTGCCTTCCGGTACAGAGAATACCGAAATGAAAGGCAAATTGTTCGCTAAAAATACCTCTCATCATCGTCCTCTTTTTCTTTCTTTTTGTAATTAATTCAATTCCAACTTTTGTACAGAGAGACGCCTTCATTGGTTTTGCAGAATGTTCGCGCAAAGGATGTATAATTCAATCAAAAATACATTTTAAATATTCTTTTGATCCTAGTAAAAAATTTACTCCATTCCCGGAGGTTAGTACCTACACAAATTAAGTTCCAATTAGGACGAAGAGAGTACCTTTGTAAAAAAAAAAAAATATTAATTACAACAAAATCTTTTGCAATATTAAATTATTTATCGAAAGGCGGCAAGGCAAAGGATTTAATTTCCCAGGTGGCACAAGCCTCCATTATCATTGAATTGAAGAAGGAAATTCCCGGAATGAAATTCCATTTGAATACGAAGTCGTAGATACTACGTCTGAGAAGTCAGGCAATCTCGAGGAACTTGTTAATTTATTTACAAGATGAGATTTACGATTCTCGCTGGCTTATCAGTGGAAAGTTTAGTGGTAGATTATTATCAATTGGAACTTGAAATAGTGTTATAAGAGGGCAAACTATTGTGTCACCTACAATTTGCAAGTCACCGGTGTGCGTTGTTGATGATGACGTTCGTTCCGGTTTTTAGTACCACGGCCCCGACCGGCGGCGCGGCGATTCATTTAAAGACGAAACGTGATTACGATAAGAAGTCGTGTCGTTAAGTATCACTTTGATTATCATTGCCTCAGCGGAAAGTGGGGGGATTTATTCGATGCCAAAATGAATGGTTTATTTGCCAAAGTCTCGACGGAAACTAGAATTGGTGTAATCAACCGCAGGTTGTTGGTTATTCATTTCTACAGACGATGGGTGAGTCAATCTGGATTTCTTTGGTTTGTGAACTTTGCCTTGGATTTCCGTGATAGATTTCATGAGCAATGGGGGAAAAATCTCGGAAAGATTTTATTTCCAGCAATCAATGTGGGATTGCAATTGAATCTTAGAATTTAGGTCAATAGAACAATTGAATCGTTTGTGGAATATGTGCATGCATATGTACTATATGTCAACTTTAAAAAATTTAATTCTGTGCATGAATTCTGTGACTTATACAAAAGTAATTCAATAATTCAGGGGAATGCTGAATATACAAACTGGGTGGCTGTGAACACTTGGAATGACTAATAAGTTGGAAATATGCAAATCCGATTGCACCGAGCATGTAGTGTATCTGTGGTACTACTCGTCGAAATTACTGACTCTTGGAGTTTCCTCGAATTTCACTAAAAGCATTTGAATGGAAAGTTTATTACAGAAACACTGTATTGCGTAAGAAGGCACAAGATGCAAGCTAGTTTGGATGACCTAGTGGATATTCTCTGAATTTTAAAACTATCGACGCATTTAAGCAATTTTTTGGACTGATCTGGATGTTGTCCTGATTGTAAGTTCACCATTTAACCATTTAACCAATTTGTGCCCCAATGTCAAACAGCCTTAAGTAGATTTTTTAAGATTTCTCTGCCTTAAATGAAATTAGCTCCAATCTCTTCGCTCTAGTCAGTTTTAAGGCAAATTTCTTTGGTACCTTGAGGAAGAATACATAAATGCAGACAATTTTGAAATTCACTGCTCACTCCTTCTAACAATCTCTAAGGTATTTTGCCATTTAAAGCCTTATAGAATCCATTGCTGAAGTAAATTGACCAATTCGAACAATTGACAGCCTTCTTCATACGGTAAAACCAAACTTGGTGTACACAGCAAGTAGACTTAGACAATTTTAAGTTGCGATAAGCTCGGATCAAACAAAAAAAAAGCTGAATATCATCTGCGGTATATTTCTTACAGGAGATTGGTAAAAACACAAATAAAACATAACAGAAACAAAACAGGTCTTAAAGTAGACGCTTGAGGCATTTCTATCACCATATCTATAGATTGGAATACTCTAACCTTTAACACAACTGCTTGTATTCTGCATCTGTGGAAAAAAACCGGTGAGGTATTTTGAATTTCTAAAGAATGTAGGCATGGTTAAATGAAGATATATAGAAGTGTTACGTAATTTGTTTTTGTCTGTCAAACCAGTCAGACAGAATGTCTTTCGTCTGTCCAAAGTGTAGTTGATTTCTATATGAAATTGAATTGTTGAAACTTTTAGCTTTGTCCATGACTTTTGATAGAAAGACTAATACAAATTAATGCCAGTCAAACAATCTATAAACCAAATAGATACATATATCAAAAATCAGGTTACTTCGACTCGCTGTAAATCCCAACAAAGCTGATGAAGGAAGGCCGGCATACCCCTTGTACGATTCAAATTTGTCTGACTTGTCGAATATTACACAGTTTCAACTAAACTCAGAAAAGTTCTGTCAAGCATATCCATTTTCTTAAAGAAATTAGTTGGCTCCGTGACAGACTCAGGTCTTAAAACTCTTGAATCTCATATCGACAAACACATTCTTGGCTATTTTGTCGCATGTCGCAGAAACAAAGATTGGTATCCTGTGTCCTTAACGATTTGGCCTACCAAATTGTAAGCAAAAGTAAAGCATAAAAGACCAATGACCCTTTTTCCCAATATGAAGTAAGCAGCAGTGAAGCCTTTCTTTCACAATCATTCACCAATTAGTACCCCACATGGCCCTCAAAAACATACTCTAGGCGATACGAAGTAGGTTAGAGTCAAAAGTGTACCTAGTATCTACTTGCTTTGACCTTCTGGAAGACAATAGTTTCACCATTCATTATTTTTTTTTAGTGCTAAATAGAACTTTATTGAAACTGACTGGCATTAGACAAATCCTAGTACACTGCAGTTAGATCAGGCATCTTAAGATGCATTCTTGCATATGGTGCTTGATTTTGGTGGCCAACTCCAAAGAAAACAAACTCCAGCAAACGAAAGTTCAACATTGAACGCCCAATGTGCAGCATCTTTGAAGCCTTAAATTCCAATCAAAGGCAATATCGTCGGAAAGGTAATTACTGAAGCTTGCTAGGATCTGCCAGTGGCATTTAAATGAGGTATCTAGCGCCAATATGGTAACCTTATGATGGCAAATAGTAGATACCTCAGGCAAAAACCTAGTAGACAAACTTGCTAGGACGAGGTCAGAGTTTCAAACTTCTCTACATAAGTTTAAAAAAAAAAACTACCTTCACTTGGATATTTGCCTAACAGTTGTCTCCCACAGGAAGAGATGTCCAATACAAATGCACACAGCTTTAGTTTAACAAAAAAGGCAGTCGTTGTTAGAATTGACTGAACAGTCTTAAGTCACAACTTAGGTCGGGATGCATCAGTGAGGCCACCATCCACAGAACAAAACTAGTACCAAAGAAAACATGAGCGTAATGCATGCGCAGCTGTCCCTATAACGCAATTAGGTTGGCAGTGAGTAGTGATTTTCCTGAGAATAGTCCTGATAACATGAAGCTATTGCTCTAAAAAGTTATACAACTGGCTTTCGTTATAACTATGAGCCTATCAAATGATACAACTTGTAGCTGCAGCATACATATGTACATATGAATGTCGTCTAGTGATAAACAAACTTTTCCTTTTATTAAGTTTTCCCTCTCCTAAGACCAGCCACCATTTGACAACAATAAATCGTCTAAATTTAATGCTTACTCAAGACATCTGCATAATATTCATACTAGATTTTTATTACATTGTTATTTATAGACCTCGTAGATAATGGAATACGCGGAAAGATGAAGAATTTCATTGCTTCATCGAAGAAACGATGAACATGAAATTATTAATATCTCTTCGCTACCATACATGTATCTGTACTTGGTTTTCAGCAAATCCATTTAAATCCCGACCAAATCCATATGCACACACTTCAGCTATATTATTTGAAATAAAATTGCTATATTATCTGTTTATAGTATGTGTGCATCATATAAAGTCAAGCCATGAACATGAGAAAGGACGTGATGACACAAATCCAGTCGCCTGGATATATTAGGCGACACGGATGAGATATGGGATATAAGTGAAAGAGCAATAAGAGCCAACTGAATTTCAATCATCATCACCATCAGCACTCAAGCATCCCACCGTGCAGAAAGCCTCTTCACAGCTATAAAATCCGAGTTCCGCATTGCAACACATACATAACACACAACACGTCGTCGTCGGTCGTCAGTCGTCAGTCGTTGTCGTCGGTCGTACCAAATACTTGAGGTTTTCGCTTTGGAACTACAAGCACCCTCTTCATGATCTTTCAGCAGAATGAGTATCGCTCATTCCTTCCAGTATCTATAGGTAGATACTCGTATATATTCTATTTAAACTCAAACGAATGTTACGCGGTGCAGTCGGTTATTTTCGGAAAAATTGCATAAAATTGAAATTTGTTAAAAGCACCACCAAACAGCTTGTGCACATCTTAAGGATGGTACTTCAACAACACGTTTAATTCTTTTTGTATAAAAAAAAAAAATCATTTTACCTGCAAGCGCCGCCAACGATTTGCCGCTCGTGTGTGTGCATAATTTTTACACATTAACTTTTCAGTTCAGTTCATAGAGGTTACAGTCTTACAACTTTGAACAATGTTAAAGTGTTCTTTAGAAAATTAAATTAAATGAGAAAAAAAAAGAAAAGTAAAACCGAAAATTCTAGTATCCGTGTCGGTGAATATGCACTTTCAAACGATGTGCGAACGTTAAATTCAAATTAAAGGCAATAGACTAGAGGCAAACTGTGATTAATTGATGTTTTTGAGTTTAGGAAAGTTTTGAAAATGAGATGTACTTATATAAAAAAGTTATACTTCCGTGCTTGCAGTTAGATATTTGGGAATAATAAGCAAGAGAAAGTATACACAAACGTTTTCAGTAGTGTACCACGGGGAAGACATTTAGGTAGTATACTTTTATTCATAGTTTTCGTCATTTTTTCATCAAATCATCTGACGATAATTGACAAAACAAAATTGTTTCTATTAATCCGACATTATGCCATAAACACTCTGTCAGAGTTAAGAAAATCTTTGGTCAATATACTTTTTTCGGATTCGACTATATTAGACAGGTTATCGTCTCTACTGCTTCTTGGGGATAAAGACCATAAACTTAAATGTGGTAAATGTTGGAATTTATCCCTTAGCTATCCGATCAACTCAAAATCGTTTTCCTTTAAACTTATAGAAAGAGTACACGAAAAGTATTAATATTCTTACTAGCAAGCCGATTTTTAGGAGGCATTTTGGATTTTTTGATCACATATATAAAAGCTACTTATACAGTTCCAAAAAGATCTCATTATGTCCTTTCCTCGATAATAAGGATGCTTTTGACAACTTTAGATACGAGTCCGTTTCAAGAGAGTTTAGGGGCAGAGAAATGGATCAAATGGGTCTGAAAAATGCTTGAAAGATGTAAAACTTCATTCATGTCTGGAAAGGCTATAGGCTGGTTCCAGCATCAAAAGATAACATACCCGTACACCCGCCTGTATACTAATAAAATTAATCAACCTAGGCTATTGCTTTCTTTTGATCATCGTGAGGCGCAAGCATGGTAGAGAACATATTTCACATATTCCTAGCAAGGTAGTATCTTTGTATCTTTCACAAAAATTAGAAAGCCTAACCTTAGTCTTGTTGGGTTAAACGGTACAGATAGTTCTAAATAGTAAAAAAAATTAACTAAAATTCCCACATCTTGTGTTCAATACGGTGTGGGGCTTAATGCCTGCTTTCGATGGAAAACCCCAGCAATGATACATGGACTACTGTTTGACTGTTGCTCGAAACCACTTTTTCTATGAAGGGGTCTAGTATTTTTCAGATCAAAATTCATCCCATCATCATATACTTTTTGTGAAATCGTCTCCAAGAGCGGCACTTCAGACCATGATATGTATATCTTTTCCTTATGGATACGTGCGCTTGGAGGGATACCTACAAAATATCCAAAACTCAAATCCTCAAACCAATAAATCCCGGACTTTTGAAAAACGTACATCTCCGAATGAAAAATATCCATTCACGATCATTAAAGAGCATCGGTGAAGTTATTTTGGATATTCTATGAAGGATCTTGTGTCAACGATTTGTGATTTTAGATTTGGGAATATGGAGTTGAGGATTCCAGTTTGGAGATTTCAATTTTGGAGATTTCGTAGCCAACACAGCTAATATTTAACTCGTATATAAAAGATAACTGTAGGTCAAGGAGCTCCAGAAACCTAAAGAAACGCACGTGCACGTGTGCCTCTCACTGCCAACTTTAGGAAATCTACATTAAGTGAATAGCTCTTCAATGATTTGAACAATCTCGAAAGCAGGCTTATAAGTAATAAATGCATTTATCACTAGAAGCCAATGGTTGCAGGTTTAGACCAGAATTCACCTGTAGCACAAATCAAACTAAGCAACAATTGTCATATGCGCCAGTATTTACATGAACTCAAGCATAGAACTCAACTCTGTACTGCCATTCTCAACAGTTTCAGCACTCCAAAGGACCTTGGGCGTGTAAATGCATTTCTGGATAGCTAGCCAGAAGGGGATATTCGATTAGACCTGACCCTTTCTGTAGAATCTCGCACATTCGTTTCACAAGCAGTGGAAATAGGCCAGCCTTACGTACTAGAAAAACGTTCAGCGCTTAAAAGAGCAATCTCCCTTGCAATAAAAGGTCCGATATATCCTTACATTCAGCAGAAACGATCACAGGAAGTTTTGATTTTTTTGACAAGCTTTTTTACGGCAGTCATACTCTCGGATGTTTGTCAAATGTTCTCGAGAGGTGGGACAGTGAAAAAAAACTGAAAATCGTAATTATATACATACATGCAGAAAAAGATACTAAGTCCAGCTGTCCGAACGTGTCGGATAACCCCTACTTAAGAAGCAACAATGCACTTCTGCATAAACGTATCTTTTCTTGCATCAAACACTGTAAATGCCAGATGAATTAATACAGAAAAACAACCCCCCCACTTTAATTTACGTCAAATAATTATGAAACACGTTGGTGCACATTTTCTAAAATTATAAAGGATGGTCGAGACAAAATTAATTACATACCAATTACTTTCGTGTCATTCTCTTAGACGTGGAACACCAGTCCCGTCTCGTAGCCTCTACTTAAGGAATTAACTTATTTTTGGACGGACTTTTGACATTAAATTAAGTCGATGTGCCTTATAGTAATCCGGTTGGACTACCCTCTCCCTGTAGATCGTATCCTAATTGAATCGAAAGGACATTTCCATTCAAGCGCTTGACATTATTAATGAAAATATAGGCGATACACGGAATCTAACATCCAACGTCAGCAACTGAAATAGATTGTCCTGCTGCATACATTTCATGATCACGTATCTGTGCACTTGGTGCACATATAATAGTCCCGTATACATACATACATACTTACATACATAGTTGTCATAATGGCTACTCCCTATTACGGTCAATGTTGACACTTTAAGGTACGTTAAGCTAATAAAATATTGCCCTATGTGTCGTGACCTTTTCTACTCTGTTCAGTGTCATTCCTATGGGAGAGTAGAATAAAAAAAATTGCATTGCGCCACAACACGATGTACACACACGCTTCGAACAGGAGTAGACAATTGTTAGTTTCTTTTATTTTCTTGTTTCTACTTCTACTTCTTCTATTTTATATTCTTAAAGCCACCTTAAAGCCACAGGTATGAGAGGTTTTGCATTTGCTAGTTCTAGTATTTTTTTTTTTTTTTTGTATTTTGTTTTTGTGGCGGGTAATGCTGCAACGCGTTCGAGGTGAATAAATCGATTTCAATAAATTTGCTTACCACCATGAATTCAAGGATACTTTTGTGCAAGAAAGGGGTGTGACATTAACAACATTTAATAGGTCGAGCACTATGGCTTTTGTTATCACAACAACAAAAGAAAAAAGGACGAATGAATTGAAAATAATATACCTACGAGTATCTAAGCGTTTGTGAGTGTGGTGGGCATTTTGTTTCAGGAATATCTGAGTTTTAGGAGGCAAAGCTTTATGTGGTTGTGCAAAACATTATAAAAATATTTGAAAGCAGTTGGGGCAGGAATCACTACCGCATTCTTGCGGAAATAGGGTGCATAAACTGGGTCGTACTTACTTGCACCTTTATGGTGAAGGTTTATACATAAATTCAATGATTCAATGCAAGCGGAACCACTCTCTAGCAAGGTTATTCTGGAGGCATTTGACGGAGTTTGGCATTTGACAGAGTTTGGCATAAAGTTCTTTGATCGAGCTGAATACGAAAATTTGGCGTTACATTTCGTATTCTTCAATATTTCAAGACAGATCTGGCCCAAGCTTGATCTGAAACGTAGTTCTGAGTTGTTCCTATTAAAGCGATCACGGATCAGTCCATTTATCGATGTTCTTATTTGGCACTCTCTGATAGGCTAACATGCCAAAAGGCTGGACTTCTTTTCACATGACTTCTGCAGAAGCTGTAGGGAGGAGGAAGGGGAAAAAATCGTTCTCCACCTCCTATGTACGTGCCCAGCTCTGTCCCAAAAAAGACTAATCCATTTAGGAGCCCACTTTTTTCACAAGCCTCCTTGGCTTTAACAACGGGTAGCCAAATGGTGCGATCCTTGACATCACAATGTATCTTTATTGGTCTAAGCGTATCTGCAGAAAGCCTCTCTAACCAAAACCTAAACCATTGTTCAATTCAAGTTGTTCTGAATAACTTAAAATCTGTAATTCGCCATATATATCCTGGAGTCCCTCAGGGTTCTACTGTATTTCCGATTCTCTTTTATAGATTCATTCACTAACGATAGTAGTCTCAGCTTTTTTTACTGGTTCCCAGATTCACATCCCTACTCTTCGGCCGTGGAACTAGAATGACCTTGACATCATAATAAAATGGGGTATAAACAACAGACCAGAATTTAGTGTTTTCAAAACACAATGGTGTGTTTTGTTCGAGCACAAATTAAGCCCTCTACCATCGTCAATGAATATCACTTGTATTCTCGAAGCCAAAAAACTTTAATTTATATTCAAAGTCGCCGAGAATGATGCACAACGTCTAGGTTACCTTAAACAATGCGAGAAATACTTTACCTCCTTTGATCTGGCTGCGATATACAAAGCATAAATTCTTCCAAGCTCGAGTATAAAACATGTGTCTGGTCTGGTGTATCTATAGGTACCAAAAGAAGGTCCCAAAACGTTGGATTAAGACTACTAGTAGCCAAAAGTATAGCGAATTCGAATTGTTTTTTCCTGCCTTCTCTTGTTTTATCACTTTTAACTCAAATAGTGGGCGCCGTGGCTCAAGTGGTTAGTGCGCTGGACTACAACACTTAAAATTTCTTTTACTGCCACACCCTTTCGCGAGCGTCTGACAAACATCCGAGAGTATAACTGTCCCGAAAAGCTTCTCAAATTGCCCTTCGGAAACGGCATTAAACAGTAGGTTCCTTCCATTTGGGTAAAGAATATAACACGCACAACATGAATGGTTGTGAGAAACTAGGGCCTGGGTCCAAAAGATATCTCTCGTGCCTGTATCTTATCTTAAATCAGTGCATCAGTGACTACTATTTGCTCTGACTTTGAATCCTTGAGGGGGCGGGAATCACAAAACAATAAGATATTCTCCGTATCCTAGCCATATGAATGGTAGACATAGACAGGAATATTACTTAAGCCTCCAATCTCAAGCACTTGATGAATGTTAGTAGCCCGTAAGAGCTCCAGTAGGTAGGTAGGTAGGTTGGGGGAGACTGCACTGACAATGTGCAGCCTCACTCGGATCTCGGCGGAACCATTGTGTTCCTGATATGATACCTGAAACAAACAATGACTATTATGAACAAACTTAATCCATGTCAGAAGCGATCCTCCTGAACTATCCAGTTTTCATGATTAGGTGGTTTTAGGGGACCATATTAGCTAGTTCGTTAAGGTCGTTGAAAGATATCTTTTCCAGAGTTGAGTATCTTGTTCTGTTGTGGCTTAGGAATTCACAGTGGCAATGTGTTGTATCTGCCTCTACTTCTGGGTCGCCACAACCTCTGCATTGGTGGACATTGAATTTTGGCCTGTGAGAATACCTACGAGGAGACTCAGCTGTGGTCTATTCAGCGATAGTAAGTTTTTCTCTTGTCCTTCTTTTGTCGTATTGGGCCCAAAATTGTTTAGAGACGCGGCATGAGGAGCGTGTTCTCCACCTTATTTTGGCCATGTTGAGAAAGTCCATGAGTGATCTGCTGTTAGGTCTTTTGATTCCGGAATCCAGCAGAGCGTGATGCTGTGCCTTGAGCTAAGGGATTTGAGTTCGTCTTTACATATCTAGACCAATTTAGAGTTGGTTGTGATGGAGGTGATGGCATTGATGAAGAGCTCCAGTAAGTCGTTTTCTGAGTTTTGTGCTCTTTTGAAACTTTGAATCATCGCAGCCAATTTCTCAGCGAAAACAAAAACCTTAACAAATCATGAAGCAAAAAATATACACCATGCCATATCTGGACTTTGCAAGACCTTTTTTAAGCTTCTATTCGAGTAGAGACGATTGCAAAAACAGAGAAGCACCAAGTGAACAATCTATTGACGTTTGCACTGATAAGTCTAAGATGGACTGATTCTCGAACCATAGTTTTCTAAACCGAGGTCCTAGCAGTGACATCCGTGTGACTGCAATGAGGTCATTGATAGTCAGGCAGCGATAAAAGGGAGTACTGTCGAGAAGACCTAAAGGTTTTTGGAACAAACATAAGGTAAGACTCTGGTGGGTCCTTGATTATAAGGGCATACTAGAGAAAGAAAGAGCTAATAAAGTATCTCAAGGAGATACGGTGAATATCTCACTTTGCACAAGGTATGAAGCGGGGAATAAAACTACATAATAGATGGGCATGTGATGCAACTAGAAAACTCTATTGCAGGAAGGAAGCACCGACATACTTTTATAAAAAGACAAGAAATACGTATGTATCTACCCTTATAGGATACTCTGCGGTATCATTGTATTCTATATGCTTTAAGCACTGATAAAAGTGAATAGGTTACCATAGACTAGATGGGTTTGGTTAACTAGGCTAGATCACGAGCAAGAGAGAGTTTCAAAACTTTGACTCTAGATTATTTAGGCAGCTTTTCTGGAGTAGGTTCCAATTGGTATACGTGTGCTGTGTATGTCAAAAGGTCCGACATGTTCCTTAACAAGTTTCACAAAAGGTTTAGTCACATCACCATTGTTATGCCTTAAAGCTACATAGATATCTCCACCAAACTGAAACTAGTCATCAAAAAAGCGAAATCGAAGTCTTTTGCATCAGCTATGCCATAGTTTCGTCAATAAAAGAGAAAGTTCAAACTTTAACATTTACCCAAAGTAATATTTTGCAAGCAATTACTCGTATTAGTATCTTTTTTTTATAGCAAGCCCCAAGGAATTTTTTTATTGCAGTTTTTTAAGTGTTGAAACTAAAACCAAAAAGTCGTACACTATCATAAAATGCAGTCTTTTTTGTTATTTTTTTTTTTCATTTTTACGTTTTTATTACTTTGGTTGCTGAAACTACTATTTACTGTTTCGCAAATAGAAATCTTTTTTTATGTTAGATTTTCAATGCAAATAACGCTGGTATTCATAGATGCAAGTTTACCATGCCCACGGATCCATCCGATGATGATGCGCTTCGTAATAGATACTCATAACCCATGTAAAATGTAGGGAATAAGAACCCATTAGATACTTTTGTTCCGTTTTTATTTAGTTTTTAGTGTGCAGTTGTTGTGTGTTATAAAATGAGCCAAATGTAGGTCTTGAACTTTGTAAGGAACCAATGAAAGAGAAACCTTTTAAGCTCTTCCACAATTTCCAGTTTCTTTATGCTGCAATTGCCAATTGCATAGCGAGGACAAAGTATGCTATTCAGTCGATTGAATCCATAAAATAAATTTAATTTCGGAAAAATATTGAAATACTTTTGAATAGGAATGTATGTTGGAGTCGTGTCGTGTGCAGCATTCTTGAATAGATTTTTTTTTTATCCAAACTAATGTAATATTTCAAAAGCTGTGAGTCTGGGAAATCTGTAGTTATGATTTGATTTGACATTTAAATTTTATTTTTACTCCATTAGTATGATAGAATGTAGTCGAGTTTGACAGGAAATTAGATGTGTGGTGTTGAAAGGATTATTCATAGCTTTTTACTATTGTGGCTGGGGTGTAGAGGCAGTTTTTCATTCTACCTATGATCAGAGTAAACTTTATGGGTGACATAAATAGAGGCAAAGAGAATAGAAAACTGTCACAATCGTCAAATGAAGACTGCATGACATTCATGTCATTCAAAGGAGAACCTCACATGCAAAGGCTTCAAATTAAAAGGGATGAATTGTTCTCTAGAAGAATAACGAATATGAATATACAATGCAATGGAGCAATATCTTAACAACAAAAGGTCAGCCATAGTAGGTATTCTACAAGAGAAGATTGTGGCAAGTTAACTAAAGTCGTATTGTGCAGATTCAAGACTGAATTCTTTGCAGAAAGATAAAGATAAAATAAAAAGCTATCAAGAAGTTTGATAGTCCAATAGATTGCATGAAATATTTCCTAGGAACGTTTGCATTGCTGAGCCTGTCTACCCTTGTATGTATGTTATGGATAGCCATGTCTCAGGCAAAGTTTTGATGGCCTTGCACGACCCTAAACCTTCGACTTCTGTTTTTGGTATACACAATGATGCAGGGGGTTTTGGATAAATTCGAAGTCGAATTTTCTGAGGCTACCTTCAGTTCAAATCGAGTCTACTGTCATTAGAATCCGTAAAGGATATAGTGTTGCTATCTTTGATGAGGATGACAACATTAATGGATAAATGGAATAGTGGAAGTATATACTCGTATGCCTTCCAAAAACAGTTCAAGAATACAATAACGTTTTGTATTTGGACCCAAAATTGAACTTAGTGAGGCTTGTCTGAGTCCCGGGTCACATTGGGTTCAAGAAAGACTCCAATCATCATTGCCTTTACTATCACTAACAATAGGATAAGTGTATGAATATAGTCTGTGATAAAACCAGGCAGACTATACGCATGTTCGTGAATGTCTGCGAGGAATCAACTTAAATTTTGTTCTCACAGTTGTCACGGGACAGTCGCCGATGTCTGTGGGCAGTTGGAAGTGGCAGAACCTTGCAGGAACAAGAAAAGGACAGCAAAAACTACGAATTCCGATTGATAGGAGTTCTAGCTCTGAAGGGTTCCAAGATGCTACGTTTGTTTGACACTAGTTGCGATGACCATTTTACGAAGTAACATGAATACTATGTTAAAGATACAAGGGACGGGGTAAAGGTTGGGTAAGTGAATTGACACAGTGGAGGTACAATCTTTCTCTGTTGACGTCGCAAACTGGAGAAAACTCAACAACACATACCTATCCGACCATTCTTGAGCCTAAAACTGAATAGATACCTTTTAGAGAAGTTTTGGTAAGAAAGATTGGTAGAGCATCAGCCTTTAGAGAATCTTAAAGTCGAACCTTTGAGAAATCATGCCCGATTCATGGTCACAGCGGAAGAAACTGAAAAAAACGTACACCATGAAAGAGGCTGAATATTTGCAGGTCTATATTAAGTTGGAACTTAGCCAAAGAAGGACCATTTATAAAGAGAGCGTAAATCTCCTGAAGAAGAAAAACAAATATTCCTGCGGATATAGAGAATGAAATATTGGAACATCTCATCTAAGGAAAATTTTGACCAAAACATCAACACCGGAATCTAATATCAGGAAAGGTGTTGGACAACTGGACCAACTCCTTATCGACTTATAGAACCATCTGAAGATAGCTCATCGTTGGAACGTTGGATGCTCATCGGTCTTGTACCGATATTTCCACCACATTTGTTCGGATTAAGTATATTGCTATGTCCCGCTTGTCCGTCAGTTTAATCGTACTACACTTGCGGCTTCTCCCTCACACCCTTATCTTTTGAAACCTATTTTTGGTTTCTTAGCCACTATATGAGACTTGCCCAACAAGTTATGATTTACAAAGATTTAAAGTCAATGCGCATCGTCACCTAACTCTCCGTTTCCTACCAACTTCTAACTTCCCTATACCCACCCTTTCCTTTCACTCCATTATAACTTTAGTTCTAAGTGATGAAGAACATTTAAAAAAATAAAAAAGATACCAGACAGGGACTGGATGGGAACGCCATTGATAAAATCATCGACTGCATCAATTAAATCCTGCAACATGCTCACCTTTGCCCCGATTGGCTTGGTCTGATGCTTATGTCACGAATAATTAACTTAAGTTTGGAGGACAGTAGCAGCAAGAACATAGTTGACAGGGGGAACCCCTCAAGTCTGCGAGTTAACCCGTCAAAGACAGATATCGTAAGTTTCATTAAGAAAATGGCAATTCCTGTATTTAAACCCCTAACGATCGGTGGAGTTGAGTTGAACATCTCAAGATAAGCACTATACCTACAGTTTTGGATTCCAAACTAAATTGGAAAGAAAACATACACATTCGGTAACACATGCCCTATACACAGTGGTTGATCAATGTAGTCCTATCTACCTTAAGTGCTAGATCGATCAAGCCAGTCCTGATTTTTAAAGCAGTTACAGACAAAACAGAAATTCAAAATGGTATGTAGATAGGTATGAGTATCTAAACCGAATTTTTCTCGACTTATACGTTCAGTATACCTCAATACTTCGACAATACTTCGAAATACTTTGTTGATTTCACTCTTTTAAAACTGGTTATGAATACTCTTATACCGATACAAGCAGACGATGTCGACTTAGGGAGTACATAGTCCTTTGGTTTAAAACTTAGGTGTTATTAGGTTTCAGTATGCATCTGCACTAAGTGGACAAAAGCCTTCTCTGGTCACTAAAATTGCCTTCAGTTCTAAGAAGTTGAGCGAATTGAAACAACTGTCTTACTCCATGGGTCTAGGTCTATAATCAGATCTGTATTTATTCATGTATAGGTATCAACCTAAGGTATACCAGCCGTCAGTTCAAATATCACCTGAGAAGTAGATTGATAAAAACTGTATAGGTATAGATTTCTGAAACAAAGTGGGTTATTTTTTCTCAACCTTACCAGGACATCTAACATTATTTATACAGGATCTAAGACAAAACTATTTTTCGTTAAATTTATATCAAATGCTTCATCCAGACAGAAATATTAAATTAATTTTTTCATATGTCCTTGCATTGCTACCGCACATTCATTTTTCTTTCTTACAGCTCTAGCCATAGACAGGATATTACTATTTACCAAGGGGGAACCAAAAGATATCCTCTTCCACACACTCGCATGCATCGTTGCAATGGGCATCTCTGTATAGAAACCACACTATTGCAAGGCTGACAGTGTCCTATTAACTTATATCCGCAATGTGAGACGTCCATACATATGTGAAACGATATATGAGCATTTAAATTACCCGTAAAGTACGTGCAGTGTTTGAAAAATTTTCCAACACTTCGCAGCCATTTAATGATGTCTTTAAACACACGTATTACATATATAACACTCTTGCACACACGCAGCAGCTGTGGCGGCGGCATGGCGTCCCTTTTGAGGATTAATGTAGTCGACTCTATTAAAGAACGACGCCGACGAGAAGTACATACATGTGTGTATACGGGTGGCATCCTCCTGACAGCACGTTGTATCTTAGCATCTCAGGTGTAATCCACGTTTTTTTTTTTTTTTTCCTCCGTTTCACATTATCTAACCATGTCGGAGAAAATCCTAAAATCTGATACGCAGATGGCTTAAATGGATTACGGTGTAATATAAAACTGATGTGTTCCGGGGCCGGAACAAAAAAGCGGTTAGACAGAGCACAAAGCTCCATTTAGTTTCGTCTCCTTTGCTATGCTCTGCTATGTGTTGTTCAATGTCGGGATAAAAGATCATTAAGTATGCACAAGTCGGAAAAGATACAATCTGTGAGTGCATTCAAATATATTTATTTTTTTTTCTTTGATTATTTGTGAGAGACCGGAAGTCGGACTTTGCATTTTGTTTTCTTTCGAAAGAAAAATAAAAAAAAAACGTTTTTCAGTTTAAATAGATTTGGCCTTGACAAAGACCCTGGAAGATTGAATTAAATTGTTGAGATAACGTTAAATTGTTTAGAGGTAGTAGGTACGATGTGTTTCCGAAATGTGGTCTAGTGATGTTTTGCTTTGGTTTTGCGTTACGAGTCTGGGTCTGGGTCTCTTGTCATTTGTATGTAAATTGAGGAATTGCATTTGAATTTGGTTTGTGTTTGGGATTCTATTGTTCTTTAGATTATTGTATGGTGCTTCCGAGTTGGACTTAATGGAGGAGATGATCTAATAAGGAATACGAAATGGAATTTCTTGAATACTCGTAGGTACTATGTATGGAACTAACAAATGACCGTGAGATAGTATGGTTTATCATTAGTAACAGTAGACAACGTAACTCGGTTGGAAGTGTCGAGATACGTTTTGGAATAGTTTCACTTTTGTAATTCTGGATAGAGATGTAAGATGGTGAAAATTCATGTTAGGTGCATTCCAGAGTTGTGTAGATAAGAATGAATTCTACCAACCAGCCATTCTTTTACTGTAGCACAGTCGTGATGGAACCTGTTTCATAGAGATGAATTCGCGGTCGTTTGGTATATCCTGCAAACTTCAAAGTGCACTTAATAGGTTTACTGGAATGGAAAGTATACGTAAACGAGTCGGAAATTTGGTATTTCGAGGTCCCAATCACGAGCGATGGATGGAGTAATGCTGATTATCTAATTTAAAACAAAATATCGAATCATTGCGCTGCTGTCTGTACTATTCAAGGGAAAAAGTCGTGAATGTTCACTAAACAGCTTATGATGGTATTGTTGCTGTTTCGAGTGAAGATCTATGAACATTAAGTTAAAATATTTCAAAACTATTCAATCGAGTCTAATACAGAGCCTTGCGCACTACAAAGGATGAACACTTTTAATTTCAAGATGTAGTCGCAGATGGCGTGTACTACAATAACTTTGCTAGAAAGTCTGAATAGTCCGGTCTTTCCCTCGTTGTCGAATGGGATAGTTACAATAGCCTGTAGGTCGTCATGATGCAGATCAACATGGATAACTCGACATGACGTACAACTCCCTGTAGAATACATCAAATCGAGTATCGTTTATGCCCGTTTCAGTATAATTGTAGGACCATGGTGAAATGTGGCTTCCGTATGCGAGTGTTTCCTTATGCGATTTCATTTTACAAGATGAGGAATTCATACATACAACCTTGGTCGTTTCAAAGTGAAACATCTATACAACTGGATGTACTTGGTCACGCTTTGTATGCATCACAAAATGTACATCGGAGTACTTTCATCGCATAGTGCACCGTCCTATCGCATTTCCATTACACCTTTGTCGAATTTCATATTCCTACAGGAATTCCATTTGCGCGACTTTGCTTTTTGCGAAATCTTTGTGTCTTTTTTCCGGTCCATTGGTTTTGAAGGAGCAGGTAATGTTGCAAGGACTTTTTTGCGGCACAAATGGAAGTCAGTAGTTTGACACTGCGACACAATAGATTTGTGTTAAAGTTTACAGAAGACTTTTTACATCCCCTATGAGGGGGCATATATAATAAGTAAGAGGAAGGTTCTTAACTCCTGCAGTGAACATATTTTTAAGTAGAAGATAGAGCGTACTCTGTGCTCCTTTTATGGACAGAAATGGAACTCTGTCTCTGTCGATAGTTTTATCATAAAATATCTATCTTAAGTGGTTAAGAAAGACCTAGTGGTAAGTCAGGAAGCCACCTAATACTTTACTTGTTTGGAGCAATGATTTCCCATCAAGAAATTAACGTGATTATTCAAGTGCTCAACTAGAAGTTGAAAGCGCTGGCGTACTATAAATATGAATACTGGTACTCTCATTTCAAGCTTTATATTACTCAAGATCTAAGTGGTATTCAAATTTCAACCTGGAAATCATTGGAACACATTTTCAGTCGTACCGACACTATCAGTACACATTTATAACTTGTCAGGGAGTCGGGGTAGATTTCCCGCATCCATCACTATGCCTGACTATGCATTCCATTTCAAACAATCTTTCAAAGAGTAGGGGCTTTCTTTCATCCATGAATAAGAAGTAAGTATCTCCAACCGCTGCACCAAAAGGAAAAGGCTTCCACTTTGGCTTACTGGTCACAGTGAGTACTGCTCTTACTAGTCACAGTGTGTACTGAATAAATCTTATTGAAATAGAATCTATTTAACATCTACTTTGTCGCAGCCGATGAAAGCCAAGTGAAGATTTAATTCCGTATGTATTTCGAACAGGGAAGACCACATCGGACGTAGTATGTATGTACGACACTAAAGTTAAGCCCATCTTTGAAGCCTGGCCATCAGTTTCAAAGTAGTAGGAAGACTGAACTACCTGTATTAAGACCCATAAGGCTTCAGAAAGCTACCGAAATCGTCGAGCATGGGGAAGGCTCAGTAATCCGCTTAAACAGTGATTAAAGGCAATGCATCTACCTTACTTGTCATAGAGTCAATTTGTGTTCTGAGGTACATACGTGCTTATAGATACTAATTGCATATTTCAAGGCTCATTCAATAGTACTTCGTAGAGTATCCTCAAAGACTTGACTTCGTTTCTGCACTCAGGTAGGTACATATTACAAGTGCACGTCAACTTCAAATCTAGCTTAGACTGTTTACACCCGCCTAATACTACTGATAACTTTTATACTCAGGTACAACAACTTGCGTAAGTCACTTGCTCGATATTATTTTCGCTGTGAAACACACTTTTCCAGTTTAAACTCGTATTTATGTCGATTACTAGTGTCGTACAGATAAACCCCCGCCAGTAACAACATTGAATTTGTTTTCCTAATTCCAATTGATAACGAACTTAGATATGTCTTTCATACGAAAATAGCAATGACTAAGGTTCTAGTATGAAAAATAGATTCAATTTGTTAACAATAGTTCAATTTGATTTTTTTGTTTTTTTTTTTACTTTACTTTACTTTACTTTCGACCTTACACAAACAAGTGACAAATTTCGCAACACAATAGCCCAAATGAACACAAATTGAATCAATTCGTATACAATTTATTGGACTATACAAATTTCTTTGTACGATTATCTTGAGAAGAAGTAAATAAAAAAAGAAAAAAAAAAGAAAACACTTTAAACACTCAATTAGTCAATTAATAAATTATTTTTCGATCAAAAAGCAATCCTTCCCACAATCTGTCAATTGAATAAAACATCTCAAGTTGATAAGGAAACAAATGCCTGATGCTGTAGATGGACGAAGACGTCGACACCATTCAACCACAATGAACTCTATTATCCATTCCGACTCTATCAGCCCGTGCCCCCATCTAAGGCAATTTATTAATGCAATAAAGAAACAAAACAAAAGGCCGTCCTCCTGCGATGCCAGTTGCCATTCCTATGCCTTCCATTCACTAGTAGTTCCAATGAATGAATGACAGAAATTAATCAGATTCACATCGTAATTTCTTTGCTGGAATAAAATAAAAAAAAAAGGAGTTCATTGCCTTTTAATCGAATCGACATGCGTGTTGGATGTATATAGATACTTTCATCGTATAATTGCTTCTGCTATAGAACAAGCTGAATGGTGATGTATTGCGAGACATTTGTTAAAATAAGAGGCTTTCAAAATTAGTGCAGTAAATTTTATCGAAAAAAAGGAGAAACTTGGAAGTAATGTATCTATACATTATCCCTCTAGACCATATTTACTTTTATGTCTTCAGAGTCGGTAACACAGGAAAATAATGGACTTAGAGTGTCAAAGATACATTGGTGTAGCCGCTCGTTACAGAATACAGGACGAGCTAGAGAAACAGTATTTGAGATGTAGATTCCCTGATTCTTTGAATTAAAACAGCCCACAATCACGCCCATTACAAGAATGTAAGTTGGACACAATTTTTGAACAAATGCAACCATCGTTAGAGAATTGAATTTTGGTAGTTAGAACCATTTTCTGATTTTCATCTATTGTGCGCGAATGTGCTTTGTACATACATATACTGCCATGCCTACTTTCTCATCAAATGTGACCTTAGAACTAGGTTTCTTCAATAAATCTTGTCTACAATCGAGATTTAACGAATCGCATATGTACAGTAGTCAAGAATCTCATTTCGATACCAATCAGGAGTCATACCAGAGAGTAAGGAAAGAGCCATAGGAAGAACTAAATTTATCAGTCCCATTCGACAACGTCCTACAATTGTGTAAGAAAATTGGAGTCTTAAATGCGCCTGGTATCGTTGACATCCCCAAAATACCTTTAAAAGTAAAAAACGACATACCAAAGTATTCATAGATACAAAAATTATACTTCATGTCCGAGGGAAGAAGTATTTTCATATCATTCAAAGACTGACATACTTACCTCGTATAAGGAAACAAGCTACCTTAAAAACCTTCAACAGTTAGTTGACTACTATTCTTTATTCTGGAGATGATAAAATTAAAATTTGAGGCATACTACAAGTGCCAGCCTGTAAATTTTCATCGGGGATGTAGGGGGTTTGCACAACATAAAAAGGTTAGTAGTTACATTCTTATAGATAAAATTGCAGAAAGCAGAAAAATAGAGATGATATTCCTCAAGGTTTCGTGCAATGTTCTTTACTATTTTACGTGATAAACAAAAAAAAATATTTGGCGCGATAGGTCTATGGGATCCTGGGCGAAAGAAATTTTAGGTGTTGGCTGGGGATTGAATCTCGAACCCCTTTCTCCGTAGTCCAACGCACTAACCACTTGAGCCTCGCCACCCACCTTACGTTTTACATAAGATAACACAATCTTCTAAGCCAAAACTTTCAAAATCTGCCAAAAAGCAGGCTTTCCTGATTACATTGCTATGTCAATGGTAATCGAGCACCTAGAGGAAATAGAGTTCAATTAAAATCGACTAGGAATGCAAGTTCTAGAGCACAGCATACAATGGGTTTTCGTAGAAGGTGGTAGCACACTGAGCAATCAGTCGACAATCATGCTGTAGTTTCTAAACCCGAGATAAACTACTTAGGTACAAGGATATCTTTTGACCAAAACCTACGCAGATGATGAGGTGGGAAAGCCAACATCACGCCAAATACAATATGGAAGAAAATTACTCTTAACAAGAGTGCCAGTGCACTCGTACAGGAGGGAAACATTTTACATGGATAACGCTCTTAGAGCCTTAAGCGGCTTTCAGTAAAAGCCGTAACATGCGAGCGTTTGTTATGCAGTCGCGATGATGACATTTCATCAAATGTTGCCCAAGTGACGTACAAGGCCGGTTTTATCGAATGGCAATACAAATTGACGCAGTAAACCATACCAGGGCACGACAATAATCCCCATTCATATGCTCATGGCCTACATATGCTATAGAATCATAAATGCATCAAATGGGCGAGAAATCCGATATCGGTGGTAAAGTTCCAGGAACGTAAGAACACAATCAGCAAAACTGTAGCTGACTGTTTGTAAATACATGTTTGAATCTGTCCTGTGTCCTGTAGCTTACATTCGTCCAAACACAGTGATATGGTCAATATAATAGACAATGGTCCTCCACCACCATTACCTATCACATTCTAAACATGTTGCGATTAAATGCTTAACGTAAGTAATGCCGCGAAGACCAGTCGGTGGAACGAAAGGTGTTACTGATTCGTCTTAAAAAAAAACAACACCCTCTTCCCAAAGGCAAAGAAAGGATCAATTTTGATGTCAATATGAAGGTCATTCATGCTGTTACTACGATTGGAAACTTGGCAATACTAGAAGAATCGAAAATGTTAACAAACATCAACAGAAGAAAAAGATAGAAGATGTATAAATATGTATCTCCTCCTGACTTTTTCTTCATTTTAGATCGCCGACCAATATCGATAATGAAAACAAGGCCACCTGCACTCTCTTAGCAAACACCTTACCTCGCAATCTCAAAAGTCTAAAATCTCTATAGTCTAAGATATCGTAGATACCCACCAAAGTAGTGAAAAGCTCAAAAAATATTATCAACTGCCTTACTCGTCTCAATGTGTGCGCATAATACTACCAAACAATCTAAACACTTTTCTCTCTCTCTCCTATCTTTAATAAACGTAATTCAAATAAATTCACACCTCAGATAACGAACACATATTGCGAAAAAGGTTTTCTCCCCAGCTCACAGTTTTACTCTCCAACAAAAGCCTTGAGACTTCTCGAAAGAGTGAATGAAGACCAAGGACTGATAACAGAAGAGAATTACGTTTTAAGCTTTATTTTCCAATAAATAAAAAGAAATCAAGAATTTTTTTTATTTTTTTGTATTTGTCTGTCAACAGACAACATAAAAAATAGTAAACAATGCAATATTACGATATTCGATGTTACGTAGATAAATTAGGCCACGAGGTAACATACACAAAGATACTCGCTTTTGGTATGCATGTGTGTGGTTTGTCTGGGTAGGGGTGGAGAATTTTTTTTTTTTTTGGCACTGTTTACCCATATCAGTAGGGCTGAATGAAAATAAATTACATTTTGATCGCAGTTTGATAAAGAAAAGATGTATTTTGTATTTAATTCGAAAAAAATATATTTAATACAAAGACTCATAGTTTAACGGTCCACCGAGAGGTCAAGGTACAATGGAAATGTATCTAAAAGGTCTTGATTCAAAGATATAAGTTCGTTCAAGTCATACACTGCTTGAAAAGAAAATTTAAAGAGTTTATGATATCAGGGATACAGGGAAATGTTTCACATATTAACTATCTGCTCCCCTGTACGATTGTGCCTCGTGCCTGTCACACTCGTTTGAGTGGGTGATATGAAATTTTGAGGATTGTTGTCAAGATGTCACTCATGTTGACCACAGTTTAATTTATCTTGCACGCGATTCTATTAGTCTTCAAGGATACTAATGGAAGGGATACGTTGCTTCTGATGTAAGCACACTCATACAATTCTGCCCATAGATATTGTTATTCTAATAATTCCAATAGACTCATTCATAACTAATAAGTAAATTTTTGAAATTCTCTACATAAACAATATTTCCATCAAATTGATTAAAATCCTTGAAATTCCATCGAATATTCAATCTTATTGTCGCAAAACCACAAGTTCTTACCTTAGAATTTTAAAGGACAATCTAGGGCATAATACTATATATAAATCGATAGGTGGGTGGACATTTCTAAATAAATATTAAAATTGTTCAACCACCGATATATCAACAAAGCCCGCCGGTATCCATTCATTTTTTATTGAACCAGTACAACAAAAGTCAATGATAATATACTGAATAACCCAGGAGCAATAAAAATGTTCTCAACGTTCAAGGTCGTGCCGCGATATGAGTTTAAGGAAAATTTAATTTATTTCTTATTTTATTTTTTAATCATAACACAAAAAAAAAAAGTATTAAATTCAATGGAGATGTTAACATAACAAACATAAATAAATCCTTCTGACTCAGTAAAAACTGGTGGTGGTGGCATACGCTGTTTACGTTTTTAAAAAAAAAATGTATTTAAATTTTTAAATGCAAAAAGAAAAACTCAGAGATGCCTACATACATAGTATGCATATGTATGTCATGTCTATAAGCTTTTTTTTCGAAATTAACTTTACTACGACATTTCTATTTTGTGGCGCATTTTTTTGTTTTCGGAATGGAAATTTTGTGGAGGGGTTGACATTGTGAACCACTTGAAAGGGTAATTAAAAATAAACATTTCGAAAAAATGCAAAAAAATCTCGCTAAAGATTTTAATATACGTATGGATGTATCTATCGAAGGCTTAGGTGCCCATGACTGACTGTGTGTATATGCGATTGTATGATGAATGGATTTACGTTCTGGTACAAATATTTTAAAAGTCTGTCAAGGGCAGTCAGTGGTCAAAAAAAAGAGGATTTGATCAATTAGGACAGTCAACACTTTCGTATGTTCGACCTCATACTGGAAATACTGATGGTTGGTTCTACTTTAAAAGTATTCAAGGCCATTGGGATATGAACAACAATCACGCAAGATACCTAAAACCATCGACTATACAGAGTAGAGTTTGGAAAATTTAAACAAAAAATTCAAATGGAATATATTTACAATCTTTTTGTCGATTTTAAATACGAGGAGGATGTGATATAAGAGGGAAAATGGTTTGTACTAGAGCCATACATCTGAAATGGATCATATCGTTAAGAAAGTAGTGCAGATGCAGATGTAATTTATTGGAATCATTTTGTGACGTTTTCGACGATTTTTTATTTTTTTTATAGCTAATAGTTGTGGCAAATTTGAGGGATTCCAATGGAAACGCACTTCGCAAAGATTACCCGAAATAAAGTGCCCAAATGACGCATCCAGTTAGGAATAAACCTGACAAACTTCTGAATACCATGAAAAATCAACTTATCCGACGAATTGAACATTTCTGCGATATCCTCAACAGTTTATCTGAAACTATACTATCATGAGTTCGATTTCTAGTTATTTTATAATCGTTTTGCAAAGAGAGACCTATAAATCTGAAATAGTGCTATGAGATGCCTACATTTGTCTAATGATTCTACTGATTCCTGATCACTATCATAATGTTCAAAGCCCACATACTATGGTAACATCTTTGTAGCCATTAGCCGGCCAGACATTTTACAGTTTCGGGACTAGAAACATATATACCGCTCAACACCATCTAATACGAAAGATCTACTCAAGTTTAAAGACAAAAAGATAGCAGACACGATTCTTTATATGTAAGTCATACAATCAACGAATGGAATCGAATTCAAAATCAAAGATATACAGATTACAGATACAAATTTTTGCCAGGACAGATCCATGTGACCCAGGGTCTAGCTTCTCATAACCACTACTGGTGTTGTGCATGTTATAATCTTTACGCAAATAGAAGGGTCCTACTGTTTAATGCCGTATCCGAAGGAAAATTTTTATTTTGAGCAGTTTTCTCATGACAGTTTTACTCTCAGATGTTTGTCAGATGATCGCAAGAGGTAGGACTGTGAAAGAAATTTTAGGTATTGCCTTAGGATCGAATCTCAAATCCCTCGCTCGCCACGGCACCCACTACTCTTTCTACTTGAATATCTTGATCAATATTGCTCTTATGCAAATGCCTGAATCTATTAGTCACCATTTCCTCCTACAAATCGCCGGAATCCGACGGCATTATTATTAGAATTCCTTAAACAAAAAAAAATAAACGAAAAGCACTTCTTTGCAACTACGATTTTAAATTACAAGTGTATCTTTACTTTTGATTCCGAATGTATGATACCTTCAAATAAAAAGTAGAAGCAATAGTGAATTTCTTTGGTTTATTTAAGAAAAATGTGACTTCACTCAATACTTTCCAAAGTATCTCCACAAAATCCTTTCGAATTGATAAACATTCGGCCCTCGCTTTTATTCCCCACCCACAAGCAATTCGGCATCGACTGTTACAAACCAAACCACCACAGACATTGCAATTGCTATATCATATTCAAAACCGAAGGTAATACAATATTGCTTTCGATTGCAAAAAAAAAAAAAAAGATTCGGAAAGATATCTTTTGTACAACCATCGGTAGTCATCACCACACCACCTCCATCCAAACTTCGAACATTTTGTATAACATGTGAGACTGACTACTGGAGTCAGAGCTACAAAGCTTATGTAAGCTTGTTTTTTTTTTATTTTCTTCATTATTTTTACTTTTTTTATACCTCTATACGGGTGCAAGATAACTTTGTCATTATAATCCAGGTGTTCCTGACGAAAAAACAAAACGCACAGCTAAAACATCACCGGTCGTACATACAATACAACTTGTACTTCATTGCAAAAATGAAAAAAAAAAAAACAGTGAATAATACAACACTGTGTTGGCGTAATCACGTGTTGCGACATATGTCGTTAGTGGCTGTAACAAACAGAAAGGTAGGAAAAAAATAATGACACTGTCGTTACCTATATTTGAGATACATACGCGAATCGTGGGTGCTAGGCTAACCGGCCTCAGTGATTCAGTTTTAATCCCCTTTGATGCAATTAATGAAAACCAAGCACTTCATTGCTCTTTTTTTTTTTTTTTTGTTTTTGATATTACACATTATATTCGAGCTGTGAATGGTTGATTTAAGTGGTTTTGTTGCGGAAATTTGGTAACTAAATATGTACAGATACCGGTGTGGGATGGTTACTCAAACAAAATATGGCCCACGACACACACCACACGTTTTCAGCACATGGTTCATAATTAAAGATATTTGCATATTTCAATTAACAGATTTTGAAATTAAATATTTTTTCAAAATCAATATTGAATGTGGATTATCATGCCGAAGAATTAAAGCAGCAAAATATCGGTTTTGCCGCGTAGTACTGAGCGCATTCTGGTATTGAGTGATAAGATACAAATGCTGCGATGGCGTAAGCCAGTCATTTGTGTTTCAAATGACGTCTGCCCATGAGTTATCAGTATATGCATGCATTATAGATTAACGGACAGCTTAAGGGTGCGGAAATTTGCCTGAAATCGTTAGTGTCAGCACTAATGAATCGAACAGGCAAATCCCACACCATTGTGTTACTTTAGTCTTTGATGCACTCACGTAGGTTTCTATGGGTACAGAGATTTAACCACCATCATTCGTAGAAGTGGAGATTTCAGGGAACATCGTCAGCGTATCCAAGTTTACAATTATATTTTTAGCAGTACAGTCAGTGTATAGTACGTGATCTAGAAACGTGGTAAACATATGTAGATGCACGTTTCGGTGATACAATAAAAACTTACATAGATAAACAAAAGCAGCATTCGGTCATCTATTCCATCTGTGGTTGACGCAAATGAGTTAAAATTAGCAAGCAGATGCCGATGAATTTGACTAGTAGATACATTTTGGTATATATGCATAATTTTAAAAGATACTCTTTGCGTAGCAATTATCAAGTTATTCCTTTTGACGTAAATCCATCAAAACTATTCCGTAGTTGCGGTAGTAGTTTGTTCGATTCTCAGTAGCTACTACTGGTCATAGGTAATTGAAGCACAGGGACAAAATGTTATAGGAAATCAGATTTTCGGGTTATAGATACTCCCTATTGTTCTAAGTTTGGGATTGTAGACACAGTTCGATTCGTGCCTCCAATATTATTTCATAATTCATTCGAGAAAGTTTTGTAATTGATGGCAGCAACAAGAATTCGATCTGAGACCATTGTCTCGGTACAATACTAATGTTTGTGATAGAAGCTATGGTACTAGTTCAGCAAATGGGTGTACGACTAAAAATTTCATAAGCCAGTCGTTAAAAAACCTTCTAAATGGAATCATAAGAAGATGAGAGCCTGCATTGGTCATGTGTGGCATTCTTTTCCTCTCTTTCAAGTGCCTGGGACACCAACTAGCTTGGTTTCAATTTGCACGAGAAAACCTTAATTAAAGATTTAAATAGTTAAATAAAGTAACCTAAGTATGCTTTTAATACAGAAAAAGATTGATGGTCCCAGTCACGCTATACTCATAAAGGAAATCGTTCTTCCAAATTATGGGTTGTGCATCGGAATATCTTCCCTACGACGGAAAGGCACTCTAGTTTCGAAACAACTACAACTAGGAAAGGAGGGATTTACTGTTGACGATCCTGCAAGAAGAACAACGACGTACGAATTTGCACGTGGAATGTTCGGACCATGAACAGGCCCTACTGTTAGCAGATATCACCGCAAAAGAAAGATGAATGGCGATTGCTACAGAGAACAGAAGCAGCATCTATTTGGATGCGGATTTGTTGTAAGCGGCAGATTTCGGCATGAAGTCTTGATCTTTAGACATGTCAATGAACACTTTACAACAATCCGGATAAAGGCTAAATTTTCCAACAATAGCCTAGTATGCGCTCATGCCCCCACAAAGGGAAGAGACGATGCTACCAAAGAATGTTATTATGATCTCCTCGACAAGACATAATGAGCAAGTATGCAAAATAGGAAAGGAGGACATCTTTGGTATCACCATTGGAAACCATAACCTACACGACACCGCTGCGTGATGTAATACTATAGCTACCACACGGTTTCTTCACCTCAACATCAAAAAAGGAACATGGCGATCTTCAGATCATCAAACCATCAACCAAATTGATAATGTTGCGATCGACGTAAGACACTAATCCAGTATTCTAGACTACTACCTTGTTGCAGCCAAGGTACGTCTACAGATATCTCAGATGCCACAACAACTGAGAATACTGTGAGGAGATTGAACGTTGAACGTCCACAATCGCAATAAACCGCCGGAATCTTTCCCAATCGCGTATCTCTCATCCTCTCGAGAAGTCCTATACAGTCGGCATCAAGTACTGAAGACTAGTGATATCGTTACCAAGAACCCATCAGAAACATCGCAACTGATGTGCTGGGTTTAGTCCGCCCATTCTCACGAAACCACTGGTTTCATGAAGAGTGCCGGCAACCACATGCAGCCAAACAACTTGCCTACAAAGCTCTATGTACAAAAGGGGAGAGAAAAACATCGTTCTCCGTAGGAAAAAGGATGAGCACGAGGAAGCCGAGGATCGAGGAGAGGTTCTACTCCAGGAATAATGTTCGGAAGTTTTACCAAAAGGTAAAAAGAACGTATCAAGGCAACAAAACCCGAACAGAGACCTGTAGAGATGAACAAGGAAAACCTGTAGTTGAGACGACCCAAATTCCAATCAGAACGAACCATTCAAGAAACTCAAGTCCAACAAGTGTGCTCGACTGGACGGGATACCAGCCGACCTATTCAAGGTTGACTTACAGCATTCACCAACTCATTTCCAAGATTTGATTGGAGAAAAGTATTCCTGATGAATGGAACCTCAGCATCGTTTGCCCGATCCACAAGAAAGGAAACCATTTCAACTGCGCGAACTAGTGAGCCATCAGTCATCAGAGGTACACTTACCAATCGTTTTACTTTCTTTAGTCTATTGGGCAATTGAGTAACAAACCCTTCTCGAAAAACACTAAAGAGACTCTATATAAGACTCTCATCATCCCAGTCCTGCTATATGGTGCAGAGGCATGGACGTCAACGAAGGCGGATGAAGATATCCTAAGTCATTTCGAAATCAAAATTCTTCGAATGATTTTCGGTCCAGTTTGTGTAGACGGGTTTTGAAACAGCTCTACAGCGACATCGACCTGGGCAGAATAGTACGCATCAGTCGACTAAGATAACTAGGACATGTACAGCATCAACGCTCCGACCTGAAGAGTCTTCGACTTCAACCATGAGGGACAACGCAGTAGCGGAAGATCTCGCCTTAGATAGCGCGCACAAGTAAAAGAGGACCTCAACCAACTTGAAATTATTTGAAACTCGAGCCAGTTAGTCAAAGATCGCGCTAACTGGAGAGGCTCGTTGCTTTTGTGATTGTAGCGCCACCTACGTAAGTAAAAATTAGTTCTAAATTGGTTTTTCAACTTCGTTGGAGATCTGGATATTGACGTACATTGGCACCTACTGAGACAGATTGGTTTTCCTTTTCATAAAAGGAAACATTTCAGTTTTGGAAGTATTAACTAGTGCCAATCACGGATCAGTCACTTTAGAGGAAAGCCACTACAGTGGGTATGACAATATGATCCGCGTATCTCCGACCATCAACAAAGACGACAGGAGTCATAACGCCACCTTACGGACAATCTCATTCCGCATCTAGAACCAGATCGCTATTTACTGTACCAAAACTTTCACAGTGAGTGTACAGATACATAGAAAAAGTATCAATGTTCCTCCAAAATACAAATATTTATTATAAATATAAATAACCGACCAGCTAAGAGCTATGTTCGACTATTACGAAAGCATTGAATGCCTCATTGAATATATTTAGCAAAAGAGCAGCTAGTAACTTGCCTTAATTAGCTTTTAAATTCATAGATACATTTGTAGCATATTACCTTTCTCTAATAGACAAAACAAATCTATGCAAGGTATGTATTCCCCGCGTGCTCGGCAACTATTACAGAATATCACCCATGACCATGTGATTGTGATCCAATGCTATTTCCCGTCCAAATAGTTAGCACAACGACAAGTGTAAGACTCTTTGGCTACAAACATATGAATTTATGTATCTATGGCTGTGTAGATAATTTCGTCACGATCGATTTTTAGCCAAATAGACCGCACATTTTGACGCAACGAAGAAGACAACAACGACTACTACGACGACGACAACGACAACGACACCGACAACGACGGAACGATTCGTTGTAATTGGCGTTAATCACAAAACAAATAAAACTCTCACACTACCGCCAGGCGATGCCCACTATGGCTATCTCTTTGATTGTGAGTTGTTTTCTACTACTATACCTAGTCTCTGGTCGACTGGATACGGGTTTTCTTCTGCGAATTGATTCGAATTAATGAAAAGTCATCGCTTGATTCGTTTCATTGTGCGGTTGGTGTTGTTGGTTCAACAAATTCACGATGAGCCCCAAACAGAAGCGGTTCTAGCGCGAGCTATGACCGAATCAATTTGTTTATATCTGGCGGGGAAATTCATTGACAGACTTCTGCTGCTGTTGTTGTTGTTGTTATTGTTGTTTTAATCACAACGAATGGGGTGGTGCGGGAGGCAGAAGAAATTTTCTATTTTTAACAGGAAAGAAAATAGTTTTCGCTTTTCTTTTCGTGTCTAATTTTTCTTTTTTCGTTTCGTATTTTCGTCATTTATTTTCGTGCACGTGTGTCGAGAAGTGTTCTAGCATGGATGTGCTAAATGGGAATTAGCATGTCGGATGGCAGAAAATAAGGAGGCACTACACAGTTAACGTGTATCTCTATAGATTGAAGGTGGCACTTGAAAGTTAATGGAAAAGACCCTCTGAGTCTGACAGCGTACTCTGACAATGACAAAGGGAAAACTGATAGGCTAATGGGAATTCCTTTTCAATCTGAAAATAGAAATTCAAAAAAAGTCAATTCCTTGGAGATTCTTTAGGCCTACTCATACAGTGAAGAGGTGGAGGTCAATGTTCTACTGCTCTTTAAGGATATTTCGATACAAGTCGTTCAACTTGTGTCCTCTGTGCCTATCAAGAAATAAATTTCGGGTGGGTTTCGAGTGATTTCTGATTCCTACTTATGATATCCTTATGAATAGATTAACGTAAACATTTTCCAAGAAATGCAATGGTTTTAAATAGGATGTATGGATGGGAATAACCAACATAACATGGGAATAAGAATTTTTCGTCGGTCCTGAACTATGTATGTAGATGAAATTGTGAGAAGTCGTTGCCGATAACATATGCAAGTCCACTGCGAGGATGGGAGAAAGTTCAGTCAATGTTTTTCACGTAAATATAAGGATACACAGAAGAGCTGCTAGAGAATAATTCATTTATGAATTTAGTGTTGGCATGCAAGTTCTCTTGATGCCCTTAGGCATGTGGTGCTTGATGTAAACTGACTGACCATTTGTAGTGCCGACCCTTCGCTAGACGACAAACGGCAAGAAAATCGTCTTTAATAACAATTCACACTTCTGATTAAAGAGCTTTGTGCGTGAACTGATGTATTTGGAATGAGACCGATCTAGGAGAACAAATCCACTGTTATTATTCGATGTCTCTTAACGAATCTCAAATCTTCACGAAAACATTAAAATTTCAAATTCATATGGAAGCATAGTTGACATAAGGTTCCAAGGAAAGTGTAAGCAATACAGCTATTTAAATCTTCAACAAAAAATTTTCTAGTAATCTGCCTCAGATACATTGTAGCCAAGCAAACTATTAAAGATATACAGCAGAACTCAGTCGGTCGACGAGAACTTAGGTAGCATGCAAGAAAGATCCCTACGCCAACATACCTATGAGACAAAGGTGTACACAACCATCTACATGTAAATACCTTCCATCCTTTTAAATCACTATGGCATCATTCTTATATGGAAATAATTTCCCGCGAATTTGCTTCACATGGGAATTTATTTCACCTTTAGAGGGAAATAAATTCACTTTTGTGAATGTGGAATTATTTCCCATCGTAATTGTAGTGTAATCCCATTTAAATTGAGAAATAATTTAGCCAAAATTGTTGATGAAGTTGTTTCAGTAAACCAAACTTTTAGTTTACTTTGTAGCTAACTTCACTTCAGTAAATTATTCAATTATAAGAATTACTGGTAGGGAGCGAAGCATTTTTTTCTCATTTCATACCACAAAAAATTCCTGACCTAGTCACACTGAGTTAATGGAGATTGGCAAGGGAAGTTTTTAATTTAAGTTCGAAGAAAGACTCCACTAGTACATCTTAACACCTGAATCAATTAGACCCATTCAACTAAAACCACTCGTACTAAGACCATACAAAAAACAAAACAGAGGAGCGCAAGAACATGGGGTACCCGTGTACTCTAGTCAACATGGATACAGAGTGATATTTAAAGATCCTATGACAATACTTCAAATGAAGCTATCACGAAAAGTCGTGCAAAAAGATACATAGGTGGTTACAGAATTCATGGCAGTACGATTCACGCAAATAGATATCGTGATATGTGGGCGCCGTGGCTCAAGTTGTTAGTGCGTTGAGCTATGGAGCAAGGGGTTCGAGGTTCGATCCCCAGATAAGACCTAAAATTTCTTTCACGACCCTACCTCTCGCGAGCATCTGACAAACATCCGAGAGTAAAACTGTCATGAAAAAGTTGCTCAAAACAAAAATTGCCCTTCGGATACAGTAGTAGACAACTTCTATTCGTGTCAACAATATAACATGCACAACACGAGTAGTGGTTGTGAGAAGCTAGGCTCTGGGTCCCATGGAACTGTCGGGCCAAAAATTTGAATTTTTGTAGATATTGTGATAAGGGTCGAAAGAAATAAATTTCTCAATTCCTCGAGTGGAAAGTTTTGAAATAACTACATTAGCTATGAATATATGTTGACAAGATCGTATTTATAGGTATCGATGGATGCTAACTCAAGGATATATTAAGAGAAGCTCGACCATAACCAACTATTGGTGGGCCAAAAGTTAGCCAAGTTTTGGAATCAAATGACTGCCATTATCAGCCATTGCAAACATGTCAGATAGACAAGTTAATTTCTTTAAGAATTTCTTGTTATAGATTGACACCAAGAAAAAAGGGCGTCAATTCATAAGATTGCAATGAATCAATAACAGCCTCCGAAAAGGTAGTTACGCAGTAACACAAGATATATGGTTATCGAGATCTTAGTATTGGGTATTTACCCCGCAGATACACGCTGATGTTTTGCAACTTCGCAACAATATAGTCACATCACCTGAATACCATATCAATCTGGACAAAATAGAATCAAGATCTACCCTAAGCTTTGCAAACAGTAGTCCTCAGGTAAGTAAGGGAAAATGAAATGAAATCACCTTTAGTTATCTTATATTCCTTCAAGGAAGTTGTAGGCACATATAAGGCCTATACCAAAAGATGTTGCATAAGTTGTTAACATTAACCCGACAAAACAGAAAAATTTTCAACCTAACCTTCTAGTACCTGAAACCGGACACGCAGTTGGTCTTTTCTGTAGAATTGAACTAACATCCGTCAACTCACTTAGCCATTATAGTTAAGTCCATGTTAAGAACTATAAGGCTACAATCTGTTCCGCAGCGAATCAGAATTCAAATTGACATCCAGGTAGCAAAGATGTCGCATTCATTCATTATTACTGAAACATTACAAACAGTAATCTAGGCAAAACCTAGATCTTAGAAACACAATTAGATCGATCATGGTGAGACAACATAGATATCGCCTCTCCAGACCTGATATGCCTAAGATCTGGGTATTGCAAGCAATGACTTCTGCAATAGCTGCAAAGAAGAGGAAACGCTTCTTTTGTTGGTTTTGAGTTTAATATAGAGTCTCAATGAGGCTTTGAATATACATCCATGAGTATGTCAATGCTTATTAGCTATCTAGCTACCGCTTGATAGACATTCTTTCTGACCCCGTTTCGTTTTTTTTACAAAGTTTTCCACCGGTATCTGATTTGTATAGAGTCTTAGATGGTATCTTAACCTATTTAATCCTATCAGGTCGCGGATTAAGATACATAGCTCTCTTCGTTAGGTATAATAGGTCTTAGATGTAATTATGGTACGACTAGATAAACTTTTATTCTAGCTATAGATTCAGGCCTTTAAATGTGACCCACGTGGTGAGTAAAGATATCACATCCGTCTATTTTTGCTTGACTACCCCCTCTTTGTACCCTGATCAATTTGACAATATCATTCTGGAAATTTACAAGGAAATTTGAAACAATCCCATATTAGCCTTAACCCTAGCGTGCAGCCTTAACCCCTGAGTGGTTGTTAAGTTGTTTGTCTAAGGCAATCTAAGGCGATTTATGTGGCTACTATTACCTACTATTCTTTAGAACTCGAACCCGGGGTAGATATTTTCCAGTTTTACCACGAGGCTTTTGTTTTTCCAAGGTTAGAAGCTACTTTAAGACTCTTACTCTTCTTTGTTGAAGAATTGCACCTTTTTACGACTACTATCTGGGATTTTTCTCAAAATATTTCATTATCTACGTGACACGTATATAGAGGTCTTATCTATGTCACACCTGCACTATAGTACGTTTTCATAGCCCCCATGATACCGACACAGACCAGACGGTATATCGTCGTTGTACCTTCGCATCCAGAGTTACATAGGTGATCATGGGTTTCATGATGGCATAGCATGAAAAATCATAGCATTCATTCAAACAGTGATGGATACGAATAAGTCCAAGGTATTAAGACTCTCTAAGATGTCGAAAAAATCATTTTCTAGTTTCTTTTGCTCGAAAAAGGAAGGTCTTGCTAGATGAATAGTTAAATTTTTATCCTTACACAAACTTTGTGTAGTTGGCGAAGTAGCTTTGTAATACTTTGGAAATAGATTTGGTTAGTAAATCTAGAAGTGCGTCTGTAACTAAGGTCTAGAAGCGAAAGTACTTTTTTTTAAGGTGTGTACATTGCTTCTTGTGTCTATTTGTTGCCTTTCTTCTTAGGCTTCTTAAAAAAGTTAGGAACAAGTTTAAAATCACAACCTTTCTTGATCATGGGCTATTTAAAGCCCTCATAGGACAAGTTGTCAAAGGTACCCTGAGTATTATTAAAGGCACAGAGGACATAGCCTTCTTAAAGGTATTGTGATTTAGTCTGCATGTATACTGTAATACCGGGCAACAATTTACAAAGATGAGATACTGGACTGACATGTATGAATGTATTCATGATACAATTGGTTTGGTTGTTTTAATTTTATGTAGAACACGTACACAATCACAACAGTCTCTCATAGACAAACTAATCGCAGTCAGTAAATCAAATCTCTGTCGCATTGCTGCTAGAATGGAGAGAGACTACATAAAACAAAATACATTTCGAATCTGTTCATCTCATAAAATATTCAACAGACAATTGAAATTTTATGCAAAACGCCGCATTTGCAGCACTAAACAATTTTTTCGACTTCTATAAGATACAGAAACAAAAAAACGATAGATAGATACTCTACCCGAGCTACATAGATGTTGACTAAGACTGGGCTAAGTAAACTGTGCTCTATTACTTTCTAGAGGAATTCCAATTTGTTACCTAGTACATACTTCCCCCTGGATAGAGTTTTGTTTATTATTTTTTTTTTTTTTTTTTTTTTTTCACCTTTTTTCCTTTTATCTTTTTTATGTTTTAGCCTCCACACACGGATACAATTTCCAATATCGGATTGTATGCGATTGATGACAGTGTGTGGTTGTTGTATTGTTCCTGTTGTTTGCTGTTGCTGTTGGTCTTGTATTATGATTTGATTTGTGTTTAATTCGTTTTTGTTGTAACTGCTGTTCTGAATTTGTTGTTGTTCTTGTTGTTGTTGTTGATGATAATGATGATGATGATGTGGTTTGTTGTTGTTGCTGTTGTTGTTGTTGCTGTTGGTCGTTGTTGTAGTGTTGCTGATATTGCCTTTGTATAGATTCATCCGTAATGAGATGCTCGCGCATTATAACACACAACCACACAGAAAATTAAAATAAAACAACACTCACACTAGTATAATGCGAAGATTGCCCCCAAAAAGAAATAAAAACAAAAACAAAAACTGCAATTTTTTTTTCTTTAATGTAAAAGATACACAAAAACGGGGAAGAGATACTTTTTTTTTAAGTTTTTTCGTATTTTTTTTTTTTATTAATTCGCCGTAATTACGTTTCCTTTAAAAAGAAAATGAAAATAGATATAATTATGTATGGTTGGTAGGTATAGGAAATTTTTGTTAAGAAAAATAAACAAAAATTAGACGGAGAACCGAAACGAAAAAGAGAATGTAAACTTTTTGGTGTAGGATTTCGCTTTACAAATATAATTCGCTGTATTTGGTTATTTATTAATTTTTTTTTTTTTTGCACAAAAGAACAAGAAACCAGCGAAACGATAGACGGGACAGAAACCCGTCCTAGGGAATTTTCCATTAATCTTGAATGAAATCGCCGCGCACTTATACACACGAGTAATAAATATACACATGGGTGTTTATTCTATACTTTTGTCTACTACTACAAAACGCGGCGCAAAGTACTCATTTGGCCCCTTTTTTGCGTGTGAAAGGTGGAAGATAGATTTCTTTTGCTTCACTTTTTTTTTTTAATTATTTCACTTTTGTTTTGCTTTTCTTTGTGCGATTGGTAAATTCACTTTTTTTTTCTTTATTTTTATTTTTTTCTTTTTGCTTCTACCTTACACATACTATACACACTGCGCGCACTCTCAAGACACTTATATAATTTGTTTCGTCGTTTCGCGTTTGTATGTATTCGAATGGAGGGGGGGAGGGGGGACATGTAGTAGTAAAAAAAAAAAAAAAAACTTTATAGCTGACTAATAGATACTGTGCAATCTTTAGGGCACATCATAATAATAATAATAGTAATAACAAGGCGAACAAAAAAAAAATCAACAATTTGAAGTGATTAGGTATAATGAAAAATAACGTGTCGTCATTTGAAGTATCGCGGAGTATCGCGTCGCGGCCAACACGATGCCGTCGTCGTGGTATTATTTAGTGTTGTAGGTAGAGTAGCCGGACCGACCAACAAAAACCGAGATAAGGCCAACCACATGACGAATTTCGTTTTTATTAAATAAAAAAAAAATGTAAAGAATAAATCCCGGACCCGTTTAATGCATCCGTTTGCCCCCGACAATAGGAAATTAGAAAGTCTGATGCCTCCTACTCATATCGTGGACAACAGATAAATTTGCAAACAAAAATATTAATCAATTCGGAAGGAATTTTGCTACTTGTTGCATTACATGTAAATTCGCCGCAATATACCTTACACACCAATCTAATCATTATTTTATTGTGACGACAAAGAAACAAAAAAAAAAAACAACAACATTAGATACGGTTTCTATAGTTTAGCCTTTGAACCACTTTGAAAAAAAAAATAAATACATTTTTAGTTGTTTGCTATATGTTTACCGAATTCAATCGTTGTTGTCGATCGTAGCTAATAGTCGTCTTAATTTCTCATTTATGATTTATTAATGTAGATTAAAGAATTTTTTTTTTATTTTTATTTTTTTAATTATTGACAAATAGCATTCTACGTTCTTTGATAATTGTTTATTTAAAAAAAAAATTTAATTTTATTTCGAAATAATAAATGGTATCGCGCCGCAAATCGACCATCACCAGTCGAATATCGCTCAGATACTGAGGCAAATTAATCTTAAATTGAAAAACTTGAATTGAATGTCCGGCGAAAACGTACGGAAGAATTTCTTTATTCAAGTGTGGTTGTGTATTACGCGAGTATATTTTAGTGGTGTGTCGGGTTATGTGTTGATGTTCCGTTTCGTTTCTATATAACCATGTTGGGGAGGCGCACAGGCAATGGTGGAGCAGCAAAAAACAAACAAAAAGTTAAAAGTTCGTTTGTTTATTTCTCTCGAAAAGTCACACAGATAGTATCCACACCAACACTATATGCATGCAATACGAATACAGTGCATAGTACATTTCTGAAGAGAGAGAGATGAAGCAATTTGAGAGCCATGTGCGTCTCTCGTGTGGGGGTGGAGGGGGTGTAGTGTTGCCAGATGTGCTACGATGAATTGTGAAGCATTTTTCCATTTTTCCTGTTGAAGAATGCATGCAAGCACAAAGTTCTTTGAAGGTATGCACTTATATTTGAAGCAGGGCCTATTTTGATGACGCGTTAGAATGTGTTATCGCGGTCATTGCTCTAAGCATATGCATATGTACATGGACGTCGTTTCGTAAGTATCTATGAATCCAAATGCTATTCAACCGATTTTAATACGCCATCAGAGATCTCTGAGTTTAGACAAGCTTGTTATGCTTTTAATTGTCTTCTTAGTAGCTACTGAGTTTCGCTATAAAATATAGGTACCTACAAGTTGGTATCAATCTTTGAAAATAGTAATGAACTAAGACTGCGAGTAGAAGCAAGAAACTCTCTAAAGAGACCCCGAAGATTGAGCTCAAACGTCAAATATGACTAGCGATTCTAATAGGACAAGAAAAATCTTCTCCAAGTCTGCATGTCAAGCTATACTAAGAAAACAGAGACACTCTAGAAACTCTTCTAGATGCTCGATGTAATAAAACAGACACCAGTACTCTGTAAGTACCCACAGCCATGTCCAATCTCCAAACCCCTTTGCATAATGTTATTTCCTGTAATATAGAATTATCCGCTTCAAATTTCCTGGGCTTAATGGTAGAACAAGGTTTAAACCTTCCCCATCCGTGGTTCAAGTCGATCTTAAGAAATTGTGCACACTTGAAAATTTTGAAAGGGAATTACGAATGTATGTATTTCATATTTATCGTGAAATCCTAAAAGGCCTCTTATTCTTCACTTAAAGATTTAAGACCTACATACCCATAAGCCTGCCTGAGTTCCAAAATGTAAAAAAAATAGTTTCGATGCGGTAGTACTATTCTTTTGATGCGCATCTGCATCGCAACTTTGATAATTTATATACATTTTACATTGCACAAGTTTGATGTTTCGGAACATTGTTTATACAAATCAGGCAATTGCCAAAATTGAAATGACAAACTCTGAATTAAAAATAAATTTAAATGTCAAATGAAAGCATCAAAAAAATTAGCGATGCATAGTTTGCTCAGTTGATGCGCATCCATAACGTTTAGGATACGTTTAGAAACTTGCGACTTTGTCAAAATTTTCTCATTTGACTTTTGGAACTTATGACTTTGCACCTATGACGCATCTGATACATTTTGGAACCCACCCCCTCTCCGAGGCATGATAACCGGCACGGAGCTGTTATTTGACGCCGTTGGACTTTTTTTGTGGAGTGCCATTAAAAATCGATGCTATGCGAACAATCCAGAGACGATTTAAGTACAAAGGTTTACTCTTTCCAATAAAGCAAGAATCGTTGAAAAATATTGAAAAGTCCCTACAGCCTACAGCCTTTGTAAAAGGCCAACCATCCCCAACCCTTTAGTATCTGAGCTAATCTAGAAAGCAATCCAAAACATCCTTTTTTTCGTGTGGAAACAAAAGGTTCTTCGGAAATAAGCAATTCGTCTTCGTACTCGTTGAAGAATCCTTTAACAATGTTAAAATGACTATGTAGGTACACTAAATACCCTGATGATGAGACAAAATGACCTGCTGCTGGATCAAACAGGTGCTGGAAAGCAAAGCCATCCATGCAATGTTAGAAAATTATTTGATTAGTAGAACTGTTTGCAGAGGTATTTTCCACGAAGATATTCCGCACTTCTGGAATAAGTTCAATGCAACACATTTGTTTCAACAGGCAGGACGTTATTTACTACTTCCAACGATTTTTGTAGAAACTGTAGTTCAGAATCAGAAAGTGTCATTGAACAGAATTATCTACACACTGGTTATATACCAATCCTAATTGTTCAGCAGCAAATTGAATTTACAAACGATCCTTTTAAACAGACTCATGAGCTGTGATCAAGATCAACCTACTAGGCAATTCAAAAAGATACAACATTCCATAATAGGAGTCTTTTTAGAAGTACACCTTACTTTAAAATAGCTCTACCATCACATATTACTTTATAAACATGGGCGTAACACAAGGTTCTATCGTAAGTGATATACTTTTTCCTAAATATTTAAATATTGATCTTCCTCGGCATTTTTGTAAGAGAACTGGGTGTCAATGTGCTGCTTAATGTCGATAAATACACTACACGCCAATAATTATAATGGTTTCAGGGATGTAGAATTTCGGAGGTAAAGTAGACTTCTATTCGGATCTCAGGTGATACAGCATATAGATAAAAATATACGTTTACGCAAGTATCTGTGTGATCGAGTCTGTCCAGCCTGTCTTATTTTCAAGCATATTTCCGTGCTCATGTATCTATTACTAGAACGAGACATTTTTAGGGCTGAATATGATCTAATACATATCTAAGAAGATCTATTTAATTTTCTTAGAACAACTTCTGGAGGAGGATATTGCATCCTTATCACTAAATCAAGAGCTAGTCTTTGTTACATATGTGCGTTCTCATCAGTAGGAGTACTGCTCTAGATCTTGAATTTAATAAATTTATTGAAGTAGCACATGTCACGTTAGGTTAGGTTAGGTTAGATCAGGTTCGATTGCAGGCTGCAGGAAGTCCAGCCACACTTACCCCAGAATAGGCCCATTGTGATACCACAGGATCTAGCGTCCTGAATCTAACCGTTTAACTAACCTGAGTTTATTATAAAGCGCTGGAGGCGGCTATTGCTTATGTTAGCTATTTCGCCAAGGTTGTCGAAGAGTACTTTCCTAGATATAGTTTTATTCGACTTGAAAGAGTTTGACCGGTGCATACGATTCGAAGAATAGTCCCTTCCTCTTGCAGCTTCTGCAAAAATCGTTTGCCGAGAGACCCAGCCTGAGGGTATGGCTCACAATGATGCAGTGTCCCGTAATGACACCTACTTTTGTGCTGATGAAGGATCTCTTTAGTTTTATTAGACTATATTGGAGCGCTTGCGATCCAGCTTGGGTCAGATCTGTTTCGGGATAGAGCACGTGGTGCAGTTCGACCACTTGCGGTTAGTAGCGTTTATCGCATTTTGATTAATAAAGAGTAGGCATGTTGGCATGTTGAGATTCTCCTTCTCTGGTAGAATCGACAGAGTTGTGCCATGCCTGGCGAGTTCGTCGGCCATGCAATTTCCTAGAATGGCCAGTTTCTAGGAAATGGTTCAGTTTTCTGAGGATTGACCTCCATGCCGCATTTTTTAGTTCATTTAGAGAGCCTAGAGCGGTCGTTCTGTAGAAGATTCCTAACCCTATTGAGGTGTTACCCGGAGACAGAAATAGCAACGTCAACCTTGCACCTGTCCCATATCTGTACTGGAAGCAGTTCATTCACCCCTAGGTTCCAAAGAAGAGGGAAGATCATACCTCCTTGTAATGTACCTCTAGTGACGAACCTCCAAACTAAGCCTTCGCCCAGCTTTGAGTTGATAAACCTGTTAGCAAGCAACTGATTCACCAGTGCGCCAATCGACGTCTTAATTCCAAGTTTTCGATAGTGCGCCTATAATTGCTTCTGGTTCGACGTTGTTAAACGCTTTCTCCATGTCCAGGAATGCTACCAAAGAAAATTCTTTAGAATCTAAAGATTCAACCCATTTCCGTTTACTATACGCAGATTGAGAGGCTGCCAAAAGATTTGGATTAACACTGCAGCGGATATGGGTGTCAATTTCTCTTAGGTTTTCGGGAGAAATGATGACAAACTTATGGATAATCTTTAAGATCTTTAGGGTTAAAATGCGAACGATGGGTGTACTTGAAAATATTATCTTATCTATAGTACAAGTCCTGGTACTGGTACTTGTACTTAAAAAAAAAAAGTACAATACTTCATTACTTACTGGATACCTCAGGAATCTCTTCTATCCACAGAAGAGTCTCCAACATTTTTCCTGGGCCTTTTTATTATTAGTTTTATAAGAGTTGTGTGCCTTTGTATACGAGATCCAATCGGTTGAATCGGTTGAATCAGTTGAAGAGTAAAGGAAAGGTTTTGCAGAGAAAAAGAATCTTCTGATTCTACCAAGATGGACTGGGCTTGCCCTTTGAGGCTTGTCAAGTTACAGATTACAATTTTCGAAATGCCGTTCGGTACAAGCACAGAAAGAGAGTAAAGTATAAAATATGTATCTTTTCTTACAGATTTTGCTCGAAGGTATAGAGTTTGCGAGCCAATAGTCTACAAAAGTCTTCCATTAAAATCCGTACTCAATAACTGAATACTGTCACATTCAAATTTGTTCTCTGAACTATCAATTGATAAAATTCCAAACGCACTAACTACACAATGATTCAATTAAAACTGTGAAATGTTCTTGCACTATGTCCGCATATGTACATACACCATAGTATTCTTCAATTTGATGAACTTGCCCTCAGAGTCGAAAACAATTTGATAATCAAGGAAACAAGGCAGAAGTAAAACCCACCAGACGGAAAATCTTGTCGCTGGAGCCAGACAAACCATTTGTAGTTACCATTTGATAACCATTCGAGCTCATGCTGATAAAATGCGAATATGTTCAACATGTACGAATAATGCATGTGAATGGTATTTCTACACAATTGATAAAAACAAACATGGAAAACCCCGGCGCTTAGAATTTCCAAAAAAAAAAACAACAGACCAAAAAAACAATATGGTTTTACCGTCATAAGGAGAACATATCGAAGGATTTCCCGAAGAGTATCCGAGTGTTTGCCTAAGGCTGTTATAGCAATGTCATCTACATAGGCAAGGACACGAGGGCTAACGATACTTGGACCTTGTTATCTAGAAATGAAACACCTCTCAAAATCCACTTTAAAGCGAGAAATTCAAATTCATGTATTGAAAGCTAGATTAGGCCTTCGTCATCTTTCTCAATTCATCTTATTCAACTTTTTTTTTGAAACTATGAAGCTTAGGTTCGAGAAACATTGTCTACCTGCCCAGAAACACTAAGATGATCCTAAAATATACGAAATGACCTTGAATCGATACAAAATGGGGCCATAAATTGCTACGTACTTCGTATGAACTTTCAGGAAAACTTGAAGAGCATTCATCAATAGTACAGGCGAAGTTCTTGTGATTACCAACCACCCACAGAATATTTCGAATTTGTTTGTGCTAGAGTTCCTATTTCTACGCGTAGCCTTTACATTTGTAGCTGCTACAACCTTCCTTTTTAACCCATCTATGGTTACCAGCTAGCTATGGATGCAATTGATTCCATATTTAATACTATCGACCACAACGACCAACATTATTATTATTTTAAGGGCTTTTAACCTGCCATAGCTTAATTGGAATATTACTGATAAATTTTTCTATACCACCAGCAATGCCATCTCTGAAAAGGAAGTCGTTTTCATAGACTACTTGAAATTATCTTCTCCACTGATTCAGATAACTACATTGTTTCAGCAAGCAGTCATCTTCTATTTCAATCCTATTTAGAAAGCCGACTTTACAATGTTCTGTTTAAGTCCATAATTTCAATCCAGATTAAAGCCTCCTCTGGGGTACCTCAAGGCAGTCATTTTGGTCCCTTATTATTTATTTTGACAGTAAATTGTGTTTTTTATGGAGGATTTCAAAACATTTTACATTTGTAATGCTTTTCATTGTCCAATGGCTAGATATATAATTTCCTTTTCGTAGTTCAAAATTTATGTCCGGATGGACATACGGACGATCAATCGACTTCAATATTGATACTGATGAACTTTGCTAAAGCTTTCTTTATACTCTGAAACTTACTTTCAAGGAATGCGTATTTATAGCCTTTAAGTGTAATGACCAAGTAGTCCATGATCAAGTAGTTTGTAAATTTGCTTACCTAAAATGAAAAAAAAGAAGAAGGTTAGTGTATCTAACATGTGTATGAAAGTAAGTAAGGACAAGATGGAAAAAAGTTATGAAGTAGATTAAGTTAGAAAGCTTGCCTAATGTTTTGACTTATCGGATAATTATGTCCACTTCAATTTGAACCTCTTCTTAACTATGGGAACCTACTCTCATCACTTTGAATTATTATTATTTGAAGAAGAACCATGACTAAGGACTAAGAAGGACTATGCACTGATACCTTTTGGGATAACGTGCCCCCTACTAAAACATTGGGAAAATATGTTCCCTCATTAGGGTTCGTTTCGCATTAAGATTCCTTTCGGAATAATTTTTGAGGCTCCTCTGACTGTGCCTTGGGAAGAATCTTTTTCAGTTATACTGCTTTAGAAGTTTCTGGGCTTACTGATGCTACATTTCTTGCTAGGTAATTTGTTTGCCCTCTTCTATCCAATTTACTAAGCTTTTGCAGGCATTCCTCTACAAGTTTAGATTTGATGACATAGGAATCAAGGGCCATAGCAGCTTGGCTACCTAACATTATACTACTTACTTACTTACTTAATGGGCTCCCGAACCGTGAAGAGTCTCTGTCTTAGACATGGTAGCCTTCTACGCCGCTTCCAATTGTCTAGGCCAAGCAATCTGACATCCGCGATAGCTTGATCCTTAAAACGGAGGTTCGGTCTTCCTTGTCGTCTCGAATCTGGGGGCTGTCATCCGAAGATACTCTTTTCTGGAGCACTGTTGTCTATTCGCCCGATGTGGCGAGCCAGTGTAGTCGACGTGTTTTGAATAATTGGACTACATCCACGTCTTGGGACATCTTATAGAGTTCACGGTTGTATCTTCTACCCAATTCGCTTTCCTCGCCTACGAGACCGAATATTCGACGAAGAATTTTTCTCTCGAAAGTATTCAATATCAACTCTGAAGCAGAACTAGCAGGATTAAAGTTTTATAGAGCATGTATTTCCTTTTCCAAGTTAGGAGTTGGAGTTTTGAACCCTTTTGTTTCGCCAAACCGAAGTAGCAGCGGTTTCTTAGGGTAAGTCTTCGTCAAATCTCCACTAAGGTGTCATTCATGGAGTTGATATTTACTCCGACGTTTTGGCCTAATCGGTGGACAGATGCGTCTTTGTTTGCTGGCAACATGTACTTGGTTTTGTCCTCATTCACTTCAAGACCAACACGTTTTGACTGTTCTTCAAAAGCCGTAAAAACCTTTAACACGTTGCGCTGGGAGCGACCGATGATGTCGATATCATCTGCGTATTCCAGTAACTGGACAGATAGCACCTTCCGTGTTAACAACTGTCCTGCGCCATATCTATTTCAGCACAAGATTGAAGAAGTCACATGATAGTCCATAGTCCTTGCTGAAATCCGATACATGTTTGGAATAGTTCAGAGGAATTGTTTCCGAATTGCACGTTGCACCGCGTGTTTTCTAGCGTCACGCGGCACAGCTAGATCAGTGTAGCCGGGTTCCCAAATTTGGCCATCTCCTTGTACCTATAGAGCTCAAGATGATGAACGCTATATCATATGCGGCTTTGAAGCCGATGAAGAGATGGTAAGTCTCGACTTGAATTCGGTGGTCTTTTCCAGGATTTGCCTAAGTGTGAAAATTTGGTCGCTGAACTCTTCGATATCTTTGAGCTTGGAGACTGCGTGGGCCCTTTTCTTTTTACGCAAAATCTTCTGTTCCTCCCTTTTTCTACCTCGATAGTCTTCCCTCACTTTTGCTCATGGATTCAAAGTAAATATTTGGTTTTAGGCCCGAGTTTGCTCCAGTTCGTTCATTAGTTCTTGACCCATCTGTGTACCAATTATGGAATCATTGCTCCATTCAAATCTGACACTTCTCAGATTTTTGAACCTGAAGGGATCCTTATGGAAATTTCTTTACATAACATAACGCACACCCGGCTTATTTTTCTTAAGCTCAATCTGGCAGTACTGTCACTAAGAAAAGCGAATTCGCCCCTCTTGCACAATCAAAGGCATGGTTCTAGATACGAGTATCTTTTGTTTTGATATTCGTTCTCTATACAAAGAGTGTCACTCTGTCTTCTACCAACTGAAAGTGTCGGTGTCACCAAGGGAGCAAGTGTACTTGTCGGCTCTAGACGCACCCACACACCTATCCGTTTTCGTCAAAAATAACGCTCACATACACACATATACACTTTTATTGGGTGTAAGATAAGATGAACAAAAAAAAACACATCGGAACCAGCTGTTTGATTCAGTTCATTTTGTTCACGATAAGGGACTGTCATTGCACACCCCTCAAAGTGAGAGGAATGTGTAAATACCGAGAATTTCAAAGCTTTTTCTAACACTCGAACGAAAGGGGGTTGAAAAATATAACAAATGAGAGAAAGATAAAAAAAAAGCTTTCTCTCGGAGACAAAAAAAAACGGAGAGAGTTTTTCACATCCATTTGACTGACAATGGCAACTCTTGGCTTTGTTTACATTCTCAATGTTGTGCTACCCGATGTGGTGATGTTCGCCGGAAATTAATTTACATGCATAGGTTCGTTACGGCTCGTCCAGGTATTCTTTTGATCTACTATCCGATAGGACAGGAAGTGGAACACCCACCATCTGAATGTAGCACAGAAGCACGTGTCTCAATTTTAGCAAGCTCGTTTATCATGTTGTAGGGTTTGTTTCGGATGAGACAAGTACCTATAATGAAATGGTTGACTGCTTGTTACACATTTGGTAACATATCCTTAGATGAAAGGATAGATTGTTGTTATGAAGAAAAATGCTTGACATCCCATGTGTTCAAACAAATTTGCTGAAAGTTGATTAAACATACATAGAAGCAAAAGTGTCATCCTTGTTCGGAAGAGGTGATGGTAACAAGTTGAGTCCTTGCGATAATTCTCTGTTTGATGACTGCGAACTTGATGCTAGTAAACTATTAGTTGCATCGGAAAGTAAGTAAGTAGTAACGAGCCTAGAACTAGAGATAAAACTAAGCGGTTGGAAGTCCGTAAACTTTAGGATACAAGCGATACAACTAGAACTGGAATTAAAATAATTGTTTATCCACGATTTGGGCAATTTTAACGCAAAGCTAGGAAGGGAGAGCATCTCTGGTAGTACTGTCGCACAGCCTCTACTATACCACCTCCGATAATGGACTCAGTCTATTCGACTTTGAAGTGGGGGTGGTACGTAGCACGCGAATTCCCACATCTCATTATTCACAAAGTTACATGGAGATCTCCGGATCAGTCAACGGCCAGATTGATCACATTGCGATCGACACTCTGCCAGTATAATGGATGTCCGAACGTTCCAAAGAGCGACCATTGACTCAGACCACTACCTGGTTGTAGCCAAGGTATGGATGTAGATATCCAGAAAATCGCGAAGTCAAGGAAATACTGTGAGAAAGTTTGACGTTGGAAAGCTACAACCACAAGAGAGCCTTTTCTGATCGAGTGTCCCTTAATCTCTCAAGCGGTTCTATGCTGCCAGCATTAAGTACTGAAGTACTTGTGTGTGGCCACACTGCCAAAAGCTATCAGGGATGGCATACATAGTGACGCTGCGTAGAAGGATCAGATGCGATTGAGGAAATACAGAGATGCTATATCAAGAATGAGACAAAAAGGTAAGAAGTTAATGCCACAAAGCCATACCCGAAGCCTGCAGGGACAAACAAGGAAACCTAGTAGTAGAGGATATATAAAGATCACTTCTGCAGAATGTATAAGGGCGACGACGGCCAAAATCCCGCAGTCACTCAGAATGAACCATTCAATCTGGACGATGATAACAAACATTTTCCTTCACCCGACCTGGATGAAGTTAAGACAGCGATATCTAAGCTGAAATCCAATAAAGCTGCTGGAGATGATGGCCTCGAGCTGTCGAGCTATCCAAACAGCGGGGTATGAATTGGTAGGAGCATGCATCAACTTATTTGCAAAATATGATCGAACGAAAGTATGCCCGATGAATGGACATTAGCATTAGTTGCCCGATCCTCAAGAAAGGAGAGCCTATAAACTGCGCCAACTATAGAGGAATAAGTCTCATCAACATCGTCGCCTACAAGATCGTATCTGCTATTCTGTGTGAACGCTCAAAACGTTTGGTCAGCAATCTGATTGGTCCATATCAGTGTGGTTCTAGGCCAGGAAAGTCCCCCATCGACCAAAATTTCAAGTTGATGTTGTAAAAAACACAAGAATTTCAAGTCGATACTCATCACTTTCTTATTGATTTCAAGGCGGCCTGTGACAGCATCTATAGGGATGAGCTATATAGAACTATGTCTAGTTTTGGCATCCCTGCCAAACTTGTCCGGTTGTGTAAGATGACGAAGGAGAATGCACGCTGCTCCATCAAGGTCGGTTAGGACCTCACCGAGACCTTGGATGTCAAAAAAAGGATTCAGACAAGGCGACGTGCTTTCATGTGGTTTCTTCAACATCGGTCTTGAAAGAATTGTACAGAACTTATACGCCAACATCAGATCCTAACTTTGAAGTAGTTAAGGACTTTGTTGACCTAGGATCCGCTATAAATTTAGACAATGACACCATCGCTGAAATCAAACGAAGATTAACTTTTGCCAATCGCTGCTAGATATCCTCTTTGCAGGAGATACTTTCAAGATTTACAAAGCTCTCTCGAAATTTTATTTTAACATTTGATTGAAAACGAACCCAGTTTTCAGGACCAGGGTTAGTCTCTGTCACAACCTCTTTTGGTACAAATGCTAACGTAAGTTCCACTTACTGCACTAATCTTAAAAATTAATTATCATCCTTTGCAGGACTTGTACTTTGTCGACCAAAATGGCAAAGCCAGCTGCATAAAGAAACCATCCTATGTTTAGCTTATCTATATATGGACCACCTTCTAAACACTCATGCAAATCGTTTATATAGAGAGAAAACAGTAGCGGTGACAATAAACATCCTTGTGGAATGTCAGAAATTGTATCGAAGCTTGTGGACAACTCTTATTCTGGCCATACTGATGATTTAGTGCTTTGATAGATGTTCTCCAGCAGTTTGACAACTTTGGTTGATAACTCCAAAGTGTTATATTCATGGATTTTGCAATACTTTATCAAACTTCGACTAAATTCCCTCCACCTTGCCTTGGATTCCCTCTACCTGATGGGTTTTTTTTTTGTGACCCATGTCTGGTCTCAAAAGTTAACGACTGATGTAATCGTTACAAGTTTGGATTTAGCTAACATGTGTTTTTTTCTGCGTTTGAGTTTGAAGTGCTTTACTGGACTACGTAAAGTCATGTAGGACAGGCAAGCAGACTAGCTTTCATGAATGTTATTTCTCACTTTCTGAGAAGATCCCTGATATCACTTTATTTGCGTTTTGTAAAAGTGCGCTTAAAGTTTATCAGATAAAGGGTTCAACCTCGTCTAAGAACTAAATACTTGGAAAAACCAACCAGTAATCTCCTTCCAGGATAATCTTTTGCACCAGCAACAATAGATACGATAAAAGTACCTAATGCAATTAAGGATATCATAAATAATCCGTTGGCGACAACTTGCAGTTGCCTCTATCTATCTATGATACCCTCTCCAGTGAAATGCACAAACTATATGTATGTACATCTTCAAATCATCCCGCTGAAGGATTACCTCTCACAATTGCTGGAAGTTTCCTTCCTCCATCCCGCCCATCCGTCACACAATATACACAATGGAAAACCGCCTTGCATAATTGGAATTAATTATACGGTTTATTAATGATATACTTCATCCGATGTTAAATTATGGCAATTCCAGACATGCTGGGAATATCCTATCCTAACCACTGCCGGCCGGCTGTATAGCACCTCTCGTACTTTACCATGGAACTCAATATTTTTGTCATTTCAAGTAGCACACCCTCAGATGTCAAATAAACAATGCGCACGGAGCAACTCAACCAACAGAAAAAAAAATAATGAAAATAAAGGAAATCCAAGCACAGTCCTTCTCGGAAAGTTCTTAGATTAAAAGGATTCAAATGACATCATTAATCTTCGAAAATTTCTAGGACTCAGCCAAGCCAAAATGAAGAAGGATACGAAAAGTGAACCAGCAGAAGCGTGAGGAATTAGTGGATATCACAGGAAAAATGAAAGAAGAACGCAAGGAATTGTATTATATTCTTCGCTTTATTTAGTATCCTGCGCGACAAAGTAGAGTATCCCTCTGGCAAGATGTCACAACTTAAGTAATGGCGAATGAATTATAATTTTCGCTTTTATGGGTGAGAGAATAAAATGTATCTTCATTCTATTCATCCGGTCGGTTAGTTTGGAACTCAGTTCTTTTTAAGATGTGTTCTATTTTTAAATTGAGATTTATGAGTTATTATCAAAAAAAAAAGTTTTTTTTTTTTTTTTTAAAAAAAAGCTTAAGGAATATAAATGGGTTTTTAAGGGACTTTCTTGTAATAAACTTAAAAGGGTACGACGTGCGACTGTACTTTTCGCATTTTAATTATGAGAATATGAAGAATGGTTGCTTTTTTTTTGGTTGGAAATAAATAAAATATTCGGCATGACAGAAAAATGAATTCTTTTCTGCGACTCTTATTTCATTGTCAGGGTCAAAGGGAATGTAATCATGCAGTCAGGGTTGGGGTGAAACACTTGATTCTACTGCGTTGTCCTTTCTTTATTCAAGTTCTGTGATGCTTCCTCTATACATTTCAGGAACGAAACGATTTCGATGCCGGCAATATCATATCCGGTCCGTTGAAAATCACGATTGTAGGTAATTTGGTCACATGAGGTCACGGAAAAAGTCTCTGTTTTTCAATCTCATGGTTAATAACCAGAATCCATTGAAAATCTGGTCACGTTAAGTTTTCGGCTACAGCATAAAGAACCCGGATAAAATGCGGGATAAGGTCTGCATGTGAAACTTATGGTTTATACTTGACGTGGGGTATTAGTGACTGCAATACTTCAGGGCAGGGCTTTAACTTAATTGTTGTTTTACTGGTAACGATAGAGGTACATATGTAGGTGGACATTTGCATAAATACTATAAACTCCTTCATTGCACTGAATCCATTGGTTTGGGTTTGGTTGAAGTGGCTTTCAGTTCAGAAACGCCAACACACTTAGACCAGCATTAGGTCCATTGTGATACCACATGGGTAATAGGATGATGTTTCTTTCTATTTACTCGTTAGGAAAAGTATATAACTGGGATAACCGGAATTCAAAATGCTATCAATTGAGAGGACTCAGCTAAAAGTTTCTGACTACGTCAAATACCTGGGAGTCATCCTAGATAGGAAACTAAACTGGAGGCTCAACATAAAGGAAAGGGCAAAGGAAGCAATGATAGCATATCATGTTTGCACAGGATATTCGGCAAAACCTGGGGTCCAAGCCCTAAAATCATCATGTGGCTATGGCGTACACAGCGGTAGTAAGACCGATACTGACATATGGCAACTTGGTCTGGTGGCAAGCGACGAAAAAAGCCACCAACCTTAAGATTATGACAAAAATTCAAAAAATGGCCTGCGTTGGTAGCACTGGGGCATTGAGAAGCACCCCTACAATGGGACTGGAAACAAAACTCAACCTAAAACCCATAGGTACCTCTTTGTAGAAGAATCTGCCGTAAGTAGTGCCCTTCGAATAAGCCAAACTGGAAGCTGGAAACCCAGTCTGATAGGGCACGCACAGATTCTACAGAAATATGCGGGCAATATAGTATGCACAGACTACATAACCCCCCGTCTTGACTTTACAAGACCATTCGTCACTTTCTTTCCCAGTAGAGAAGAATGGAAAGAAAAACAACCACCAGTTGATGGATCAACGGTACCCATCTACACGGATGGTTCCAAGATGGACACCGGCGTTGGTGCAGGTTCCTTTTCCGAATTTCTCGGGATGTCCAGCTCGATCAGCACTGTTTTCCAAGCTGAGGTCCTGGCATTGACAACAGCTGCTAAACAGGTTGCAATGAGGGCATTACCACACGCTGATATTACGTTCTTCATTGACAGCCAAGCGGCAATAAAAGCGATTTCTGGCATTGAAAAAAAACCGAAGCTTGTAGGTCGCTGTCACGAAGAATTTCAGGATCTTGGAGCCCAGAACAACGTAAGACATTGCTGGGTTCCCGGACATGAAGGTGTGCCGGGAAATGAAATAGCTGATGAACTGGCAAGGAAAGGATCATCACTTGAACTAAACGAAGCAGACACTACAGTAAAAATCCCACCCTGTAACCTGAGACAAGCGATTGGGAACAAAATACTTGTAACAGCAAACGAGAGATGGACCACGCTCGACTCCTGTGTCACAACCAGGAAAATGTGGCCAATCTATAACAACGAAAAAACGGAAAGAATCTTACAAATGAGTAAAAAATCCTTATCTTCTCTTGTGAGTATAATTACCGGACACAACATGCTGAAATATCACACAAAGAAAATGAGACGACCTATGCAGAGGCTGTGGTGACGAGGAGGTGCATGAGGATACTCCACACTTCCTCTGTCACTGCCCAACACTATGTCAAATCAGAAGCGAAATTCTAGGAAGACATTTCTTCCAAGATTTAGAAGAACTTTCCGACAAGTCTTTAAAAAATTTGCATAAATTCATAATCCCCTCGGGATGGCTTGAAGATCCATAGGTTTTTCTTAGGTTGTATAGTATGGGAGGTATAACCCCCAAGGGGCATCACAATCGATCTACATTGATCTAAGTGTGACGGGTGCAAGTTTCTCTTCTCCCGTTAACCCATTAACCTACCCTAACCTACTCGGTAAACCATTTTGAACTTCTGAAGAAGTGTACTGTATCTATACTATCAAGTATTATTTCATGGATATGTATTGCTTCTTAAATTATGTCTAAACCTCTCCGCAGATTTCCACACAATCGTCCGGTCCGTCGCTACCATACAACTGATCTCAGTCCGATTTTCTTACAATACGACCAGATCTGTTTAAATTAGATTAGATCTGGATACTGACACCTAATGTTTGCCATTCTATTGGCTGCATTATCTATGTGGAACTTGATCGATTCAACAGAAGTCAGGCTGCATCTTCAAGCTTCAAGCAAGCTTGTCTGCTTTGAAATTTCCAGGAATATCCTTGTGACCTGAAACCCAGTACAAGGATACGTTACATCTGACATCGATATCGTTAATGGATCTTCATCATTGCTTGCCCAACTTGGATCGTATTATTCGAGATTTCACATTCATGTCTTGGATCCATCTCGTTCAGAATTACTCTAGGTTCCCAAGCACTTCCGCTAGGAACTTTGATTATACTTGACATTGAAGTTCCATTTTGGACACTTGCGTAGCCTATATAAGTACGAGCCAGCTGCGAGGATTAATGGTGCCATTAGCTTCCTAAAATGTCAAAGTGGAGCATAGTATCTAGTACAACTTGGACAGGCACAGAATAACCTTTGCACCTTCTCGAGCTGTGCAACGTGGCTATTCTTGTTCAGTGTCGTCCACCAGACTAGTCCTCCGTCCATCAGGATAAGTCTGATGACTGCCATGTATAATATAATCAGTAGACAACTTGGGACTGAAGGCCCCGTTTTTCACAAGAATATAGAGCAATCGAAGCCCTCCTGGCACGGTCTTGAATAAACATCATCAAGCTGAGTTTTATTTCAAGATTAAACCCGAAGTAGGTACATGGTCCACAAACTGCAGCTTGATGTCTTTGAGTTTTGGAAGTGCGATTTGTACCTTCTTGTGTAAAACAAAACTATCCCCAAAACCAACATTTTTCTGATGAAGCTGGTACATCTATCGTTAGATACCAACCCAGTACAGTGTAGATAAGTCTGCTGTTAAACATTTTGTCTAACCAATATCAAAGATAGATATCAATCTTAAGTTTAAGAAGCAGATTAGCAGATAGGTTCTCTCACTGTCAAGTAAGGACACCATATTGAAGTCCTGTTTCTCTAAATATCTCAATGATTCCAACCAGTTTCTACTGATATTTTCTTGTGTTATGCATGCAAGGATATGTATGTTCTAAAGTTTTTAATGGAAAGGCTGATAGGAGGTCCTTTGTAGAGCCAGGATCTTAATATCTCGAGATCTTATCCTAACATAAGTGATTTGTGCGGAAGGAAGCCTTTAGCTTTCCAAGAGATTATAAAGAGTTTTTCAAGTGTGACGCCCTATTTTTTCAAAGGAATTTTTTGGCTTTCCGTGATGACAGCTGTGGTTTATTTTGACAGTTCAACTCGTTCTTACTTGGTATTTAAATATAGAAAAGTATACGCTTCAACAATGCTTACAGATTATCCAAAATTTCTATCAAAATTCGCATTCAGATGGTCATTGGCGCATACTTCCTCTTCCATGATGCTAGAAACACAGTCACAGTCAATGAAAATGGCAACCGGACGATGTTGACTGACTTTTTATTTGTTAAATTGGAAGAGGATAACTTGGAGCATAAGTGGTTTCAACAAGACAGCAACAAGTCGAAGTTCAGTCATCGTGTTTTCTCTGGAACTGGACCAGTCAATTGGTCACCTAGTTTGTATGATTTGACGCCTCTGGACTTTTTTTCCTTTTCTGCTTTGTGGAGTCCAGAGACATTAACGACCTCAGGACCAACATCGAATGCTATATTGCCGGCTTATCGTCCGATTTATGCAAAAAATTCATGAAATACACTGAGTACACTGGAATACACTTCAGCCCGAAATAATGAAAAACCCTTTACTATACGCCGCGTGAGAGTGGATTTCAAATCTCGAAATTTTTACAAAACAATCTTCAGCCCATTGTAGACGACGCACTTGCGGAATGAACCAAGGATCAATCAATGATCCATCCCCAGACAGCTCAACAATAACAATCCATCTCCCATCCCAGCAGTCTAACACAACCAACATTCCAGACCGAACAATGTATGTATACATTGTTGAAATGTTGTTGCTATTGGTGATGTTGACATAACCCATCACCATGACTGCACATTATTTTGGTGGTTGTAGCAGCAGGTGCGACACTCTAAATCCAATATTTCCAACTGACTTTCATCATCCCCAAAATCATCGACGTCAATGACCAACCCATGTCACAACTCTTACATCCATCCTTCATTGTACCATTTGTACGAGCACAGGTGCTTCAACAAAGAATTGGTCATGTGTTAAGTTACACAGCCTGTTTCGGCGAATTCCAGTCACCGGATGAAATCGGTTGGGTGGCTATAACAAACATTTTCCCTAGGCATACATGGTTGACAAGTCCATTGGTTAATTCATCCATATGTACATACGCATGTTGCTATTTATACATTTTGTAAGGCTGGCTAGCTATTGTGTGGAATTAAATTGGTTCTATTTGGGAAAAATCAAACTTTTCAGGAAAAGAGGGAATTTGACAGATGGCACACATAGGGGATATGCGATACGTATTTACTTATTTCCAGGGTCATGCTTGTATGTAAAAATGTAAATCAAAATAGGTTTTGATTGACGAAGTGATTCGACTACGTTCTGATATTATTTCAGTTCAGATATCAAATCTACAGGCATCGACGATAAAAGGATTCAGAAAGGCAAAAGTGGCAATTCTCAGTCAACTCTTCTAAGTTTACCAGGAAAGCAAGTGAATAAACTCTAAAAGCCGAAAGAACAAAAATCAGGTGGGTTTTCTATACACCTTTTAATTAAGGAAATGTTTTAGATGTCTAAAGCTCGGACGTCTGTCTGGAGAATGTAAGAATTCAGACATATCCAAACTATGCACTGAGATGGGAAGAAAAAGGTCAAATGTCTGTAATATGTACAAGGATAATGAGAAAGATGTGGGAGGAAACAAGACATGCACGGACTATTTAAGGATCTTAAATAAAATACGACGATGAAATTGATCAAGCTTAAGTTAAATTACTGTGAGACTGCCCAAGAGGTTCAAGCAACAACCCTCGAAAAGAAAATTGATTTAAGCATACTAAAGGGTCATCCAACAAGAGGTGTCACTTTAAATTTCACTGCATTGTTGAATTGTCAAAATTGAAATATCATTGCGATGACTTTTGATAAGTAAAAACTAGGAGGTTATTAAATATGGATCGATACACTCTCGTACAATGTGGTGAAATAGTGAAAATTCACTACAAATACAGTGAAAATATCGCGGAAACGCTTCGTAAAGTTCGTATTGCTTTTGGTCATCATCTAGCGCTTTCTCGCACAGCTATAGTGAATTTAATTAAGAAACTTGAAAGTCTCAGACACCTTTTGCAAACTTCGATACGATCACAAGGATTGGGCCTATCTGCAACTACTTCGTACCACATTTTGCATAAAGATCTTGGGCTACATGCTTACAAGGTCCAGTTGTCACAAGAATGGAAGTAAGAAGACCACGCACAAATGGTAGTGATGCGAATGTATAAAAACACAAGCGTTCTTACGTTATCCTCTCACTATCAACGCCTACTTCACACTTTGTCACGAAAGCAGTTTCTCTTGCTCCAGGCGGCAACGGACGAATTCCCTAAATGGAGTCCACGGTGGCGTCTACAGTTCCAGCCAAGCCGAACTTTAAGTGATATCCCTGTATGAGCTCCTTAGAAAGGTTTAAGTCCCAGGTCTATAGGGATCTCCAATACTGAGATGAAAACTGTGACATATACTACGTTGATTGGTACTAGAGCAGAAGTAGCGTCTATTTTGGTGCCGATTTGCGGCATGAAGTTTTGAGCTTTGAGGGAAAATTCGCCAACATCAGCCTGGTATGCGCTCATGCGTTCATGTCCCCTCAGAGGTTAGAGACGATATTATCAAAGAGCGTTTCTACGAGCTCCTCGACAAGACATATGATTAATGTCCTAAGTATGACGTTAAAATCGTCCTAGGTGATGTTAACACCAAAAGGTGGACATTTTTGGTAGTAAGATCCGGCTAACTGGAAAGGCTTGTTGGTTGTGGCCCACCCGGACTGTAGCGCCACCTAGGTTTAGGTTGTATAGGGTTATGAGATCTTCATAAAACACCAGGCACCATCGGAATCCCTAGAGAACCTTCACGGTAGGAAACCTTAAACCAATTTGCCCATACATTTATTACAGAATCTAATTATGTCCTCAATTTTGGTCAGTGAACCAACTTCCTGTAGATTGTTGAAAAAGTACCTTCCGAAGTACTTTGCTCTGCTCCTAGCATTGGCTTGGCATTCACATAATATATGAGTGATGTCCCCTGCGACATGTAGGTCCTCACAATACCTGCATGTGGCCGTGTTTGTTTAACCTAATCTCATGGGGTGCTTCCTCAGAAGGCAATGGCCAGAGATTATCCCTATCGCTGTTCTCAGATTTGAACTGCTTAGTTTAATCAATTCTCCAGATTTTTTTCCAATTTAACTTAGGCCATAAAGCCTTAGAGACCCTATGCCCTTCTAAGTTTGACCACCTTAGGTCGGCCATAATGGTGATTTTTTCGAGAATAATTCTCTTAGCCACGGCCATTGGTGATCTGATGCCTTCAAGTATATCACTTACCGGGAGCTCTTCTCCTTTTTTTGGCCAGTACATCGGCATTTTCGTTATCCTCTATGTCACAGTGTCCAGGAACCCAACATAATCTAACTCGGTTCTGTGAACATAATGCCTTAAGCATTGTGCGGCAACTCCTGACTAGTTCAGATTTAATGATATAGGACTCTAGCGCTTTCAGCGCAGCCTGACTATCAATGTAGATGCCGATATTCTTGTTGGATATTGATCCTATCTCAAGTAGTTTCGCAGCTTTGAGTACAGACAGAACCTCTGCCTGCAACACACTGCATATGTCCGGAAGTTTCAGAGCCACATGTAGTTCTACATCTCTCGAATATACTCCTAACCCCGTAGCCTCGCTAGTTTGGAACCATCCGTATAAATTGAAATTTCGTTTTCGATCGAAACTTCTTTCCTTTGCCAATCCTCCCTATCTGGGTACATTACTTCGTAGGGTGTATCGAAGTCGAGTGTACCAAGACTTTCATCCGTTTCGTCAGGGATGTTAGGGAATAATCCCTGAAGAATAGAGCTACATATTCCGATATAGCTAGATTTGAAGAACCCTGCGTTAGTGAGATGAATTGCATTGTTACCTGCCTGTGATTTTATCTGTAGATCCAATGGTAGAAGATACATACATAAAAGCCTCGAGTGCAGCCATTGGCGTGGTGCGTACAGCGCCAGTGATGGCAATGCAGGCTGTTCTTTGTAACTTGGTCAACATATCCCGTGTATTCCTTTCGCCAAACAAGAGCCCAATATGTTAGAATGGGTCTGACTACCATAATGTATAGCCAGTGCATCATTGTCGGTTTTAGGCTCCACTTTTTCCCGCTGTCCTGTTGCAGATGAAGAGAGCATTCTGCGCCTTACGGACTCTTTCCTGAACGATAAGTTGTAGCGCTACCTACATATGTAAGTAAGTAAGACCACGCACAGCGCCTCTGTACTTTCGCCGATTGGGTGCTTGAAATGAATGAACAAGTACAAGATCATGATTTTTGTATACAAATCATTCTGAGTCATGGGGCTCATTTCCAAATAAACAAAACTGTCGCATCTGGGACCCAAGAGAAATAGTGGAGCAACCTCTCCATCCACAACGAGTCACGGTTTGGTGCTGTTTTTGGACTGGCGACGGTGTCATTGGGCCATTTTTTTTGTAAAATGATGCTGGTACGATTGTTTTAGTGAATGGATTGCGTTAGCAAAAGATGGTGACTGACGTTTTTTTACTTAAACTTGATGCTATGGATGTGGTCAACGTTTATTTTCAGCAAAACCGCATGCAACACAGCTGGTGATACGATGGCTCTATTGCAGGACAAATTTCCTAGACTTGTGATTTCTCGAAATGAAGACTTCAATTGACCGTCAAGATAGTGCAAATTAACTCCACTAATGTTTTTCCTTTGAAGCTATGTGATTCATTAAACTCGAACCTCTCACTCCATAGTCCAACGCACTAGCCACTTGAGCCACAGCGCCCGCAACACATACATGAGGAATAGCAAAGAATAATGCAAGAAATGGAAACAGTGACGACCATCTATGATAGGAAAACTCGTCTCTCGACATAATGCCTTACACTCTGACAGGAGTCCCGTGGGGTATGTTCTGGCCTAGCGAAGGCATTTCCGTGCCTCCTTTTCATTAACACAGCCTCTGCGATTGCACAATATCCTTTCAAATTTAGCGACAAGACAGACAACCAGATGGATGTATTCCATCCTTAGTAGCAGAACCATGCCTATCAAACTCGGACAATTATCGATTTCCATTGAAACTACTTAAGGTTACCCCTAATGTGTTGTTATATCCCGTCTACTATGGTTCACTGTAGTGAACACACTTCTAACTGACTTAAGAAGAATCCAGTAAAATTGGTCAAATGATGTATATATCTTTAAGCAAAATAAATTATTGGTGCCAAGTAGAAGGACTGTAGGTTAAGCCAACGAAAACAGTCATCTAAGCATTCACAAAGAGGAGAAACTTAAATCTTCAAATGCTAAGACTAAATGGTGAACAACTCGATTTTTGAAAAGAAACAAAATATCTCGGGATAACTCTAGACCACAAGCTTAATTGGAAACCAACAGAACCACCGAAAATGAGACTAAAGCCTTCTGGGCCTGATCTTGACTTCTCTGCTCAGTCCCTGGACTTGGAGATATAGCAGGTAATGAGACGGCCGACGAATTGGCTAGAAGAGGATTGGAATTCAGAGCAGAACAAAGCGACACATCGGTGAACATCCCGAATTGTACACTGAAGCTCGAAGCAATAGTCGCGGGGTATAATACTCTGAGGTACTACATAAAAAAACTAAGACTAACGGACGAAGACTAATGTCTTCGATATGGATGTGGTCAACGAGGATACGACGCACATTCTCTGTCACTGTCCAGGTCTCTTTCACCTCAGATTTAAGTTTCTCGGGGGACACTACTAGAAGAAATATCCAGTAGACCAGTGAAAGACATCTTGAACTACATCAAATCAACTGGATGGTTTGTAAGTTCATCACAGTAAGTATCAAAACTATAGAACAAGGTTAACCTATGGACACCTATGGGTCTCACAATGGGTGTGTCTCTGCATTGCTCTGAATATGGCATTGTGGATTCGCTTTACATCGCCTACCCACGTACCTAACTTTACCTATCTTCAAACTCTCCTACAGCTAGCTGAACATTATCAAAACACATTAACATGGATCCCAGGACATGAAAGCATCCCTTCCTGCTCATCTGGTGATCTATTAACAAATCCCTTGCTTCGGTTAAAAGCTTAGTTTGATACTTTCCAAATAATGTCACAATGTAATAAAAACAATTAGCATTCGATGAATCCCTCTCAGAATATATATAGCACATACTAATTATTTTAATTTCCATTAACCACTCATCAGAATGACAACAACTTGTCATTATCTGCAATTAGTGTCAACGAGGAAAAACTTCTCTAAACCCCCTAAGGAGGGGAAAAAAAAGTTTGCAGACGATTAAATCAACAGTCAGCGCCTGTCATGCCGCTTGCCACATTATATATTATTTTCGTTTGAAATGTGTATCTCTAGAGAGAGAGATAGAGGAAAGGAATTTAACAGAATTCGCTGACAAATTGGAAATTTTTTCTTAAATCAAGATTTGCGTCATGATTAAAGGTTACGGATACCAACAACGAAAGGGCAACAACCTCAACCAAAACGAGAACGAGAACGAAATTCAATATCACAGAAAATTTCTAAAACAGAATATGTATGAATGTCCTTTCTGAATTGTAATCACGTCGTCGTCGTATCTGAGACATTTCATATTCATTTAATGTCCTTGAATGAAAAACCCATCGTGTTCTTTTTCGATTTGATTAATTCATTCCCTCTCTACATGCATATGTACATGACCACTCGAAGTGGATGGCATTCGATTTTCGCTCTCGGGTTAAGAAGCACACTAAACTTTATGGCTGAACTACCCTTAAGACATATCACTATTCCATTAGGTGGCCATTATCGTCATTAGGTGTAGGGTATATTCAATAGCCATTCACACGTCAGTCGGTCGTTCGATTTGTGCAGTTTTTACAGCATTGAGAGAACAGGTTCTTAGAAAGCTCATTGATTTCAACGTTAAATACAATTTAACAGGATACTTCGATTGTGATGTCCTTGCGCTGGTGTTTGATCTCTACCACCTACTTAAGCGCATGTGGGGTTAGGTCGAATGGCATGACCTCGGGATAACTAATGTGGAATGTTGTTGTGGAATTTATATATGTATGTATTTCAAGGCTCATGGCTGATCGATAACATATTTTTTTTAATTCCTCTGAGTGTCCTATATGCAAATCGTACCAACAAACACTTTCGAACTGGCCAAATACTTTATTGAATTGGAAAATTTAGTGACAAAGTTTTGGGTTCGTAATTTAATTTATGGTCAACAAAAATAGAGTCAAGGTAAACACAGAATGATTTATGGGGTTAGATGAAATGTTTTCGATTTTTTTTGTTTGTTTTGTTTTGCCCGAAACGTATCCTAGGAATTACTTCCTTGGTCAATTGATAGCTTTTGTTTAAAGTGATTCAATCTTACTTACCGACTTTTCTACGCGCTCGCCACAGAACGGGCGGTGCTGGGTTATTTGATGAAGCCAGCGTGAAGTTAATTGAAAAACCTAAAAGGATAAAAAAAAAAAACAATTTGCGGTTAATACAAGGATCATAGTCTATAGATAATTGATTAATTATTTCTTGACTTATTTATGTCACAAAGTTATTTAACAAAAATTCGAGAAGCATCGAGTTTTGTAAAATTATGAATTGTAAATATGTGATGTCTAGAATAAATTTATGATTTTGTTTCGATAGATTATTGCTGATTGATAATAAAAAAGTAATAAAAAAGATTTTTAACATCGCTTTTGCAGTTGTGAAGTGCTAAAACTTCTTCTTTCGATTTTGTGTTACTACCTTAAAAGTATCTTCGTATTTCTTTAGGAATAAGACATCTGCCAATAAAATGGATAACATCTTCTCTCTCTGAACGGTTACAAAGGTTAGAGACCTACAGTAGATTGGTAAGTTGGGAAGATGCAGGATATAATAGAGCCGCATAATTTCTCCATTCCATTTTCATAGGTAGGTAGGTAGAGTGGCGCTTCTTAGAAAGAACCCAATTGGCGCTAGAGTGCGCCGTTTTGTTACCACAAAAAGTCGTGTGAAAAAACTTAGCTAATGTGAAATTAGACACAATCCGTGGAGTTCAAATAACAGATTAGTTCTCCAATCCTTTTGTCAGCTATCTCGCCGAGGTCCACGAAGAAGGGTCTTTCGGCTAGGGCGGGACATCTGCAAAGGAAGTGATGTAGAGATTCCTTCTCATTGATATCCTTGCAGCTTCTACAGAAGGTGGTGCGAGGAATACCAAGCTTGGCCGCATGGTCCCCTATTGGCCAGTGACCTGGCCATCCATTTTCATATAGTACACATGTTAAATTTTTTTAGAAAATCTTCTCTTTATTCTTCATCCACTTTTGAGTATCTTCCAATCCCATCCACGAAATAGAATTATGTTCAGGAATATGTTGCAAGCTCATTGTTAATTTCTTATATCACAGGATTCTCCTTTCAATTGTCCTCATTGCAATGATTTTTGCAAGTCTGTCATCAGGCACCTCTAGATCTTTAATGAGGTAGTCCTCAAGCCGTTTCAATGCATTGACGAATAGTGATGATAATCCTGGTGATTATTATTATTTTTTTTTTTTATTATTATTTATTATTATTTATTTCCTTCTAACTTAAAGCTAATATACAATTTATTTCATAATATAGCGGAAAATAATAGTGATCAATCCGTAACTTAAAAGTTAGTGTGGAATGACACGGCGATTTAATTAACAAAATATATATAAATTTGAAGTGGGGGAGACATCGGTTTTTTTTTTTTTTGTTTTTACAAAATAGGAAAATATTCATATACAAATTCAATGAAATGAAAAGAGAAATTAAAAAATGATAAAAATATAATTCAAAAATTAAAAATTAATTAATAAAATGACATTAAACTTAGACATTGACTTGTGCTGATGATTAGGATAGCAAATCACTTTTAAGTAACGATTCAAGGACTTCATAATTGATAGTGAACAACCAGTCCTTAACATTTAACCTTTTAACGAATTAAAATGTATGGCAGTCCGGACAGAATAAGGTAACTTATTGAACATTAGAGGGGCTATAACGGTGTAGAAGTGAGAAAAATGGGTTTTGTACGCGATTGGAACATTGACAAGATGCATGCTGTTTATACGAAGACTATAGAACTGTGAGTTTCTACTAGGAATATTACCACTTTGCTTAAAGAATTCTCTTAGTACTTTGAAAACGTAGAGGTGTCTCATTGGTAGAATATGCAGGTCTCTAAATAAAGGCCAGCTCTGAGTAAAGCGATTTTTGTTACAAATAATCCTAATTAAATGTTTCTGAGTTATTAGCAATGGACTGAAAGAGTTATTATAAGAACCACCCCAACTTGAGATACCATACTGCAACTTAGAGTGAGCAAGGCCGTAATAGATTGACTTTAATACTTTTTTAGAACAATATTTATTAATAAGATACATTTTGCGCATTACAAGGTACATATGCGATTTAACAGTTTGGATATGATCTTTCCAATTCAGATTATGGTCGATTAATACTCCAAGGTATTTATAGTGATGTACCGATTCAATTTTAAAACAATTATTAGAACAACGTAAACTACTAACAAAATTACATTTTCCACAAATATGTACAGGTAAACAGAATTTTTTACAGTCATAAGCATGAAAGCATAGATTAAAGTCATTTAAGACGTTATTTGATATTTTAAACGACATAAGTTTTGTCTTCTCGCTAATAATCAGTTTATGTTCTGTAAACCAAAGTCTCAATGTTTCTAGGTCTTCCGAGATACAATACTTTCGTATCTTGTATCGAATTGGTAAGTAAAGGCTATGTCGTCTGCAAAAGCAGTTGACACTCCATTTAGCTTTAGTGTAAAGATAGAGTTAATGTAAATTAGGAACAGTATAGGACCAAGCACTGAACCCTGTGGCACACCATTTTTTAAAATACGAAAGTTACTAAAGCTCCCATTTATATTTACTTTTTGATACCTATCTTTTAGATAAGAAGTAAACCACTTGTGAATTTGTCCCCTAAAACCAGCATCGTATAATTTTTTCAGAAGCAAATCATGGTCAACCATGTCAAACGCTTTTGTCACATCAACAAATAGAGCCATGGTGGATTTGTTGCAGTTAATACCTCCATACAGCTGGCTACATACTCTGAGGATAGCATCCTCGGTTGACATTCCTCGTCTAAAACCGAACTGATGACTACTAAAAAAATTGTTTCTATCTAAAAAAGACAATATGCGCCATTTCATAAGTTTTTCAAAAATCTTAGAAAACGTTGGTAGTAGGGAAACAGGTCTATAGTTCGACATATTGTTTTTATTACCTTTTTTAAAAAGTGGTATCACTTCAGCGCCTTTTAAGTGCTGAGGGAAACAACTATTTTGAACACTAAGATTTAACAAGTAACATAAAACATCTAGCACATAGAAGCACATTTTCTTTAACAATATACTTGATATGCCATCACTAGGGCGATTATTGGGCGTTGTACTTGGTAACCTAAAGTTTATGAAATACCCTAATGAAACAGGTCCTTCACGGTTTCATACTAGTTGTATCGAAAAGATATTCATTGATTCAACTACCGCTTGAAAAACTTCATCATAAGTTGTAGGGATTCTAGTGAATATGCAAAGATTACTACGTCGTCTGCGAACAAAAGAGCCTTTATCAAAACTTCACCAATCACAATTCCATTAAGAAGAAAGTCTATAATGCCGTCTATGTACATGACAAAGAGATTCGGGCTAATTCCACAACCTTGCCTTACTTCTTATGTTGTTTCGAACCACTCTGAAGTCTTGTTCTTTTCATAGATATTTCGTTGGATTCTTTGTTAGTTTTTGTATTCTTTTCAAAAAAATATTTGGGCCACATCTGCCTGGACATGACACAGTTCCACACCGCTTGCCATCTACTATCAGCTTTTAATAGATGGTGCGCAAAGATTCTACCCTTAATGGCCCCTAGCAGGACGTTCACCGCCTCCGCAATGGAACCATTAAGGGTAGATCCCGGCCATGCTAGTTCAACAGCTCGATCATTTCCCTTAATGTCAATGTGACCCGGCACCCAAAGGAGACTATTCGTGAACGGATGACCAAGCCAGGCAAGTTCCTCTTTACACTGTTACTCTAGGTTCGAGGATATAGTGGCAGATACAATACTATCACTAATAGTAGTGATAGCGGCCTGGCTGTCAATGAAAATGGCTATGGTGTTATGGGGTGTGGTGGTTTGCTTGAGTAGGCGGCAAACCTCACGTAAAGCAAGAATTTCCGCCTGGAGGACGATGCATGAGCCAGGAAGCCGGTAAAACATGGAAATATTGAAGAACTTAGAGATTATCCCTCCTCCTACTCCACAGTCCATTTTTGAACTGTCGGTAGAAAGTGTTGTTTCGAACTCATTTGTCACTACGCCAATTTCCGACTTCGCCCTGGTTGGGACTCTGATGTTATTTCTGAAGTTCACTCTGGGAGTTATATAGTCGGTTAGATTAGCTACCAGGCCTCGTGGTAACAGATTCAGGATGCATCCTGTTTCTCTTAATCTGACCACACTGTATGAAGATAAGAACATAATATGAAGGTCGAGTGGTAAAAGTTGCTATATTACGTTAAAAAGCTTCGATTGGGCATGTTCTCATGGCCATCGTTGCTCCTAGATCCGCAGTTCTTTGCACTTTATTGATATCTGATATCTCAGTCTTATATAATACTGCTCACCAAACTTTGGAGAAACTATTAGCGAACCAAACGATTTGTGTCTTGCTGTTTTGCATTCATTGTGGAGCCATTTTTTCATTGGAATCGATTCAGGGTGGGCACGATCTTTTTATCTAATCTTCAATGCCTTCAATGTTGCATTGAATATCAGTGTGCAAGTCGAAATCAAGATTGTTTCATTTGACTTTTTCCACAGTAGCTTAGAAGGCAAATGTACGAGTATAACTTGTCTGTCTTCCCTTTCTCCTGGAGTAGAACAAAACTCCCCAAGTATGGGCATACTTGGGCTCACACAAATCTTTACAATCATTTATTAAAGAGATCCATTCACCTCGAAAAAAACACAGTAATCCACGACTGAGCAGCCTTGTTGTCCTACAACAGTCCTACCGAAGACAAGACGCTTGATATAATCGAAATTTTTTAGTTTTTGCATTGTAACCACCTTTTCTCATATCATTGTCGTTGAATCCTGCCGAATATCCTTACAGTGTCCAATACTTCGTTTTTTGGTTTAACACTTTGCATCATATTCATATAGCAGGACTAGTATTCTGCATAACTTCATCAGGACAACTTACAGTAGTAGCAATGATTACTCATGTTTACTCTTTGTCAGATGTCCAGAAAGGTGTCATTGGCTGTCCTATTGTCTATGGACTATATTGGAAGAATAAGGTGGAGGGAACACGGACTCTATGTCTGTAGTCATAGCCAGGCAGGGCTTAAGGCCAAACTCATCCCTAAATTCAATCGCAAAGCTGAACTCTTTGTTGGGGTTCCAGGTCAAACTATAAAAAATTTGTTCCTACAATCAGTCGAAAATGCAAACAACCGATGGCTTCGAATAAGTTTCTCCACGTTAGCGAGCCTTATCCGAAAGGATTTTCACTGTAGTTCAAGTCAGTGCAACTTCACGATATAACAATTCAGTAATGAGGAGTCTCACCCACCTATTGTGTTCTCCGCACCTGATTCCTGCAACTATGTTCCATTTCTGAATCTTACTTCTAAAAATTTTAAGGTATAGATTCAAACAGTTATCTACTAAAGAAAGCGTTATGATAATGTAAGTCATTGGTCATTTGGAGCAACTGTTGGGTCCATTATGCGCAGTCTTTTTATCCTGCCAAGTGGAAGGAGCAGCAAGTAAGGGTTAGAGTCGTACCGTGTATAGAATCACCAGATACTTACCAGGCAGACACACTTTTAATATCCGGTGTAAGATATAGACGGCTTCCTACTTATTTCATTAGAGGACCATCTCAAACGATGGAAGAAGTATATCGCCAAGGTTTTGAACCGTGTATTCGCCAATATAATGTACCCAAATTCGATTGAGTTCCAATTTTCCAAATATGTACCACAACTCACAGTAAAGAAGTAATCATTAACCGGTGGGACTTGATGGAATTCCTGCGGAGATTTTACAAGTTGCATCAACAACATCCGCTGATTTATTGCACCCACTGGAGAAAGAATTTATTTGCACAGAAGCGGCGTTCCAAATGAACTTCTATATACATATCAATTTATCAAGGCGACCTAGAATGGGTCTGGCATGTTACGTACTGCAAAAAGGATGATAGCTGTCTAAAGAGTTCGAAATTTAGAGCGGAGTCAGGCAAGGTTATATCCTATCGAAAGTATTGTTGCTCTGTCTGTCGGGTGGAAATAAAGGAATTCATCACTTAGAACATCTTAATTACGGTGAAAACCTGTGCCTACTTATTATCTCACAGTATAATGGACCTCATTCAAATGACAACAAAGAAATATACCTCAAGATTGACACATCGAAAACGAAGATACTCAATTTCGAAAACCTTGAAAGCATTATCTCAGCCAGTGAAGGAACCGAAAAAAGGTGTCGAATGCTGAATCGTCTTTGGAATGTAAAAAACAGTTAGGACTGTTCCGCTCCAATGTTTAGTCCATGCTGTCATATGGGTGCAGCACTTGGAAATTGACAGCCATTATCGCAAAAAGGCTACAAATGTTTGTAAATCAAATAAACTCTAAGAATATTCTGCTCGAACCATATCTCAATTGAACAGCTTCAGGGTCAGGAACTTATAAGTGCCACCATTCAACGGAAAAAGTGACAGTTGATCAGTCATATACTTCGAAAAGGTGACAGTTCCATGTCAAAGCCTTTACATTTCTACAGAAAATTATACATTTTACTCATCTAAACGTGAAAGCTATACGAGTACTTTTTATATTCGAAGACATTACAAGCACTGTAGATGGATTGTAGTTATAAGTAAGGTACTGAATGATTACGAATACTCAAATAGATATAGAAGACCTGACATGCATAAAATAACACCTAGTAGCAAGACGTCTTCTTTTTTTTTTAATCTAAGCCCCACTTACATTTTTCAAAATGTTCTTACATTATAAAACTTCATGTGTGAATCATTTTATTACCCAACAGCATTAAAACTATTCTATTCGATTAACAAGTGACATAAAATCAACCTTGATCGGTGAATAATAAATGGACCAATGAACCTAAATCAATTTGATTGTCTGATGATGATCACCAGTTAACAATAACTTTAATAAACTTTATCGTTCTAATGATTGTAAAATACAAAAGAAAAGAAAACCTCACATTTGACAGTGGAAAATCGAAATCCGAATTAAATTAAAGTACTGTCATCAAAATGTCAAATACTGACAAGTATGGATGTATAACAAAAACCAGTTCGAAAATACAGTTTCGAATTTCTTATAAAGACCACTGACCTTTTAATCCCCCCGAGGAACAACAAACACTTGTTTTCTGATGTGATGTCGAATTTAAAAAAAAAAAAAAAAAAACAATGCAATAGCGCGCAAAATTATTTGCAATATTTAATAAAACAAAATAACAAACATTCCGCATCAATTAGTGACAGTGTGTTATTTAGTAATAATTTATCTAATCTAAAATTTAATAATGTGGCTAATAAATCTGTTATAAGCGCTCAATTAACATGTTCAATATAACAGCAATGGATTTAAATTGCCTTAAGTCACGATGGCACACCACAGAGAGGTGGCTATTTTGCTGTCGCAGATTCTGTCAGACAAGACCCTGCAGCAATTGGTTGTTAAAGCATTGTGAGTCGCTTCTAGGTAGATTTTTTCTTGTTGTTGTTATTGTTTTAATTAAAAACAATTCCACACAAGTATAGTATGTTTTTTCTTTTGATTAGAAAAATCCATTAAGTTAATCGATGTGAGCACAAATTAAAGGCGCCTTCATTGATTGTTTAATTAGTTAATTGATGGATCGTGGGTAAAAAAAAAACAATAACTTAGAGCAAGTTGATTCAAAGGAAGAGATAGTGGGATTGATGTAAGTACTTATGCATGTGTTTTGACGCAGCACATGTAAACTTCTATATTCTGTATACACTTAGACCAAAAATATATCTTTGCATTGTTTTAGACATGCAGGTCTTGATTAGGTCAGTATAACCGCTGGAGCTATTCACTAAGTCTATTGGGGAATGCAGGGTACGTACATGCATACCACTGCAGGTCCTTTAGACGTCATTATAGGCGATGCTATTAGGTACAGTACCTGGTTATTGTTCCTCCTTTTCCTTGCCTTAGAAGTGATTGGTATAGATGGCTTCCACTACAATTTGATTTGTCTAATATGTCATGGCGAAGGAACTTAACAATGTAAGTTCCTGTTTTTATAAGACCAAGCTTGTATGGTTAGTTCGTTAGTTCTCAAGGATGAACTTGTACTATTCAGTCTTTCACTACATTAGATCCTATTATGTTGTATGTGGGGTTCACGATTACCTGACTGGGTTTCCAAATGACTTCACTAGAAGTCAGTACCCTGCTGCCAGCTTTATGAACCTTTAGATTCATGTGACATATGTGACTGTGTGCATACAATATACGAGTCCGTAGGGAGGTTTGAAAGATTAGGATGCATCGATTTTGTGTGAAAGATGCATCATGGTTTAGAACGTTCATAATGGTAATACTGTCTAGCGTTCAGTCAATTAGGGTCTTTCAAGACTGAGGCAGCTTGATATAACGAGGCAACCAACAACCTTGGATAAGGATGACTCAATTGTTGACAACCACAATAAATGAAAGAGAAATAGCTTTCGGATCTATATAATGTTCGGACCTTTAACAGGTCGCATGTAGCCGAATAACTAGCAACTAGCGATTGCTATAATGTATACAGTACCTCCGCCATCTAGAAAGAGCGATGGGATTGCCGGGCAAAAGGAGGATGCAAAACTGTGGCATACGCTATGTTAATTGATACAGAAAGCAGAAGTAGTGATTTGTGGGATATATGTAGATAAATCATACGTGGCAGACTTAGGCAAGAAGTATTGAGGCTATATTAGCCAACACAAAGGACAAAAATGACGCTCCAAAAAGTAGATATCTACAAGCTTCTTGACCAGACCTATAAGAAATGTCCTAAATATGACGTACAATTCGTATTACATGGACAGTTGGTAATCATAGCCTACACGATACCACATCTGGTAACGGACTCAGGTTTATTGTTTTTCCGGCGGGACGAAACGTCACTGTAGCAAGCATACGGTTTCCTTATCTCAATAGGAGGGAGTTGCCAAAACACATGGCAATGACTGACATGCCTCCAGTATTCTGCCTGCCTTCTGAGCAGGCATCATACGCTCGGATCATGACCTTGTTGCAGCCAAAGTACGAATGCAGATATCTAAACCCCATAGGAAAGAAGAACTACTGTGAGTGAATATAACATCAAAAAGCTACAATCGCAAGAGACTGACAGAATTTTCGAAATCTCTCAACGACTCCTACGCTGCCTGTATCAACTGCCAAAGACCAACCACTGCTGCCAATTGATGTCCTAAGTTTTAAACGGCCACGACCAAGAAACCTCTGGTTTGATGAAAAATACTGCCAACCGCACTCAGGTTAACAAGTGACATACAAAGCGGTGCTGCAAAGGAGGGCGAGGGCTGCCCCTGAGCAGAAGACAAGGAATAAACATTGCATTCTCCAAAAGAAGAAAAAAGAACACGACAAGCGTTCGATCGAGGATACTAAGAGACAAGAAAGCAGTAGAGTCACAGTCAGTGCTGCAAATGTGGAAAAACTTCTTCTGCAGTGGAGAATAGACTATTCGGCTTAGACGATGACAGTCAAAGCTTTCATCCACATGACCACAACGCATAAATTATTCTACAAGGCTACTGGATTAGACGCCATATCAGCCTAGAAATGACTTGGTAGAGAGCATACATTTGTGAAATTTGGTCAGACGAGTGAATGTCAATCCACAAGAAACGAGAGCCTCTCCATTACAGAGGATCTCCTCAAGATCGCCTACGAGATCCTATCTGCCATATTGTGTGAAGGTCTGAAACCCTTCGTCAACAACAGTGTGGTTTCAATCTAGGAAAGTCCATCAAATTTTGAAACTATCGATCCCTGCCAAAACTCGTCCATTTGTGGAGAATGACGATGGGGAACACACGCTGCTTCATCATCACCAAGACCTTAGATCTCAAAAAAGTATTAAGACAAGGTTACTATTGCAAAATACTCCGAAATGTGAAGACCATCCCTAAGTTGAGTAAAAAAATCAGTCTGGACAGCAGGATTGAGGATGACTCATAAAGATCTTCTATTTGGGTATGTGGACATTACGACTCTCGGAATAGGCTTCGTGCGAGCAAAGAACAAAAGAGTACTCCAAACACCACCTTTCCAAATTATGCTTGATAGGCTCGTGGATGATGCTAGAGGTCGTAGCATCAGTTGGAGACTTCAATGCATGAGTCACTGATTGGAGCAACGCATGGATCAGTAGAAGAGGAGAGGCTCTACTAGAAGCCTCATCGTACCTAGACTTAATACTGCTTAATACGGAAAGTGAACACACTTTTAGTAGAAATGGGGTAGACTCCATAGTTAATATCACCTTCGCAGAAAGTTCCCTATCAAGAGGCGCCAAGTGGAGAGTCAATAATCAATATACTCCCAACGTCTATGTGACGTCCTGTTTGAAGTACAACCGAAGAGGGAACCTTGGAACGCCATCCAAGGAAGGTGCAACGAATGGGGTGGAAAATAAGCAAAGATATATTTGATCTGATTTTTGGAGAGTCAACAATAAGCCTGGGAACAGCAAATGCTATGCCCACTGAAGTTACTAAATAAGTAAGTAGGGCTTGCGACGAATCTATGATCCGGAAAACGTCAACAAATTGCCGACCACAACTACACTGGTGGAACCAAGAGATAGCAGAACTACGCAGCAAGTGCCATATAGCCAGAAGAGAATTCCAGGGATCCAGAGGTATGCCCTCCTATTAATATCTGCAGATGCAATTCAAAGATAAGCAAAAGAAGCTGAACTAGCCATTTGCAGAAGTAAAAGCAATAGCTTTAAGAAAATCTACGAGCAAGCGAATGTAAATCCTTGGGATACCGCCTACAGAACAGTCATGGCAAAACTTGAACGTATTTACTAGGGTGAGGGTACCCTCATGCCCTCTCCTTATGTAAAAAAAATTCTATGGGGATTATTTCCACTGCAAACATCAGCAGAGCATATAGATCTGCCTCAGGAAATGCAGCACATCCCAACTGTCACGCAAAGGGAACTCCTGAATGTATGCAGACGATTCGAAGATACTAAGTCACCTGGATTAGATGGCATAACGAACAAAGCCCTTAATTTAGCAATTAAAACTCGTACATAACCATTTGTGGAACTGTACAACAAGTGAAGGAGTAATAGAAGGAGTTTTCCAGACCAATGGAAAAGGCAATGCCTGGTGCTGCTGCCAAAGGGGAAAATACCAAAAGAATCCTCGTCATATCGTCCCTTATGCCTCTTAGACACAATGGGTAAAATACTGAAGCAAATCATATGCAACCGACTGGATGTGGCAATTGATGAAGGCAGTATATATTTAGAAAAACTCATTGTACAGTAGACGCGATACGAAGGGTAACTAAACTACCTACAATCTTGGAAGAAGATATTCAGGACCGGAGATGGAGAAGCGGTGCAAAGCAATGTGGTGCCGTAATACCATTCAACATCATAAATGCGTTCAATTCTGCAAACTTGCGACTCATAGTACAATCACTTAGGTCAATGATGGTGCTAGGGTTTTGAATTAAAATAATACTAAGCTATGGAGTAAAGCAGTACCACATATCTGGCGGAGTTCCACAAGGATGGGTATTAGGTCCTATTCTAGGATAGGGTTCTAAGACTTTGAATTCTAAATGAGGCAAAAATCATAGGCTCTACCGATGATATTGCAATTGTCGTGGCCGCAAAATACCTGGAAGAAACAGAGAATATTGAAAATGATTGTATCCGAACCAATGTATTGTTGGCGGAACCATTAAAAAAAATCTACTGCCGCTAAGCCTCGGCATCCAATAGTTCCCTAAAAACTAGCCAATCAGATACCTGAATATCTAGGGAGTGTACCTATTACAAGCTACATGACCCCATACCTAGGCACATACATGAGGAAGAATGGAAATGTGATTGCTTAGCAGTATTTCTGCCAGCACGGATGGATCAAAGATGGACACGGCTGTATCGATAATCGATATATCGATATATCGATAAAAATTCACCAGTTGAAGCAGACCCCAAGGTTTAATTTTTTTACATCCCAAGTAAAAGAGTGTTGACTGTCCGCATGGAATTAGTATAACGAAGGATCAGACTTTTGATGAAAGACTTTATGAGCGGCTTCTCTCGTCTCCACCAACTTCCTTTGTTTTCTGCGCAGACTGTCAATGGCATGTGGTAATGGGTCTCAAACTCAAACTCAATATTCGTTAGAAATTAACTAAATTCTCACAGAACCCGCGCATAATATTGATAAACGATGTACAAACATAAATAGTAAAAATTTATTTTGTCCCGAAATAGAAACATCAAAATGGAAACCCATCCTGTTCACTGTATGTCCTTAAGTAAATATAGTTTGTCCTTACCAAAGACTTACACGACTCAGAACGTTTTTAATTTGCAAAATGGATTATTTTCCGCTCATTTGCATGATTCATTCGTTTTGCATATAATTTTAATTGAGAAACTACTATTCGCAGGTATTTGTTTGCCTGTCCAAACAGAACTTATTGATAATCATGAAATGTAATTGAAATTTAATTAATTAAATTTCGAAACAATCGCAAGCACGCACAAAGCCTAAAATTGAATTTTTCCGCGGAAAACTCTATTGATTTGCGGAATTCTAAGAACATCAGTTCCGCATGGTCGCATGGTGAATTCAGTCGCAGTTCGATGATGATATTTAGCCGAGTGCGTGTCACTGGAATTCTTGAACCCAAATCGACAGGCACGCCAATTATATGTATAAATGCCAAATAAAGTGGAATACAGCGAAAGGCTTTTCATGCCTTTCCGGCAGGGAATGGGTTAATCGATGACTACCGGCCATTATTGTTCAGTTGAGTGATTAAATAGTAAATATGTATTTAATCAATCGACTCAATTAAATTCAAAATCCATCAGCGAAACGACACAATCGAATTGATATCGAATCCTGTTTGATAGCGAAATGTTTGTTTCATTTTAAATTGATGACCACCATATGGTGTATGGTATCTACTGGATATCGTATCTATACGAGTATGGTTTGAAATAAGTAATTTTCTTGTTGAGTGAATCGAGAAACAAAAATTGGGTGTCTTACAAGAGTGATAACTGATACAGTGTCGGCGATTCCTTTGCCAAAGCAAGGATATTCAACTTTGGACGCAGGTTACTCAGCGCCTTACGTCCAGCGTATTTATTTATAGAAAAAAAACTGAACAAAGAAACTGGATAAATATAAATTGCTTTGCTAGATGAATGCAAGTTAATCTCATTTTAAGAGTTTAACCTTTCCTTTGTTGGTCTGTGAATTGATAGTCATCCAATGACATTTTGATTGAGTGACGTCTTTCGAAAGACTTGTGGATACATTAATTAAAATGGAGTTGGGGAACAAACGAGCAAATACGTCGTCACAATGAATTGCTTTTATTCGTTTTTTTTTTGTAGCTTTCGATAGTTTGTATCTATGACTATATCATGGACAGCTAAAGTTTTGTCCGCACATATGTACATATGACTATATTGTTGTCTTCTTTTAAATATCTAAAATACAAACATTCTAAAGATGGATTAGGCTCTGACACGTGCTGAAGTGTTTTTTTTTAGCGTATGGTGCTGTTGAATCCCAAAAGTATCTACATCGGCATCTCCGAATTGACTTGAAAAGTGGGCGTGCTTTATGAATTTGAAATGGTTCGAAATATAAGCCAAAAACTTGCTGTCCCCCTAAAAAAAATGAAGACTTTTGACCCTTAAAAGAAGGCAATGACTTTTATCACAAAATTTTAGTTTCCACTTAATGTAATGAAAACACTTCTAAAAAACTGCCAATTTGACCTAGATTTAGGTTTAGGTTAAAAAAGCTATCTGCATAAGTGTCCAGACACACTTAAACTAATAAAGATGCACTGTGATGCCATGAATCGCACCATTTGGTTACCCGGGACTAATTCAACTATGACTCCTAATGATGACATTTTGCCTAGGTTGTCAAAGAAGGGACTTCCTCAATGGAGTTGTCTTTTTTGGGACAGAGCTGGAGACGTGCATAGGAGGTGGAGATTGGTTTCTTCCTCCTCCTCATCCCTGCAGAAATCGTGTGAAAAGAGGCCCCCACAATGTCCAGTAAGAACACCGGTAACGTGGCTTCAACAGAACCGACTTGACACTACGTTTCAGATCAAACCTAGGCCATATCGGTCCCGTGGATAATGCAAGTAGAGAGATTTTCCGATCTACAGTTGGTTTTAGTTAAAAGCGTCCTGTTTTAGTAAAAGTTTACAAGAGTTAACATTTCGGCAGGATCTTATGAGTCATACCCGGTGTGGCGAGCCCGTCAGCCTTGCAATTTCCTGCAATGTCTCTGTAGCCTGGCACCCAGTATAGATGAACGTTGAACTGCTCAATCATCTCAAGAAGAGACAAACGCCAGTTGTATGGAGGAGCACGATTCCATTGATTTGACTATCGGTTGACTGTCTGTGAAGATGCTAACATCCCTGACAGCTATTATATTACATTTTAGCCTAGACAAAGCTTTCTTGATCGCTATGATTTCCTCCTGAAAATGCTACAATAATCTGGGATGCGGAAAGACACTATAACCCACACTCTCATCAGTCTTTGAGCGGTCCTTGTAGAAGTGGACTGAACTCTCCTCAGGAGAGGGAGCAGTGATCCATTCACTTCGGTGAGGGATGTTCGTTCGGAGATTTCAGTCAAATAACAGGCTTGTCTCATCAGTCTTGAGCCGTTTGTGTAGAAGTGGACTGAAATCTCCTCAGGAGATGGAGCAGTGATCCATTCACTTCGGTCAGAGATGCTCCTGCGAAGATTTCAGTCAAATAACAGGTTCGACAGTGTGTAGTCGGTGTCTTCTGGGGTAAAATTGAGGAGATCAATGATAGAGGAGTGGCCTTAATGATAGCTAGACCACTGTGAGAAGACTTTAAATCGGATAGCCGCACTCGCAGCCAATTGCTTCCTAAGAATATCTAAGGGGATCAGGTGGACCATAATATCGAACGCCGCTGAAGGAGAAGTTCTCAGTCCGTCACTGATGTATATGCTTGCTGATCATTGCACCTTAAATAGGAGATTGAGGTGAGTAGCCCTATTAAGACTCGGCCATACAGTAGTATAGGCCTGACAATGGACACGTACATCCAGCGTATGATGAGATTGAAAACCCCAGCTCCTACCTATGCCTTTTTACAGGAGTATAGCACCACATTGGCTTTTAATTTCCTGTCCAAAATGAGACCCAAGTACTCTGCATTATTTTTAAAGCAGAGGCTGTTGCCATTAATCGTATGAGAGTCACTAAGGGGAGATTTACTATATTTCCTCGTAAAGACAACAAGTTCTGTTTTGAGGGGGTTAAACCCAAGTCCGCATTTTGAGATTCATCTAGTAAACCGTAGAAGAGCGCATTGGAGGATTTCCCTCAGAGTATCAGGGTGTTGTTGGCAGCGAAGCAATGTCACATGCATAGGCAACCACACTGCAGCCAGTCTTTTCTATGTGCAATAGCAGCTCCTTGACCACTAGATTCCACAAAAGAGGGTACAAGACGCCACCTAACAAGTCTTCTAGCCGATGCACTGGACAGCTGCCATAATTCTCCGTGTGGCCAATTGATTGATCAATACTCCAAGCGAAGATTCGACTTTCAGACTTGCAAGTGCGTCTGTGATTGCCGTAGATTTGACATTGTTAAAGGCCTCCTCAATGTCCAGGAGCGCGACCATCATAAATTCCTAGATACTCGGTGATTTTTCAAAGATGCGCACTAACGAGTGCAAGGCTATCTCGAATGATTTGTTTTAAGCCAAGGCAGCACTATCTTTTGATTGCTCAAGCTCAGCGCGAATGATACCATCTGGCCCTGGGGACTTGTATGGTTTGAAACTGCTCATGGCTCAAAGGACCTTTTCGTGGAGTTACTGCGCGGTGTAGAGAAAGTTGAGGTATGGCAACTGAGGAGATACCAGAAAAATGCGTGTCCTATAGAAGATCGATGGACCAGCTGCATTAGGCGGCTGGGTATAGAGGGATTTTTGGAGACGATTTTCCGCCTCTTCTATGTTTTCACAGAAAATCTCCAGGAACGTCCTTTCTCCTTCCTTAGCGAAGTTTTGTTCTTCCTAAGAGACAACTTGTAGGCATCTCAATCAGCCATCTCACGAGAGCTCTTAGCTTGGTTAAATAGGAGCCTACTTTCCTTCCTAAGAACACCGAGGGTAACATTTAACCAAGACGGTTCCTTCGGCGTAATTTAGTGCCATTGTAAGTACATGCATAGTAAGTTCCGTATGCAAAATGGGGAGATCAACGTTGTCAAACGTTCCTTAAAGAGTTTAGTTTCTGAAAACCTTTTTGTTTTGGAGGGCGGTAGTGTGAAAAAGAGTCCTCATCAGACTCTCTCCAGTCCTTTACCTTATAAAATAGATTCTCGTCGGTTACGGGTAATAAAGGCAAGCAAGTTAATTTCTAAATGCGGGAAGTCAGTGGCCAAGCTGGTTATATTGATAGAGCCATCAAATTCATGGTAGATATGGTTTATATTTTGGTTTGTCACCGTTAAAGGATCGCGATAGGCCCACTATAGTCTCGGGTGTCTTACCGGGTGTCTAACCAAAACAATTGTGCTGAACGTTTTTGTAAAGCCAGTCAGCTAGAGGGTTGATAAACGGTCCTGGAGCAAATTGGATTGCTTGATTTACGTAACTGATACCATAAAGGATTAAATGAAAGCGTTTATCAAAAATTGTATGTAGTTTCAATCAATTCACCAACGAACTTGTTATCAAATTTTAGCATATCCATTACGTCATACACTTCTATATGACACAGGACACGGAAATGCTAATTTAACATGAATATGCAAATCGTTAAAGGCCCATCGGAAATCGGAATGAGTTCGGATATTATATATTCAGAGGACTCTTCAAAATTAAGCAACTATGCTTGCAAACAAAACATTAAACATTAAACATCCTGTGATGCCTCACATTTGTACAAGTGATTTGCATAACATCCACTACGTTCGATATACATATGTATGTATCGTCATCGATAACATTTCAGGGTGCCAGGGCCCCTCTCTCTCTCCATTCCTCTGTCTCTCAATCATTCGGAAATGGTTTGCATTTGCAAATCCATACGATATGAGGTTGTATTGATTTCCATTTGAGGCAAGGTATACGAGTACTGTTTAATGAAGTAGACGTTGCGCTAATCTGGATTAAACCCTTCGTGCGTACTATGCACATTCAAGTTGCAATCGAATAAAAGATTGAATTTCGTTCGATAACCTCAATTCACGCGAACAACTGATTCCGAACACTTGGAGTCATGATGCAATAGCGAGTCTCAACGATGATGGCGGCAAACGCCACGTACAGCTAACTTCTTTGCTTTTAATGGTGGCTTAATAATTCGATTTGCAATGACGGTAATTCAATTCTTTTGCTGCGCTTTTTTATTTTTTGTTGCTGAATCTCGACGGAAAGAGATGAAATTCGATATGAATGAGTGCGCTGCACTGATGAGGATACTATTGTGCAATAATGGTGGGTAAAACACTTGCACTTGCAGAGTGTGATTTCAAGCATAAAAATCGATTCGCCAATAGCGATTAAAGTGCTTCTGTTGCGAAACTGTTTATGGTTAAAATGAGTCTATAAAATTTGAGGTTATTACATCACCAACTTTCGAGTTTGATACCTGTTTAGATCTAACCTCTACTCAGAGTTTGATCCTTTTTTATTGGAAGTACCTTTCCTCACTGACGGTGAGGTTTTATTTACTACATTTTGTCTCTGGGTTGAATTTAACGATTTCTCGAATCATACTGGTTTTGAATCCATCTGGTCAGTGAATCCTCGCCATAGAGTTGATCGTTGAATCAGCTTTTACAAACTCCATCATAGCAAAGGACGCCACGGTACGTTTAATCTCTCTTAACATAGATGGCCAGCTGATCGTATTACTGTCATTGCTGGGTCGATTTGGCACGCATCTTCTAAACGAGCACTGAAAGGGGCGCACTTCCATGAGCCTCCGACTAAGAGCCGAAGGCGCAAGCGCTGAACATACTCCGCTTCCGGTGGAGTAGGAGAAGATGATAAGGTCAGAGAAAGGTATTCCAACTGGATACGACCAACTGTTTAGACCCCACGCTGACTCCTGTTCCTTAAACTCAAACAGGGCAAAACGGAAGAAGCGGGACCTGTGTCCGGCACCTAATGTAGAAAGCGTGTACTGATGCGCGCCCTTCTGTTGGGAGTTCCGGACGTATCTAGATCTGAATGAAGCCGGTGCGGCGACTCCTAAAGTTTCTGACACCAGTGGACAGAGATTGTCTGAAGCAGACAAGACGGCTGGAATCCTGTGTGCATCTATTGCGCGCCCTTCTGATAAAACTGCTACTAGTAGCGTTGTCCGCGCCAAAAAGCCGGTTAACCCAGTTGTTAAACCCCTTAAAAGTCCCAGCACCAGTGATCGGAATTTGGCTGTAGTAGAAACCTACTGGTAAAAAAGCTGCTGCTGTCTCTTTCCTGACGATATGTGCAGGTAAGCGATGATGCAATGCAAGAGTCATGTAGGAGAACTAGCGACGCTAGCAGATGCTTGCATTCAAGTGGAGGGCTGTGTGCCGGAGCACAGAATCCTTGTACCAAGTGCGCCTCGCAGCTAACCATTGAATTGCTTGGCAAATTGATGCCATAGGAGCCACGTCCTTTGTGGTCTTTATGCCTCCAAAGAGAACGCACGCCTTCTGTTGAATTTCGGGTGAACTAAGGAAGATGGCGGAAGTATTGAGGCACCTTCGCATGCAGAATCCTGGCCTCGACACGAGTGAATGGGTAGTCTATTCCCACAAAAAGAGTAAGAATAGGGAAAATGATGAAGGCTCTTCTCTTATTGTAGGTCAGCTTACTTTCCCTATAATTCGATAATACCTCTGCCACCAAAGGTTGTTATCGAACTCATAGAGTATTGCGATTCTCAGAAAATAGGACTACTCATATGCGTGGATGCTAATGCTCAGAATACGGTCTGGAGTAGCAGCAAATGACGTCTACGCTCAGGCATACACGGATGATGTTACCATACTTTCTGTAGGGTAACATCAGCCTACAGACTGTCCGTGCTAATGTGCAGATAGCCATAGTCATGGTCGATGAATGGTGCACTAGGAATTGGCTTTCGGTCAATCCTTTGAAAACTGAGGTTGTTCTCATTACGAGAAGGAGGATTGTGACGGGTCTGACTCAGCCAGTGCTAAAAGGCGTCACTATCCAGACGGTATTCCCGAGTCCTCGGTCAGGACCTTTATAGACGATTGGATTTCTTATGAATACAATTGTGTGGGGCACAGCTCTCCAGGATGTAGGCAGATTAAACGTATACTCCCGAACGTCTGTAAGAAATCAGCGGCATTCTTCCTGTCAGCAGAAAAGACTGTACACAACTTATTGTCGTTCTTACGAAACACTTTCCTTTTGACAAGCATCTTAGTGGGCTGGGTTTAAGAGACACCACTCTCTGCGACGCTTGTGGAGAGGGCGACGCTTATGGAGAGGGCGACTATACTTCGGATCATTTCTTTGTTATTGTCCTGCCTTTGTGCAGATCAAGTGGCTGGTGGATACTTACATCAGTCACAATATCAACAAAAGAATCCTTTCGAGATCACAGCATGCTTAGCATTCTCTTGTTGGCGCCATTGCGAGATGGCTAGCCTTCTATGACAGAAAGGAGGCCTTAAACAGCACAAAACCAAAGGCCATACTGTATCCTCTCAGGAAATTGCTGATCAATGTTAGGATAAGTCACTGCATCTACCAGATGCAAGTCAAAAGGACGATCAACTCAGAACTTGACCAATACAAATACAGAAGATCAGTTCAGCGCGGCACCACACAAGGGGGTATCAGCACAACTGTGGCTTCTTACCGTGAACGTATTACTACTTACCCTATAAAAGGAAGGATCCAAAGCTATGGTTTTTGCATATGCTTATGTTTATACATATGTATGTGATCTATTGAAAACAGCAATGCTAGTCCAGTGGATCGACACCTGAAGACTTAGCGCCAATCCGGGAAAGACTGAGCTGATTCCTTTTACTAAAGGGCACAGAATCCAGTGACATCAAATTACTAGGCAGGTAACAGACATTGAAATTGAAAATGCAAGATGAACGTATTAAGTAGGCCGCTACGGTACTATTCATTTGTAAAAGAATCATAAGTGGCAATTGAGGAGTCCCGCAGCAAATAATGCACTGGCTGTGTACAGCGGTAGTAAAACCAATACTCATATATGGAATCCTAGCCTGGTGGTAAGCTCTTATAAGTAAGGTTCAAAAAACGGCTTGCATTTCTATTACCAATGCATTTCGGACAATTCCCACAGCGGCGCTGGTAACAATGCTGCAATGCTTCAATGCTTCCTCTGAACATCTACAGGAAAGAGATTACAATGAAATCGGCAGTCTGTGGGAGTTATCGAAATGGTATACCAACGATACAGGGTATGTATCCAGAATACGTAAACATAGAAACCACGGACTACTAATAATTCTCCACTGATGGGTCTAACACAGGCAAGGGTGTAAGAGTTGGGCTATTGTCTCTCTTCGCACAAGCATTTCTACAAGCCTGTTCTTAGCTGAGGTGATGACTATTCGCAAAGCCATCAAAGGAACCACATTAGCTTATTCCAGTAAGATTAAATATCTCGGCATCATCCTCTATAAAAAGCTTAACTGCGATTCTCATATCAAGTCCGCCGACGAGTGTGGCACTAGGGCCATGTGGGCCAGTAGACGCCTTTACACTGGAACTTGGGTTTTAAGTCCAAAAACGATAGTGGACTCTATATCAGTTAATTGCTGCTACGATGCACAACAATCTCTTGCCAGATATAACAGGGTGAGATTCGGAGTGATCCTTGGTCATTAAAGAATTGCAGGCTCAACCTTTCTGTAGCTTCAACTTGCCACACCACCGCTTATGCACACTAACTTTGTCTGGCCTATTGGGAAACTGTTCCGGGGTGACACAATCCAAGCTATTAATCATGCCATATTCATACAAAGAAAACCTTAAACAAACTTCATCTGTGTTCTGATACGAAATGTAGGTTCTGCTCGGAAAATGACAAATCCTCCGAGTACATTCTCTGCAAATGGACGAAGGAGAGAAAAAATCACCAGTTTACCTACTCTGCCGCTGTCCTGCGTTATCCTCAGTCATAAAGCAGATTCTGGGTGAATACTTCTTAGAGGAACTTGGAGATATTGCTAAGACAGGATAACTCCTTTTGCCTTATTTGACGATTTATCTTTCAAATAGATATTTGACATTTCTATTGGTATCGCTTTAAAAATTCATCCCAACCGATTTTCAAATGTCCCAAAATTTATAAAACAATTTCTTTCAGTGTACGAATACGAGCACATGTAAGTGCCTTATAAGTGAATAATTTAGCACTCTTTTGAAGTCGATTGACACTACTTAAATACTGATTTATTGTCACAAAAAAAAAATCAACAAAAAAGTAAATAGTAAACGAAATTCTTGTTAATAAATCACTTCTTGAAATATCTTGTGTACGGCTCTGTACTTATTCCGAATTCAGTCCACGGAAAAGGCCAAACACACAATGCAGTTTACGATTTATTTATTATAACCGGCATCGGGATCTTTTTCTGTATTCCAAATGCAAAGAAGGTGTTAAACGTCTGTCATTGGTTTTTCAAACTCTAGGGCACCTATAGCGTGTTAAAACCATTATTTATAAAATATAGCCACACCATGTCTCTCTTATCACGACGAAAATCTTGCGCTTTTATGGCACTGACCTCAAATAAATCATATTCCAAAATTAGCATTTTTTACTAATCGATTGTTGGCCGAAACGCAGTAACCAAATTTTCAATTACCTTCATGCCGCAAAAAAAAAAAAAAATAGATAATAAACTCCAGTGTCGATGATATCTTCGTCATTATGGAGCCCTGATTGGTTTTATTAAAATCGACAGCCATTAGCGAGAAACATTTGTAATCGAATGCAACGCCATTGTAGGTATCTAATCGATGTGGGTGGTTAGAGTTGATATCGATAACCAAGTGTGTGGGTGGGGGTATTTCACTAAAGTCGCTACGATAGCAATGAAACCCTAGAACAAATGTTTTGAAAGAATGTGACCTCAAATGGTATACAAATGGAGAATCCACATAATGGTAATGCACCGATAGATAAGAAAGTTAAAATAAACGTGAGCTCAAAATACAGTATGAGCCAAAGAACAACGAACACTTTCTATTTTTTTGTAATAAAAGATTTGTAGCATAATAACTCGCCTACGAAGCAGGACTGCACAGAAGGACACGAGCGGCTTGTGAGCTCTACAAGCAAAAAAAAAACATCGGGTTCTCTGGAGGAAAAAGGAAGAGCACGAAGAAGCCCGCAATCAAGGAATTAGAGAAGTGCTATTCCAGGAACAATGTTTGAAAGTTTTATCAAAAGGTAAAAAGAACGTGTCAAGGCAACAGTACCCGAATAGAGACCTGTATAGATGAACAAGGAAACCTTGTGATTGAGTCACAGTCGATGCTGAGAAAACCACTTCTGCAGACTGTTCAACGGCGACAACGACCCGAATTCCGTGGTCAGGCAGATCGAACCACTCAACGTGGACTATGAAAACCAAGACTTCCGTCCACCCGACTAGAATGAAGTGAGCATAGCAGTATCCAAACTCAGGTTCAACAAGAGTGCTGTTCCGGACGACCTACCAGCCGAGATATTTAAGGCAGCGGGTGATGACTTGATGGACAACATACACCAACTTATTTCCAAGATTTGGTCGGATGAAAACATCGTTTCCCCGATCCACAAAAAAGCAGACCCTCAAAACTGCGCCAACTATAGAAGCATCAGTCTCCTTAACATTGCATACAAGGTCCTGTCGGCCGTACTGTGTGAGCACCTGAAACTATTTGTCAACGAACGAACCACTATCAGTGCGTTTTTTTCTCAGTTTTAAGGCCGCATATGACATACAGATATACAGAGCCATATCTAGTTTATGCATCCCTGCCAAACTCGTCAAATTTCTCAGAATGACGATTAAAGAACGCTCGCTGTTCCATTAAGGTCAATGATGACCTCACCGAGACAACATCATACTTCAGAAAATTGAACGAAACTCTCAATCCAACACCAAATGCACAATTTTCCAAAACTCTGTCCAATTACTTACATACGCTGATGACAGTGACATACATAATTGGCAGAACACAGCGAACTGTCACTGGCGCATGTGCAAATATCGGAACGGAAGTTGCAAAAATTGGTTTAGTTTTGAATGAGGGTAAAACTAAATTAACAAGAAGGGACACACAACATGGATTAATCGGACAGAATGTCATTATAGATTGCTATTACTTTGAGATAGCTAGGGACTTTGTCTAACTCGGCTCCACTCTAAACTCTGACAACAACATCATATCAGATATCAAACGCAGAGGTACACATGCCAATCACTATTTCTTTAGCCTAAGAATGCATTTGAGTAGCAAGGCCTTGTCAAGACATACCAAAGAGATCCTTTATAAGGCCCTCATCATCCAAGTCCTGCTGTATGGCGTAGAAGCATGGACGTTAATAAAGGCGGATGAATATATCCGTGATCGTTTTGAACGCAAAATTCTTCGGATGATTTTCGGTTTCCTTTGCGTTGACGAGATTTGGAGGAGGAGATCTAACAGCGAAATCTACGAGCAGTACAGCGGCAATGACCTGGTCATAAAAGTACGCTTCAGTCGTCTAAGATGGCTAGGCCACGAAAAGTCTTTGAATCCAACCTAGACAACCCAGTAAAGGATACCTCGCCTTAGGTGGTGTGCACAAGTGGAAGGGGACATCAACCAACTTGGAATATGCAACTGGAGGTAGTTAGCAAAACATCACGCTAACTGGAGAGGCTTGTTGGTTGAGGTAATGGACAGAACTATCGATCTCTACATTCGAGAATAGAAAGCACCCTAAATGACCATCAATTCGGGTCAGGTTAAACGACAGCAACACCCTTGCATCACCTTATAAGAAAAAATTAAAAGACTCTGTAAAGGAAACAAATCACACTCTGCCTCTTTTTCAATATCTTCCGAAACTTGGCTACACAGATTTTTATCAGAACTGCTGCTAATGTCAAGAACATGGACTCACAGACTACCAGATGCATGTTTCATGCTTTGCAACTCTCGATTCCCGTAAAAGTTACTATAGGTTGCAAAGTGGGGTCTTATGACTGCTCATGTAGTCCATTGTAGTGAACATTCTTCTAAATGACATTAACTATTCTAACTCAAAGCTATGATGACTTAGTAGTAAGAGCCAGAGAAGGACCTTCCATTACAAGACAAATGCAAAATGCCCTAAATAAAATACATGATTGGTGGCAATCAGAAAGACTAAAAGATAATCCAAGTAAAACAGTGACCATACTATCCAAGCGCTATCAGTAAATGACGTAAAAATTGACATCTCCAAAGAAACATAATATCTCGGGTGTAACTATAAGCCATAAACTCAATTGGAAGCCTCATCTAGACGGAAACACCAATAATAACCTGAAAAAAGCCTAATCGAGCTCTACGCTACAGAAGTTTCAAAGACTGGGTTGTGTAGGTACTACGAGGGCAATGCAAAATATTAAACTACTGACCTGAAAGTCCTTCTAAATACCCCATTGCTACACATAAGCGTTATGAAGACTACGGCAACAAACGCCCTAAAGCTTCACCTCCAATGCAACAACAAAACCACCAGCCTAGTTGGACATACTTATGAAGATTCTTCAATAAATTCACCCACCCTGAATTGATACCTCAATCCGAATCCGAATGACGGTTCAAAAATATCAAATGGGGTAGGTTTCGAAATCTTTGTCCACAACTACAAATTGCCTGCGCTATTAGGACACTCTACTTCTATCTTCCAAGCAGAGCCTATGTTATCAAGCTCTGCATCTCAAAAGAAATCTTAAAAAATCTATAAGCTCTCATATCCTTTAATTCTGGGTGTAAGCTGGTTTGGAACTATTTGCAATACTGTCTCAATACTGTTTCCAAATAAAATCACACTAACACGGGACCCTGGGCATAAAGACATCCCTGGCAATCTGGTGCCCAGTCTCCATTTATCATCCCCGAACCCTTCAATGGTGGACATGTTAGCCAGATAAAAAAAGAGAAGATTATTCTCTAATTAGCTACTTTAGTCTGGTCACCTTATCACAATACGCACCCCACTTGAAATTAAGGCCATCTAACGTAGGTTAATCTATTTTTCCTTAAGAGTCGTCTTCCTTGATCCGATGTAAATAATTTTCCAATACGTAGATTATTTAAAACTCACTGAAGTTGAGTCGTTTAAGAAAACATGCAGTTGATAATAGGAGACATGGACAGTGTTCGAAAATAAATACCTATACTGGCTTTTACCTATAAGGCATCAGACACACTGTATAAATTTTCTCTCAAGAACGAGGGATTATCTTTCTAAATCATCAGGGAAAGTTCAACTTTCATTTGTTTTTTAAAGAATATACTCCTTCCTTAAGGGGTGTCCAACCTTCTATTGTAATAAGATAGTACCCATAGTACCTACTCTATGTAGCTTTATGGTAGTTTCAGACAACACGCAGTATCTTATTTGCATATGACGCAGCATAATCATTCCACAATACAAAAATGACAGAAATCTATCCCACACCACTGTTCGAAAATGTAATTTGCGAATTCATCTAATTTAATCAGAATTTTTGGAAAATTAAACAACCCACTCACGTTTCAGTACCTAATCCACTACTATTAGTAAATAAAACCATAAAATTTTAAGTAACCTAACGACGAAGATGTTGACGAACCGCTGTCAGTGTATGGCGTCAAGCTATTGTCCCACTACATGTACTTGTTACATGCCAACCAACTTCGGTTTGTTTATCAAGGATACCATGGCTAGGGGAATATTAAGGTTGTTATCTAAATGATAAAACACAAATATAGTGCAAGAGGTACATAATTCGAAGTGAATGACGCAATTTATGGTTTTTTTTTTGTGAAATTACTATTTTTATTACGAAAATGTTTACAGTAGTAGTGTAAAATGAATCTGGGTCAAATGTTCTTTGGTTTGGTGTTTTATCGCTCCTTTGGGTGCAATTTAATTTGAATTTTATAACTCAACGTCAGCAGTGATAGGAGAAGTATTAGATTCGGGGGAAATGTAATTTTGATAAATCTTTTCGTTAAGAATACAATTTGCGAAACGAATGATTCACTCCTTTACGACTATGATAATCGAAATGGGCAACGACCTTTAAATCTACATATACACGTGTTGTTTTCTGACAATTAACAGACCGCCTTTAGTCAAGGCGGATGTTTCAGCTGCTTGCAATAATAAAACGATCTATAATGAGATTCACAGGATGGAACAGAGGTGAGTTATTTACTATGGTAACTGGTATTGTAAACGTAAAGTTATTTGATTTTGTCATCAGCGATTGGCGAAGCGAACTTTCCTTGAACTTGTGCGATATATGTAAATGATCACCTATTAAGTGTTGTATCGAAACAAAGCTTCCTGAAACGCAATGTAGACAAAAAGTTTACTTTTTGGTCCTTGAGTAGCATTTAGATACTAGAAAGATACATCAACCTTTATGACTCCATCTAGAGTAAGAACTCAAAGAGCCGACATCAACAGAGGTACTTACATACTTTTTCACAACTTTCCCTTCCCTTCTTGAAAGGAGAGGTGGCTGGATGCTGTAAAAATAGCCAAGACACTAACTGGCATCAACCTGGTGATGTCCAGTGTTGTAACTGTTAGTACGCATCAATTGTGCTTATTTTACCTTCTGGTGGTAGCCATCGGGTACTGGTTGGTGTCCATTCGGAGCAGACTTGCTGAACTTATAAGCGTGAGTGTTGAATAAGAGAAAAAAAAACAGCACTATATAGGTAAATACAACAGCGGACTCTCTCTCTCGATGGAGTCAACGGTGGCATCATCTGCACTACTTCGAAATACTTGGCGCTCAGGCCGATAAAAATTTCCAAGAATAAGTCAGGTTTTTGAAAAAGAGATGGTGGTGGATGAGGCCTTATTGGGTTAATGGCAGCATCTACATTCTCGAAGCGGGTTACTCACATCGGCTTAAACCGGCGTAGGGGTTTCAATAAATGGAACTGGCCCTCCAAGTTGGGAGTTGTGCTGTCTGCGTAGCTTTCTTAACGCGTAAAAAAAGTTCTAGTTAGGAGATAGAAACCAGCCTTGGATAACAATGGACTCCCTCATTGAATATAACGACACGGACTACGGCTTGGGAGTATACACCTTGAACGTACGTACACTGCACACTCCTGGTGCATACTCATAAACTTAAATCTGTCTTCACGCGGTAAAAGGCAGATATTACCACGATTCAGGAGATACGATGGATAGGATCAGGTACGCAAAAACGAAAAAATTGCGACATTTATTACAGCTGTTGCAAAAGACTGATAGGATGCGGGTTCGTCGTGGAAAATCGGCTAAACTCAATGATAATTGAGTTTATCCCGATCAGCCATCACCTGAGTGTAGTCCGCATCAAGGCAACATTCCAAAACATCAGCATAATATGAGCATATGCCTTTACCGACAAGGTGGACGACTCTATCAAGAAGGAGTTTTATAACCTCCTGGACAGAGTCTACGGAGCCTATCCGATGTCCAAATCATACTCGGGGACTTCAATGCCAAATCTGTAAATAAAACATCTTCGGCGGATTAGTTGAAAAACACAACAACAGACAACGGCTTCCGTGATAAATGATAAGTAGCACTAGATTTCCAAGACTACGAATCTACACAGAAACCTGGCACTCTCCAGATGGTCGAACCGCCAACCAAATCGACCACGTGCTAATAGATACGAGGCTCCAATATTCTGAAAGTTCAAACTTTCAGAGGGACAAGCGTCGACTCTGACCATTTTCCTGTTGCAGCCAAATTCAGAGCTCGACTATCCAATGAAAAGAAGCAGCAAAGCGTCCAGAAAAAGAAATTCAATGTTGGAAACCTTAGGACGACTGGAGTAGCCTACAAGGAACGCCTGAGCGAGAGACTCTTCACTGTCCATTCACCATCCACAAACGGCAACAATCTGTGAAACCAGTTTCGCGACATGTTCAAAGAAGTAGCTGAGACCACCATAGGCTACAAGCCATCACCCAAAAAGAGGCCTTGACGGGTACGCCGTTAAAAGATGACAAAAAATGCACACATGCAAGCGTTGCAGCGCAAAACAAAGGCAGTGAGGGAAGAGTATCGAGCCAGAAGAAGGGAGGAGAAGAAGATCCTACGTAAAAAGAAAAGACCCCATGCAGTTCAAGGATATCGAACAGTCCCCCAATAGAAACAACATCCGGATGATTTTTAGGAAAGTCAAGTAACTGGCAGCTGGCTTCAAGCCGGGAACGCAGGCTCTTCCAAACGGTAAATAATAGATGTGTTTAAGGAGCTACTTAATGGGCACCTAGTAGAGATAGTAATAGGGCAAGAATAGAACCAGCATCCACTCAATGAAGAAGCCATCCACCCTCCCAGTTTGGAAGAGGTTGGTTCAGCTATCAAAAAGCTGAAGAAGAACAAGGCCGCCGGCTCTCAGTTCATCCAAACTATTCCAAACATGTACCCGATCTCGGCAAGGAGATGCGCTATCATGTGACTTTTTCAAACTCGTGCTGGAACAGATAGTGCACAGGACAGGTGTGAACACAGAAGGCATTATCTTCAAAAAATCTGTCCAGCTGCTGGGACACGCAGACGATATCGAGATCATTGTTCGCTCCAAGCCCGCCGTTTTAGAGGCTTTTACGGCAATTGAAGGACAGGGGAAACGAGTGGGCCTTAAAGTAAATGAGGATATGAAAGTACATATATGTTGTCAACAAACAAGGAAGTATCTATCGACCACCTAGGACAAAATGTGACTATTGGCAACAGTAAGTTCGAAGTGGTTAAGGAGTTTACCTAATTCGGAGTAAATATCAACTCCACGCATGATACCTTATTGGAGATTTGCCAATCGTTTCGTTTCTGTTTTTGATGAAAGTTCTGCCAAAGGACGACGGGACTGACAATCTGGATGGAATCAACAATGCGATTGCAGAATGTTGAATCTCCTGAAAGAACAGGCTTAAGTTAGATTGGAAAACTTCGAATACCTTAGTTGCGTTAAGGTATTCGAAGTCAGGGGTAAGTACCTTTACCGAAGGTTGTCTCAAGACCATATCTTAAAGGTCTCCATGTTGAAAGGTTCAAACAAAATATAAATACTCCATGGTTCATGCAGACGTTGAGATATAACGATAGATATCGTACAATCAGTTTCCATTTTTTCAGTATCTATAACCAGTCATAGGCAGTCGCCTTAACTTAACCTAATCTGATGCAAATGTGGAAATGTTTGACTCAAATGCAGTAAGAGTATCGAGTATTATTAGAAAGACTATTGAGAGCCCTAATAAAACAAAGCTGTGATTAGTAATAGAGAGGGGACTATCTGGAAACGTTTAAGCAAAGGAGTACATTAACCTACATCCTCGTTAGATACTTGTGCTTCTATTGAAAACTGGACACGTTAAAAAAATCTGACATTGCATTACGAGCTTATCAAAACAAATTGTTTCCCTCCAGGACAGAATAGGATAGAGTATGCTTTAAAGCATGCAACTCATACTGTTCCTCTACGAGAAAAATACCTAATTCAAGGTCCAGACAAGCAACTGTTTAATGATATTCTAAAGTCTGTGAAAGCAAGTATGATATTACATCATATGAACTGCAGACACTGTATCTAGTATAATCTTTAATAATATTTTTGTTTACATTTCATTCATCACAAAAACTCATGTATACCAGCAGCAAGAGAAAAAAACCCAAGCAAATTAATGATAGTGCTAAAATTTAACTCATACTACCCATTTAGCACATCTCCTGCCCACTCCAGTGCAGACCCCTCTGCCATCGTTCCATATGAGTAATCTTTTACTATAGTAGGTAGGTATACCAACCTCCTCCTACCAACCACTGACATCTAATCACGTTTCTTATCACAATCTGGCAATATTGTTATCACTTGATCACACAAGAGATAACAATATAAACAACAATAACGTCCGACCTTTTTTTTTGTTTTTTGAAACCACTGCCAAATTTTCAATAACATTATTCCGCCATGTCGTAGATACGCGATTCCTGTGCTTCCTGTTACTAACTACAAAAATAAAACGTGATCATAGAGGAAATAACCGATAGGTATAGATGCATGCACATGATTCACGCCATGATCACTAAACATTTTCAGATGAATTGCAAAATTTATGACAAGATACATACATACATATGTACATATGTACAGATTCATTCCATTTAAACAGAAACACATAATCCATCTGGCATGTCTAATCATCTGTGTATCCGTTTGTGTTTTTCAGTTCATTCGGTTCGGTATTTCTGAGAAATTGCAAATATCAGCGAAAGGAAGGAGAGAGAGAGTGAGAAAGGGTAAAGCGTAATACTAAAAACAATAAACAAAATAGAAACATTTAAGCATGTGGTACTGAACTGACTTGTGGGGCTGTTTACATTCTCATGTGGGTTGGGGTAGGGAATTGCCAAAACGAAAACAAAACATACAGTGGAGCTGCAATAAATTGGGATTTAGGAAAACGTCTACGCTAGCAGTTGTTGACCACCTAACCTACTATTGGATACAGAAGATGTTGATAAAAAAAAATACTTAACTATGCAAAATGCAGCCATCTTCTGATATCGATACGAACATGACTATACATCATCGGACGCAGAACATCATCATAGAGTAATGCTGCTGACGAATCGAAAGAAAATGAAATTGTTTGGAATAGAGTTCCACATGGGTCTGTACGTTGTCCTTCGTTAGCACATTTGTACTAAGATGTTCTAAGACTTATCTGACTAAAGACACCTTTTCATTTTTAAAAGAATCCGACAGAATATTCAACCGTCCCGTGAAAGAAGGAATTAATATAAGAAGCTGTTAGTGGTGACAGACGGCAAGTGCACACACATACCCCCACTCTGGTGCTGAACTTTCGACCAGCAAGTCTGGTTGATCTTCATTATTCGAGCTGAAATGGTCTATTGCGTTCACATTTATGTGGTTTTTACAAGTAGATGGACCTGGAATAAGCACTTGAAGTACGGTTTCAGGCATATTCATATGCCATATAGGAATCATCACCTTTTTAAAGAGTAGAGCACGTTTTATCGATTTGACATTTGGCAGAGGAAACAAAATGTCATGTCTCAAACCTGTATACGCAGAGCACAGCAACCCCCCGATGAAACTATAAAAGTTTGGCTGGAAAGCCATAATGTAGGCAACGAAATGCTTGAATATATGCTTGACAATATGGCCACACAAACAGGGGCAGCAAAAAGAAGCGATGAGGTCCTTATCCCGAGGATGAGATGATGCCAAGCCATGTAAGGGGAAAGGAAACGTCAGGAAACCTGTATATTGGTTGAACGACGAATCTGCCAGACGTAGAGATGTAGGAGACTATGAAACAAGAAGAAAGCAGCTCCGTAAGCTAATAAAGCATAGTAAAGGAGAATCTTTCCAGTCACTTAGGGTTGAACTGCAGCACAATCCATTGCAAAGCGCATATCAAATAGTAATAAGAAACCAAAAAAATTTCATGACAACTATACCGACATGCCCGAATATGATGCGCCTGATTGTTAGCACGCTTACCCGGCGAAATATGAAGTTCCGATATTGTTGCAAGAAACCCCAGCGAAGGCGAATATAATACCGCTAGTCACAACTGAGAACATCCTAAAAGTTGCAGCAGCGATAAAGACTAACAAGACACCAGGAATGGATGGAATCCCGAACCTGGTTCTGAGAAAAAAGCGATCCAAACAAGGCCAGAGATCTTCACGATTTTTGTATACGACATGGTTAATGGAAGGCAAATTCCCACTACAGTGGAAACGGCAGCCGTTAGTCCTTATCCCGAAGGGCAATAAGCCACCTGATCAGCCGTCGTTATACAGGCTATTGTGCATGCTCTACAGTCTACAGAATGGGTAAAGTCCTGAAAAAAATCATACGAGCAAAACTACTGCGATACACTGAAGGAGACCACGGGCTCTCCAACCAACAGTATGGCTTCAGAAAGAAGCGAAACACTATACAGGCAATAGAGGCAGATTGCGCGAGAAGCAATCGCAGGACGAAGATGGCGACGTCAAAACACTCAACATCAAAAACGCTTTCAACTCAGTTAGCTGGAACTGTATAAGCAAAGCGTTACGCAACCTGCAGACTCCTAACTATCCAATGAAAAGACTTGCCAGATACTTCAAGGACTTTTACTACGACACAGAAGAAATTCCAACGAAGTACAATATGACAGGAGGAGCTTGGCCCAGTGCAATGCTGTGGAACATAGAGTACGATAGAATCCTTAGAATACCAAAGCCACATCATCGGCTACGCTGACGATATTGCAATAGTTGTTGGTTGTGACAAAAACGCTAAAAGAAATGTCTGTGAAATGTAGCCACGTCATCAGAGATGCCAGTTCCTGGCTACAGACATCAGATCTGGAATTGACAGACCACAAGGCAGGAGCAGCTTTAATAAGCTCACCGACCTTATTATACAGGTCGGTGAGCATACCATCGAGTCGATTCCACACATCAGATACTTGAGAATGCTGCTGGACCACAGGCTCAACTTCAAAGAGCACATTCTGTGAAAATTTTTCCCGGGTAATGGCGGCAATGTCCAAGATAATGCCAAATATTAGAGGACCCAGGCAGCTAATCAAAAATTTGCTAACAACGGTGAGCAAATCGATGCTTATGCACGCGTATCCCATATGGTCACTTGCGACGGATGTCAAATTCTACATGAGGCGCATGAGAAATGTAGCCATTCAGGAAGAGTGGCAACACAGATGGAATACTAACACCAAAGGGAGATGTAAGTACATACATATGTATTATTCCTTAGCATAGAAAAGTAAAACAGTAGAAGACATGGAGAGGTAAACTACTACCTGACGCAATTTCTGTTTGGGCATGGATGTTCCCGGGAGCATCTATGCATCTATGCAAACGTCGATGTCACATACTTCCCGCATTGTAATGGAAAAATACAAAAAGCAGAGCATATCCTAATGGAATACCGAGGATACTAGATGGGCAGAAACATGCTAGAAATAGTATTAGCCGGACAGGTGATACCAAGAGGGCTGACAACTTTCATGTGAACGACGTCTGAAGCTTCTGAGATATTAAATGAAGTTATCACAATTATAATGCAGCAGCTACGCCTGGAAGAACTGGCATCTAGGAGTTACCAATCTGCAATCTCCGGCAACTATCAACGTAGACACGTACGCACAGCCAAATACGATGGCTGAAAACCGCCTTGCCTCCAATATTATACTTGACACCGTGAACCATGACACTATGCTCAAGACCATACTGCAGTTGTCGCTGCCCAACTCATGCAAACAATGCTTAGCCAAATAACGTGTAAACTTATGTGGAGTTCAGGAATGTAACCTCACGGTACAGGAAATTGAAACAAGAGGTCACACAAAGAGACACCCTGTCTAGATATGCAAGTTACATATTCAGCCATTCGAGTCATTAGAGAACAGATTCTCCCTCTTCTTCGTCCATGCAGCTACTACAGAAATTGTTCGAGTGTCCACCATGCCTTCTTGCATGCTTGTGCATTAGAAGTTATTATTAAAATTTAGCATGGGTATGGTGTAGTCTATGTTTTCGTAAGAGATTATGATTTTATACAGAATGGAGGACAAATTATTTGCTAGTCAGATACAACAGAATGTCCAGTGGTGCAGAGCTTGTCGTTTGAAGTGCTCCACTAATGGAACAACCAGGTGTTCGTTGGAAATCTCTTATTTTGTTTCTTTGGTGAAAGTGAATCTGAAATGTACGTGAGGTTGGATGGTGTAGAGTATCACCTCACTTTTGGAGGGTTCACGTCCAAACCATACTGATCCCCCATCTATGTATGTATATAGATATTTAAAGACAAGTTGTAACGAGGTAAGTATTAGGATGCTTTTCTGAAACTGTTATAGCAGAGTTCAGAGTTCAGTGATCACCGAATTCCAAAGAGGGGATAGAATGCCACCTTATGGGATGCCTATTCAGATCATCTACCACATGTCCCACCCAGCTTTGAGTGGGATAATCTGACTAGTTTGCCAAGAAAAACTTAGCAGCCAGCCCGCAACCTTCTAAAGGCTTACAGGTCGCCTTATATCATGAGCTTATGACGATATTCGTACATGGTTATTATACGGATTACTTGATCTGGACAAACATGATTTGGGAACTAGCGAATCTTGTCACTAGTCTATCAGTCTTATTGCTTTAAGACACTCTGGCAATAGTAATTTACATGAAAACGTCAGATAAATACATCTACATATATGTATATGTTCAAAATCTTACCAGACTCGAAGCGAGATTATATGACATGCCACAGGAGGATATCCTTATTAACTTATTTAGTGTACCAGCCCTTAAGATTCACCCAGATAGATCTAAAAACAAACCCTGTTGCTAAGATTTTCAGAATTGGCCTCAAAATGTTGTTCATTGCTACACAGCGGCCTTCAGGTTTCTCTGTCAAATGCGAAATTGAAAAACCAAACAGTACAACTGTAGTAATAATGAAAGTGTTGCCAATGACCTTGGCTCTTGATTTGAAATAGGAAGGAATCGTCAATAATTTGCGGGAGAAACTCATTGTCATAGAGTGTTTCTTCTTAAGAATCCATCCAACGAAGTTACATACATACATATAAACTTACATATGTACATATGTACGTCATCATTTACCAACCAACCCATAATTGATGATAATTTGACATGAATCCGAGTTCCACATTCACTCTCCATTTCAGGATACAAGGTAAGATCAAACAATCAAACTTGGAAATACCAGAACGCCGTTAATTCTAAACTCATGTGCATCACTTGACGCACTGCGCAATAGCTTCCTGGCTCGTACTTGACCTTAGTCAATACAAATTAGCGCGCCATACCATTCTAAACTCTGTTCTCTTTGCTACAGGCTATCGGATAAACGTGACTTATCCTATCTTTCAAGTCATAAAACAAAAGCCATGTATACGCAGTTCGAGTTCGAATTCCACAAGACAGTAAATAAATTCACTAGAGCACACATACACACCTACTGAAATGAATGAAATGTTTATTTCAAAAGTTGATTCATTTGACAATTAAAATCTGAAAACTCTTATCGCTAACTGAGTTCTTTATCGCAAACGACAAAAAAAAGAGGCAAATCAACGGAAGGCCCAAACTGTGTTAGTATGCCGCTAATGCCCCGCGACTAATGTATGTATCTTTGCATCGTCGGCATTCGTCAAAACGACACTTTGACAGACGTGTTTCCATTTCACACTGTCGTGAAATTCATGTACATATGTAGTAACTATGGTAAACAGAATCGATTTTTGTTTTTTTTTTTTGGTTTTTTTTTTTTTTTGTTTTTGTTTTTATTAAATTCGACACACTAACAACAAATCAATCGGCGCAGGTTATTTGCACATCAATCGTATTCACGGTGATATTTCAACGAACCCAAAACAAAACAAAAAATAATAACATGCCAACCCGACTCGAAACACGTCGACGAATAATCATTTTAGAAAAACTGAATCCGAACTATCTCCTATACCCATAGATACTTGTATGTATACACTTTCCTAAGTCAAATATTGTTAACAGAAGATTAGCTTTGTACCTTGGAATCAGGTTCTTCTTGTGTAGCAGTTTGAGATAGTTTCCTTTGTTCCGCAACTGAAAGTACTTGCGAATGGCTTAATTTTCATAAAAAAAAAATCCTTAGAACTTTAAAAATATCTATTCGTTTGGGAATATTTTTTGACAAAAAGCCACTAGCACTCGAATCACGACGGAAAACACTGTCAATACGACGATAAAGTTACGTTATTGTGGAGTGAACTGTCGCGAAAAAAAAACGCTTCACTCTCCACCTACTCGAACTGACAATCGGGTATGAACTGCTGGTGCTAGTGCCTTTGTACTGAGACCATCGCTACACTAATACGAAATAAAAACACATCCATACATAGTTAGTTAGATATTGATATAAAAAAACAAAAAAAAAACAAATTAACAACAAACCAAACCACCTGCTCGAGCCGGGAAGACAAATTCATGGGCACGAAATGTCGCTTTTTTTTGTGCGCTTTTGACACGAAGCGTTCGACCGACCGACGGGGCGGCGCGGCGCAGCAAGTTGGGCGGTAGTGGCTGTGGCTAGTGGGCCTAGAGCGGTGGAATGAGTGAAATTTATGTGAGGAGGAGAGCACCGCAGTCACAACTCACAAGCACAACATCTTTGCAAGCCATTAGCGCTGAATTAAATGTGATATTCGATCGTAGGTATGGTGTCCAGTGTTGCTGATGTGAGTTAATTTGAATAGGCGGTCTAGTACTATCTGATGCACCTTTAATCGGAGCAAATTCAACTAAAAATGCATATAAATGAGTGACATATCCAGAAATAATTTTAAGAATAGTCGCTTAAAGAAGGACCAGTTAGACTGATATAGATTCCGCCGTCTTTGGTTTCGTGTACATTCTTTCTTCGACATTGCGGATGCCTTCAAAGGTCAGAGACTACCATCTCTAACCTGACTGACAAATGCATTTTGAACGCCGTAAAGGGGTATCCCATAAGAAAGAATACTGACACCATTTTTGACACCAAAATTGACACCAAAGTTACTTCCATAGTGGATGCTATATTGCCGAAACAGTGCGAGTTTTGAAAGTAAATTTTGGTCGAAATAATGCATCAATTGCAGCTGGTGTACGCAAGTTTGTGATGAAAGTTCGTGAGACTGGTTTGGTGACTGATAACCGAACATATTCCCGTGTTCATCCTATGCACTCACCGGAGAATATTACAGCTGTTGCCGAAAGTGTGCGCCTAAACCCTAGGACCTCAACGCATCAAAAATCTCAGCAACTGAACTTCAGTCGCACTAGCTTGAGGAGAATTTTGCATAAAGATCTCGAATTATTCGCTTACAAGATCCAATTGACTTACGAATTGAAGCAAAATGACCACCCGCTTCGTTATTGTTTCTCTGTTTGGGCTTTAGAGCAACTCGAAATTGGTGATAATTTTTCTCAAAAAATCGTCTTTTCAAATGAGGCGCATTACGTGTATTGAACACTTGGGCTGGCAGGATGCCCTACAAAATCCGGGGTAATTTTGGACATGAGAAGACTGGACCGGTTGGAACCGAGTGGTCTGCTAGTAGCTTGTTTGATTCGGAGCCTTTTCGAACTAGCTCATCGGCCTTTTCATTTCTGTGAAAGCCCATTTGTCCCGGATATGAGTTCGTCTTTACATCTCTTGAACAGTTTTGAATTGGTTGTGATGGAAGTGATGGCTTTGATGGCTATTTGGCTGTCCATGTCGATGTCTGTAGGATTGTTGCGGTTCAGAGGGGATAGGTCAGGGCTGGCCTCGGTTACTCCTTATATTTCCGCTTGGAACACACTTGCGTGTTTGGGAAGCTTTATGGACCGGACGATTAATGGTAGCTCTGAGAATATTCCTGAGAAATTATATTCGTCCATTTTTGACCCATCTGTGACGATGGACATAGAGGCGGTGTTAATGATCTCACCATACGTCCAGCTCTCTCCAGAGGAAAATTTTTAGTCTGGGTTGAGGCTGAAGTCACTTGATGATGGTGCTGCGTTCCGATTTGATTACTTTTCTACATCCAGGTTTGTTGAAACCGTAGGGTGCTTTTTGTCGTAACTTCGTTAGTGAAGATCTTGCAGTAAAGCCCTCCAAAACTTTAGTAGTTTCTTTGGCCCAGCAGATCCGTAACAGATCCAGAGACTATCTTCTCACAACCATTCTCGTCGTGCGTGTTATATTCTTACCGCGAATGGAAGGAGCCTATTCTCTAATGCCGAAAAGTAATATTTTTTTATTTGAAAAACTTTTCTAATGACAGTTATACTTTTGTATGTTTGTCAGACGCTCGCAAGTGGTGGGGCCATGAAGGAACTTTTTTGCGTTATCTGGGAATCGAACCTCAAACCCATCGCCCGTTAATGCAAGGCGCTAGCCACTGGAATGTAAAATTCCTGCGGTGCAGGAACATAAGTCCATTTCAGTGGGATATAAGTCTTCATCAGACCACTCACCTAACATACGTATGTATATACGCTATATATTGTCTGATAACAAGCACATAGTCGTAATTGAACAACGAAGTTGCGTGAACGTTAGACCCTGCGTGGAAAAGAGGAAATTCTTTTAACCTTTTCAAAAGTCCAAAGGAACAATAAGACCGTTTCTTTCTAGACTTTGGAGTGATCTAGATCCATGTAAGAACGCTGCGTTGAGTCTTCAACTTAGACTAGTCCACTAGAAGGAACGGTAGACTGCACTTAGTAAAATTCCTGCAAGAGTTTTTCAGTTCAGATGCCCGATTTTTCCAATAAGTTTTCCCGGCTTTGCGTACGATTTTCATCGTAAAATCATTCCCTATAATGAAGATCAGTTCTGCGTCAACGGCTTCCCTAATAAGCATAATTGTTGCAAGTGAGCAACCTGAAACCATTCATGATATGCCATTGCTCCCACTTAAATGTACTTTTTGGTGCGAGTTTTATGCAGTTAATACTGCATACTTCATCTTCAATGATGCTGGCAACACAGTCACACCAAATAGAGATCGCCATCGAACCACTTGACTTGACTATTTTTAAGAACATAAATTGAAAGAAGATTACTCGAAACATAGGTATGTTTTCAACAAGACGGCTGGCGCCACATACCACACAGCTGTCCTAATTAATCGACTTGTTAAAGGTAAAGTCTGGTGACCATGTTTTTTTCCCAGAAATAGCCAAGTACATTGGACGTTTTATGTCAAGTCCATGGTGTATGACAATAAGCTAGAAACTTTAGAACCAACATCGAATGTTATTTTATATAGATACTTGGTAGTTATGCCGAACTCGATGCTCCTACATGTTTACGTGGGTAAAACACCCCCATAACGTTGTCTTAATTCCCCCTATGGCACCGCCGGTCAAGGCATTTCTTCGTAGGGGCAGGTTTTGATGTCATGTCTTCTCCTTCTTATGATCCAGGGTTTTCTTCCTCTTGGGCTATCGGTTTCATTGTCCCGTCGTAGTTCCACCATAATGCTTGGAGAGGTTGCTGGTGCCCCATGCTTCCCTCATTGATAGCATGAACGATATGTCTCCTTTATTTCATTGCCTATCTCTTGTTCTAGAGCAGTTCTGGTTGCTTCGTATTGTTTGGACTCCAGCAGCACGTGCTCGGCGGATATACTCTGAGCGATGCGCTTCTATGCACACAATTTATGCTTCTCATGTATGAACTTGTCCTTAAGCCCATATAGGGGTTGCGTACGTGAAGATTGACTTAATGAAAAACTTCCAGTCGCATAGTTAGTTCCACCTTTGCAGTTCGCGTCACATATGGCACACTTTAGGCCCGCAGAACACTTTTTGTCTATATGACTATGCAGCGTAGGCAGCATATACTGTGCGATCCACTTCATTTCTGCAATGCCTGGCAATATGGCCGTACTCAAGGCATTTGAAACATCTTGTAGGTGTGATGTGGTCGCGTACTCCCAGCCCATCCGAACTTTATACGCCCTGCTGCGAGTAATTTATTGACTGCATCAGCTATAAGAGCGGTTTGTGTTCCATTCCTTGTTACTCTCATGGACTTGATGGCATCTTTTATGATGCTTCCTGCTGTTGGGAGTTGCTCCTTAATGGCCGAGCATATCTCCTTAGTCGCGTAGCTCAACCGTGGCGTGATGGCACAGTGTATTTGTGCTCACTTTCATTTGAATGATTTTGGATGCGTTTTCCTTGTATTTGGTAGCCTGTACTTGAGTCCCTCTTTTGAGTTCTATGAGTAACTCGCCATTGGCTGTTTTCTGGATCTTACTCACGTTTTCTCCGATCATGATTTGCTTTCGTCTCTTTGATTGTGTTTGCGTAGGAGGTCTCTCCTGTCTTCGCAACTAAGTATAATGTCATCTGGCCTTCTGAGGTTCCTTCGGGTCTTGCTGCCGTCATTCTCAGCTTTCTTCTTCTCATCTCTTTTCGCCATTTGTTCTTTACCTTTATTTTGTTTGCTTTTGAGTCTTGCTTACAATTTTTGATCAGGTTTCGATGTGTATATGATGGCACACTTTCCGCTTCATCGGGTTTCTTGTTGCTCATTCGCAATGCTCTTTTTTTTGTCGCTGGAGGTGGACTTTTGCTTTCGTTTTGAGCTCGGTATTTCGGCTGTCAGCTCTGGTTTTGTCTTCCCATCGGAAAGCATTATTCTTTCTTATGACCTCCATTGCGCTGTCGTCGTGCATTTCGATGGCTGACGGCATTCTGGAAATCAGATAGTTGGGTTGTCACAGTCGTCATTTAAGTGTTTCGTCCAATTTTTGGATCAGGTCAGATGACATTAGGATCGTTGATGTTTCAGCGACTCTAAGATTCATTTCGAGGGGGTTCTCCTCGTCATGTTTGACCGCATTCGTGGTTGTCGTCTATTTTGTTGGCGACCTAGCAATATAGCAACGTACGCACTTTGTATAGTGGGGACCACTTATTTCGAAGACGGCGCTTACTCGTTTTGCCACAGAAAGTTTGCAGTGGTTCCTTTGTCCTCTTCAGTCACGCCCTCCTTCTCTGCCACTAATGTATGTACATACTTACATATGTATGTATTTCTTAGTCAAAATGTGTTTATCCAAATTTTATTATTCATACATACGTATGTATGAATGTATCAATAAAATTCTTTAAATATGAGTTGGCGATCATATGTGAGTTTGAGATCATCAACTTCCAACTGTTGAACAGTCTCTGACCAGTGGAACAAACATATTTACACACTTTCTGGTTTTAATTAGTATTGCTAAGCTAATCGACAGCGTGTTAGTAATGCATTAATGAATATATACCACTACGCACACTTCGGATACAATACGCATTTTAGTTCGAAACGAATATCCGATAAACCAATGCCATTCGCTTGAATAGAACAAAAAAAAAAAAAAAGATACAAATCGAACGCAATTGCATCTTAAACAATCGAAAAGTTGTTTCTATTCATGGAGCACCCGATGCATGGTTGTGGTTCGGCTCAACAGCTTGTCAACTTCAACTTTTCTCCCTCTCGGATGAAAGGTCTGACGGTGAACATTAGTGAACAGCACTGAGCAGCACCAGCATATCTCCTCTCATTTCCTGATTTTAATAAGTTTGTGAAATTTTCATGTACGTTCAATTAACACTAGTGAACTATGAAACTGTAATTGTGTTGTTCGCTTGGAAGTACGACTTCGCTCGATTGCCTTTTTTTTTTTTATTTTTTTTTTGCAAAGTATAACGATGTGAAGAGAATGAGCAACAATTTGCACGTTCGTTGTTCTCGGTTTGTTGTTTTTTTTTTTTTTTTGCAAATTAACAACTTGGAGTTGTTGAATGATTTTCATCATTGTGGTATTTAAACATTTTTTAATTTCACTATTAGGGGTGAATCAACACACTGTTGACAATAGTGTGAGTGTTGCATTTGAACTTTGAGAGATGAGCTTACGTCATGTTGCTATAGTAGGAGAGGGATATGATTGAATGGGTTGGCATGGTGGTGTGTGGAATAGAGTTGTATTCATCAATTAACTGTCAAGCGAATGAATCTTTTTGTGATTGATAGATGACATTCTTCAAAACATCTTTGGAAACAAAATTCAATTTGGACTATTATCTTTTTACAGTGAAGGAGCATGAGATACGAATGGCTTCTATGCATTCTCCATTCTTACGTGACAAATTAATGTCTACGGAGGGTATTAATTGGAGAGTACTATTGTAAGAATGGGGTTCTAGAAACTGTCAAAAAAGTTTAATAATTTCTCTAGGTGCATTGCATTCGGTGCATTCTATGAAGATGGCACAGAAGTCTTCTCATCCTCACAATAGATTCTGTAACCTAGTCTGCAGAGATTAATACTTAGAAGGCAATAGCCACTTATGGTACCAGTTAAGGGCCATTCACAGCTCAGCGACCTGCTAATGCGAATAGGCAAATATTCGCAAATTTTGACATTTTATTCACAGCCCCTTTTTTTCTGGTCGGCAATCTGCGAATTTTACTTGTCATTTACGAGCACTTACCAACCACCAAGAACAAAGCAAAAGGATTATGACGTTAAACTATCGCGAGAATGTGGATTGCGTCCTACATTGTGTGGAATGTGAATAAACTTTGACAGTTCGCAAAAAATTATTAATTTCTTCACAAAAACTAATTCAAATTCAACTTTTTTTATATCAATCGTTAGATAAATTAATTTATGTTATTTTGGAATAGTAAAATTGACAATGGCGTGCTTATAAATATGCTAAAAATGCTTTGTTCGCAGTTCGCGTATTCGCAGTTCGCTGAGCTGTGAATAGACCTTTAGGGATCCTAAACTGTTTCTGTTCAGATTAACATGAAACTTTGTATGATTTTTGGTACATCTCTGTCCAGGAGTGCTTGTACCCTAGTTTTAAAATAGTATTGCGTACTCCACAAATCGATTCAGATCCGTTTAGTTAAGACATGTACTAATGATAATTTCGTTGCCAATGTCACTTTCTTGAGTGGGGATCCAATGTAAAGCTTTGAAATCATTTTAACTATCTTAGTACTAGCTTTCATTAACTAGAAGCAGTTACCACGGGTCTTGCCATACTGGTCACTTTAAGTTTCAGTGCAAGCAAGGTATTTGTTCACCTTCTTCTTATTTTTATTGTTAGATGGTGCTACAGTTCAGGATGAGCCTGGGCTTCCAATAACAAATCGCTACAGGTAGCCCGGTCCTTAGCTAACTGCCTCCAGTTTTGCACTCCAAGTCAGTTGAGGTCTCCTTCTATTTGCGAGCGCCACTTAAGTCTTCCTCTACCTCCTATTATCTCGGATGTAGCAAACCGCACATCGGATTTGGTTACTAGTGTCAACTGAGACGTCATAATAAATGAATCGATGACAGATTTAAGAAATATATCTACTACTGCGGATGGCTACGGATTTTGGCTACCGCAAACGTATGAAAATCGGATCACGTAACGTGAAGGCAGATACGAGCAAGTAGAGCGTGAAATGCTTCGCCTCAGAATCAACATCTTGGGCGTTAGCCAAACTAAGTAGAGAGGAAGAGCTGAGTACATATCAAACACGTTACAAACAAGAATGTTGTATTCTGGAGCAGATAAAAGTGAGGGAGACCAAAGATTAAATGGTGTGGGCATTATATTTAATGACGAAGTAAGGCGCAGTCTCTTTTCTTGGGGCCCGATCTCTGCGAGACTAATGTCAACCAGGTTTCGTTCGAAAAACCGTAACATCACTATTATCCAGTGCTACGCCCTTCCAAATGAAGCGATCAAGAAAGAGAAAACTGCTTTCTATACGCACCTTAGCTCGGTGTACAAAAGCATTCCGAGAGCCGATATCATATTCGTCATGGTTGACCTCAATGCCCAAGTTAGATCATACAACGCAAGCATGGCTTGGAATCAAGAAATTTTGTAATATAAATCGGCTTGTGTTGGGTGAGACCTCATTTTCGCATAAGACCTGTCATAATGTCACTTGGGTGTCTCCGGGTTGTCATATTGAAAACTAAATTGACCATGTCATGGTGCAGTGGAGGAAGTCATTATGTGATGTTCGTAATGTAAGAAACGCGGACGTAGGAAGTGACCATTACTTGTTACTTAAAAGCCTTAAATTACGAACGGCAGATGTGCAGCGGTGCTCAGAGGATACAGCGGGGATAGCCAATATATCTCGTAATTTTAAAAAAATCCTCAACAACAGATCATTGTCCCTGAACGAAATTAGTGATTCATTATTGACGCGAAGTAGGGCATTCTTATTGAATTTAGAACCGAAACTTTGACCAGAGAGTGTAGAGCTAGAGATTCCTGAATTCCCCAGAACAACTGAAACAAGATCCCGCATCGTAGATCGTTGAAGTTAAAAATAAACGCAGAAACTGGACATAGCTGTGTAACACTTCACAGGAGGACGAGTTAGGACGGCCTGGTAAAAAATGCGGAAAACACAGCAAGAAGAAGAGATATCAGAGAACTGTACAGAATTTACCAAAAAAGTTGACCGACCATTCTGTACTGAATGTGGACGGCATTCTTTTGGTATCAACTGATGATCAGCTTCGCAGATGAAAGGAATATTTTTGTGATCTGCTTAATGACACCGGACCTCCTACAGTTGCAGAAAGTATAACTGCGATCAATCTTCTCAAAGCTAACAAAGCACATGGACTCTGTTGTATTCCTGATGAGTTTTTGAAATCACATCCCGCCACAACGGCTAGTATTTTATTTCCGTTACCAATTGGGAAAATGAAACCTATCTCAGGGATTGAAAGGACGGAGTTATTGTTAAAATACCCAAAAATTTGATTCTATTTGTATTAAGATTACAATATCTTCATGCAATAAGTAGTTTTGGTCAGATAGTTACGGTTAAAGTCAGAACCAATAACACTAGAACTAACAAAAACCCGAAGCATTCCAGTACTGGGTACCAATAGCAGTTACATATGTATTTACATAGTTCTCATAGCGCCCATGACTTTTCCATAAATCAGGCGATAAGCCAGCATTTTTGAGCTCAATATTGGTCCTAAGGGCTTCTAAATTATTTGACTTATTGGTATAAACCATGATTTTGACAGAGTCCCAACGACCAAGATCCAAAGGCACACGAGTTCGAACGAAGTGGCCCATTATCTGGCACATTTCTGGAGTTACTATGATCATCGAACTTCGACTTCAATAACTCGATTGTTTGAATACCTGTGTGGCATGTGGCGCCGTCTTGTTGAAACCACATATGCTCCAAGTTATCCTCTTTCTACTCATCCCCAAAAATAGTCAGTCAATATGGTCCAGTAGCGATTCTAACAAATTTTTCTGCTCACGCTTTTCTTTTATGTATTTTGATAAGTAGTTTTTATTTAAAAAAAAAAAAACATCTCATTTTAATTAGTGCTTACTTATAAACATTTTCTTTTTTTATCTTTAAGGCTGTTATTCAACTTCCCATCGTAAAATTGGTGGTTATTTATATTGTTTTGAAAAACAACAAATTTCTACATACGAGGTTCATACATTTAAGTATGTTTCTTAGTATTAATTTAAAAAAAAAGAATATTTTTGACTATACTACATACTCCACGATAATCTTAAGTCTAAAGAATACACATCATGTTTTAATTAAACAAAATTTGATTGCTAATAAACACCAAGAAGAGCTGCTCTACACATTCTTTCAGAATAACAAAAAGGCTAATAAATAAAACAAATATATATTCATGCATGTGTTTATATTTAAAAAAACGGAAATGTGCGTTGCTGCCGGCACTATTAATCAATTATTTGCACGAGTAAACAAGTATAAACGAAATATACATAAATAGCCAACGTGCGAACTAGTATTTTCAAGTCGCACGCTGAAACTAATAAATTTAGCGAACATACTCAAGAGCATAACAAACCAATAAAAATCACATTGAGTATCTTATTATATTGAAATCTAAAAAAATAATAAACACACTAAACAGAAGGAATTTGCAAAAGATACAGATACTTTTACTTCGAGGTTGGTGGACTAAATGCGTATTTGTCGATCAACAGCTCGTAATTAATTATTTCTCGATTGTAATATTTTTTGTGTAGGCTGTGTAAGCTTTCATCGTTTTATCGGTGCATACTGCATTCCGTTTACCGGAGAAAGAGCAAACAATAGTTCCTCTGTCAAGCAAAACCGACAAGAAACCCTCGGAAACGTAATAAGAATAATTTTAGTAACTACAAAAGTGGAGTCAGAAAAATAGAAGAAAAATATAGCTCAATATTAACTACTTAAACACCTTAGACATAAGAATACCTTCCTCTCTCCTTTGGCTACTGGTCATCAACAATATCTTGTCAGGGACGGTACTGCAAACCTTACTATAGGTTCAACTGAGTTACTACCACAAAATTGATTAATAACGGCCAACACCACTTTCTGCTAGCCCACTGGAAAAGCATCCAGGGGCTTAGACAATCCAAAGCATTAATCAAAGCTTTTTCCTGCAAGGTAATTCTGACCTGATAAAAAGTATAGTACAATGCGAGCCATGTGGTTCCCCTCTGTTACTGGAAACATTTCAGAAAGGGCTCTGATTAAATTAAATGCTTGAGACAGAGCAGCCTTCCACTCTCCTCAATCTCGGACATTCTGTTTCTAGTTGTCTGGACCAAGCGCTCTGACATCCGCGATAGCTTGATCTTTAAAACAGTGGTTCGGTCTTCCTTGTCATCCGGGGGCTATGATTCAACGATCCTCTTTGCTGGATCATTATTGTCCATTCGCTTAAAGTGGCCGAGCCAGTGTAGTCGACATGTTTTGGCTATTTGGACAACATCCACATCCTGGTACAATTCATAGATTCATATCTTCTCCATTCGTTCTCCCCGCATACGGGACTGAATATTCAACGAAATTTTTTTCTCGAAAGTACTCAATATCTGCTCTGCTTTCTTGCTTATCGTCCATCTACCGGGCCGGAAGCCACACTGGTACGATTAGTGTGGTGCAGAAAGGCTTCAGACGTTCACACATTACGTTGTGTACTGTATTGTGCTAAGCAGGGATATGCCTCGATGGTTCTTACAAGACATAGGCTCGCCTTTCTTGAAGATGTAGCATACGGAGCTGATAGTCCAGTCATCGGGTATGGCTTCATTCACCCAGACTTGACTGATGATTTGGTTGCATGCACCCTACCAAAGCATCACCACCATCTTTGAAAAGCTCCGCTGGTAGACCATTGCAGCTCGTGGCGTTGTTGTTATTCAGCTTTTCGATAACTGAACCAACCTCTTCAAAACTGGGAGTGGAAAGGTTTCTTCATTAACTGGATGCGGATTCTCTTCTTGCCCTATCACTCTCTCAACCTTATGTCCATTAAGTAATGCTGCTTAATTGTGTTCACTATTCCCTGTGATTCGGTGACTAGGATTCTGTCACTGTTTCGAAGAGCCTTGAAACCAGCTGTCAGTAGCTTTTCTTTGCTAAAAAAAAACACCGGAATGCTGTTCCTATCGCGGGACTCTTTGATATCCTTGAGCTGGGAGACTGCCCAGCCCTTTCTTTTCACGCAGGATCTCCTACCTTCGTCTGACTCGATACTCTTCTCTTGTTGCCCTTGTTTTGCGCTGCAGCGCTAGTATGTGTGCATTTTCTGTAACCTTTTTCCGGCGTTCGCATTCATTATCATACCAAAGGGTCTTGTGGGAGCTGTCATTTACCAACAATACCAAAATATCGAACTTCGAGCGTTTACGACTACACAATGAACCGCTACCCCTATCTCTCAGTGTGAAGTGTTGAGGCCTTATATTAGATCCTGACCTCAATTGTAAGTTAAACATATGTAGAACACCGCGGCAAAACTTTCAGCAGAATTCGAGGAATTAAACCTATAATAGTTCTACGAATGTACACTGTCGTAGTTCTTCCTATCTTTCGTCATTATTCTTCCTAGAAACCTAAGGGTCTCTTATGTAATGACTTGCTTAAGTAGGTGTCCTTCCTAATGACACTACTCGTATATTGAGTACGATTTGAATGGGAACCAATCAAATCCAGGTCAAGCCTCTATATGTTAGTCTGCTCCGCATTCCACCTGTATAGCACAGTAAGACTGAAAATCTGTGTATTGGTCGCCGAAACTCTACGGCCAGATTAAGGCTTTTGCCCATCACACTACAACCAAATTCTCGACCGCAACAAAACTAAGCAAGGCAATTTGGAAAATGAAAACCCGACGAACTAGCCAAACGTGACTCAGCGGCTAACTCTTACATCACGAAGGAAGCTAACCATCCTTTAGGGCTCGTTGAAGGGAAAACCTAATATCACTTTTTTTCTTACCTAAATAATTGCACCATATCTAGGAATATCTGGCCAATATACAACAAAAAAAAAACTCGACGTAATCAGCTGAACCTACAAGATTGCCACTGTCTCTGGCCAACCAGCACCCATGCTATTGTACTACATATGTATATACATATGTACATATGTAGGTATCCACTTCAACACCCACTCGAACAGGACCAGCGACCAAGTACTAGGATAGAACTAAATCTCAATCATCAAACATCCTTCTGGCCTTGCTCGAATGCATTTTCCTATTGAGGCAAAGGCAAAAATTCTTCATCCAACTTTATTCCAAAATGTCTTAACTATCTTAGATACCCGATATATGATAAATAATGAATGGATAAAACCAACTCTTCAGTCCTCTACAGCAGCTCTACAGCAGCTACACGATACAATTCAAAATATAACGTATTCGCCAGAGTACGCTGGCATCTGTGGCAAAAGTTTTAAGTTTCTTTAATGCATCCTAGTTCCAAACCATTTGTACCGGTGGCGAATAAATGCATTACATTTCGCCGTAAAAGCTTACAGGAAACAAAGCTTTCAACGTACGAAAGTATTTCTCTCTTTTATAAAGAGAAAGTTAAGCTTACAAACTTAAATGAAGAAAAAAGTCACATCACACCGTAAAGCACAAAGCAAGTATATTAAAACATTCCAAACCGTACCACAACAATAAGATATTTAGTCCGCCTTCAGGGGGTGTTTTCAGTGCAACCAATCAGTGTATTAAAATGTCTTCATGATGTCGGACAATTTATATGCAACTACTGAGCAAACGATTTAAGATTCGGTTCCCCACAAAAATATGAATATGGACCCAGCATTCGAAAAACTCTATGTGTTTAGACAAATTAATGAAACGAAGCTGAACCTGAGTTTAAATAGATGAAAGTATCCTGTGGACACCGTTGTTTAATGATTCAGTTCTAAGCGGCAGCTCAAGCTTCGATTCTAAGACAACATCAAAAATATTTTCAACATTTCACCTCCAGCGAATGTTTGACAAACGTCCGAGAATATAATCATCATAAACTGTCATAAAAAGGCTTCTAGCCTTAGCTAGTGCTGGACAATTGCACTATTTGGCGGCAGGCCTTACAGATAGCGAGTAATTTCGCTTAGAATACACTAGCAGTGTACGGAAATCTATACAATTTTGAGATGTTTAGGGATTTCGAAAAAAAAAACCCACACCAACCCCACAGTCCGTTTTTGAACCAAAGTCCCTAATCACTTGACCATCTTCCCATTGCTTTCTTGTAGGGTACGTTGAAATGCTTTGTGAAATTCATTGTGGGGACGATGTAGTCTGTTGGCGTCGATACGTATTCTTCAGGTAGAGAATCCAGGATATTACTGTGTCCATAGAGCTTCACGTCCAGTTGTGCGCTGAAATGTTTGTAATATGTAGATCTATAGATAAAAGGTATAGCAAGACTATTAGAAGTGCCTATGCACGCTGTTCTTCGTACCTTACTCAGTTTGGTTATGTTATAGGTCCATCTGGTTGCAGGTCTCATCTTTTGCCGAAGGTTCTGATGCAGTTATAGAAGGCTATGCATGCTGTTCTTACTCGCCGGTCTATGTTTAGTTTCCAGCTATGTTTAGGATCTAGAATGACTCCTATGTACTTAGCACTGGACAATGGGGAGAGTAACTGACGTTTAGTCGAGAAAGCGTGAATTCGGGTATTACGGATTTGCTAGTAAAAAGCATCAGTTCAGTTTTGTTCGGGTTGACCCTAAGTCCGCACTTTTTGGCTCAGGCGGTGATTTTACTCAGAGCGCGTTTCATAATCCCGACACTAATATCACCATGTCGTCCCCATACCCGACTACTTTAATTCTTTTTCTGCCTAAACATAAAAGGATTTTATTCATGACAATTAGCCGTAGTAAAGGTGAGTTAACACCGCCTTGGGGTGTTGTTATGGTAATGTTTCAGAAATACCTAAATAAAGCATAGAGACTGTCCAGCGACTTTGATGGTTGCCTATACCCAGCTCCACGAGGTATTCCAGGATTGCTTCAGTGTTTACATTGTGAAAAGCTCCTTCTATACCTAGAAAGGTAGCTAAAGTGTATTCCTTGTAGTTTATGTATTTTTCTATATTTCGCACTACTTCATGAAGAGCTGTTTCCATAGATCTTCCTTTGAAGTATGCATCGTGGGATTTGGTTAGAGATGACTCGACTGTATCTCGTAGATGGTTGTCCAGAACTCACTCGAGATTCTTCAATACGAAGAAAGTTAGATTAATTGGTCTAAAATCTTTCGGGTTTTCACGATCGCGCCTACCCACCTTCAGAATAAAGACCACTCTCACTCGTCTACATGAGTGGGATGCGTGGTTATTTAAAATGCAGCTCAAAAAATCGGAATGAGCAATGCGATTGCTACCTCTTGGATTTTTGGATGTTTTTATAGCACAATGGGCAGAATGCCGTCTAGGCCTTGCGGGCTTATAAGGGGGGCAAACGAAATTTTTTCCTCAGTTATAAGGGGTGTTATCTGTTCCTAGGATTGAAGGCACTGCGAACTGTTAGGCTCTGTGCTGCTATCTTTACATCCGGGAAAGTGTGTGTATGTATTAAAGTCTCTAAGGATTCTGCAGTTGTCTCCGTTCAGTTTCCATCCAACCTTTTTAGAAGTGGTGGATTGAAATGATCCTTGGGTAAAATCTTACTGAGTTTATCGGAGTCTAGGAACGTTTCCACTCCCTAGCCACTCTGATAGCTTGTTTGTATAGTTTAAGGTAGTCAGTGTAAGGCTGCCAGTATTTACACGTATAGCAGATATTGAAGGTCTCTCTGGTCAGTTTCTTAAGGTTGGAGAGTACTTCGTTCCACCACGGAGAGAATGTTTTTAAGTTCATTGCTGAAGGCTTTTCAAAATTCTTTACTTTTGTGTCCTGCAATTGGGGTTATTTTCAGGTTCGGAGTTCTACTTAGCTTGGTTTTAACAACTTAACTAAACTTAGTCCAGTTGATTTTTTAGGCTTCCTAAAAGGTTTGGGAGTCTCCATCTCGGGATGTACATTGAAGAGGATCCGAAAAAGATTTTAGATTGTCCTTCCAACTTTCAACGGAAAGAAAGAAAGTCGTCCCATTGACTGAGAACCATTTGAAAACAATATACAACTCCATTTGTATTTGTCTTACTTTAAATAATGTAAGTAACTTCCATCAGACACCCTCTGTAAAGTTTAACAACCACAAAACCCTGATGCCCTCTGCCTTTGCCATATATCACCTCCAACGTCCACTATTGGGAAACTACAGTTCCTATCTTTCGTGTGTGTAAGATGTAATTAACTTCAACCCCAGGCCACATTGTAATTGTCTTTGCCATGTGCACCAAAACATGAAAACCAAATCCAACTCAGCTTAGTGTCATTAATTAATTAAAGAAGAAACCCCAACTGATATCACACATAAGCCAACACACATGGAAACCGTTCATCCCAAAGGGATACGGAGGATTCGAAACTAAATGAAATAGGGCAACCACCACCGCATCTAACCACTTAACCCTTTTGCTAATGAAAGAAGAACCAAAGGGCACGACTTGGATTTCAGAAAACAATCCACAATCCATTGTTGGATGATGTTGGCGGATATGGTATAGTAATGGTCGGTCGCAGCTGCAACAAACAAAACTTGGATGAACGACGTGCGTATGAGATACATGGCTTTAAGTACAGTCTGTCGGGAAAGAACCTGGCGAAGTTTAAACAGTTTCTTGTAGCAGGATCCTTGGTATAATGAACTGCCTGAAATGTGTCTCAATTCGGTGTGAATGGAACGCCAATGTATTTCAAACACAGACTCTTCATGAATCTCAACATAATTTGAAAAAGAGTTATGAAAGTGAGTCCAAAGTGGTATCCCACAAGGCAGTATTCTGACACCACTATTATTTCTTTTTCTGTTTCTGCTAAAACGCAGATTGTAATCCAAAAAAAAGTCTTCACATCACAAGGATGCATTTCTTGACAGCAGGTTGAGAGTGTAAGTGTTTATATTCGGTGATGCCATAGCAAAGGCTTTGCTTGATAGGCAGTCGAATATTTGGGAAAGCAACGCTAAGACATCAAGCTACGACTCAAATGTCTGATTAGTATTGTTCTACTGATGTTGTACTTGGAAAGTGATACACAGAAGCACGTTGACTAGAAAAGCAAAATATATTGCAAGTAAACAGTTTTCCGGATGAGTTTGGAGCGAAATGATGTGTTTGTACAGAAGCCCCTGCGACAACTGACAATTGACAGATTATACGAAAGAAAACCTTCAAAATAATGTTGTCTTGTAATGGAGGGAACCAGACAAGTGGAAGGAAATAGACACAAGACAGTGCTTAGCGTCGAATCTATGCAATGCATGTTTTTATTATTTTCAACTCAATGATTGCATGAAACCCTTCCGTCACTTACCTGGAGTTCCCTGGAATGTCCTACACCCAGCAAGATGTGGATGTATGTAGATGGTGTCGAAGTGCAATAGTACTGCGATATATTCCGTCCTCCGAACTATTGTTCCAATCGATGGGATACTCGAGGTAAATCACCGCCTCTTGTCCAACAGCTTTGATGAACCGAAGTATCTGAAGTGGATCCAGCGAAAGCTGAAAGAAAATAGGGTCCCAGGTTCTTCTGTGAATTATTGCTTCACATTCAATGAGAAGATGTCGGTAGTTCATACAGAATCTGCATTGCTCAACTTCTTCTATGCAGAGTTTCCTGTGATGCTTCTTAAGCCTATAGTGACCCGTTAACATTCCTATTAGAATTCGTATCTATATTTAGCTTAACTTTAGGCTTTTCTGATTGTATGTTCCCAGAAGTTATTTAGACTGTCTCATTCTTATTTGTTCAGCTCTTTAGGTATTAGGTGCGGACCTAAGTTGCAGAGAGGTTGTAGTCCCACTCCATTTCCCCTTACTCCTGGTATTTATGTGTTTGTCTGGCTGAGTCTGTGGATCTTAGTCAGGCATTCCCATACTAAACTCGATGTATTCTCTTGTAGTAGAGCAAAGAAAATACCGTCTTCTCCCGGCTTAGAAGAGTTGCCTTTTATTAAGATAGGCCCTTGAGGAATATAGCTCCTTCAGGGGGTAGTATGTCTTTTTTTCTTTTTTCCAGCTGACAAATGACTTACCCCTTCTGGGTTTTCTTAGAGTCCCAGAAAGTAGCTTCCTGCTCTCGTTCTCTCAAGTGAATTTCATTCCACTTTCTGACAAAATCTTTACCTATTACCTGAAGCTCCCTGGAATAGATGTATATATGGCCCGACATCCATCAAAATGGACGACCAATAAATTTATGTAGATCGACCTTTGGCGTGGAAAAGATTTTTTACAGATGTTAAGATGATAACGTCTTTGGTAGATATAACATTCCATCTCAACCAGAATAGACCCTGCTCTCGTTGTGGCTTCAAGCCAAACGACTGCGCTACCTACCATTTACTTGTCAAGAGGTTGCGAAGCAGTGGTCGTTAATGCGCCACCAATGCGACAGCTTTAGAGAGAAAGCTTCACCAGATGAAGATCACATTGATATAGGCCTCAAAATATTTGAAAAGATTCCAAAGAAGGAAGACAAAGAACCCATCCAGACTTATATTGATAATTCTTCTGCGAGCGGTTGATAGATTAGTGTGTCTAGTGAAGCCTTGATCTTAAAGTTTGACAATACAGACTCGCTCAATACCAAGAAACCCAATTATTGCAAACTTCTTGCACTCAAAAATGCCTACTAGCGAGTACTAAGAGCAATGTTACAACGGAGACCACTACCACTCAATTTTGGGCCTCGATAATGATAAACTTATGGATCTGAGATCTTTGGGACAAACTGGGTGTATATGTAGCTTAAATCATAACTATAACATCAAATACTTGACACCCATGTACAGACAATGTGCATAAACGAAAAAATCCACATATTTCTGTGTTAAGATACACGGTATCTGGAGTATCTAGACGAAGTCTTTACGGTCTTTTTTGCATTCCTTTGTCAAAAGAATACTTTTTCAGACTATGTGTTATTATTGAATCAATTTACTGTCGAAATTCATCAAGTGGTTCTTCAATATATCAAATAGCAATCATCAAAGCCCCAAGAAGAACATTTCACACCAAAAAGTGAAATGGACCTTTCCGGAGGTAGTAAGGGATGAAGTCACAAATAGGACTTGTCATTACATCAATCCAATGTCGATAGACAACGCACCACATTCCAAAGATATTGGTTATCAGTTGATAATATTTGGGACCACGAAGATAGTTAACTTTGTGAATCCCCAAGGCAAACCTCCATATCCAAACATTCTCGAACAAATGGCATAAAGTGTACGTAAAACTGAGATAACAATGTTAAAAGCAAAGTGATGTGCAGTAATTAGCGATAAATTACGAGATACAAGAACGAGATACTATTACAATACAATATTTCTTGTTGACCACAGAGTAAAAAACTTTTAACGTTTACCCTCTCATACCCCAAATACAGATCTGTTGTCACACAGAGTATAAAAAATATGAAGAAAGAGTTTTTCCATTCACTCTCTCAAGGTTGATGACACCAGAAATCCTTCAAAAGAACATAAAGTTTGTTTACACATCCATTCATGCAAGTTATTGCTCCTCCAACAGAGGAATCCTCCAGAGGATAAGATCAAGAAAAAAAAAATTGTGAATTGGACCACATTTGCACATCAATGCTGACTTTATTTGTATAAGCTACGTAAGATACAAAGTTAGATACATAAATACCACACAAAGGAGTTCAACATTTCTGCCAACTTCAAGGTATTCTCATGTTTTCACATAAAATGGCATTTTTCCAATGGCCATCGTTAAGCTTTGTTGAAAAGAAAAAAAAAAAAAACCAAGAATATTGGAAGGAAGAGAAGGAACGTGGTTTTTGTATCCCACATTGCTGGAATCAGATGGTGCCGGGTCATAGAACTTACCTACACACATAGTAGTGGTGGCAACCAACTCTGTAATTAGGGGGAGTCCCTATCCAGATACATGTGACCTAGTTGGCAAAATCACTGTGAAAATGGTTATCTATTCTTTCGCTGGATGCTAACCATTATAATTTGTTGAAGTTTGGTGGGAGGTTCAACGTATCCTTGATAGTTCTTTTAGTAATTCAGGATTCGGTAAATGACACAAACAGCCATAAATATTTGGTTAAATGAGTGGTTTTTCGAGAAAAAATAACAGTAATACGCGTTCTTGAGAAGAATATAGATGTAAGGTCCTTTTAGCTGAAGGGGGAACCAAGTACCCTTGATTTATACGAGGGTAATGTCGGTGCCGTTAACTGGGAATCAAAAACACAAAAGGTGAAAGGTTAAGTGACGCATTAAGAGGATAGGAGATAAGAGTGTATACGTTATTGTGCAAAGGACGAACAAAGCGCCAGCAATAACATGTTGAAGTAGTCAGAGAGATTGTTTATCTTAAATTTTAAGAAGGATAATCCTGATAGCTGAGATGTCGACTTAACTTAAATCAAAAAATTTCTCAAGAAGGTACATTTCTGTGAGATTTTGTGGGAATAGCTTCGGATTACTGACTTGTTCAAATGCGACAATTTTGTTTATTAACGAAGGCGTTGAGATAGATCTTGATTTTGCGATAAGAATCTGAAAATTGGAACCCAATGCGTCCAATATTTGGATAATTTGCAAACGTTGTTGAAGTGTGTAAATTTCAACGATTAAATCGGAAATATAGACAACTTGAAACGTCAAACAAACCGCGAGAAATCCAATTCGAAAAATGGGGCATCCGAATTGAATAACCTATACTAGTGTATACCGATAAAATCTACATAATTGACAGACGTCAACAGGCTAGTGTGTATTCAGACAGAAACTGTCAAAATGGGTTCAGTGGTGAACAAAGTCAAAACACAGCATATGCTTTCAACAAAAAGAGACACACAATATCGGCGAATTGGACAGAAGGTCACAGTTGCCAGCTCTAACTCTGAGATTGGAAAGGGTCAACCTTGGTTTTGCTTTAAGTTCTGAAAACATTTTGAATTCAGAAGAAATCAAATGAACTTCTTTTAATCGCTGTTTCTTTGACTGAGAAAGCAATTGAGTAGTAAGGATCTACCCGAACAACTGAGTAGATTTTAAGTCCTTAATCAAGTCCAAGTTTTATGGCAATACAGCATGGACTCTGTCGAAAAAATCTTCTAAAATATTCAATTCCATTTGTGTTGACTGGTTTTTGAGGAGAAAATTCAACCACGAACTGGACGTGCTATACAACCACATAATCAGAAACAGCACAGTGTGAGATGGCTGATACATGTAGACCAAATGCACACTAGTACTCCGGCCGACAGAGTCTTCAAATCTAACCAGCAAGACTTTGCCTTCTGTGTCACATAGAAGTAGGACTAAGACTGGGCTCATTGAGGAAACTTATTAGTTGAGGCCCAGATTACAAACATTTGGTCTAAATGGAAGGCGCCATCGAACTTAAACTCAACTCTAAAGGTCAAGCTGCTGTGAAGACTTCCTTGGTATTTTGAAAGCCAAGTTCATTAGACGGAAGCAATACATGGCCATTGCAAACACTTAAAAAGTTTTGTAAAATATTTGATTCGTCCTTACCTTCTTATGAGGTCAATGAGTCAGTTCCCTGAGTCTTCTTTGACACAGAGTAGCACAGGTCCATAGACGGAGGAGGTTAGTTTCCGCTTCCTCTTCCACCTTTTAGAATGTTTGCCTATCAGACACAGATTACATAGCTGATATGTGATCGCTTTAGCTTTAGTTTCTGATCCAGCTTAGGCCAGATCAGTCTTGATGTACATACGTATGACACGTCGAGTCAATTTCCCCATCAGTGGTTGGTCCTGCTGAACTCGTCCAGCTTTAGTAGATGTTTACATGTAACGAGAGGTATACATACTTATATTTCTCCATTTAGGCCAAATTCTTAGAGTCGTATCCTTTTTAGCAAGCACGTAACTCTTTCAATTTCACGGAACGTCTCTATGGCCTGGCACCTAACAAATTGAATTGCACTGTCATCTGCCAGAGATAAAAAGAGACAGTTTGAAGCGCCCTTTAATGTGGAAGAACACGATTCCATTGCCTTGATTGCTGCTTGGCTATACCTATATTTCCTATATTTTAAGGCTTCCTTCCATTCGTCCCCCTAAAAAATGCTACAGGGGTCTGGGAGGCGGAAGGAAATGTTTAAATTTTCTAGAGCTGAGGTTGTTCTCTTTACGAGAAGGAGGATTGTGACCCGTCTGACTTAACCAGTGCTAAAAGGTGTCCATATCCAGATCTCCGATGAAGCGAAATATCTGGGAGTGTTCCTGGATAAGGAACTTCTTTGGGCAAAGCATGTCAAATCGAAGACATCCAAGGCACTCTGAGTTTTTGGCAAGACAGTGGGTTGACTTATCACCGCAAAAAGTTCTCTGGATTTATACGACTTTGGTGGAGGAGGCTTTCACGTAAGTATGTGACTGCTTTCTGTACGAAATTCCAAAGAACGGCCAGTCTTGGGTGCACGGAGCTTACCTGAGTGCATCTTGCTCTGCTCTAGATGCTCTGCTTGATTTACTTGATACTTTCATCATAAGCTGTACTATCAGTACAATCTACCGTCTTAGACGGGGTGGCTTTTGGTATCATCCGCACTGGAGTTTCGATGACCTTGCGGGACACTTATTCTATGACCCTGGTTTCATGAATATGCCGTCTGATGCAATGAAACCGCAACTTTGAATGCTGTGTAAATTTAGAGTTCCTTGCGTTCAGGCTGGCTTCGGCCAGAGTCTGAACATGGACTGGACTTTAGTCGAATCTTCACGGATGGCTCCAAAACTAGTCAAGGGTGCGCTGCTGGTGTCTTCGTGAAGACCGGCAACACACTACTGCCTATATTTTTCAGGCGGAGATCTAAGCTATGGCTATGGCTACCGACGATATTGTTAAGAATAGATGGCTGGGCCGTAGTATCTGCGTCTGTAGCGACAGTCGGGCTGTGCTTAAGGCCTTGCTTAACCCTGTAACACTATCCGAAATAGTTCGAGAATGCAAGGACTCTTTGAATTCAGTCGCAAAGAACTCTTTGACTCTTATCTGGGTTCTAGGTCACACTGGAATTGCGGAAAATGAGATCACCGATGAGATTGCTAAACAAGGCTTAGAGGATGATTTCTCAGAACCTGAACATGCGTTGGGTCTTCCCGCGTCCTCAGTCAGGGCCTCCATTGACGATTGGGTTTCCTACGTAAACAATTTACACACAAATGTACGGCTCTCCAGGATACGGTCGGACTGAACGTATGCTCCCGAACGTCTGTAAGAAATTAGCGGAATTCTTGCTGTCTTTCAGCAAAAAAGACTGTAGACAACTAATTGGCGTTTTTAAGAAACACTTTCCTTTGGCCAAGTATCTTAATGTCCTAGGCTTAAGAGACACCACTGTCTGCGATGCCTGGAGAGAGAGCGATTATACTTCGGATCATTTTCCTGCCTTTACTCGGATTAGGTGGTAGATCTTCGGTGGTGATGTTGTGCGGCTTCCCTTAAAGTCGAAGAAATTCCAATAAAATGGATAATAGTGGATTTTGTTTCCTGGTAGGACAACGGATTAGTTGAGTTTGTGTGCTCCAGGTGAGTGTTTCCTAACCCAAGAAAAAAACAAAAGAGAGTAGGGTCCCTAAAAAATTCTTGTGGAAAACTAAGAGCTTTGAATTTAAAAGACTGATTGGTATATGGACTTCTTTGTCATCTTCATTCTAAGTGTTTGGTCGTTGATCTATTCTTATAAAATCCGCGTAATTGCGAAAGCTATACAGAGGGAATAACATAAAGTAGTGTATTTCAATAATGTAGTCATTGCACTAAATATCAAATAAAAGGAACATAAACAGAGAAACAGATTTAACCATCAACCAGGACGACTTAATTTGGGCGAATTTATTTAATATGATATTACTGTCTCTATGCTGTCTATTGTGGTTAATTATGTACACAGTCCTCTTAGACTTACCGCATCTATAAAAATGTAAATATTCGTCCGCAACTAGGTCAAGCCACAAACAGTTTTTAAGGACCTGCTATAGTGGCTGTAAATGTTTATAACTTAATGTCTCGCATATAAACGAAATATTAATTAATCCTAAAGAAGGGGATGCTTAGTCTTCCATAAAAAAGAAGTATATCCATCATTTTGCTTTAATTACAAATCTAATCAGTTCAAGAAAGCAGATACCAACTAAAGAAGTCAACAGCTCCGTCGTCCGTCGTTTGACATTTATGTTTTCTTGTTGCGACAATAAACATGATAAATTCACTCCATTGTCGGTAATAACATACACATACTACAACATATAACAGCCAATCAATATATATTCATCAGCACCTACTCTATCTGACAATATTTCATTGCTACCTAATAAAGGCCAATAAAGTCCTTCAATGTCATTGTATTGCCCTAATAGGTGCTATACATGGGTATGCCGGCTAGAACCTCTACAAATATTAATGAACCAATATAAACGGAGTAAGACTCATAAATTTCATAAACCCAGACAACGACAGTTGTGTGGAATGAGCGAAAGATTCTTTCGTTATTGCCAGTTTGACAGATGGGCGCTCATAGAAATTAGAAGACATGATTAATTATTGACAAAACGCGTGCGAATTTTACAAATTAAGCTGTCAAACAAAATGTCTGTTGAAGGGGATGAAGATGGTATTCAGAATTTAATCCAATAGATACACAATGCTGTTCGTAGGGAAAACAGACTGAGTATCTTTTGCTGTATCATGCTGTATGCATTTTTTTTGAAACTTACTCCGTTTGGCTGAAGGTCACCCTGAGGGATAAATTGAATAAATCGAATGGTGTGTCAATGTTTTGAATACAAAAACTGCTCACATGTGGAGACAATTTGCGTATTCAAATTTTATCTGATCCTTGTCTCTGAAGTGGTTTTCTTATTCATGGTCAATCAACTATTTATAACTTTAAGGACGGTAAAAAGGTTTATTTATCTGGTATCCACACAAATGAAGATAGAAAATCAAATTAAGAGTCTCTTTGTCAGCCACTTCATCTTGGAAGTGATGAGGGAAAATGGATGATGGAAAGCTCTTGAGGTTCATGCCGAACTCTCTATAGGAATCAGCAGACATGTATCTAAGATCGAATATATTTGTTCTTATGCATTCAAATTAAACAAGTACCTAACCCAGTGAAATATCAAATTTGATTACGTTCCATAGTTTGACAGATGGGCTGGTGTAGCTATTGTACTATGAGACGAATTCTCAGTATGTCACTTCTTTAGTTGTTCGAGCTAAAAGAAGGTTAGGTTAGGTACGTAGTCAATACAGACTCATTGTGATACCCATAGGGGAGAGATGCTCCTGGTCCATTGGTTAACCCTAGTTCTACAAATATGGTTCCTATTAACCAGCAAACCATCAAGTTGATTTGATGTAGTTCAAGATGTCATTAACTGGTCTGGATAATTCTTCAAGGTCACAGAAGAAGTGTCGTCCGAGAAATTTAGATCTAAGGTGGATAAGACCTGGGCAGTGAAAGTGGGTTGTAACCATATTGACATCCTCATCTCCACATCCACGTCAAAAGTCCTCTTCCAATAGTCTTAATTTTTTCATGTGGTACCGCAGAGTGTTATACCCCGTAATGACTCCTATCAAGGTAGAAAGGGTTTTCCTGTCGATCCTACTCTTATCCAAACAAGGCGATATACTTCTTATGATGACACAAGTGTCTAGGGAGGACCATCTAATGTTAGCCTCCCTAAGGGCAATCCCTGTTTCGAGCTTCAGTGAGCAAGGAAGGATGCGCACCTACTTAGGTGTCAACCTGTTTTGAAAGCGGAGGCATCGACGGCACTTCGTCCGTATCGCGATGCCAACTGGCACTGGCGCGGTACTATCTATTGGCATAGGAAATTCCTAGATCGCGTGAAAAATGAGATTTGCGTGTTACCGAAAGGTATGACAAAACTCCTACCGAAGATGGAACACTTCCGATGGAACACTAATTAAACGCATGAAGCTAACAGATATCAATACATCACTGGCATTGGAATGTGTTTATAAACTCAACGAGTGCTCATCTCGAATTGAGATGCCGCCGGTCTGGGTAAGAGAGCACGTAAGGACTGAGGGCAACGAAAAGACGGACTGTTTAGCAAAGCAAGGATCAACCTCGGAGTTCTTTGGTCCGGACCCATTTGCTGCGATTGGCAGAGAAATTTTAGAGCACCTAGAAACACCAGAGAAAGTGGTCAACCGTGGAAGGTTGCACGCCGGCGAAAATGGCTGCTAAAATGCCGATTGGCACCACTCATAGAGAAGTTCTAAGCTTGGGGTGGAGAATACTGAAATGGGTGGTAGCGGATGACACCTTTGAACTAAGCCTGGTGGAAATCGGGACGGCAGCGCATATATTTTGTCAATGTCCGACACTAGCTAGCAGAAGAAGGGAGCTCTTGGGGAGCAACTGCATAGAAACACAGAGGATGAACCAGATTTCTGTCAAACGGATGCTAGCGTTGACACGAGGAATCAAAGCCAGAGAGGAAGTGTGAAGAAATTCAGATAGTCTCTTGGCAAAAGGGACCGAACCCAATGGACTGGTTCGAAATCTCTTAAATAATAAATATGTATATCAGGTAATATGAGATTACAACACTATCGTATAAATAGTTCAAAACCGCAGTGAAATACTTTTGCCAGCTTCTGTGATGTTTCAGTAACTAATCGTTCAGACTCCTCACAGGGTATAGAAAGTCATATCATACAAATGTATCCTCGTATCAAGCCCAATCGGAGGAGTAGTACTTTTTCCACTGCTTTGGTTGCTTACTGTCAACAAAATCTTCACAGAAAAGAGAATCAAAACTGTAGCTTTTGCAGACGACTTAGTAATACTGATTAAAGGCAAATGTTTGCCAATAATCAGTTAACTCATTGAATCTGCTTTCAAAGAGCTCTCTGAGCTGGCAAAACAGAACGGTTTGGGAGTCAATCTTCAAAAAAACTGAACTTGTTCTGTTCACTAGGAGAAGAAAGATACCCGATTTCACATTACCAAAGCTAGTTGGCACCACTATATTTATCTCATCTGAGGCGAAATATCCCGCAGTCATTCTAGACTCAAAGTTATCCTGGAAAAGAAATTTTGAAGACAGGACAAAGGAAGGAATTAATGCTTTAGGAGAAGGAGGGGATTGCAATCGCGCATCTTTCACTGAATGTACAAAGCAATTATCAGGCCCATCGTCTCCTATGGGTCCTTAGTCTGGTGGACAGCAACGACTATAAAGAGCTATATGGAAGAACTCAACAACTGCAAAGGCTCGCAGTATTCTGCACTACTGAAGTTCTAAAAAGAGCGCCGCAAGCAGGTTTGGATATGATTCTTCATATTCTTCGCATGGACTTGTTCATCAAAGATTCTGCCACGAAAGGAGCTCTCAGATTGTGAGCATTTAACCTATGGAAAGAGACCACCCATGGACCTATGCGGTAATATTAAACGCAACAAAGACAATGGGCAGGAAATATAACTCCCCGAATGCTTCACAGCCACATCGGATTATATAGTTGCCTACAATCCTATTGCCGAACTAGTGGGAGTCCAACGATTTAGGTATCACAGTCTACACGGATGGCTCAAAAATGGAGATAGGCACGGGAGCAGGATTTTACTTGGAAGCACAGCAAAATCAGGCATCTTTCATATTATCAGAAGCGTGCAGTATATTCCAAGCTGAAATCCTTGCAATAGAAAAAGCTGTTAGATGCATAGAAGACAGTCACCTTGCTCAGTCGGATATAACCATCTTCGTTGACAGTCAAGCAGCTCTAAGATCGATTAATACAACCAAATCAAATGCAATTAGAAAATGCCGTGATGATGACGATTAGACACCATTCAGTTAAACTGAGCTGGATTCCCGGACATAGCAATATTGAAGGCAACAAGAAGGCAGATACTATGGTAAGAAAAGAGTTGGAAATGAATATCTGTGAAGTCAAAGGCGAACTCGTCCTGGTCATCTAGGGAGGACTGTGCCACCTCTCGCACGTTAAGATTGATCCAAAATTAGATAAAAAGAAAACAAAGAGCCTTCTGGCACTAAATCGATCCTCTATTCGTATCCTTACTAGTATAATCACAGAACACTGTGCCATTACGGAGTCATGCTCCGTAAATGGAGGGTAGGGTCCAACGACTTATGCAGAACCTGCCGAGACGAGAAAAAGGTGGAGTCAATCCAACATCTGGTTTGCTACTGTTGCGCTTGCAAGCACCGAAGAATTAGCAGTCTTCCAGATATCGGATATCCTCCACTCCATCAAGATAACCAACTGGTACCTAACCCAACCAGTGATGTGATAGGTTTTTTGGTTAATATGTATGTTTTTGGATCTTATTCCATTTATATTTTTAATAAGGGATTCACAATGGACATTTAGGTCTCCTAGTGGACGTGATGAGTTTTTCCGTCACACACCACTTCTTAACCTAACCTAACCTAAGCTTAATCGGCAGCCCTAGCCGAAGCTGGATGGTAACTCAACGCAGCGTGATCAAGACCGTAAGTGCAACCTGCCTACTGCTGTAGATGCAATTATATACCGACCATTCCACTTATTCCTTAAAATATTTCATCGACTAACTGTGAGATTCATCCTTGCAATGTCACTTACTCTGATTTTTTTAAAAATATCTATAGGGTCATCCAACAAGAGGTGTCATTTTAAATGAATAGAAAAACGAAACATTTTATATTTTTATTTTTGTCTAAAGTACAAATTTTGAGGTTAGTAATGGAATACAACATCTGCCAAATGATGCTTTCTTGTAAAAATTTCATTTCAGTTTTCTTTTGTAGGCGTCTACTTTCAACCGATCGTTATTTAAAAATTCAAATATAAAACTCAAATAAATAACATCAACTTTATGGATCGACCACAAGACTGCGACACTAAACTAACCTACCATTTTGTATATTTTCTCATTCATACTTATTCGCGTTTTGACCTTCAACGAGTCAACCTGTCATTCCTTTCGTCAAGTGTTTTTAAGAATTTCTTTTCTAACCCAAATCTTCATTTGACATTCTATTAAAGTTAGTTTAATTGAATTTATTATAAATAAAGATCCAATATTTCAAAATTTAATTTTCACGATCTTTAATTCGTCGACACTTTCAAGAGACTCTTCGATAACCATTTTCTTTCTATGAAGGACTTTTATCTGTACAATGTACACTTATGACGCTTAGTAAGCATGACAATCATTGAAAAAACAGTACGAATAAATAACTCCGTACATTCGATGAGAAGTAATAATCAGAAAACTCTTTCTGAGTATACACCTCGCCTCTGCCTGTATAGCTAAAAATTGTACATGCAAGGAAGGGCAGTTAAACATAAAAATGACACTTAGCAACATAATTCCTTCAAAGTTACGACACTCTGATTCCAGAGTATAACAAGATTAACTCCATCGTAATGTTTCCTATCACTAAAGACAGCCCTACAGACTTGACTGGAAAATTTCACACACTTTACCTGAGTGTCACTTGTGCTTGTCTATTTATAACTTCCCTGTAGTAAACTGATACGCCAATAACAATAATCTACATAAGGTTCTTTTAAGCGTTCCCATTTGCATTTTCCAAGACATCAATGATGGGCCATCTTTAATTTTAGTCCCTTTCAACGTACTGATGCACACCTACTCACTCTGCGTGTACACATCTAATGTCTTCCGCTTCCCTCCACCATATTTCAAAACGTACTCAATTCATTTCAATTGTTGTAGATAATGCATTTAAACAAGAAAAAAAAATCAAGAACTCAAATGAAATCTCGTCAGAACAATTAAATGTTTCATACAGCACAGTGGATTCCTGAAGAAATTCCGCACGTTAATGGCAGCCGTTAGAATTCGCATAATTGCCGCCAACCAATAAATTCCGTTCTTTTATTATGTTCCATCAAAAACATTTTTTATTACATCTTTTATTGTTGCTTACCGCCAAAAAATCTCTTCCCGTTCTGATAGTCCCAGCTATGCAAAGGCGGCTTTAATGTTCGAAATAAACAAACCACCACCCGACGGATTTGGACAGAGAACATTTCGGTTCCACCTTCTCAGCGCCATTTGATAATGTAATTAAATTGAAATGCAAAACGCTAGCCTATTTGCAATCAAAAGTAATTGCTTCGAACAAGACTTCTGGGCTGGCAATGAATACACGGAAAATCGTTCAGCAATCAACACCAGCACTGTTGCAAAGTATCTAGATTAGGTTCTTGACACAAGGCATGACACAGTGTTCTCGCAAGTGAGTGCGAAGTGTTAATTGACCCAATTTGTTTCAGACATCATCATAATGTGTCAATTGTCATTTTTTGCAGTTACATAGATATCTAGATACATATACTACTCGATGGCACAGGCAGGCATACTAGGTACTATTTGTCTATTGACGCGCAAAGTAAATCGTTTGTGGTGAGGTACAACAAGTCGTTAATGCTCTCTCAGACAATTGTCGATAAAATGTAATGATTTCTCCCCCCTTTCTGAAATCTGTGACACATAGGGTATACGCTGTGATATTGAAAGATAATGATGTAAGAAATAAAAACACAGACTGTCGTCAGTATTTCATAGACCTTCTAGCTAAATTTTTTACTAGGTTAAGTCAAAAAACTGCTGAAATGGTACTACGTTCAGGTCGTATAGGTCTGCGACGGTTCTTTCAAAACTTGAAAGTAGAACAAAGAATATGAAATTTTCCAGCTCAAGCAGATCTAAGAGCTATTCTCAACAAATTTTTACAAAAAAGCCAAGCAGCTTGCTTTATATCCGGTAGTTCCTGAGATTGCTTAGAATATCTTTTTATCGTATGCATGTACATTGAGTTGTGCAATCTCTAAGACGGTTTTTGTAGCAACTTCGTATTGTGCTAGATATAGAGAGAATATGGTCCGACGAACGTCGACAACCAGTTAACGGAAATGTAGCATTCCTAACTGACAATAGAAGCGCTCCTTTTTTTTAAAGATACATTGGGGTGGTGGGCTTTAAAATAGCCTCAAGAAGCATTATTAAAGAAGAACGTCCGAACAGTTTGCTTTCTAATCACCAACTCAACTTCCCAAGAAAAGACAGAGGGCGATCAAGTGTCACTTTCGAGACACACATCTTACGCCTGTCGCGCTCGTGCTTCATGTCTAGACCGAGATCCGTTACACTGACCCAGACATTAAAGCAATGACACCTCGATATTTTACACTACAGCATTACGGCATCATAGAAATCTTTTGTTCTATCCCCTCTTAAAGATGTTATGTATTTTTGCCTACTAGTTGAGCTGAGAAAGAGGTGACATCAGAAGGTGAGGTAAAGTCTTTTTGGAAGTGTTTGAGTCTACAACGCGCTATGGCGGGGAAATGTTTTCGTACATCGCCATGATATTCTACCTAGGCACTAGGACGAAGCTTGGAGAAGACCAACAAGTTGCATGTCGAAACTCACCACCTTTCATCGACTTCAGAGTCGTGTGTGACAACATTCATCGCCTTGAGCTCCTGAAGGTGATGGACAATGTAAAGATTTCGAAAAGACTGGTCCACACACTGGGAGTCGACAATAAGATACTCTGCAATGGAACTTCTTCACCCTGATACTAGAGCAGATTTTGCGCAGGCCGAAAGCAATTAATATAGAAGTCAATTCAGAAGCAGTTCATTCACCGAGCCGTATAACAAGCATTCATGTTTGTAAGCTTCACAAACGATACTCCAGTAAAAATCCAATAAAGAGGAATCGTAGGCAAATACTTCGGATTCCCCAACCAATTGGTTTCAAAATTCTTGACCCAGGAGACGAATATAACTACAAATCATGTCAGCTCCACTACACGACACAAAGTGTTGAATTTTAAGCGGAGCGTAGCGGAGCGTAGCGGATGAAACGGAATATTTGAAAAAAAAATTATTCTTCTCTAAATGTTCTGTGAATTCAAAAATTTCAGCCAAACAAATCGTTGAATCCGACTCAAGTTGTCAAGTTGAGATTCTGAATTTTAAGTTCAAGGACAAGGTGATTCCAATTACCAACTGGTTTGGTTAAGCCTGTTGGAGAGAACAGACACAACGATAGATTGAAGATACCTAAGGATCAGGCTGGAACTATGTACATAAAGTAAGGTAAGGTGAGGTAAGTAAGTAAGACGTCGACTCCACTTTAGTAGAATGGATCCTAGAGATGGTTAAGAGCATAGTAGATAGAAGTATGATTGCAGTTTAGGAGGAAATGATAAGAGAGAGGATAGCAGCGCTAAGATTCTACGAGCTGTCAAAAGCTTTTCTCCTTTGTGGAATCTATTGGTCGATTCACTGCTAACTTTTACCAAACACAAAGAATCAATAATCTCTAAGGCTACACGCATTCTACAAGCATTCTAATCTCTAAGGCTACAAGCATCACTACAAGGCAAAGCTGTAGGATGATCAGGAAAACCTGGAGACTTATCTTCAAATTGGTAAAGGTTAGAAGGTCTCCTCAGAAGCTCAAAACAAATGTTTAAGCGCAATAGAGCAATGAAGGGTGGATTGGCTTTATCCCAGATGACAGTGACTGTAGTTTACTCTATGAAAACTCTGATCAAACAATCCGCAGTTAAAGTTATGGGTTAAATCTAACATATCTCCATAGACAGCTAAGCTATTAACAGATCTGTTTTCTTTTGTTCGGCAATGGCGGTGTAACTCTGTGACGCTGCTGGCCTCAGTTCCTGGAAACGCATGTATTCAGGTTGAAACGCAGATCTGAATGGCATGGTCTTTAGACTGGAACACAATGGAAACAATTCCCCTATACATAGTTTCCGAGAGTTTGGTGTTTAATTCAAGGACACCAGTTCCAACTTCATCTTTCGTTTCATCTCCAATCCATCGGTAAACCAACGTGTGGCTTTCAGTGCCAGTACTTGCCAAAGTCCAAAAATTCGTATAGCACATCCAGAAGCCGTCTTCATAATAAAGCTATGCAGGTGTAAGAGGCTGACAACAGCTTTTCGAGCTTGGTTGTCGAGGTTGTTGGGTCTAACCATCATAATACAGAGCGCATGTATCATTTTGGAATTTGAACCTCAAGTTCCAAATATGTGAATTCCAGTTATGGAGTATCTTGTATTTTTGATGATGATAGGTCAAAGATTGGTCAGCCTTCAGTTCGTGAAAGGCAGTAAAATAGCCTTACAAGGACTGCTTGAAAATCTTTCCTTCCACCATTAAAAAATGTGTAATAAAGCTCCTTGTATGGTACTGGAGGCGATCAGGCTATAGCGTCTAGAGTAACTAAAAGATTATCGATGAGATGACTTGTGACCACAATCGAGCAGAGAGGACTTCTTTTTAGGGATGGCCTGCAGTTACAGACACCCACACTCCACAAAAGGAGAAACTAATTATTTCACTTTCCAGAATGACCTTTATCCATTTGTTGGTCGATTCTTCGATTCCTCTACTACCAATTGCCCTTCTTATTGAGTTATTGCCAGTGTTATTAACAACGTCCTTGATGTCTAGAAAGGCCTGTGTGGCTATTTACTAAAAACGGAATGCGCCTTCTATCTTTCTGACGACATGGTAGTAGGCACCTTTCATGGACTTTCCTGACTAGAGTAAATAGGGATAACCGGCCCCTAATATAAACATCAATGAGTCTTTCTATCAATTTAAAAGTGAATGATGTTAGACTTTTAGGTCTACAAAATTTAGGCAGCGTACTGGGCCTATTATTCGCTTTGGCTCTGAGTGCACTCCAGCCTTTGTGTCTTGTTCCATCTTCGACCCATTGAGATCTCTTGGGCTGTGGCGACGATATTTGGCGGTCATTGTTCCCTTTTGGACCCATTCTCCGCGCCTTTTAATCTCTTGTCGATGCTTCTAGGATTACGATAAAAAAACAGCAGATATTTGTCTGAGACCCAGGGCGTAGCTTCTCACAACCTTGCATGTTGTGCGTGTTCTATTCACGAATCGAAGGGCTTTTGAGAACCTTTCATATGAGTTATACTCTCGGATGTCTATCAGACATGGGAGCCGTGAAAAAAACCTTGGTGTTGTCTGGAATCAAACCTCGAACTTCCTACTCAGTAGCTCGAAACATTAACCACCGACCCAATCTACACTCCTTAGATCTTATGACAGTATCTCAAGCATATCTTTAATCTGCATTAAATGATACCTTAAGTACGTCTTTACGGTAATATATACTTATGTAGTTCTAACTTAGATGGATGCAGTTTTACCACAGATTTTGCTGCACATCGGCTTTTATTGGTATATTGTCCCCCACTTAAGGATTTTGTGTATTTTTGACAACGAAAGTGGTTTCCCCTTTTCGGAAAATGTACATGAATAACCAATGAATCAGCTTAAAGTATCAACTCAGAGTTACAATCCTAAATCGAGGCAAGTATCCTAAACTTTGTCCACACTTTCCTGACTTTCAACAATAGGACCGAAGTTAATAATAGAAAACCATCTTGAGATAGCCTCTAACTCCCTCGCTTTCAACGTAAGTATACCTTCCACCAACCTACCTGTTTGCATAAATTACTTAAACGAAAGTAGTTTTTTCTTGCAAATAAGAAGCACCCCATCATTTCTGATGAATACAGGACTAAACCATAGTCTTCCATTACTTGGGTGTGTAATGAAAGACTATGGTTTGATGGTAAACAACCTCAACAACATTATTGAGATGATGAAAATTGTTCACCCTCGTAATGTCATTCAAAATGTTGTTCTATCCTACTTGATCCCCGAGTGATATGAAAATCCCCAGAGCCATTTCAAGTTTCCCACGCAACTTAAAGTTGCAAATGTATTTTAAAAACGAATTTACCTCCCACTACAATGGGTGGCGGTACGACTTTATGGTCAAGATACATTTGAATATTCTCGGTTTAAGCACAACAGGATGATGTTTATGGCAGATTAGAAAAGTTTGTTTTTTTGGAAATAATTTTTCAATGAAACTTTTCATTCTATTGCCCCAGTCACAGGGAGGAAAATAGAAAGAAGAACTGAACCAACTTTTATTGGATCTTGTGGAATAAAATCATCAGAATAATTTGATTTTAGCCATCAAAAGAGTTTCGTGAAAGTTTTACTCGCAATGCAATTGCAACTGTTTGCATCTCTGGGAATTTAATTAATTTAATTTTACTGGTTGTGTTAGATTTTGATTACGATATTGGATTGGAGTTGCAGCGATATTCGAAAAGTTTTAGAGATTGTTTTAATTAGTAAAAGTTAGCTTGTAAACTTTCAGTCGATGCAATGGAGAAGTTGCAGTGAATATTTGCAGAACTGAAAGTGAGATACATTGATTGGACAATGTCTATCGCATTTCTATCAGTTTTTGATTTTCTTGTCTTAAAGCAAGTCGGTACTTCATTGTGATTTAAATGGCTGTGAGCTCGAACAAAGGGCTAAATTTGTCATTGACAAAAAATGTGAAACATGACAGACGTCAGTATATCGACTCACTTGTCTTAACAGCTGAAGAAGCAACAAGTAGTTGTGACAGTAGGACTGGCTATAACAACGTCAAGGAGTTTATTGGTGGGCGGAACTGCAAACAACCATGGTTGCCACATTGGCAATTTTTTACCAAATTTGGTAAATTTTTTTCTCGATTTACTAACTTTTTTCAACAAGAACATCAAACAGCAACGATTAAAACTGCCGCTGAGCTATGAGAACTTAGACACGTCGTTGAGCTATTAAAACTTAGGCACATACTGTCACTTAGAATGCATACTGTCATCCCTGCTGTTCTTGGTGGTAATCAACGATGTACTCCTAATTTACACACTTCGCTGACGATGACGATGTTTGTCTACTTTCACATCATATAATGGACTTTTATCTTATGACTTTTATTTCTAGAAGCTCAGGCAAACAAAGGCCAAAATAAAATCCCTGAGCACTTCTAACAGCCAAGCTTAACCCAACATTGCCGCACAGGAAGTCTATATCTAGAAAATGTGGTCATCGGAATCAGAAAGGTAGAGCTGTATTCGGAATTATATCCAACATCTGGCGAACCAAGTTGCGAATATTCCACTTCAACGTAGCATCAGTAATGCTATATGGGTGCGGAACAGACCTTCATAAGAACCATCTTGAGGATTTTTTAGATCTTTGCCAGAGAACAGACCAAGAAGCTGTAGAGATTACTTTGTGAAGTAGAAAATGGTAGTGGGTTAGATATACCCTACGCCGTGAATACAACTTCACAGGCAGAACTGCGACGGAACGCCCTAGGCAAACGTGGCACAGAATAGTAAGTTAAGTACTCCTTTTTACATAAAGCGCAAGTAAGATCGGTTCTAGAGAGCTCGGACCGAAAAAATTGCTCAAATCTACTCCAACCACTGACACATCCAATTAGACTACAGAGACTACTACGACAGATGTTCCAAACAACTCAATGCAACGATGAACGGCCAAACCCAGGAAGATTTCAATCTTCAGCAATTCAAGGAACCGACTCAATAGCCATCTGCTAGCATCATGAGCGTTATATCTTCGCTTCTCCCGAGGCTCCAAAGGAAAAGATGACGAAACAAAAAATGTTACACTCGCGAACTATGTAGATTGGCTGTGTATATTCGGCGCTTTAGGAATAGACCCTGCTCGGTATTACATCACATTATAACGCCAAAGCTATCGGGACTACAACTACAAATAGAAGGCGTCGGGTATATCCCTATTCAATCCAAACTCATGGAAACATTTCTACCTATATACGTTGTTGTTTCGTTTCTCTTGTTCTTGAGGACTTGTATCCTCAACAGAATTATCTCTAACGTTATCCACAAGTAATACCCAATGATAATCCTGTGCACTGAACCAGAAATATCGAAAAGTCTGGCATAGACATTGAAGGATTTTATATGCGAAGAACATTCGTTGTTGTCAGACAGATAAGTACAAGAGCTCATGTACTTGTGTAGGAAATGTGACTCCTTTGTCATGTATGATAATTCCACGAAAAGACGTGGGCTGTTGACGTTTAAATGGAATCTTGTGTAATTGATTGTTCGTGTTAAGGATAACAAAAGGAGCTGAATTGATTGCAACGTGCATTGAAGGAATGAAAAATGCATGGATATCTACAAATTAAAATACAGCCAATAAAAAGGAAGACATATGGAACAGAGTCCTTTGACAGGTGAATATTTATCAGGCAGATTGAATTGCAACTCATTCCAGTCACAGTCTTGGATTTTCACTAAGTAAATCCACATATCCTTGTCGATCATGTGTCCTAAGATACTACTATTTTAGCATGATGATGAGGGTCTTAGGAGACTCTAGCCTTCGTGTTTCTTGACAAGGCCTTGTTACTCAATTGCCTTCTTGAACCAAAGAAACAGCGATTGGCAAGTGTAACTCTTCGTTTGATAACTGATATGATGTTATTGTCAGAGTTTATAGCGGAGCATAGTTAGACAAAGTCCCTAGCTACCCCAAAATTATAGTTATCTATTATGACGTTCTGACCGATTTGTCGATGTTGTTTTTGCCCTCATTTACAACTAAACCCATTTTTGCTGCTTCCGTTCAAATATCTACAAAAGCACTAGTGACAGCTCACTATGTTCTGCCAATTATGTCAATGTCATCAGCGTATGCGAGTAATTGCATAGAGTTTTGAAAAATTGTGCCTCTAGTGTTGGTTTGCGAGTTTCGCACAATTTTCTTAAGTATGGCGCATGACAGAGCATTAACCTGTCTGAATCCTTTATTAACCCTGGACTGGATTTTTTTTTTACGTTTACAGGCAATGGAAGAACCAGAGAGGTGACATGTTAAAGCAATCTGGATTTTCAGATTTTCTGAAATTTTCTGGATTTTTATTTTTTTTGACGTTTGGAAATGTCAATCGGTGTCACAGGACAAAGGGGTGGAAAAATATAAAAAATTTAAGGAATTGCAAAGCAAACAGAAGAAAAACGTAAGCACACCATTTCAATTGAGGTAAAGAGCATTAGTTTTGTTGTGGAAAGAATTTCTTGCGGAAAACCAAACCAGTTTAGCTGGCGCTTACAACTAATATGTCAAAAAAAAAAGTCTGTGGAAGTGTTCGGACTGGACTATTAATCTGAACACGGTAACGTTAAATAGCTTGGCTGGTAGGCCTTCCGTTCTGTTGGAGTTGAGTTTGGGCTCACGTGCCACGCTCGTAGTTGAGTAGTTTTGCTGCATGTGCTTGCCGGCACTCTTCATCAAACCATGGGTTTTAATGGGAGTTGTCGGATGAAACCCAGCACATCAGTTGCGACGTTTCTGATGGCTGCATAGAACTTCTCGAGAGGTTGAAGGCTACGGGATCGGCAAAGATTCTGGCGGTTTGTTGCGATTGCAGCCGTTCAACGTAGCAGCCTTGGGAGAATGGAGGTAGTGGTAAGAGTGCCACCATCCATCATAAGGTTTCTTTCTGATATGAAGCTTAGCTGTGATTGTACGAGTACATCTGCTGATTGCAATGGAAACCATATCTATACCCTTTTACATTCTTATAAACTCCTTTCCTTCTTGATTATGTAGAGTCTATTCAAAATAGTGTCCGGGATTGGTGCCTTTTTGTTTGCGAACTGGTAGCCGATTTTGAGGATTTTCCCTGCTTTTCTTAGAGTTTTCTTCTTTAGAAAAGTTCAGAATACTGTTTTGAAATAACCTTAATAAACACACTCGTAGGTTAAGATGTAAACACTGTTTATACGTCACCATACATCGACTTTGAAAGACCATTCTCAAAATTTTTCCATTCCATACCATTCTACTCCGTTCTTCCAAGTAGAGAAGAATTGGAAACCAAACAACAGATACAGCTCAGGCGGCCATTAAGGCCATGTTTGCTATTAAAATCAAGTCCAAGATACTTCGACGCTGTCGCGAAAAATTTAAGGTTGGTTTCCTGGTTACAAGGATATACCCGGAAATGAGATGGCTGTCAAACTTGTAACATCGAGCACTTCAATGAATTAAGCCTCTACTCTGTAACCTCAGGGAACGAGTTGAAAGTGAAATCCTAACTCGTATGTTGGCAACATTGTTTCCCTTCTTCGTATTATTATTTCTGTAAGTCACATATTATCGCCTTATGGTGGTTATAAATATAGGAATTTCTTACTCTCCAAATTGTCCTTTGTACCAGGTAACTGTTGGCGTGTTGGTGATGTCAACAATGGCGCTTACAATTCCTCTATAGAAGGTGTAGATACAATGCAATGTGTCATTGAAAGCCCCCTCAAAAAATTACAAGTATCTTTTGTCAACAACAATATTGTGTTGATTCTATAAGACGTCCGACGACAATAAATATAATAATACAGTACAATTCACCTCAGTCACTCCCTTCACTACTGCATAGTATCTTCGTTCGTTTTAGATGTTTTGATTTAATAAGCTTTAATCAACAGTTACTGCAGTAATTGATATGCACTGTGCATATGGTATCGAATATCACCCAAGCAACTGTAGGTAATGATATATCTCCTTCGTATACCTATCACCCTACATGAAATCACCACTGCAAATGGATTCCAATGCAATTAGACTTTATTTTCTTTAGTAGCATGTATAAATGACACTAATAGATTAATTACGAACACTTGGGCAAGATGCACGTAATGTGTTATTGATTTGAATTATTGCTTTTCATTGCACTCGTTTGAAAGTCCTACACAATCATAAAAAATCCTTTAATTGAAAATAAATTAATTGAATGCATTGTATCTATCCAATTGGTTGGGAAGCAGAATGTGCTTTAGAAGGGAAGGTGACTAGTTGATACTGTAAGGTATCTGTGCATTTAGGCGTTAACCTTTAGATAAGGTTTTCTAATTATATGCCAAAACTAAAAGAAGCCGGCTTTGTGGCTCAATAAAGAACCCAGTATGTGATACACACCTTTTTCTAGCGATCCAGCTTCTGCAAGCTTCTAGTCCACTCTACTGCGGTCTATTGTAGTAGACTAACTGCTAATAGTAGAAATAATAATAAGTTTTGAGTTGCAAAGTACACTGCCTCCGTGGTGCAACCTGGATAATGATATGAACTGCAATAAAACCATCCAACCAAGTGGTACTTCTAAGCCCCATTTAACGAGGCATACATCTCATTTAAACATTAAGGGCATAGGCAAATCAAAAAGCCAATATCTGTTTAGGCTTTTAAAAGACAAACATCGACATACATAGCTGTCATCCAAGTGACGCACGCTACAACACACATGAGTCTTAAGTCCTGTGGTAACATCCAAGGCTATTATCTGATCGGCGCGACATGTCATATCACCATATGTACGGGACAGATACGTTCGTTCGAAACAACTTGAATAATGTTCACCTGGTAGGTGAGAACTCTGAAAATAACATCCATATGGTCACCATCAACGTTGCAAACGTCGTTAACGTATACACAACCAACCCAGTGGATATATTTTAACAGCCTTCATAACCTCTGGAAATATGCAGTGAATAATTCTAAGGCAGGGCGGATTCCAACAATGTTCATTTAGTCTTCAATGGTAAGGATCGAGTAACATTCTACTTTAGAAGATGGCAGCCAATACATCGACAGATAAAATTACAATCGGCATTCAGATCCCACTCATCAACACCGTACCTAGACCTCGGTGGAACTTCAACAAAGCTCCTTGTGAAGAGTTCTCTAAACAATTAGACAGCTGTTTGTTTTATACCGACTAAAATATCCAACTATGAACGCTTTGCTAGACTGATAATATCTATTACTAAAAACCACATAAAATGTGATTATAGACAAGAATACATCCCTGAAAGGAGCGCAGAAAGCACCCATTTATATAAAGAGTTTGAGGAAAGTGATGACGGAGTAACTACTCTACTCACTTGACAAAAGTCGCCTGGATAAGTGGCAAGCTCCGATGGAAGGACATCACTTTACTCAATCAAGCAGAAAAGCATTGAACCTGCTGAGTACTTGGAGGCGAAAATATAACCAGCAACGATATTGCCAACCATATTTAAAAAAAATGTCCAGAACAGAAGAGGTTAAGCCCAGAAACATTATACCAACCCAAACACAATCAATGAAATGTAATTAGCCCTGGCCTCTGTGAAGATGGATAAAGCAGCTGGATTCGACAACATATTTCCAGAATTCCTGAAGCAAGTAGGGTCTACTGGCGTTCCTATTCTCGAAAATATTAGAAAATCGTTTAAGGAAACAAATATAATTGCTCACCTAAAACCTGAACAACCGACAAACACACCTGAAAGCTGCCGCCCCATTGTCCTTCTGAGTTCATGTTACAAGCTACTACAACTAGTTATTTTCAACAGAATCAGTTCAATCATAAACGAGCACATTCCCATTGAACAAGCTGGCTTTATTTCTGGCCTCAGCTGTACCGATCAGGTAGTTGCCTTAACGACACATATCGAAGCATGGTTTAAAAAAAATAATCAAGACATTAGTGGCGTTTATCGATCTCACAGTAGCTTATGACACGCCCTACTCTATAAGTTCCTAAAAATTATACTCTGTCGCGAAATAACTCAGCTGGTGAGCAACATTCAATCAAACCAGAAGTACAAAGTCTTCCCAAATGATTCTAAAAGTGATACCAGAAAGATTAACAATGGATTACCACAAGGATCAGTATTGGCACCAACTCTGTACAATCTATATACCCACGACATTATGTACCTCCAACCCTGTCATGAAAGTTTTCATATGCCAATATCAACGCTACGAGTATATAGCCATCCAACACCAAAATATCACAGTAACCACAAGTATTCTGTACAACGACCTTGAAGTGTTAAATACATACTTTAGAGAGTGGCGTGTGTGGCTTTCATCATAAGTACCAGGGAATAGGGATACAATTTAAGATAAAAATTTGTAAAAATTCTGATTAGATAGTTCGGACACCATCCATGGAGTAATGAAACCTAAACTACACCTGAGTTCCAAACCACTGCGCCAATGTATCTATTTCTTCTTCTTATTTCTAACTTATTTCATTCAGGACTGTATGCTCATAGATGTAAGTATGTATGTAAAGCTCCCTATAAGCACCGCAACAAGTGTTCCCTAATTATTAATGAGCACAATATTAGCTGACCAATTCATGTCACAAAAGGGTTCTCATCCTAAAAAAATATGGCAGCTGAGTTAGCCATAGTTCGTTAATCCCCAGACTCATTGCCTACAATTCCTTGGTGATCTGACACTACTTAAACTAAGTTTGACTTCACTGTATCTGGCAAAAGATTGTTGTTGTTCCGTCCAGAATCAGACCAGGCTTTAAGCATACAGTGAAGGTCTACACGATTAAATATTTCCATCACAAATGTCTTTTCAAAGCAATACTAAATCTAGTATTGTCAGGAATGTCAGGAATAGTATAAACCATGCTGTCTCTTGAAAACCAAGTCAAGTATGTTCAGATGACCATCTCTCTATTAAACATTTTTAAGGATCAATGCTGCAGTTTTTCTAGATTAATTGCTGATGTCTGTTTGATAACTTCTTACATACAAGTTAGGCCACCATCTCTTTGGAGTGTTGTCGCCCTTTAATCTTCTGTGGATTTGCCTTTCCATCCACAAACTAAAATTATTACGCAAGAGTTGAAAATAAGTCCGTCTTTCTTTTTTCAGGGTGAACAGAGGCTGGTCGACTTGTATGGTTAGCGCTGATGAAGCTTCACCCATTACCAATTGCTAAATAAAATATAGAGAACAAAATATGCCCTGTTACTTTTAGTGACACGCTACGCTACGCACCAACAAGAAATCATAACCTCTTACTGGCTGTTACAGTACCTGTTACTTTTCAGAATTGGTAACAGGCTGTGTCTGATACTTTTAAGAAACAGTGAGAAAATACCTGTTACTGCAATATGGAACCATTTCCAAATATACACCTACTGTATATTTTACAATCTTCTTCTCACACAACTTCAGTGGACCTTTGGCATGAAGTAATTTTCAGTTCTTAATTCCAAACAAAGTGCTTTGTAAATATATTAAAGGTCGTTCTGTTTGTAGATATTCCTTGAAGAATGCCACCATTACGAGATCCTTTCTCGGGCATTTTCACAATTTACGTTTAGAAGCGACTATACATATTTTAGTCAGGAGATTTAATCCCCAAGGGAAAATAACGAATAACGCAAAAACTAACCTAATCCTGTGGACAATCGGGTGGATTATGGTGGGGGAATAGTAAACCATTACCACAACGAATTGTGAGTATTTTTTTTTACTCCGGTGCTGTCCCTTCCAGCATCACAGCAGGTGATGCATTGTTTTTTATGTTCTGAGTTCTGTTACCATTCTGTTTATGATGTGTTTCATGGTACTTACATATGTGTATCTTGTGTAGGCCGAATGTCATAATAACTTATTTTTGATAGAATTCTTTCAGATATTCCGACCATAGGTTGGTGATGCTTGTTAAAGTTCTTAAGTAGTTCCTGCTCAAACACACAAGAAACTAAAATTTTGTTCGCAGTGTACCTCATACCTTATCATATCGTTCACATGCACAGTCACAATTATTCATGAAGCTTTACCATAAGTGAATTACTGAACTGCGACTCAACAGTGGAACGTGTGATTAAAATTCACATTTCAACATTATCTACTCGTAAGCACAATGGTACCTACTGTATCTGTGGTTACTCTGCCTCCATTTCCGTTTCCATCATTAGTAGTCAAAAGGAAAGGAATTACAGTACATACATCCATACATCCATACATTAGAAACAACAAAAGGATCAAATGAAAAGAATTATGTATACATACATACACGGAGTGAATAACAAAGTACAACTTAACCGTATAGAGTTCCTTGAAGAAAAAAAATCCTTGAAAGAAAAAATCGGATAAGGAATTCCTTCACAATTCACCATCAGGACAAGCGACAACACATGTACCCATGTACCTATGTATGTACATACATATGTATATGAACGAAAATTTCAAAATGCACCCAACAACCCGGGGGCATTTAAGTTCACATGGCATGTGAAACAAATTGATTTTCTAGAAAACTACTCACCACCCACACTGGAGGGTTGATTTAGTAACAGCTTGAGAGAAAATGGGTTCTATAAGGATAACGAAATATCTTCATGTATCTATAACTGGTAGGAATACCGTCTGCGATAGTAGAGTACAAAAATGCGGGTATTAGTAGTTTACTGTTGACAACCCCCTCCAAGCGGAGTAGGTTAATTTAAATTCATAGTTTGTAACATACTGAAGTTATAGACCAACCATGCCTACACGTTTAATCTTCTCTAGAAAATTGGTACGTACATTTATGTTAGTTTACATACAAAGGAGCTGTCGTTAAATTCTGATGGATCAACTGCGAGGCGTGTGCCACAAATTTTTGCATTCCATAGATAGCTTGAATAATAACGATAAAGAACCACAGCAGCTGTTTCCCTACTAATTTTGTTAATGAAATAGCTAGGCGCCATCTAATGGTTTCTTTGGAAAGCACAAAACGGTTAGGGCACATATGTATGTAGTAGTTATCTCCATCAACTAACTGGGTAAGTTTCGATCTGACTGTGGGCTATCAATATCTGGAAAATCGAAGTAAAGTAATGCGTCTTGAACATCGAAGGATGTTTCTTTACGACTTTTATCTATCACTATTTTCACTATTTTTTTTTTTTTTTGATACGCAAGGATATTACTGGACTCTAAAAGTGGCAGTCACCGAGTCCGAAGAGAGAAAGGTAATACGATAACGATTACCAAGGAACATGATGTCAATATGGAGTTCAATAGATTTAAGAAAAAGTGTAGAGTTACCTAAGTTCATTAAGTACATCATCCTATTGGAACTGTCGCACTTTCTCACAAAAGATGCACTAATAGCTCATGTCTGAATCAGTAAGACTTTCGTCAAATCTGCGTTAACTAATCTAGTCGCCAGGTTCTCTAGATTCGACATATATGTATGCCTTCGAGATTGCTTGGACCAAGACAAAACCACTGTTGGTGGCTATTGATGCATTATACAAAAGTTTCAATTCATGACTAAAGCTTCAGTCACTGACCAAAAATATACAAGCAGACCATTTGATACGGTCAAAAAAACAAGACTAGATGGAATCTATCTTATCTGCCATCCTGTGTGAATATCTGAAAACCTTCGTCAAGAACCTGGTAGCCTCTATCAGTGCGGTTTCAGACCAGAAAGCCCACAATCGATCAAATCTTCACGCCTTGTCAGATTCTGGAAAAAACTCAAGAAATCCAAATCGATACCCACCATCTTTTCATCGATTTTAAGGCCGCATATGACAGCATTTATAGAGACGAGCTATACAGAGCCATGTCTAGTTTTGACATCCTTGCCAAACTCGTTCGCCTGTGAAGAATGACGATAAAGAATTCTCGCTACTCGATCAAGGTCGATAACGATCTCACCGAGACCTTTGATGTCAAAAAAGGATTAGAACAAGGTGACGCGCTGTCATGTGACTTCTTCAACATCATACTTGAAAGAATTGTACGAAACTCACAAACCAACACCAGAGACAGAATCTTTCAAAAGTCTGTGCAACTACTATCGTACGACGACGATATTGACATAATTAGTAGAACTCAGGGTGTTATCACCGGTGTGTTCGCTAGCATTGAAACGGAAGCTGGAAATGGGTTTAGAGGTAAACGAGGACAAAACCAAGTACATATGTACATATATGCTGTCAATACAAAGGGACAACATCGAAGAATTGAACAAAACGTCACAATCGACAGCTATAGCTTTGAGGTAGGTAATAGAAAGCGACTTTGTCTACCTCAGTTCTGCTATCAATAAAAGTCATAAAAAGTCAAAAGTAGTAACAGTCATACGATAAAAAAAACAGGAAGGCGCCTAATACTTCGGAGCAAGGACCTGTATATGTACTTGTTGTTAGCAAACTCGCGGCCCCGAAGAGCTTAAAATCACAGATATTTGCGCAGTTATTGACAGTATTTTTTGCTGTTACTATCAATTACCTATAACTTAACAAAACCCATAAGCATAGTAATTTTTCTCCTTCAAAACATCTATCCATTGCATACCTACTCCGAAAGAGGAAATGCTTTTCTCTAAACATCACCTGTTGCCCAGTTCGGCAACCCAATTTCAGACTACGTATGCATGCTCGCTGCTAAATTTAGAAACTTATAATGAATTACTGACCTTTTGGACTGGAAATTCAAAAGAAGTAGACACCGGACGAGTTAGACTGCAGGATATATACGAAAATTAACGCGACAATATTTGCCACGCAATTAATTTACTTTCACAGAAAAAATAAACACAACCACTCCGCCGCCGGCCTTACCTACTACGTTTCACTTTACTTAGCGCACAAGAAAATCAAAACAAACGAAACGACTTCCCAACTAGACAACCGATGCAGTTGTCGTCGCTATTTAAACGCCAAAACTAGACAAAGAAGGGTGGTGACACCAAGCACTAAGCAATAAGGACGAAGTGCTTACTAACAGAAAACTCACAAACACCGTCTACAACACCGTCACACGTTTGACAGAAAAGCTCGTATAGTAGAATACGTAACGTATCACACCGTAGAAACACAGACCGCCCTGTCTATTCAAAGTTTACGGACAAACTGAGATGGGGATGCATATTTCAGCAGTTGATGCTGCTGAGACAGAACTCCAACATTTTCATTTCATCCCCCAACGTAAGTGGAAAAGTCTCCTCGATTCAAAAAAAAGCTTTCAGTTGCGCTTTTTCAAATGACAAACAGACTCAAATGAACTTCAATGACATACGTCACGTGTGACATCTACAGTCGAAGTGTTGATGCCGCAGCCCGCTTAATTGAATGACAGATTGAAATGGGGTTGGAGTTGCGTCGTACTGAAGATTATTCACAGATACTAAGGAAGTATGAAGCTTTTGGTGGGGTGAGTGTGGGTGATATGGCGCATCCCTCTGAAATTATTCAAAGCTCACCCAATGATGTTAAATAACATTTGTGGGAGAAGTGATTGAATTTCGGTCATCTATACGATTTAAGGCGAAATATTATCCTGTATGGGGTTCAACGGCGGAGAGTTCGAATTGAATTCTTCTAATTTATGCCTTGAAAGAGTATTTTCGTTAAGCTTCACGTAACGCGTGAGGCGTCAGTTGTTCGTCACGTTTTTTTTTTTTTGCGTTTTCTGTCTTTAGTCAGACAACGCCCTACCACATTCTAATTATGACGACTAGTCTGTTACGAACTATGATTTCCAACGGTTAGTAGTGATGAAAGGGGTTGTTGTTGCGACTGTAGCTTTTGTCGGACTTTAGCGGGAACTTCACCACTGGCTGCATCTATGGTTAGAACAGTTGAAACTTGGGATTGGATCAAATCATGCAAGTAGGTTACTGCTTTCAGAGAATCAAAGGTTCATTCCTCCGACTTATGTAATAAAATCAACTTCAAATATCGACCAAAGGCTTCTAAAAAAGTTGATTCTCTGAATAATAAGGGTGCGACGAATCGAAACAAATATGTAACTATCGCTTAAAGTGTACAGTTGATTCAATATTTACACTCGATCCAAAAACCTAACCAGACAATAGTTCTTAAGCTATTTATGGCTGAATAGCAATGTGGTGCTATATTTTAACCGGATTGCTGTTCGATGACTTTCCATCTTGGAAGGGGATTTCCGTTCTATGTTGACTTCTGTACTATTTGGAGTTTTAGATCAAATATTTACCATCAACAAGGTACATGCAATTTTTTCCACAATTGAGTAAGCAAATTGCTAAATAAAGATACAAGCGAACAACCGTACTGAGGGCGGTAATACGTGCGTGACCTGACTATTATCTAAAATTGTAGATACATATGTATTTATAATTTACAAGGTAAGTCCTGAGTCGAGTCCGTACAGTAAAATAATTCACGTTAGGCGTGTTATATTCTGTTATAATGGAAGGGATGCAAGTAGTATCCGCTTTAAATTGAGAAGCTTTTTCATGGCTTTCGTGACAGTAATACTCTCGGATTTTTGTCACATGTTCGCGAAAGGTAGGTACGTGAAACTAATGCAACTGAGACACCCTGTGGCAGCAGCATTTGCATTCGGAAACGATAACTTACGTAAATCGAAGTTTCTGTCGACGTGTGAGAACCACACTAACGAACTTCTCGCTCGCTTCGAGATACAAATTTTCGAAGCAAAGAGTACTTCCGAACCTGTCAACTGTCAATTGGATTGCTGATCTAAAGGATCTCGCCATGCAGAACGTCATATACCTTCTACACACCACATGACTTAGACCTAAATTTGGAAGAAGTCGAGGAACTGGCAATTGCATATGAGTTGACGTAGTAGTTCCACACCACCAGCACCAATGCCCTCAGATGCAACATTTCGGTCGACGCTCGATGAAAGTAGAACGATGGCCGACCGCATCCACTTCTTTCTGCAATTTTTCGAAAAACTCAGAGCAACACAAGAATTGTAGTGGGTGAGGGTAAAACTAAGTTCACGGTTGTACAGTCCGTTTTTGTGCCACAATATCTCCGCAGCACGAGATGGGGCATGTTATGAAGGCTTTTGGGAGCCTAATGTATCTGATCCTAGCCGAATATGGTTGTCACAGGTGTCATCAAAACCAGTTCCGGCCCGTAAGCTTGGGTTTTACTTGAAAGGACACTGTGCCATACTCTATTGAAAGGTTTAGATCTATTAAGGGCAAGAATGGTGGATACTTTGGTTCCATTTTTCATTAAGTGCGCCATAAGGTCCGCTGTGGAACTTTGTTGTCGGAAAACTAGAGATACATCATGCGATGTTAATTTACAATGCTTTCCATGACCTTAAAAATCACTGATGCTAGGGCTATGGATCGGAAGTTTGAAGGAGAGATTTGATCGACCTTTTTGGGGATTGCGCAAGCTCCGATATATTCGGAAAGATGTCTATTACGATAGGTAAAAAGCTTACGTAAAGGTTAAGCAAGGGTAGAAGCACACCTCATCCAAACAAGAAGATGGGTCCTATCTGGACGTGAAGATTTGTTACTGTTGAGATCGCTTAGGACTCGAGGTACTGAGCGAGTTGGGAAAAAGAATATTGAATGGGTTTCAGTAATGCCTGGTAAAATTGTCTTTTCACGAGAATCAGTAATATTCTGATCGTTATGAACACCAATCGGGACTATACTACTAAGTCTCACGAATCTTACTAAAAGGTTCACTATCCGACTTCATACCAAACTTAATTGAATGAATCGACAGGTCACTAATTAAGAAGAGCTGCTTTCTAAACTGACGGATGTCGCTACTGGACTGCAGTGTCTTTCAAGCCAAAGTTGCAAGAGCCATCTTTGAATGTAACAACATCGACAGTATTAGCCAGCCGTTAAGGCATTTAATTCTGCAGTAAATTAGGTCAAGACTAGTAAAATCCGTAATCCATATCTAAATGAGAAATCTGGAAAAAACAAAGAAACATCTGTCCACCGCCTAGTTGCTGAGGAGTTTACCTACCTCGGAGTAAATATCAACTCCACAAATGACACCTTAGAGGAGAATCGGAGAAGACTTACCCTAGGAAACGGCTGCTACTTCCGTTTGCCGAATCAAGTGGCTTTAAAACTCCTAACTCGGAAGACGAGCTCTGCTATATGGAGTCCAGTGCTGGACGATAAGCACAAAAGCAGAGCAGATATAGAACACTTACGAAAGAAAAATTCTTCGTCGAATATTCGCTCCCGTATGCGAGGAGGGTGAATGGAGAAGATACCAAGATGTGGGTGTAGTCCAAGAAGTCAAAACACGTAGACTACACTGGCTCGGCCACATAGAGCGAATGGGCAATAATGCTCAAACAAAGAGGATCTTCGAATCACAGACCCCAGTGTTGGAGGCAGAAACTATTCACGCATCCTAACATGTGCAGTATTTTGTGACAGCGTTGGCCGAATAAGGGCCATGTCGAAGTATCCCAGATAAAGTGTGCTTCTGCTTCCCAAGGAAAGCCTCGAAAACCACATTCCTAGGACCGCATTCGTTCCTAGGACCATGCCTTTCTTTCTTCCTTTCAAAGACGGATCTGCCTTCACCGAATCCACTTTCAGATAACCCAGTTCGTCAAAGCTGTTGGACTGTGTAAGATGTTTTAACTCGTATATCCCATCGATTAGTGTTCCGAAAAACGCAATGGATCTACCAAGGTCGCAGAACTTTTCCTTCTTTCCGGCACAATCAACACCTAAATGAAATAGTTACAGTTTTACTCATAGCTTCCCAGTTTTCCTGAGACTTTTCCGTCTCATCTGTCTAATCATACCATCACTCAGTTAATACTTTTCGATTCTTTAGCGTGGGCAATAAAATATGACATATTCCGCGTCTTCCATGGTTTCTGTACAGCTTGAATAGTGGTGGCTACTCTGGTTGCCGAATATTTGTGCGTAAGGAATTACCTCTCCATATCGCCGGTGTATGAATATATGTATCGATGTATCGATGCTGGATTTGACTTTATGTGTCCATCTGCCATTGTCAAAGGAGTCATATCTTCGTTGGCATACATTTAAGCTTGGCAATGGCCAGACTACACTACAGAAACTTAGATCAGTGCATTAACACTGGACATAAACTAATAAATTACACGCCAAAATATTAGCCATCATCTTAAATGTCTCCTTCAGGAGATTTACAGATAAATAGCAAGTGGAAGTGATTGATGTCAAATACATTTGCTTTTATTATTGACGTTCCGCAGGGCTCTATTAATTCACCTACCTTCTCTCTAAGCAGTATATTCAAAACATACAAAAATCGACTAACCATAAGATCTTTAGTTTTGCCGACGAAGACGTTAGCTTTTGCTCCAACTTCATGCCTTTAAGTGCTCACGATAGACCACTCATTATTATACGAATTTCCAGAACACAAAACAAACTTAATATCTTCTTTACTATCGTTTAGAAGACAATTCCCATTTGAACACTTTTTTGTAAAAACAAAATCAATTAAAAAATTTTCAAACTCAACTGTAACTCCCAAATTTACTCTGAATTCCATATTCCACCATCTAGTACAATTTTCCTTATCACTATCCATTTTGACAGCAGAACAAGCAAAAAAAAAAAAAAAAAAGAAACATCAAAATAAATAAATATGGCGTTGAGTTCGATATCTGTGCCGCAGACGCGTGTTTAAAAATAGAGAAAACTCAACAAACAAGTGTATTTTGCGTTTTAAAATATAAATAAACATTCACACAAACATAATCTAATCTAAAAAACACAATGACGAAAACCTAGTACAAAAAATTTACTTGCAAAATTGTCTTCTTTGAAAACGCAAAGGACGAACAAAGGTGGCTGCCATTGCACTCGTTTAGAGAGAAAAAAAAAAGAAAAGAAAACCCTGAACCTGCCGTAAGGATTGAAGGAAACAATTTACGAATATCATCTGAAAGTCCTTAGCGACTATCGAATGGTGTATGATATCATTGAGTGCATTGCTAACGAAGTACACTCTTGGAATAATGAGCAATCTCAGTAATAATGGTGGCCAAAATTCCGCAGCAGAGGGGAGCATGGAACGAGGCAGGTGAGTTCATATGTATTATAGTTACAAGTGGGTGGTTTCCTTATGTCCCCAGCATGGGTTCAATACTCTTTATTATTGTAAATATGTACACAAGTTTCGGTTACTTCAGCTAATCCATCATGAACTGGAAAGCCACTTGAACCAGTTTTTTTTTTTAGCGATAGTCGATCAGAGCGGACCAGTAATAATCGGTGGCCGTATCTAGGTTTATTGTTTAATTGTTCAAAAGTGCTGGCGCGTCAAGGTTGATTTGTTTTGTCTGGAAAATGTTTATGCCTCACAGCTTCACAAAACAGAAATCGGAAACTAGGTCATAAATAGAAAAAAGTTAAACTTTTCTATCGCACGCTGAGTGATTTGTTTCGTAAGGTGGTGCTGTCCATCATTTGGAACATTGTAGCGCTTATCAAGTGGAGATGAAGTCGATTAAATTGAGATTATAGTGGTTAAAGTGCAATATGGTGTATATTTGGGGTATTTCCATTTTCACTGATAGTCAAGCCGCGCTTGTTCGTTAAATCTGTCAGTTTCAACTCTAAAACTGCACCTGCTACTTGTCTCTTAACCAAATATCTGTCCACATGCAGCTTATTTGGGTACCTGCCACGGACATTCCATGAAAATACATCTGACCAACGCACTGGCCAATAACAGCAGGTCTACATATTGTATTGGTTCCACTGGAGAATAGTAATCGAGGGGCCTCGCAGTAGTTCCCTGACAGGATGAGCAGTACCAACTGTCTGGGAACACAAATCAATAATAAAGCAGATCCTGGATAAACTTGGCATAGGCCGGCTGCTAGTGCAAATTCGTGATGTAGTGCTTACTTTACCTCTTAATGGTGGTCACTGGGCAAATATTTGTGTAAAGCTTGTAAGTGTAGGCTAAAATTGCAAGTGCGGGTTGTTCGCTTTGTTCTCCATTCTCTCGATGCTCCTTAAACCAACACTACGCCTCGGATAAAGAATGATTAGATGCTGACGACTTCTGGCTATTGTAACCGAACAAAGATATGATTCTGAGATGTGAAGATGATACCCGACTGAAGAAGCGAAGACCCTCACAATGCCATGGACATTTTGGGATAAGCGAAGTAAGATAGTTAAAGACGGATGACGACGTCAATGCGTAACACTGTGGAAATGCAGCAGATTTGAGGGCCAGATTCCGGACAAGAGTATGACTTGTCACACATACTGTGTTATGATACAACGGATGGCTTGTCTAATGATGAAAAGGAGAACTTTTCAATCAAGTAGTGGTACTTTTCAGCACACGTTGAGCATGTATTCTTTCACTGCCCACGCTTGCAGGTCCCAAAGGGGAGAACCGCTAATGGAAATCGACGAGACATTAACTCCAGAGAATATAGTACATCACATGCTAGAGTCAGCAGGATAAGTGGACTGCAGTGAATAACTATGTCAGTGTCTTTTGCAAAGGTAAAGCTACTAGACCGCGGAAGGAGAGAGAGGTTGACCATATATGGTCGCAATACCACGAAGATATGCCAGTCGTTTCAGAGAAATGGGAGATGGACTTACTCGGTTTAAATCCTAAACTAAGTGGAGGCTTACTTTTGTCTGGAACATTTCTACCACACTGGTGCCACTTGTTCCATAGAGCTACAATTTCCTTATCACTCGAAAACCTTTGAAATTTAAGACCATAACAAACCTATACGACAAGGAATCGTGAACAGATAAGAAGGAGAGAACATCAATATTCCCGAAAAGAAATGAGGACCACTGGTAACAGAACAGCAATCTATCTACTCTTCACCTCAATGCTCTATTGAACCCATTCGATGACAAATGATGGCGTTCCAATCAAATGCATCTCATTGTCGTTATCATATTTATCAGTAGGATACTTTGTGTAAAGAAATTTCATGAGGGCTAAGGGTAGGCTTGTCATTTTTGTAGACATTTTCTAAAATAAATCCTATTTTATGTACAAAATTCCCATTTCTATATTTCAGTTGCCTGCTCAGGTACGCCAGTCAAAATTCATTGGATGAAAGCTCTCAAAAGCACATTCAACGACCCAACGGCAAAGACCGAACAGTTGGATCCTATCACAATGATATGCACACTACTCGCTCATACGAAGCGATGAATGAGATGAGAAAGTAAGTTGCGAGCTACTCCCCCTCATCCCATAAAATCTAACATTTTCTAATTAACAGACAAAATCTATTATGCGACGTTACACTAGTTGCTGATGAAATTGAAATTCCCGCTCATAAGATGGTACTAGCTTCATGCAGTCCATATTTCTATGCAATGTTCACAGGATTCGAAGAGTCTCGCCAGGGACGTATCACCTTACAAGGCGTCGATCATCGTGCTTTAGAGCTGCTGATTGAATACGTATACACGTCCACTGTTGAAGTGAATGAGGAAAATGTCCAGGTGCTTTTGACTGCAGCAAATCTTCTGCAACTAACAGATGTACGCGAGGCTTGTTGTGATTATTTGCAAACACAGCTAGATGCCAGCAATTGTTTGGGGATAAGAGAATTCGCCGACATGCATGGTTGTGTGGATTTGGTGAACTATGCCGATACGTATATCGAACAACATTTTAAGTGAGTGTGCATTGATTTCTGCGTGTGATTATGCATGCCAATGATATGTTTCTGTTTTCAGCGAAGTAATTCAGTACGATGAGTTTTTGAATCTTCATCATGAACAAGTCATTAGCCTGATAAAAAACGATCGAATTTCGGTACCAAGTGAGGAGAAGGTCTATGAATGCGTCATATCTTGGATTCGTTATGATCCAACGATGCGCGATAGATTTACTGCAAATCTCATGGAGCACGTGCGGCTGCCATTTCTCTCAAAGGAGTACATCACCCAACGCGTGGACAAAGAGGCTTTATTAGAGGGAAATTTAATTTGCAAGAATCTAATAATTGAAGCGTTGACATACCACTTGTTACCGAATGATACGAGAAGTGCTCGGACTATTCCAAGGAAACCGGTTGGATTGCCAAAGATTCTTTTGGTAATTGGTGGACAGGCCCCCAAGGCCATACGGTCTGTTGAATGCTATGATTTGCGCGAGGAGAAGTGGTATCAGGCTGCCGAAATGCCTAACAGGAGGTGTCGGTAAGTTGACATATCTGAATTAGAGCATTTCGAAGACTATAAACTTTCCCACTTATCTATTTACAGAGCTGGCCTGTCAGTACTCGGAGATAGAGTCTACGCAGTTGGTGGATTTAATGGTTCATTGCGCGTTCGCACTGTCGAGGTCTATGATCCGTCAACCGATGCATGGTCCACCTGCAACAGCATGGAAGCCAGACGCTCTACGCTGGGAGTAGCAGTTTTGAATGGATGTATTTTCGCTGTTGGCGGCTTTGATGGCACCACAGGCCTTTGCAGTGCCGAAATGTACAATCCAAAAACACAAGAATGGCGGTTCATTTCCTCCATGTCCACCCGACGCAGTTCGGTTGGTGTTGGCGTAGTCAATGGACTTTTATATGCCGTAGGCGGATATGATGGATATTCTCGACAGTGTCTGTCCAGCGTTGAACGCTATAATCCCGAGACAGATACTTGGAGTGGTATCTCTGAAATGAATGCACGCCGCAGTGGTGCTGGCGTTGGAGTACTCAATAATATTCTATACGCTGTGGGTGGTCATGATGGACCAATGGTTAGGAAATCGGTTGAAGCATATGATCCAGAGGCAAATCAATGGCATTCAGTAGCTGATATGGCATTTTGCAGGCGTAACGCTGGGGTAGTGGCACATGATGGGCTTTTATATGTAGTTGGAGGTGATGATGGAACGTCGAATTTAGCTTCAGTTGAAGTAGGTCTTGATTTTGTTTCAAATCGTCTGATTTGCAGCATTTTTTGTTGGTTACAGGTTTACAGTCCAGATAGTGATAGTTGGAGAATTTTGCCAGCGTCCATGACCATTGGTCGCAGTTACGCTGGTGTGTGTATGATCGATAAGCCCATGTGAATGGAAGAGCAGGGTGCGGTAGCACGGTAAGTTTTTTTTTTTTTTATTTTGTAGAATTTTTTTCCGAATCGTTTGTGAGTGATAGAAGGATGCGTCTCGTCTACTGATGAGCACAGTCAACACAGCGCCATTTTTTATATTACTATTAACTAGCAATAGATATCGATCAAAGGAATACCAATTTTTTTATTCAACAGTCAAGCAACAACAGCAAGTGGTGATGATGAGAATAGCCAAGCCGAAGGAGCGGCCGAAGGCGCAGTTGGTTATGCACGACCAATTGCAGAGGGTAATAACAACCATCCTCAACAACAACAACAAAATCATCCTCACTATGAAAACATCTATGAATCCATTGAGCAGTATGCAGTTGGTGATGCTGCTGCCAATAATCAACCAGCAGCAAATAATGTTGCTGCTGTTGCTGCTGTCGCTGGCGTTGCTATCGTCCCTGCTGAAGCGAATAATAATGAAAATTTGGAAGCTGTACCAAATAATAATATTCATCCTCAACAGCCACCATTACCACCACCACAACAACAACAACAAGTACCGAATCAGATTCAAGGACCACAACAAGCTCAAGCCCAACAACCTAATAACGCACAAGTTGCCGCTGCTGTTATAAATAATCTCAACCAGAGATCCAACAATATTACAACCAACAATGCAAACAATAATAATCTGAATATTGGTTATCGAAACGATCTATACGATCGCACAAACAATTCTCCTGCATACGATGTACCACGGTCGGTGCGAAGCGGCCTGGGAATGCGTCGCAACTTGCAATTGGACTTGCATGGTTTAAATCGGAATCGATGTGGAGTTGGGACCGGAGGAGTGGGAAGTACTTTCAAATCTGGATCAGCTCCACCGTTTTATGCCTGTCGTCAGAGGAGTTTTGACGACACCGAGTCTCATCACTACTATAACATGAATTACAATCCGAGCTTACGCTATGAGAACATTTACGAACAGATCAAGGATGAACCGATTTATCGCAATGTGAATGGTGGTTCTGCCCGTGTCTATGGAAGGCTAAATGTTATCGGTCACGGTATCGGTAGAATTGAACGACACTTGAGCTCATCGTGCGGTAACATCGATCATTATAATCTCGGAGGGCACTATGCCGTTCTGGGACACTCGCATTTTGGAACAGTTGGGCATATTCGTTTGAATACTGCTTCTGGGGTAAATGGTGCTCCAGCAGCTGCCGGGGGAGCACAGCAGAAAGATAATAATGTCAAGAATAGTACATCATCATTTTTCAGTTGCTTGGGAGGGGAAAACTCCCAGAGTATGAATAATATTTATAGAGCCACAAGTGGTGCAGGCAATGCTGCTAAAGAAAATATGAATACCATTCAGGCAGCGAGTACATCATCTAGCGCTCGTGCTTCCACCTCATCTGCAGCTTCCGGTAGTGGAACTATAACCAGGCCAACAGGTTTGTAATAAAATCAATTGCTATTCTATTCAACCTTTTCATCTATTTCAACCTTTCCTCCACAGGTGCAATACCAAAAATGAAGTGCACATCCAAGTTAACTCCAACTACATCAACTCAGGCGTCAACTACACAGCCGGCACCACAGACCCCACCAACAAAACCCCCTTCAAGTCCCGAGCACTCGAGTACTTTAAACCGCATTTCTAAATCATCTCTACAATGGCTGCTGGTTAACAAATGGCTACCACTATGGATTGGTCAGGGTCCAGACTGCAAAGTAATTGATTTCAATTTCATGTTCTCGCGCAACTGCGATGGATGTGAGTATACAACAACAGATAACGCTGTTGCACCCGGACCGCAACCACTGCCACAGGATATTGTCCGTTTTAACGGACGTGCCGAGATGCATGCACGTCGAGATCCAAGTGGCCGACCACTAAGAAGCACCCTCTCTCGCCTAAAAGAATCTGAGTTAGCCGGTCGTAACCGCATCGAAGAGAACAATTACGAGAATGTTCATGTTCACTGGCAAAATGGCTTCGAATTTGGAAGATCCCGAGATAATCAAGGCGCACAAGCCGACCAACCGTCACGACCCACTCTCACTCGTGCCAAGTCCGAGAGTCCAAATTTCAGCCAACGAATGAGAAAACAACGCAAAAATGCTAAATACTCTGATCCATTCAAAAACTACGAGTTAAATACCGAGAATAATACATTCAAACCTCGACCAGCCGGAAGAGAGAGAAGCAATGGATCGTTTAGCTTAAGAGAGGACAGCTCAGCCGATGAAGTACAGGGAGCCGGATGTATGGAAACTGCTTCAGTTGATTCTGAAAGCATCGACCTCACTGCCGGTGCTGCTTTAGTACAAGAACCGCCACTAGCACAAGAAGATCAAACAGACTCCGATGGAATCGGAGAAGACTTCGAACCGCGGACTGAACAAAACCAAGACTAACTAAAATCATAACACACCCATGTATTCATGAAACATGCCAATTTTTGTCGATAGACAACTTTAAAATTATTCGAACTGGTAGTAGTTTAGCAAACTCAAACAAAACCACTCACAAGGATATTTTATGCATACAATTTTTTTTTCTTTAGACGTAAAGTTGGAGCTAATGCTCCGTAGCATTGCATTCGTAGATTTTTATCCATAAATGGCTTTATCAGTGAGACATTTATACCTATATACATATATACCCTTAGTGTAGACTGCTTGTATTCGTTTTCATTAAGACAATTTTAAGGTTGTGTTTAAATCTTAATTGCTAATTCTGTTTGGCCCTTTTTGATGTATTTATGATTGCTATACTATTATATTTGTATGTTTTCCTTTTGAAGATTTTGTTACATATTTTAGCAAGACTCTTATTCTGTAAATTTTTGTTCCGAAATACTGTTTGCCGTAATCATAAATAAAGTATAGTTATATGAGATTAAATTGTTTTTAATTTGTTAGCTGCAATGGTCTTAGGAGTTAAGCTCGCAAATTGAAGGTGAATTCAAACGTTCATTCTAGAGGAATGCTAGAGGAACGACACATTTCAACAGAACTAGGAGGAACTCATTTAGCAATAAACGCCTGTACAGGCACATTCAAAGGGAAGTTATCTCTTACAATCAACATCAAAGGCAGAACTCGAGAACATCCTCAACCCACTTCCGATTAACGTTTTTATGCAAGAATCAGCGGCTATCAGAGCCTGAACATAATAGGCCATACCAGGAATAAGTAAGCAATGTAACAACAACTGACTACAAAAGCCCATTCGTGGACTTTACAAGACCTTTTACAATCCTCTATCGGAGTGAAGAAGATAGAAAAATTATAGGAACACCAAGCGCACAGGGTATAGAAGTTTACACTGATGGGGGTCCAACATGGACGGCATAGGAATCATTTTTGATTTGCTGGACATGTCAAAATAGAGTTTGCCAAGCGGAGGACCTAGCAGTTGCAATAGCCACCCGTGAAACTGCGATGGCAGCACTATCATGTGCACCATCATCGAAAGTTAAATCAAAAACGAAGGTTCTTCGAATGTAGCACAAAGTAAAAATCAGCTGCATCCCTGATCATGAACGTATACCAAGGATTGAGAGGGCCGATGATCTGGCTAGGGGAGGCTCGGTATTTGACCACGGAGCAAGCCGACCACACGATAAGTACGCTGAAGATAGGAAATCCTTATATGTGTCTACCCGATTGATTAATGAAGATCTCTGTAGAGGATGGAGTTATGAGGAAATCCATGAAGACCTACTGGCCACTTTCTGTGCCATTGACCAAGCCTCTGCCACCTAAAGAACTAGTTTCTCGGAAGATAAAACTATTTATTCACTTTGATCTTTCTGAGGAAAGAAATCGATATAAATCGATATAACTCCACATAACATGGTACATCGACGCACAGTTCAAAAATGACAAAAAGGATAGGCGTCGACATTTCTAGCCCTAAATTTTCTGCACCACTGCACGATCTGCTTTTATCTTCCAAGCGGAAATATATTCAATCGAGCTGTGTGACAGTGAATGCATCAGATGAAACCTCCCATCAGATAGCCAAGCAGCCCTAAAACCTCCCAACTCCTTTCATTTTGAATCCAAGCTGAATAGAATGAGAGAAAGATTCAACGCCAAACTATACGAGTAGTATAGCGACATTGACCTAGTTACAAAATTGTGCATCTTTCGTCTAAGTTGGCTAGGACATGTAGAGCGAATGGACACAAATGGTCCGGTCGGTAGGGTCTTCAAATCTAACCCGGAGGGACAACGCAGGAAGACTTCGCCTCAGGTCCCGCGAACAAGTAGAATCGGTCCTCAACAAACTTGGAGTGCGCAACTGGAGGGAGTTAGCTAAGGAATCGGACTAACTGGAGAGGCTTGTTAGTGGTGGCCCATGAAGCAGCAGAAGAAGACGGAAACAATTAATATTACTATGGGTTTCCACTTTATGGCATCGAAGCCCGACATAAATTACCCCGGAGTCGTACTAGATACTAGTCTCTCAATCAAGGAACACCTCAGCGAACACCAGGACGGCCCTCGTACGAATCATCCACATGCACAGTCGAAGATTACTCATGGTCAGAGTAGTACCATCCATAATTCTGTTCACTGAGAATATGCTCCACATACTTTACCTGCTCCACCAATGCAGCCTGTGTAATAGTAAAAATGCTAACAATAGATATTCTGACAGAAGAGCAGCGATACCGAGTTGAAGTAAAACCGCTCTAATAGGCAAAACCCAGCAGATTTCACTAAGGCTGCATAGCATAGGAGAGTCAAAGTTCTTAAAGAGGTAGGTGGTTGTACATGCTTGTACCACAAATCCAGCCATGGATGGATTGACAGCATGGTTAACCCAGTTTATGATAGGTCATGGATACTTCCCGTCATACTGTTCTTACTGGACTTTACTGAAACCCCAATGGCCGCTATATGTACGCTATTCCAAGGCAAGAAGGAAGCACTGAAGCAAAAACAGGAAGTGCGACCAAAAAGTTGCTTAATTTTATCATGAGCAAATTAAGTGTACTGGAACCTAAGAGAACTAAATCTAATGAGACTAACACGAATCCAAATGGCAGCTAAGCCAGAAAACATCACTGCGATGAAATGCCAACACGGTGGTACCCCAGGAAGAAAGGGTTAGTGAGTACTTATATTCGTCACTGCTACTAGGTACGGGCTCGGTTTCGGTTTTTTCAAGATAACCACCTCCAGCGAAAAAAACTTATCCATGGTTACAAAGGCATCAATGACAATGAAATGCCAACACGGTGGTACCCCAGGAAGAAAGGGTTAGTGAGTACTTATATTCGTCACTGCTACTAGGTACGGGCTCGGTTTCGGTTTTTTCAAGATAACCACCTCCAGCGAAAAAAACTTATCCATGGTTACAAAGGCATCAATGACAATGAAGCTGTTAACGATCCAGCCAAATCTGGTGTCAACATTTTAATTATTGCCAATAAACCAGGCATGCGAATCCGCCAGTAAGTTCTCTCTTCTTCGTGCGAGTCTTGTCCTCCAGCTTAGCCTTAGCAAGAATACTTCATCCTAGAGCACCTTCACCTTCAACTTTTAAAAAATGATTCTACTGTCAATGTATACAGTAATTACAGGATTCATTACAAATTACAGATTACATCGGATTCAAATAAAGGATTCAAACAAATTTTCAATATCTTATCACGATTACCGGTTCATTGAACTTACAAAATACATATTATTAAAAGAGAATATTTCAAACTCCATCCCTAATAAAAAAAAAAAACAACATCTAATCCCTTAACAACCAACATGCTTCCAAAACAAGTACTACTTAAACATTCCATCTCTAATCGCCCAAAAAATCCCCATGGAGAAGTCCTTCAAATATCATTTTTATCAAATATTGACATAAGTTAATTGATACACACGCCAACAGGCTGTCCCACCCACTTTGTACAAAATTACGGACCAGAAGAACGGGCAGTTATATCGTTTATATCCATACATGTAGCTATTCACTTAAAACTCACCACGTTCAATGTGGGCTGAGCTCTGGGTAACCCCATCAAGCAAAATCCACCCTATGGCTATGAATGTCGATTTAAAATTGCCTACACATGACCATCGACCATAGACCATCGACCATTGAGCAGGGATACGTTTGCCCAATCCTTTGCAAAAGCCTTTTCAAGGTATTCATTAGATAGAGGATGTGTTGTTGTTAAGAGTGTAAATTTAAATTGCAAAATGCTCTTTTCGCATGAAATGAGCTGTCCGGACAGCAACATGACGTCATTATATTATCTATTATTATTTTATTATTGCCGTTATTATGGAAACGGTTGGCGTGTTTAAAAGAACTTTACAATGAGAATAATTGTTTAGATATTTCAATTGAATTACGTATGTACTCGCATGTAGGCTCTGTTTTGGATTCAAAGAAGAAAGAGCAGTCACACACACAGAAACGTTATTAGCTCACGTAGCTTATCGGAAGTTATTGTAAAATAAAAAAGGATATCATCGCCTCCGTCAGCAAGGGTCCATTACTTATTTACTTACTTAGATGGTGCTACAGCACAGAATGAACCTGGGCCTCCACTCACGAGCCTCTCCAGTCAGTCAGGTCCTTAGCTAACTGCCTCCAGTTGCGCACTCCAAATTTGTAAAGGTCCCCCTCTACATGTGCGCGCCATCAAAGGCGAGGTCTGCCTCTACTGCGTTGTCCCTCAGGGTTGGATTCAAAGACCCTACGGGCCGGAGCATTTGTAACCATTCGCTCTACACGTCCCAGCCATCTTAGAAGATTTTTTTGACTTGGTCGATGTCGCTATACAGCTCGTATAGCTCGTCATTGAATCTCCTCCTCCAAAGCCCGTCAACGCAAACGGGACCGAATATCTTATGAAGACTTTTTCACTTTAAACGTCCGAGGATATCTCCATACGCTTTCGATAAAGTCCATGCTTCAGCGCCATAAGTGAGGACTGGGATGATGAAGATCTTATATAGAGTCACCTTAGTTGTTCGGGATAGGGCATTGCCCTCTCAGCCCAAAGAAACAACGATTGACAAGTGTTATTCTTCGTTTAATTTCTGCCGAGGTGTTGTTTTAAGAATTGATAGCAGAACCGATGTAGACAAAGACCTTTACTATTACCTCAAAGTTATAGCTGTCTATTGTGACGTTCTGTCCAATTCGTCGATGTTGTGTGTCCTTTCTTGTTGACAGGGTTTTGCCCTCGTTTACTTACTGTTACACACTTTTTGGCAGCTTCCGTTTCAATACTAGCGAACAGTAGGTGATAGTACCCTGAGTTCTACCAATAATGTCAATATCGTCGGCGTGCGATAGTAGTTGCACAGACTTTTGAAAGATTATGCCTCCGGTGTTGGCTTGTGAGTTTCGTACAATTCTTTCAAGTATAATGTTAAAGCACAATGGAGCGTCTCTGGTCTAAGTGCATTTTCCCATCGAGGGCCGATGATGTTAAAGAAGTCACATGACAGCGTCACCTTGTTTAAATACTTTTTTGACATCAAAGGTCTCGGTGAGATCGTTACCGACCAAAGATGGAGCAGCGAGCATTCTCCAACGTCATCCTGCACAGGCGAACGAGTTTGGCAGTGATGCCAAAACTAAACATGGCTCTGTATAGCTCGTATCTATAAATTTTGTCATATGCGGCCTTGAAATCGATAAAAAGATGGTGGGTATCGATTTGGACTTCTTGGGTTTTTTCCAGGATCTGCCGAAGTGTGAAGATTTGATCGATTGTGGACTTTCCTGGTCTGAAACCACACTAACAGGGCCCAATCAGGTTGTTGAAGAAGGGTTTCAGACGTTTACAATATGGCAGATAGGATCTTGTACGCGATGTTGAGGAGACTGATACCTCTGCAATTGGCGTAATTGAGGGGATCTCCTTTCTTGTGGATCGGGCAAACGGTGCTGAGATTCCATTCATCAGTCATACACTCATCTGACCAAATTTTAGAAATGAGTTGGTGTATGCTCTCTACCATGTCATTTCCAGCTGCTTTGAACAGCTCGGCTGGTAAGCCGTCAGGTCCAGCAGCCTTGTTGGACTTAAGTTTGGATATTGCTATCCTTACTTCGTTTCAGGTGGACGGAAGTTTTGGCTATCATCGTCTATGTTAAATGGTTCATTCTGCCTAACAGCGGGATGTTGGTCTTCGTCGTCGGTACACAGTCTGCAGAAGAAATTTTTCCACATTCACAGCACCGACTGTGACTCTACTACGAGGTTTCCTTCTTCATCTCTACAGGCTTCTGTACGGGTCTTGCTGGCCTGACACGTTCTTTTTACCTGTTGGTAAAACTTCCGTACATTATTCCTGGAGTATAGTCTGCCATTATCTTCGATCGCGCTCTTCTCATGTTCTTTTTTCTTTTTTCGGAGAAGCCGATGTTCTTCTCGCCTCTTCTACTGGTAGAGCTCATGAGCAGTCTCGTCCTTTTTTGCACCACGCCGCTTTGTATGTCTCTTGTTTAACTGCATGTGCTTGCCGACACTCTTCGTCAAACCAGGGCTTTCTTGGTGGTGGTCGGGTGAAACCCAGCACATCGGTTGCGACACTTCTGAAGCCAAGTTGGCACCGTTGCCATGGGACTTCGCCAAATGAAGCTGGCGGCATAGGATTCGTTGAGAGATTTCGGGATACGCGTTTAGCGAAGATTCTGGCGATCTCTTGCGATTGCAGTTTTCGGAGTAAAATTTGTTTGCAGTAGTTCTTCTAAGAAGTGGCATTTGTGATATCCGCATACGTATCATGGCTGCAACAAGGTAGTGATCCAAATCGATATTGGCTGCTCGGAATATTCAGACATCCAGTATACTGGAGGAATGTCTTACGTCGATCGTAATATGATCAATTTGATTAAATGTTTGATGATCAGGAGACCGCCATGTCCCCTTGTGGATATTGAGATGAGGAAACCAATAAGCCTAAGTTCATTTTCGAACGTGGTTTCGCGAAGGATGTGCTAACCATTCGTCCTACCAAAGATATCCTCCTTTCCTATCTTGGCGTCATATTTAGGACAAAAGCTTAAGTCTTCCTGCCTAAGTCCGCCGCTTATGATGAAACCTCATCCAAATAACCGCTGCTTCTGCTCCCTATAGCACATAGTCACAGTTTTTCATCCTCTTTTTGCCCGGCCCATCCAATTGTACTTCCTGGATGGCGGTGATTTCAGCTTTATAGCAGTCTAGCGTCTCTGCTAATTCTTCGGCTGCATGCGGTCTGTTAAAAGCTCGCAGTCGTTGTCCGTGTTTCACTTACTAGGGTTGTCAACAGTGAAGTCATCCTTATTCTGGGCTCCACTGGTTTTTGGAATTAAAGGTGTTTTCTGTGGTCGGGCAGTTACCCCTACGCACAACCTCTAACCTTGAGGACCAGTTTCTTTTATTATACACATATATAATACAAATAGTCAGTAATCCACTTTGGCGATATTAACGCTGCCATTGGCCCATTAAGGGTTCATCCGCCACCACCTCTATTCCACACCCTGGCACAGTAATGCGACCTGGGATTCGAATATGTCGAAGCAGCTCATATAGGAATGACACTAGGTAGTCCGGCCTAACTGGAACTGTGGACGCCTTTGATTCCACCTAGAGAATTCATCCGCTGCTGTGTGGATCAAAAGGAAGTGCCCTAGCGTGAAAACACTCTTAGTTAAAAATGCTACTATTGCTATAAGAAAGGAATAGGAAGTAAATGTGGACTATAGCCACGAATTATATACTGGCTCAATGTATACCTATGTACGTCATCAAGCCTAAGTATACTGACGTAAAGCATTAAGAGCTACTCCAACAGCGATTTTAGATATTAGGTTGCACTTGCAACCTATGTTTGTGCAGCCACTCACATTAATTCCATATCTATATACCTATATAGGCAATAGCTACACAAGAACACATTTGTGGTTTTGGAGGTGTTCAGGGTGTTCAGAGATAGCATCATATGAATCGTTTGGGATCTACACATATGTATAATCGTGATCAGGATGTTCATATCATTGTTTCAGAATAATCAGAATGCAAGGAGGTAGTACCATATGAATCGTTTGGTACCAATATAACTGTGATCAGGATGCTCACGTCATTGTTTCAGAGTAATCAGTATGTGGTTATACCAATGATTTAAATACTGATTGTGCTGAAATACGTAGATACTATTAGTGCATCTGGCAAAGAGATAGCACGATATGAATCGTCTGGCACCTTCACATTCCATTCGAACCATTCTGTTCTTTTGTTTGATACTTAATTCAAGTGGTTATATCAACGATCTAGATTTTGGAAAATACACCATTTTGAACATAACATTACTAACTTCAGCACATGCCAGACGGTCATTTTCGATTTTAGATATTTCAGAGATTTATATAATGTATCTCACACCAAAAAATTGCAGCGGGCTCTTAGACTAATACATATGGATGTCTGTATATACTCCATTTCCTTTGCATGAGCCGCTCGAAGAAGAATGCATCTAAGAGCCTTATAACTAGCTTCGGTTGGTTCTGTTTACATTGGCAGTCGATGTACACAAAACCTACTAGGTTCGGTTAAGGTTGTGGATTTAAAAGAAATGAAATGAAAGAATAAAAATGTATCATATTCTTAGTATTACCAACACCTAATGACAACTTGTCCTAATCCTCTAGCGGAGGAGAAAGGCAAGCTGCCTGACGTCTTATACGAAGAATGTATGTTGTAATTCTAGTGTCAAAATAGAAAAGACAGCTCATTTCAGACAATCTAAAGGAAAAAACCAACCGAATATACATACATAAATCGATAAACAGCAAAATGTCTAATATATGCTAAAAAGGAGTTGAATATATTTAGAGAAGCAAAAACTGAATCATCATGAAAATTTAATACCGTCTTCTGTCTATGTCGTATTTCAGCGGTGCACAGCATGAAGTGCGCATAGCCACTATATCACCGTGTACATAAATTCATAATTCCAACCCTCGCCCTTACGTATACTAGTACTACGAGTACTCCGTCATCCATTTGGATTGCTCGGGTTGGAAAAAGTTGTATACACAAACCACCCGAGAGGAGAGGTCGAAAATAAAATATTTTAAATCGAAACCGTAGTGTTCTAGGCGGCATGAACTCGACCTAAGACTTGAGAGCTTATAAAAAGTGAAACACTAGCTATGTATGTAGCTGAGTCTTGTGTAGATACATGCATATTTTATACTAAGCCCATGTATACATTCCATTACTTTCGGACTGCAAAAACACGTTTACATGATTCGAAACATGGGAGAGAATTTCCATTCCTGTGAAGGTCCTGCGTATAACATCCCCTGCACAAATATGTGAACTAGATAGATGGGTGGGATAGGTGGTTGGGAAAACAACTTGAAACAAGAGGGGTTGATCAATATTTAGTTTATTACTGAATGTGTACATTTGCTCCAATAGGAAATGTGAGAGGGCGTGTCAGCAATTTTCATAATGGATACCAATAATCCTGTGCAAGAGTTTTCCCGAAAACGAAAAAAAAAAAACAAGTCGCACGTTTTAATTAATTACACTTTAGAGTACGAGTAACATACATATGTGTAGAAGTGAATGCATTTTGGGTTACTGTAGTTTTATTTTAGGGAATTTTAGGTCGAAGAATTCGCTAAGAAATAAATGCAATCGAGTATTCCACCATGAATGGAAAGTATTTTTGTTTCGACGAATGCAGGAAATGCACAAAATTCTTCGAGTTGCATTGTTGAAGACTTTCAGAAGTATTTTACTCTTATAAGAGTGTAAGAGCTATTGTCTTACTTTGCATTCCATCTCATTCAAAATCAATCAAAACTAGCATGCATTGTCAGAGGGTTCATAGTTGACTCTTTCAGTAAATTAAAAATTAGTCAATAACTAAACTAAAAATAAGGCAGGACCACAAATCCTTAATAAATGCAAGAAGCTTAGCATAGTCTAAAATGTGAACAACAAGTAATCACCAATTTAGATTGATCAACTCTTAACCAAGATAATAAGATCTGTACATACATACATATGTAGGTACATAAGCGGTGGTAGACAGGAACCTATCATTGAAATCTCCGTGAAATAGTCGTGATTACGTTTCGATTCTTGGAATGACCCAGTGCGACGAGGGTAGGGCAAAAAGTAATGGTGGAAATAAAATATTCCGAAGCTGAACTCGTCTTCCATTCAGATCTCCGCCAAGGGACTTACTTTGCACCAAACATACGAGCTTGGAACTGGACGGCCTAAATCTACAAACATTTTGGGCAACAAACCCCCATAGGGCATGGGGTTAAGTTTACCAAAACCAAAACTACGAGTATGGTTTTAGGGCGTATTTCAATGTTTTTTTTTTTCATAATATTTGATATATTTACGGATGTTTGTCAAACGTTCGTAAAAGGTGGGACCGTGCAAATAATATGAGTAGTTTTTTTTTTTTAAATCGAATGTCGTACTCCAGCTCAGTACGGACTAAGTATGGATACAAATAAGAACCCTGTAACAGATTTCGTTTTCCGATTACGGACTGTACACACGGTTTCGAATGAAGACTGATTTTTGTTTATTTCTTGTGTATACCTAAAACTTTATAGCATTTCATGTGCCCTATAACATAAATGACATGAAAGAATAGTGGAGTCCATAGGCGGGGTCCAACACCGCGAAAATATTTCCTGCCATTGCATGTTTTATCACTTTTGTTCATAAACAGTGCTCCAACGAAATATTCTGTTGCATTCAACAGTTGGCCCTTCAGAAACTTTCTTGAAATACCAGTCGCTTCTCAACTTTAAATCAGTTTACCCTCAAGCCCATCTCTTGTATCGTACAACGCGATTGTATCATAGATTGTATTGGTATTCCCTATTTCATCCTTCTAATTTATCTTCCGACCGCATTGTGTCTTACTATCAAAAAGGTATTTATGCATAAATCGTTGAGCGCGTGGAAATTATAAAAAACTAAGTTTGATTTTACTTGCTGAGTCTTTCAATCGATGTAGCTCGATACTCTCGATATCGTATGGTTACCCACCAAGGTTATGTGCTATCTACAATGTTCAAATCATAAACCACCAGCCACTCTATTTTACCAATTTTCGACTGGATACAGGTTAGCTACCTGATGGTCTACTAAACTATTATCCTAGGCGCCATTAAAACTCACAACACTAATTGGCTGTAGTATACTAACAGAAACGGCCATGGAACCAAAGTAGAACCTTTGCGATTCAAGAACCCAACAAATACATATATGTATGCTAAGAATCGCAGACAAGATCTGAAGTCGTTGCTTGAGGTGGAATATATGTATGTAGGGCTTGTGTGATTCGTTTAATTCTCAAAAAGGCCACGGGACGAGACGGAATACGAGCCGTTGTTCTCGAAAACTCTGCCAAAATCATTCTTTATGAAGTATTTGAATGCACTGCCAAGCAGACCGAGGCCGCCAGAGCACACAAGTATTTAACGTTCATCAAGTGACGCTTTCGTACCAAACATTTTTTTCGTTTGCTATAAAACGTACAAACTGTGGAATCCACTACCGGGTTTCGCAGACGAGGAACTCTTTTAGAACACGAATTACGGGTACCAAGAGCCAATGTCTCGAATGCTACGTGAAGTCAATGATATTCACCTTGTCTTTGACTTTCACCTTAAAATACTGTCCCTTAAGAAACCATTTATAACGCTTACACCTCCTATCGCATTGCTCCGACATTAGTTTATAACTATAGTTTTAAGGAAACCTATTAGTTTTAAGGAACTTTGTTAGTTTTAAGTCTAGAATTTAAGTTTGTGATTGCACTAAGCTTTAATAAATGCCTCAAGATTTTCAAATTTGAAAATTTGGCTTTAGATAAATGCGATCTACTGTTGATGCCATACGAGCGGTAACTATTGTAATATCGCAAAAGGTGCCATCGAAGGAGAAAGATGACTCTACGACACTAAGAAGTACTATGCAATAACGTTGGGTGTAAAAAATGCGTTTAATTCTGGGAACTGGTCGTTCATTACAAGATCACTTGCCAGATACGCCATATTTATCTGCTGCGTATAGTGACAAACTATATTTTAACAAGAGGAAGTTGAGATACAATACTGATGCAGGGGTGAAGTACAATAACGTCAGTGTGAGAGTTCCACAGGTATCTGTCCTAGGACCGTTATTGTGGAACATCATGTATAACAGAGTCCTACGATTAGCGTTACCTCGGGGAGTAACTATAATTGGATTCGCCGATGACATTGCCATCGTGACAGTAGCTAAACAGATTCGTGCAGTTGAATCAGCTACAAACGAAGCTATTGCCCAGATAAGAAATTATCTTAAATTGACTAAATTGGCCCCTGACTAGAACTAATCGACCATAAAACAGAAGCTGTCCTTATAACCGAAAAACGTCGAAAACTGTAGCGTTTACCAACTTCCAGGTTGGTAACCAAACAATCAAGTGCAAAGTTAAATAAATAGCTTAGACTAATGCTGGACAACTAATTCCAGTTTAAAGCACAGAGTCTACTTAACCAAGAACGAAAGAAAGTAAAATGAGATTGTCGTAAACAGACCAGTGGCCTTCAAACTATTTCAGACAAAGCTGCCTTTGTTATAGCTGGAATGGTCACCATCAACATCCTTGCAGATGAAACCTGGGGGTTTATAACAAAAGAGCCTGGACCCAACGCGAGAGAATCAAAATTGAAGAAAAGGTAGTGTCCACAGCTGTATGACAAGCTCTTTGGGACAATACACCGAAAGGCAGACATACAAACTCATACTGAACAATTCAAGCTTGGATAAGTCGAAAACATGAAAACTGCAACCTCAGGCAGTTCCTGTCTGTTCGTGGTCGTTACCGCAAGTATCTCCACGAATTTGGACATGATAGCTCACCATCCTGTTCCGAATGCCCAAATGAAGATGAAGGTACACAGCATGCAGTGTTTTAGTGCAGACGCTTCACGGCATGGAGAATTACTCTGCCCAGTCTGTCGTTAAAAAAAAACAGCAGAATGAGCAGAAGCAGCAGAACTAGCAGAAGCCTCAGAAGAAGGTGACATAAGACGAATAGCTTGATATCCTAACCAACCACGCGAAGTAATACCTAACGGCCCTCCCGCGGGGGACTGATTGAAATCTGTATGTGGGGATGTATGTAGGCATATATCGGCTAACCCTCTACGTCAGGACTAGGTATATGAACCTTACATGCTACTAGCGCGGTCTATTGGCATCTTTAAAAGATTCCTCACCTCCCCGGCGTAACCAGAAAAAAACGACTAGGTTTCAGTCCCATTTCCCATTTTCACGAAAAACTTTGATAGGACATCTTTCAACAAAAAAAATTAATATTCAAATTTCAGTTTTGACAATGTTCAGTGATGCACTCTACCAATAAATAATGGACACGTTCCGTAATCTGGGCAATAGGTCGTCAAACCTTCCTGATTGGTCGAGAGATCCAGGTTTGACGGAAAAGTTAGACATCTTTTTCGAGGTAGTGACCTGGATTTGTAGGTTAGAAAATGTTTCATACATTTTAAGTCATATTGCGAAATGTCAAAAACAGCTGATCGGTTAGTATTTTATTTATTGTTCGGCTATCCTTTATAAATTAAATGGATGATGTAGCGTAAATAAAATAATTAAATTCCAGGTGAATTACGATGAAGTGATCTACGATTTGAGGCAACCAGAGGATATGATCAATTGTTCAATTCGTAAAGTGGTTTCTTTTGTATTACACTAAAATGCAATTCTAAGGTTTTAAGTGGAGCCGAAATTCTTTCAAAAAATAAAAGACCCCCCTTGTTGTCTTTGTGACCGATTTATCGCACTTAAAATAAATACATCTCTAAGAATAGGTACTTTAGAAACCACAGTCCATACTTTATCGAGAGTGAAAACGGAAAGTGAAATGATAGTTATGACACATGAAATGTCACCTACTTTTTCAGTCAGTTTGCCGTTCCATATATTAGGCCTTACCTTAAAAAGTAGGCCTAGAATACTAATAGTGAACGTTCCCAATATCGTTGTTATGAACTTTGAAAAGAAAAACCAAACCATTGCGAATTTTGATTTGACTTAAACATCGATGAACATACCCATTTTAATTGAATTGTATGTAAATATATGATTCAAACAACATTGTCAATTATGTAAGATTGATGGTGTATTTGTAACCACAAATCTTTAATAAATAAATTCGTAATGCCTTCAAGGTCCTTAAAGATTACTTTTATACTTTTTTATGTTATGTCATTACATTTATAAGCTACATAATCATACTATTCGCGTGTACTGAGTGCATCAGGATTCCTTTTACCTATACATACACTTAATAGTTACATATACATATGTGTATACTTAATAAAAATATGAAAATCATTCTTCCAATGGAGATATCTCTAAAATTAGTTTATTTTTTGCACGCTATGTCTATGAAATCTGATTCACTTAAAATAATAAAACGAAAATTATTAACTTTATATTGACAAAACACGACAACCAGTTTTATCAATAAAATGAAACACCAACCGCCATCCCATTCAAGGCGACTTATATAAATTGTTTATCTTAAAACAAATTGCGAGTAATTAAAACTGCATAATGCAATGACCTTCTACCCATGCAAACGTATTAATTACACATTACAAAGGACATCTTGGATTCACCATGTGCACTTAAGTCTCCGTTGAAGCACGTTTTAAAATACACCACTCAAATTTGACACGGATATTTGCATACCGCTTTGATGTCAAAAATGCATAATTCTAATTCTTAAGTAAACGTTAAAAGGGAACAATTTCAAAAGTCCTTTAAAGTCTGACTGGATGTACCTAGGATGCTACGCCCACCATAAACGGCAGTGAGTTGTAAAAGTCAAAAGCCTGTATGGCGGCCGATACTTGCCATGCCACCCTTGTCAAATTGTGTCTACGCGCCGCCCGTGTTAGACAGTCGTGACATTTAAGGAAATGACAACATATTTTTGTATTAAAATCCCCACAAAGAACAAGAGGATGTCACGCAGGTCTTGTAATATGAATAATAACGACAAAGTCCTTAAATAATACCGTAGATGATGCAAGGATGCACGGCGACCAAACCAGGAAGTCAAGAAGCACTTGACAGTTAGCGCCCTTGATATCCCGCCGTTGCCATCATCATTAGAGCGTCGATTTAAAAATAAAAAAATAAAAAATATTTTTTTCTCTTATTCGATTGAGATTCCAATCCATGGCTATTGTAATTGATCATCGTATCACTGGGCGTGGATGGTTTTTTTTTTTTTTTGTATTATTACATTGCTTTGCTTTTATACCCTATCGATGTGAACGGCACGGGAATAAATGGGAAAAAAGGACATTTAATTTGACAAGCTCTCCTGCCATGGGATCCACTTGTATGTCATTTCATTTTGTTTGATGTTTACCGAAGACCGATCTTGATTATTATTATACGCACTTGGTGACAGGATTGTGGTGAGTACCTACACATTTCATTGACATTAATGAAATTCTTTATGTATTTTTCTTCTTTGAATGTGAAGTGTCAATTAGCTTAATTAAAAGAGATTTATTCATTTATGTGACTGCGTTTTCCATCTGAGATTACATTATGGGTAATGCTATGCCCTATGCTCTATGCTTTATGTTTAAATATATTATTTAAACTTAAAACAATTTTATGAATGATTGCAGTTAGCGTGTGAAAATGGTAGACACCAACCTGATACTACACCAACTTGAGGGTTGGATGGAGTTTTTTTTTTACATGCATATGTATGTATCTGCTATATTCCCACCAAACTGAAACTCGAAGTTTTGATAAACTTGTACAGAAACCTCTAAAAGTGTTTCCACCAGTTAGAAATCTTTTCAAATGTCAATACATGTCAATCTGAAGTCATTTCAAATGTCAATTTTGAAGTGGCCGACAAAGCAATTGACAACAATTTCCGTTTTCTATATTTGTTTCTTTTCCAATTGCTAAAAAATTTATTTTTTAAAAAATATTTACATATCTGTGATTTAAAATGAAAATAAAAATGAAAAAATGGTGACATCTAAAATTGACAATATAAATGAACACCAAAATGGGTTTGTTCGGTTTCAGAACCTCTCAGAGATGGATGAACACAAAAGGATTTCAACCAGATTTTGTTGACATCATGAAATTTCGAAAACTTGAAAATGTATGATAAAACCTTAGAGATTGAGAAAAATTTTCTGAAACCTCGAGTTTAGACCCAATTTGTTTATCTCGCCCTTCAAATTATGAACCATTAAATGAAGATCCATTAACTATGAGAAAGTAGGCAAATATCATCAGCGCAGTCCAGATGCTTCAACTAAAATTTCGTAGTTCATGGTTTCCCCCGGTAAGTGATACCCAAAGTACATGGCTGATGACCTTTAAGAACAATAGTGGTGGGATTTTGAAGGGCTCCGACACCTTCCCATTGTGCAGAATAACGACATTTACACCCCTCTTAGGTAGCCTACATAAGAATTATGAATTTTTTCAATATGTGTACGACCGTCCAAATTGGATGTGGATTCAAGCTGCCGAAAGCGCTGTTGGCCTATATAGGAGGACTCTTTGGGAAAGCCTGGCTGTTCGACAACAAGAGTTCAATCTAAATATTTTCTTATTCTATCCAAAATAATTTTAGCTATTATTTGAAAACTAACTTAAAAAAAAGACACTTGCATTATACAGACGACAAGACCGCTACCGCTGCACTGCCTGTTGGGATATTTAATGTAATACCACAGGATAGTGCCAGCACTTAACCTGATATGGTAGTTATAGTGTCCTAAAACCATGCCTAAAAAGAAGGAAGCTGTCACCAGTGTGACTCCTGGAGTAAGATTCCTGAAAGTGCTAAGTAAATCCTTATTGAATTACATAGTTTCTTTAAGTCAAGGGTTTCGACCGAGCTATTCCGAGTTTGAATGAATTTTAGAAAGGAATTTGTCTAGCTTTACTGCAAAGCTGTTTTCCACGTACAATTCCACAGGAGATGGGTCAGGTTCCCAATTGCTGTGCAGCATCTGCAGAGATGTGTTGAAATTAACTAGCGTTTATCGCTTATGTGCCAACGAGTTGTGGCCTGTTTTTTGCCTATGAGAAGTGTTAAGTGCGCTCTGGTAACCGCCAGGAAATATTTTACTTTTCTTTCGTGACCATAAAATAATCCTCTAAATAGTCATTGAAAGTCCAAGGTAATTTTGGATTTTGAGAGAATCGTTGGTTAGCGGTTGTCCCTTGATGGCTGCAGGCCATCACCCTGTATACTCGAATGTACATGTATCTATCTGAGAACCCACAAAGTGTTGGTGGGGTTGACTGTCTATATGAGACGACAGTTCTTGTGAAACCTCGACGATTACTCGAACTTCAGTCTGGAAAATGCTTTCATAGTTTGAGAGCCTTACCCACTGGAAAATTGCGAGCGTACCTGCATGTTCATTTTTGAACCATGTTATGTTGTTAGGGTTTGTAGGCTTTCTCCACGAATTTCAATACGTGTATCAACCGCGTGCATCTGTCTAGGCAATACTAAATGTCAAAGTAATTGAAATAAAAGATTCCATCAAGATAAAGGATGCAGCTCTGGAAATTTTAAGTCCGCTATTAAGTCACCTTATCCACGGTTGTTAAATCTAAACTTGTGAAACGTTGCCGTGACGTCACTCTGCGGGGTTCCAGGACACACCAATATCGAAAGAAACAAACTGGCGGACGAATGAGAAAGAAAAGGATCTGAACAGGGTCTGGCATTTGGTCATTCACTTTGTTCTTCTAGTTCTTGAAAAATCCAGCACAACACAAGCCCAGCCGATGAGAAATGCTCTCATCTTATCTTGTCTCCAGAAAACTTTGGACAAACCACGACAAAACTAAGACTAGGTAAATCCTGGCGCTTAAAAGAAGACACTTATCATTCTTCATAGAGATTATGACTGGGCACAAGCTCTTGGCGGGCCACCTAAGAAAAATGTGACTAAGTACAAATGACCTATGCAGACGTAGAAGACGTAAAAGAAAGCACTGCTCACTTCCTACGAGAATGCCCTAGCCTATTCAGAACCAGCAAAGTGGCAATCCCTGTCAGGAAAATCACCAATAACCATCCTAAAATTTTTAGCAATGGTTTACGAAGACCGCACAGTCAACTCAAGTGGGATACGCAATGGATCCATTGGAGAGCTGAGTGTTAGATGCTAATTCAGCTATCCCTACTAAGAAAAAAAATTGAAATATCCTTATTCGTCCTTTCCTCTCTTAACGAAGCTAAAGTATCTTGTGGTTAGCCTTGACTATAAATAGGGCCAATCATGTGTGATATGAAATGTGATAGAAACTGGGCACTACGTCCAGAAATATTACTTTAAATGTATACTCTAGTTGTTGGACCAATTTCAACATACGCAACAGCCATTTGTTGGGTAGATTTGAGAAGTCATTAATCTGCAGATTGTTCGTATAAGTGAGGAAGTTAGCATAGGCAAGAGATAGTCTCTGAGTCCCATAATTCCATGATGACTATCTCCGACTGCTGAACTCTCCTGCACAAAGCAGTAAATTGAACAACTATTAAGCACGCTCCTGTTGTTTCCCTCTGATATATGCCCAATAGAAAACTAGGAGAAATGTAAACCTTGTCCAGCAGAATACTGATGACAGTGGATCTGTGACTGAGATTAAAATGTCAGTAAACTTTGGAAATTATTCAACCATTCCATCAGTGGAAATATTTGTCAGTAATCAGTTCGCAACCCCAAACGTATCTACAGCTAAACCTCCATGGTAAAACTGTTTTTATATTCTCTGACAACCAAATTGATAATTCTACATTAGATTCTTGGTCATGAAGGTCACCTTTCTATCGGAACCTTACCATAACTACTATACCGACTGTTCAAAAATGATAAATGAGGTCCGAGTCGGAAATTTCGGCTTTGACTTTGAATTTTCTGTACCATTAGGACCATATAATTACTTTTATCTCTTCAGTAGAGGTTTATGATCTCAAGCTCTGTGCCAAATAAGGGTAAACATTCTGTCAGATAGCCAAGCACCAATAAAAAGTCTCAAATCGTTTAACTTTGAGTCTAAATTGGTTTGGAGTTTTCTCCAATCACACTAACCTGGGTCCATGATGGCGAATAGATGTTGTGGGCAATCTGTATTCATTGGTCCCAAACCATTCTGTAGTTTACTTGTTCGTCAAATAAAGTTTGAATTAAACCACTGAAACCCTCATACAGGCTTAAGCCTTGACAAAAAATTCATCTATTTCTAAAAAAAAAAAACGAACAAACATAAACCTTGTTATTGCTCTCTTAAATAGTATATCAAGAAAGTTCAAAATCGGCAATCGGGCATGTGCCTACTATGTCTTAAGGATACTGCTCTGACCTCATCTCTGCTGTTCTCATTTTAAACCATCCGAAGCAGTTCTAAACAAATCAAACAGATTTTCAATGGGATAACACATCCTTCAAGGAAAAACAAAAGACTTTACAAAACTTTAGCAGGAAACGAATTGAAATCATGTCCCTATCAGAAATCCTAGTTTTTGTGAATCTGAAGAAAAACTTTCTAAGACTCTTCACCGAGTGTTTAAGCTGCCACTGTCTACTAAAACGACACACTCCTACGGACTTAGAACATCACTCCAACTTACCTGGGAGCAATGAGATGTATTTGCATATCTTCACGGATGAAAGCAGACTCTTTGCACTTTCCATCCCGAAATAGGCCTTAAGACGTTTCTACTTAGGTACTCTAAAGTTGCAGAAAGACCGTAGGGCCAGACTCGGTGAACTATAATAATAGGGCTTATGGCATCTAACTTTCTCTTGACGGGCATTTGGTTTGAACGTTTATGCGGTACTCGGGGTATTGCAATACATAGTCTGATTTACACGCATATAGTAATAGTTTTCCCAAAGGTTATGTTGTCGGAAATAGGAGACAACAACCATGGCTAGGAGCAGTCTCCTATTTTGGTTTTGACATTAGGTAACATCTTCCAAAATGAGCCTCGTTTCGATCTGCTGCTGATGTAATATTTACTAATGAACATTCTCGAAACTTTGTCTTTACTGTTTGTTGATCACAGCTTCAGCTATTCTACTACTGTTTTGACAATGTGTAACTGCTTTCTGAAATTTAAAGCATTAGAACTAGAGTTCCACTCCTGCGGCACTCCATCTGTAACAATTTTCTTAGCTTCCTTGTATTGGATTGTCCTACAAGTTTCTCTCGAGAAATGAAGGATTCTACCTACTTGCTTCAAGAGCAATTACACTAGTTATTGTGAACCACTTAAGTAGACTTATATTATTAATTTATTTCTCTTCCTGTAGCGGTTGCATAAGCCCACTTACTAGAATCCCACAGGAAAAAAAAAATCATTTGAAAGAACAAAATAGAAATGCACTAGAAGCATCTGTAACATTTGAACTTTTCCATTCACTAGAGGGATACACCCTTCCATAATTTGTCTCTGAATTGGAACGGAATGGTCCTCGTTACATCCTTTTTCATGCAATCTATGAATAACCATTTTTAACACTTTGATTTGCATGCATGCATTCAAATAACTGCCACTAATCAATAGATATCCACCCAAGGATGTATTTACTTCAAACTACTGGAATAAACTTGCATCGTATCTCAAAAACAAAAACAAAACTTCTCTGAATATTAAAGGATACTACTTGTACAAAAAAAAAAACAAACCTCTATCCTACAATTCCACCTACCTATTCAGAAGCCGCAATTCATGGAGTGGGATTTTTTTTTGTTTCACATACTCCTAACCACAGAAAAGAGGATAACGATGCTGTAAGTCATGCGCTTCGAAAATTTACGCCACAGTTACCATTTATCGCATTCAGGTGACACTACACCGTCCCAATACAAAAACAAAAACCATAAAACACACAAAATAAAAAGGATGGCATGCAATATTCGTCTCCTCTCCTGAATGCGAATAACAGCAATTGAGGATTTTACAAGTACATACATACAAGCAGATTCGAAATGAAAACAAAATGCGAGGATGGCGTCGTGTGCATTGAAAATTATTCATGTTAACGTAACATGGATCAATTATTATAGTTCAGCAATTTCGAAAGGCGTCAAATATTCGAGGCATGGCCTTTCTAATAAACGTCTATTGCATCTTATTCACACCTGAGAACAATCGAAAGAAATGTGTTTCTATGGAGACATCAACATCACTCCTGGGGCACAACAAGAGGCAGCTTCAGCATCAATAAAATAATGCTGAGCCTGGAACTGTTATATGAATGGGTCCGGGGCAAGGACTTTTGCCTCTTCTTCTTCTTCTTTTTCTGTTTTCACTACTTATGTGCCCCATCTCGACACGAAAAATTCTCATCTTTACATGTAGACGAATAGATAGCTGAGGTATTAGAGTTAATCTCTTACGCATATGTGAATTTTGCCAGGATTTTCAGGATTTCCACTTCATGTGTTAAATGAATAAGGACACTGATATATTGTATATTGTTGATGTAAAAAAAAAAAAGCACGCTTCGACTGTTGATATCTATCCAACGTGCCACCTTCGAATGAGAGCAAAAAAGGACTGGTACTTGTATGCATCCATTAAGTATGAGTATGAGTGTGATTCTTGTTCGTAATGTTGTCGCTACGAAGGATACCAAGTTGATTTGAGTTCCTTTCAGTGGACTGAGTGAAAAGATTCTTGAAATTCTTTTGATATTAATATACCTTACGCAAGCCCATTTCTGGGATCCTTTTCATTTACGAATAGACACACAAAAAAAAAAAAAGATATGTTGTGCCTTCGTTATGTACTAACAGGTCACAGGGGCGAAAAGTAACAATGAAGAGGATTCTTGGAATTGTATAACGACATTAGAACATCCGGAATAGATTATCTATTCTTGGGCTTTCATTCGTTAAACTTTATTAGAGATTGAAAGGATTTCGTGATAAATAAGGTTCTTGCTATTAATTTTAAAAATAGGATTCGTGTGCGTGGGTTAGAAGTATCTATTATTTGATTTTGAGCGTCCTTGGTTTTATTTCTTTTTTTCCGGGGTATGTATGTATTTATCATGAAAAGGGCAACTGAACTACGTAGTTATACATATTTCTTAAACAACTTTGAATCCTTGAATACCCTGTTACACTGTGGTGTATCAATTTGAATGCATTGTTTGTAAAATTAGTATAAATTGACAAATCGAATTAACAATATCCATCCATCCAGGACATCTTAGGACGCACAAAGTATAAAGACATCTTTATTTGGTTTTACACGCAAACAACTAGAGAAGACATGTGGAACCTAAGGATCTGAGACCTATCAGTCTATTCTGTGTTCTTAAAATGCTGGAAAGGCTGATTGATATCCATCCGCACAAGATCATCAATCTAACTCTGGCTCCCAACATGCTGCAAAAGAAAGTCAGTCGAGACAGCCTCAGTAGCAATCACAGGAGCACTTGCAAATCTGAAACTGGATGCATCGCATCCATTACCACCCAGCTGAGTCGTATATAGAAGGCTAGTCAGTTGCACAATATCCCAAGGTGGTATCTTGACGCCTCTTCTCTAGGTGGGCTACTAGCAGACCTTTACAAGACAGGATAAAGAGTGGTTGCATATACGGATGACATTGCTATTGTAGCCTCAGGTAAACATGCGGAAATACTCAGGGAAATCATCTACATGCGAACTGGCGATAAAACCCTCACAAAGCTAAACTTTTTTTCTTCACGAGGAAATACAAAGTTCCTCTCATGAACCGTCCTACGATTAATATCACCAAACTCTCCTTTACATAAAAATCCAAAATTTTGAGTTTGATGTGCTATAGCGATTACAGATCAGCTACGTAATCTGTGTCCTCACGGGACACTGTCTGATAGGCCAACATTCTGGATCTATTTTCAAATGATTTCTGCACAAGTTGCAGGGAAGGCAAGAAGGAGGAAACTATCCATCACCTCCTATGCATCTGTCAGACCCTGCCCCAAAGAATTACCTCAGCGAACTAGCGTCCTTAGACGTCATGAGTATCTTTCACTTCGTAAGAAGTTGTGGGTGGTTTTATTAGGAAGTCCCTGGATAGCCAAACTGGAAAGATCCATGTTATCACAAGGGACTCTTTCTGGTCTAAATGTGGCTGTATCTTTTCACAGATAGCCACCCTAACCTAAATCTAAACCTAGTCTTTAGCACCTCCAGGATCTAATTCACTAAAGTTTTATTATTAAGACCACCGACACTCTGCAGAATAATCTGGGTCTTTGAAAATGGTAAAAGCACTGTGCACTCCGGTCGTCAATTCCAGCAATGCCTCCTTGTAAAAAGAGTTTCTTGCAATTAGGAGTAAAAGAATATGTGGTGCGACAGATCCATACGAGACCCAAAACCTATCTTATTACAATCATTCTTGTTTTGGATAGAAGCACTTTGCAGACATGCTTTGAAGGTAGTGTAAAACTTCATCTACCTAAGCATACTATTAATTCATACAACTACACCAGTGGTAGATCTGCATGGTGGTAAACTACTGATCGCTTATGACATGGATTGGGCCAGTAGCGCAACAATCAAGGTCGAAATGTAGTGCTTGCTTTACCTCCTCGTGATGGTCCCTGGGCAACTACATCTTTACACGTACAGGAAAAAATTGCAAGTGCGGGGATGTCTAGAGCCACAAATCTAGACAAGGGAACTGGGACTAGCATTCCGCATAACCGAAATAAAATGTGCTACCGAAACCGACACAATGCCTCGGATAAGGAATGACAACACGTTGACGACTTTTGGCTGTCCTACCCGGACAATGATTGGTTTCTGGAATGTGAAGACGCTCTTCGACCCTAACTCCTAGAGTAAAGGGCCTCAGAACGCCAGATTCCTTCAACTGAAAGATGAGTTCATGCGTTGTAGACTGGACATATTGGGAGTACGTGAGATAATATGCTTAGATGCGGTTGAGTACCAATCCCCAACGCGTAGCACTGTACCGCTCTACTCCGGAAGACCATCCGGAACTCCCGTGGGTATGGAGTTGAACTGTTGCTAATACCCACAACACGTAGAAGCCTGATTTTCTGGCAGTCGCACGATTATAAGTTTTTAACGGCCAGATTCCGGACTAAAGTACCTCGAATCACCATTATACAGTGTTACGCCCCAATGGATGGCTCATCTGACGGAGAAAAGGAAAACTTTTACAAACCAGTTGGGCACCGTTTTTAATGCAACGACCAAAGGCGGCATTGTCATTGTGATGGGGGACCTGTATGTCAAGGTGGGCAACGACAACGAAGGGCTCAAACATGTTATGGGAAGACATGGCCTAGGCAACCGCAACGACAACAGTGAAAGATTTGTTGATTTTTGTAACGCAAATGGCCGTGTCATAAGTGGCACCATGTCTAAGCACACATCCTGCCATAAAATTAGCTGGGTATCAACTGACAGGAAAGCGACCTCCAACCAAATTACCCATTTTACCTTCAGTCGACGTTTTAGCAGTAGTCTCCTAGACGTCCGAAACAAATGTAGAGCAGACATGGTGTTCGTACTTGATCACCATCTTATGATAGAGCTCAGGTTCAACACCGGCCGACTTAATGATAGCTTAGTGCACCAAGAACTAAAGGACCATCTCTCACGTGGTGTAGAAACAATCAGCAGCTTACTGTCCGCCACCTGCTGCTTTGTTAACGGGAAATGTTGGAATTCGATGGACGAAAACCAAAAATGATCGAGCCTGTGATCGAACTCATCAGTTCATATATGCATTGGTCCACCAATGAACAAACCAAACGATTGAGAGAGTAGAGAGTGTTTCAATACCTTGGGAATATTATCCCAACCAATGGCGCAACCGACCAGCCGAATCGGCAAGGCAAAGTCTGGGTTTGGGATGCTAACCAAAATTTAACGAAGTTTAAGAAGCTTAGACACCAAGATACGACTGTTCCGTTGAGTTCGTGTCGCTATATGGATGTGGTACTTCGAAAATAACTGCTATCACAAAAAAGCTGCAAACGTTCGTTAATAGCTGCCTACGCCATATATTAACGATTTCCTGGCCAAACCGTATCTCTAATGAACAGCTTTATCGGAGAACGGGCCATGAACCAAGAGGCACAACAATATTATGACAGAAGTGGCAGTGGATTGGTCACATTTTCCGAAAAGGTGACAGGTCCAAAGCTAACCACTCGATGCAATGGAATCCGCTTAAAATGCTTGAAAATGGTGGAAACCCTGGGAAGCTTTAAGACATTTCAGTCTCCAAACTTCTCAATATAAGAGATCAACTACAGTATTATAATTTATGAAGCTTATATAGGTGTCGTAGGCTCCAAGTTCTATCTCTGCTTCCTGGACATGTCTTTTTGGGTTTTAATAGATCGCTTATAGATCTCGATTTTTGAAAATCGTACTAAAATAAAAAATTTTTCTTCTAATTTTTAAGGTTTCAAGAAAAGTTGCTTTAGTTCTAGACGATCCCTAAACCAGTTCAAAATTCACCAATTGTATTTCAGCAACTCCTTAAACTTTCAATTTGGTGCATTTCAACAGAGTGTTTAATTTGTTTGTGCCATATCTTTCTGTAAGTCAAGTTTAGAGCCGGAATTGAAGTGGCTTAAGTAGTATAGTGTATGTATGTCGCAAGTCTCTGAAGAACTTGGCCCTTGACTACCGTGATTCTTGATAGTCAGATCAGATCTATTCGCGATTAATATAAAATTAATCCTTAAGGAATAATTTTCACTTCACTCACCCATACGTTAATAATCTTCCTTCCCTCCCATCGAGCATTTGTATGAATCCATTCTACACACTACATATTTCCACCTGATCTCTCAAAATCGAGGGCGAAAGGTGTAAATAATCCCCTCGTTGTATGTTCAGCTTAAACATCCCTGAGCATAAATCAAGCCATATTCCTTCACTTACAGGTGTATAAGGTCGCACGCAAAGGGCGAAGGTCGTGATACTTCTTAATTTGTCTTTTCTGCTCGAATGACAGATAAGTCCGTTTCAGCCAGAATGCGCTGTCACTGAGTATAAAAATCACCCACCCAAATGTGGGTAATCGGACAGTGAATCAAGCGCCACCCCTCTAACAAATTTTACTAAACAACAAGCATTGTCAACATGTAATGACAGGATTTTAACCAGCAGTGGGGGTTGATTTCGAACCCTTTCCAGCACCATCATCGAAACGATTGTCTTGAAATTGTTGAAGGCGTTCAACCAAGATTCAAGAGATTCCTTTATTATTATGCACACTACCAAACCTTATGTGATGATGACATGAAAGGTTGGAATTTTAATTTGAAATCACTTGCGTTCGAGCATGGTATAGACCTCATCGGGTGAGGAAGTTGTTACGTTTGATAGGGACTTAAGTAGATAGTAAATTAAGTCCTCGTTAAATTTGCCGAAGGTGACCACTTGAGCGTATGGTGAAAATGTTTCCAAAAACTTTATCATGATGGTCGTATGTAAATGTGTGTTGTGGTGTGCTTTACTGAACAAGCGAGGTCGTAATTGTTTGGAATTCACTAACACGCATTGAGTGATCTCCTTACACGTGCTAGCACCATAATTCAATTACCATCAAGTTGGTTTCTAAAATAAATCGTAAAAAGGAGATAAGGGATGAAAACTGACAGATTTTGTAGAAGGAAACCATATACTATCTTTAATAATAGGCAGTATTAAGTAATAAATTACTTTCATTAGTTTGTAAATTTGGTAAATGAAATTTAGAGCCTGAGTCCGGTTCTTTAAGGGTTTATTCCTTTAGTTAGACCTTTTATTTATGGAAAATTCGTTAAAAATTGATAGTGAGTGCGAGTACGGCGGCTTTAAACTGTAGGTTGGGATGAGAGAAGTTGGCTTTTTACGGGAATGTTTTTTATATAAAACGTTTATTTATATATTGAATTTAACAAATATAACAAACAAATTTTTGAAATAAAAAAAAATGTAACAAACAAAAATGACAAGAAGGCACTCAAGTGTTGACAGTATTAAATTTTATATTTTGTTTGCTTATTTTATATATTGTTTGTTTGTAAGACGATGGTCTCGTAAAAGATGACAATTCTTCCGGTCGTCGAGTTCTTTTGGTCACCTGTACATCATCTTTGTCAGACCCATCCTTGAATACGCTAGTCAAGTATGGTCTATATTGACGAATAGAAGCTGTGCAATGGAAGTTTATCCGCCTTGCCCTTCGTGGTTTTGATTGGATTGACAGTTATAACTTACCTCCCTAAGTCAATCTTCTGAAACTGAGCAACCTACAGTCTCTCGAGAAGTTGCTGTCATAATATTTCTTCAGGAGCTATTAGCTGGCAACATTAACTATCCTGAGATACTAGAAATGATCTCCTGCAATACAAACCCACGTAATCTTAGGTGTGCACCCATCTTCCGTCCCATATCTCACCGCATCAATAGTAAAGCATAGCTTGTATTAAGCTTAATAATAAATAGACCAGAAGAAGGTCTGTGCTGCCGAAGTGTAAGGTGGGTGGATCAACCTCGTACTCTGGGAACCATTTACTCCTTTGTATGAAGGAACTAATCTTAGCCGTTTTAATCTTTGAGCATTACTTCTTATACCAAGCTGTCTGGTGAGGGTAGTAACTATGTATCTATGAGAGGGTTCCTTATGTTTTAGGAATCCGATGGATCTAGTTTTCTTTAAAGTCGGCAAGAGCGATATTGCATTGGTCGTGGAGAAACCTAAAAGAAGACAAAAATTACGTTTGTGGCTTTAGGATAGCTAAGTGACCTCCCTGAATCAACCCGAGATGGTTATAAATTTTACGATGGCTAATGATGACTTTCCTATCAGGTGTAGGTCTCCGAAGTAGTATAGGCCGATGGGGGTTTTCGTAGTTCTGTATAGCCTAGGGCATTCGTATAAGATGTGTATGTATCGCCACAGCTTCTACAGAGGTCGTCTGTGTTGCAATCTTCTTCGGTGCGCCGCCAAGAAGTTGTGGCCTGTAACAATCCCCATGGAGTTCTAGAATGCTATTACAAATACAAATTTTTGGCGCAACAGGTCCATGGGACTCAGGGCCTAGCTTCTCACAACCATTCGTGTTGTGCGTGTTATATTCTTCACATGAATGGAAGGGGCCTACTGTTTACTGCCGTATCCGAACGGCAAGCTTTTTCATGACAGTTTTACTCTCGGATGTTTGTCAGACGCTCGCGAGAGGTGGGGCCGTGAAAGAAATTTTAGGTGTTGTCTGGGGATTGAACCTGGAACCCCTTGCTCCGTAGTCCAACGCACTAACCACTTGAGCCACGGTGGCCACTAGAATGCTATTAAGCGCTCAAAATTTGCCTGATCTTAGTATAAATACAAAAACCAAATGAGTTAGCTTCATCTCTTGTTGGCTAGTCTCAGAAAGGCTTGTTTTATGCTAAATTTATCAAGTGATAGGGGAGGTAGAACCGAAGTAGCGACCATTTTCAGATCCTGTTCGGTTTCATTTTTTGCTAGTTCGTCCGCCAGTTCGATCCTATGAATACCGGTTTATCCTGAAACTCGAAAAAGTGTAACATTGTGATTTACTGTGATTGTTGTAAGCTTTTGACGGCATCTTTTCAGAAGTTTGGTTTTGATGACTATGGATGAGAGGGTCTTCATAGCAGCTTGACTATCGATTGGTAATGGATGTAATGATGGAGTGGGTGAGTATTGGGGATTTGGGAGCGGAATTGGTTTCGGTTTCATTAAACATTAGAGACGACGTTTCTCAAGATTTTTTGTGGAATATAATGTACGGCAATACAGGTGATGCTTTAAGGTAGGTATACATATGTATCCAAGTTCGAACATGACAATAATCTCAAACTGCATTAATCCAGCTGCACTGAAGTTATAGAATCATTTTACCGCCCCACTATAGAATGAAAAAGTATTTACTGAAGTATTGGGTAAGGCTGTTAACATGATAGATGTAATCAGACAAATGATAAAGTAATGCTAAAATATATCAGGTCGCTAGATAGACCAATGAGTTTCATTCAAGTTGGACTATTATTACAGAGGCTAAGCCAGATTTTTAGCGCGTGTTGTTAATTAAGGACCTGGTACGTATAGATAAAACCTATGGGATTCAAGAAACGGTTCTTTTAGATCACCAAATAGAAACTTGCCTAGTGCACAATATCTAAATAACCGATGATAGCATCCAATAACTTCATAGAGATAAAAGAGACAATCCTGCTTCCATTTTCAAACTCTCATTGCCACATTGCTTTAGAATACTAAATCAGAATAAGTACATACTCGTATTAGACAAAAAATGTAATATATGTAAATCTAAGTAGAAGTACCTATAGAGTGGTTATGGAAACTCTATCTAGATTGCTAATGAGAGGGAGATGGTCCTCAATGAATGTTAGAAGAGAGCACCAGACTTGATTGAAAATATGGGTAAGAGGCATATAAATACATTTAATACAACTTGTATGCAATCTTATTTGAGAAGATGCTACAAACACCGGATGAGAGTAGATACTGTGTCACACTCCATCGACAGCCGGCATTCACCACGATTGTGAGGTCCCTTATAGCGTGGTTCACACTGATCAAATTTTTCATCAAATCTGCTTGACGAGAGGATTGACAAACCATCCAACAAATTTGTATTTACATTCATCAAATCTAGCATCATCATACCGATTTGACGAAAAATTTAATGAGTGTGAACAAATTTGATCGTTGTGGGCAATAGCTGGGATGGTCAATGAAGTCGACCATTCAATTCTTTTAACGAATACCTGACAATGTGGTCTCGTAGGAATGTATGACAATACCCCGCATAAAGAAGAATTAAAAACAAATGCAGAAGGCGTGTATTTTTACACTATCCAGCAGAAATGTCTTTTACGCAAAAACTAATATCATACTAAAGAATTGTTACCACAATAATGTTTCCTTTCGCTAGAGTTCGACAAATATAGAGCACGCAAACCAATAGAAAGAGGAGACCATCGAAAAAAATCCAATCATGCTCAAATTTCCATTCTTTCCTTGTTCGCAAACTGCTTAAAATCGCAATGCAAAGAAGCAAGTCTTAATAAACTGTGTAACGAGGCTGAGTAAAACCCTTTGGGTATGGCATACAAGGTGGTAATGAAGAAAAAAATGGGCTACAGTTCAATAGCTTCCACCTGCCCGAGGGTGCTAGAAAATATCGTGAATGAGCTGTTCGCAAGAGAACGTGAAAGTCAATCCCTACGGTGACAGCGGGTTTGTATTAACAGCAAACAGCAGACGGAATACCTAACCTCACTCTTAAAATTGCAATCAAAAACCGACCATAAACGTTTGATGACCTATACAATGAACGAATGAGTGTTCCCGTATCCATGGAACAAGCAAAATGTAGTGCTACTCCCCAAAGGAAACAAAGCTCCCGGTGGTCCCTCTGTATGTTGGACACCGTTGATGAAGTCCTCCAACGTATGTATCATCTGCAACCGGTTGGAAGCAATCATTGAAGATGCTGGAACATCAATTCGGCTTTCCGAAATCGCGATCAACAACGGACGCAATGCAGGTGGTTGTTGATTCAGCAAAAAAAAGTCATAGAAGGCAGAAGATGAAGAGGAGGTGCAATACGGTGATGCTCGGTCATCACGCTGGCTGTCCAAAACGCATTCAACTCGGTTAATTGGATCCACATTCTGAACGCTCTGCAAAGAATGGGGGTCCCAATATACCAAGTAAACATGGATACGACGCAAACATGGAGAAATGAACTTCTACACAGCACAAATTGCTAAGTGGGCACCTTCATACTGTGTATGTCGTGGAGAAAATGAAGAAGACGTTAATTCCAATGTCCTTGTTTTGAATCGCAAAGCGAAAAACTGCGAAGTCAAACTTCAACTCCAGATAATATAGTCGGATTCAATCACAGGAGAAGTGAAATGCAGTAAGTAATTTTGCAAAGCAAATACTTACGGAACTAAGACGGCAGGAAAATGAAAGGAGAAAGATGGAGAAAATCTCAGAAATAATATAGCGAAGAACTGCTGCTCTTTTGTTGATGACAAATGTTTCTGTAGTCGACAAAATGGCGCTGCTATTTATTTGGTGACGGCACCAGCATAAATGTTGACTAGACTAAAACAACTCTAGTTATCTGTCAAAAGTCATTTGTTATTGTCAAACTACACAAAATGTACGTCAAAACGAATAAAGCTACATATTTTCGAGTAGAAATCGGCTATTAATACTGCTGAGGTAGCAGCGTCAGTCTATCAGATTAGCACGGCATAAACACGGCCAATAAAAGCTGAATTCAGACCTCGATGTTAGAGTTTGTTGAGCTTATCTACTTCACACTTTTTACTGAATTCGAAAACTGCAGAAACATTCTCATTATTGCGTCAGCTTTGACAGCTAAACTATCACGCAAGCAGCTGTGAGGGACTTTCAACGATCAAACTGACGTCATCGTCATCGTCAGTTTGAACGATCGAAAATCGTCCTTTGGGTTTCGTTTACTAAGTCGCTCCGGTCCTAAATTTCTAGTCACCTACGTACATATGTAGGTACATATGACATTTGTAAAAATTTAAATAAACAAAATACCACGCAACTTTTTTTTTAAGAGAATAATATTTTTATTCATTTACGCTTAACATCTAATCAATAGATATATATATATATAACTATACAATTTGACCGGTGTATACATATAAATTCTTGTTTTTTTTTTTTATTTATTTCTAAATTCATTTCCTTCGTTCCGTTACACATAATATTAACACACAATGTTCTAACATATATTCTTCGCCTATTAATTACAATTTATACATTTTATTTTATTTATTTCTGTTGTTTGAAAAAACATTCTACAGCAAACACTTTTATTTTTATAAATATGAAATCTCGTCTGTATTTTGTGTTTACTAACTACTTTTAGTACATAAATGCAATAACTTTTCTAGTTTTGAGAGAAAACAAAAAACAAAAAAAAAATAATAAATTTATAGAACCATCTTACGGGGGTGGGGGTTAATCGGATTGTGTGTGTGTTTGTCTATTTTTTTTTTACAATTATTGCACATTTTTAATTAATTTTAAATCACATCATTTATTTTCAAATAGTGCAGTCACAATTAGTGGGTTCGGGTGGGGGGCAGGGAGTTGCTTTGTGATAGGGTTTCGGTGGATCACAAGAGTGCTGATCCCTATTCTCAATCCCATCGCGCAAATAATCACATTTATGACATTTAAACATATCTAATTGAAACTGAAGCCTCGTTTGTCACCGTTTGAGGTCTACACTGGATTCTGCCTGGTCATGCTCATCGTTCGACATCAATCGATGAGAATACTTTTTGTCGCCGATGCCAAGGTGTCCGCATAGTACCTGTGTCAAAAGACTTTCGCGATAAATGGCACCTGATCCATTCTCTGAGCACTGCTGTTGACGTTGGCGTTGCCAGCGCTACTGGCGGCCAAGTGAATAAAGGAGCTGGAGTATTCGGCTGCTCGGAGTGGTGAGATTCCCGAGTGGTGTAGGCTGGACACGGCTGTGGCATGCCAAGCACTGGCTGCCGCCGCTGCAGCGCTGCTATGGTCGCCTAATGGTGGTGGGGTTGTTACGTTAATAGGTGGGGAACCAGTATCTGATGAACGATCAACAGATGGCGGTGAGTGTATTTGAGTGGAATGGTGGCTATGGTGGGCGTGGCTGTGATTGTGATGATGGCGACCACTGCTACCACCGGCTGATCCTGATCCAACTTCGTGCAACTTTCGCATGTGCTTCTTCAAGTCAAAGTTGCGACAGAACCCTTTGGCGCAGATTTTGCAAGTGTACGGCTTTTTGTCATTGTGGGTGTGCATGTGGAATGTTAAGTTGTAGACCTGGTGGAATGCCTTATTGCAGATGTTGCACTTGTACGCCTTTTCGCCACTATGGGTGAGCTTGTGGTTCTTGTAGTTGCCCTTCTGGTGGAAACCCTTGCCGCAGTATTCGCAGACAAATGGCTTGTAGCCGGCATGGATTCGGGTGTGGGTGTTCAGAGTCGAAGAGCGATTGAAAGCCTTTCCACAGGTTTGACACTTGTGCGGTTTCTCGGCGGTGTGGATTATTTTATGACGGCACAAGGTCGATGCCTGTCGGAAGCCTTTGCCGCAGATTTTACAAACAAAAGGTCGAGCTCCAGTATGAACCGGCATATGGCGGGTGAGATTGTAGTGTGCGTTGAAGACTTTGCCACATTCCAAACATGAAAAGGTTTTTTGTTTGTTCGACGCTGAAGTCCCGCCGGGGCTGGGAGCTTCCATCGATGGTGAAAGAGATCTGGTCGATGATGCTTTTGAATTATCTCCTCCTGGTGATTTCCCGCCCGAAGGTGGACTTGAATGAATGACTTTCTCCTGTTGATGTTGACTCGAATGCTGACTGTGAGTCTGATGATGGTGATGCACTGAATGTGCATGATGACTAGAGCTTAGGTTTCTCCTCAGATTCTGGCTGTGTAAACTCAGAGATGCAGTAAAACTGCTCAAATGCAATGTATTTGGCGCTGCAGCGGTCGAAGCTAAAAGAGCCGTCGCGCTTTGCTGTTGCGTAAGCGCCGCATATTGTGCGGCAGCAGCAGCACACATCAACTGACCCGGATAATAGAGTAGCGGATATTGAGTCAACAATTCCTGATGTCGAGTGTTGACAAACTGCTGAACTGCTGAACTTGTCGTTGGTACGTATTTTTTAAACGCTGAATCGTAATTTACAACATCTCCGTCGGTGTCTGATGAGGAATTGGTTCGGTCCTCTATTTGGTGAGTGGCGACGGTGGATCGAGCATTGGCTAATTGCAAAGGACTAGAACTTCTCTCGGAATGTGTCTTCTCATCGGGTTCCATAATTTTCGCAATAGAAAATTTCAATGGACATGATCGCTGATTCACTGGTCTTAGGGATTCCATTAGCGTTTCTGAATTGATAGTGGCTGCTCGCTGGCTGGCGGCTGATTCCATTGTTGGACTTTTTGATGGTGGCATCATGGCTATAACACCGGATGGACTACACGGTTGCATTCCACGGGGGCTCTGCAAGGAAACAAAAAAGATGGTTAGAAAGGAAAGGTTTTGATTAAGAAATATTGAATAGAAGAAACGCAGTCGGAGATGTCAATATTCTCTGACGTGGGATGGCTAAGCCATCAATCATACATGTATACGCAGTGTTAGTAATTAAAATAATTATGGGCATTAATCACGAAAATATTTGAATTGAATACAGTCATTCCCACCATTGAAAGTATCCTTCGAACCATTCTCCCAGAATCATGCCTACTGTGCCTATCAATACAAAAAATTAGACTCCACATGTAAACTAGTAATCCATAACCAACTGTTCCTGTCATTACAGGACCAAACAAAAAGACAAAAAAAAAGAGTTTTCAAAACACTCTCAATAGGAATCGTAATCCTTTGATATTTAACTAGATATCCTGCTGGAATATTTCCACAATTTTTCCATAGAAATATAAACCTACTCGACTGTAATTAATTAACCACAGCGTAAAGCTCAGTGATCTTTTTGATCACCATCCGTATCACAATGACATACGCCCTGCCATGCGGTCAACGCCCATTTCAATCAAAAACATGTCAAACAACCTTCAATGAGCATACATATTTCCAAAAAAAAAAAAAAACTCCTCACTGCATGTCATTACAGTTTTCCCCAAACGAAAACGATTCCTTTCTTATCCTCACGCTCAAATCCCGGTCACAAAAAATCCTTTTTTTGTCTTTTTTCTCGATTCCCTGTCGATTGTTTTATGCAAACCATAAAAACCAAAGTTTTCTTGCTTTTATGTTTGAAAATCATAATTCACACTTAATTCCGCGAACCCCTCTGTTGGGTCGATGAGTTTTATTTCCTTTTTTTTTTTTAATTCGACCAGATTGGTACGGCCCACTGAATGACATGCAGCGAACGTGTACGCATATTGTCGAATCTTGAAGTAATAACAATTAATTGGACGTTTTGATAGCGGTTCGTTGAGTAATTACAATAAACATTAAAATTATCATATGTCTATGTATGACGGTACATGCATAGAAAAAAAAAAAGAAATGTAGGTCCTGTGAACGTTTTATTTGTAAAGAGTTGTGTGTGTTTCCTTGGGGAGACTCGTGGTGTTTTCATACGCGCCATATGCGTTGTGAATCACGTATCCTTTTGGAAAAATTATTTAAAATGGTCCTTTGGGATAATTTTAAATGTCTTACGTTCTACTTGCGCCAAGGAGTAAATATTTGTTTTATTTTTTTGACTTCAAAGTACTTAAGCCTTTCGGGTTCAATGAGATGCAATATTTTCACTTGGATTGAGTTCGGTTCGACTTATCGTATTCTTTTAATTAAGTTAGTTTTCCAGTTCAATTGAGATTGAATAGATTTTTTTTAACATAAAAGGTGGGATTTTTACTTAAAAGAAAAGGGGTTTTGAATAAATGAAATCGTTTTTACGTTATACTCATCGATAACGTAATGTTGCCTCATTTCAAAATTTTTCAAAGAAAATTTAATCACCTACTAATTAATAATACATTTTCCAATTTATGTAAAAAAAAAATGCCCATTTAGCATCTCAAGCAATCACTGTTGAGGGACACGATCACTGATTCATTGGTCGACGGATTCCATTTCGACGGATTCAGCGTTTCAGTCTCAAGTTTTTCAGAATCCACACAATCATTACAGGGGGTAAATCTTAAAATGTATATTATTGTCATAACTGTCATTTAGGCAGATTAAAAGACAATTTCCAAGTACGAGCTACAAACCAAAAATCAAAATGGCAGATGCTACAAGCGCCATCCTATACTTAATAAATCACCAAACCTAACTAGGCACATCCACATGCCAAATCATCACAGACTTTACGCCTCAAATTATTCTCGATCATACTTCGAAATAATTATTCTGTACATTAAATAACAGGACCATTAGCAAGGATAATAGACACTGGAATTAGTTACGTTAATCAAGCGTTGAGAGCATAGCACTTTTTTCAAAAGAACAGTTAAATCAAGAAATAAAAATTAAAGCTTGTATAGTGGTAATCCGAAGAGGACTACAAGGCATAATGTTCTGGTTAACAAACTGCAATAAAAAGTAGAAAGCAGAACTATTACTACGGTGCCTAAATGACAAGTGGAACTCAAAAATATGGCCCATATATTCGAACAATGAAGCCAGAACTGAAAGACATCATATGTATGGTTATAATAAAACTTAGGGAAAATGACTGCTGTGATGCTAATTATATGTACTTCTTCAAATACAATGCACTTCCTCAAAACAGAGAAGGTCTCTTCGCGAAAGCCTAATATATTTATCTAGAGGGATTATGGTGTAAAGAGAGATTTGTTTCCCTCGGGCTTAACTAAGCGAAAGCATTTTATAAAGGATGGACAAAAAAAAGATCAAGTGCCCACCCAGTAAGATGCTGCAGCCAATAATTATATGGGCTAGGCCATCTGTTGGTTTCTAATTGAATCATATGTTATTTTGACACTGACAGCTCTTATGGGCTGAAAAAATTGACAGAAACTCAGTATTATGTAGGAAGTGGATCGATTTACGCTTGAAGAACGTTGGGAAATATTGCAAGGTTACTTCCAAAGCGAATACTGAATTGCCGAAATAGTGCGAATTTTGAAAAAAAAAATTTCGGTCGAAATAATACACCAACTGCAGCTATTGTACGTAAGTTTGTGATGAAAATTCGTAAGACTGGTTTGCTGATTGACAATCGAACATACTCCCGTGTACGTCCTATGAGCATAATGGAAAATATTGGAGCTTTTTGCAGGTTTTTGGAGTGGCGGCATTATTGGCCCATTTTTCTTCCAAGACGACAATGAAGAAACTTTACAGTCAATGGAGAGCACTACCGAGGCATGACAACCAATTTTTTATGGCCAGCAATTGATGATTTGGCAAGCTATGTTTCCAGCTACGTGCTGCACAACAATCGGTTTATTACATACTAAGTTCAATAATCGTGTAATCAGTCATTTTGGTGATGCTGTTTGGCCAGCACGGAGTTGCGATTTGACGCCGTTGAACTTTTTTTGTGCGGTACCTGTAAAGATCGATGCTATGCGAACAATCCAGAGAGGATTCAGGCAGTCAAGAACAATATTAGTCAACCTATTCGTGAAATAGGGGCCGAGACCTTTCGAAAATGTATTGAAAAACTGCCTACTGCCAAGTTAGTCAAGGCAGTCATTTGAATGAAACAATATTCCATGAATCAGAAGGTTTACAATTTTCAATAAAGCAACAATCGTTGAAAAATTTTGTTTTTTTTTATCGCCTTTTTAAAAGGCCAACCAACAAATGGCCCTCCATATACATATGTATAAAAATAGAACCTCGTGGGTGCTGGATAAAAAAGACCAAAGCTGGTCTCAACGACCACAATGCAATGCCATTATTTTTATAATATTAAGTCGGGCTTTTTAGTGTATTTATGTATTATAAAATTTGCTATTAAGATATTCGATTTAGAAACCATAATTTAGTACATACACGTCGACAAGCAGCTATTTTAGGAAAACAGCCACCAAATCATGCGAGGGAAATTCTTGCTGGTAGTTCAGTAGACCAAATCGGAATCCAAGTGCTCTAATAATTGAATATCCTTTTACAAAAATAAAAAGGAGTGCATTCAAGCCAAGGCGCTTAAACAAAGGAAATTTGCCGCAAAGTCACTGTTCCCGAATCCCGATCAATCTACATGGTTGTCAGTAATATTGAAACATGCAGCGGAATACAAGAATTTCAATAACCAATTCTGTAGATGTAGGTAACTAAGCAAAAAACAGTTGCACCTTTTGTTGATCAGTAAATAATTTGCTAATGTCAACATGTAAGCCAGACAGTTAAAAGCTATTAGAATCCTTAATAGATTAAATAAAAGACAAACCAAACATTTTTTTAAATTAATTTTTTTATGAAAGCCTTTTTTGCAATGTTTCAGTGAGAGAGTAATTAATCTATAATACTTTACATAATCTGAAAAATTCATTGTTAATCATTCATCTGATCTTCATTATGGGCAAACAAAACTACACGTCTTTTCGAAGAACGTAAAGAAATTATTGTAATCGATGCATCCTGGCAACATTGCCGCTGGGAATTTTTTAAAAAATATTGAAAGTTTAAAAACGTCTAAACATAAAAAAACAGTCTTTGCATAGAGTCCAGCACAACAAATTACAGAAGCGGTTGCAGTCATTATTATTGCATAGGCTTTCAAGAAAGAACTGCACTAGTAAGTACATACTTTAAAGGCTCAAGACATTGCAAATACAAATCTAAGTTTGAGCCATTAAAACTACCCTATTAATAGATAAGCACAAGGGGGAATATTTACAATATTTAAACAACAGATATTCAAAAAACTGTCAAAAACGAATATAGATTTTAGGAAAAGTTGAATGGAACCCTACTGTTTTTTGATGAAAGCAGAGTACTTATATTTGATGTAAGTAATATTGTTCAAATAATCTTCTGTTGGCATTCGAATTCAAAATCTCTCTTCAACATTTTGTTGATAAATATTTAAAAAGATTCATAATAAAACAAACACATATGTAAGAAGAATATTGCTTTTCTACTTTCGATAGTGAAAATGCTCCGTGACAGGCCTCTTCCACAAATACGCCTAGTTAGTAAAACTTATCTTCATCAATATCAAAACAATTTTTGAATACAAAAGTTATCAAGTTTTCGAAAATATGATAAAATACATTTGTCGTGTTTTAGCAAATACATATTTGAAATATTTGAAATCAAAACGAATTTAAACAGGTATTTATCATATTGATGTCATAAACGATAGCAATTCAGTGTTTTAGAATTCGAGATTAAATACCCTAAATTCGAGCTTTTAAATACTAAATTCAAAATGATTTGCGATAAATACGAGTACCTTGAACACTTCGTATTATGAACAAAATAAAAATAAACGGAAACTTGCTATTTTCAGAGCGTTTCAGAGGTTTAGATACTAAGATACAGAAAAACTTAAAACTTTTATAAACTATCTATCTGAATACATTTAAACCTTTAAACTACAGACGGAATCTCATCAACTAGTTATAAACTATTTCACTCGATATTATCAAACAATTTACCCATGTATCAACTCAGATCTTACATACCAAAAATCAATTGTAATAAAACTAAAAAATTTCTGATGAAAATTAAAAAACTTATTCCGTCGGCCAATCGAACTCGTCGTCTATTTTAACATTTCCATAAAATAAAAGTCAAAGGACTCAAAACTGTAACCAACTATTTATCCGACTATCACTTGTTCTTTTTGACTATTCAAATTATGCTTTCTACTCCGGTTAATCGAGAGCCTTTTTACAAGGACTAAAGAATGACTGTCAACATGAAATAAAAATCCAAAATTTTTGTAGCCCACTTAAAAAACACAAGCTCCCGCGCAATTGAAAAAAAATAAGTAATGTAGGTACTTTCTGGCCTCGGAAAATCTAAGTTATAGAAATTAATAAAGGGATAGATAAGGCTCCATTTTGAAGCAAGGAATTCAGATGCTAATTCTGATACAAAATGCCCCTTACATGCGATACCGAAGTTTGAAACAGCGCACAGTGTATTTTCAATAAATTTTCTTATAACAATGGAACTGAAAGTTAAAACGCTTACAACACCACTCAAAGCACTTAAACATATAATTTAAATAAAACAAACAATTATTTAGATACGTACAAAGTAAACCATATTTCAAATTGCCGAACTTGTGCAAATCCAATTCCCGTTTCCTTCACCAAATTAGTTTATATGTACAATCTCTTGGTTGTAATAAAAAATCACTTTTGTTAAAACTTCGTCTCTCATTTAGTTAATTTTATGCACAAAATTTAAATTTCACTGATTATTCTCGAAACGAAAATAAATAGAAAAAAAACTAAATATTTCATACGAGAAATATGCAAACCGTTCATTCGTTGTTTACTCGAACAGATCCCGATGCGAAATGATTTCAAATCGGTGATGTATCCTTACAAAATATGCCAACCACCATCGCATTTTCCTCGTAGAGAGTCGTAAACATTATCGGTATTAAAAACAACCCTCATGTAGCGCAGTCTATTTGCCCAGGAGCGCTATACACTATAGGGGGAAGGAGACGAAGAGCTCTTTATTGTTGTTGCTGTTTTGTACATTTTTTTTTGCTGTTGTTGTTGTTTTTTTTTTTTTAAATGTCCTTTTAAGGATTCGTGAAACGTCATTTCAAGGGAGCCACAAAGCAACCTGAGCAAAGCAATGGCACACAAAATGTCGAATTTCTGTAGTTGTGAGTTTAGTACCCGCCCCTAATATTTATGTACACACTTTATTAAGGGTGCATAATGTGGTAGGTTTATTTTAAGGGATGAAACACCGCACTTGAAGGAATTTGCCAGGCATGGGAGAAAATTTCATATTCATGATGAGTGAGAATGATGATAATGTTGATGACGATGATGATGATGATGATGATGATGATGATGAGGAGGAGGATGATGAGGATGATGATGATGATGATTACGATGATTTAGATGATAGCGAGGACACAACGAAAAGACTGCCTCTCGTACATTATGTGTTATGTACTTAGCAATATAAAGGACCTGGGCAAAGTTTTGTCCTTTTTTCGCTTTGCTCTTCTTCTCGTTGAAAAACACACTGACTTCGAGTGGCGTGGGTGGAAGAATTTCGAACGGGCGCGCATTATCCAATACGAAGTTCGTCCTTTTGCTAAAGGACTTTCATTAGTTCAGTTCTATTTACTTTTATATTTACTGAGGTATTTCTGGGGGAGTGTTGCGGAACAGAAATCGCTCTTTCTCTGCCCGGGAGATTTTTTTTTTTTTTTTTTGTCCGGTTACGTTACATTTTGGTTGGGTGCGCTGGGAGAATGACCTAATTGAAGAAGCATGTAAAAGGCTAGATAAATATCTTTTATAGCGACCACTGTGCATTGGCATTGGCTTAGTTTTTTTTTTTTAAATAACCCTACTCTTGGGATAGGAGAATTTATTACACAAAACTGAGGTAAGCTTGTAAAATTTGATTAACAGATCTAGTAGCAGCAAGAATAAAGACGATGATTAATGTTATATTTTTTCTTATTCAAGGTCTTCTCGAAAACCATCCAACATTCGAAATACAAAATCCAATAAGATTTCAAGCATAGTTTTCTTTACTGAAAGTTTGAAATACGATGTCTGTACTGACTTTCTTATTTGTTTAGGTACTGATTTAGCGGGCACCCGACACGTGAAGAGTCTACTTGAGAACGTATTAATTTTTAAGTCGACGAAGTATAGCTTAATCTCTTTGTTGACACGCAAGTAACTTTAATTCTTTTAAGATCTACATACCTACATACGATGATCCTTTGATTTTTAAAGAAATATTGATATCATCATCGTCTTGGTTGAATGGCTCACTCTACCATGACAGCGGGATATAAAACTTCCGTACATTGTACGTGAAACCAGGGATATCGTGGTGGAAGTCGGGTAAAATCCAACCAGATGTGACGTTACTGATGCCACTTTATATTGGTGACGTAGGAGTCTTTCCGAGAGTTCGGGATACGCAGTCAACAAAGATTCTGAGGGTGTCTTGCGATTGCAATATTTTTTGAAATTTCTTCCGCTGTTGAGCTATAAATTAATAAGTATTTTTGGAGCCGTTTAAACATTATTTCACTAAAGTTTAGCAGATAACATTAAAGTTGAAAGTTATCGTGGTAAAAAAAAAAATTATAGAAACCCTCTTTCTTTACGGCTGATGTAAAAGATGATCTGTACCTCTTCTGTTTTAAATCCTGTGGATGCTTGGATTTGGGTAACACCAATCCTTCGAGAATATGGAGCATATGTATTTTTAATAATATAAATTTTATGAATTTAAATCATGGCGTATCCTGACTAGTATGGTGTTTCTAGAAGAGACTGATGTGCTCCACGGACTAACAATAGTATTTCCTTCGTTTTTATTTGTTATAGTTACTACCTATTACTATTTTCTTTGAGAACACTGTTTTTAGACAAAATTTCTCATTTAGGTAGTTAACCAGCAATAAAAGCTTTCTAAGCCGCCAAGTGAGAATTAGCTAATCAAACGGCTTGAACTCAAACCTCGAAGAGCATACGTATATGTAAGTATAAAGATGGATATAGGAACGGAAGCCGGTATATTCTCCATGGAACTAAACATACACAGCAGTTTCTTTTTAAACGGAGGTCCTGATGGCAATACCACCGGATGATTTCACCATTTTTATTGGTAGTCAGGCGGCTATTAAAGCAATTTTTGCCACAATTAAGTCCAAGCTAATCCGACACTACCGGGAAGAACTTAAGGTTCTTGTCTCACAGCATAATATAAATCTCAGCTGGGACCCAGGTCACAAGGATATAACCAGGAATGAGATATCTGATGATGATGATGAAAAGGGTCTGCAATGGTCAAAGTCAGGCACTTCAATGGATCAAACCTCCACTCTTCAATCTCAGCAAGCATATCGAACGTAAAATCCTAATGACAGTCAACATTGGGTGGAAATCGCTTACCACATGTGATATATCAAGGAAGCTCTGGCCACAATACAACAAAGACAGAACCAACAAACTCCTACAAAACAACAGGTAAACGCTGTTAATGCTGGTTGGTGCACTCTCTGGCCATAATCTTCTAAGGAACCACACAATGAAATTTAAACTCAACGACGACAACATATGCAGAAGATGCGGTTACGAAGAGCTTTACGAGGATACACCTCACTACCTGTGTCACTTTCCAAGCATATGCAAATTGAGGAACAGAACACTAGGAAAATGTTACTTCCAGGACTTACAAGAACTATCTGATGTCTCACTTCAAAATCTTTCCAAGTTTCTAAGGACTTCACGATGGCTGGAGGCCCTATTTACCAACGAGCAGTAAGGAAGCAACTAGGAAAACCCTGTATGGGAACTGCGACCAAACCCCCCATTGGGCATCACAATGGGTCCACAAGGACCTAAGTATGATCAAATGGAGACTTACTCCTCTCATCAACCCACCCACCTACCTACCTACCTGAGTCAACTATTGTGTCAATTAACCCCTGGTCAGACTTTCTTAGATGAGATAAAAATCTCATGAGATCATTCGTCTCAAATTTTGTTCTAATCTTCCGACTAAGTGAAGAAGCACCAGTTAGTAGCTCTTATTCTTCTGTCATCGATGCTGGTAACTACCGCTTTCGAACCACCCGGATAAGGATATAAATCTAAAGACGTCCTTCAACTCAGTTTTTCGTACGTCCTATCAAATTTCCCCAAATGTAGTACCGACATGCATTTTTGAATCGTCTGTGCAGAATGTCAGCTCCCTTCGATAGCTCCCTGTATTATTTTCCTATGTCATTACGCATATGACAAGGACTTCAGATTTAAGTGGTAGTTTTGAGGATTTGTAGCCCGGTGCCACTCGAGCAAACTCTGGCAAGCAAGTTGCAATACACTAAGACTTTTTCCCGACACATGCATTTGTACAAACCTTATTGCTACTTGCCCATCAACTGGAATGAAGTTTCACAAGCCAGTAGCGAAACAAGTTACTAAACAAGTAATTTGACAGTACAATTGATAAATGAATCTTGAGAGCAACTGTAAGTAACTTGCTTGCCGCGTATAGCCTACGTCACAGCAAGTACACAAATAGGAATTTGACAGATAGTACATGTAAGCTACTTGTTTACCAGAACTTCCTCGTATGGCCGCCGGGTAAAAAAAAAATAGCGTACACTATAAAAAAAAACGTTTTGTATAGAAAGAAATAAATGATTTGCGATATTAAGTGTGTTTGGGTACTTTCTGCACCAAAATGCTCTCAAAGAAAGACAAAATTACGAAAAAGAAAACGAATATGCATCAACGAAATTTGCCCACTTTTTAGACGTCAAATGCCAAACGTATTAAAATACATAAGCCAAAAAAATGACGTACAGCGATCTGACAGATTTAGCAAATTTCATAAATCAGTGCAAGAAATGTCTTCTAAAATTCTTAGAGTGGGGAAGTTTTTTTCAGTCAAATGAGCGCTCTCTTCTACGAAAAACTACGAAACTTTTTCGTACTCGAACAGGGTTTCGTGACTTTTCGTAGATTTTCCTGAAAATTTGTTGTTTTGGGAGCGTACGCGAACATGCCTATTATGAGTAAAACCTATAAAAATGTCTAAAAGTCGTCAAGATTTTGAAAAAGTGTCCAATTTTGGTATTTTTTAAAAAGTAGCCGCCTGAAGTCGAACCCTAAAAAGTCGCCTAATGGCCACACTGATCCTGTGGTCACTCATTTGTATAGTCCATTACGGTCAGCTATCGATCCAAGTCCATAAGCGCAACAGAATTCTTTCAATGACAGCTATATATGTATACTCTCGGAACTCGAATGACTGTCAGATCGAAAGAGGTGCGAAATTGAAAAAAAAAACATTAATATTGTTTTTGAATTGAGTCTCGAACTTCCGCTCAGTAAGAGTTTTTGATTGATAGGATACTACCAGTTACTCATCTTTTGTGCACTTTTCTTTCTCTATCCGTTCTAAGCAGGAACACCTTGGGCCTTTGTCTGGGCTTCAATGATGAGACCCTAATTTGCATACGTACGTAGTTCGTTCTGCCAATCGCTACAAATATCGAAGAATTAGGTTTATAATAGTACATAATACAATTTAAATTTAAAACTTATCATACCTAACCTTCTATTATTATCCTTCTATTATTAAGTATTCTGTAACATGGGCGTATATTATTTTTACCCTCTTTATACCTCTTTTATAGATTTCTTGTAAATGTTACTACCTATGTAGATTAGGCAGACAGGTAGACCGTTTCAACTTCAATTCGTTTCTATTTATAGTGTCACATTTGGGTTTTAATTTCCCTAATTATTTTATGACTAGGTAACTAATAAAAAAAAATAAACAACGCAGTCTCCTTTAAAGCTTCTAAGAAATAATAATTTTGTTTCCCAAATCCACTTAGTTTTACATATATTATACACACATAATTTCTAAAAATTAATTTCTTATGCTTTCTTTTCCAATTTCAATTTGAATTGAATCCGATATTTTAATTTTTTTTTGAGAATTTAAAGGATTTAAGGGACATTTATTGTCCAAAGAATTGTTACAGATAATTTGTTCTAAAAATTATTGAATATAAACTTATTTGTTTTAAGACTGATCTTTCAAACCATAAAGTGAGCTAAGATTCACATCATCCACAATTCGGACAAGATATGTACATATATTCAGGGATACCAACAGTAAAATGAAATCTTGCAAGCACTTTAAGCGCAAAAAAAAATTGCTTTTCGTTTCTCGGCTAAGGAGCACTCCACTGATTTTAGCACTCATCACCAAAGAACTGCCATCTGATCCGAGTAAAAGCAAGACAATCACAAAGGAAATGGTCCAAAGTATCCTCGACCTCTTCACAAACATCGCAGATAGTAGATTCTCTTAAGCCTGGCACACTAAAATGATTAGTAAAAGGAAAGCGTTCCGTAAGAACAGCAATAAGTTGCGTACCGCTAATTTCATACACACACTCAGGAGCATTCATTTAGTCTGTTATCATCCTGGAGACCCGTGTCATTGTATTCATAAGAAATAGAAGTCCAGACCGAGGACGCGGGTAGACCCTTTAGCAACTTCATCAGAGATCTCATTCCACGCAGTTATTGTGTGAAGTGTCAAAGAGTTTAGTTTTGCGACTAAACGCAAAGAGTTCTTGCATTTTCGAACTATTTTGGAATTACATAGTTGAAGATCTGAGCAAGGCAATAGTTAAGTCAAGCTTGACTGTCGCTATAGATGCAGATACAAAAACAAAGGTATGCTTCCTCAAAGAGTAGGGACGTCTATTGTTGTCAGTCTCCACGAACACAACCGCACCGGACCCTTGCCTGGTTTTGGACAAATCCGTGAAGATTCGACTACAGAGCCCAGTCCAGGCTCAGTCCAGCCAAAGCAGTCCTGAAAACAAGGAAAGAAAACTACTACCAAGTTTACTGCTAATTTTTATTTTTTTGCCAGTTGATTAGTACTTGTAAAGGGTGGGCCCGTCTGTTGGTTTCTTTTTAAATAAAAAAAAAACAATGTTCAAACTTTTTCAACGATTGCTGCTTTATTGAAAAGAATAAAAAATCTTCCGAATAATTATGGAATGTTATTTCATACAAATGACTGCCTACCATCCTGTTAACCCAATTTTTCAATACATTTGCGATGGTTTCAACCCCTATTTTACGAATAGCTAACCAATATTGTTCTTGAATACCTGAATCGTCTCTGGATTTTTTGCATAGCATCGATCTTTAATGACAGCTCACAAAAACAAAGTACAACGACGTCAAATCGCAGCTCTGTGCGTTTCGACCGAAATTTTCTTTCAAAATTCGCACTGTTTCTCCAATCCAGTATCCGCTTTGGAAGTAACTTTGCAATATTTTCCAAAGTTCTTCAAAAGTAAATCGATCCACTTCGTACAACGAAAATATAATACTGAGTTTCTGTCATTTTTTTGAGCGCATAAGAGCTGTCAGTGTCAAAATATCATGTGATTCCAAAAGATACCAAAAGATGGCCCACCCTTTACAATAAATTTAAATATGTATGATAGTTTGTAATAGTTCTTCTAACGTTAATGCATTTTTTTAGCCTTTGACAGGATGTAATATCACTTCCACAAAACAGGAAGGATCAAATTGACCTAAAAATTTGTTACATCTACGATTTCTAAGTACTCGAGCTACTGAGTGAGTGATTTCGGATAAAAATCTATGCATCTTCTTTATTTTAGACTTTTCTTCCACTATTGTGATTCCACACAATTAAGGCTCGTCCATGAAGTTTCAGTTTGTTATGAGTCGTTGTACATTATTTATATGGTCTTCTATGCTATTCCCATGACTAGAAGATGTTTGTTAACTTGCCAATGATCTGTTAGGTATCCTGTAACTTAAAGTCTACTTTAAGTAATTTAATTATGGATCGTCGTTTCTTCAAACTCATTTGAGGATAGAATGTACTAACGACGTTCACTACGCAATACAGTTTCAACTTCTTATTAGCAAAGCGTCTGAGCTCAAAACTCCCAAATCAAATTACTACATTTGCGTGGGAAAGTTGACACTTATAATTGTTTTAACTGCCTAAATGGTTATTCAACTGGGACTCCCCATTTTCTCAATACGATTTCTCGGTTATGCGTAAAGTTAGCTGCGGTTTGCTTGACTTTTCAACTCGTCTATATTTACCATTCAACAACGTTTAGAAATAATCCATTCCCAAGAGGACATTCAAATGACGTTCTATTCTACAATTAATGTCATCGATGGTACTTCAGGCGAAATAAATGTTTGTATGTTATCTCAAACATAAGCTGTTTTATTTTTATAACAAAACTGGACTCTTTTAATGAAAATGCCTTTATTTAGCTAGTGCTGGGCGAAAAGCAAAAGTTGAATATTCGATGCTCTATGTGCAAGGATATGTTCAGAGATATACAAAGGAGCAATATCTACACGATTTGTTTAATCATACTAAATGATAAGAATTCTTCGCCGAAGTTCTATTGTGACATATTGACAATCTGTCTAAAATTATAAGTAGTTCACAATAGTCTTTTAAATGGAAAATCATTGTTTCAAATTTTGCAGTTCGAAAGAGTTGTTTACGACATGAACTATTATTAGTTCGGGGCTCAGTTTCAAAAATCGAATTCCACCTATCTAAGCGCCTATCATACGATTGGGGATGAAAGCTCAATTTAAATTCCATGACGAACGAATTCTATCTTTTTTTTTTAAACGTACTGACAGGCCGTAATATATGTTCGTAGGTATACTGTAAGCCAATAAAAAAATTATACATTTGCCACCTCTGTTCATGTGATCAGACATATCGACCCACAATCTTAAGTCCTAAGCGGATTTCACCCACATCCCATATAACATGCATCTGTAGCCCACATTGGAATCTATTCAAGAAGATTATCCTAATTATCCTAGTTACACAATTTCCAGACGAGATTACATCGCATTCGAAATTTCACTCTCTGTGGGTGTAGACACAACAATCAACTCCAGTGGTCAATGGGAAACCAATTCGTAATATGCATCTGCCTTGCCAAATAGATTTTCGGTTTGCAATATCCGATTTGTAACCGGAACAATTGTAATGTTTTTGCGCTTCTTTTATTTTCTTCCCATGATGGATGTCCTGGCCACATAGAATGTAATCCTTAAATCAGGACATTTAACGATTATTATTTTCCTAAAGATGGACATTCAACGATACACATCTCAACAACAAAAGTTCATTGAAGAGTAAACAACATGATTTCGCTTTGTCCCTGACCGCTGCGCTGCTCCAGAGCAATGTAGAAAAACGAACAGAACCAAAAGTTCAAAAGGTTTAGAGGATTACCGCTTACCGACACAGATTAAGAGATGTTCTATTCTAGGTCGATGGACCTATTACACATGTGTGTGGCTATGCCGACATAATACAATAATAGTGATATACATGCGTAAGTAGATAATTTCCTTTTCTTATAAGGACTTTACCGAGTTGAGATTCTCCTTTTTTTTTTGTGAGTTTTTTTTTCCGATCTGCTTGCCGAATATAAACAGATTAACCGCCTAGCGACTTACTCCTAGACCCGTAATCCCTGCAAATTGTTTCATTAAAAGGTTAAGGCTAACTAACACTCAAATGTTTTCATTTTTCTTTTTTTTTTTCCTACTATGTCCTTGTTCAGCAGGCTGTACATGGATCCCAGGTAGATACTATGTGTGTCATGCCATTCAGTGAATGAACTGAAAACAGTATACTCGTAGTTGTAAAGGGAGCACAAAACAATGCAAAGGTACTACACACTACAAGTACTCAGAAAGGATGTAGTAGGAGCTGAATATTGTTTCGGCTAGGATCAGAGGCCAAAATAATTGAGGTATTGCCATAATTTGGTAAATAAGCTGGGAAATTACTGCCTGCTACTGTGTTGTTGATGCACTCGTACGGTAGCGCTCTACTTGTGCCTCTTTGTTCTGGATGCGTACCGAAAACAGTTTCAGGGATGGCCGGCATCTCTTTACCCGGGCGGTGCATTGAAAGTGAATATTTTGACAAATTTGTGTTGTTTGGATTATAGTTTGGTCAGCTAATAGAGAAATTAGCAATTATTCACTTCAAAAATAGAAATGAATTGGGCGGACATACAACATAGATTGCTAGCCTTTGTTTTGTGGGAATATTTCCCATCTGCCCATCAGGAGGTTTATGAACGATTAGGACTCGGTAAATCGTTAATTGTGTTGATTTCGAAGAGATTTTTGCTGATGCAATTTTCCAAAAATCTGTGGTTCTTTGAACTGAGAAATAATTGATGCAATACGTTTTGGTTGGTGGTTATATGTATGTTTGTATGTACAAAATGTATCTGAGAGGAAAAGGATTATAATGTACAAATGGGGTGGCTATGTGTTTGGTTGTTAGTTGATGTCCTAATTTTGTTGAATTAAGTGTTCGACGCGGAAAAGAAATATGTGCTAGGTTAACAAATAAAATTATGATTTGTGTTGTGTTTTTAGCAGTGACTCCCAAAAGGAAATACTTCATCTTATTTCAGCAATGTAGTCATTGTTTGGGATCTTGATGAGGCTCATGTAGTCGCTCACCTATATGTATGTACATATATTGGAATTGTTTCCATTTTTTCACCCTAGTACTAGGGTGAAATCAAGCCTACGTGTCTAGCATCAGACCTATCATACTCTATGGCGTGAGTGTTTGATGGGAAATTCTTACTAACCATACACTTTAAAATTAGTAAAAGCGCAAAGATCTGCATGTGTGTGTATCGGCGGTGCACTAAGAACTACTCGTTTTGTAGAGTTGGTCATCATGTTTCCTCTACATCACCTAGATATAACCAGCAAACAGATGGCTGCCAGCGGGGTCCTTCTGTCTTAAAGCCTACTCGCAGTGGTAAAGTTATCACGCCTGCTACTCTTCAATACTCGATCTACTAAACTGTACCCATGAAAACACCGGGATTTGACTGTTATATCCTTGCCGGCAGTGAATGGGACAAGAACACCACGTTAAATGATAGTTTAGTTCACTTCTGCACAGACGGTTTCAAGACCGAAAATAGGTTGTGTTGTGATTTATTTTCTTAAAAGCTAAATCTGAGCATCTCTTTCCGTCTCCTATATCACTGTAGATTTATGGTTATCAAAGAAGCCTTGTCCTTGCTAATATGTAATGCAGTCTCTGTCAGGGATATTAGCACTTTCACTGACAGTCGAGCGACAATCAATCTTTTTCTTTCATGTCAAAGGCCCCTTTAAACTGCCGTTTGTCTCTCTCGAAGCAGTGCAATATGTACCTTTCCTAGATGCCAGGGCATAGGGACATTCCGGGAAAATTCAAAGGTGACAAGCCCACCAGAAAGGGTACAATTCTAAAAATTCTGCCGAAATCGGAAAACCTGAGTATGCCATTCGTTACATGGAAACCAGCTACTAAAACTGGACGTTTTCAGCAAGACAAATGGAGAATATCACTGCTAGGACCGCCGCTTGAAAAATGCTACTGTAGTTCGGGAGTCTGACTGATTTAGATGTACCTAGCGCATCAGAAAATATCCCTGCTCCTACACCGATGTCCATTTTGGACCCATCAGTATAAACTTCTGTAACTTCTGGGCTCCACAAGAAAGGAGATCCCCTCAATTGCGCCAATTACAGAGGTATCAGTCTCCTCAACATCGCGTACAAGATCCTATCTGCCATATTGTGTGAACGTCTGAAACCCTTCGTCAACAACCTGATTGGGCCCTAGCAGTGAGGTTTCAGACCACGAAAGTCTACAATCGATCAAATCTTCACACTTCGGCAGATCCTGGAAAAAACTCAAGATGTCCAAATCGATACCCACCACCTTTTCATCGATTTTAAGGCCGCATATGACAGCATCTATAGAGACGAGCTATACAGAGCCATGTCTAGTTTTGGCATCCCTGCCAAACTCGTTCGCCTGTACAGGATGACGTTGGAGAATTCTCGCTGCTCCATCAAGGTCGGTAACGATCTCACCGAGACCTTTGATGTCAAAAAAGGATTTAGACAAGGTGACGCGCTTGTCATGTGATTTTTCAACATCGTTCTTGAAAGAATTGTGCGAAACTCACAAGCCAACACCGGAGGCACAATCTTTCAAAAGTCTGTGTAACTACTAGCGTACGCCGACGATATCGACATTATTGGAAGAACACAGCGGGCTGTCACCGGTGCTTTCGCTAGTATTGAAACAGAAGCTGCCAAAATGGGTTTAGCGGTAAACGAGGACAAAACCAAGTAAGTATATGCTGTCAACCAGAAGGAATACTCAACATCGACGAATTGGACAGAACGTCACAATCGACAGCTATAACTTTGAGGTAGTAAGGGACTTTGTCTACCTCGGCTCTGCTATCAATTCTGAAAATAAGATCTCAGCAGAAATAAAACGAAGAATAACTCTTGCCAATCGCTGTTTCTTTGGGCTGAGAAGGCAATTGAGTAGTAAGGCCCTATCCCGAACAACTAAGGAGACTCTATATAAGACCTTGATCATCCGAGTCCTGCTTTATGGCACTGAAGCTTGGACTTTATCAAAAGCGGATGAAGATATTCTCGGTCGTTTCAAGAGAAAAATTCGTCGTAAAATATTCGGTCCCGTTTGCGTTGACGGGCTTTGGAGGAGAAGATTCAACGACGAACTATACGAGTTGTACAGCGACATCGACCTAGTCAAAAAACTGCGCATTAGTCGTTTGAGATGGCTAGGGCATGTAGAGCGAATGGACACCAGTGCTCCGGCCCGAGGAGTCTTCGAATCACACCCGGAGGGACAACGCAGCAGAGGAAGACCTCTCTATCCAAGATTTGTAAAAGGTCTTATAAAGTCAAGATAAGGCCTCATATAGTCTGTTGGTGTTACATTCCCTACATACTCCTGATTTCTTAGAGTGGCCTGATGCATTCGGCCTCCAGCTGTCCGATTGACTTATCCTTAGGGTGCTGATTCCTGTATTAAAAAGTGTTGGTTTTGTTCTCATTGCACTGATAGTACCAATGCACTTTAGCCTTTGTACTTTCTTCATAGCCTTTAGGTTGGTGGTCTTGCTGGCGGCTTGGAACCATAAAAGGTTCCCATAGGCAAGTATGGGCCTTATATATCCAAATGATGATCTTGGGACTTGAGCCCCACGTTTATCTGAAAATTCTTCTACACGAGTAGAAGGCTATCGTGGCTTTCTTAATTTGTTCCTCGATATTCAGATTCCAATTTATTTTTTTGCCGAGCACTAGCCTCAGGTATTTAGCACTGTCAGAGATTGAGGGAAAGTTCTCCAACAGAGGGAGTTTTAAACGGTATTTTCTTCTTGCTTGTGAACAGTATTAATTCTGTTTTTTTTTACGGATTTAGTGCCAATCCGCATTTGCTGGTCCAGGTGTCCAAGATCTTTAGGGCTCCTTCAATTTGCTCACTAGGAGTTGGAAGAAATTTTCCTGTTACTAGTAGTAACACATCATCTACGTAGGCTGTGACTTTGGTTCCACTGATAAGATAATTCCACGGTGAGGTACACCTCTGAAAGCATATACTTCTAACTGGTTTCCTCCTAGTTCAGTTTTAATATGCCTTTCCTCAAGTTCAAGTTGATTAGGGTATGGTTTACGTTGAGATTTGTCAGGGTCCAACAAACCGCATCTGTTCTGACATGATTGAAAGCTCCTTCAATGTCCAGGAAAGCGGTTAGTGTGTATTCTTTGTCTTTCAGCGTTTTCTCAATTGAGCCAACGACACAATGCAACGCTGTCCCCCCGCCTTTTCCCTTCGTGTAAGCATGTTGTGCTGGAGATGGGTCCTCCAATGTAATATGTCTACTAACCGTTCGAAAGTTTTCAGGACGAAAGCGGTTGTGCGGCTTGCCTTACCAGCCTTTGGTATGAAGACAACCTTAACCTCTCTTCGTGTTCTTGGTAATAGGTACGTATATCCCCATCGAAGTCTACTGAGGAACAGTTCTCGAAGTACTGGGGTGATTGCAGTTACAGTTGATACCTAACACAATTCTCTCTTCTGTAATCAACAGTCTTAAGAAGCCTGAGCAGGACTCAATTCAGTTTCCATTGTAATCCTTGAGAGATCCTATAAATGTTGGTTCTCTAGAGAGGACTTTTCTCAATCTTGCAGATTCGGTTGTACCTGTGATTTCGTGTCTCGTTTTGAAATTTCTTTGACTGCCTTTGTATTGATTCCAGGTATCATCGGAGTTTGTCTAGTTCTTTTCCCAATGCTAGCTAGTTTTTTAGTCCAGCAAGGAGGTTATAAATTAGCCTTTAGTAACTAGACATTTCTTATCATAAGCCTTTTTAAAAATGGATGAAACTAGTTAGCATGCTTTCCTTGTAGCCACAGATATATCAAGATAGATCTGCCTTAAACTGGATCAGAAACGTAGTACAGGGTTGGTTATTCTAAAGTGATCACAAATCACCTGGTGATAATCGTTGTCCGGTCTAAATGAAATTCTGTACCTTGCTACAGACAGCAGCTCTCACTTAAAACTTAAAAAAACCTTCCCACCAAATGTGGACTTAATTTCCATGTGGAACAGATTCCCGTGGTATTATTTCTCTTCGTCTACCAAAAACCTCTGACTGAAAAATTGATTTTAGAAAGACAGCTTTAGACTTTTACAAACATTTTGTCTGCCAAATAGCGTGGAACTCACCATTCGTGAATAAGCTGGGCTTGGACCAAATAGGTAAGGGTGCTTGTTTTGTCGTTTAGCTCAGACCTGGTCGTTCTTGAAGCTGCATTTTAAGTGGGCCTAAAGGTTTCTAGTTGAACTGGAACACACTTAAACTCCTCACTGGGTGGATTCCAAAATTATTCAACAAACCAACAACTTGTTTACTGTAGGTACCCAAGGATGTCTAAATGAATCTAAAGAAGAAGGAGACAGAAGTTACTTCTGAGTTTGTCCAATCTCGAAGGATTGAGAGGAAATAAAAATATATTTTAGGAATGTGCTTTCTAAAAACCTCCATAACACTGTCCTTTTAATTGGCAAACATTTTGTAGTCTGCTTATTTTCTGTCTACTTGCCCACTTTCACAGGAAACCATTAATGTATCATATACTGCACTAAAGCCAGAATCAGCTATTGGGTAATAAAATTCCCCTAATGTCACCCTCTGCGTGACAAACGATATGCCATAAATTCACAAAAACCATCAAATATTTCTTTATCGTCAAATAATATTAAGATGCACTCAATGTTCTACGTGGACAACAACCCGTCAATAGCAAATAATCTTAACAACCACTTATGCCACACCCAAAACAAACAAACTTAGTGCCATAAAGCGAAACTACTTCCACCACCCCCTGCATCAGTAGCAAAACATCACGAAAAGTTATTAACTTTCAATAATTGGCTCGGTCGTCACCGTCACTGTCGACAGCAACGGAAATGAGAAATATCCCGAGGAGCCACCATAAAGAGGAAAAATCGGAAACAGGATAATTTATTGCCGCCCCAAATAAACAACAAGGTCGATCAGCACAAGTCGTGTGTCCTGGACGTCGTTCAATTTGTCGCAATTAATTACATAGGTATCTCCCAGTGACGTTGGTCAATTTAACTTTGTGGCCAAACGACACGACACGGCAAACCCTTTTTTCCTATAATTCTGCAGCTCGGGAAATACATCTGCCTGTCTAATTTCCTGGATTTCTCCTCCCCGCCCCGGGGGCAACCCCTGCACTAAACAACAATTTAACCCCTAGTCCGAGTTAATAATTTTCTCATCATCACAAACCAAATAATACACTCGTACACGACACGGTGTGCTTAGAGGGGTGAGTGTGCATCCCCCACTCAACCGCGCCGATTAACAGATCTCACTTATGTTAGTCGATTTCCTCCGGAAAAGATAAAAATAGAAAAGTATGACAGTTCGGTTCATAAGAAGCCAATTATGAGGAAAAATCCCATTCAGTTTGCGGAAACCTTCAATTTGGGTATTTCCTACGCACCCACCCACCACATTGTAATGCCTCCATCTTCTCGGCACAGCCACCCCTGTGCGTGAAGCCTTAATCACAGTTCACACTTGCGGGTGATGATGTTCGCTCTCTGCTACGCACTTTAACCCCCGTTGTCGTCCTTACACATAGACTGACACTGACTGTTCATCCCCCTGGTTGTGAGGACGATGATCGTTTTGTTCGATTGAATTGAATCGTCATCGTCGTCGTTGTCGTTGTCGTTGTCGACATTCAGATTTTCCGGAATCCTTCGTGGGTATGGTCTCAGCATTCAGTTGTGCAAATCGACCGCAGAACGTACAAATGTCACAAACAACCCGATTAAGGACATGAGAACAATAAATCTCACCAACTTGCTCGGATTGTTGTCGTGTGATGGCAGTCTCTGTGACGCCTGTTTGGGTGGGAACAGATGGGGTGGTGGCTGCAGCACTAGCATCTGTGTAGAAGCAGCCAAAATCTTGCCTGTCATAAGCGATTGGGATTAAAATGATTGGGATGTGCTGTTGAGTACGCAGCACTTGGGGGATTTTCACTCGAGCAGTTGTTGGGCTGGTATTATTCCTGGCAAATCCTTTTTCCTGTTCACTTTAAAATACACACCTACCTCTTAAAACTTTAACTGGAACTGGCAGATTTTGAAGTGATAATTATAATGATGATGTTAAACGTCGATTTGGAAGTGATGCGGAATATGAGAAGTTAGGTTTTTTTTTTTTTTTTTGCTTTTCTCCTTTTTGTCGGGTTGAAAGGAGAGGAATTTAATTGTCGAAAAGGATTAGAAGATAGGAGCGTATGCTTTAGAAAATTAAATTTAAGAGGCTTAAATGTAATTTTGCCCAACTGGCTGGTGGGAATTGTGTTTTAGGTTTAAGGGGAGGTGTTTTTTTTTTTAACTAGCTGTCTGTTAATTTTTATCGTAGTATTCAGGATATTACGGGAAACTACAAATTATATCGTTGTCAACTTTCTGAATGATAAACGGCTAACAAATGTGCCAAAAGAGCAGCATCTCCCGACAGATAACGAGATAAAGCCGTACACCTAGCAGCTCTATTAGTAAGCCCTACTCCCAGAACATCGTGGTGTCATCTGGGAATTTCTTCAAAAATTGCGAACTAGAGAGGATAAATGGCGAAATACTTTCGTCGTTGACAACCTTTGGCCATCGTACACGGACAACTATCGGTTTCTGAAACGTCAAGAGTCTCCTCGACTCACTCCAGAATGGGCATCAAAATGGCCGACCCAACAACTAGAGCGTTAGTTCATTCGATATACGAAAGACGTCTTGCAGGTACGTGAGATACAATGGTTTGCTGGTGAAGTATACTACTTCCTAACAAATAAAACTGTCATACTCTGATCCAGTAGATCAACTGGATAGCGGAAGTCCTGTATAAGACTGATGCTAACTCCAGCAGCAAAAAGCACCATCTTGCCTTAGAAGAACAATCAGCAATACAATACAGGAGAGCGTTATTGACCACTGGAATGATGTGAAAAATGTTTTTGCTACTGTGGCTTGCACCTATGTACGTCGATAAATGCTAGAAAAGTCATCCCACATGGCTATCGGCAGACATCTGGAAATAGATCGATGAGCATGCAGCAAACAAAGCTCGAAATTCAGCGGACGCAGCAGTAGAGAGAACCGAGCTAAAAAAAAACCAATATCGCGTGCAATAGAAGGAAGTACAACGTAGTGTGAGTGAAATCCAGTGAAGGGATTAAGTAGTTAAATGGTTCTGATTTCAAATGAAGATCTCTTCACAAATTGCAGAGAACACTTCGTTACATTCCTTAACCACATAGTCATAGGTCTTGAACTCCCAACGTCAAACAGGCAGGCTTTTACGCTGGATCTTCCTGTATCAACCGCATAAATGCCTTATGGATGATAATAGATCAATGCATTGAGTAAGATCTCCGCTACATTTCGTGTTTATTGACTTCGAGAAGGCTTTCGATAGCTTGAATCGAGATGCCATCTGATCGACCTTGCGCGGAAAAGCCAACCCAGATGAACTCATAAATATTTTTCAAGGCTATATTCGAGGATAGCAAGTGTCACGTCTTACACAGTGGAAAGGTAGCAGAAGAATTTAAAGTCCAAATTGGAGAACTTCAGGGATGCATACTGTCACCGCTGTTGTTTTCCGTGGTCATCAATGATGTACTTCGCGCAGTACTAGAAAGTAACCATAGAAAACGATGGACTATGACACCGTACCTTAAACACCTCAACTACACTGATGATATTTGCCTAATTCCATATCGTATTGTGGAGCTTCATCTATTGAGTCAAAATAAACGAAGTCATAGCAAAAGCCCTGAGCAGTTTTAGCACCACAATATTTTCGTACAGAAAGTCGAGAAGGTATACAACTTTCTATATTTGGGAAGTGTGATCTCGATTAACCGCGGTGGCACCAATCTGGAAGTGTGCAATAGAATCGCAAAGGCAAACCTAGCACAAAGCTGAAGAACAACATGTCTTCATGCGGGCCCTGATAATCTACCAGCGGATCTTTTCATACATGGTGGTGATGCTTTGGTAGAGAGCATGCACCAAATCATCTACCAAGTATGGGTGGATGACACTATGCCCGATGACTGGATTATCAGCTCTGTGTGTACCATCTTCAAGAAGGCGATCGTAGGTCTTGTAAGAACTATCGAGGCATATCCCTGCCGAATGTCGAATATAAGATCCTATCCAACGCCAGATCGTCGATCGACCAAATTTTTACACTAAGGCAAATCCTGGAAAAAACCAACGAATTTCAAGTCGAGACTCACCATCTCTTCATCGACTTGAAAGCCACATATGATAGCATTCATCGTCTTGAGTTCGATGGCCGAATTCTGGATCCCGCGCAAAACTGATCGAGTTGTGAGGTGTGACGCTGGAAACGCGCGGTGCATCGTGCATTTCGGAAAAAATTCCTCCGAACTATTCCAAACATGTACCGGATTTCGGCCAGGAGATGCGCTAATCATGTGACTTCTTCAATCTCGTGCTGGAACAGATAGTGCGCAGAGCAGGTGTTAACACGGAAGGCACTATTTTCAACAAATCTGTCCAACTGCTGGGATACGTAGATGATCGCTCCCAGCGCCCCGTCTTAGAGACTTTTACGGCAATTGAAGAACAGGCGGAACGTTTGGCCTTGAATGAGAACAAATCCAAGTACACTTTGTTAACAAACAAAGAAGTACCTGTCCACCGCCTAGGACAAAACGACATTGTTGGCAACAGTAACTTTGAAGTCGTTAAGAAGTTTACCTACCTCGAAGTAAATATCAACTCCACGAATGACACCTTAGTGGAGATTCAACGAAGACTTACGCTAGATAATCAATGTTACTTCGGTTTGGCGAAACAAGTGGGTTCAAATACTTCAAAACTCTGAACTCGGAAGACGAAATGCTCCTGCTAGTTTGCTATATGGAGCCGAGTGCTGGACGAGAAAAAAATTCTTCATCGATCCCGCATGCGAGGAGGGCGAATGGAGGAGAAGATACAACCCCTAACTCTATGAGCTGTACCTAGATGTGGATGTAGTCCAAAAAGCGAAAACACATCGACTACAGTGGCTCGGCCACTTCCAGCGAATGGACAATAATGCTCCAGCAAACAGGATCTTCCAATCATAGCCCCCAGGTTCGAGACCGACACCGAACTTCCGGTTTAAGGATCAAGCTGTCGTGGATGCCAGAGCGCTTGGTCTATACAACTGGAAGCAGCGTGCCCGGAATTTACCTGGTCGCTGGGCGGTTCTACCTACTAAACCCGATCCAGCACTAATGGGGGAATGATGCGTATTGAATCTACACTAAGGACTAATTCCGATCACAGAGTATCATATGCTAAGAATAGAAGAACCACGAAAACTAACCAACTTGTGACGACCCCAACAATTATGTGAGCAACCCATACTGGAAATTTATTTTCTGTTCAAACTCAAGCCCCACTCAGTTCATTCCAACATATCACACAACAACTCGACGAGTGCCACAACAATTGTTCGTCTAAATGATCTTTTATGCTTTATACACATGATATTTGATATCAAAGTTGTTTCTTAAAATTATAGATGCCAATTGGAAGTCGTGTGCAGCCGGCTCACAGAAAAGACTAAGGGACACGAGCCAAACATTCCATTCGCGCTATTGTTCACCAGCTACCCATTCAATTGTTCTGACACTCAACTCAACAATGTTGATATTTGTACGTATTCAGCGTTGATTCATCAGATGTGGCAACGTAAGGTAATACCCACCAGAAATCCCATACGTAGGACGCGACAACCAGGACCTACACTCGCTTTAAATTATAATTAACCGGAAATTGAACACGCGCCACAAATACACTTCTAGATGCCATTTTCAAGGACAATGAGAAAAAACCTTAGACACTAAAAATGAGAAATAAAAAGGTAGCGCGATGTGCGAATTGAGAAAGAGAAAGACGAACAAAATTACATAGCAATGCTTCCGGTTAATTGAAACCTTCAATGTCAGTCAGCTCGCCTACTTGTGTTACGCTGAGTCCTTGCGAAGCAGCAGCAGTTAAAGAAACACATTGCGTTCAACGTGCTTTGTTTCGCGCAATGTGCATATGTGTACGGTCCCTTCCCTTCATCTTTCGCCAAGAAGCAAGTAGCACAAGAAAATAGGATCAAATCTCAACACGCCCATAAGGATATGTGTGTGGTGTGCTACTCTATAATAATTGTCCTCCTCTAACTCGTCCCAGTAGAAAAACATCTTATCGCAGCACATGCCATTTGTGTTCCATTATTCGCGCCGAGAGGAGTTGAACTGGTCCTTGGTACAGATTTCAATTGTAGCACCACGTAAATTTTTCCTTCGGGCATTGCTCCTGGTCTGTTTCCCTTAAGAGGTGTACGTACGAGTACGTCGGCGATTCCAGCAGCTGGAACTTTGCAGCGCCAGCGCTAACTTAGAAAGTGCACATTGCTTCCTGTTGCAAGGAAGGAGATAAACCGGATATTTACTTGCAATTAGATGTTTGAAGAGGAATGTTAGCGTTGGTCACAAAGGTTGCGGTACGTGCCGGAGGTGTAACCCTAATGTCAGTTGTTGAATATGTTCTCTTGGTTGATCGGGAAATCGTGGCATATGGAACAAATTTCCTCGAGGATTGTAATTACGTATTGTTGAGAAATGAAGGCGAAACACATAGAAATTATTCTAAGAAGTGGTCACCAAGAATTTTTAGCAGATGCAATCATGATTCGGTAAGAGGAGGAGTTGGGTGACGGATGCAAGACAAGCAAGCCTTTCCACAAGATTTCTGCTTTTGAGAATTTTTTGTTTGGTAATCATTGTAATCAAGTCCCTGGAACTGTGCTCTGTTCAACATTCACCTCTGTTGGGTACCAGGCCATAGAGACAATCCGGGAAACTGCAAAGCTGCTGGCCTCACCAGTAAGATTTCTGCCCAAATTGCCCCTCGCTACATGTAAACATCTACTAAATCTGAATGCTTTCACCAAGACCAAGCACAGACCGAAAAATGGCTCGACGTGTCATATATTAGGACAAATCTGGAGCATGGTGCAGGGTTGGTTATACTAAATCGATCACCTATCAGCTAAGTAATCAGTGACAGACACTGTCTGATAGACACAGGCGAAAAAGCTGGGCCTCTTTTCAAGTGAGTTCTACAGGAATTGAAGGGACGAAGAGAAAGAGAAAGCTATTCTTCACGTGCTATGCAACTGTCCACCTCTGTCCCAAGAAAGACCACTCCATTTAGGGGCTCCTCCTTCTATTACCTCAGCGAACTAGCGCTCTTAGACGTCATGAGCATATTTCGCTGCATAATTGGGAATTTTATACTTCCTTGTGGAGAGGACCTGTTCGGATTTTTGAGAATTGACCCTCAGTCCACATTTTTTTAGTCCATTTAGGAAGCTTAGAGAGAGTGTTATGTAGAAGATCCCTAAGCGTATTGATGTGTTTCCCTGAGACAGCAATAGCAATGTCATCTGCATAGGCTACTACCTTGCACCCTTCTCCTTCCAGGATTTGAAGCAGTTCACTCATAACAAAGTTCCAAAGAGGAGGGGAGTTGATACCTCATTGTGATGTATCCCTACTGACGAACCTCCATCTTCAAAACGATGAGTGGTTTTGCCAGCGGCCAAATCCCATAAATGGAGGGTCTTGTCCTCGCCCAGCTTTGAGTTGATGAACCTGTTATTGAAATGGTTTAGATATTTTACAAAGAAAGCAGCCTAGGGATCGCGATAGGGCCTAGTGTCTTATGATAATCTCATTGAATAGGGTCAACCTAACCTAATTTAACCTAAGGTTACCTGCAGTCTTTTTGTTTTTTTTTTTTCAAAGGTGGCATGGATACATCGAGTAATTCATTGGTTAAGTGTGTACCTTTAAAAGGATTTTTTACTGGAGGTTGGCCTTGTGATTTATAACCTTAAAACCCCAGCTGTTTTTTTAGTCTTACCACAAAAGAGCTTACAGAATTTTCGTTGGCCATTTCTCAAGTGTTTCCATAGCGAACGTCGACGAGAAAGGGAGTCCGCGTTTTAAACACGATTTGGGGAATGAAATCATGACTTCCGATAACCACACCAGCACTTAATGATACTGCTGACGGAACATAATAGTGTGAAATCACGGGCGGAATTACTCAAGGGTGGATTCTTGGCTCTCTATTGTGAAATTCTGTATAGGACCGTATTTTAGAGTTGTAGATAACTAGTATATACATTGCCGTAAAGGTAGTTGCAAAGATACTTCTGAAGCTTGCTTTAATACAGAACAAGCCAATAGCCAAAAACTGCCCCAGTTTCTTTAGGAGAACGAAGTATGACTTATTGCAGCAATTAAACGAGTGAGTGAGTCCCTGCTTCCTTTCCTGAGGACAGTTTAGTTCAAATCTAACCATATTTTTCCGCCTTCCAGGTCATTGTAGTGTTTTTCAGACGGAAATCATGGTAATCAAGGAAGCTTTTGGCGATATTAGAATTTTCATTTTGACAATCCAATAGCAAAAACATTCCTGGAATCGCGCTCCTTTACTTCAATGGTCGCTTTAAACTTCACCTTTGTTGAATGCCAGACCTCAGACATATTGCAGGGAATTGCAAGGCTGACGAGGTCCCCAAACAGAGTACCTGGGTATGGCCCTCGCTATTGTAAACTCTTACTAAAGCTGAACGCTTACAACAAAACCAACTGCACCTAGATGGAAAAATCTCTCTAATTGCAACTTTTCGAGTCAGATCTGGCCCAGGCTTGATCTGAAACGTAGAGCTGAGTTGGTCCTGTTGAAGCAATCATACATCAGCCACGTTATCGGTGTTCTTATTGGGCACTGTCTGATAGACCAATATACCAAAAGGCTTGGCCTCTTATCACACGACTTCTGCAGAAGCTGTAGGACGAGGAAGACGAAGCAACCATTGTATATAAAAAGACTTCTCCATCTAGGAATTCACTTCTTTGACAACCTAGGCGAACTGGCGCCACTAGACGTTACAAGCGTCCTTCGCTTTATCAAAACCTGTGGTAGCCAACTGGTGCTGTCCAGGGCATCACAATGGACCTTTAAAGTCCATTTACAGCCCAGCGAACTGCGAATACGCGAACTGTGAACAAAGCGTTTTTAGCACGTTTACAAGCACGCCATTGGCAATTTTACTATTCCAAAAGATCAGAACTTAATTAATCTATCAATTGATTAAAAAAAATTAACCTCAATTAGTTTTTGTGAAGAAATTAACAATTCGCTGATTTTTCCGCGAATAGGCGAATGCTATTTGCGAACTGTCAAAGTTTATTCACATTCCACACAATGTAGGACGCAATCCACATTCACGTGACCAAAATATTCGCGAGAGTACCTTACAATCCTTTTTCTTTGTTCTTGGAGGTTGGTTAGTGCTCGTAAATGACAAGTAAAATTCGCAGATTGCTGTGACCAGAAAAAAAAGTGGCTGTGAATGAAATGTCAAAATTTGCGAATATTCTCTTATTCGCATTCGCAGGTCGCTGAGCTGTGTGTCTGCACACTGGTGCCGATAGCCCCTCTAACCTAAACCTGACTCTGAAAAACGCAAAAATACAAGTAATTTGAACAAAGGTATACCTATATAGTATGATGCCGAACCTAAAATGCGTTCACAGGAAATAGTGTTTGACATCGCTATTTATGAATGGTTTTCATTGAAATTATATAGCATCTGCAACGTCCACATCCATAATCGATTCAGGCGGCCTTGCGCTACATAAGCCTTTTCTCGTTCTGAAATCATCTTCGTTTTCAGATTCTTTCGTAATCATCAATTAAAAAAAAAAAAATTTGGCAAATGATCCTCATTTATTGCATTTCCATCGGAAAACGCAGACAATCGCAGCGACTTCTCGAAGTTGACAATGCGCTTTAAATTGGACTCTAGCAACCCGGCTAACGCGCCGTAGAACCCGTTCGCAACATCTTTCCCCTTCCGATACACCTACTTTCGTAGTGGAGGATATGGCCCACATTTGAATACCTAAGTGAATGAAATCTTTTGGTAACTTTCTATCATTCGAGGACTTCTACATCATACCGACTTTCGTTACATCAACTGTTCTAGCATGCAAGTTATCACATTTAAAAAGAGCTACCTACTTCCAAGTAGGTAAAAGCGATATTTGAATCCTCTGTCTCCTGCATTTTGTGACAGTTATATATTTGTTAAATAGTTAGTTATTCGTGACAGGAATTGCCACGTCTTTGAGCTTGTTAACCTACTCATTGTTATGACGTTATATCGTCTCTTCATATCTTTCAGATGCTCCTGGGATGTTTTTTGATATAGAACACAGCAGCCTGATGAGATATCAATAGGCAGATACTTAAGTTGTTAAGTCCAGCGCACTGAAACCTGAACTGCAACCTTCTTCGAATTAAAACGTTTCGACAATTAACTAGTACCATCCTTAGTTGCCAAAATGTCGTGATACTTCTATTTTCATAAATCAGAAAGAAAACGTCCCCCCTTCACACACTCATATATCATGTATCATAAGTACCAACGACAAATTGCGTGTCAAAACGATTTACCGCCATTTAACTCACGACAACTCCACTTGTTGAAATTCATATCATAATTCGATGATCATGGTGGTTATGAATTTCACTCAACACATCATCATAACGCCAGCAGACAACGCCAACAAAACAGTAACCAACACCGACTTACTCATGAATTCATCACACCACCCCCCACGGCTAATGTTCGGCTTCCGTTGACGGCAAGCTAGCTCGTTAATTTCCCGCATTTTACGAAACTTCATGTTTTGATTAATGCAATAAGCAACTGGCAACAACACAAATTAGACTAATTGCAGTTGGTCACGTGAAACAACCCCTCTCGACTAAGCCAAGTACCTAATATACATAGTTGTTATTTCTCACCCCCCGCACGGCCGGCTGCCCCGGTGCACTTGTGGCACCCAGAGTAGCCGTAGTCGTATTTTATAAATTGAACCAAACACGTCCACGGAATGGAAAGATCCTTCGAGATTGCATACAACGGCTACCACTTGAGTAGAAAAAGGAGCAAAGAAAGGAATAACATGGCATAATCAATGCAGTCGCTATACATATAGATACATACATATGTGTGTACCGTTCGCAAACGAGGGTGGATTCACACTCGAAAGTGACACTCTGCTCTGAGCCACAGATCAGATAGTCAGATACCTAAAGCTACCCACTTAACATGATTCCGTACACACAGCACGACCCCCGAACTATTTGCCTAAGCGTAAGCGTACACAATAGCGCTCCGCCGACCGGGGGTGTATCGCTTAGGGGGTAGTTTTCTTGAGCTCGCAAAGAAATTGATATGTCACGATTTGGCATTCGGTATCTGAAATTAAGATCTGTTTATTTAGCATGAAGCGATAGCACGGCAACGAGGAATTAGCGCTGCTTTGGGGAGCGAAGGTGACGAGGGGTAGTTTTGAGTTCCTCATTTGCTTAATGGCTTTGCGGGGCGAAAGTGTTGCATTAAATCTTTGGCTTTATTGTTTTGGACACTTTGTCTCTCTTATTCGCTCTCGCTCTCTCAATGGGCTGCTCTCGATGAAAGGGGATATTCAGCAGATTGTCAGCATAGATATGCGAAACATTTTCATTCTTTTCATTTCGTTTAAAAAAACCAGACCGTTGACACAAAGAGCGCCAACTTGCGCGATGACGACGATGATAACATAGATGTTGCGGGTAAGAACTGCTCGGATCGATGGATTAAGTGGTTAATGTATGTGTGAGCTTGAATGGTGTAATTTTGAATAAGTGCTAAAGCCATTATCCCATAAGGGGTGTAATTAAATTGATGCTGATGGAAACTGTCCAGAGGGTTTCCTTCTTTTTGCACTCTTGTAGCAGAGAAAATGTCATGAGATAATTCGAACTATCAAAGTCGGATGTGCAAGTGGACAATGGGATGACACTAGTCCCTTTGGCGCAGAGGATAGCGCGTTGGACTTCTAATCCAAAGGTCGCGGGTTCGATCCCCGCAAGGGATGTCTGATATTTATTTTACCTTTTTTTATTGTACTCTAAATATTAATTGTTTTCAGTTCATATTTATGGTGAGGAAAAATTTTACGATTTTGTAAAAAGGGTATCCCAATGGGAGTTAATTTTTTTGTACCATTGGCTGCCCTTAAGTTATCCAACTTCTGGTAGAGAAACAGCCCTAAATGATATGTACATCATATGTACATACGTCTAGAAACATTAATTCGACATCTCTAACAACAATTGAAGATTTTGGAAAACTTTTTGCATTTCATAGAGGACGAGAATCAAGAAACTAAAATCCTCAATCCTCTCTAAGTATCAGTAATTAGTTAGGTGGAGATTTGGAGAATCGAAAAGAGGGCAATGTTTTTGGAAAGAAAAGCATCTTCATTAAATAGTTCCCCGAAGTCATCAACGTCACTATTAGTTGCAGTATTTAAATAGGTACTAATCGTGCCGAAAGATCGGTATGGTTCTATAAATGTTAACAAGTGTTAACAGGAGCTGTCCACAAGGTGACGCTCTGTCTCCACTTCTATGGTGCATGGTAGTTGACTCGCTGTTCCATACTCTCAATAGTTCAAACGTCTACGCGGTTGATGTTGCAATACTTTCTGTCGGATCATGCCTACAGACTGTCTGTGCTAAAGCACAGATAGCCTTAGACGTGGTCGATGTGTGGTGAACTAGGAATGGGCTTTCGGTCAATAGTTTGAAAACTGAAGTTGTTCACTTCACGAGAAGGAGGATTGTGATCAGTCTACCTCAGTCAGTTCTACAAAGCGTCACTATCCAGATCTCCGAAGAAATTAAATATCTGGGAGTGATCCTAAATAAGAAACTTCTACAGCGTAAGGGTGCTTTTGGCAAGGCATGGGACTTATCGCCCAAAAAAAAACCTTTGGATCTATACGGCCATGACAAGACCTTTTCTAGTTTATTCGTTGGTTGTTTGGTGGAGGGGGCTTTCGCGTAAGTATGTGACTGCCCTCTGCACGAAACTACAAAAAACGGCCTGTCTCGGCTGCATGGGAGCTTACCCGAGTACGCCTGGTTCTGCTTCAGATGCTCTGTTTGATTTACCTCCCTTTTATACTTTCATCATGGACTGCACTATCAAAGTAATCTACCGTCTTAGACAGGGTGACTTTGATATCATTCACACTGGAGTTTCAATGGCCTTACGCGACACTTATCCTACGACCCTTGTTGCATGGATATGTCGTCTGATACAATGACTCCGCAACTTCGGCTGCTGTTCATATTTAAAATCGACTTTCCTTGCGTTCAGAACTGGATTCGGCCAGAGTCTGAGCCTGGATTAGGCTGTAGTCGAATCTTCGTGGATGGCTCCAAAACTAGTCAAGACTCCGGTCCCTGTGTCTTCGTGGAGATCGACAACATTAGACTTCACTACTCGTTAGGCAAGCATGCCTCTGTTTCCAACCGGAGAGATGTGCCATCCTAATGGTTGCCGGTTGGGGTCAAAGTATCTGCGTATGTAGCGACTGTCAAGTTGCGCTTAACGCCTTGCTCAACCCTATAACCCGTTGCAAAATAGTTCGAAAATGCAAGGACTCTGTGAATTCGTTCGCAAGGCTGAACTCTTTGACTCTTGTCTGGTTCCCAGATCAGACTGGGATTGCGGGAAATGAGAACTCGGATTAGATTGTTAAGCAAGGCTCAGAAGATGACTGCTCAGGACCTGAAAATGCGTTGGATCTTTCGTGTCCTCGGTCAGGGCCTCTTTTGACGATTGGGTTTCCTTCTAATACAAATCTGCGAATCAATGGGTAATACTGGGTTTACTTATTGGTAGTACAATGAACCTGTTGTGTCTTAGTGCTCCAGTGAAGTGTTTCCTAACCCGACAAAAGAAAAAGAAAAAAAGCAATGGTTCCATAGAACAAGATAACGGAATCTATGACACAGCGAAAGAAACAAATGAAATCCGCTCTTATCTATCTGAGCTCTGAATATCTTAGCCTAACCCCGATAAGTTATCCTCTAAGTATTCCCAAGAAAAGTGCTTTAGTTGGAACACACTAACACCCTTCTCTCACTTGCTCCAAACAACCTGCAAAGGTTAGAAGTTCCATCTCCAATTGAAGCAATGAACACTTGGGGTTCACTACTTGGAAGTGAGATTAGGAGACAGTTGATAAAGTAAGACGGTAGTATCTCGCTAGTTGTACAAAGTGCGTATCTACCATTCAATCATCGCAGAATTAAGAAGGGCAATGCATAGTATAAACACTACAAGGATCTCGAGGAAAAACTGACTCATCTTCTCATGGATTATGAAGCAATAATTTACAAAAGAAAGCACAACCTTTAGTTCCACCTTTGAAGGACATACTTCATCAAAACAATTGAGAAGGCGCTGTGCTCTAGTCGATGTGCACGGTTATGTAGAGCGAATGTAAAGTAGAATACGACCTCGCGTGGGTGGCGCCTAAACGCAGAAGAGGATCTTAACCGCCTTGGAGAGCAGAACTGAAGGAAGTTAGCTATGGACTGTGCTAACTAAAGTGCCGCACGTTCAATTTAAACTGTAGCGTCACCGAATAAGTCAGTTCACATTACACTTAAACTCCTCAACCCATCTACTCGTACATCTAGAAGCTTTTTGAAAACTGGTTGTATGTATTGTGCTCTTTTCATTTTATGGTACGGCCAGGTTAGGATATTAGGATGTCCACGGAGTATGGTAGACTAGAGTGGTAAAACAAATGCAATACCAACATCCAGACATCAGTATTCGAAATCTTTAAAATGATCGAGCGCTAAATTCTCATGAAATTCAAAACCATAATCAAAAAAATATGTCCAATTCAAAATCGTAGCCTATAATTATTTTAATACAAAAGCCAACCCCCGACTGTTAACATCGCAGTCCATTTGGCAAAAAATGAGCAGAAACTCAAAAGGATAACACATGCTTCCCGTAGAACACCTAGCGAGTCCTGCGAACATAGAAAGAAAAACATACCTCGTGTGGACCATTTTAACAGTTTCGCTCTTTTCTAAGTTCACCTTATTCCATTAGACACACGGGGTGAATCTCATCAAGCCCTTGACTATCCGGATGGCAGCGAAGAGTACTTCTTTATTCTTTCTAGCCGTCCTATGTACGAGTAAACGCACGCATTGTGCAAGGGGGAGGGTCAAAACGGCTGCAATATCTAGGTCGTTCGTTGTTTTTCTCATTTTCAAAAATCCATAGAATGCATTCACACCCCTGGCTGTTTGACAGGAAACCCTGTAGACTAGCAACATTGTACATATGTATGCATGTATATATTTTTTTCTTTTAATAAATGCTCTGTTTATTATTACCAAACTTGAAGTTTGTAATACTCGAGAGCCATTTTTTGTTGCTCAAGTACCCGGACCGCAGCATTTGTTTCCAACAACTGCACGGGACTGGAGAGGGTAGGAAAATTGCCGGTAATTGCAGTTAGTGCTAAACAAATCATACATCTGCCGTATTGCTGCCGTATCGCTGGATGTGTGTGCTGCTCTGTGATTGCCAGAGTGTCTGGGCATTTTGGGGTAATCCGGTCGTAAGACTTACTAGGGGTTCTTCGCGATGCGTACAGACCTCGTTCATGCTGCGCAAATTGGTGCTTGCTATGTACTTTTATATATTTTTTATTTTTTTTTTTTTGTGTTCAGAACTATTTATTTGTGATCTGAGCAACGGATAACCAGACGTCTGCAGTAATGCAGTGATTGCGTGAGGGTTGTTTAGGAGGAGTGCGGCTCACTTTTTTTTTCTGGAACTCTGCTGGTCTTTTTTATGGCGCGGATTTAAGGGAACATACGTTTTTTTGATATAATTTGGTTTCGTCGGGTGATATCAGTTTATCAGTTTTATTATTATTTAAATTTTGTTTTTTTTTTGTTTCTGGTGGCCGAACTCAATTTTAAGATGGTGCTGCTATGTACATCTACATGGGTTTAGAGGGGGAACGTTGCTGGTTCAATTCGGATTAATTTGTTCATATGAGAGTAGGTATGTGCTTTTGGGTTACATGTCTTTCTTTATGTGCGGGTTGGTTGGATTTATTTGATTTCAAACATATTTGGGTGGAAATTTGCATTTTAAAATAGGGGCGGGTTGCGCGTGGCTATGTGTAAGCGATGCCGATGTTCAGCGAAGTGTACAATTGCAGCTATTAGGTTATGTTTTACTAATAAATGATGATCTAACCACATGTACAATAGAGCTGCTCGGAGTCATTGGAAGACCTACAGTTTTATGTAGGCAGGAATTAACAGAATTTCTCTTACCAGTTGTTTGTAAGGATGACCGTGAACCTTCCGCGGAGTGGGCCAATGCGTAAGGCTCTAGCCCACGTTGATCACAGCGTATCTCTTAATTAATTCACTTTTTTCAGATTTTTTATTAAAAAAGTTAAAATAAAGAGGTTCTCAACTGGGAAGCCGCATTTTTCCAATAGGGTTTCTCGGCTAGCTGCAGCTTGGTGTGCCTTTTTAACTCGTCTATACTTGCTATTTACTCATAGAAAGGTACGACAACTTTAAGTACGATTTTCATCGCAAAATGGAGCAATGAAACTAATTTCTGGTTCAACAACTTTGTTAATAACCAACATTGCTGCATTTGGCCAAGTCATCAACCCAAAGCTATTCACGAAATGCCATAACACTTACAAAAATTGACTGTTTGGGGCGAATTTCATGCTGAAAGGGTCATACTTCTTCTTCAATGACGCTAGCAACACAGTCAGAGTCAACAAAATTTTTACTGGACTGGAAAGTCTCAACAAGACGGCGCGGCGCTGGTCAAACAATCGATTTATTAAAGTAGCAGTTCAGTGATCTTGTTATATTCAGAACTGCTTCGTTCGTGTAGTTTAACGCCGCTGAGGCTTTTGACGCAGCCAGAAACTACCAGATGTGATTTTCAAGATCATACTTGAAAGGATTATTCTAAACTCAGAAGCAAACACCGGAGGCACAATCTTTCAAACGTCTGTGCAACTACTAGCTTTGCCGATGATATTGTTATTATTGGTAGAACACGTAGCTGCCAGTAAGGCCTTATCTCGAACAACTAAAGAGGATATGTATAAGACTTTAATCATCCTAGTCCTCCTTTAAGGAGCTGAAGCTTGGAATTTATCTAACTGCTGGAACACAATGGTGTCGCTGTCGTAGTCGTAGTAGCGGTGGTACGTCCTGTCAAAAGTTGAAATGCACACAAATGAATAAAAGTGAATACAATGAGTCGCTGTCGTAGTCGTAGTCGTACGAGTTGGGCAATATTTAATATTTGCCGCGCGACAAGGCTGAATAGAAGTAGGAGCAGCAAACAGAAAAATTTATTGAATTAGTGAAGTCATATGAAATGTTGTGGAATCGATTGTATTCTGTTTTAAACTAATTTATTTTAAAAACTGACCCCTTCAATTAATTTTTTTTGAAATTACTAAATACATTTTCGGTCTAGTTCACATTTAAAATGACATAAGCATACGACTTCATTGTGGATGAATTTTTTAAGAGGGTATGCGACATCGGCGTGCGAATTCAAGCGACAACGACTACAACTACGACAGCGACATCATTGTGTTCCAGCAGTAAAGCGGATGAAGATATCCTCGGTCGTTTCTAGAGATAGATTCTTCGTAAAATTTTCAGTCCCGTTTTTGTTGACGGGCTTTGGAGGAGGAAATTCAATGACGAATTATACGAGCTGTACAGCGACATCGACCTAGTCAAAAAACTGCGAATCAACACCAGTGCTCCGGCCCGCAGAGTCTTCGCATCAAACCCGGAGGGACAACGCAGTAGAGAAAGACCTCGCCTAAGGTGGCGCGCACAAGCACACAACTATTCTCGATTGCTCCAATTTAAATGTAGCTTTTACTATGTTTAAAAAGTAATTGATTCAACAATTTCAACTTTTGTGCCCGTGAAACGCATAAAATCTTAATAAGCCCATCTGGTTTAACAAAAGTTTGTCTAGATTGAAGAATGTTATGAATAAGGTGTGTAACAAGAGTAAGTCTAGTAGATCTTTGCGTGACGAGTTCTGTCAATTAAGAAGGGAGTATGAGTTTTTAAAGAAATTCATATATAGGCAATATATTTCTTCAATTGAGTCTAATATAAAACACGATTCTAAAAGCTTCTGGAAATTCGTTAATACTAAACGTAATTCACTTGGTACACCTTCTACTATGACTTATAACGGAGCCACTAGTGGTGACTTAAAGCATATCTGTGACATGTTTGCATCGTTCTTTCAGTCAAATTTCGTTAACGAATTCATAGATTGTAGTGCAACATATCCTAGAGAACCCGTTACAAGTTTAGGTTTCCTTTCTTTAACGGATGACGAAATTCTCCTTGAGTTGTCGTCTCTCGATTCGAGTGCAATCGTTGCCCCTGATAATTTATCGCCTTTGTTTATTAAAGCCTGTAGACTTAGTCTGGTCCAACCTTTAAAAATTCTAAATGCCTCTGAAGTGTGATAAATTTTTAGATTGCTGGAAGCACTCATTTATAACACCCATTCACAAATCGGGATCTAAAAGCTTAATTGACAATTATAGACCTATTGCTAAGCTACAATTAATTCCTTAAATATTTGAAGCTATTGTTAAAGAGAAGTTATATTATGCGGTGCGCAACCACATTTCTGAATATCAACATGGTTTTGTAAGCGGTAGGTCAACTTATACAAATTTAATAATTTTTACAAATTATTGTCTCCATAATATGGAAAAACGCCTTCAAGTTGACTGTATATACTTCTCTAAAGCCGGGTGCAACATAACGTTCTTATTAAGAAGCTGGAATTGTTTGGTTTTCACTCGAGTATCTTACTTTGGATCAAAAGTTATTGGATCAAAAGTTATTTGACTAATCGTAAACAATTCGTGAAAATAGGATCCGTGTTTTCTAATGAGATCTTAAATTACTCGGGTGTTCCCCAGTGAAGTCACCTGGGTCCACTCCTCTTTCTACTCTTCGTCAATGACTTGCCCTCTAGTGTTTCGAATTCCAAATACCTATTGCAAAATGATGTTAACCATGTAAATGAGTGGTGTAGTTTAAATGGATTGTACTTCAACATTAAAAAATGCTCGGTTATAAGTTTCAAAAGGATAAGATCCCCTATTATCTATGAGTACAGAATTCAGAATTCCGTATTAAAAGGAGTTACTGATCGAAAAGACTTAGGAGTGATTTTTCATACTGAACTAACTTTTTCATTGCATTTTAATTATATAGTTTGCAAGACGAATCGTATGTTGGGTTTTCTGTTTCGGAATTCAAAAGATTTTCAAATCCCTTTACATTTCTTTAGTACGTTCTATATTAAAATACTGCTGTGTAGTCTGAAATTCTTATTACTGCAATGCTAAAAATCGTATTGAATAAATCAAAAAAAAATTTGCGAATATGCCGACATACACAGCTAGATGTGCTCTAATTAATCTAAAACCTCTTACTAAAAGAAGAATATACTATTCGGTTCTTTTTGCACATGATGTCATAACGGCTTTCGATGTTCAACGTTTATGCTCCTTCTCGCACTCTGCGACCTAGGGAGCAAACATTTTTTTATGTTTCTAGACATAGTACTAACTATGGGGAGAATAATCCCATATCTATTGCTTGCGTTTATTATAATATGTATGAAAATAAAGCTGATTTTAATGTTAACAGAAAATTCTGTAAAATTGCGATCATGAATTCGTTATAAATATTGTAGCTAAAACAATTTATAACTACTTTAAATATGAATAAGTTTATACACTTGTAAGATGAATAAATAAATAAATAAACAAGTATGTAAGTAGAAGGGGACCTGAACCGACTTGGAGTGTTACAACTGGAGGCAGTTAGCTAAGGACCGGGCTAATTGGAGAGGCTTGTTGGTTGAGGCCCAAGTTCACCCCGATCTGTAGCGCAACTTACGTAAGTAAGTAAGTTTAGCGGTATACCTGGTCTTAGCACTCTTTTGAAATAGCATTTGCTCCCCATATTAAAGTGTCAACCGTATTCTACATTGTGACGCCTATCAAGTTACCTTCTTTATACGTAAACAATTGTCGTAGCTAGAGCTCTGACAAAATCGGCCAGAATCTGAAAAAAATTAACAGAACCTACACAAAACCTAAGAGACTTACTTCCCCAAAAGTGGGTTCAGTACCATGAATGGAAGCATAACCGACGTATTGAGACTTCAGAAAGAAGTTTAGTAATTCATGGCTGTGATGTGTATAGAAGAGAATGAGTAATCAGGTTCTTTTAACTCTTCCAATTACCAGGCCTATTTTAAAAATGACAAGACAAATTTCTACCACACCTAGTCACAATAGAAAACCATAGACTATATACCAAGAAGTGAATAGGGCTAACAAAACGAAATAAGTCATATGGACCATTTCGGCCTAATGTTATTCTGGAAACGAAGTCCTGGATATACCTGACAGTCACTATTGCCAACAAGCATACAAAGTGGTTACTGAGACTGCTCTATACAGTTGATGGATAAAGAGTTCTTGATAACTTGGATAGAGTTAATGGCATCTACTCGGTATCTACATACATAATCATTTGAGGTTTTAAAATCAATGGAAACACAAAAATGTGACTAAGAATAATCAGAGTCTACACAGCACAGCAAATGGACGCCCCTCGAGAAACTATAGGGTGCGTCATCTGTTGGTTTGTTTTTAAAGAGGCTATAAAAACACTGTTCAATATTTTTCAACGATTGTTGCTTGAAAAAAATTGAAAAAATAATTGTGGAATATTATTTCATTCAAGTGACTGTCTCAGCTGGCTTGGTAGTAGTCCATTCAGTTAACCCTATTTCAGAAATAGCTTGACCAACATTGTTCTTGAATACCTGAATCGTCTCGGGATTGTTCCCATAGCTTTAATGGCACCCCACAAAAAAAAAGTCCAACGGCGTCAAATAACAGCTCCGTGCCAGCCAAGCAACATTACCAAAACGACTGATTACACGATTATTGAACTTAGTGTATAATGAATCGATTGTTTGACGGCTCGTGTGACATGTAGCCCCGTCTTGGTGGAACCATAACTCGCCCAAGTTCAAATCCTCAATTTTTGGCCATAAAAAATCGGTTGTCATGCCGGTTGTAGCGCTCTCCATTGACTATTACGTTTTATCCATTGTTGTCTTCGAAGAAAAATGGGCAAATAATCCTGCCTCTCCAAAAAATTTTGCAAGTTTTTGGAGTGGCAGGAATATTCTCAGTCGAACGCACAGGACGAACACGGAAATATGTTCGGTTATCAATCAGCAAACCAGTCTCATGAACTTTCATCACAAACTTGCGTACAACAGCTGCAGTTGGTCCATTATTTCGATCGAAATTTATTTTCAAAATGTGTACCGGCAACACATCATTTACTTTGGAAGTAACTTTGCAATATTTTCCAACGTTCTATATGTATACTGAGTTTCTGTCAATTTTTTGAGCGCATAAGAGCTGTCAGTGTCAAAATAACATATGATTCAAAAAGAAACCAACAGATGGCCCATCCTTTATTGTGTCCTCTAACGTAAAACTTGTTTCTAAATTCTCTAGACAAGGAAAGGATCTACACTTGAATAGAGTGTGATATGCATACATGTATCGTGAAACTAATCGATATTACTGGAATAATGCGAACATACCCAACCCATAGCATGGAGGTGCTTTAAAATTGACTCCTTTACATTTTATGATTGAAGATGGCTATCATGGCTCAGTGGTTAGTCCTTCGAACTACTGAGCTCGAGGTTCAATGTTTAAATCCAAGACAGCACCAAACGTTTTTTACGTTTTTTTTTTGCTATCGCGAGCGTCTGACTAACATCCGAGAGTATATCTGTCATGAAAAAGCTTCTCTAAACAAAAATTGCCCTTCGGCTTTAAACAGAAGGCCGCACAACAAGAATGTCTGGGTCACTTATCGACCTGTCGAGCCAAATTTTTTTTTTTATAACAGTTTTGATATAACATCATAATTGACAGGAACTCATCTGTATGTATGTTTTAGAATTACGAAACATTGCCCATTTACCATTCGCTTCTGTCAGTCCTATTTACACACTCCTCTCAAGAAATACGTCCTGCAAGTTGACATTTCATTAATTAGAACACGGCATGAACTTCAAATCAAATTACTTTCACTAACATTACTCGTAATGCGTGAGTGCAGTCACAATTGACAATTCAAATTCATTCGTGTGCAAAGGTAAGAACACCAACAATCTATCGTAAATGAAAATCACAGCCTCCCTTCATTCTCTTCCTAACATTTTATATTGATTTACCCTGAATGTAATTTACAAGGACCAATGCCAAACAAAGAAAAGAACAAACCACCAACTGCTAAGGACTCCAAATAAGAATGTACACCTCACCGTCAACATTTTCAGTCCTTTGCCGCCGCCGTGTCGTCACAGTAAAATTCATGCGCCCGTGTCAACATCCGCTAAACGCGCGCTCTCATTCCTTATGCCAGTTAAAATGTCAAACACTGCAGCTACCTATGTATAGGTTTGTGTGTTTTAAAAGGACTACAATGACGCGGCAAACATTACATTCAAGCCATTCATAGAATTCGAATTCGAGAACCCGGGGTCTGAGATCTTTGAATCGATTTGAGAAACACTGCACAAGCTCATGACACAAACTTATGTATTTGCCCATGTATACACATAGGGTTGCATGGCAAACCCTTCGGATAGTCATTTCCTTTTCACGTTGCATTTCCTATTGGATTTCGAATCCTCAACACCGGCAACTCTACTGTGTTCTGAGAGCTAGTATTTGCACAAATTAAGTGAAGCGTACACTTGATCTTTTTCCGTGTTTTCCATTCCGGACAGGAAAAAAAAGGATTTTCGATATGCAAACATCAATTGTAACAGGAAATTTGTTTCATTTTGCGGTGTGTTTCGTGCACCAGTAAATCAGCAAATGTACACAGCATCCTGAAAAAATGGGAAATTCGGGATGACACAGTGGGTTCAATAGTTTTAGACATCTGTGTTGATATGTTAGCTAATTGGATTGTCGAAGACGCTCAGTAATAAAGCTAAAAGAAGTTTCAGATCTTTTTAAGGAAGGATATTCACAGAATATAACTAACAGGAAACCATTTTACTTTAACTCGTAAGTCAAGTCCAAGCTAAAATTTTACTACTACTGTCATTGTTGCAATTATTCGGGGAGATCCAACGCAGGTTCAGGTCCTGTGAAGTCATCCTATAAGACTCGTTTAGCAATTTCATCAGAGATCTCCTTTCCTGCAATCCCAGTGTGACCTGAAACCCAAATAAGAGTCAAAGAGTTCTTGCATTCTCGAACTATTTCGGGACGAGTTACACGATTGAGTAAGACCTGCCGACCCAGATATTCCGAGCCATACACCTACTCTCGGTACGGTAGCCATTAGGATGGCATATATATCCGCTTGCAAACAAAGGTAAGCTTGCGTAACGAGTAGTGAAGTCTCATGTTCGTGCATAGGTGGTTGAGGTCTAGGTTTTACCCTTCTGGATAAACCTAGACCTCAACCAACAACCCAATGATTACCAAGTGTTTCGCAAGCTGATTGAGAGCCGCTTCTGCTTCCAGCTTAGTTGTATGCTTCACCTAAGTCTTCTTCTACTGCCTTGTCGCTTGAGGCTAGATTTTAAGACTCTGGGTTTTTATCAAAACAAATTTTGAAACTGCAAGTTGATACTCTCGATCTATTCCTTGGCTTTAGCAAGTGTCCTTAATGTTAATTTAGTTTTAATAAAAAAACCTGAGCAAATATTTATTATGTTCTTGTGATAGAAAATTCATTCATCCACTGAAGAACTAAGCAGGTCCCACTGTTTCTATTTTTAAACTAAACATCCTATTAGCATTCGAGCATGATTTCTGTGAATGTTTAGCTTAGACACTTAAAATCCTAATAAACGTCCACCCTTCTTCATCACATGACACTACAAACAAGGTCCTTTTTATTTTATTTCGAAATATTCCAATTCCTTTCTTGTGTGCGTTCACTGGAACTGCACGGTTAGTGTGTATTGTATTTCAATTGTAGATTCAATCTACAAGTGTAAATATTGATTCAAATGTACGTTTTGTCCTTTTTCTAAAAAAAAAAAAATAAAGAAATACATGCAAACTGCCATCGAACCAGTTGTTATTCAGGAGCTGACATTCATTCATAAGGACTGCGCGGGGTGAAATCACAGTAGTGCAACAGAGCAATGTCTCTCGTCATCAGATTCGGATATGAACCAATCCGATGATCAACCGCGCCGTGTGTTGAACTAGTTAAATGATTTGTTAACGCATTCAATGATATGATATGATGATGGTTTGATGATGATTATGGTCGACAAGGCCGACGGCTTATTTGCTGAGATGATGAGATACTCGCAAATGCAAACAAGGCAAGGATCAAACGAGAGTGAGAGTTACTACGTGTTTGCAGGACCACAGTCGCACTACCCTAATGTGGGGATTTAGTCTTTTCTCTTTTCTTTTTTTTTTTTTATTTACCGCTTTGTTGATTTTCGTGTGCGCTATCTAAATTTGTATTCATTTTATTATTTGAAGATGGCTGGAGATATTTTTGAAATAATCGTGTATTTTGCGCTCGATTTGTTATGGGGCATGTAATTGATTGTTTACTATGTGTACTGAGCTCATTTCAATGGTTAGAGGGTGTTTTAGAACGAAAGATTTCAAAGATCAAATAGACAGCACAGCTGCGTGAGAGCAAATGCGTTTTTTTTTTCAAAAAGAAAGTCAAAGTAAATACGTTTTGATGGTGATGAATTTAATCCAGCATCGGGAGGTGTGGACATAATTCGTCGACGAAAGTTATTACATTTCGTGAAATTCAATTTCTTTGAGTAAATAAATTTTAATGAGATGAAGGCAAGTTGATGGTTTAAGGGAAAGACGTCGTTTTTTTTCTAAATAACAGGAATTACACAGTAATTTATTACACAGTAATTAAGCAAAAAGTTTATCTAGAACCCTTGCGTTTCTACTGACGCTACACAAATTCTTTTAAATTTTTTTAGAATCAGAATTTCGGATAAAGCTAGTAGTCACTATTCTTGTTCTTATACAACTGAGGGATTTATAAAGAATCGTACATCTCATCTAGCTCTCATCTCAAGTCACAGTAATGCCTCAGAAGCTCCATGTAAACGTACTATCACTGACAATGAAATGTTGGATGGATTTTCAAGGTTTAGGCTTCTCAATTCGCATTCTTTATCAACAGTCACTGTTCTTAGTTTTGATTGATCTGAGAACTTTTTATATAAGAACCCTTGATCTAGAACAGGCCAGATAATGATATAAATATCAGTAGGGCTTTCAGGTCGATTTTATTCACATCCTCTAATACCATGAAGAGGTAACTACATCGAGTCCACTTTCGTGGACTGTTGCGAGTTAACGCAACAGACTTTTGCGACTTCCGCAAAAATTATTGTGAGATTCCCAAGAAGCTTCGTTTAAACATCAAGACGGGATGGCCTTCACTAAACTAGAGAAAGAGATCCTCCTCATAGACCGTCTATAAAGTCTCAGATAACCAAGTGAATAGTATATAAGCTAAAGATAGAAACCTTCAAAAAAGAATGGCTTAAGCAGTACACAACCAGTACATAATGTTGTCATTGAAAGTTCGCCCTCAATACCTGGGATTCATATCAATATGCTCTGGCCGCCTTACTGACTATGGATACCTCATATCTAGACAAGGACAAGGCAAGACACAGCTTGCAGATTTTTACTTACTAAGCAGGTGCAGCTTTCGCACTGGAATTGATTTGAAAACACTGCTTCTAGGGTCTAACGCTGTGTCCAGCGGAAGTACGGTCAATGCGCTGCGTGCGTTGCGGTGCGTTTAATGCGGGCAGATTTTAAAATCAAATTGATGTTGGGATATGTAGATGTCCAACGTAAACACAATATTGCGGGCAACACGTGCGATGCGGGGACTGGACATCTACATACATATCCCAACATCAATTTGATTTTGAAATCTGCAACGCAACGCATGCACTTCATTTCTCGTGTTAACGCTGGACACAGCGTTAGAGCTCTTGCACCTACATCCATCCATCCATCCACCGTCAGTGTAAAAGACCAGTTTTTCTTTGCTGATGACTTTACAACTCTGCAGTCATTGCTGTCATTTCTATCAGGAATGAAACATCGGCATCCAAATTAATCGGTTTCTATCTGCATATGTAGGAATCACTGGTATAAGATGGAGGCATGGCCATACTTCGCTGAAGACCATAATAATCCCACTCAGAGTGTAATTCTGACGCATTGCAGTTGCGGTAGAGTAGATCCTTTAACTCTAGCACAGCTCCTCTTTCCAAGAGATGGAACTTTTTTTAGTGAAGAAACCCTGAGTTCAGCATAATTGTATCTTTTGCTTTCGATAACGCCAACATCAACATAGGACATCACTTTGAAGACAATTCCTTCCAAAATATTGTCCACCATGCTAGTGCATCTTTAACATACATATCAGTGCGATGTGCACATAGGAGACACAGTTTCAAGAAGTAGATTTTTTTTTGTACTATGCTCACGTTTATGCGGGGTTATGAATATCCTTGTATGTAATGTAGAACATAGCACGATTGGTATAGATTTAACTTAGGCCTAAGACTGAACTCTATTGCTGACGTAAGTTGGCAATGAATAGAAGGATAGTTGGCAATGATAGAGATTGTAGTGCAGTGGTGTGAAACTAGGGTGTATTAGGTTTCATTAAGTAGTCCATGATTGGTGTCTGAACTAAATAAGTAGATTTTGTATCAATTTTTTGCATTTGGTTTCAGTTTTCTGTATTTTCCGGAACGGAGCGTAATTTTAATTTGAATACTAGGAAAATTGAGTGGTTATGATTGGACTTGAACTAAAAACATCTCACACAAAGACCGAACACATTACCACTACATCATGGCCGCTTAGACGGACTATGGTATTAGAGAGATTATGCACAAGTGCACTACGACAACCCTTGTGGATTTAATTGGACCCACTTCACTGAAAGGTAGCCGCATGTAGTGTAATCAATCATAGGCATCTTGAGACTGTACATATTTCTTAATCGTTATACTTGGACTAATTGCGTACGGAATTGATCTTCTTAAGCAAGGTGGCTTTTGGATTAATTTGCACTACGAGTACTTATATCCTGTGGGTATCCCATATTATAACTTACTACGACTATGCGCCAGCGTGTTCCTCAGCTCTCCACAAATCCTCTCGACTGTTCTTCGCCAAGTTTTGTTCGAATCGCCAAGTTTTCTGGCATTCTGAGTTAAAGTTATCTTACACAGATAGCCCCTAGTTGTCGCATTAAATTTCCTTTTATAAGAAGCTTAACGGTCATAACCTTCTTTCGCTCTATAAGACGGAGCGGTATCTCACCCAAAGTTATTGGTGTTGTTTGGAGCTCTGCGGTTCAAGTTCTATCGGGATAGTGATCCCATCCTTTCTGAAGTTTTTGGCACGTATTCAGGTATTTCTTACCTTGGACACCTCAATCTGATTTGGGTGGATATCACTAGAGAATATATGGTTTAAAGCCATAACAAGGTGATTGGCACTTCCATGGTTTGATCTGGTCTTTATCCAAAATAAGCAAAGAACCGTCTAAGCCTTTGACTGGATGTTGGCTATCAGATCTTTGGTGACTCTACGAACATTGCGCATCCTTACAACTTCGTCTGCTTCTGTATCTAGCACGTTGATGTAGTTGCACTTATCAAGTCAATATAGGGACTCTAGTTCGCTCTTCCTTGCTTCTACAGTAACCATCCGCAGGTATCCTCCGCCCTATGTTTTTCCTGTGATAGACCGACTATTCTTTCACCGGCAGGTGTAAAATAATTTTCATCTCACAGCAGTAGTCTTGGATGATGACGGACATTGAATTCCCGATTGTTTTCATACCTAGCAAAAGATAGTCCCTTATACCATCTCTACATCTTCTCCTCACCTATGTCGGACATTCCAAAAACTAATTCTTAACCACCGGATGATGGGAAAATTGCCAGTATGATTGTAGGTTACTTGTCAGTCATTGGACACCCAGTTGACTTTGTGGCAGGTTTTGTGCTCCAACATGGTTCCACCTACCAAAAGGTGATTGGCATTACATAACTCAATATACCTTTCGCCGTTGTCATTATGGTTGTCTAGTCCATGTTTCCCAATAACATGTTTCAGTCCTTCATTGCCGTTGCCTACCTTGGCACTCAAGCTCCCTATCACATTTTCAATTTGGCAGTGCAGCGATTTCCCACAAATATCCATCCTCTGCGAACAGAGCCGTAATAAACCTTCACATCATATGTGAGAACTGTCAACCATCATATGTCAGCTGTCACAAAAAATCACATTTCTTCCACTTGTCAAGTGATGATGGTTATGTACAATTTAGAGATAATAAAGAGTCGCGGTACAATTAACGTCTAGTTTTCTTACCTTTACATTGTTGTCTTATCTCTACAATAGTTTCCTCCTCTTTCATGCAGAGGTGGCACACCGTCTCTACAGATAGGTTTCGCTCGTTTAGATGGCATATCAGTCAGCCTTGTATTCTTTTCAAAAATCTTTTGAAAGTTTTACCAACATAGGGTACACATTATTGTGAATCAACACTCAGTTGATAGGAAACCTAACGATTTGACATGGAGGTGACCCATGACGTTTTGAGAACAATAAAAAAGGGTAACGAAAATAGGACTTTTAGTCAACCATCGTGAAACAGGAAAGCACATAATGTAGAAACTAAAAGCTACAATTCTAAATTACCGAATAATAGGTACTTGATAAATTTTAAAAATGACACAAGTTCAGGGATGTTCGCGGTGCATCGCTTTATAACAAAGTGACAGATTATACGAATACCTACCATATCTGTTACTGAAGAAATATGTATGTAGGTCAAGAAATAGGTATTTGATTATCCCCACGAAAATAATATTAATTTGCAAAATAATGCTTGTCTTTCTACTTCAATATTGCTTGAACCGAATCTAACCTATTTCTTGCGGTCATCATCTAATCGAAAAAAGAAACAAATATTCCACCCGAAAAAATGGGAGGGTGGATAACAATAAGCGAGCCAACATTATCCAAACCTAAATATTGTGCAATTCCAAAATGAAAACAAATAAAACACATTTTTAAGTGTTCTACAAAATCCCAAACACTTAGGGAGACACACAATAAAGGAAAAGCAGTGTTTTTTGTTCAACCTAAATAAGTCCTTGTCGTGGTGTGCCGAGATGAAGCGAGAAACAATACAAAATAATAAAAAGCAGCAGCCTTCTTCCCAGCGAGCGAAGGGAGCTGAAATCGCAGATTTTAAAATGACGGAGAAACGAATGAAAAATTCTGTATTCATGTGTACAAGTATATCCTGAAAGAAAAAAAACACTTAGGTTTTCATTTTCCTCGCTTCTCACTTCAGGCATTAAAATGACTATATGTATGTAGGTATGCCTTGAATTATTGTCCTGATGGCTTACCTTAACCGTGTATTGTGTCACCGCTGTTTGTCTTCTATCTCTCAGTGGCTGCTGCGGGGGTTTTATTTATTTTATTTCTCTGCGTTGGTGGTTTTTCATTGCTACGATTGATGCCTGGTGGGATGGCACGAACCAAAAAAAAAAAAAAAACGATGACTATTACAAGCACAGCAGTAAGGACTTGTATAAGGAGAACATGCATTTAATATGCAATGCAAGGCAACCGGTGTACATTAAGAACTGTGATCCAAAAGACACTATACGAATAGACTGTGAAACATCCCATCCCTGCGTAAGGACGAGAAGAAATCTGCCTTTTTAAACAGCGCGCCGCTTTATAAACTACCTATGTATGTACCAGAAGTGCACACGTTTTCACTTGAATGGGTTTGTTTTACTGCTTGTACGTGTTGCCATGGTTATGCGTGTGCAACGGCTCTTTTGGCCGCACTGTTTTACCAAAATCCTCGTCCCTTAGGGGGTAAACTCATGTTGCCTTGGGCGGTGGGTAAATAGAACAATGCATTGAGGGTGGAAGAAAAGCATGTGTTCTTGGACAGCGTTTTGTTTGATTTGACTAATCATTATAAAAACTTACCACTCTGACTGCGAATGACTGGGGATTTAAGTGTGAGAAAGAAATTTCTTGTTAGATTGATGCATTACCAAGGTTTCTCAAACTACACTTGGTCGCTTGTGAAAGTTAATGTAGTGGGACTATTTTAAATTTATTAAGTCAATGTTACAATTCCTCCGGATTGTCACTGTTATTTGATACCCAGAAGCTTAAACTAGCTTTGTAAAAAACACCTTCTATGTGCTCATTGCGTATTCTTTCCTGTCACGAATTTTGCACGCTTGTATGCATGTTGCATCTACGACAGAGGGTTCATCCTCAAAATACTTAAGAATTTCATATATATGTATTATTTGAGAGATTTCGAACCAGACAACAGTGTTGGGTCCGTTTTCGTCTCTATTCCACGATCCATCTTGGCCCATGAAACTCTTTGGATTTGTCCACAGTTCCTCTTTGGCTTTGATTTCTAGAATCAACACTAGCATCTGTTTAACAGAAATCTGGTTCATCCTCTGAGTTTCTATTCAGCGGCTCCCTAAGACCTCCGTTCTTCTACTAGCTAGTGCCAGACAATGACACAATATATGTGCTGCCAACCCGATTTCCTCCAGGCATGGTTAACAGGTGTCATCCTCCAGAAGACCCATCTTCTTTAGGTGATATCCGAAATTTCCATAACTTGTAGATAACGCTACCACCCATTTCAGTGTTTTTCGCCCCAAGCTTAGAGTGGTGCCACTCGGCATTTTAACAGCCATTTTCGCCTGCCTGTAACCTTCCACTGTTGACCGCCTTCTCTGGTGTTCCGCTGCGGCTCAGTTGCTAATTAGGGTCTCTACCATTCCTCTGCCAATTGCAGCAAATGGTTTCGGACCAGAGAACTCCGAGGTTAACGGCCCTTGCTTTGCTAGAGAGTCCGCATTTTTGTTACAGTCCGCATTTCGAGCAGCGTTATCTCATTTGGACATAGCACTCATTGAGTTTATTGAACACATTCCAAAATGCAAGTGATGTATTGATATCTGTTTGCTCCATGCATCTAATCACTGATAGATTGTCCAGTGCTATAATGTTTTTACCCGCAACCTGACCTTCTTTTAGGTGATCCAACGCTTGCAACAGAGCAATCGTCTCGGCTTGATAGACAAAGGTATACATATTTCCGCAGACTTATATGACAGGCTCTGCCCCAGATCCCGGATTTTCCTATGACCATAAATAGTACCGCACCGGTGCCGTCGATGCATCCACTTTCTTAATAAATAAGTCCAGCGGAAGAATGCCTAGAATACCTTGCATATGAGTTTTTATCGTTTTAAACACCACGACAGTCAGATCATCAGACACCTGTACTATGCAACAAAAAAAATTTGTTTCATGTCCCGTTCTACGAGTAATAGATCTTTCGGTGCCTATTCCCGGTGAAGTTCTGAAAACTGTCCATTAAAAGGAGTAATATGATGGAAACTACCCACCATAGTCTGGAGCACGAATATTTCACCATTTTTGAGGAAGAAAGGCTGAGAAGACAGGAAATTTCTCATTAAACTTCAATTGATTCAAAGTTCCTATGTTTGAGTATGTATAAAACAACTTTTAAAATTTACACTCTTTTGTGTCAAGAAATCTAGAACTCTGTAGGTGTTGGAATCCTTGAATATAATGAACAATTATGACGATATATGTATGATAGACACCGTAAAAATATTCGCAGTTAAAAAAGTAAAATTGTGAATTACGAATATAATCTCAGTATTTCGTAACTGATCCAAAAAAAAACAGAGATCGGCTTCTCTGTTGGAGGACGAGAACCCCTCAATTCAATCGTCCACAACCATGGAACACCATATCGTTACACACCACCTTATCACCGATCTTGAAGTTTCATATGATAGCTCGTTCGTCCGTATAGTCAAAGTAGAAGAATACTCATTAGCTTCGAGGTATTACTTTAAGGCCTCATCAAATAGAGCTCGTTTTAACGTCGCGTTTTACCGCCGCGTATTGTATTGTTCAGTAATGTTCAGTTCAGCCCCTGCCACACAGAGCACATTTCCAGCCGCGTTGAATACACCCCGACATTGAAACGCAGTGTTCATACAACACCAGCAGATTATTCTTGTCATTCAGCATTAACGCGACGCGTTATAAAGTGGTGTGATTTTTATACCCTATCCTAATTTGATTAGTATCAATAACGAAGACGATTTAGCCATGTCTGTCCGTCCGTTCTGTCTGTCCTTCTGTATATTACCATTTTTTGGGCCTTACATGTTGAGCTAGGAGGATGAAATTTCATAACAGGACTTTTGAAAAACGGAAGCAGTACAAGTATAAAAATTTTTAAAATCCGCCTACTGTCACGCCCACTTTCTCATAACTTCACTAAATTATATGAAATTAAAAAAAATTATTAAGACCAAATATTTAGATATTCAATTTGTCTACAATTCACCCGTACACCAATTTTGGCCACGCCCACTTTTTGGGGACGTTTTGATCAAAAAAACCGATTTTGACGAATAATGAAATTTTGTGAAATAATGAGAATTTAGATTGTATACTGTACCGACCGCTCTCTGTTTGACGTTCTCTAACATGGCGGTGAGAACGCCACGTCAAAATAATCTTACCGCCGCTTAAAATAATCTCACCGCGGCGTTAAAAACGCGCTCTGTTTGACGAAGCCTTTAGACTTTGTCTAAGTACTCAAACTCTGCGATGAGTCTCGACACAGACATTTCTGTCAAACGTCCCTAATTGTCATAAGTTAGCGCTTGTTTCTACAGACTCTATAAGAAACTAGAAAAATGATGTATCAGACCCTTGCAATTTAAGTCCTGCAATATGGCGACTAAGTATGAAACCTATCTGAAAACACGAACGATGATGGGGGCTAAGTTTCGAAATGGAAATGAGTACAAGTAAGAACAAAAGAACTGTCAGTAGAGGTACAGTTCAGGCAAACACTTGCCAACCATTAACGATTGAACCACTGAATTAACTGTCAATCAATTACGAATTAACTGTCAATTGTTCCAAACCGAATTGGTAGTGTATATATTGGTATTCCTATTACATTTTTCAGTATTAGGAAGTAGAGACTTCTACCCCGTCTAAATACCTTATAATTTACGTGCGAAAACATTTCAAATTTGGAAAATTGTAATCAGAGAAAAAACGATAACAAAACAGAACTAGGGACGGATATCTGCTTTAGAGGTCGGTCCCCAGATTTCGCGAATAAATTGTCACTTTAATATAAAAGGTTAAGCAAAACATATCCTTAGAAAACACACATCCTCGCTATGAAATACTTAAAATTGTACAAATTTTGACGTAAGGTGCTATGCAAAATATATATGTAGATATGTATGTTCTCGTTGTTATCCTATTTAACACATTTTTTTTTGCTGACACACTGTTGGAACCGTTGGAATTTAATAAAAAAATAACAACTTCATTCTGCCGTCGGAAAAACACAATTAAACTTACGTATCATCAGGAAAATTCAAAAATCCATTAGATCAGCATTTACAAGTAAATATCTCCGGCCACCTTAGATAGTATGTATCTACATTTATGTGTATCTTTCACTATATATTAAGTAAACCACACTGGTAATTTTCACTAATTTTATATTTCGTAATCACTACGAACCAATTCCACCGTAAACACACAAAACTTAAATTTCAATTATTTACCTAAAATGCGTCGGATATTTTCGAAATTCCTTAATTTTTAGCACGCGGCAAAGTTTATTTCCACGGATTCACAATAAAACATCAAATTATCCTGGGTAACTTTTGCAATTGAATTGAAATTGTAACCACACCACTACTATAAACGGTGAACGCAGAGGAAACCGTTTAGTATCTGTGTGTGTGTCTATATGGGATAGACTCCTCGGTATGGATATTTTAATCTCGCACACATTTGTACCGCGAATGAAAAATCTCTACATGTGGGTATGTTCAACCACCCCAAGTTGCGAATTGGCGTTCGTATTGTATTTAAATCGTCAACCCCTATTCATTCATATAGCATGTGATCGCTTGGAAGTGTTTGTGTACTCCACAGTTGGGTTAATAGTGTGCGTTTAGAGAATGCGATATTAGCAGCCATTGCTGTACATATGTACACATGGCAGCAACAGTCTATTCATATCTAATTGGGAAAGGACACTACCGGCTGAGAGTCTTTTTTTTTTTCCGTGAAGGGAGCCTCCAATTTCTTGTGCATACAATGAACTTCAGTTGACCAGGGTCGTGTGTAGACTTCACGGCTTCTACAAATGGCATATACTGCACATCCAAATGTACTTCATGAATATTGAATCCGATTTTCTAATTTGCAGAGCAATTTGTTGTTGATGTTTGCTAGCGATGAATTGTCGCGGGTTTTGTTTTTTTATTTCGCTTATTTTTATTCTTTCTTTTTTAAAGTGAGCAATGATGAGTTTTTTATTGAACGAGACAGGAGAATAAAATGAGAAATTTTTGTTTTAATTTGCTTCTTCTATAGGTATTCTTATTTCAATTATTGCAAGGAGAATAAGAGAACATTCAATCAAATGTTTTACCTATCTTTTGGCCAGCAAATGTATCTCGATTTAGTATTTAGACAAAACGTAAACAACTTGTTCTTTACAACAACACCGTGAATGATATAGACCACCTTCTCTATGACTATTTCTCTGAGAAATCTGAGAATGAGAACCAGGATTATAGTCGGTAATGTTTTGAACTGATGATATCTACCTAAGTGAACAATGTTCCATTAGGCAGCCCTTTAAGATTTTGAAGTCTCCTTTGTTCAGATCGTGTAAAGTTTTTGTCTTATATCGGTTGCGGTTGATGAACTTTATTCTGCCCTGAAGGTTGGCGAGTGCAAATTTTATCAAAAATTTGATATTTTCGGGTTTCGAGCAGTCTTAATTTTTTAGCGATTCTTTTCGCCTGGAAATTTTCATGGCAACCTTGTCCTTTAATGGATGAATTTCGAAGAAATAGAAACAGTACTAAGCAAGATTTTATCCTATCGTGTAAGATTTAAGGGCTGATAGTGCTGATGGACTATCTGAAAAAATGTAAATGCTGATTTCTTCAATTCTTCTCGGTAGACATTCTTGTGCACTTATTTACATACATATGTATGTAGTTCATAGCGTAGATTTCTGTTTGAACTATTGGTGGTGACTTAGTTGTTAGTAACCTTTTGTCAAAAATTACTCCGAGATCCTAGATCAATGGGGATGTTTTCCAGTGACTTTTATCTACAATTGTATTTTCTATTAATGGGTACCAGTGACATTTTTGGCGAAATTTATGGTCAGCTCCTTAGTCCTGCACCAACTCGAAATTATGTTAAGGGAACTTTGCATTGTTTCTAATATGGTGCCATTGAATTTGCGCTCAACATTGACGACAGCATCATCTGGTAGTCTGTGATCAGCTAACTCTATTATTTCGTCTTTCACTAACGTCCAAAGCAGAGCGAGAACATCCCCGAAATACGTAATTTCTTGCCTAATCAAAGCTTGTTTGATAGCCTCGTGGGAAGTGTTGTTAAAGGCTCCCTGTACCTATATCGTTAAAGGCACAGAGAGCAGTTTCTTTTCAGTTTTAGCCATTGATTTGCTGGTTTATGATATTAGGCTTTGAATGATTTTATTTGCCTTGCATCCAGACGATCAGAAGTAGGAAACGTATCCCGATCCATTGTTGTACGACTTTATGGTCGGACTGTTCATTCTATCATTGTTAATGCAGCGCTGCAGCTTTTTGCAGGCTATTGAAGAACTTCGTGAACAAATTCTTTTTAAAGCTGAATTTCTTGATTTCATCATCCATAGACATTGCTAGAAGAGTAATGCGCCATGGAGTTTACTTTTTTTCTTATTCTTAGGATAGTTTTATTTCCATTGTTCCCAAAAATATAAAGTGTGAAGGAGGAAGGTCCAGAAGCGACATGACAGTCCTTAGACCTTAGTAACGTAGTCTTTTCAAAACTTTTTGTATATACACACGCGTCAGGAAAACGGTTTAAATAGCTATTCTAAGTTGTTAAAGTTCAAAAAAACTGTTATTAAAATTTAAAAAAAAAATACCTACCCTACGTCAAGGCGACTTGATTGTTTTGATGCACGCACTGAATCACTTAAAAGGGGCGTTAAGAAAATATCCTAACAGCATCGGTAAAATTAAACTTGCGTCAGTCTGCTGTCAAATTTCTGAAAGAACAAGGTTTCCATCTGCTTCAATGTTAAGTATATTGTACTTTAAGGATGTAGAATCTAAGTTAAAAGCTTTCGTAAGTAGAGAACACTTATCCTTCTCTTAGATAAGGTTACATTAATTCAAAAACGTGCTCAATTTATCTTCGCTGTCTCGGCTATGGACTGAATACTCGTTTTCGATTTAAGGTTACACTTTCTGTTTCCAAGACTTTCCTAGAACAAATTTAGATTACCATTGGTAAGAGTCGTAGATCATTATCATACTCCAACATGGTTCATGATTCCATCAAATGACGACTAATCTCTTAGAATATTTCGATATTTATTTGAAAGGTTAAAAGATGCGACTGTACACATATCCATCAATAGCAGTAGCATCGCATAGCATACAATACTTCATTAAACATGATGACGTTTAAAGACAACTATCAACGATTGTACTAGAACTATAACCACTTGCTCAATTACCAGCTCAACTAAACAAGCGGCCTTGAAAAAAATGCCTCAACAAGGATAGTGTGCAATAAACGCAAAGAAGATCTACGAATACATATGTAAGGCGCTGCGAATAACGTTCACTCATAAGGTAAAGTTCTTAAAGAACACTTATGACGTACGTACATATATATATGTACATCAATGTCAAAAATTGTAACCAAAAACTTCAGCCAGGCTTCAGCCCGATTTTATTGAAATAGAACGGATCACTCGCAGCAGCACCCGAGAAAAGCCCGATCTAACTACTATATTATAGGCCCAAATAAATACCAATTTAGCATAGCCTCATGTCGAGCAAGACAACTTAATCACTCTGCGGACAGATGAACAACTCCTCAGCTGTAAATGCGGGAATACCACAAGGTTCTATTCTTTTACCAACTATCTTCTTGACCTCCCTCCCAGGCTCAATAAATAAATGAACACATTTTTGGTTCTTAATAGAATTGTTAGCTCTTAAAGGGCTGCTCTGGCCTGTCTCGTAGGAAAGTAAGAGATTCGATACTGGCATTCTGTATCCAATGAGTGGTGTTGAGGAGCCCGAATAAAAAAAAATCGTCAAGTTTATCTTTTGAAAAATGACAAATCTTTTATTCCAATTAGGGTTTAGCTGGCTGGTAGACCCAAAGATTAGCTTGTTGTTGACAACAAGCCATATTTATCTGACAACAAGGGTATTGGGAGTACCTATATGGCGCTCAGAGGTAGTGCGTTGGACTATTGAACGGAGTTCGAGGTTCGATTTCCAGACAACACAGAACACAGTCCCACTGTGAAGATCGTAACACGCACAAGCCTAAGTTCCCAACGACCGATATTATTTCATCTCAACCGATATTATTTCATCATATTAGCTCCAAATATTTCAGAACTATTTGCTTGGCAGGGTGAATCCCAGGTATTTAATTTCCCATAACAATTCTAGTACATTGTCAAAAAATTTAGGATTAAGAAGAATTCGTATTTTTTATGAATGGGACAATGGTTACCTTTTTGGAGGTGACAGAAAGGCCCTCCCTTATCCGCCATTTAGTGAAAACTCTATTACCTCTGAGACGATGCTTTCGAAATACGAAATAACCCCTAATAGTGATTTCTGCACTAAAGCCCAGTTGTTATGAAGCATGTAGAAGGAAAACATCGATGTCAAGGATTTAGAGAATTGGAAAGAATACACCTACTAAGAGGCAGACCTGAACTGTGAGTGCTGAGATATTCAGATTTGAATTGTACCTACAATATGTTATCAACGATTTATTAGGGTAATATACATAAGCAGAAGTACTTTTTGAAAGCATAGTAAGTAGGTAGGTACTATTCTCTTATTTGTAATATCGAAGCTTCTTATTTCTTTTCCTTGAATTACCTACTCCTCCATAACGTCATTACAGTTAAAAAAAAAAAGAAAAAACTGTACACTGCATTCTTCTAGCATTTGATCCATAACCCACAGATCCATTAGATCCACTTCTTCTACACCCACCCACGTCGTAATCGTTCTCGTCATAATCATAATTTCAGAGAATTCTCTTTGAACCTCTTTGAACAGACTACACCATTAGAGTAGGGTATCATCCCCTTTGTGGCCCCTGTATACGATCTTCAGAATCTTCTTTACAGTTTCACAAGTATAGGTACACATACCTGTATACGAGTACATGCATTCATACATACATACGTATATGTAAAGTACTAGAGCGCGGTTTCATTATGATTTACTGTGCGCTTTTTGAGCACCTGCCACAATTCGGTGTCAATATGACTCTCGTCCTTCTCCTTAATCAAATGCTCACCTACTCCCCCTCACAGCATAGCAGCATAGCAGCATAGCAAGTGGTGTCTTCTCCTATGAACTTCCCTAAAAGGTTGACAATTTAATATGCTCCACGCCCGTGGCCCTCCTCCCTCCTCCATCGGTGACAATTTGCAGCACAAAGCAGAAAAGAACAAACAGCAGAAACTCTGTAAGGCAGAAGAAGGGAATGCATCGCATCACCTTAAAAGGATAATAAATGTTTACATTAAAGAATTTCCCAAATGAATATGAAATACCTGGTGATGTATGTACCTACCTATACTCAAACACAAGCATACACACACATACTAGTACTAAATCCCAGGACATCTAGCATCCCTTTAAATCGCTCCTGCTGCTGCTGCTGTTGTAAGAATAGTAATGCAAGTTCATTGGCAACGTATAGGCGTGTCAATAAGGGGTACTGTTGAGATGTGGGTGCGGTGCATGCGCTCTGTTAATTGACAGACATAAATCGTGCTCAAAACGAAGGCGTGGCAATGCCCACTACATAGTTAAAAGGGGAAAAGCACGCACACTTGTATACACATAGTCTTAGGTGCTTATGGTGGAGGCGCTAGTGGGTAGGGTGTGCCGCACACCGTACCATCTGCCTGAGTTTTCGAGAATTTCGCTGCCCGATGATGATGATGATAATGATAGCTGACTGTCGAGCCACCGCGCTCCTGGTTGCAGGCACATGGTGGTGTCATTTCGGCAACAGGGGTTACCGACAAAATGGCAACATTTTGTTTGCTCGGCGAGCTCTTGTGAATTGTGATGAATTGTAAACATTACAGGAGTAGGTAGAAATTTCTTCTTTTTTTGTGTGCTTTCGCCTGTTTGGCGGTGAGCATATCTGAGTGATGTTGTAGTACATAAAAGCAGTGCTAGATGCTGTACACAAAGACGGACAAGCTGGGATAAAAGGGACTTTAAGTTAGGCACTCAATTTTGTGTTGATATTTTTGATATAAAAAAAAAGAATAAAGAAAACTCTTTGTTGTCAAAGAGTTAACTTTAAGGCACCACGCAGCAAGGTTTATATTTATCTTCGACCTTCGCCATAGAATTGCAGTTTTCATATTTAAGTCAATAGGTCCAAAATGTAACCGAAATTGAGGAAATAATCGGGCTAACCGTAGTCGAAGGTCAACAAAAGCGTAATGACTATGTAAGTTTCGATTAAGGTGGACACATTTAGATAGATATGCAACATAGCTTCTCCATCACAAATCTTAAGAGAACCTTTTATTGGAACCCAGAACTTGCTTACTATTACTTTTAAGTGAGCAAAGATATAAACTTTCTACAGCAAGATGATCCATTGTGATACCACTACGGAAAATCCGGATTACCAGCATCGGAGACCTGCATGGAAACTTTCCAAATGGGACAGGAGACAGGGCAACCAGTTTCGGTTTGCATCCATGCCGAAGAAGTAAGGTTCGCCGTGTACAGTATCTGCCTAAGACACTGCAGCTTTCCATTTTCTTCGATCCCGGGCACGCTGCTTCCAATTGTCTAGACCAAGCGCTTTAGTATCCGCGATAGCTTAATCCTTAAAACGGAGGTTCCGTCTTCCTTGTCGTCGCGAACCTGGAGACTGTGAATCAAAGATCATCTTTACTGCAGCATTATTGTCCATTCCCTCGATGTGGCCGAGCAAGTGTAGTCAACTTGTTTTGGCTTATTGGACTACATTCACATCTTGGTACAGCTCATAGACGTCGCATTTGTATCTTCTCCTCCATTCGCCCTCCTCGCATACGTGACCGAATATGCTCTCGAAAGTGTTTAATCTGCTCTGCTTTCGTGATTATCGTCGAGCACTCGGCGCCATATAGAAGAACTGGCAGGATCAATGTTTTGTAGAACATGCATTTCGTCCTCCGAGTTACAAGTTTTGAAGCCATACAAATGGCTTGAATCTCCACTAAGGTGTCATTCGTGGAGTTGATATTTACTCCGAGGTAGGTAAACTCCGTAACCACTTCGAATTTAATGTTGTCAATGGTGACGTTTTGTCCTAGGCGGTGTCAGATGCTTCTTTGTTTATTGACAACATGTACTTGGTTTTGACCTCATTCAACTCATCTCACCTGTTCTTCAATTGCCGTAAAAGCCTCTAAAAGTCACGGGCACTGGGAGCGACCGATGATGTCGATATCGTTTGCGTATCTCAGCAACTAGGGAGATTTTTTAAAGATAGTGCCTTCCGTGATAACATCTGCCCTGTGCACTATCTGTTCCAGCACTAGATTGAAGAAGTCACATGATAACGCATCTCCTTGCCGAAATCCGGTACATGTTTGGAATAGTTCGGATGAAACTGTTTCCAAATTGCACGTTGCAGCGCGTGTTTTCAGCTGGATCAGATCACGCGGCACAGCTGGATCAGTTTTGCCCTGATCCCGAATTCAGCCATCGCTTTGTAGAATTCAGGACGAATTCGACTGAAATTCATTCGTATTTTCCAGGATCTGCTTTAGAGTGAAAATTTGGTTGATAGTCGATCTGCCGAGATGATAGTTCAGTCATCTGGCATAGCTTCATACAACAATATTTGGTTGATGATTTGGTGCATGCACCCTCCCAAAGCTCCACCCCCATGTGTGACCTTTTCTTTTAACGCAGAATCTTCTTCTCCTCTCTGCTTCTGGCTGTCCAACTCTGTTGACATTGAGTTGGGCCCACAAATGGTTTGTTAGAATACTGTTGCCCTATCCAAAAATCAGTCCACATATTTTTCGACCCCTCATCGACATTACAATATAACCTGTGCAGCCACTAGCTAGTCTTCGTGGTGATTTTCGTAATTCTGTAACTTAGATGTATTTTGTTAAAATCAAATACTATTACTTTTGTGAGCTTAGTTACGCTGGCGGCCCTGTGGGGTTTGAGTTCTACATAATTCTTTCAAGAACGATGCATGACATCATCCTTTTTTGACATCAAAGGTCTCGGTGACGTATTTCACTACTTTGATGGAACAGCGTGCATTCTCCATCGGCCTTTCACAACCGGACGAGTTTGACAGGGATGTCAAAACTAGACATGGTTCTAATTATATAGCACTTCTATATAGATGCTGTCATAGGCGGCCTTAAAATCGATAAAAAGGTGGTGAGTATCGATTTGAAATTCGTGCGTTTTTCCAAGATCTGTCGTAGTGTGAAAATTTGGTCGATGGTGGACCTTCCTGACGAAGAGACATATTCATCTATAGTTGGCGCAGTTTAGAGGGTCTCCTTTCTAGAGGATCGGGTAAACAATGCTGAGGTTCCATTCATCGGCCAATATTTCATCCGACCATATTTTGCAAATGAATTGGTGCATGCTCCTTACCAAGTAATTTCCCGCTGCTGTGAATAGCTCAGCAGTCAGGCTATCAGCTCCAGGAGTATTATTGGATTTCAGCTTAAATTTCGCTTTCTTAACTTCATCCAGGTCGGGTGGATTCAAATGTTGGTTATTATCGATCAGATTGAATGGTTTATTCTGCCTGACAGCGGAATTTTGATCATGTCGCCGTTATACAGTCTGCAGAAGTGATCTTTCCATATCCTCAACCTCGACGGCAATTCTACTACTAGGTTTCCTTGTTCGTCCCTACAGGTGCAGTTCTGGCTTTGTAGCCTTGACATGTTCGTTTACCTTCTGGTAAAACTTCCAAACCTCATTCCTGCAATACCATCTCTTTATTTCCTCCATCGCGCGCTTCTCATGCTCCTTTCTCTTCGTTCTGAGAAACCGATTTTCATTTTTAACGATGAAATTTTCAAGCCCCTTGTCTCTAAGAACTTCCTTCACAGCTAAGATGTAGTCGCCGATTACGCATGCTCATTACCCACCTCGAAACTATAAGTAGCTGGTAAGTCCTCTTTTTTTACCGTCTGTCGAAACGCGGCCGACGCATTCCATATGGTGTAGTAAGTACGTTCGCAGTGGAACTAGACTCCAACTAGAAAAATATTTGACTCACAACACGAAATTGGAGTTCTACAAAAGGATAACCCTATCAGATTCCTTGTAATGTGCCGAGTGCTGAGCAATAAGTAGGAATGCAGTGTATACATTAAACTAATTCTAAGTAGGTAGCGCCAGTTGTTCAGTTTAGAGAATATGTATGTGAATGTCACCCCTAGGTCCGAGATACACTGTATGTGAAGAAAAAAGTTAATAAGTCGGTTCTGACTACTCAAATTCAAACAATATTGACTCAAGTTAATAAAATTATCCCATTTGAATGATTTCTATATGATGCCTTCACCCAAATATCTATTTATCTATATCTTGTATCTATTATACAAACAAATAAAAATTCATTTTCTGGGATTATGAAATATTTTAATATCAGTTACAATTCTGAAGTGGTTCCATTCCAGTTGAAAAAATATTCGCAATAAAATGTATTTTAATTCGGAATTCATACACAGGTAAGTATGTAGATGCAACTTAAAAAAATCCAAACGAAAAAATTAATGAAATAAATTCACCCTTAAAAAAATATCCGATGGGGTTCGCAAATGTGTGTTAACTCTGCTTTTGAAAAATAAGCAATTATTCGTCTGGAAATATGTATGTGTCCTGAGGAGTCAGTTACAAATAAATAATTTTGATAGATAGTTGTTAATGTGATTTAACAGGTAAACATGAAAATGATTGGAGCTTATCTATTAGGTTGTGCTACCATAGTGTTTCCCAAGATTTTTCTTTAAAATTCCACGAGTTGGAGGTGGGAGGTTAAATATTATTCCGCTTCGAATAATTTTGAGATTGATTTGCGGTCGAGCTCCAAACGTGGGAATAATTTTCAAGTTTAAATTGTGATTTGTAAAGGGTATTTTTTTAACCCAGTACTAATTTCAGATAGTTATGTTTATCTGTCAAACCAATTGTCAGATTCCAAATTGTCAGTGTCATTTTTATTCAGTAGTCTTTGCAATATTATTGTGGTGATATACACGCTTCAACAACGTTAGTAAAATTTAGAAATTTGGTTCCAAAATTATGGTTTTGTGCGCCAAACTTATAGAGCACTTGCACCATATTAAACCCGATATAATCGACCATCTGAGACCGCTGTTCGCCATATTGTTGACCATTTTCGCACAACATTTTCTTTGCAAGATGCAGTGGCGAGACGTAAAAGAAGAAATTATTGCATCCGTTCAGGAGAGTGTTGAAGAAGATTCAAATTTACCGATCGACGTCGTTCACAGCAGTTTGGTCTTTGTCCGTCCGCTTTATAGAAAATTTTACGCAAAGATCTGGGTTTGAAGATCCAGCTAATACAAAAATTGAAGCCGCATGATTAATGACTTTTGCGTTCCCCGATTGAATGGCATGAATGTGGAAGAGATGTGGTTCCAGCAGGAAGGAACTACGTGCCATACAGCAAACGAAACAATCAACTTATTGAAGGAAACATCCGATGAACGCATAATTTCGCGTAATAAGTCAGTTAATTGGCCTTCAAGATCTTGTGATTTGAAACCTTGGGGATACGTAAAGTCGGTAGTCTACGCTGACAAACCAACAACGCAATCGAAATTGTATTTTAAAATTAATTGCAGAATTTATTCTCTCGATTGAATACAAATAAATGGCTGTTTAATGAAATTTCATGTATTTTATTCAAAATTTAAGTTAGTACTGGCTTAAAAAAACCAACTTTCTTAGAGGAAGAGGACGTATTTCCTTACTCAAAATAGATATCTGGGTATCGTCCGTGCTGAATATTTTGTCGCTCATTTAAAACTATTGCACGGTAGATGGGTTTTTTTTTTGAAAAATATGGTGAATCTGAGTTGTGGTTATCTTCACGTTGAATTGAACCAAACTAAACTTTTCCCAATGCAAGATTTTCTGAAAATCTTTTTCAGGTTGGTGATTTCAATAGACAAAGTACTATCATCGGCAAAACTAGATATTTTGTTATTTGTCAACTCTGACACGTAGTTTACCACAATTGAACATAGTTTTCTGTTCATCCGCACAGTTGTTATGGTAATTCATAAGAAGTTCGTTTGCTCAATGAGCTGATCGAAAGTTCTTGAGCTGTCCTGTACCCGACCTGATCTCCTATCCTTTCTTATTGACTTTTTCGTTTCGCCTTTAGACTCCATCAAGCTGACTGAGGCCCAAAGTTAGTAAAAAAAATAACTTCATTGCAAACGGTATATCCAGAGATAGCTTACCTTTGTCTTACTAACATAACACGAAGTTTCATGCATATTGAACAACCCCCAGCCACTCATAAGATCAAATTTTCTTATTTTAACTAAAGTCTATGTCTTAGCAAAAACAAATCTTAAATCCGCTGGTAATGTCAGCTGCACGACTTAAAGTAGTTAAGTCACGTTCACGAAATCGGTCATAAGAAAAGGATTAAGTCAGAAGGAGAGAACATTCTAAAATCGATTTGAACAACAAACATTGTTAATGAAGGACATAATCGTAGCTACCAGACTATGTATGTACATTAGCGCAATAACCAGAAAAAAATTACGCAATCACCCGCCATAATACGATTCAGAAGTCAATACATTTCGATGCAAATCAACACGTTTACCAATGGACTGGTAGATCTCTAAGGCCAGCTTGAAAGACTTTCCGAACTGAAGTTAGCAGCGCCCGACGAATGTATAAAGATTGGGTAAAGTTCTATGAATCCAAACCAATCATCTGAAGGAGCATTGTTCACTTCCCCGCAGGAAAGTAGTTTCTACTGATAAACCTGCCTCTTGGAGAATGCTGCAGAGCTACTTACTTCTCCTGACCTAATCAGTGAAAAAGAATCATTCAAGTACCCGAGACTAAGTGCCATTTTTCGGCGAAGCTAAAGAAAAGCATTTTTGCACTCGAAACCAAAACCTAGAAAACCAAAACCGAAGTGAATATGATTCCTATGTTCAAGGCAGGTAAAATATCTCATACTCTACCCGAGGACCTCAGACCTTTAAAAACTCTTGGGAGAATACTGCTTTCTATATCGAAGGAGCTGAATAGATGGCGAAAACCGAAAACCAAAAATCTCAATCTCTAGCCCCTGACAATGAAAAAGAAAACATCTTGTAAGCGATAGTGAGAAGACTTATGCTTTCATAGTTGACCCTGTTTAGAGGGTCGATAGGCCTCCGAGTTTTTGGATGTCGTGCAATGGTGCACATTTCTAAGCAGCTACGGAAGAAATTCGATCCGAAGTCCAGAGATTGCCTCATGATGGGATATTGTGAAAACTCGGAGGCCTATCGGCTATTGGACCCAAAAACAAATCGAATTTACATCAGTAGAGACGTAGTATTTTTTGAAAATGACCACCTAGTGGAAAAAGGTGTCACTGATAATCAAGACGTTTTTGTAATTATCTACTCAGTGAGGGAGCAAGACAATGTCATAAATTGTGAGTCATCTGCAGTTGAGTCTTCAAATGGTACGGTCAACAGTGAACCTTCATCATGAAACAGATTCGAGTGCGTCTCAGTCATCTAACGAAACCTATTATTCAGACACTGATAGTATTGAGCAGCCGGAGACAGATGACGATTACTTGCCACCGCCGGGGATTGGAGTTGAAGCAGATGATATGAGGAGATCATCCCGAAGACTGAAACCAGTTGAAAGAGCAGACTTTGTCTCATTTTTGACGTTAAAAATCGATTCAAATCTAGTCATTGTTAGTGAAGCGATGTTCAGAGGTGATGCGAAGCTATGGTAAGCAGCCATGCAGGAAGAATTTGACGCATTGGCTAAAAAACAAAACTTGGAAACTGACACCTCTGGCACCGAATCGTAAGCCAATTGATTGTAAATGGGTGTTTAAGACGAAAAAAGATGCAACAGGAGGCATCTGTAAATATAAGACGCGTTTGGTAATCAAAGGCTGTGCTCAGAGAAAGGGCATAGATTATGAAGAGACATACTCTCCTGTCGTGCGCTACATTTCCATCCATTTATTATTGGCTTTGGCAGTGCGTTTTGATCTTGACATTGACCAGATGACCAGATGGCGTTTCTACAAGGAGATCTCGATAAGGAGATCTATATGATCCAACCTGAGGGTTTCTCAAACGACACTATGGAGGTTTGCAAAAAACGCTTTATGACTTAAAGCAGGCTAGCAAAATTTGGAACCAGTAATTGCATACAGCTTTACTGATGTTCAGCTTGAGAAGATCTGAAGTTGATTCCTGCATTTACTTTAAACTTGAAGGTAAAAGAAGAAACTTTTTGTAGCGGTTTAAGTAGACGACCTTCTGGTGTTGTCAATAGACAATAAAAAAGGGAGCTTATCAGAAGCTTTCTAGATGAAACACCTTGGAGCAGCGCGTTTCATACTCGGTATACAGATAGAGCATGATCGAGCCAATGGTCGTATTTCTATTGATCAACACCAGTACGTCAAGGACATTCTCCACAGATTTTCAATGGACGATTGCAACCCCATTTTAAACCCATTAGACGTGAACCAGGTGCTTTCCCGAGAGATGTGACCGAGAAGGAAGGAAATAGCAGAGATGGCAAATGTGCCATATCAAGAAGCTGTGGGCAGTGTAATGTTTTTTGCTCAAGTGACCAGACCCGATTTAGCGTTTTCCGTAAGCAGTGTTTGCAGATACAATCAGAACCCCATTAAACCCCTTTGCAATGCTATTAAACGTATATTTCGCTATTTAAAAGGTACTGCTGATACCAAGTTGGTGTTCACGAAAAATGGCAATGCAAATCTAGAAGGCTATTCTGATGCAGATTGGGCATCCGATAAAAACGAGAGGCGTTCAACTACAGGCTAAGTGTATATGCTACAAGACGGTGCGTTATCTTGGAACTCTAAGAGGCAACCAATAGTGGCACTGTCGTCAGCGGAAGCAGAGTACATGGCGATGTCAGCAGCGACTCAGGAGGCTCTTTGGTTGCAGCGCCTTCTGGCAGAACTCTTAGAAGTCACATCTCTAGTAACGATCTTTTGCGACAACCAAAGTACTCTGAATTTGGCTACTGTTGACGGATACAGAGCACGCACGAAACATATAGACGTGCGACATCACATCGTCAGAGAACGAGTCTTAAAAAAAAAAATACTGCTGCTGCTTCTGTAGTTGGTAGTTTGTGTATTTCATCTTTCTACTTTCATCCCTCTTTTTGGACAAAGTTGGTACCTGCTTTACCTTCTAATAAAATTTTTATTTATTAAAGAAAAACATTGGCATTGAATTGATTTTCAAATTATTCGTTGTTTCGCCGGATATGCACAAAATAAAATTCCCTATCTTTTTCACAGTCTCAAACACAGATGTCACCCACCAGACGATGTGTACTAGAATAATTGTACTAGAAAGGACACGTAGTATCTACTGTCAATCGAAATGACAGATTTTTTTTTCACCGATAAAATATTTTGATTATTTCTGCGAGTTCAATACGGTGCAAAAGTGGTTAATTATTTCTCCATTTTTATCAATTAAAAACTCAATCAAACATAGTTAGATACACGAAACAAATAAAAAATGGCAGACCTTGGTGGGTGGTATAAAAATATGCCAAGATTCACAAAAATATGGTTGTCGGCCACAGTTGGTATTAGTGTCCTAGCTCGTTTCGGTATCCTGCCACCAGAGTATCTAATCCTACATCAGGACTTTTTAAAAAGGTTCCAGGTAATTCTGTTCAAAGTATTTTCATTACGAAAAGCCTTTACCGTTTTTTTTTATTAACTCGGAACAAAGATATGGCGACTGCTAACTGCTCTGTTTTACTATCCGTTGTCGCCTAACACGGGATTCCATTTTATGCTGAATTGTTATTTCCTGTATAACTATTCCATGCGACTGGAAACCGATCATTTTAAAACCAGCCCAGCTGACTACTTTTTCCTGTTAATATTCCAATGGATATGTTGCGCCATCAGTGGGATGATATTCAATCTGTACATACTCATGGATCCCATGGTCTTGGCTGTATTGTATGTTTGGTGTCAGCTGAATAAAGAGGCAATTGTGAACTTTTGGTTTGGTACGAGATTCAAAGCGATGTACTTACCATGGGTATTATTGGCAGTCAACTTGATTCTATCGTCTGGGTAAGGATACATATTTGGTTTTGTTTTTGATTTGCGCTGATGTTCTATTTTTTTTTTTTTTTTATACTTTGCAGTGGATTTGATTCGCTTTTGGGTATTCTCATCGGCCATTTATACTTCTTTTTGAAGTTCCAGTATCCACAGGAACTCGGAGGGCACTCATTTCTGGAAACACCCAGTATTTTGTAAGTATTGTAGGTCATGGGGAAGGTATGACGTGGTCTATCATGAAGTTGTTGCATATTTTACACCTTTCTAAGTGCGTGAGACCGCCGTATTTACACAATTTTTTACATAATTACGTATTTGCATTTATACGCGTAGGGCAAATATTGGTCTTTTCTTTAACTTCCCATCTTGTCTATGGTTTCTGGTAATGTTTTTCGAGATTAACTACTCCAATCTTTAGTCTCAGCATTAGCATCGCAACATATGAATAGGTACACTTCCTAAGAGTGATTATCTATTATGAGATTGGCAACGACCTTCAGTGACGAAGACATTAGAAAATAAAGCTGACACATCGACGAAGCTATATATCTAGATAGTTGCTGTAGCAGCTGTAGCAACCAAAAGCTGGCCACGAATTTATTCAAACTTGCTTATTAAGAGGAACTTCGTAACAATTAGACAACTTAGTTCTGTGGCATATCCATGTATTGAGTTAAATCGATATTGTACAAAAATTTTACCCGTGCCTCGTTTGAATTAAGGCGGTGATTATTTTCAGTAAACCAGCACTGTATAAATCTATTCATCATTAATTATAATTATGGTATAGACTTGTTGAACGAACAATGTAGACACGGGGGCATGATATTGGCAAATAAATGTCACGCAAGTATTATGGTAGATGGCCTAATTTAAACGATCCATTGACGAGGTCTTGCATGAAGACAATAGTAAACTCGTAGCTATGATTATTCAATAGGGAAGTTCATCCCGCTGATGTTGCTTACAATATAATTTATTTGCTTCTTGGAAGCGGCATGATTCTACGTTGATTGCTTGGCAGAAGATGTAAGACGTTGACAGATGTTATTCGAACCTTGAACGTGTAAAACCGCAGTAGTTGAACGGCTAGCTCGTTCAAAAGCTAAAAGCACCAGGTATTTGACACTAGATTTTTATCTCATCGATTGGTTTTTCTTGGAAGTAGGGTCACTGTATATTAGGCCAGCAACAACTTCAATTGATTCCTAAACTTTCTCTTAAATAATGAGTGGATTTCTTTCATTATGTAGATACTTAGAATTGCATAATTTTTTCGTGAACAGGTTCTTACGCTCTTCCCTGTAAAATACAAACTAATCGATTAATTTTTACTTCACAGGAAATCTTATTTTCCCGATCTCTCTGGTGGTGTCCATGGCTTTGGAATTCCACCAGTAAACCAACGGCCAACAGAAAGAAATCCGCCACCGGCACCAAATCGATTATTTGGAAATGCGTGGGGCCGAGGGAATGCTTTGGGACGAAATTAGAAAAATCACCTATAGGAGGACATAATTCTTTTTTTTTTTTGTTTTCATCGAAAAGCCTGTTGTTCTTAGACTAATTAAATAATGAACTATACTCTCATCATATTTTCTATAAGTCGTATTTTTGTAATATGTCGGTGTGTAAATAATAAACAAAACAATTAACGTTAAAAAATTTGTAAGAAAAAAAAAATAAAAAGCCAAATTTGTTTCATTTTATGTCACAAAGAATAGCAACTCCTCTTAGAATCCAGTGCTCTGGAGGTTTATTCGATTGTAGCCATAATGGTGTGATGTAATTCAAGTCAGTTCGGTTCATTTTCTTGTAAACAGGACACTGAAAGGATACGAAATGCTATTGAATGAACAACGGATTATGGAATAGTAAATAATTACCGTGTATAATTTTGGATTTTTTGGTGCAACTGAATTTATAGCGTACATATGCACAATAGGCATTTGCACATACAAAACTTTATTTGTTGCCTCAATTAATTTAGACGTTTTACGATCCCAGCCAGCGCCATCTACGAACAATCCATGTACGAATACACCCTCTTTTGGTGGTTTCTTGCATTCATCCATACTGAGCCTCAATACATCGTTATGCATGTTTACTTGATCTAGCGCCCAGCCATGGTGAGCTCTTGCTACTTCTTGTTTCATTGCGGTTAGAAAACCTTGTGGGTTGAAAAATCCAGACATCCAGAAAATGACGGGTCGAGCCTGTTGAGAAAAAAGCGTTATTCACTTCTGTTTGTCATCGTTCATGTTCATGTAAAATAAGGAACCAAAGAAAAAACGGATGCATATGAAGCATATGATAAATTGATTTGGTAACGTAGCAACGGACCCCACATATGTTCGGCTCCCCGATTACGGATTGCATACTAGAGTCCGTTTTAAATCAATTACCGACGACAGATGACACAAAGTAAAATAATTTCTCTCTTACACCGAAAAAAAAGAGTATTAAACGAACGAAGAGAACAGAGAAAGAACCACAAAGAATATAAAAAAAGCAATCTCTTCGTATTTGTGTGGTCTGATCATGGTTGCCACTTGGGAAAAAAATTTGCGACCATAATTGAAAAAAAAGTTACCAAATGAAGTAAAAAATTACCAAATCATTCTTAAGGCGAAAACGTTGATAAAGTAGGTCGTCATCATTCAGTTTCCATTTCATTGTTTAAGTTCTTAGTAGGTTGTGGCCAGAGAGTAAGTACTGGGATCAATATGAAATTTTATCGAATTCGTTAGAACTGATCTCGAGAAAAGCGAGTTCTATTCAAGTAATGCTCAAATTATAGCCCTAGTAACTTTAGTTTTGATGTAAGAATGACCCACAGACCCACAGATACGAGGTTTAAAGCAAATCCGTCCAATCGTATGGGGTAAAGTTAAAGTCGCAAACAGACAGTAATAGCGAACTCACTTTTTTAAACATTGTTTAGTCGTCAAGGAAAGTAAGCATTGAGTAATTTTTGGAATAAAACATACAAGTTTGAATGATGTAGTGCATTCACTGAAAGACATACTTATTTAGCCATCATTTACATAAGACGATTCCGTTCGTATGCATTTAGACATAGTTCCAAATAATGAAATTCACTCAACTCTTGACTAACATTCTTTAATCTGGTCTTGTTCAAAAAAGTTACCAAATCGAGTTAAAAATTACCAAAGTACCAAAACTTGTGAAACCCAAAAAAAAAATTACCAAATTTGGTAAAAAGTTACCAAAGTGGAAACCGTGGGTCTGATACCAATGTCCAATTTAGTTTGAAATTTTTCTACATGATTGTCTACCTTGTCGCGGTTTAGGGGATTAGTACAATCAATGACTCCCTGGAGTTGCTGCTCCTCAGCCAAAGATAATCATTTTCCCTGCCAATCTTTTTATACTCTTACCCTCTAACCCATCCCCTGCTCCATCCTGCCTTAAAACCCACTCTCTCTCTTCCTAAAAGCCAGATCAAGGTCTTATACTATCCGATCCGTGCAAGCTAAGGGCCCTTATTCTTTAATTTGCCCTTTGTGTTCTTGGGAAGGACAGAACATTGCTGCCGGAATTCTCTGGCAATTTTGTGGACACAATCGCTTTAGGGTCCAGCAATATTTTGAATAAAGGTACATTTAGTAATTTATCATTATTATCAATCACCGTCGGTGTGCAAGGAGCATAGAACGTTTGTGCATTTGTATACGTTTGACCAAGGCGTAGCTACCTTGGGACAAGGAGGGGTAGTCTCCCGGAGCGGCAAAGTTGTCTAACCTGGACAAATTGAATTACTTAATTGAATGGTTTTTGGAGGTTACTTGATATTATAATTATTCTTGCAACAAATTCCTTAGCATTGAGAGAACATCGAGAGGATTTAAATCTGGAAGGATGCCCCGGAGCCCTTTCCCATCTAGCGACGCCACTGAGTTTGGGCAAATTTCGTTGATTTCGCGTTCGTTTACTTTTTTGTAATTTTATCTTTCTCTGACAGAATTTTACTCCCTCTCCACGAAATTTCGCAATCTACGAATTTTGGTGCAGAAAGAAAAAATATCAGTCTCCTGTTTCACGAAGTTCGAGGCCCTATGTCCTTCTCAGACTTAAACGACAGTAGATGGTCATGTTCATCCTACATTCCACTCAGTTTGCAGGGACTATTAAAAGACGATCAGGTACTGTAACAAGCTTCTGTCTCTGATATACATATGTATCTCGTGATTTAAGGGATCTGTTCGCTTTTCTGCTGGTTTACAGTCTGGAAAGCTGCAGCACTGTTGGAGGGTGGCAAAATTCAGTATTATTAAAATCAATACAATGGTACTTCTTACACTTAAAATATTATAACCATTATCTAACCGACCATAAAAACCTGCACCTTAAGAAAAACATGTTCACTTACCCCGAAACACCAATCCCTAAACTGATTATTTCGTTCCAATAATTCGGTAAACCAGAATCCCAACGTAGAAGACAACCAGCTGCCACGTTGCCAAACGGTTGGTACTCTGGCATTGAATATGTTATCCAGTGCGTCCCGCAATTGTTCACTCATAATGATTGTTCCTTCAATGGCCAGCAGTAGATCCTTCAATGTTATTCTTACCAGAATTATTATCTAGAAAATCAAAACTTGTGAAATTTAATGTTTAACTTATTATTGTCCGATCTAACTTTTTGCATTCTATCGATTTCCTGCCTTAGGAAGATGTTCATAGAGCTTGTGGCTCCCATTAGTCTCAGTCGTTCCTTGACCTCGTAAAGGTCATATGGTGGAGGCACCTTAGACAGCATTTCCTTAGTTTGTTTGGCCACCTTGTCCTCACGAGTTTCTCCACCGCCACCAGATGATTCTAAAATGAAGGAACAATACTTAGAACTGAGATCTTTCAAAGCAAGATTAGAAGACCTTACCTTTGGGCTGAATTGAAATTATTGTATCCAGAATTGATTTAGTAGCATTTGTCTGGAAAGTTATATCCGCATTCGAGTGGAATCCATAGACTTGAGGAGGATCCACTGGTTTCATCGTATCAATTGCTTCCAAATACTCTTCTTTTGTCTTAAACGTGAATATCTTGTAGCCCTTGAAGAACGAGAAAGTGTCCAGGAAAAGATCATCGCTGAACCATACCCTGGCAAAGGTGTTCAATAGACGCTTATCGAAATCGTCAGTTACTCTGCCACCATATTGGACTTCGCCTAGCATGTAGCGCATTGTACTCCAACTTATTCCCCTCACTGGATCTAAGTCATCTAAGTGATTCTGCACAAACATACAGCTGGCAAACCAATCGGCAAAGTTAAACTCATAAGGTATGTTCCAGCCGAGTGGACCGTACTTTCGACGCTCCTGAACCACAGAATGCAAAAAGCTTATGGCAAACACCAGCGGATGGTAGAACACTGACTGACTGTAGTCTAAAAAGTCTTGAGACATATTTCCGTAGGTACGCTGTAAACCAGCACGGATTCCAGCTGGTGGTTCATTAGTAAATTTAAGTGATAACTGCAGCAAAGTAATTGAAAAAGAGTCGTGTGGTTCCGTTGTGATCCAGACACGGAAATTTTCATGGAAACCAGTTCCTTCCTTATCCAATTCCAGCAAAAGTACCGTAAGTTCATGCATGTATTCAAGTCCCAAGTGACAATTTTGTAGTAGCACCCAATTGCCATTTTCTAAACATACAGATATCAATTTTCTCGCGTGAACCTCTTGTCCTTGTCCCATTGAGATCGAGAAACATTTAACTTCGTTCTTTTTCGCCAGGGCTTCGATATTTGGCGACGGATCTGAGCCCATAGATAGGAAACATACAATCGGTGTTAATGGCTTACTTTCCTCGAGTAGTTCGTCAAAGTTCAGAATAATGGGCTCGGCAAATCGTTGTCCCAAAGAATTACCAATATACTTTCGACTTTGTGCTATTGTTCGATCTGGACACCATGATCGAATCAGGAGTAGTTTTCTAAAGGCATCCAAGGTATGGAATCCATCAGGAATGGTCTCGTTCTCGGGATTATCTTTCTTAAACCAGTTTTGCCAGCCTCGTTCGTTGTTCGTGACTTTGTCTAAAATACTCGCGAACTGGCTTAATTTCGACAACTGTACCAGATTCAACCACGTCTCATCAGTTACCCAACGAAACGGATTTACAGGACAGTCATTGAGATTCAATGCAGCACCTCCTTTAATGAAATTCTGAAACTCATCGTATGAAACATTGTCCAGCTGTCGGTCAATATTTAGAGCAATTAATAGAACAAATAAATACTTGTGGTCTTCGTACAGCCCTCTAGATTTATATCTGTAGATTTCAAAAGTTAAATACTTGATAATTCGCCGTATTCTCTGCTGTGTCACGTGAGTCTTTGGTGATTGCGCCATCGAGGCATCAAATCTCTCCAAAAATTGCACCAAAGAAGTCTGGTACATTATATTCACCATAGCCATGGTACAAACCAAAAAGTAAAGCACACTGCCCCGAGTTGCAACCGGACGGTACTCTTCACGAGCAATATTGATTTTTGCCTCCGTCATTCGTGCAATTTCGAGTTTTTCCTTCACTTCGATAGCGGTATTCTTAGACGTGTTCAGTACCTCAATGACACTGACGTCATCCAGCAGACTGCCCTCAATTGTCGAGAGCTTATGTAGGAGATTTGCCTCCAATTCCTTCATTTTTTTCATATTTCCTGTAACCGTTTCTACCAAATTCGTACGCTCCTCTTCAAGTTCTTTCCGTTCGAAGAGTATGACACGACCCAAAAGTTGATCCTCTAAACCTTTCATTGTCACAGTGAAGTCAATAATTGAAGTCCGTGCAGCCACTTCGGGCGTATAGGCTGGATTTGGAAGCTTTGTCGTGATATACAGTCGGAACTGGTCGTTGTAATCGATTTCCTTGTCGCCGAGTTTGATTTTATATGTTGTGCCGACTTTAAGTAAATTTCTATCGAGTACATTATCCAAACACGGATCTAATTCCTCGCCAACATCTTCTATCATAATCGGCATTCCCATCGAAACAGCGTCTTCGATGTGATTTCGGAAATATTTGTGATTCAATGAGGTTACCAACATTGAAAATTCCTTTTCCTTTTGTTTGATCCAGAATTTTCCTTGTGACTGGGGATCAATTAGCAATGGAAATCGAACAGCCTTTGTAGCAATAATACCATTCTGTATTGACAGATCATCTGATGGCAAGCCCTGTATGTTCCATTCGCCGATCTGAGTTCGATCGGTAAGACTGTCAATAATGTTAATGTTAGCCGATAATGGTATCTGCCTATCAACTAGCTCCTTGTACCATTGAGTCTGTAAGTCGCTTCTGAATTCCTGATTAAAAGGCCCAGTATAGGACAGAAAAGCTGTTAAATATATTATATCGCCAACTAAACGGTCTGTTTCGCTTTTAAACTGTGCTATTTGTTCGGTCCAGCGAATCTTTTCACCGGCTAAACCGCCAATCAATGCCGTTGCAGCGTCCATCTTGTCTTGGCACTTTTTAGCTTCGGCTAAGACAGCATTCTTTTTCTCTTGTGCTTCGTCGAATTTTTTCTGCACCAGTACCAATTCTTCTTCGGCCGCTGCCAACATATTTTGAGCTTCTTGCAAATCCGAAGACGCCTTACGATGTTTAGCCTCTTGAACGGCCAAGTTAGCCTTCAGCGGTAGAACTTCTTTGTTCACCTCGTAGTATTTGGCCATAGCTATGGTCCACGACAACAGACCAGCTACATTACCACAAGCCGCTTTCGCTGCATCAAACGTATACAAGCTGTAAGTGTAAAAAGGGTATTATGTATAGGTGCATCTTTATATACCAGTATGTAGGTATAGCCACCTTACCTATATTCAAAATATGGAATCAGTAAGTCCACCATTTCTGCATTAATAATATCGGTTGGATACTCAACAATCTTACGTAGGAACCCAGTATCGGCCATTACCTTAAGTGACTCATCCCAAGATGACATTAAAAACCGTTTTTCATTATCTGCAGTTACAAGTCTGACTCGTTTGCGGAACAAAAGTAAGACAGCGTCCATAATTAAAGTAATCAAATATGGCGGTTTTCCTAATTTTCGCACCGTTGCAATATCTGCCGATTTAATGGTCTAAACACAGGGGGGGGGGGGGGGATATGTCAAGCTTGAGACTTACATCAAACAAAGACAACTGATTACCTTTAAAGCCGCTTCGGCTTCCTCTAATGCAGGTCTGGCTTTTTCTAGCTTCGCCTCAGCCACTTCCTTGTCGGCTGAAATCGCTACTACCAGAGTTTCGGCTTGAATTTTTTTCTCCGCGACTTGAGCTTTTATTATCTCGGCCGCTGCGGTTGACCTAGCCACTGTTTCCAGGACCAATTCAGCCTCCTCAGTGGCCATTACAATGATTTTATTCATTTCAATCAATTCCAGCTTGAGCACTTCCACCGAGCTTCCAGCTTCATCTAGCTTATCTAAACCGGATGACATTCGCTCCGACATGACTATAATATTTATACGTTTTTCTTTGTAAAGTTTTTTGTAACTTTCTAAAAACGATATCAACGACTTTGGAGTAACAAATGTCGCTCGTCTGAATCTTTCATAGTATGCGATGCAACATTCCGATACGGTTTCATGTATTGTGCTCATGATTTGAATTACTTGCTCTTTTACTGCCTCTGAACAGACTATGTCGTATGCCTCGAGATAATGACGAGATACAGCGATACGGGCGTCTTCTGGCCATTTTTGGAACCAATCAATAACACAACCGGATATCAAGCCCGGGAACTTAAGCGATCGGCCACGGAACTTTTCTCCAATCTAAATATACATACATACATGGGGGAGGATTATTAATTTCGAATGACAACTACGTAATTAAGGTGAATACCGGTGAAAAGCATAATGCTATGTGTAAGTTGTATCTTGCTCTGGATATAAAGTAATCATAAAGATTGTCTTGTGTTGGTGGTCTTTTTGGTTGGAACTTCTTCATAATAGGTATCATTTCAGTGTAGATCTCATCTGTAAAAGTTATATATTGTTAAATACATGCGACGAATCAGTTGTATGAAAATCAAAGTAACTAATGCCAGTTGTAAGTCCCATGAAGCACTGCTTTGCCGAGTCATTGAATTACGAAACTCAAGCAGTGACATTTTTTACAACTAACTGGCTGATGAGCGATCGCTAGTGATCCAAAAATAGCCATGTTTCAGAACACATTGTCGACAGTTATAACTTTGGGGTAGTCTACCTTGTCACTGCTATCAATTCTGACAATAACATCTCAGCAGAAGTAAAACGAAGGCACGGTCATATCGTGAACAACTAAGATGATTCTACATAAGACCTTCATCATCCCCGTCCTACTTTAGAAAGAAATATTCTTCGTAAAACTTCGTAAAATATTCTTCCGTAAAACTTCGTATAAGATGGCTGAGACATGTTGAGCAAATCGACGTTAGCCATCGGACCCTCAGAGTCTACAACGCAGAAGGAGTTCTTAAATAACAGACTTTAAGTAGGCAAGGGGTGTAAACCTCATTGTACCAAGGCCTAGGGGCATAAATGTACATACGTTACATGCCTAGCAATAGGAAGAGGCACAAGCATATTGTGTCAATACATACCCGTAACATGGATAGAAACAAATGTGGTATTTCTTCCAAAACCTGGAAAAAGGAAGCGAAATCCTTCAAACCGGTCAGCCTTACGTCATTTCTTATGAAAACAATGCGCTGGAAGCGTGTCCTTTGAATAGTAGACAACATGCATAGGTAGTACGCGTTGGGGAAGAGGAGATGCAATGCGGATGCATCGTAATGACCATAATAATGGACATTGAAGCTGCCTTCGAAAAGAGGAATGGTAAAGGACCTAAATAGCAACTGGACCAACTATGGAAGGCAGGCGAAAATGGGTATTAAAATGCCGATTACCACCACTCATAGATAAGTTCTAAGCTTAGGGCGAAGAACACTCAAATGGGTGGTAGCGTTATATACAGGTCATGGAAATTTCGGGTATCACCTAAAGAAGATGGGTCTTCTGGAGGATGACAACTGAACTATGTCTGGAGTAAATCGGGACAGCAGCAGCGCTGACACTGGAAATCAAAGCCAGAGAGGAACTATGGAGAAATCCAGAGAGACAAATGGGGATAAGATAGATCGTGGAAGAGACGAAAAGGGACCCAACACTGTGGTCTGGTTAGAAATCTCTTTTATAATATACATAGAAGGTAAGAAGTAAGTAAGTAAGTAAGTAAGAAGTACGTAAATAAGGAACAAGTAGGAAATAAGTAAGTAAGCAAGCAAGCAAGCATGCAAGTAAGGAAGTAAGTAAACAATGAGCTTAGTAATTTAGTGATCGCTAAGACACCAGTTGTGGGTGCCGTGGCTCAAGTGGTAACTGTGTCGGACTACGGAGTAAGGGGGGTTCGAGGTTCAATCCCCAAAAACCCCCAAAAAACACCCAAAATTTCTTTCACGGCTCCACCTCTCGCGATCGTCTAACAAACATTCGAGAGTAAAACTGTCACGAAAAAGCTTCTCAAATTAAAAATTGGCCTTCGGACACGGCATTAAACAGCAGGACCCTTCCATTCGTGTAAAGAATATAACACGCACAACACGAATAGTTGTGGGGAGCTAAGCCCTGAGTCACATGGACCTGTTGCGCCACATGTAATATATAAGATACTATATTCTTCACTATTAATCCGACACCATTTCTGATAAATAAATACTCGCCTCCAGTACTATGTCAAATCTGTCCAGCTTAGTATGAATATGACAAACCTGCTTAGCATTGACACTCTTACCTAACTCATCCTTGGCAAACAAATTGGCAATCTCTCCCGAGCTTAAAACGTTGTTTATGTACTCTAGGAAAGATTCATCCTTAATTTCATTATCCGTAAATATAAATGTGATTCCCTGTCCCTCCTGTCCAGCAGTTCTATATAGATACTTCAAATCATCCACCAAATTGCTTGCATTATAAGCACGAGTCAAAGTTATTTGGAAGAATTTATAACCCGCCATAAATGATGCCAATCTCGTCAAACTTTGTTTTCCCGAACCTCCGACACCTACCAGAAGAGCATTGCCTCTGTAAAGAATTACACATTATTTGGAAATATCATATATTTTTTCCATAATCAATTTACAAACCTTGGCGTTCGAAGAATTCTTGAGGTAATCATTAAATGCACCAATGCATCCATAAAGAACACCATATCCATGTAATATCCTCGTATCTGGTCGTTAAACTGGTTTGTATAGAAAATTACCTTGCTCATAACAAATTCGATACTGGGGAACAAAATAAATAAATTAAGAAGCTTTTCAATGGCATTTATCAATCTCCTGATACCTAGGCATTTCCTCATAAATCTTAGGCGGGTCCAATGAGACGTCTTCATCATCTTCACCAATCTCGGGGGGTTCTCGTAAGAAATCCACAAAGTAGGTATCCTCTTCTGGAAATTGTTCAAAATATTCACCCAAGTGTGCTCTTGCATCTTTCACTATGCGTTCACGGAACCATTCTTTATCTTTTTCGGCAGTAAAACGATCAGCAATGACACGAGTGCACTCATGCTTCCAAAGCTAAATGGTGCAGATATGTATATTAAAACTTTTCTTTGATATGGTATATATTTAGAGAATATAAACTTACTTTAAGAACAGTCTCCACACAATCGCACTCTTCTCTAGCAATTTTCAAAATACCTTCCCATATCCTGGACAAATCACGCAAATTGAAAACGTAGTGGAAATTTGCCGGAGTCGGCAACATCTTTGCCTTGACATTTTGCCAAAAGATTCGTGTCAATGGCACAAGCATCGGAATAATATTCACAACCTCTTCATTGAATCTGGCCAGACAAAAGTATCCCTGACTGATGTTATTGAAAATTTGATCCATAGAATTGACACTAGGCAATGTGCAGTTGAATATTGAAAAGTTTCGTTTGAGACGATTTGGAATGTCGTTTCGACCACCACCAGGATGAATCATAGCACCAAGTAGCTGTATATCAAGAATGGTAGAGAAGTCACCTAAGCAGGGAAGAGATAAGGTATTAGTATTACATAAGTATTATATCAAGATCAAGAACATGTGATATACATCTGCTACAGCGTAGTCGTAAACTATTCATCATATCTTCTCCAAAGCTAATATTATTCTCGATACAGTCGCACACGAACAAATCATTCCTGGATTCCCGGTTATGGACCCTACGTGACGACCACATTTTCCCATCTTTTCATAGGACTACATAGTTATGATGAGCCTCAGATAAGGATGACCCTACTGTCAACAAAACCTATGACACCAGAATCAAGTGCCGAAGACCAGTGGCAGTGCTGCCAACATCCCAAACAGAAGTGGTTCAACTGATGTGCTGGGTTTCACCCGACCAACCCTAAGAAACCCCTGGTTTGACGAAGATTGCCGGTAAGCACATGCAACTAATCAAGAGGTATACAAGGTCTAAGTGCAGAAGAAACGGGAAGCATATCGGCTTCTCCGTAAGAAAAAAAGCACGAGAAGCGTGCGATCGAAGATAATGGGAGACTATGCTCCAGGAATAATGTACGCAAGCTTTACCAACAGGTAAAATGAACGCGTCAAGCCAGCAAAACCCGTAAAGAAGCCTGTAGAGATAAAGAAGGAAACCTCATAGAAGAGTCAGTCACTGCTGAGAATATGGAAAAACTATTTTTGCAGACTGTATAACGGCGACGAAGACCAACATCAAGCTGTCAGGCTGAATAAACCAATCAATCTATAGCCAAACCTTCCGTCCACCTGACCACAAAGAAGCAAGAATATCAATCTCCAATCTCAAATTCAACAAGGTTGCTGAACCTGACGCCTACCAACCAAGCTGTTCAAAGCAGCTGGAAATGACCTGGCAGAGAGCACACACTAACTCATTTTTAAAATTTAGTCAGACACTCAGCACCGTTTGCCCGATCCTCAAAAAAGAAGACAACCTCAATTGCGCCAATTAGGGAGGTAATCAGTCTCCTCAACGTCGCATACAAGATCTTATCCGTCATCCTGTGTGAACGTCTGAAACTCTTCGTCAACAACCTGATTAGCCGCTATCAGCGTGGTCTTAGATCAGGAAAGTCCACAATCGATCAAATCTTTGCACTTCGGCAGATCCTGGAGAAAACTCAAGAGGTCTATATCGACACCACCATCTTTTCATCGGTTTTAAGACCGCATATGACAACATTTATAGAGACGAGCTGTACAGAACCATGTCTAGTTTTGGCATCGATGTCAAACTCATATTGTGCAGACTGACGATGGAGAATTCTCGCTGTGCCATCAAGGTTGGTAAAGATCTCACTGAGACCTTTAATGTCAAAATAGGATTTTGACAAAACTTACAAGCTAACACCGGAGCACAGTCCACAAGTAGAAACACACAACATAGACGAATTGGACAGAAACGTCACAATCGGCAGCTACAACTTTGAGGCAGTTATGGACTTTGTTCTACCTCGGCTCTGCTTATAAACTCTGATAATACTATCTCAGCAAAAATTAAACGAAAAAAAGACCTTGATCACCCTAGTCCTGCTTTATGGCGCTGAAGCTTGGACTCGTATCTAAAGCGGATGAAGGTACCATCGGTCGTTCAAGAGAAAGATTCTTCGTAAAATTTTAGGTCCTGTTTGCTTTGACGGAGTTTGGAGGAGGAGATTTAATGACGAACTATACGAGCTGTAAAGCGACGTAGTCAAAATACTGCGTATTAATCATCTAAGAAGGCTAGGACATGTAGAGCGCATAAATACAAATGCTCCGGCCCGTAGAGTCTTCGAATTTAACCCGGAGGAACAACGCAGTAAAGGCAGACCTCGCCTTAAGTGGCAAACACAAATCCAAGGGGAGCTCAACCGACGATGTACTACGTACCGACTACGACTCGATTTAGAAGTCACAACTTGCTCAAGCTACATTCAAGTATTGTTGCTTCCAAGTGCGCTCCTAACCACCGTATTTTCTAGACCTGGACCCCAGTGATTGGTCTTTATTTTCGTACCTGACTATTTTAAGGCCGATTGTTTTATTTTTATGGCATTAAAGCGCAGCCATAAAATAAAATTTATCTTTAACTCTTTAAAAAACTTACTTACATACGTAAGGTATGTATGGATATATGTATGTATGTATGCATTTTCTTACCAGGTCTCTCAAGTGAGTAAAATCCTTTTTGCTCAATCATTTGACGAACGATTTCATTAGTAATCTGATCACCCCATTCGTTGATGACTGGCATGTTTATGTCATCTATGAAAATTGTCATAGATCTTTGTCCAGGAGGACCATAGCTGGTTCCAACTCGCTTTTCCACATAAGATTCAATAATTCTCTAAAAAAAAATGTTAGTTTTCCTTAGCAAATTGTATATGCTTCTCATACCTGATACATATTTGGTGTGGTAGCTGACGAAAAATTAAAAGATTTCGACAAATGCACTTCTGCATCATATGTACTCATGTATCCTTTGATCATAACAGTCTTTGCTGTGCCCTGTTCACCAATTAGCAAAACCTGCTTTTTCTGTTTGGCCATATTATGAATTAGAAAAGCTGTCCGCACATTGTCCACATTAGGGACCAAAATTGAAGAAAACTCTGGAATACTATCTTCAGGATAAACAAACTCGTCAATTTTTGTACTCCAATGTTGCCAATTGCCATTTTCATCCACAAAGTATTCAAAGATAGTTTCAGTTGGTTGTTTTTTGGGCCATCCTTTTAAACAATTACATTGTAAAAATTTCAACATTATCGATATAGCTTATCCAAATGGCTTACGTAATTTCGAAGGATGTTTTGCAATAAATTCTTCTAATTTTTCTCTCTCAGCGATTTCAAGCACAGCCCCAATAGTCCACATGAGAGCAAAGAGGAATGTTCTTTCCAAATATCTCTCAGTACGTTTACCTTCATCTTCAAGCAGTCCGTCCATAATTTCTAACATTTGTTTTATATAAATCGCCTCAAGGATCCTCATCTTAGCAAGGAGCTTTGTTTGCAGGAACGTATGTACATCATCGTATATCGACTCGAAACAATGCCGGAATACTTCTTGCTCCATAACGTTACGTTTACGGACCCAAGCTGTAAATAAAAGACAGACAAGGTAAGTTGTCATCATCTTCATCAACATCAATGCATCATTTGATTACCTTCCATATAAACATTCCATTTGAGCACTGATGAACTCATAAATACCATACCCATGCGACTTACAGTGGCAGGGGAGGCATTATCTAAATTATCTGGCTCAAATGTTAACTTGGAATTATCCGCCATTTTGATACGATCACCATTGGCCAGTGTCAAGGTTTTGTTATCATCTAAGACGGAATTTAGATTTTCAATCCAAACGGCATCAACCGGACCATCGAGTACAATCCAAACGAATTCTGTCTTTTTGATTTTTAACGCTCGTCGCCAGAGGGTAGAAAATATTCCGTCCGTCCAATCGTTAGTAGCTACATCCAAGCGACCAAACATCTGTGGGGCGGTGATTGCCTACGAAAGATAAGTAGAAAACGCGATTAAGCTGTCCAAATCTACAAACCCACGAAAATTTAGTTCAACTGTTTTCGGAATGCCTTTGAAAGCCTCTGTGACTTAGTCGAAGCTCACCGCCTACGATATATCCGAAAGATTCTGTCTAGTTGAAGTAGTGCAAGCAGAATGTTACGTTCAAACCTACATATATTATTGAATTGTCAACTCATGAAGGAAATGTTAAGCTCCTTAGGAGGAATCCACACGCATTTTTGGGGGTGTATTGCATATTGCATCTATTGCATATCTATTCTAGAAATTGATTGAAACCAACACGATTGGAATGGAGAACATTTGACCTATCCGTCGGAGTCAACCATTTCTTTAGCATTAAGAGCTATCACTGCCAAATCCTGCAAATCTGTCAAATCACTGTTGTAATCGTATACGTTTGACCAAGGTGTAGCTACCTTTGTACAAAAGTTGCCTAATCTGGACAAATTTTTAATTGAATGGTTCTATGAAGGTTACTTGATATTATAATTACTCTTGTAACAAATTCTTTGGCATTGAGCGAATTTAAGTCTGGAAGGATGCCCCGGGCCCCTTTCCCATACCGCGACGCCACTGCGTTTGATATTTGACGTTTAAAAAGTGGCAACATTTCGTTGATTCCGCGTTCGTTTACTTTTTCGTAATTTTGTCTTTCTCTGAGAGAATTTTACCCCCACTCTTTGAAATTTCACAATCTACAAATTTTGGTATAGAAAGTACACGCACAGACCTAATATCGTCGGAAAGGTTATTGCGCAACTAGATTCACTTTTCATTGTTCACTTTCAGTTTGGATGATTAGTCCGAGATGAATGGCCAAAGTAAGTATAATTTACAATTACTACTGTATTAGTGACTGTACAATGACTCACCTTTGGATTCATTCTCATTTCCCTATGCGGATTACCCATATCTGTGAAACATCTTAGTAGCGTAGCCGTACAACTTGTCTTTCCCGATCCAGTTGGTCCCATCATCATAAGACCATGACGCACCAATGACGTCTCATATAGTTGTACAACTTTTAAATTCCACTCCGGATTATTAACATAACCCAACTCTTCAGCACATTTAGTAATCGATTTCTGCAAATCCTTGTACACACCCTGTGTCAGTTTTATTCCTGGGAACATGTCGTCAATTAAAGACAAAAATAGACCTTCATCCTCGTCAATAAGTTTCGATACATTCATGTCTCGTAAAACTCTCATAACGATTGTCTCTTCGGTATCCAAAGGATTTGCCCGTTTCTGTGATCCCAAAGTTCGCAGCACAGATAAAATATTCCTTAAGCCAAAATCATAATGGACCTGTTTGGAGAGCTGTTCTTCACACAACTTGTACAGAGTATAAAATTTTCGTGATAGAACTATGTTCTCTTTGAAACCACAACTGGCAAGTTTGACTCGAATAATAATCTGTCGATCAGGTACCATCATCGCTACTGTACGGAACATAATTTTTAAATTCTCGGGCAATTCCTGTCTACCAGCATAGCCAGGATTCATGGTAATAAATATACCAAATTCCATATTAAGCGTAACTAAATCACCATCGCTGAAAATAAAACTGGCACGTTTTTCCTTTCGGGCTGTCAATACGATACTAAAAAAAAGAATCAATTAGTCAAGGGGTTCATTATGGTTCTTGATAGGTTATACTATATCTGCTGTGCAGCTACTGATAGCACGGGTAACTCAATTCGATTGAACTCATCAAAACAGCCCCAAGAACCTGATTGAGCGAGACCTTTGTAAATTCTTCCTAAGCCTCTGAAGTCCATTTGATCGGAGCAATTAAATACCACAACCAGTTTACCCAAGGCTCGACCCATATCTTTGGTCGTTTCTGTTTTTCCCGTTCCAGCAGGACCAGCAGGGGCACCACCCATAGACATACCTAAAGAAACAATTTATTTTTATCAGTTAAATTAATTGTAAGGACATATTGACTCAACAAACTTACCAATGGCTTGAGCCAAGGTAATATAACATCTATCTGTTAGGGGTGTAATCGCCAATCTTTCAGTTACACCCAAGTATTCGTTTTGATAAATGAAGTCCACATCGGTGATTCCAACAATACAATCGTCAGTTTCCTCATTGTAGTAGAATCGTGCTTGCTTTTGCCATTCAAAATCTGCACTTGTCTTAATACGCATTGTGCATAGATCATCAAAGATATCCCTAAATAAAAGAGTAAAGTACATTAAAGATTCAATATTAAATGACCTGGAACAATGTAGTAAACCTGGAGTAAGAAAGAAAATTATTGTAGCCCTAGATAGCCTCAGATTAGCTTATTTCAAACTATAAGCTATAACTATATATAAGAACTTCACTTCATTCAGGCCGCCAATGAATGTGTCTACAGAGATGGATCCTAGACACCAGCCCGAAAATACAGCCAAGGATAACCTTATAGACCAGCGGTTCTCAAATGGTGGTAAGCGTACCACTTATGGTACGCGGAAGTACTGATTGTGGTACGGTTTTAAACCGTAATGCACTTGAGTGGTACGCGAACAAAAATCGTTTGAGAACCGTTGTTATTGACTATAAAATAAGGTTTAAGAAGGAAATTAAGTGACAAGTAATGCATTAATCTATTCAGTCTTACTCCAAAGGTATGGAGCTAATTATAATCGAAAAACTCAAATACGACTGGACGGACGGGCATCAAAATTTAAAAAAAACTAGTGGCACTCTGTATCGTCAAACTACTAAGTACACGTTAACTGAAAAGCTCGATTTCTGCAATTTGTCGTAAAGACTAATCCATTTCAATACCGAAACCTTGCAAACAAGCATCTAGAGGTTGCCTCAAGGCGATTTCAGTTTTATTATTCGCTGCTATCTTATCTACTCACCTTTGATGAACATGAATAGTAACCATGGTCTCAAATCGAATTCGGTCCAGTTTCGATAAATCCTTAACCGTTAAGTCAATAAAATGATTTAGTAAAATCAAAAATCTTCCATTTGTTTTTTTCATAATCATCTTGTCCACACGACATTTTCTTAGTGCAATTTCCGCATCTCGCGTCCATAGCAATTGAACGCCTAATAGGCCAGCTTGGCCGCAAAAACTCGGAAACTCTTCGGGGAAATTAAACTCTGGATCACGTAAACTCATAGCCATTCCAGCTAATATAGTTCTTATCGAGTCTTGCATTTCTTTTAGTAGTTTTCCCAGCCACAATTCAACACCACCACTGCAATGTACAGGAGTCTCCAAAGTGACCTAGAATAAGAACATTAGGTAACTTCTGAATAAAATTACAACACAAACATTCAAAAACCTTCTCATTATTGCATGAATTTAATGCAATAATAATATCGTTCGTCCTTTCTTGGAAATCAACCTGGTGAAATACACATTGGAAATACACACAAATAATTTGAAATATTATATAATGTATATTACAAAAGCAACAGCATCAAATATGCTGAGCAAATGTTGCTGAATTGTTGTCGGATCAGAAGCTTGACCCAGAATTTCAAGCAAGACCGGATCAGACACGAAGAAGAAACGTGGAAATACCAATCTTTTCGATTCCAGATAACCTACACGAGATTCGTATTAGAAACGATTTATACTTTAAATTAAATGTTGGACATATACCTGTTAAAGACTTCTGGCACGTTTCAAGTTGTTCCAATAAGAATGTTAGCATTGCTCCCAAGGATTCATCACCTGTACAACATTCTACAGCGTTAGGAACCTCCCGTACTCTGAACATAATTTTCACATAATTCTTATCTATGTTGGTAAATCTCTTCGCTTCTTGTGGTAGCTGTTTAGAGATGTCACCTCCTACGAAAACAGCTTCCAGATAAATCCACAAGTTCTGTACAATTAACCATTTTTCTAGAATCTCTCCAGTGTTGCATAATTTTGAAAGCCATAGCATAATATCTTTCTTGAACGGAATATTATATCGGTTTGAAGCAAGTGAGTTCATTATCATCAAGCTGTCTTCCAGTGCAGCTATGATTTCTAGAGTCTCTGTGCCCTTAAGTACCAACTCACCACGGGTCTTAAATGTACCCAACTGAATATTGACCGTTGACCAATCAGTTATGACTTGTTTCAGTTTAGCTTCAATGTCCAATTCTTTACAAGCACCTACACAAATATCTTCTACATCGTCCTTATGCGCAAGAATTGGAGCCTCTAAAAGTTTGCCCAATGTAAATTTAGGACTAGTGACATCATAATCAGTCTTTAGTAGAGCGTTAAGTCGAACCCAATGACGTTCTTTCATCGCTTTGTTTGTCATTAACTCAACTAGTGGACAAGTTTCATTAAAGTCATCGATTTTTATCTTGAGATCAATATATGCAGGCCATGCTTGCATTCCCTTTGGTAATTTGCGGCATCTGTTAAAGAAAATATATGTATGTACATATGTGTAGGAGAACATACAAAATGGAGGGATGTTCTCGATGATCAAAAGTTTACAACACCAAAAAATACGGGAAAGATTAGCAAATAGAGACTAGGTAAACTAAACTATAGAACTGTCTGTTCTAGTACTTTCTTCATTAAAATTCGTGATTGTGAATTTTCAAGGAGCGGGGTTAAAGATCTCCCAAAGAATGATAAAATAACGCAAAAGTAAACGAACGCAGAATCAACGAAATTTGCCCACTTTTTATACCTCAAATGTCAAACGTAGTGGCGTAGCTTGATGGGAACGGAACCCGAGATAGATATCCTTCCAGACTTAAATCATCTCGACATTCTCTCAATACCAAAGCATTTGTTGCAAAAGTAATTATAATATCAATTAACCACCGAAGAACAATTCGATAAAAAATTTGTCCACGTTAGGCAACTTTTATTTAATTTTTGCTCTTTGCTGCTCCAGGGGACTGTCCATTAAGAAGAAAGGCCTCAGCGTTGCTGCCCTTCCATCAAACTTGAGTTTCTTTCTGTTGTGTTCGTTTCACTGTAAGTTAGCCGGCCCTCCTGTCAGCTCTCTTAGAAACTTTTTCTGGAATTCTGTCGACAGTATATCGTTGAGTGCCATTCCTACGATGACGCAGGATGTGAGTAGGTTTCAGGAAGGACTACTCAACTGTATATTTTCACTAACCAGTACTGCTCTGGGTTATTTCGACAAGGGCAAGAAACTTTACGCATTCTTTGTGGATTTTAAAGCGTCTTTCGACACAATCGACAGAAAGGCATTATTTTACAAACTTAGCAACTTAGGACTATCAACGAAAGTGCTTAAGGCGACAAAGCCTTTATAAAGACAATAGGACTGCTGTATGGAACGGAAACAAAATGCTCAATGTCCAACAGGTTCGAGGCAGAGATGGGAGTGAAACAAGGCTGTGTGTTATGTCTACTCCTCTTCTCAATATTCTTGGATGACTTCACAAGCTTTCTGTGTGGAGAAATCGGGTTCAAAGGTCTTCATATTAAGCTTTTGCTCTACGCAAAGTCACCGACGATGATCAAATGATAATAAATAGGCCTGCAACAATATTGCACAACGTGGAACCTCAAAGTTAACATCTGTAAGTTGAAAATAATGGGGCTTCGAAATGGATCCGGGCGGTACGCAAGGAATGAAAAATGTTTTTGGCACAACGAAAAAGTATAGATTGTGAAGGAGTATAAATACCTTGGGATAACTTTATAATACCTTCAATTTTCTTCAAAAAACAAAAAAGGGCCATAAATTGCAATTCGAAGGGTATTCTTGGCAAAAAAAAAAAGTTCAACCAAGGACTAAATTTAAAGCTTTAGAGGCGACAATGAGATCCATAATGGGCAATGGTGCTCAAGTTTGGGGTATTTCTCGGAATGAAGATGTGGAAAAACTTCTGAGATACTTCATTAAGAAAATATTCAAACTTCCGAACTATATGCTGCAACTAGAAACAGGACTGTGTCTCCTCTGTATATTTTTACGTTGAAGTTGCATTTTCACTATATTTTAAAGCTAATGACGCTTCCTAACCACCGCCTTCCACGCATAGTTGCAATTCACGCAATTCACCGAAAAATGCAATTCTTCAAGCAGTGAAGCAGATTTAGCATAGAACATTACGTCCCGATAATGGAGTATAGTTCAGAATTATGGAATTGTGGAGTTGTGGAGAAAGCCCTGCAAAGTGTGAAAGTAGGTGTATGTATCGGGTGCTTAATCATGACCTAATGGTGTTTAGAGACCTGACGTCTTATCAGTAGAGCGATTCAAATCGATTAAAAGCAGCTATCAATGTGGTTTCAGGCCATAAACAATTAATGAAATAATGAAATGAAAATGAAATTCAACGCGAGGTCCAAATCAATATCCACCGTATTTTCTTCGATTTTAAGCCCTCATTCCGAGATGTAAAATATCTTTTTAGCGCTAATGAATGGCTGATCCAAAATCGCTTATCGCTCAGAGTGAGCTCGCTAATTTAAGCTTTGTTTTAATCTGATCTTCATACCTAAAGTGAGTTATTGTTCTTTGGATTTTCGACAGGCTTCTTGAAGTTAATTCAGATATTTGGGTGCTGTGCTGAACTTCTAGTGTTATACCCTATCCTAACGGTATATTTACTTTGTTACATGGTCTCTAAATAATCGAGATAGACCCTATCAAGACCCTGACCCTGACAATCAAGCCATGTCCGTCCGGCAGTCGGTATCTCATCACTGTTTGTGGCTTAAATTTTGAGCTAGAAGGATGAAATTTCATATCTTGGTGATTTGAAAGCAGTACAAGTGTAAACATTTTTGTAATCCGCCCACTTTTTTCCTAACTTTACTATTTTACTTGAAATCGAAAAAAATCATTAAGACCAAATATTTAGGTATTTAAAATTATGTACAATTCATCCATACATCTATAGCCACGCCCACGTTTTGGGAACGTTCTTATTAGAAAAACCGATTCTGATTTTAGATTGCATGTAACACAAGTTTGTACTTAATGATAAGTGGAAGTGGGTTCTTTTACGGATTAGTGCAAGCCTGTGCACTTACAAAATCTTGCCGGATAGATTATGCACTTATCCGTTTCCAACTGTAATACCTCAATCATCGCAATCCTACTTTATAGCGCTGAAGTGTGGAATGTATCGAAAGCGGATAAAGATATCAACTGTTGTTTCGAGAGACAAATTGTTCGTAAAATATTCGATCTCGTTTAGGTTGACTGGCTTTGGAGGAGAATATTCAACGACGAACGTACATACATTCATACATGTACGAGCTGTACAGTAATATCGACGTAGTCGTCCGAGATAACTACGACATGTTGACCGAATGGAAACTAGAGCTCCGATCCGCAGAGTCTTCGAATCTAACCTAGAGAGACAATGCGATAGAGGAAGTCCTCGCATTTGGTGGCGAGCACCTCAAAAAGGACTTCAACCGACAGTCTTTGGAAAAGCGACATAAACTAAGTCAATGAAAAAAAAAACGGCACTGGTCGTTGGAGGTGGAGTGTATAGAGAACAACGCAAAATTGTAGAAGCAAAGGAATAATCATCCATTCATACCTGACTTGGAAATCTAGAAGTTCTGTTATAATTTTTTCCATATCCACCTCGCTCCAGGGCATTTCGTAATAATCTTGTATTGTCTTTAGTACAACAATGTACAAAGAGTACAATCGGTTGAGATAATTGAATTCTCTCTTGCGCTGAGCTAACATTGGATACTCGGTAATGGGAAGACCAAATAGCTTTTCACCACTGCTGTACATCTCGAACTTGCGACATAACTCGTCAAATCTACTCTGGAAGATGAATACTCGATCGCTAGCCTCTTTGGCTGAAATGCCTTCAATCATTGGACCCTTAGTATCAAAGTCTTCATTGAATTCATCAAATTCTCTAACAAACTGCTTAATTCCGTCTTCAAGTTCCTTCATGAGAGGTTGTTCCATATCAGCTATACGAGCTGAGACTTTCTTTGCCTAAAAGTTTCAAAATACATACATACGTGTATCTGATTTTACCTAGTTAACACTTACATTATCCATCATACTATTAAATGCTAACTGCAAACTGTCAACTTTATCGTAATCATCCTGTGGTATGTATATATTATATGTCGAGAACAGAAGGTATGTGTCTGTAATTAGACCAAGATCCATGTCCATTCTGGAAGGAAATTGTATCAAATAAAATCGATTTTAAATCCCTACGGCCGCCCTTCTTACTGAATCGAAACTTCACGAATTTTCTCTAAGCACGTCATAGCCATTCGTACATCATCGAGATCCTTGATTGGCTTATTGAGAATAGATTGCATTTCCTTTATAAAGTCAATCATTTCATTTAATTTTATTTTATATTGAGCGCTGAGTAGTTGTCCCAGAGTGACTTTCCACTTTTTCGATTCATCGACTAGTTTTTCAATGACACCATCTAAAAGGTTACAAAAAAAAATGTAAAACACCAAACCCTCCCTAGGAAGTGCGTATCTTACACATCCTAATCTCGATGGCCCCAACTACTGTTACGGGTTCCATACTTTCCAAATTGCTGGTAATGTCATCATAATGCACAAACTTATCTCGTATGTCAACTGTTAATGGATTTGTACGAACAAAGGATTGAATAATTTCATCCCGTTTTTCGTCCCAAAGATATTTGTGTTTCTCGTAAACTTTCTTTTGAAATACAAAAAAAAAACAAAAAACATCGCAATACATAATATTTTATATAAGAAATATTCTCAAGCATCTTACGACTAGAAGTTCATTAATGTCCTGCTTGTAGATGTACAGTCCAGTTGCTAGATTTTGAACAGCTCGGATTATATCCTTATGTTCGACAATATATTTGAAAAAAGTCCTTTCATGACGATTCTCATCTATAAAAGGAAAATAAAAGGAAGGATTAGAAATTTTCTTAAACTTCAACAACCAGGCTCAGTGCACAGTAGACTAGGATAGGAGGTCACCGAAGGCGTTCATTATTTTTTCGACCCAGTGCATTCGAACATACCAATTGTAACTCGTCGAAGTTTTCTTTCATAAGTCTTAGCCTGTCGTCCCCAATTTGTTACAAAATAATTGATTTCGGTACAAATTTGAATTGCGGTAAGGAAATTAGTTTGCATAACTTCCAAATTTGGTTCAATAAAACAGCCGAGCTCAAAGTTGATGTCCATATGAGTGAAAAGAATCGGCTTATGATCTTGAGTTTTCCAGTTCGATCTGAAGATAAAATTTGTATTTTTATTCATTTGTGTCATAACGAAAATATATGTATTTCTATTTACTTAAGTATAAAATATTTTACGAAATCCAATGACCGTTTCGAACACTGCACCAGAGCCAGAATCATTTTCATATTATAGTATGAAAATAAATCCATACAATCATTGCGCAGATGGGAAAGTTCGTATCTCAAATTTTCGTAGTTTCGAAGTTGGAGTCCTTTTAAGACGTCATCAGGAACAATATAAATAGCTCGATAAACCTTGTTGAATTGTATCCAATCGTATTTGTCTATGGGCATGAGCCCTTCAGTGCGCCAATTGGAATCGTTAATTTTTTCAGGGGGTAATTGATAAACGCGACGACCTTTTGAATCGATTGGCGGAAAGTCGAGCAAATCAACGAACATGTTTATCATGTCAATTACAGCTCTTTCCATACACACGGACTTACGTTCTAGAATTTTTTCTAAAAAAGAAAAGAAAACAAAGAGAACACATATGACAAACGTTATTAGATAGGAAAATAATAACAATGTTGATCGAAGATACGGAGATGGATCTAATATCTGGAAACAAACTGAACTAAGAATTTCCATATGCAATATAATAGAACCCAATTCAAGAAAAAGGAAAAACTAGAAAGCCTGGATTTTAATGTCTCCGCATAAAGATAGATGACATATGTATCGTCATGCGGACCAGTCTCCGATCAAGTGATTCGACTCACATGAAAAATGGCAAAAGACTGTGAAGGAGTCAACAAGAGGGGTGAATGTGTGGTGTTCCTCATCGGCAGGATATCAAAGTCAATAGGTATAATGTTCGGTAGTCGAATATGGCAATCCCTTCATGTTCCAGCTACCGAATAATGCTAGGGGCAGTCGCATCTTTTCAGACAGCCAAGCAGCTATCAAATCCTTGGAATCGATCTCTATAAATTCTCTAGTAGCTCTAGCCTGCCGATCGTCTCTCACCGAGATGACTGAGCAGTTCAATATTCACCTTTTTCGGGTATGGGCCGGGACGTAGTGATATTCCAAGCAACTGTAAGGACGATCGTCGTCAGAATAGGAACAGCTATACCCATTTTGCCAGACAAAGGCATCTTAGGTATGCCAATCGCTACTTGCAACTAATATTCAATCTGGACGTTATTGAGAGTATAATTCTTAAGACAAGTGGACCAACATATCTAGCGACAAAACAAATTTGGCCAAAGCTAGATTTAAACGCTCTAAGAATTTGATTTCTCTCAACAGGTTGCATATCGACACTACAATAGATGTCATCACCGGACACTGTGTAATAGTCAAGCATGCTACAAGGCTGAGCCTTTTTGCGAACGAAGTTGCATGGATGAAGAAGAGGATGAAACCATTCCTCACCTTCTTTGTTTTTGTCCAGCTCTCTCCCGCAAGGCAGACTTAGGAGCCTTCTATTATGATGTAGGCGATCTTATAAATATAGCTATTAAGAGCCTCTTAAGCTTCATCAGAAGTTCAAAGTGGTTTAAAGAGTAGGTAGAAAGAAACATTCTCCTGTGATCCATGTGGTGTCACAATGGAGCTATTGTTGATCTAAGTGCGTTGGCATTTCTGAACTGGCAACCACTTCAACCAAACCAAAGAAAGAAATTATATTGATCTGATCTTTGAAACTCATAAGTTACTAGTTTAAGGTTAAAAAAAACTTTTACATAATCTTACCAAGTTCTTGTCGCAGTTTGTTACTTTCTTCCAGGTACTTGTCAGACGAAACAGGCTCAGTCGGTAAATAGACATACCTCATTTTCGAAAGGCTCTCCATTTCCTTTGTAATTCGGATAGCTTCAACATTTAAAACTGATTCATAGAATGTCACTACTTCGTCTACTTTCTGATGGATAAAAAAAAAACATTATCTAAATTAGTTGCTCGTGTCATACGTTTGTATATTCAAAGCAAACCTGTTGGACGCCATTCACAAATTCCTCCAAATTCTCCGATATCCATGTTATCTTTGTCAAACCTGGATTAAGTTGTACCAGCACCTCTCTAAGTCTAAATCGCATGATATTGATGAAAATTGGTGTAAGTGCCTTTCGTAGTTCATCAAATTTTTTCACCGAGTCTTGTAATATTACCGCTGGACAAAATATTCGCTCCTTACAATATGTTACCACAGATGCAATATTTGGCACTTCTGTAATGAGCCTTGTATAAGATACCAGCTATACTGCATACTTCCATTAAAGTTTACCAATACGCAGCTTCCACATTGCTTCGGTTTCCTTGACAATTCGAAAAATTGATTCGTGAATGTTAACACGATACTTTGCCACATCTTTTTGTCGTGTTAGAACTGATGCAGTTAAATGGCATCGAACTTCTTCCGCGTAATCAAACCAGGCCTTGTGATGTGTCATTTCGTAGTGACAGGTTATTCCTTCCATATAGTTGTAGTATTGTACTGTACGCTGTGACTTTTTATGACCAAGAACACATGGTCTTTCTTTAAGGACCTTAATGCATTAAGAAAACATTGAGTTTCATTGAAGTAACTAAGTCTATTATGCTACTTTAAAAATGTTTACCTTCATTGGTTCATCGATTTTCTTGAAAAGTGTTCGAATCCATCTAATGCGACCAGCTACTGGCGTAGCGTTTCTTGCTATTGGAGGATTTCCTCTTTCCAAATTATATCTTTTGAAATAGATATCCGAAAAAATTATCAGAGTCTGAACGCCTAACAAGTCTTTAAATAAGTTTTTATAAAATTTTTCTAACTTTGCGAAACTATTCGTGGTTTGCGTATTATATCCAACACGAATGGTAGTGAGAAGCTAGGCCCTGGATCCCATGGACCTGTCGCGCCAAAAATTTGTGTTTGTAATTTTTTGGAGTGAAAGTAAAGGGTATAGGGAAGTTTAAAGTTGGTAGGAAAAGGAAAGAGAGTTGGATGACGATGAGCGTTGGCTTTAAAACTTTGTAAATCATAATTTGTAGGAAATATTGAGAAGGGCAAGTCATTCCACATACGGTGTGCGGAAGAGGCCGCTCGTGTTGGACGATTATGACGGACAGACTCAACACAACTATAGATTTCATTTGAACAACTGTGGTGGAAATATCTTTGTATTCGAGATTCGGACGAATAAAACCTTTCGAAGCTCTGGAAATCTGATGCTCCATTAATTTTTAGTTTGACTACATTAGGATCCCACTTCAAAAACAAGAGACAGCACTGTGTTTTTGAAGAATTGAACTCAACTCAGTTCTTCACACCTTAATTGATGATTTCATCAATATCAGAGTGAGACCCCACAGCCGTAGAGTCGTTAAAGAATAAACGAATTCAAGAGTATTGTCGTCCACAAAGGAATGGATTGGATTGCGAATGAGAGAGAATGTCGTCAATAGATATTAAAAACAGGATCGGAGAGAGAACTGAGACCTGGAGTACACCGGCATTGGTTGAGAATGGCGGTGACTTAAAAAGCTTGCAATCCATGATAAGATGCTACCGACACCGTAAGCCTAGATTTTGCTTAAGAGGGCACTGTGCCACACTTTATCGAAAGCTTAAGAGATATACAGGGCAACTATGCGGCATTCACTGTGATTGTGAATACTTTGGTTACATTTTTCCGTTAGGTACACCATAAGGTCTCCTATGGAACGTTGTTGACAAAAACCGTACTGACGGTCACTTAGAAGATGGTTTCTTTCAAGATATCTCATAAGATGGAAATTTACAATGCTTACCATGACCTTAGAGAGCACTGATGTTAGGGCTATGGGTCAGTAGTTTAAAGGGGAGGTTTTAGCCGGAAGTGCATGAGTTTCCACCTACCTGGAAAGACCCCTGTAGAGTATGACAGGTGGAAGACCTTACGTGGAGGTGTACCCAGGGAAAAAGAACAGTTTTTCAAAACAAGGGGAGGGATACCAACTGATAGAGTATGTGGCAAGGTAGAATTTGTAGCGAACATAGCTGCTGGGAGATTGGCTTTGTCGTGGGAGTCAGTGATATTTTGATCGTTGTAGGCAAAATCTGGGATAGACGATGAGGCGGAGTTTTTGATTCTTTTGACAAAAGGACAAGAAGATTTACTGCCTTTAGGGCATTGGAGTAAATTTAGCCTCACTTTTAGGTCTCATAGAAATTTCGGATGCTTTAAAATTGAATTGCAGTAATTTCTAGTCCGTTTTACTACTAAAAAGGTGTTTGGTCCCGTAACGCAAAACCCTTTTCCTTCTTCCGGATGACAATCGCACAAGTCGAATTGAACCAGAGTTCTTGTTTGGGTTTAATACTAACAATTTTACTCGAAATGAAGGAAAGCATCCCAAGTAAAACCAAGTCTGTGATCATATCAGTATCGGCATTTAAGTACATTTTTATCAAGAAAGCATAGAGACCAGCCAAAAGTCCTGTAGAACGAATTTGGGCCACTACAATCGGCATTCTCATATTGTTAAATTGTTCTTCTAGGGTATTTTCTGTTAACTAAGTGCTGATGGGAGATACGAGAATTTCGCTGAGACCAGACAATGATCCGATTTCCCCAGGGAAACGGAAACTGCAATTGAATACTTGTTAAAAGCAGGTCTAGAGTGTTTTGGTCGTGACTTTCAATATCGAAAATGTTCGTGGCAGATGTAGTATTCATGTATGTGCAGGTGAAGATGTGAAGATGCACTCAACAAAGAATGATAAATCACTTATTCACAACTTCTTCAAATATGTATGATCTCTCAAAAAGCATATGTCCTCCACTTTAGCAAGTGCTTAAAACGTCTTTTACGCATGTCCAAATAACTAGATATCATAATATTAGCAAAAGAAAGATAAGGGCTGAAATTCAGGATCAATTAAACAATACTTGCCAAGCCCTTCCTTAATTATATAACAGATTTACTTACACATCTTTTAGGACAAGCATTTCCTTCTCCAGCATTTCAGATACTTCCAAATATCTACGGTCCAAGCACAAGCAATCCAAGTTTAATCTCTCAAATCTTTTAAGTATTAAAATTAGCGATTCCGTAGTTGGACAATCGGTGACTTGTCCCTTCACAAATTGTTGCATTTGTACCTCAACAGTTTCAATTGATTTAACAAATATTCCATAATCCTTATCGAACACTTCAATACGATAGTCCAAAGGATCATAAGATTTTCCACTAATTGTTTCTCTTGCCGCTTTTATTTGCATAGTAAACTTCTCCATTCCACTTATGCATATTTTATCTAAAATTGCGTAGGTAAGTTCCGTATTGAATATAACGGTTATCTGAAATTAAATCACATTACAAAGGTCCTTGATTAACTCTTTACTGCGGTAAACAGAAACCTTTTTTAAGCGATCTAGAAATTTTTCCATATTTGTAAATATATAGACAGAAGACATCACCCACGGTTTCTCATTGTTTGCCTTCATATCTTCAACGTTTTCAAAATATATGTTCCTGTAGAAATTCATGAGCTTCCGGCATTTTTCAATTTTGTCAATAAGTGTTTTAGCCGGAATATTCCACAATCTCAAGTGATTGTTATCGGTGATGAATTTTTTACTTATTATTGTTAACTGATTGGTTATTTTCACAAAAAGCCCAGTTATGTTACTGGGTGTATTGAAAAAATGAGCTGTTTTGGAAACGTTTCGAATTGCAACCATTAATCCTGGAAGACTGCTGATAATGACGTCGGGACTGGATCTGAAATAAAAGATAAAGTAAAATTGAATAAGACTGTACTAAAAAGGTATAGCACCAAGTTGAATGGAACGGCAAGCAAGATATGCTAACGTTAGACATAAGTACTATTTGAAGAGACTATGTATCTAGCCGTCTGACTACATACGCATATTTCTTCAATTGGCAGAGCTCATTGGGAGAACCTGCGCCTTATGGTGTACACAATCATAGAGTTGGTGGAAATATCAAATACCATCCGCGGAAAAAAAACTGAAAGGAAGTGGATACTCTAACATGAAAGAGATTAAATGGAACAAAGTTACGATGCAGGGAGTCAGATCCTCAGTACCAGCTGCGGAGAATTTGAAAGCAGGCTCAAAGTCATCGAGATACAATGACTGTAATAGAAATGAAAACGATAGTGCTATTGCACCAACTACAGCAATGGTAAACTTGGCCACTGTAGCCAGTAATGTTATAAGTCCAACGACACGAATACGGTTCTTGATTTGGAAGAGCACTCGGTTTAGGCGGTCGCCAAGAAAAGAAAGCGACTTCTCCTAGAGAAATCGAAATCGGTGATGAGCGGCTGACACTCCTCACGGTGCTAAAAATACTTAAATGCTATATCTTGTCCTGAAAATAGATGGTTTATTAATTTTTACAGGGACAAGCATAACGTTCGAAGGGAAATTAAGAAAATCGGAACGCTCATTAAGTCCGTTTTCTGAGAGGCGGAATCCGAGGCTGCTGATCTACGAGTTGAGATATCTGATCTCCGAGAACGGAAGGAAACCGATCGACACGGCTTTTCACAAGAAATAGGGAGGGTGACGGAATAGGTAACCGGTGTGACGAGCATCTAATAAAAGCTAATGCTCAGAAAAAGACGCAGATGAGCTCGCCAAAGAAGTCAAATCGTAACAACAGTTTAAATCCGTCTAAACATTTCTTTGTAGTAGACCAAGTAAACAAATGGAAAAGCCGAGTAAAACAAAACCCAAACCAAATCCAAAGGGCAAGTCAGCACAAGAGCGGGTTAAGGTTGGAAAGAACATGCGGGTAACGAATGACAAAAAACCGCGACTGGATGCGAATGTTTGTCGAATCCGAAAAATTGCAAGTGGAGCCCTCCAACTCTCGCTTAGCAAATCAGCAAATCCTACAACGGCGGTCTATAAAGACAAAATCAAAGAAGCGTTGGGAGAAAGCGATAGCGCTTGGTCCTTAGCGCTAGAGGTTTTGCTAGAATACAAGGCTATTGATGAAGCGACATCGAAAGAAGAGATCTGCTCCACCCTAACAGACCAAGTGAGTTTTGAATTCAAATCCTTTATGATCTAAATCGTTAGAAACGCCTATGGTGAAACGCAAACTGCTAAAAATAAGCCTAGCACAAGTTGTTGAGAATCGGAAAAGTGCGTATCGGACTAAAATTTTTATTTTTTGACCAGAAATTGGAAAAAATTTATTAGTTTTTTATTATTATTCTCATGTATAAGAGAATGGGTGGTGAATTTTCATACTTGTACTTCAATCCTGAATAATTTATAATCCTTTAGCGTAAAGGTCCGACTTATGTACTTTACGTGCGACTCAGACATGCAGTTTATTTAAACTATGGTTAATGCATAGGACTACTTAACGTGGTGTTCGAGATTCAATCCCCACACAACATTTAATATTAACTAAAGTAACTAAAGATAAAATATCAACTTGATAGAAAATGAATCTTAAGAATTTGAACTACGACTTGAATATCATTGATTCAGGAACTTATACTTCGCTTGTTGTTTAAGCAAAAACAAATCTTTCTCGATATAGCAGACGTGCTAAAAATACTAATTAGGTTTCAAGAATCTGAAGAAAATAATCATGAGCCGAGACTTACTGCAGCTCAAGGAAGGCAAATCCTAACAATATCTTTATTTGTAGTCTTATTTTCTTAATTTAATTTTTGTCTTAAAAGTGACAGGCGAACGCAGCAAGACCAACACCGGTCAGCTAGTTTAGTAAAAAAAAAAACAATCGTTAACTTTGTATTCCTACTAAATCTAAAAGAATCTAGAAAAGTGAACGGTCTCGCTATCAAATGTATTGAAATCAGTTTCCACTTTTGAAGAAACAATGGCTGAAATGTATGCCTTGCATCACAATAGTCTTTTGACGTTTTGAAATGCTTGATTTAGCAGAAACTCTGCAGTACTGCTTTTGGAATTCAGTCATACGTACAAGTAAGCTTATTAAATCATAGTTATTCTGCGGAAACTTAGAAAAATATGAGCTAAACATTCTACAGTAGATTAGTACAGATACACATAGAAAAAGTTATATAAACTTACCTATACAGGGGATCCCAGAATTTCTGAAGGGATGCTATATATCTAACATTATCCTTAGCCTCGTTCAATGCCAATGTTACCAGATTATCGATTTCGGCCCATTTCTAAGAAAACAACCTTAAAAATAATACATTAAGCTTACCATAATTAATCCACTCACCTTTAGCAACTTGGAGGATCTAGACAGAACTAAACAAGCTTTATGATTAAGAAATGCTCTCGATGAGACAAATTCAATAATCGAAGTGTATCTGGTTAATAATCTTCTCCAATTTACCAAAATTTGCAGTGGACCAGCATCGCTTGAATCACGTTGAATCTGTTGACCTTCAACCAAAACGCCCTGAATCTGTTTTAGCCACTGAGCAAAGTAACGCTGTACAAGATAAACCCTAGGAATATCCTTTGCACTGGCCTCGATTTGATGCTTTGCAAGAAGGAATCCTTTATATAGGTTATGTGAAACATCGAATACCACTCGACTTTGTACGGTTTCATCTGATGAGCTGATAAACTTGTTATACATTTCCAAACCATGAAAGAACTTCTTCTTTTGATCTTCTTCGCAGAGACCAAAATCTGTGACCGCTTCCAAGGAAGGTGTTAAAATGCGACGCATTAAATCTTTAACAACAGACAGCGACCTATCCTTCTCTTCAGTGAAAAGTGTAAACAATGCAATATCTTCTGAGATTGAACGAGATTCAATATTTTTCTTGTTACTGTTTCGAAAAGCCACAACCCATCGGCCATCCATTACAACCTGATCGCTTTTATAGCAAACCACACGGTTGACTTTTGTGTGTTTTAGCTTTTCCACGTAACGACCGGATGCCTGTGGATAGCCATTCATTGAGGCGTTAGAAAAAAGGCAAGAGTAATTAGCTCTTTCTCTGAAAAGTCCATTTAGAAAATCAGCAAAAGCATCTTCATCGGCAATGCCTGCAATTGCCTCGTCTGGTTTAATTCCAAGAAAATCAGCCACAATTTCAAGGACATAGCGATGATTTGTTCCTAAGCCGCTAATTCTTTGTTGTCGCAAATCTTTAAAAGCTTGGGCTTTCTTGCGTTCAAATTCTTCCTTTTCTTTATCGGCTACACTTCCTCGGCGTGCCGAAAGCTTTTGTATCTTATGGGAAACCCCAAAAAGTTTCTGCAGTTTATTTACGTTTCTATCTGGATCCATTTGGGAGTTAATACATTGTGACAAGTTTTCAGTAGAAAAAATAAAAAAAAATGAGCTAATAAAATATATTTTTTCCTAGGCTTACTAATTTGCCGAGAGAATTTTTTTTTTATAAAATTAGAGAAGTAAAAGTAATATTCCTTTTAATGAAAGAGAAGGGTATATGTACACATTGAAATAAAATATAAAGGAGAAAGGTATACAGAACGAAATGAAATGAAATGAAATGAAACAATATTTTTACGCTCTTCGTCTCTTAAATATTGTTAAACTTCAACTAGACTTTTGCCATCAGCGTTTCCTATCCTGTTGCTAATTAAAGTACTCATATAGAAAAAAAAGGAGTACATGCCCATTCTTTTAGAAAGTAGTAGTAAATAGTAGCTAAATTGTTTGAGATTTGTTTCTGCTTGAAATGCCAGGGGCTTCAAGTTCCATCGATTGCGATTGTAAGCAGATTGTTCAACCCGGCCAATATAAGGGCGGCGAATTTTCAACTTAAAATTTTGTTTGTCCATTTCTGAAACATTTGTGGATATGTTTGCCAGGAACTGCATGGTTATAAACCCATTAGATTGTCTAAGTCATGATTCAACACTATAGTGTTATACAGTATTTGGGTTGATTAAGGTCTAGTCTATCTCGAATCTACTATTTGTTCGAGATGTGGCCTGATTAGCTCAGAGAACACGCAGCTGCTGGAATACGCACGATAGACGATATCATCATCATCGGTCACTGTCAGCCCCACCATCATAGAATCTTTTATGGCAATCGAAGGACAGGCAAAACTAGTTCCCCTTGAAGTAAATGAGAACAAAACCAAATAATTTCTCGAGAGTTATCTCTCGCTTTCTGTGGGTTCACTATAAAACCGAGCTCTTGCTGTTCACTAATAAAATATCTATACGGCAATTCAAACTACCAACTATTGACGGAATACCCCTAAAGTTATCTGATAGTGCAAGGTACCTAGGAACCATATTAGAAAGGAAAATAAATTTTAAGCTTAATATTAATAAAAGAGTTAAAAAGAAAGCAATCGAATGCCACACTTGCAACCAAAACTTCGATAGAAGTTAGACACCACTATCCGTAGACATGTGCATACAGGAGTCTGCCCCTAAGAGTGCCTAAAGGATTAGTTAAATCAAACTAGATGAACTTTAACCTCGAAGGCCATACACAGATTTTGAAGAACCTCGTCGGTGAAGATGTAAACAGAGGCTACACGTTACCATACCTCAACTTAGAAAAACTATTCTCCTGCACTTTTCCAAGTAGAACAAAATACAAACCAACAAAAGACAAGTCTATATCTATCTACACAGGCATGTCAAAGATGGATGGTAACATGACGATGGCTTAGACACGAATGCTGCACATGTAGTGGGCTTTCGATTATTCATTTGAATCCTGTGACCCCCCTGACTCAGACAGTACTAAGGGATGTCACTATCATGTTCTCCGATATCTAGAAGAGATAATAAAAAAAAACTTCTATGGACAAAGTCTGTCAAGTCGAAGACACCCTTGGAGCTCTCTGTTTCTTGGCCGTGTAACGGTGCTACTGTAGTTGGTCGTTGAATCTCCTTTGCAAATAACCTTTCTCTTGAAGAGACTTAGGACATACATATTCATTCGCTTTAGAGGGAGTCCATGCTTCAGCGCCATAAAGCAGGACTGGGATGTTCAAGGTCTTGTACGGAATCTCCTAGTTGTAAATCTTTTTTTGACATCAAATGTCTCTATGAGATCGTTACCGACCTTGATATAGCAGCGAGAATTTTCCATCGTCATTCTGCACAATCTGACGAGTTCGACAGTGATGCCAAATCTAGACATGGCTATGTATATCTCGTCTCTATAAATACTGTCATATACGGCCTTAAAATCGATGAATATATGATGGGTATCTATTTGGACTTCTTGAGTGTTCTCCAGGATCTATCGAAGTGTTAAAATTTGATCGATTGTGGACTTTCCTGGTCTGAAACCACACTAATATGGTCCAATCAGGTTGTTGGCGAAGGATTTCAGACGTTCACACAGGATGGCAGATAAGATCTTGTACGCGATATCGAGGAGACTGATAACTCTGTAATTGCGTCAATTACAATTAAGGGGGTTTCCTTTCTTCTGAATCGGGCAAATCGTTTTGAGGTTTCATTCATCAGGCATACACTCATCTGACCAAATCCTAGAAATGAGTTGGTGTATGCTTTGATCAGCTCGGCTGGTAAGCCGTTAGGTCTAGCAGTCTTGTTAAATTTAAGCTTGGATATTGCTATTCTCACTGCGTTTTGACCAGGTGGACGGAAGTTTTGGCTATCATCGTCTAGATTGAATGGTTCATTCTGCCAGACAGCGAGATGTTCGTTTTCGTCGCCGTTATAAAGTCTGTAAAAGAAGTTTTTCCAAATTTTCAGCACTGACTGTGGCTCTACTACAATGTTTCCTTCTTACAGGTTTCTGTACGGGTCTTATTGGCTTGTTTTTACAACGTAGATTCTGGCGATCTCGTGCGATCTTTACGGCGTCAAATCTGGTCACAGTAGAAGTTTAGTTGTAGCGTTTGGGATATCTGCATTCGTACCTTGGCTGTAACAAGGTAGTGATCCAAGTCGATGTTGGGTGCTCGGAAGGTTTGGACATCCAGAATACTGGAGGAATGCCTTGTGGCGATCACTGTCCTACCAAAGATGTCCTTTTTTCCTATCTTAACGTTAAAATCGCTTAATATGCTTTTGGCGTCATATTTAGGACATTGCTCGTAAGTTTTGTCCAGGAGCTCATAGAAACATTTGTTGGTGGAGTATAAGGGCATATAAGGCGAATTTAGTCTTGATGCGGATTGTTATAAGACGTTCCCTCACGTGTCGAAAGCTTAAGACTTCTTGTCTAAGGCTGCCGCGTATGATAAATCCACATCCGAATAAGCGCTGTTTCTGCTCTCTATAGCAATCACCGTAATAGATATCAATTTTTCATCCTCTTTTACCTGTCCGATCCTATCGGACTTCCTGGACGGGGGTGATGTCGGCATTATAGCAGTCTAGAGCCTCTGCTAATTGTTCGAGTGCAGGCGGCCTGTTAATAGTCCGAACATTCCACGTGCAGATCCGATCGCTATCCGTGTTTCCTTATCCGAGGCTCGTTGTTACTTTGTTGTTTTTTTTTTCGTGGTAGGGAAGTTACCCCGATGCACAACCCCCAACCTGTAGGGCCCTTTTTCCCTTTTTATACCTCTAGGACAAAGGGCCCGATTTTCCGAAGTCAGTAACTCGCTTTGAGGATGGGACTGCTGTATTAAGGGTTCATGCGCTACCAACTCTTTTCCAACACCCTGGCTTAGTATAGCAAATCCCTATAGACCTGGCATTCAAATATTTCGAAGCAGCTCATATAGGGATAACACTCATAGTTCGACATGACTGGAACTGGTAGACGCCACCGTTGATTCCATCTATGGAATTCGCTCGCTGCCGCCTGGATCAAGAGAAAGTGCTTTAGTGAGAAAACGCTCTTCCCACCGGGTCCGCTACCACCATCGGCCTTCCAACGGGGTTGGTTATCCAATCTCCAGTCGATGTACTAGTCACCCAAAAGTCACTAACGTAGAGGTGTAGAGTAGGAGTTGATAGTGAAAGACGCTTTTCTTCACATATGTATATTCGCATCACAAAAAAAAAGCCAAAAATGCATTTTTGTTTTTAAAATTTATTTTAAATTCAATGTACACGCATTTCAACAATAAATGTTTTCCTACAGCTTAAATGTTAAAGAGTGTGTTATATATTAAAAACCTAACATAACTTTTCACTGCACTACTACTGAGATGGATACTTCATTGATAATGTGATCTTTTTATACAGTGTTACTCCTATGCCCCAGCGGCATAGCATAGGACAGTAAATTTACAGCATTCTGTGTTGCAGTTGTCCTATCAACAAAATTATTTCTATTATTCTTCGAATCAACGGAAAAAGAAAACTTTTTACATGCTTATTTCACGACACATAAAATTGAAAACCTACAGTTTATAACAATCGGGTTAGAATAAACGAGTCTTCGTCTAAGCTAAAATTTAAGTATGTAAATAAATTTATTAAATAAATTACATTTTACCAAGAGAAGAAGAAGAAGAAGAAGAAAAAGACTCAACGAAAATAAACCAAACAAAAGAATCTTAATCCATAAAAAAGAATACAATAATTTGTTTTGTCCTTTGAAATAATTCAAATAATTATTATCTATACTAAGTGCATACTTAAAAATATTTTAACTCTTAAAATTTTAAACATATGAGAGTGGGTTTCCCATTTGACAATATTTGTTTTTCTGTTTTTATTTTGTTTGTAGCACCCCTCCTCTGTACGCCTATACACTATAATCTCTCTGTAAGAATATACAAAAAAAGAAATAATATTAAATTGTATCGAAGAAGTTCTTCTTTGCCACCAATTATAACTTCTTCTCTTTAAATTGAATTTAATTCATGTAAATTACAACAACCATCTGTTTCAAAACCTTTTCAAAGCCATTTGCGAGTTTTTTTTTTTGTTTTTTTATTCCTTTTAGTGCTCATCTTGTGAACCGGAAATATTTTGTTGAGTTGTAGAGGAGATCTCTTCTACGGAAACCATACAATCGTTCGATGATTGAGACTTATTTTCGCTGGAGTCCAAGGATTCTGTTGTCAGATTGATCGATTGTTTGATGAGAACAATATTACTGTTGCATTCCATGGTCTCCTTTCGGTCATTTGATGTTGAGTCGATTTTTTCCTCATACCCATCTTGGTCGTCTTCAACGTATTCTATTGCAATATTCTCGTCCATATCATCGTTTGCAGATTCTGTTTGCGCACAAAGAAATAAGAGTTAGATGTATTTGTTGTTTTAGAATATTTAGAATTATGTTGTGTAAAGCTTTTACAACCCAATACTGGAGTGATAGGGAGATGAACAGTGAGGTGACGATGTGATTTTGTGAGAGCGGAAATACTGTTTCCCGACTTCGAAAGGAATAGATCGTAGTCAAATCTGTAGGGATTCATAACTTGGAGATTTTGCCGTGGCGCCTTTAAATTTAGATTTTGAGTGCCAAAAACAAGGTAATCAATATAAAACAAGGCTCGGGAAGATGGAGATAAATAGATGCATCTATTCAATTTCAGGGAGATGTCACTGTCACCATGAGTTCGAAACTTAGTAATAAGGGCACCATGCCAAGCTTCAACAAAATATACTGTCTAGTGTAAGCCCGTTCCAGAAAAGCAAAAACTTCAATTTTTTACTAATCCTTCGAAAGAGAGATAAGAATAGAAAGGTTTTCACTAGTATTTTTGTCTTATGATTTATTTTAAGGTCACTCGTTCAAAGTTATTTTTAAAATAGGCGAACACCAACAGGAAAATTATCTTAGATGAAGTTGAAGTGAAAAGTATAGAAATAGATTTTTATAGAATTCTTACCGTATGATTCGTCGTACTGTATTACATCGCCTTCGCTCTTCATCTGTTCGTCACCAACTTCAATTGTTTCTTCCTCACTATCGTCATTGTGATGGTGATGATGGCGGTCCTCAAGTTGCTGATTCGCCTCATGTGACTGTTGTTGTTCTCTATTGCTAGCTTCCATATCGCCACCAACCATATCACAACCATCATCCGTTTCTTCTTCAGTTTCCTCCTGTTCTTCTATAACATCATCATCAGCGAAATGTTCATCAGAACTTCCCTCCTCACCTCCACTACCCACCAGCATGCTCTCAACGCTGCTGTGCTTGTGAGTTTTTTGCGCATTCAATGCTCGTGCTTTGTTTGCTTCCTGATCGAGTTCCATTTCCCAGTCGGTTACGCCAATAACTATTGGAACATTATCGCCACTTGGATCACTTGAGGCAACAACATCACTATCCATTTCTCCACCGCTGTTACGTTTTGCTTTTGTCTCAACGTAACACGTCTCTGGGGCTAGTCGAGATTGTAATACTGTCGATGGTACCGTGGCAGTTACTGTTGCTCTTGCTAGCGAAGGAGAACAATTATCTTCAATGGTAGACAAATCAATTGTTTCAGTGGGTTTTATAGATTGTGTGTCTATGCTGTCTACGTCCACAATAATGGGAGTAGTTATAATATCAACGGGGGTATCTTCGGTTATCATGTTGTTCCTGTTATTAAAGCCTTGCATGTCCTTCGATAGAATTGTCTGTGGTGAGCTTTGAACAGCGCCGATTACAAAGACATTGCTCTTGGCAGCGTTCGCACTGCCAACTGAAGTGTCTTGAGACATCGACGTCGGAAGCATTGTTGTAAACTTATTACCCTTCACAATAGGTAAACCTTTCACTGACGGTGTAGAGGACATGGGCATAAATATCATGTTGGGTTTTGTTATTGCTATTGGCTTTGGGCCTATACTACCTGCGGTTGTTGTATTGGGACCCTGGATTATCTGTACTTTTTGTATCGCTATGCGACCCGGTGTTGGATTGGCGTTCACTATATGACTCGATCCCTTTTGCGTAGTCACAATTGTGTTTACCTTTGCCATTTGTTTTCCTGAGCTGTCTGCCGACTGGATGAACATTTTCCCGTTGGGCGAAGAGAAAATTTTCACACTTTTTCGGTTGTGAATCGGTCCACCACCCGGTACACCTTTCAGATGCAAATGAGGAGACATTTTCAAACTGGACACGGTGGGAGGACTGATGATTTGTTGATTGGTGATTTGAATCTTCGGTTTCATCGGCATGCTGCTCTTGATAATGTTTGGTTTGCGGAAGACTGTACTTGTCGTCGATGGACTGGGGTGTGTGATGTTTTTCATATGAACAGGGTTGCCATTACTCGATTCTAGTTTACTGCCTGAGGAGAGCATCAGAGGAAGCAACTTTGTTGTCAAAACTTTGCCGTGCTCGGGTTCAAATTTACTGCTAATGTTAATGATTGCTGGTGGTGTGTGTGGCACATACGGTGGTGTACTAGTGTCAATGACATTAAATACTTGAGGTTGACTGCTAACTGGCGCTGAACAAACAATGTCCGAATTTTTTAGTGTTTTTACGCTGGTGATCTTCGCTTTTGATGCAGATGAAAGTGCTGTGGGGACTATTGCTGACATTGGTTTCACTTTTGACGTGATCACTTGTTGTTTCTCTAACAAATGTGAAGGTAACGTGGGAGCGCTTGACACTAACATTGGGGTGCGTTCTTCGACAATATACTTTTGAACTGGTGTGGAGAGTTTCTCAGTCTTGCATTCAGAGACTTTTTCTTGGTATTGTTGTGGTTGTTGTTGCACGGGTTGATTCGCAATCATATGTAGTTTGGAAAGATTCTTTGATATGTCTTTCTTCGATGTCGCAATTTGTGGCGTTGTTGTTACGGTTGCTGTTATTGTATTTTCGTGTGATTCAATAGCAGCATCTTGAGATAATGACTGTGGTGGTGGTGGTGGTGGTGGTAGGGCTGATTCAACAGTTGCATTTGACGCAGTAGTAACTGAAATAGAGGTGGCCAATGATTGAGAGCTGCTGGGAGACTGAAAACCCGCTGTGCAGGTACTGTTTGGTTTATTAGAGTCTGCCGAATCTCCACTAGTCAGTCGTTTTTTAGCAGCTGCTGTTGGACGCTTCACTGGCGAGTTGGTGACCTTTTTCGCCAAAGCATTTCTTTGCCTTGATTGTGTTTTACTGTGATTGTGATACAGCTTACGAATTTGAGTAGCCGGACTAAGAGGGAATTCACTGGCAGTGGCACTGGGAGAAAGTTCAGATATTATTCGCTTCTTAGACGTTGTAAGCGTATCTGAGGGAAGGTTTCTTTTTAGATTTTTCCGAATCTCTGGTATTTCTAGTTGAAGCTGAAAAAGGTAAAAAAAAAGAACATGGTATTTATAAATTTGCAACCAATGGCTCTACATAACTCCACAAATCAAATGTATTGTGGCAACGATGGCGTTATTTCCTTTCAGTTAGAATCGTTATTAGCCTAAACTTGAAAGCAAAAACGATGAAAACTTCAAATTGACCAGAGAGAAGAGAAAAACAAAAAAAGCGATCAAGTTTGGGTACAAAAAGCATTTTATGCGTTAAAAAAAATTAAAAGTAGATTGAATACAAAAGCACGAAGCCTCGACTGTACGCCATTTTAATTCTTATTATACCAGTCCAGTCATATATTCCCAGAACTATTTAAAAGGGTTAGAGGTCGGACCGATTTAGAGGAAGCATTTTCAAAGTCAGTTGATATTTCAATCTGAGTATTTTTGCACACCAAGTCTAAAGAATGAGTGCACATGTAATTAAACTGACAGATAAGCAGAGTGGCTAGACGCATACACAATTAAAACAAACTGATTTTCGTTTCGGGTCGCTGGACCGACTCGACGCAATCTGCATTTATAGATTAAACGAGTTTTAGTCCCCATCTAAACGTGTTAGGTATCCCACTAGATTGGTGCCATTTGGTACTGATGCAATTTTATGTCCACGAAGTCCACATAATCAGACTAGAATTAGTTTCGATTGGTAATTTTGAAAAAAGAAAAAAAAACAAATTAGCAAATCATACTTTGAGAACCATAAGGAAGACGGCGATTTTCTGAAGAATATCATCTTCAATGGAAAGCATTGAACGAATTATTTGCAGTCTCATTTTTTTGGTTTTGATCCTAGCAGTGTGCAGCTTTTGCAAGAATGAGATTACGCATCCTAAGACTCACCATCCAATTTATATATATTCCTTGGGCTTACATATGTTAAAGAACAATGGACCGCTTTGTGACTGAATGCTTGGAATAAACACTAATTTCAATTTAACCAATTTAAAATATGTGCATAGATCCGTTCCATGCACTCAGTAACACAGCTTTCAACAAAATTACGCGAAATTATAGCCCTCAATTAGACCGTGATTAGATGGTGATTGTTCATGACTTTGTCGTTAGTTCCTGGATAAGAAGAGTAAAAAGTAAGAAGAGGGTAAATAGAGAGGATAATCAGGAAGAAAATATTAAAATCGGGGTGATCAAATGCGTTCCACCCTCGGAATGTTCCGCTCTCATATTCTCTCAGTATATTCGATGGTTCATCGAAAGAGTGCACATAATTAAAAGTGCCGTTCCGTTTCTGAGTTGTCTCTGATTTTTGCTTATTCCACCCCGAAACTTTAACAAGACAGTGAATGCCGAGAAATAGACAATACAAAATAATATGTGATGACAGATTATATTCGTATGTACTTAAGAATAGGCAATACAAATGTGCAAAGTTGGCATAGAATATAACTATATTTATAATTCGCCATTTTAACAAGTCCCATAAACAGTGAAATAAGTTTTGGGAACATGCTGCCACCCTGCGACCCACCTGCTTATGATTGCTGTAGGATTTGGAGTAGGTGCCAGGGTATATGCAAGTTTATTTTGTATTGCCTATTTCTAGGCAATTACAAATTTACTCGTCATTTTTGATTATGGCTTCTGTTTTTTATTATCTTTATTTGTTTACTTATACTAGTTATTTATAATATTTTACAGTTTTAAAACAAAGAGTACGATGGTAGAAAGTGGAAATTAAAGAGAAATTGCTATTTATCTGTGAATTCCTCGAAAATGCTGTCCGTTTAGACGTAATTCGAGAACTTTAATTGTTAATAACTTTGTTAATAATAGGTTCCTCGCAAAATAAATATCATTTTCGTGTTTAGGACGTCTTTAAAAAAGTACAGCCGAAAGTAGCCCCGAAAGAATTATTAGTTGCTTACTCTTACGCGACATGATTGAAAATGTCTTAACAAAAAATTTCCCACCGAATAAAAAAATAAAACTTTCTAACTTTCGTTGTAAGGCAGGATATTAGCTTACAATGCACATCCTACTACAGTTATCTAAAAGACATCCCTGTTTGAAGCTCGCATACTTCAAAGTAAAATTTGAGAAAAAAAAAAACATCAAAGCAAAACGTCAATTTAAAAAAAAAAAATTGTATCTCCATGTGCATAGTCGAGTCAAAACTGAGTTTTTTTCTAAAAAAAACGAGTCGAAAGTTTGAATCAAAGATGAGTTATTAAAATGACATAAACAGGAAAAATGAAAAAGTCAATTCAATCGTAAACATAAATTTTTCCCACACGACTCGGATCACAAAACATATTTTTTCTTCCTGATTTCTCTGGCAAAATACACTAATGGGGACTCCTACAAGAGATCCATTGCCTCAAACACTGATCACTTTTTGAATATTTTTAAAATCTGTACAACTATTCCCAGCGAAGGGCATAAAAACAAAACATGCATCCAAGGTCCCTTTTCATGTCAGACTTTCCGATTTTGAGTAGGTACATATGCATGTATGTACATATGAGCGTCAATCTATCTAGCCTTTAATTAACTCAGAAATATATTCAAATGATAGTCCTTGCTGACATTTTGTTGCCCAATAATTAATCAAAGCCTTTAATCGGAATTCACCAGGCGTGAACTCATTGCAGTTAACAAGAAAAAACTAACAATCTTATGAACTAGTTCACTAGATCGCAAAGAATTTACTCACACTATTTCCCCGATCACTTTTAAAAAAGAATCAACTCAAGGTCAAATGAGATATTTACTCCTACGAAACAAATCTACATGTCTCATTACATTTTGGACACAAATTTAAATAAAAAAAAACAGTTTTGCACATTTTTCGCATTCAGATATACCTTTGCAAACTAAACTATCACTGTACGTACATGCATACATACATATATAAATATTATATACCAATTGGTAGGTACTTACTGGATCTGATGTTACAACTGGTACCGATTCACTAGTACGTTCGGTTGAAGCTGAAAATTCCTGTTGCTGCTTTTGCACATTTCCCGTGTCTGTGGGATATGGCAATTTGCTATTTTCATTTGTTATCTCGGCTGCCACATTATTAGCAATTATGGATAATGCGGTCTGTGGTGGAACACGCGGCAGCAGAGGATATGTACGACGACCCTCTCTACTCCATTCTTGCCAGGTATTGGGACCAGAAATTCTTTAAAAAAATATGGGAAAAAAAGAAAAAAACCAAAAACCATTTACGTAAGTGCATCATTCGTTAGGGCGTCCATCAAATGTATAGTTACGCTTCTGCAATGGTGGAGAGCTGCTCATCGTTAGCCACTCTGCGTGCTTCGGCTCGATGTCGCTCCTGTGATATATGAAATATGCTTCGCAATTCTTCGAGTAGCTTTGCCTTGGAGTCACTTAGACCACCCTGTGCGCGGAACACACTTATCACATTCGAATAGGACTCCAATTCTGAAATGAATTCAAAATAACTTTGCTTAGAGGACCAACGCTCGGGAAGCGCGAACTTTTTCACTCGTTTACCCAATCTTCTCAATATGCCACGGCACTCGTCTCGTGTCAATTGTAACGCGGATGGCCACATATTATGAATGATTCTCTTTACTGGCGATTGGGTGGATTTCCACTTAATTAATTCGATTTTATGTTGAAATATTTGAAAATAAATTTGCAAACGCAACACCGCACAAAAATCCTCAAGCAGCAGCCATTAATGTTTATTTGTCAAAAAAGTTCACTATAGAAATATCGTTCGTTAAAATTCTAGCGATGTGTTCAAAAGGTGTTCTAAAATTTAACGAATGTTCAGAAATGACGCTGGATTGTTGGTTTCGATAAGCGCTTTGTAATCCAATTGGTTTTAAATCTAATAAGAAACTATGAACATTTGTAAATACTCTATGACAGAATAATTCGTTTTTTAATCGTGGAAGTTAAAGACATTTTGAGACCTTTAATGTCAAAGAAAGAACTGGACTTGCACCAATGCATGCTGTCAGTAGTGCTTTGGTGAGTTCTAAAACGAAAGCGGCTAAAATGGGTTTAATGGTAGAAACGCTGTGATCAATGTGTTCGGTTTTTGTTCCATTGGAAAGCATTGGTTCTAAAATATTTGTTGTGGTTGTCAAAGTTACTTTGTTGGTCTCTATTTCTAAATACCATTGAAGTAGGGGAAAACAAACTCAACAAAAAATGGCATCCAACACGGACGTCTTAGACAGAACTTCACCGTCTATAGATACATGCATATGTGTATGTAACTTTGTAGTAGTTAAGTACTTTTTCTGTCAAGTTTCCGCTATCGATTCGGACAATGACAACTGCGCTAAGGTCAAGCGAAGATCAGTCGTAATAATATGATAATATTGCGAAAACTTCTAGGATTTAAAAAGGCAATTGTGTAGTAAAGCAGTGATTATTCTAGTCCTGCTCTACTGCATAGATTATGTCAGGAGTGAATGAGGCTGCTCTCGATTGTTTTCAGAATGAAATACGTCGAGTAAAGAAAATGTGTTAGTCGCCGCCGTAGGGACATCACGGTAGAGAAAGAAAGTGATCTCAATCAATTTCTTGTTTGAAGTTGAAAGCAGCTGGCTAATGATCGTGCTGACTTGAGAGCTTTTTTGTTGCAAATCTTTCCTCTCGATATTATTGACTTAAAAATACTTGGCACCATAAAAACACATACACTATAAGTATACCCTATATCCAATTAGCACTTTATTTTTTTTTTTACTCCCACTCCCAACTGTCAACGTGACACCACCCTTGACAGCCCATCTAGGTAACTGCGACGACAGCTGAAAGTTTCCACCAAAAATTTCAACTTTGTTGTCAAAATAAAATAATGTTAAGCAGGGAAGAGTGTTAACAAAAAACCGGCTATAACAAATTTGCTCTGACCTCTTTTTAAATAAAATGTTTCGTTCGGCCAAGAGCAAATTCGATGTCGGCGAATTAACGCGAAAAATCAAACGAACCATTGATGGCAGCATTTCCTATCGCAAACTATTCATTTTGCTTCTGTGTTTAGCTATTTTTTTCTACGTAGTGCCACCTGTCTTTCGTTACCTATTCAAGAGTAAACCACAGACAAAAGGTTATACAAACATTCAGTCTATATGCAGAGGCAAAGTCTTATCGCAACAATTTTGTCATTACAGATCCCCTCGTGCGATGTATGGACGACCGATTAACACCATTCATCCTTCAAAGCTTGGAATACAATGCGAATATTCGTCACGCACCTTCCCTACCTGAGGAGAATAACTTCATTCCATACATCGGCAATGGATATTTTGGTGTGGAAGTATCCAATGAAGCCTCGGTGAGGATAAAATCCGGACGTTCTATGCAATTACCGGTGCAATTTCATCCGATTATATCGCTATCGCAGGCGAATGGTATGTTTCGAGAGGCTACCGTAGTGGAATACCAAAGCGGAATTGTTCACAGGTATACGTTACATAAAGCATATCAAAGTTTTATTAGCCTAATTTATTTTGTCAAGATTTCAATGTTTTCAAGATTACTTCGGTTCATATGAGTACTATGCACATAGAACATTCCCAGAAATTCTAGTCCAGGAAATAAAAATTACAAACACACGCAATCAAATATTTGATGTAGATTTAGTGCTTCCACGGTCGTATTTCCAGTTATCCGTCTCGCGAGAAGTCAACATAAAGTAAGGCAATTGGTTGTACCCTATCAGGCATTGCAATTTTTTTAATTTTTTAGATCTGCACGTGACGCCTCCCTAATTGAGTACGAGGTTGTCAGTGGCGCGATAAACCTTAAAAGCAATGATAAGAACAGCAACAACATAATTGTTGTCTCGATAGTGCATAAAAAAATTTCTCGAACACTAACGTTGAAGAAACGTGGAGTCACTAAATTAGACCTACTGATGGCTATACATTATACAAAACCAGTTGCTAGTAGTAAATTCACTGAGGTAAAGGAAGAGAATGAGAAATTAGCAATCGCATCGATTACGATGGCTTCGCAAAAGGTTGAGGTTGGTGCTGATTCGATAGTTGCGTATAATGAATTTCGAAAGCAGCATATTCGGGTTTGGAATGATTTATGGTCGACTGGATTCTCTATTAGCACATCGAAAGCTGAGAGTAGCATAAATGGTGATCGGATTAATGCGACAATATATGCTGTGCTCTCTCAAGTGCGGAGTTACGAACTTGAAGAAATTGTATCACAACAACGGAAACAGGATATAGCTAAGGCACTATCTTATGCAGAAGGTTGTTATGACAGTTATCATACTTTACAGGTAAGTTATAATCTATATACATATATTATGTAATATGTTATATATGTAATATGTTACTCATTGTAACCATATATAGTCAGAATTACCAGTGTTAAGTTAATTCGTTTTGAAACGAATAATCCCTAAGTTTCATCACACATTCCAATGGCTGTAGAACATATTACTTGCTACCTATATCGTCTTAGATCATCTACTATAAATGATAGCCTACTCGCTATCGTGTAGGATTTCTAGCAATGAGTTTCAGCTTCCTCAGTACCGAAATTCCTCATCCACTTTTCTTTGGCCCTCTATTATGCCGTCTTAGATTAGTGCTTTGATATAAAACTGCACAGTCTTCTAAGTGTATGACTGAACCGCTGCTACTTTCGTCGTTGAATGCTGGTGCCTATAGGTTCCTGACCCGTTCTCTGGTGAAGGTGTTCATCTGAGATAAGATTCAACAAAAAAATCCTTACAATATTTCGTAGATATCGATTTAAAAAGGTTTGCAATTTGTTTGTAATAATGGCGGTCACTTTCCAAGTTCTGCACTCATATAACAGCACGTCGAGAGTGTGATTGCTTTTCTCTATTTTGGACAACACTTCAAAGGCTGACTTCATTTTTGAGATCGGAATGCGACATCGTCGGTTCCTCCATTGGCTAAGACAATACTTCCAACGTATTGAACTCTCTACTCTCTCAACTGGTAGTCCAGCAATGTCTATTTGAGCGAGAGAGTTACTTGCATGGTTAAGTAGCTAGGTATCTTCGTTTTAGACGTGTTAACTTACAGCTCTACTATGGTAGCCTTCCTCCTCTTCTGCAAGGCGTTCAATTATATGCAGTTCTTTTTCCGCAGGCATATGGGTTAAGCATATTCTTTACTATTAAGAAGGGACATATTTCCAGCCCTGTGTATATTTTATTTCTCGAACGAAAAGATTTTAATTTGTTTCAAAACTACACTACCTGGTGACTCCAGCGTTCTGTATTTATTGAAAACTGTCGATTTTAAATTCCTCTGATTTAAATTTTTTCTGCAGGCGGAAAATCTCTGGTTAAACATGGACAGCATCGACGACTTGAACAGTCTAGTTTCTTCATGGATGTTAACTTTAGAAAAACAGGTAGATGCCTAAATATATGTTTCTTATTAACCCTCTTTCACCGTTCCATAACTACAGGGCTGTCACAATCTTATCAAAGCTGGCGCCAGTGGTGTTATTCAAGCTATGGTTTTGAGTTTTGGCAGCTTTCGTTTTAGCAATCAACATTTGGAATTTAATATTCATCCGAAATTTTTGCACCGTGATTTTAACTTTAGACGTTTGAATTATGGCAATAAAACGCATGTAAATGTCACCGTTACTGTGACAGAAGACAATAAGGCTGTCATAAATATAGCCCTAGACAGATCCGATAGAAGTTACTATGCCTGTGATGCTGGCTGTTTGGACGAACCAGTATTGCTTGGGTATGTTAATAGTCGGTCGTTTTTTTTTCTTTTCATTCAAATTCATTTATTTATTTAAACTTTTTAAAAAACCCTCCAGTCAAAGTAGAAAGCAATTTCCAGTGAAATTAACCGAACCAATAACGGCAATTCTTTATATAACAGCCGATAAACAGCATATGGAAGAATTGCATAAAGCAATTCACGTAAAGGAAGTGGCAGAGGGTAAGCTCTTTTTATGTTTCTGTGAACAGTCCTCCATTTATGTATATACACATATATGTATATATATTTTTTTTAGCTCCCGCCCATGAGCATCATGTCATTGCGCTGCATAAGCACGGTCATCATTTGGGTGGTCTCCCAACACTATTCTGGGTGTCAATATGTGCAATAATAGTAGTTTTTCATATATTCCTTTGTAAGCTTATCATAAAAGAATATTGCGAGCCATCGGATAAGCTACGATATCGATATAATAAACCGTGATTTTAGGTGATTAATATTCTTTGTAAATTTTTAGTTTTAAAATAATTAAATGTGAGTAATTGTGTTAGATAATGATGATGACTTTAAGGAAAGGGTTTCGAAATTCCTAAATAAAAAGAAAAATACGAATTATTTCATGAACTAGAAAAAAAGTTTATTTAAATTTTGTTTAATTGTATTTAAATAATTTTAATACGAATAATAAAATGCATTGTTTAGCAAGTAATCATACAAAAGCTAGCCATTGTACCACTTATAGATCGGCATGAATCTAAAGACTTACGACAGAAATGATAATGGCAATTGGTGCCATGGAAAATCAAAATGAAATATGAATGCACGTTTACCTAGCACTTCGAAGTACAATTAAAATCCTCCATTTGACGTAATTAAAATTCAGAATGTGGCCAAGAGATGTTTCATAGGCTCTTTCCTTCGTGAACGTTCATCTTGGCTCTATAAAAATAAATGCATCCGCAACGACCAAAAATTTATGACCGGCATATGACAGAAAAATAACTCTTTCTTTGGTTAAAATTAGTTGCAATCATGCACTGATTGACCTTACTCAGCACCTCCTATTGGTAATCATGCTGAGCATCACGATTATTGAAAAAACGAACAAAAAATGGCCTCTGATAGGCATTTCATCGAATGTATTCTCTAAATTTACGCCACATGGCATGATCAGTTTTGCAAATCGATTCCTTTAAAGTCGATGAATAGCAGTCTATTAGATAGGCTCGACTTCGAGGCCATGAATTTGGTTGAGATTTAAAAGTCGTATTTTTCTTTAATTATTCAAACAAACAGTTCTTCCGGTTGAATACTACAAATACACAACTACATACTACTTATGGAACGGCTGAACTTTGACGTGACAGGTAAGCAGCTGTTTCAGCGTGATAACCGCACAAACAAATCTACCCATGCGACTTTGTTCATTCTTAATTTTTTAATTTCATTTGTTTTATAACTTTTATAAAAGACTACAGTGAAAGTTTAATTAATATGAGTTTTAACAGAATTCTAGCAAAAAGTCGCTTACAAATTCACCCACTCTATCTCAAATTCAATACACGTAATGTCTGCAAAATTGCTGTCACACTGCCCCAGGATCTCGTCGATAAGTTCGAGAAAAACGAACTAAAACATCGTCACCACCCAGGTATCATTAAAACTGGCAGCCTAAATGTACCACGAAATATAACTGAGGCTATCCTCCGTGCTATTGGTGATTTTCCAATTAAAACATTAGTACGAGATGGAAAAGTTCTAAACCAATACATCAGTTCCCGGCATCCGCCTCCTGAGTCTGGGGAGCTCCAAAAAAAGATTTATGATATTTCTCTTGAATTGGATCAAAAATTCCCAATGCCAAACGAGTTAGAGATGACTGAAGAAGAACTGGAAAAGAGAAAATACGCTCGACAACAGAAACTAAAAAAAACACTTAAGGAACGTACCTTTGCATGGAAACCAATTACATACGGAACATATGAGGCATTAGTATATGCTATTGGACGAAGTGCACGTGAATATGCTATACTGACAAGTATTTTCAAAGAAATACAAAATCGAGAGCCGGACTTTAAACCACGTAGTTTCTTTGATTTCGGTTCCGGTGTCGGAACTGCTATGTGGGCGGCCAGTAATCTTTGGAAAGACTCGATCTTTGAATATCTAAATGTGGATTCATCGAGGGAAATGAACGATCTATCGGATTTAATTATGAGAGATGGTAATGAAAATCAACAACCAACACTGAGAAATGTTTTCTATCGACAATTTTTACCTAGTATTGATGTAAGTATACATTTAGTTTATTCTCTGGCTACAGCAAGTACTTCGTCTACTTCGTTTTATTCCAGACTAAATATGATCTTGTTGTGTCAGCGTTTTCGCTTTTTGAATTGCCCAGCGCTAAAGACCGAAGGGAGGTTATACTCAATCTGTGGAAGAAATGCAGTAACTACCTGATCGTTATCGAAGATGGCAGCAGAAAAGCATCCGAACTTGTTAACGAAGTGCGCACTAATGTGTTGGCGTTAAAGGATAAGGATGTAATGGGACATGTTTTTGCTCCGGTAAGTACATTTTATTACTAACGAATACTTCATCTGACAAATATCATTAGTGTCCCCATGATTTACGCTGTCCGAGACTTGCATCTGAAACTGATAACACTCCCTGCAATTTTGAAGTATATCATGAACCACTTGGCTTGGGAGAGAAAAACACAGGAAATCGATCGGCACGTTACAGTTATGTGGTTTTAAAAAAAGGATTAAGAACAAACGTCAGTGATAGTTGGCCCCGAATTGTGAGACCGACATTAGTTCGTTCAAAGCACACAGTTTGCCGAATGTGCACATCACGTGGAACTTTACAAGAAATAGTTTTTACCCAATCGAAACACGGAAGGTACAGTGTTAACGTATTTTTACAAATTGTATTCTTATATCAATTTATTCCAGGGATGTATATAGATGTGCTAGATCTAGCGAATGGGGCGATAGACTCCCGATTGAAATTGGAGATGAATGGGAAAGTGAAAGCAGAAGAAAAAAACCGAAGAAAAATGAAACTCTAGAGGCAGAGAATGAGGTGTAGATTGTAGTGGTAAATTTGCTGAATAAGTTAATTTGTAAATAAAGTTTATTATATTGCTATGTTAAGAAACAAGAGTCAGTGACTTCCTAGAGTAATAGAAGATTCCTGTTACCCCTTTGTTGATCAACATATTTTGGTGCTTGGCAAATGTTTTACAATGTCCCACACATTTTTTTGTTAGTAAAGGTTTGCTATGTGGAAGTCTTTTTCAGCTCTTAGACAACAAATAGAAAGTTGCCGATACAGACCCATTTTGAGACATCAGAAATTCAATACTTACTCGACTTGATCTTCATCAAGTTAAAGTCACATCATTCTGCGATGAATGTATATTTAATGCTTTAAGACATTCTTTTATTTGGAAAAAAATTTTAGTTTTAATCAAATAAATGCACTAGATAAAAAGGACAGATATAACAAGAGAAACAAGCAACCTATCTACTTTGTAACAGTGTGTATAGCAGAAGCCAAGTATTCTACATTTTTGCTGGTTACACCAGCCATGGAAATGCGACCATCCTTGGTTAAGTAAACGCTAAATTCCTTTGTTATGCGCTCAACATTTTCGGGTGACATTCCAGTGTAACAGAACATACCAATTTGATTAGTAATGTGATCCCAAGAGCGAGATGATCCGACCTTAACAAGATTATCCTTAAGACTTTGCCGCACACAGATGATACGTTCAGCCATAACTTTCACGTCTTGTAACCATGTACAGCGTAACTCATCGTCATTAAGAATTTCAGCAACAATTCGTGCAGCATGTATTGGTGGATTGGAATACATGGGACGAATAAGAATTTTGAGATGTGATAGAACACGTTTAGCTTCATCCTCATCCGAGCAGATATAAGATAAAGCGCCTGCACGTTCTCCATATAGGCCCATGTTTTTGGCAAAGCTCTGGGCTAGACAAAATGGAACACCTTCACGTTCGAACAGTCGGACGGCCTGTGCGTCTTTATCAAGATCGCCACTTGCGAAACCCTGGTACGCCATATCGATGAACGGGAATAATTTTTTATCTTTGATGGATTCGCAAATTGCTTCCCATTGCTCACATGTTGGATCAATACCGGTCGGATTGTGAGCACATGCGTGTAAGAGTATTATCGATTTTTCTGGTATTTGCTGAAATAATAAGTTAGTTAGTTAGAGAGATAGTTAGATAAAAGTTTAAGAAAAACTTACACAAAGGTCTTTCATTAAGCCCTCAAAGTCGAGCGTAATGCACTTAGGTTCGTAGTAGCGGTATTTTTTAACCTTAAGGCCAGAGTGTTCGAAGACTGGTATGTGGTTTCCCCAAGTTGGAGTTGGAACGTAAACGACACGTTTACCGGGCCAGAATTTATTTAAGAAAGCTGCGCCAATTCGAAGGGCGCCAGTGCCACTTATTGCCTGTAATACAAGAATAAAACATATGTATGTATGTATGTAGATTTGGTATACAGAAGAATTAGAATTAGTAGGGTCGGAATCGATAATTGATTCGGTTTATTTCTTAATCTGATTCTTACCCATATGTTAGCGACGATTAAAATTTTATATGGAAACTTGGATAGTTATTTGATTATTAGCCTGCAGCTTGGTTAACGTCTACGTTAAGTGTCTGGAAAAATGCACATCCAAACCCCTATAAGAGTACTCTTAAGTTGATTTACAAACGCCGGGTGTATTTGAAATGACTTTGTCGAACAAAATGATAATTTTGTAAAGCTTATCGCAAGCATAAGACCCGAATGTCCATTGACAAATAAGAATTAACCAACCAAATCATCAATCATTTGGCGACGAGTGACCGTATTTTGTCAAGACATAGTAGGATGTGCCTCGTCGCCAATACACTAAGATACTGACATCGGAATTCTCCGAGTTTTATTTTACCATTTCTTGGGATAAGCAAATGAAAGTAGTACAATGTTAATTACCTAAAAGTTATACTTTATTTACCTGAACAGTGGCATTGCGTTTTTGCTGCAAACTGCATGAGTCTGGTCCTAGTGCTAATTCGATAGCACGACCCCAAAATTCCGGTAAACCCCCAATGGGCAAATACTCATGGTCCATACATTTTTCCATTATGCGCTCTTCTGCCTGCAAAAATTAAATAATATATTTGATTTATTTTCTACATATTAAGAATCATTTAATTCGTTTTACCGCACGAACACTTGGCAAAACAAAAGGTTTGCCATCGTCATCACGGTAGGCACCAACACCAACATTGACTTTCTTCGGATTTTTATCGCGTTTAAATGCTTCTGTTATCCCCAATATAGCATCGGGTGGTCCTAGTTTAACATCGCACCACCATGATCTGGAAAATGTAAACAAAACATTATCAAAAATCTGGTTAAAATACTGATTAGGTTAGAAATAAAAAAGAATCTAGAATAATTGTTTTAAAGTTCAAATAAAACCGAGATTTTCTTCGATAAGATAAAATCAGGTGAGTATACCTATATAATTAAATTCAACTTTGAAACGTTTGATGTTTGGTTCAAAGTTCTTCCAAATCATAAGTGGTGCTCATATGGGATCATTGAATCATGCAATTAGTCAACTACATACATATGTACATATGTACTTCTATATGCGTCACTTTTCAAAACATGTAGAATTCACGTGGTATGAAAACCCAGGCCATTGGATAAGAACATGGACAAGAAAATAATATTTTCTGCAATTCGTTGTTTGCGCAAAACAGTTGCGAGTAAATTTAAGATAAGCAAATGAATACAAAATTGTCAGTGGATGCTGTAACGTATCTACTTTCAGTTCTAACATTTACTTTTTAATTAATTGATTACAAAGTTAACGTTCATTTCATCCGTTTCAGGCGATGAAGGATTGTTGTGATCTTGTTAGTACTACAGTCGATTGGAATCTGTGCATGATACTTGTTTTACTAAATGTTCATAGGAATCGCTCAATAACCATATTTGCATTGTTTACAACTTCTAAGCCAAGAAATAGCAAGTTTCATCGTATAAACGTATTTTGTATAACGTACAAGTCTTTTTTTTGCTATATGTGCAAATTTAGATCAATTTAATGGATGTATCGATTTCAATCTCAATTCCAATAGTTGAAGAGGAATTCTAAGGAAACGTGTAAATATACATTTTCATTCAACTAATATCCGTAACATATGAATAAACAAATGAAATGTTTGGTACATTCAATCGAATAGCCCGAATAAAAGTATTGGTGTGACGCAAGAAATATGGCAGGAAGATGAAAGGGTTCTGCATTGCAACAGTAGTGCAATATAAATACAAATTTTTGGCGCGACAGGTTCTCACAACTACTCGTGCTGTGCGTGTTATATTCTTCACACGAATGGAAGGGGCCTACTGTTTAATGCCGGATCCGAACGGCAGTTTTTTGTTTAGAGAAGCTTTTTCATGACAGTTTTACTCTCGGATGTTTGTCAGACGCTCGCGAGAGGTGGGTCCGTGAAAGAAATTTTAGGTCTTGTTTGGGGATTGAACCTGGAACCCCTCGCTCCGTAGTCCAACGCACTAACCACTCGTGCCACGGCGCCCACAGTAGTGCAATACGAATCATATAAATAAGAAGTACATATGCTGATACTTTTGAAATAACGAGTACGTATGAACACATAACAGGAAGAAAATGATGGAAACAGACGTTGGATTTCAAAAATTTAAAAAAACGTTTGTCGTTTTCTGGAATTTCATTATCCTATTTTATAAAAAAAAGTCAGTCAACCTCAGTGCTGCTGCAGTCGCTGAAAGTCTGCAGGCTGTAAAACAGCTAAAAAAGTGGCAAAAATCATTGAAGTTCAATAAGTTTAAAAAAACCACCAGAAGTCGCAAAATTCAGAAAAGTGCTCACTTTGATTAGCGGACGCAAGGCACAACCTTCACGACGTGAATTTTCCACACATGTCGGCTCTCGTTTTGATCATTTTTCTTTTTGTTTTGTGTGGTTTGGGAAAAAGTAATAGGCGACCATAGTATGGGCAGTAAAAATTAAAGAGCAAAAACTAGTAGAATTCTACCAATTAAATGTGTTAGTTATCATGAACACATGGTTTAAACTCCCCCCAAAAAGGCTGTAGACTTGGACTTAACACAACAGATACAACGATAAGCAACCAAATAGACTACATTATTATCAACAAAAGATTCAAAAATGCGATAAAATCTGCTAAAACTTATCCAGACTGATGTAGGGTCGGATTATAACCCTCTTGTGGCTAAAATCAAGATACAATTGAAAAAAAACTCAAAAGAGGTCAAAAAGCAGAAATTTGAAATTAGACCTTTTAATATTTTAGAAAATCATCAGGTACCAACACAACTGAAAAGAGAGATAAACGAAAGGTTAACACTAGGGAGCACTGAATTAATCGATGACGATACCATAAACAGCAAATGGAGGGAGATCAAAGATATTTTAGTAGACAGAAGAAAATCACCTCGAAAATAGACGCCAACAACTAAAGAAAAAGTGGATGACAATCGAAATACTAGATACAAGCAAATTAAGAGACTTATCAAAAACAAAATCAGAGAAGCTAAAAATAGATACATACATGCATACAACAGCAATGTGAACAGAAAGATATGACAGAAATCATGATAGCTTTAATCTACAAAAAAAGGTAAAAGAAATCTCTGGAATTGAACGGAAGAAGCAATACGCCACACTGAAAAATAAAAAGGGGAAAAATCCTCGTGAGCATGAACGAAAAACTAGAACGATGGAAGGAGTACATTGAAGAGTGCTTCTGAGACGAACGACACGTATTACCACCGTATGGTGGAACTGAAGGACTGCCTATTTTGAAAGAAGAGATAGTAAAGGTATTAAACGAAACCAAAGGTAAAAAAGCAACAGTACAAAACGAGATTTTAAAACTAGTAGAAATAGACAATATTCAAGTATTCATACCCTTGACAGTTTGGATTCAAGAGCGGCTTTGGTACTCCTGAAGCATTATTTGCTTTCAATATGGTAATCCAACGAAGCATAAAAATGAGCCGAACAATCTACTAGATTGTGAAAAGGCATTTAACAAAGTTCAGCACAAAAAGATGATAGAAATTCTCAGAAATAAAAACATAGATATGAATAAATGTAGAATTATCGAAATCCTTTATTGGAATCAGAAAGCAAAAATAAACATAGAGGGAGTAGAATCATAGAACTGAAGACATTAAAAGAGGTCATTGCTTGACTAAGAATCCAGGCCACGACCTTTAAATAGAGGAGAGAGAATAAAAAGCGGTCGTAGCCTGGATTCTTAGTCAAACAATTTGGCTCGCAGTTGGGAGAGATGTCATTTTGAAAAACTTGTTTATTGCACTGTTGTGCTTTACTGATTTTTGAGTAAAGAAAAGTTAATTGTTGGATTGTTACTTGGTTCAGGTTTCTGTTTGGTTCTGCATGTTATTTATACGTTAATGAACCTTGGCTAATGAAACAACACAAGCTGAGCTGATCGAAAGTAAATAGTATATGTTCTAATTACATGCTTATATAAAACACATACATATGTAAATTTTGCGTTTAGAAACCTATGCCTAACATGTTAGGCCTAATATGTTAGTGACTAGGTTATTAAACGAGGCCAATATGATTCATGTATGAACATATATTTGTCAGGTATTCGCGAGATATAAAATAAAGACAGGTAAACATGTAAACTTCAAAGAAAAATTAAGAAATTTTATGTGATTCTGAAGTCGAAATATTGATAAGTTAAGAAATACTTGTGCTTTAAAAGAAAAACACCTACACAAACTGACACAAAATGAAATTCAATAGCCAGCTGTTTGAAAATACTCAACTTCACCAACTCAACCAAAAACATCTCCTTATTCCCTTATCTATGCGCCATGTGAACAACTACTGACTCTTAATGCCAATAAGAGCAGTTTAATATTTACGACCATACATATTTTCATTGTTCAATATTTTAAAGATCACCCTGTCACGTGTTCGACGTGTATGTATATGTATATACACACGTCAGCAACATGTTTGTTGATCGATTAACGAAAAAATTGTTGGCTCAAGCTTAATCTACTGCATGATGCACCGGAAAATGGAATTTGTTGTCCATGAATGACCTTGTAATGACACTGAACTGATTGCCATCACTTCACTTCGTGAAATTTGACTTACGTATTCCGTATGGAGGTGACGTTAATTGCATTCGATAAAATTCTGCTTGCGGGCAAAAATGTTGCATTAAATCTACAACAAAGGTTTGCCATTATTGTATAAATTGCTTGTTGACTATATGTCACGTAAATAGCAAAAAAAATATACTCGAATTTGTTATTGACAAAATGCGGCACTTCACCAAAATAACCAAACTGTACCGCACAAAATTACAGACTGCAAAATAAAAATAAAAAATTATTTCCGGGAGTCTTCAATAGTTTTCAATTAAATTCAATTTTTGTGTCAGAACTTTATAGGTGTGTTTACTTTGTATAAATTGAGAGGGGTAGATAAAAATTTAACGACAATGCTATGTAATGCTTACATCTCACATAACCCTGACTAGATGCTTATTGCCCAATCTGTACTGGGCAATACTGACTTGAGTACACGTTGTTGTGCTCACTCCTGTACTACTTTACTAAAGTATAGGGATGGAATAAGTACAAAATTAAAACAACGGCTAGATTCTCACACTTATTCGTGTTGTGCGTGTTATATTCTTTTACACGAATGGAAGGGGCCTACTGTTTAATGCCGTTTCAGAAATTTTGTGTCAAGAAGCTTTTTTATAACAGTTTTACTTTAGGATGCTTGTCAAACGCTCGCGAGAGGTGAGGCCGTTAAATAAATTTTAGGTGTTGTCTGGAGATCGAACCTCAAACCCCGTGCTCCCTAGTTCAACACATTAACCAGCTGAGCCACTGCTCCTATTGCGGTGGAATAAGCGAAAATCAGACACAACTCGGAAAAGGAACGGCACTTTATTTAAATACACTCCTCAATGGTTCATGGCAAGTACTGAGAGGATATGAAAAAAAAGGAACATTTCGGGTATGCACGCGATTGTCAAATAAAATTTTATATTTTCCTCATGGGTATCCACTATCTTTATTCCTCGCTCTTCTTGCCCACAAACTAACGACGCAACCGCCTGAGCAATCGCCATATAATCAGGGTATTATTATGTGGTACCTGCTTTCTAAGGTATGAACAATTTATACAGAAATCCAATATATGTATATATCTTATTAGAATACTTTCTTCGTTTTTTGATAAATTCTAGAGCAAGCAAAACTATTGTCGATGCCATCTTCACTTAAATAAAGATCATAATTTTCTGAGGCAAAAAGTTGTCGAAAAAGTTCGTATTATATGTCTTAGGACCTATGGACTGACATTCGAAAGTTTTTCAAAATTTGAATTTGATTTGAATGGCCATTTAGAAAATTAAAAATGTAGGTACCGAGCAGACGGTTTCCGATCCGATCAGTTCCTGAGTTTCCAGAAAGTCAATATTAGCAGCTAAATGATCAGGTCAAATGCGAAGGAGAAATAAAAGAAAATAATAAATTATGAATTCGATTTTAGATGGTAGAAAGTTACTTCAAATTTATTTCAGTAATGCTCCAGAAATGGATTAGGTGCAGGATGTGACTCTGTTTTAAGCTTTATGTATTTCGTCAAGTAAAAAAACAAACAAATAAACAAAACAAACTTAGCACTCATACAACTTTTTTCCTGTAGGTTGCGCCACAACTTGTTAACTGTTGTCAAAAATTAATTTGAAAGTGCCTTTAAAACAACCGTATAATTTTTATTTATTTTATTTAATTTAATTTATTGCTAAAATGCATATAGTTTCAACGGGTCGATCAACAATTTTATCTGATTTCCCTGATCTAGAGACCAAATACACGTATCAACACGCAAACAATGAAAAGACTGATTTTCAATTCTTTAGTCAAAAGCGATTGTTTCTAGAAGTAAACGAGAAATCAGGCTTAGAATTTCTTAGGATTAAGGATTCCGTCAATCAGGGTAAGTTTAGAACAAAGCCAATGCATGACGAGAGTCTTGATTCTGCATTTTCTACTTTCAGGACTTGATATTTCACGAATCCGAAAAATTAAGATAGATAATTTAGTTTGCATAGCCTGTCCAAAGCAAGGTAATGAAGAGGTTGCTCTGGGATTATCAAATGGTCAGATAAAGCTGTTAAACTACAAAGACACGGAGTTTGCTCACAAATTTCCTGCAGGTAAATAAAGTAAAAGTTGTTATGAGAAAGGGGTTGTTTTCAGACTAAAGGACATCGCCCAACTTACGTTTTATTCAGCAAATGAAGAACTTACAAGTTATTTCAGAGAATGTACAGTCTCTCCTCTGCATATTCATATAACTGTCGTGAAAACACTTTAGGACTCTATTCGGGGTCTCTTCGGATGGATTTCAGATTGAGCGTATTTTGTTCCTTAACGGATTGACATAATAACGTCCTTTGGTGAAGGATACCAAGAAACGGAGTTAAAGGGATAACGCTTCATAAAAATTTAAGAAATACTCGGGTTCATTAGCTGTAACCATTTGGGTTTATGCAGGCGAATCTTAAAGTGTTAAGTTCGAGACGCTTTCTACTTTCTAAGAAAAATGCACAACCTTATCCCCTACCATTATTCGAAAGGTACTGTGCTCTTAATAAATCGTATCGAGTATTCCAGGCAGTCACTTCCACATTCATTGGTCTAGCTCATTGGTCAGACTACTAACTCTCGCCCTTGAAATCATATGTTTTGTTAATTTGGTTTCTTATTAAAGTACAGGTTTACTTGCTGATATAGCTCATTTGATGAAGGGATGGTGACAATTTGAGATTGACTTTGGTTTTAGAATAGAATTGGCATTCCAAAAGTTATCGGTGTAGCCAAGGAGCCATATAAACAGTCCCTTGTGTTTCTTTTACAAACTTAAATGTTAAATTTAATTTTTCTTAGATAATTCCCGCAACAGTGTCATTTGCTTGGATTACAGCGCATCCGATGAATATATATCCTCTGTTTATGAAAATGGCCAAATCAACGTCTATGGCACAAAGACAAAAACCAAATTACAAACGATTAATGTGGATAACAAGTATGGTTGGGTAGGTTAGCGACCGATTAAACTTACTCAAAATTCTTATTCTACTTGCAGTTCTACGCTTGGTCGCTTCCATCCCACTAAGAGGTTCCATCTCTCTATTGCTTCCTACAAGGGATCCGTTTATATTTACGACATCCAAACAAAGAGGAAAGTTTTCAGTTCCCTGGATTGTCACGAAGCTCCATGTAAAGATCTTTGTATGTCACCAGCACTGCCTGATGTCCTGCTCAGCGTTGGCTACGATTGCATCATTAATCTCTTCGATACTCGCAAAAAAACCCAACCACAACAAATTCGTTATTGTCATCCACTGTCTACTGTTGCACTATCTGAATGTGGAAACTATTTTTGTGTAGGGAATTTAAAGGGTGAACTGATTTCATACGACATGCGTAATACCAAGAATTATATAGCAGCAAAGAAGGTGCATGACTGTGCCGTGACTAGAATCGCTTTTGTTCCGTTTGAGGGTGAAAATTGTGCCAGTTTTACTAGTACAGGAAATCAGACGCATGCTGACACACATTGTGATACTCGGAAATCCCTCGCAAATGCAGATTTTATGAATAAAAATCGCCGGGATTCATTTTGTGATTTTCTAGACTTTCAGGCGTGCCGGGGCAATGAGAAAGTATCTAGTCGCTTTACAACTCGCCGCGATAGCTTCGACTGGGATGCTCTCAATAGGAAGACCGTACATGAAGATTTTCGGGCTAGTTTAGTGCCTAACTTAAATCAACCGAACAGTAATAGCTCATCGGAAAGCCACAATCCAAGTAGCAGCATAGAAAATTTCTCACCGTCTGGCAAAGAAAATCTCCCAAGTCCTTCACGAATTGAGGGTCTCCCGGTACCCATATTACATCGTAGAGGAGACGATATTAGCGCTTTACGAGATCGCAGCAATACAGATCAAAAACTAAATAAAATCCAAGAGGAAAATGAACTGGAACTCGTTTCACCTGATGATGTCCCTGCTGAGAGGGATACTGGCATATTGAATATCTCTCACAAGGATCTCGATGGAGGATGTTTCCTCAAACTTCCAGCTGATCAGAAGAGTACTCCAAATAACATCAAAAGAGTCTCGACTGAAGGTTGTAACAAATTAATACATACTAAACCGCCAAACTTGGATGTGCTGCAGGAACTTAAGAATCTACGCACTGAGATGGATGAACGTTTCACACAAATGGAATCGGAAATTAAATTCAATGCGGAACGCAATATGTGGAATATTTTGACACAAAACTCGAACTTGTGGAATAAACAGATGAATTGTACCGAAGAGATAAGAACTTCATTGGGTATCCTATTGCAAACGGATCCATTTGTCAATGAATACTTGCGAATGAAGGAGGAGAATGAGATGCTCAAAAGTAAATTGGAACAATTGGGTCAACAGATGTAATTAAAGCGAAGATTGTTAACGAAAAACGAACTTACGCTTCATTCAAATAAAATTGAATTGAAATAAAATATGAATACATTTTATTGTACGGTTCTGACTGTACCTAAGTGGAAGTTTTCTTTTAACTAAGTTTAGATCGACTAATGGCACAAACTCACAAACTCCCAGTACGTATAATTTTTCTATCTTCGCTTGTATATATAACCCTAATTTCAAATCTTCATCCAATGTTAAGAATCGATGGTGTATTCTTTGTTTAGGAAATGACGAAACAGGTCCGTACGTGAGGCAGGGTCTTCATATCTTCGGTCAGCTATTTATGCATTCATATTGTGTAGTTTATATTTTCCACACGAATGGAAGCGAACTACTATATAATACCGTTTTTAGGACAGGTATACTATTGGGCTCTTGCAAGACATGGGATCGCGAAAAAAAATGTTGGTCGATCTTTTCTACTCAATAATACGACGAAATAGCCACACGCAGCGACCACTAAAACAGAGTCCTCTATACCATCACCTGGGAGTTAGGAAAGAGTGTCAATTAAAAAACAGAATTTAGAAAAAAAAAACTTTATTTTTTTGCAAAGTTTGCATTCATTGCGGCAGATGTTCTCTGTATATTATTTACATTTGATCTTATCCTAGATTCTACCGAGTTTTGAGTTGATATAGCCTTTCGTAGTTGAGTGTTTATAAATTCCTTATCGAAATCGCGTGCTTTATTTTGCTCTTCTTCCTGCTTGTATCCATCGCGATAGTTTTGTACGTATCGTGTTCGCTCTTTATCTCGCCATTCGGCATTTTGCATCATATCTTTGAGTCGCTGTTGTTTTTCCTCTTCTGTAAGACGTTCTTTTTGTGCTGGTTTCTTGTTTGTTTCTTCACGGTTACTTCTTGGAACCGATGGTTGCTGATATCTTGGTTTGGTGGCTGGTGATTTTGAACGGCGATATTCATTATTTCGTCTTTGCGGTGATCGAGATATAGATCGCCTGCGACCACCTTTGTTTGAAGGATAGTTTCTGTAGCTATCGCCTGCATTCCAATCACGCCTTGATGATGGAGGGTATCTATCTCTGTTTGTTTGTTGGTCCCTGCGGTTGAATGGGGAACGACTTTTGTCTCTGAAATTGCGTTGAATTCTGTGGTCTTTTCCATTTCGTTCCATCCTTCGCTTTCTATCATCGCTCCCGCTTTCAGTACCGCTGGAAGAGCTAGAGTTGTTTCTTGAGCTTTTCTTAGATTTTCTTTTACTTTTCTTAGATTGAGCGGCTTTGTCCAACTCCTTAGAAATTGTCTCATACTTTGCGTCTAGTAACTTGCTCAAATCTAATCCTGCCAACTGTTTGTTGTCTTTATCCAGACTGCCTTTAAGTTTCTTATATTGCTTCTGGAGCAACTCATCGAGGTCCTTGTCACTATCATCACTCTCGTCCGAATCCGATCCTCGATGTTTTTTTTTGGATTTCTTACTCTTCTTGCTCTTTTTCGAGTGACCGGAAGACTTTAATTTGCTTTTATTTGTTTTCTCTGTCTTCAGAATCCTATGAAGTTCTTTTAGCTTAACGGGATTCTCTAGAATTTTACGTCTGGATTCCATTTCTTTCTGTTTTATCATCATGAGAGGGTCCTCTAATATCTTTCTCTGCAAATCTACTTGCTCTGTCGATGTTGCATTACGATAAGCCCTTATAGAGAAGGGAATACATTCATGCTCCACATGATTGACAGGCACTTTAACACCAACCAGGTCTCTATCTTTCTGGCTTTCTTCGGCAGCTAGTGTTTCAAATGCTTTGTCAATGGGTCTGCCCAAAAGATAGTCTTCTCTGTTTAGCAGTTCCGTGCTACCTGCAAGTAACAAAAGAAGAATTATTGAGGAATGGATATCTACAAAAATTTGACTACGAACTTACTTTTATACATCCACTCCAGTTTTTTATCGTCATTTTTGGCTAGTACTCCAGATGCTTGCCCGATTTTGACTAGTTCTTCACGATTTTTTTCCTCTAGAATTTCTTTGCGTAAATCGCTCATTTTTCGATCTTCGGCATTTTTGGCCTGTTCGGCCTTCCAGACCTTTTCCTGATTTTTCATCGTATGAGGATGCCATGATTTTTTTAAATTCTGTGATTAAGGAGAGTAGTAAAATAAACAGTAAACGTGGTTATTGAAAAAATTAATATTTACCAAATCTCCTCCACCCATTTCGTAGTTTAATGAATTATATTAGGACGCGATGTGTTACACTACACAAAATAAGGAAAATAAAATAAAAACAAGTTCTCCGTTGAAGTTGTCAAATTATGACATTTAATGACTACAGTTGGATCCATTTTGAAAGTATGTTAATTCACAATAGACATTGAAAATTAAAATATAAAAGATTCCATCTTAAAAAAATGATTTAGCATTAATAAATATGACTTTTGATAAAATGTTTTTTTTTATATGTATACGTAGAATGGGTAACAAGTCGTTGTATATATGTAAGAAGTTCGATGTTCGATCTAAAGACTGCAAAGAATAAGTGTCTATTTGCTCTTCATGTTTTAACCATCTCAAATGTCCAAAGTGCAGTTTTTCGTCTGGGTTAATTTCGCTGGACAGCTTGTATAATTAATTATTTAATCTAGTCTTAAAGTCACTGATGTAATTTTTATCCGCTTCCGATAGAGTTTAGTTTTCAGTACCGTGAAGTAGAACTAGAATGATTAAGATCATAAGAAAACATGTTTTCAAAGACTAAGTAGACAAAGTCCCTTACTACCTCAAAGTAATAGATCCCACAGTTTGGCAAATTGCGCCTCTTTTGTTAACTTGTGGTTATCACTTAATCTGTTGGAGGAATTAAGAAATATTGAGGAAATCAAATGATAGCACGTTATCCTGTTTAAATATATTTTTAATGACGAAAGTTTTAGGTTATTACTATGTACCTCTTTTTAAAGGGCGAGCATTGTCATTAACATTAATAAAGAGATGGTGATTATCGATTTCTTGGGCTTTTTACAACAACTTTCTCTAATCTACTTTCTAATAGCACACTGATAGAAGCTTTTGTACATGTAGATGGTGCGGATGTTTCATTTCAGGCAATCAAACAGAGAAACACCTACCGTTCTAAGAAGGCAGATATTTCTATGTGTATCTCCGTACTTTTTAAGTTTTTGTGGAGTGATTTGAAGGATAGGAGAAAAGTACATACTATAAATACCTACTAGTAGTACGTGAACAGTGGCAGCACACGCTTTCAGTTTATCTCCTTAAAAATTAAACTTTAAAGTCATTTGTGTTTTGTCTAACGTATGATTACTTTTTTTCGTTTATTGATTTTATCTTTCTTATTTTGCTTGAACAACATCGACAAATGTGTAACAATGATAACTAAATAGTAGTAACTTTAATCTTAAATTTCCGAATTCAATTTTATATTCGTGTCCTGAGGTGGGTTAGCTTATGCATCAGTTAAAGCGGCGACACCGGGTAATGTCTTGCCTTCCAACAATTCTAGAGATGCACCACCGCCGGTAGAAACATGAGAAACCTGTGATTCAGTACCCCATTTGGCGCAGCATGAGGCTGTATCACCTCCTCCAATAATTGATACAGTTCCGGCCTTTGTGGCGGCGACAACAGCATCCATAACAGCCTTAGTGCCCTTAGCAAAGTTGGGGAATTCGAACACACCGGGTGGTCTGAAAATGAAGTGAGCATGAATACTTTTGGATCACAGCAGCAGACATCTATTTACCCATTCCAGACAATGATCTTGGCACGGCTAATAGGAGCGGCGAATGCCTCGCGTGTTTTTGGTCCAACATCTAAGCCCATACTGCCATCAGGAACGCCCGATTCAACAGTAGCTTCGCTTGTCTTTGCGTCTTCGGCGAATTTATCACCACAAACGAAATCCACAGGCAAATGCAACTGGACGTTGTTCTTCTTTGCCTTTTCAACGAGACTCTGAACAATCTTTGAACCTTCCTCGTCAAAGAGAGAGTTACCGATTTTCATGTTATTCAGAACCTTCAAGAAGGTGAAAGCCATGCCACCGCCGATTATCATCTCGTTGACTTTGTCAAGTAAGTTCTCAATCAATTGGATTTTGTCGGCAACCTTGGCACCGCCAAGGATAGCCAGGAATGGACGTGGTGGGTTATCCAGAGCTTGAGAGAAATACTTAAGCTCTTTGTTTAGGAGCAAACCGGCAGCGCGTTGACTGAAACCTTCACCCATCATCGAACTGTGAGCACGATGCGCAGTACCGAAGGCATCGTTGATGTAGACATCGGCCAACTTTTGTAGGCTTTCACGGAAAACCTTGACCTTGGCGGGGTCGGCCTTGACTTTTGCTCCATTGGCATCAACGCCCTTACCCTCCTCCTCTACATAGAAACGTACATTTTCCAACAAGATTACTGAACCCGATGGTGGATCTTTGCATTTCTCTTCAACTTCAGCGCCAACACAATCGTTCAAGAAGGTAACATCCTTGCCAAGTAGTTTTTTCAATTCGTCGGCAACTGGAGCCAAGGTGTATTTCAAGTTCTTGTTGCCATCTGGACGGCCCAAGTGAGATGCGAGCACCTATTGCAACAGTACAGTTTTTTTGCCATCGAAAGAGAATTTATTTTTATACATACCACGGATTTAGCACCCTTACCAAGGGCATATTTTACACTGTCCAAGGCAGCAACGATTCTCTGGTTACTTGTGATTTTGCCTTCCTTGATTGGGACGTTAAAGTCCACCCTATGATAAAATTTAAATTTACTTCCAGTACAGTGGATTTTTAACAGAATTCACCTCATGAAGACACGCTTTCCAGCGAGATCAAGACTTTCAATGCTCAACTTGTTCAATGCCATTCTAAAACCAATAATTACTCGTCGTACAGTGGACAAATTTGGAGGAAACACCAACTTCCAAAAGGAATTATTCGGAATCTGGTGATTATACCCTCGGTTTTTCTCATGAATGTCAGCAGAAGGTCAGACTTGAAACATCGCCACAGAGTTGTGATGAGGTTGTGGTAATCAATGATTATAAGGGTTGCGTTCGGGAAGTAAATCATATTTAAAATACAACTGAAAATCTAATACTAACACAAGTAGTTTGTATAGAACCGTTTATAACTTAAAAATCCCCTAAAATTTTCTTTCATTGCCTCGGTGAAGATTTTTGTGTTATGTTCGATAACACTACCCGCTAAAGAGGAAATAAAATATAAAGAGTCACATCAAAATTAAATTCCTATTCGAAACAAGGTGTATGATTGCAGTTATGCAAACGTGTGTTTGTGTACATATGAGTTTGCTCGTTAAGTACGACTTTGTAATAACTAAACACGACTGTGGTCAGATTTAAGTGTCGTACACGAATTGAAGAATCGGGGTGACTACCTGTCATACACAACTGATTACAATAATACAATTCAATTTGAATTTCTACCGATTCCTTTCGAAATAAAATATATACGTATGTATATTTGTATATTTGTGCTGAGAATTTCAAGTTAAAATAAAAACAAAGTAAAAGAGAAATCGATATTGATAATATGCACATACATAATTTCAACCTTCCGTATGATCAAAGAATAACTTTCTTATTTACCTTCTAAAATGCGAGTGGGAATACTGATAAAAAAAGAATGTAGTATGAGATTTTACGACTATAAGAATCGTCGAATTCTCTGATGTACGTAGAATCGAATTGATTCTCAAGTGTAAGTATACAAAAATTAATTTTCGAGAGTTGTTTTCAGAATGATATATGTTATTTCACTTAAAATTCAGTGTTCTATAGATATAAAAGTGCCAACTTTTCGTTTAAACTGTATTTAAATTGTATCAAAAATTAAACTGAGAGTAGCGAAAACTCATTTTCCTTTTAACTCTAAAATAAGACAGTGGTTCTAAAGAAATCCATAAGAATCCTCAGTTCAAGTTTCTACTTACGAAAAAAAACAAAAACCTATTGAGTATCATTTTTTTGATCGAATATTGGAAAAGAGAACCTAGAGGATTGATCGTCGAATAGATACCTAATGTTGAGATAATATGGATAATATTCCGGTTTCTAATAACATGAGTTACAAGGTCATATCTTTCAATCAAACAGTTCACAACTAAATAATGTTTGCATAAAGTTTTGATATCATTTGTACGATGCTTCCCACGATTTGGTACAAAAATTGAAGTGGAGCTTCCTTAAATTTAAGAGAATCAGAGATTTGGCGTTTTTCATTTTTCCTTCAGCGAACTGCCCGCGTTAGTGGTATAAAATTATAGTTTCTTCATAAATTTTAATCAGCCCTATCATCCGAAACGGAACGAAATTTTTCCGATTTGTATTAAACAAGTGCATTCTCCGAAATGGCTGATGTATGGCTCTGCAAAACTGCTATCTGTTATACATTGCATTTTTTAACAATTGTTATGAATTTTTTTCTTGATTCTCCAACAAATATTCCTCACCGAGTATATATACATATGTATATGCGTTGAACATTGCTTTACAAAAACGTAAACCGTATCATGCGTTGTAACCGGAATTTTCATCCGTATCGTAACTTTTTCTGAACGAATACCATAACGGCTGAACATACCGGCGTATTTTTTTTTTTTTTACTTTATTATTTATTTAAAACAACGATAGTTACACATTATTTATTGAAAATAAAATATGTTCTTAACTCGGAGAAAACGGTCCGCGTTCTTAGTTCTAACGACCGCGACGTCTGATCTTACCTCAATCTTTTTCTGTACTCTCACCAAACAAAGCTGATAATTGCAATTCAGATCATGAAATCAAGAACAGCAACTCACTTGAGTTCGGCCTTGACATCAAATTTATCAGATAATAGATATGTATGCACAATATGTTAAAAAGAAAATTAAAGAATAAATAAATAAAATAAAGCAAAACAAATCTGTACCTGTTTATGGACCTTACCTTTACTGTTTATATTATTGCATGTTTGTTTTTCAGAAAGGATCAACAGATAAGAAATGATACCTTCAAAGTGAGTAGATTTCATAAAAATCTGGAATTGTGTTATACAAAGTGTTAGTTTTGTAGAATCGCGGTTTAGGGGTGGAGCAGTGGATTAAAATGTTACATGCGTTACACTAATTGGGTCGATTGCGCCAAAAATACATTTAAGGTCAGTTGATTTCCTCGGTTAAGATAAAATAAAAGATGCGTGAACCATCTTTCCAGTCAATCTGTCGTTTTACAACAAAGTTAATCACATTTTGTGCAAATTTCAATTCTACTCCAACATGGAATGTTGGAATCTTGTCTCTCAACTCAAAAGAAAATATTGCCGCGATTCGTGAAGCTTATCAAAGAGTCCAAACCTCTTAATTTCTCATAATTCACAAGAATTTAACTTTTTGAAAATGTACCTAATCTTATCGAAAACTTCCCGCTTTCAACCCATATCCAAAAAAAGGGAAGGAAATCCTGAATAATCATGCTTTGTAAAGTTATGAAAAAAGTCTTAATGCTAAAATAATAAAATATGTACGCAGAGCGACACGAGAAGCTTTGTATTAGTTAGCCTTGGTCCCATTGATCCCGTCGCTACTTAAGAAGTTGTTCACTAAATAATTTTAACTTTTGTTTTGTATTGTTTTGGTTTAAATTTCCATGTTTACCGAAAGTTCTAAATGTTTTCTTTCCAACATAATTTGATATCTTATATTATCCCGAGTGGGTGTTATTCTCATATTTGAAGCTATGCCTCAAAACATTCATCAAAACCATTGTAAAGCATCCAAATATGCACATCACGGGTGGGTGGCTGACTTACATGTACCTATACTACAGATTTTATTGCGAAAGATGTTCGGAAAAATTTAATGTAATGATCACTTCAAATCAATGAAAGATTCATATACATACCTACGATAAAACTTAATACTACAGGAAGAATTTCAAAACGACTATTGTAGAAGCTTAAGAAGAAAATTACAAAAGTTATTTATGGAGTAGAAGGACTTAAACAAAATTAAGGTGTAACGTAAGTAACGTTAAAAACTTTTTGAAAAAACGCTTTACATTTAAGTTTTAGTTTAACATGCATATACTTAATTAGAATCCGAAAAATTATTTTCAATCGGTAGGATTGTGGGTAGTAGAAATGAGCTACATATAAGGTATAATATTATTAATTCCAGATTCATCATAACTTCATTGCTTTGATGTTTCTGACTATGATCTTCATCAATCATTTTTAATTCTCTATCTACTTAGAATTGCAAAACAAAAACTCAAAGGTCACTTCATATCTTTGGATTCCCTGATGACTCACAGCTTTCCCAAACAATAGTCATAATATAGTGAAATATGAAAACAAGGCAGAGATGCTGTCGGGGAAACACTTTTCCAATCGTATTTCTGAACCCCTTGGAGTGTCGTAAACAATCTTACCTAGTTAAAATGTCACTTTCTCGTAATAAGCCAACCATTCTGTTGACGAGTGCAGTATTTCCAGTACATATTTATGCATCGTTTCCATATCTTGCATCATCAACAAGCCGTACTTAATCGACAAATTTTAAAAGTCAATTGAATGCTGAAACAGAAGGGGACATACATACATACATACATGTATAATTTATGTATGAATGTATGCTTTAGAATAGTACAATTTGCTTTAGACATATTCGGCTGTAAAATGCTGTCCTTATTCCGTTTACCAGTCGTTTAGAGAAAAACAAGACCATTCATTCGAGACTAGGATTCGGTTTCCAGCTTTTACAGATTATCTCTTCGAAGGAATGACGAAATTAAAGGAATAAAAGTGTAAGCCTATTTTTGAATCCTGAGCAACAAAATATGCCTCCATATCCATACCTCATCCCTACAAGCAACCTTTTATTTTTAAACGGCGCGCGCTACTTAATCGAACAGGTATTTATAAAAATTCAAAATTAATGCATAACAGGTTTATATTTCGAAAACAATCAAATACTGCAGAATGCAATAAAATCTTATAAAGTTGTCTTTTTTAAAAAAAATACATTTGATCTCGAAAGACTTGTTTTTAAATCATTTGCATGCCTAATGTTCTCTATCAAGAGAGTCCCTCCACTCTCCATATGTATGTGTGTATATCAACCGCATCTTTCCAAGATTCATATGTGATCATGTATTAATTATCTTAAAACAGTTTTGCTTATGCACATAAACGACCTACGTATATCCATTATTATTTAATTTAATAATTCCTCGACTGAGCTTCATGTCATTGTTCCGGAGATGAGACTTTATCAGTGGCAGTTGTAGTAGGAATTATACACAATCCATCCAACCGAAAGATTTGCTCTGCTTTATTATTATTATTATTATTATTTTTTTTTTATTTATCTTTGTGACGTAGAAGTCGAGCTACGGTGATTATTTTCTGCTTTCAATTAGAACAGTAGTGATTAGTACGGCGACAAGTGAGGTTTACCGCTTAAATAAAGTTCCGTGAACGATATCATTCGTATTTCGCGCCCATTCAAAATGACCGACGATAATCCGAGAGAAGAAATGCAAAGATCAATTTCAATGCCGATGAAACCGCGTTATACTGAAGTAGAGGTTTTGAAGCGATCAGAAGAAAAGGAAATACTTTATGCCGATGATCAATACAATAGTCACGATTCGGATACATTTTTTGGACAAGATAATAAGCTCAAGTCGTAAGTTTGTTTAAATAATGAATTAATAATCGTAATCAGGGGTATGCGTAATGAAGAACTGTCTTTCAATTTGCAGTGCATTGCATGTTATTGCATTCTAGTGATCATAAAGTGAACTTTATGTGGAATCGGAAGAGATCCTAGTTGTTTTTTTGTTATTACCATAGAATTGGGAACTAGACTTTGATATACATAAAATGATAAGGTTACACATTCATAAACGTTTTTGTACAATTTTGTTTTTGTTTGTTTGGATGTAATATATGTACATATGAATGAGGCCTTCATTTTTTCTAATAGTCGCCATTTAAAGTGAATATTTATCATTCACCTTATTTGCAAGAAAATATACATACATATCCATATGTAGGTGTACATATATAATTTTTAAATGCATTATTTTAAACATGGAGAAGGGTATTGAATCCATGAATCCAAATTGTAAAATATTGTATTTACTTAACTATTCCTTGTCCAGCTTCCTCCAACCTTGGGCTGAAAATCAATAATTGGCCATTGCGTTCTTTAAAAATATTTGCATTCACGATTTCGTATTTCTTTTACAAAACTGACAAAAATGATCTAGATCCTTAGATGACGCTATAGGTCGGAGTGAGCTCGGGCCCCAACTATCATAATAAGTATCATCAATCACTCTGATCTAGATCCTTAGTAATTATAAAAGTGATTGCTAACACACGATCAAAATTCCGAGACAAAAGCAACAGGTTTTCATAAGTTGGACTCCAAGTTATTAAAGTTATTAAAGTCTGGCAACAAATCTATGGCGCGTTGCAAAATTTTCAAAACTCTGCAGTAGATCAGGTTAATTGTTCACCGGTAAAATTTAAATTGCTATCGAGTCGAAAAACAAAAAAACTGGATTAGACAAGATTCTGTTTTATGATGCACTTACATAAGTAAGTATGTATTGTGGATCAACACACAATTAGGAGCGGATGATTTTCTTGATAGTTCCTTGCTAATCTTACATAAACAACCAGAACAAAAATGTTCCGTCTAATATGCGAGAAGGACGAATGAAGGATAAGATTCAAGCACGAATTCTATGAGCTGTTCCATAATGTGGATGTATTCCGGAAGGCCAAAACACATCAACTACATTTGCTCGGTCACATTAAACGAATAGACGACGACAACGATTGTGTTGGAATACAGGTCCTTGATGATGTCAATGCATCTTATACGTATTGTAGTTCTTACTTACTGACTTAGGTGGCGCTACAATTCGCGGTGAACCTGGGCCTCAACTAACAAGTCCCTCAGGTTAGCTCGGTCTATTGTATTATTGTATTGTAGTTCACTGTATTTAAATTGTTTATTCATAAGAGGTGTATAATCTGATCGTATTTACCGCGGATTAATCTTGTAGAACTAGGTCGATGTAAGGCTTATACGTTTGCCAACTTATGGTTTGCCAACTTCATTCATTTTATTTTCTGTTGGAAATTCCTGTAAATTCGTGTTCCACCAACAGGCTTCCTTGGTCTACTCTAAGAAAGTTGCTTAAAGAATTATTGTATTAAAAAAAAAGTACTTCAGATCACCATACAAAAGGGATATTACACAGGATGTGTGAACAAAGGGTATTAATATTTTCTTTTACTTTTCTTACTTGTTAGCAAAGAGACATATGACTTTTATTCGTATTCCTATATGTATTTATTTAAATTTTTTTTTCTAACATAAAGATACTTTGTCTTTTTAGTGATCGTTGGATTGGTAGCACCATAGAACTAAATATCGACAATCGAAAAAATGGTAGTTACATTGAATGAATACGTACAGTACCATTAACATTCGATTATTTCAGATTTAGACTTCGATAAACACCGAAAACGTACTTGCCGAGTAGTTGAGAAAAACGGAAATGAAAATGTTCAATTTCGTAAGATTCCTGAAAAATCTTGGAGATACTGTAAGGATTTCGTAACGACTCTGGTATGTATTCCCATAAATCATTAGAGCTCACCAGGAAAATATGTTTCAAGATGCAAATATTATAACTCAGCAATGTCTTGAGTGTGACAGTCTTAATCTTTGCCATTTTAGCAACTTCTAATATTTACATAAAACATGAGATAACACAAATTTGTGACAACAACATTATCAACAGCAATTCAGTTCTTAAACAAAAAAAAAACACTTTTTAACATTTGTATGTCACGATGAGCTTCCCTACAGACATATTGTGAATGTTAAAGGATGCAACCGTTGGTTAGAACATGACAATCCTAGACAAATAATTTTAAGACTTGACGCCTATGTATTCCCATAATTATTCAAACTTGAGCTACGAGCTTCCACCTAGAAAAATACGTCGAATAATTCAATATGTGTCTAAAGAGAAAAGATTACCCGTGGGGTATACGGTGTCAACAACGCCTACGCTCCATATTGTCCGGAGTTCTGCAACGCACTTCAACTCTTTCAAACTCATTCTCAAGTCTTTAGATTCCTCTTTAACCGTTCTGCGACACGTTTACCTTGGATGACTCGCTCTTCTGTTTTATTGGATAAGCAAATTCAATTCTATGGCTTGTTTGATAACAAAATATTTTTCGCGCTGCAAGGTGTGACCAATCCGGTGCCATTTCCTTCGGCGGATGGTGACGTCAATAGGTTTTACGCTTATTCCCTTATAAAGCTATTGGTTTGAGATGCGATTTGGCCAGAAAATCCTAAGGCTGATACGTAGACATCTATTCATGGAAGATTGCAGATTACAAATGACAGCAGAAGTCGTCGTCTACGTACTACTTTTATATAGCAGTACTGACTCAACATTTAACCAGAACGTTAAAACTGTTTATAGTTTTGATCCTATAAGACCGCAGTAGAAATGAGAGAATTTCAAGTCTAAGCTATTCCCAATTCCCAAGAAAATTTGAAGATCAAGCGGCGAATTGAGAAGTTTTTAATATGCATCCACGTAAAGTTGTTCATGGTGTCACATCTTGCGAACCTTTCTTAAGCTTCTTAGGATTGCGTACGACTGTAATCCGTTCCTACTAGAAGGAAAAATATAACAACTATAAGATTAATAACTGTTAGGTCCTTGTCCTTCTATCCGTTTTCTGCACCAAATCTTAGTTCTATTTGTTTTCGTTTTTCTTTGCAGATCGAACAGGAATGGAAGTATACTTTGAGCCTTTTCGTGGGCAGTTTTTTTACAAGTTGGGTTGTATTTGCACTTCTTTGGTATACAGTAGCCTACGCCCATGGAGATTTGTTATTTGACGACGAAACTGGAGAACGTTTAGGAGAGGGTAAGGATCCATGTGTAATTGGTGCTTCGACATTTGTGGGTATGCTATTGCATAGCATTGAAACACAAACAACTGTTGGATTTGGTGAAAGATACCCTAGTGAAGAATGCCCCGAGGGGATGTTTCTCTTTATTCTTCAAATTATTGTATCAATTGGTATTGAAGGCGCAATGGTCAGCATCATTTACGCCAAGACGGCACGACCGACAAGGCAGTTGTCTAAAATGAGATTCAGTGACAAAGCAGTTGTAAGTTAAGCTTACATTCCTCAATTAGAAATTGATAAAAAAGAAAGATTTATTTAAGGTATGCTATCGAGACGGAAAACTATGCCTAATGTTTAGAGTTTGTGATCCCAGACAGCAACAGGTCATCGGAACAAAAGTTCGTGTCTATGTCCTTATAGATAGAGCGTGAGTATATACATATGAGTTCATGTTATAAATTTGTTTTTTATCTGAACTTTGAATATTAGGACCTCTGAAGGAGAACTTCTCAAAACCCATACGGAGTTAAAAATTGATTGTAATGGAAATGCATTGATCATGTGGCCTGAAACTATATGTCATATAATTGACAAGGACAGCCCATTCAGCAATTATACTACCGCCAAGGATTTTAATGCGGGTTCGTTCGAGATATTCGTGTCGATTGTGGGAAGTTCTCCAGGAACTGGTCAGATGACTGAAGAACGTAGTTCATATCTCTCAAAGGAGGTTTTCTGGGGACAACGCTTTGTGAATGTTATTAATTATGATCCTCGAAATGATCGTTATTTTGTTGATTATGGCAATTTTAATACAACTTTATCGGTATGGATGTTTATAAAAATTTACATTTATTGAAATCTTAACATTACAATTTATTTTATAGGTTGACATGGACAACAAATCTATAGAAGATGTAAGGGAGAACTGATGAAATGAATAAGAATGAAGCAAAGTAGCTGTTTTTATTAAACAATAATTTAATATTTAAATTTATTAATAAATAAATCGATTCGTTGTTGTTAAGTTGGGGAATATGTGAATTTAAAAATACAAAGAACAGGTTTAGCAAAACCGGGCCATAAATATATGCAGTTAGATACACGCTTTTATTCGACGTTAGACACCCTTAAACTGTTGTATTTCCCATTAGAGTGGTTCACACTGATCCGTTGAATCCGTTGTCAAATCGGTATGATGCCACTAGATTTGATGAATGTGAAGGTGAATACAGATTTAGGACTAGGTACTTAAGTTGGGTGGTTTGTCAATCCGCTTGATTTGACAAAAAAAAAATTGATCAATGTGAACCCTCCTATTCACGCTTAAAAGTACACACAATGTTGTGTATACGATCCTGTTTAAAAATCCAAAAACACGATGTCCATAAAATCCACGAGAGGAACCAAGTTAATTTCCACGATGCACACGAAATAAACTAGGTCCATGAAGTCAGTGATGGTGCATAAGGAGCAGTAGATTCAAGCGTCCTACAAAAGGGAGGTCTAATAAGGCCATCATCTCTATGATGTATACGCGGATCTCCTGAATCATCTGGACAACGTGGACGTACTGGACCTCGTTTATCTCATGACCCTCTTGTACCTCGTGTATCTCGTGTACCTACTTGACTTTCGGGTAAAGGCTTAAAATTAATACAATTTGGTATCCATAAATCCATTCATTCGTATGCATGTAGTTTCCAAAAAAAAAAAAACAAATATTTATATAGGTAGATAAGATACATGTACGTATCTTAATGTACATACAAACATACATATATAGGTGGAAGTTGTGCTGATTTTTTCAAAACGGAAATGGTTTTTTTATTATGTAAGTAGATCGGTGAGTTATTATGAATAACTTTCTTTAATTCTATTCAAAACAAACGTGATGAAAAAGTGGATTAGAATTCAGTTTACTTGTTTACTCTTTTCGTATCTAGCATTAAATGGACATGTGTCTACAAAGTATGTACACATCGTGTTCTCTATTTGTACATATTCTGTATTTACTTGGGTGTTTGGTAAATTACGTACTTCCTTCCTCCGTTGGGCTTCTTTTGTGCAATTTTAAGGTCGTAGGAGTCATATGGTAAAGCGTCGTCTATATCCTTTAACTTTAATACCTTACATTTTGTTTTTTCTGCAGGATCTGCTCTAGCGTGATAGTTGATTGTCGACTTTGCTCTTTTTGTTTTCCTTAAAATTGCATTTATTGAGACCAATCAAGTTGTTGACGAAGGATTTCAGGCGCTCATGCACTATGGCAAAACCAGTATTGTACACCATGCTACGGGTGCTGATTCACCTATAGTTGTTGCATTTGAGGGGGTTTCCATTCTTGGAGATCGGACCGACGATGATTAATACCATTAAAATCTTCGAAGTGAGTTCATGTATGCTTTCTACTAAGTCATTTGGTCTTGCTCGGCCGTCGATCTCGGAAGTACATATATGTACCATATTCACATGTTTATATGTACATATGTACATATGTAGGTAGCTAGGAGGTATGTGGGTTCTTTACTGCTCACTTCCGACCTAATGAAGAAGCAACTGTTAATAGCTCTCATTCTTCAGTCGTCATTTGCGGATTGCAAGTACCGCTGATTAAGAACCACGCAGATAGGGATTTGAATCTTTGGAGGTCCTCCAGCTACGTGAGGAAGTGACTGTTAAAAGGCATCATTATCCTGTTCACTAGGGTAGGAAATTCACTCGGCAGATTACAAACAGATTCAATTTCTTTCTCGTTTCTGCAGCCACTACAGTAGTCGTTGTCACCTTATCCCCAGCATTGCTCACCACAAGTACCAATGATATAGAGCCCGGTAATAATGCCAGAGACGGTCAGTACGTTACTGTAACTAAGCTTAAGAGAAAGCTTTCTCCTCTTAATGTGGACCGGTTATAGGATTCTAGCCGCTGCAGATGTATCAAAATAGTTACAGCGACCGTTAGTTTTCCCAATGTCCTCTTTTGACAATGATGCTTTCGGTAATGATGTTTGCACATCTAGGACGTGCAAAATCAGTGTAGAATGCCAGCTATTCTTCGTTAAAAACCTGTTGAGTGTAGCAATCTATCATGAATTCTGATTGTGAACCTCCTGACAAGCGTCAGTACGAGCATTCCTCTGCCTATTGTTGCAATTACTTATCTCCTTTTCCAACCAAGTACAACAGATTAGGCTTTTTTTAAATTCTTCTATTGTACGCTGCTGGCTATGAGTCTCAACATTTCACATACAGATCAAAGCGTCGTTTCGCTTTCTCGTATAAAAGGATCGGCAGTTTGTATTGATTAGTCAGTTGTTTCCCATTCCATCGACTGTACCTACTAAAAGCTAAAATTGGTTTCGCAAAAAGAAAAGAACATCGAGTTTGGCCGTTAAAGTCAAGCAGTTTGTTCTCGGTTAAGGCATAAATACGTCACACTATTCTAGTGCGTCGATTAAGTAATTTATTCTTAACCCCATGACTGATTCACTGATCACTTTATTCATTGCACGGCCGTTTGACGTCATCACGAAAAATAATCGACCCTACATGGCATATCTTTTACTCTGACCAGTTTGACATTTAACAACAAAATAGAGAAACAGAAAAATAAACAAAACAACATATGGAATTCCACAGTAGTTTGGCAGCATTCCTTAACTTTGTTCGGCCATGTTTTGCTAAGTCGTGTCACCTTTTTCGTGGACGTCAAAACTTGAAAATAAGAATTCTTTTTCTTCATATTTCAATAAATAAATGCTAAAATTTCCACATTTATCGTATATATTTGCTGTAATATTTAATTGATTAAACCATTAAAGCCGCATACGCCCGGAAACAATGAATCGTACCGATGGCCTAGTGCGAAGGGTGAAGGCTCGTGATACCTCCGCAGAAGGTGTCAATGCCAATACAATAGACGATAATCAGGACACCTTAGACAATAACAAGGACCAAGAGGACAACATTGACGATGGTGACTCAAAAGAAACACGCTTAACACTTATGGAAGAGGTCCTGCTATTGGGCCTGAAAGATAAAGAGGTATACAAATATGCCCGGAAGCGATACCGACGCTTCTTTCTTTTGTTTCTTTTTCGTTTTACGTTGAAATCTGTTTTTTTTTTTTTTTTATTTCTTTTAATAATTTGATGACGCTGTAAACGTTATTTTATTCTTCCATTCCCGTTGGAGAAAATTAATTGTTAATTGTGATAAAGTGTGATTAATTAGTGACGTTCCTTTTGCTTTTTCTAAAAGGTTATAGTGATATCTATCTACTGTTTCCTGTTATCGCACAATTTCATGTTACATGTTTTTGTCGTTTGTGTTTCTCTAAGAAAACATTCTATATTTATCAAAGAACATGAAAGCGAATGTTTTCATTTAAATGACGATAACTATTTATATAAGTTTGAAGAGTTTATATCGTAGATAAGGAAATGAAACGTCGCCTATAATGTGGCCGCTATATACAGTTTATAGGTGCAATGTACTTGTTTAGAGATTGCATTGAATATTCCTTATTAGTCATGCCTTTAAAAAAGTGTGTTTATTATTGAAAAGCGATAGTGTGCATAAAACCGACTGCATTTACACACGTGTGCGCCGTAATGTGCAACTACTTCGATTAAAGAGTTGCGCAAACTATACCAATTCTCGCATCTCAATTCGTGGCGGATGGGTTTTTTTTTAAATGTTTGCTTAACAATTCTCTATTTATGTATATTTACATACGTACATACGTATGTACATATATGTATGTTTGAATGGCCTATTTTAACTGTAATGTTGTATATTTGTAACAAATTACTTTGCGCTTTGACATAGATTCTGTTCTAATATCTTCATAAGTTCCTTTATCATTTACTTCTGTTACACTTTCTTGGACATTTGGTAAGGTCATCGTGTAGGTGCATAGGTAGGGTAGGTAGACGTGGCGGCTTAAAAGAAAACCCAGTTAACCACAAACTCATTATCAAGTTGTGTGAGAGTATTATTTGATTGTTTGACGAAATATACATATGTACGTCGAGTTGACGTAGAGGATGAGTTATATAATCCTTTTCTAAGATATCTCTTTCAAAACATCAAAGAAAGGGCTGCCTAGAGTACGTTGTCGAATCCTCGCTAAGGCCGGACAACTACAACGAAAGTGAAAGTTTTTTTTCGTTAGCGATTCTTAACGGATCCTTGACCTTGACTAGCGGAGCGAATCTTGATCGGACCAACTCGTCCTAAGTTACTGTGTCTTGGGACCCAGATGAGACAGATTTTCGATTGGACACTAAGTTTGCATTGCTCTACCACTTTTATCGCTATCAGAGAAGATAACAAAGTAAAAAGGAATTTATTCGTGAATCGCTAAAACTTTTGACTGAGAAACATTGGCAGAATCTGGTAAATGGACAGATTTTGATACGTTTAGCTGATCTGAGAAAGTGCCTGATAGATGGCTACACCCGAGTCTTTAACTTACTTGCCGTAAAGTTAGATAATGGTTGTTTATATTCCCATTTCTATTGAAGAACTAAACCAATATTTGAGAATATAAATCTGATAGCCAGGATGTCTTTAGATAAATGTGCATTGATCTTTTCACTAAGTCCAGTTGAAGGAGTGTAGGTAGAATGTTGTAAAGTAAATAATGTTCGTTTTTCTGAATGTAATGGCTGCATCGTGCTTGTGATGACTTATTTGCTGTTCCCCAAGCTTCTGTAGGGGCCAGAATGAATGCTATTAGACCAATTTCGTTTTTAAGGTGTTTCCGGACGTAAGTTCTCCCTAGCAGTTCTCCTGTCTTCCGGATCGCTTTGACAAAGTCATGCGGATTCCTTTCAAATGGATGGGCATTCGGTCTGAAATTCCACTAATCGCTTCCCCTGACACGATTCACTGGTGCCCTGTATAAGAAATCATTTGCTCATCGTTGCTAGCACATTTCTAAATGGCTACCTGGGTTTTCCAAAGTTTAACTTTCGTATCGACAATGACGCAACTACTCGTGATGGTTTCTTATCTGCATATTAACAAGTGTTTTTTGTGATTAAACCTGTATTCCAGTAAATTAGGTGTTGACTCGATTCGATGGTGTGCTCACCAACCTGTAGAATAGTTTTCTTTTTCTTTTGGTTATTAGTATTAAAGTGAAAATGCTTGTAAAATAATATACTACTGCTTTTCCTACTTACTAACTAACTAACTCATAAACCTGTAGCCAAAGATCACTCGGAAAAAGCTGGCAGTACTTACACAATGAACTGACACGTTAGACACCTTGCCTCATTTGCAGGATCCTTTATTTCTTAAATTCACCAACTGAACACAACTGATCACAGGGACTCCATTCTTATTTCAGCAAATAGTTTATCTGGCAAAATCTTCAGCCAGGATAAGTTTAAGTGGACTGTAAACTCTTTCAAACCATTTAAAGCCACTGGTAGAGACCGTATAGTAATAAAACTATTACAGAACGTAGTTCATTTGATGCTTTTCACATTGGTTGCATTATTAAGAGCTTGCTGCAATTAATTATAAATCCCATTGACCTGGAAAGAAGAAAATTAGGTCTTTATTGCCAAGTAAGGCAAAGATCCTAGTAAGCTGCGTTAACATTAGAAGCCATTGGAGGGCAAATAGAATTGTCATTCCTCAATTTGGGAAAAGAACAGAAAGCTCTACAGAAGATACACTTCACAATCTCATTATCTGTGCAATCTGACATAATACCGACTACAATTCGATAATAAGGGCAATCAATTTTAGAGAAGTGGAAGATTCGATCAACGAATGAAAAAGAATCATGCTTGAAATTTGAAGAATTATATCTTTTGAAGAAGTTTTTTAGTCAGTCGTCAACAGTCGGACAACAGAATTGTAGCTTGAGAAACTACAGACAATTTCCTGTCTTAGTGTAGCAGATCCCCTACGATAATATTAAAAGTTGTCATAAGAATCACGGCTGCTGGATGTGGTATACAACTGGAGTTATAATACAATAATATAATCGAGTGAATTTTGGAAAACACCGAAAAATTATTAACTCTATTCCAAGAAAGCACACTGTCTTGTATAATCGTCGACGTTATGGTCAGTCAGTATTTTCGGGGAAGGTTATTTGGGATGGAGATATTGAAATATAGAGAAAACTGACTCGGTCAAATGTGTTTGGTATCTAGAATTCGACCTGCCGTCTTTGGATCCAAATTCTCGGTACTCTTAAATCAGTGGCATTAAGATCTGTGCTAGGATAAGTTTGATAAAAGTATTTACTGTGTTTTTCAGATAATCGCGCAGCGCTTATAACACTAACGTGTCTCAGTGGAACAATTTGGAACCCAGTATGTGCATGACCTCTCAAAACGCAGACTTGCCAAATGTATCTAATTTTTACTACTGAACTTCAGAATTCCTACGGTCTGGGCTTATCTGGCCAAGTGTTAATTAGTGCGATAGGCACATGTAATGAATGCCTATTACTTACATCTCTGTCCCGAATGATTTTTTCTTTGCCTATTCCGAAAGGCCCAGTAGATTAGGATCGAAATTCATTGACTCTGAGTCTAGTTCGTTGAATGCTGCTTAGCTGCTATAGATATTACGTTGCAACTTTCAAATGACTTGCCAAACTCTATTTCAATTAGTATAGATTTGTAGTAAATTCAACAGACTGAGATTATTATATTTAAAGGCAAGACAAGGCTAAGTACAGTTTCCATTTGAATGGGAATTGACATCCCGTCGTTAAATTGTGCACTCGTTCTATCTGTTTAACTATAGTATGTAGTACGTAAATACTTGGATAACCCGAATGTATGTACTTACCCTTTTGAATTGTTTCACCATGACGCTGGGAAAGAATACGACCTCGCACGTATTCAAATTTTTAGTTGTTTCATGCCACCTTTACTGAATGAACCTTTTATTTATGTTATTTATTTTCAAATCAAAACATTTATTTAAGGGATACACATCATTTTGGAATGACTGCATATCTAGTGGCCTTCGAGGATGTATTTTAATTGAATTGGGTATCCGTGGTCGTGTGATGATGGAGAAAGCTGGTATGCGTCGAAGGGGACTGTGTTCAAGGTTTGTTGTCATTTTTATATATTGCGTGACGAAAAAGGTTTTGCAAGGTGTACAATTCTCAGAAAACTTATACTTAAGTCCGATACACAAACGGGGGATGTCCTTTTGGACGAAGCTTTAAAGCATATTAAGGAAACAGATCCACCAGAGACTGTTCAAAGTTGGATTGAATATTTAAGTGGTAAGTTAACATCCACCTATTTTGTTTTCGACATATCCTGTTATATCCATAAATCTATAGGCGAAACATGGAATCCACTTAAACTTCGGTATCAATTAAAAAATGTCCGCGAAAGACTCGCTAAGAATTTAGTTGAAAAAGGTGTCCTTACCACAGAGAAACAAAACTTTCTTCTATTTGATATGACAACACATCCACTAAGCGATAATGTTATCAAATGTCGACTCGTTAAAAAGGTAATTTAATCATTTTTAATCTCCAAATAAGAGTTTGTAATATCCATCTGTTTCTCTCCACAAACAGATACAAGATGCCGTGCTATCGAAATGGATAAATGACCCACAGCGAATGGATAAACGCATGTTGGCGCTAATATATCTAGCTCACGCTAGTGATGTGCTAGAAAACGCGTTCGGTCCACTCAATGACGATGACTATGAAGTGGCTATGAAACGAGTGAGAGAACTATTGGATCTGGATTTCGAAGCGGAAGCGGCTAAACCGAACGCAAATGAAATTCTTTGGGCTGTCTTTATGGCATTTACGAAATAAAAACACCCTCGCCGCCAGTTTTCTTTGCATATTATATTATGTTTTAATTATTTTTATCATAATTATTTTTAATAAATAAGATATTTTATTCTCTATTTTTTTTTTCCATAAAACGAATCAACAAACAGATTGTTGAACCATAATAAAGTAAAAAAAAAAATAATATAAATTTTAAGAAAAATCTTGGTTGGGATTTATAAATAACAGAAAACAAAAAACAAATTATTAAATAAAATAAACATTTGTATAGTTAAATATAATAATTGCGAAATAGTGAATACAAACATATATACATATATAAAAAAGTAAAAAACTAAACTAAACCACAGCAGAGCTTTCTTTTGTAAAGACGTATTTCAGATATAAGCAGATACATTCTCTATTTTTATTGTTTCTCAACATTCAAATGAATTCTTCTCCCCGCGCTGAGAAATTGGAATAATATTTTTCAAGAAAGGATCAGTTTTGTGATTATTTGAAAATAGTAAAAAGGTAAACAAAAATTTTATGTATACATTAAATTTAAGTTACGCATGAAAGTGTATGTATATCCATATACACATGAAAGTACATACGAATTACCCATGATTAAATAAAACAAAACTATTATTCATAATATTTAAATTTATTTAAAAATCATGTCCAGTTTTTTTTTTTTTGTTTTAATTAAATTATTTAGCTTGCACGGAAATTCTGTGAGATTATGCAAGACTTACTCTCTTGTTGTTGCTTTAAATTTTTTCATCAGTTCACTTGGGTATATACATTCTCTTGTTGCGTGATGTGACAATTTGGTATTATGTCCACTACCGTCGATAACCGAAAATGTTCACATTTGATACAGATTTTATCCGCAGAGAGTTGTTTGATGAACTTTAACATTAGCTGTGTTCAACTCATTTGACGAGTAATGCGACTAAAAAGAACCAGAATTTTCAACAGTTGAAATCAGAAATCACTAACGCCAGAAGTCGTTTTTCCAATAAAACTTAAGATGGCGTTAAGAACGAAAAGCCGGAGCGAAACTAATTTCTGAAGGGTTGCCGGGCACTCGCAATTGAACGGAGGACATTACACAGTTCCAAAAATTTTGGTTTAATTAGTATAACGTTCACTCCTAAAACCTTCTCGATCTCTGGTTTAACGGCTCACTCTGTGTCCGTCAGGGGATATCAACTGCGACAACATGCATTTATATATACGTTCCATTACGTATTCTTTCTGCCTTAAATTCATTTCGGTGATATAGAGGTGCCTTTTCACGATGTTAAAGCTTCATCCGTATTCATCAGTAGAATCATCCATCGTTTCAATAGAAGGCACTTGGTTACTGAACTCAATATCTATTACGATATCCATGAGGTTGGACTGGATGCCGTTAAAAATGTAGACCTTATTCATAAGCCTTATCAATATCGTGACTAGGTACATACACCACCATACGCTGGATGTACCAAGTTATTGAATGTCCCATTCTCTCATGTGATTAATTTGGAAGCGAAAAAAAAGCGCTAATTGGCGCCCACAAAAAAGGGCGGCAAGGCACACATCTGTATATCAAAATTCATATTAGACATGTGCTGTACTATGAAGTTATGGCAATAGAGGCATATGTAGATATTCGGATCAAGAGGCATATGTAGATACTCGGAAGTTGTAATGGCGTAGTGAATGTAATAGTTTGAAATAAAGAACGATTTGTTTTCAAATAAAAAGCTTTTTGGTTACGACACCCGTAAGGTATTAAAAGAAACACATAAAATCTAGATTAGGTACTTCAGTCAACATTTGCATACATCCAACCTCCAACCAATTCGATATTTGGCGGCCGCATTATCTAAGTCATCAAATAAGTTTTTTGTGTCATTGTGTAATTGTGAGAAGACAGATTTAACGTTTTGGTTGCCCCCGAAGCTTACGGTCCAGGAGCTTATGTACGTCTTCGTCTGTTGTTGTTCCAAAAATTGTTTCTACCTAAGGCTGTGGTCTACTGCTCTTAGTTAGGCGGTTTCAGCTACATACATACGTATGTTTTGCATGTACAAACTATCTATGTATATGTATTTTCTATTTATCTGTTCGGCATCACCATTATAATATTGCCAGAAGTGCTGACGCTTGTAATATTCTGTCACCGGAGTAGGCAGAAGTAAGGGGACTTCAGTCTTATATACTCGGCTCATTCAAGTTGGCGGCCACAGTGTCGCTAACTGCGTCCCAAGCCTCTTCCCTGCTCATCATGTGCCTGGTGAAGTTCTCTGGGGTTAAATCCTCGCCGAATTGGTTTACCAGCAGATGCCGTTCTACGTAATATCGTGGGCAGTGGAATATGATATGTTCCGCATCCTCCACTGCTTCCGTGCACGTTGGACAAAAGGGGTTGTCGTCGTGTCCAAATCTGTGCAGGTAGGCTCTGAAGCATCCATGGCCATGGAGTGAAATCCATTTGAAATGGCTTTCAGGGTAATATTGTAAGCGCCTCCGTCCCGTAAAAACCCTTACAGGCCTCAAACTGCGTTCAATGGTTCTTCGCTATTAAGTTGGTGGTGTATAGGTCCAGATATAACAACACCCTGCTTGCAAAGACAATCATGGGATCCTAGTCATCACCTCCAAATGAGTCCTAGAATCGCTGGAATGCCAACGATCCAAATGCCATATGGCCTGACCCAAAGATCGGATGAATCACCAAAGGGCCAAATGACTTACCTTCCCCAGTAGAGAGATAGCGAGAAAAACAAAATGGCATGTCTCCGATCTCATTACAAACAGTGATCACACGGCGTTCATACAGAGCCAAGACCGTTCGAGTACCAAAAAACCATTGAAAATGTATAAAAGTTGCTCTGAAAAGTTACAACCTAGATAGAGAAATGCTCGATTACTGACTGAGTAACATGGAAATTCCCAGGGATAAAGCTGAAGAACAGGCCAAACTAGAAGCAACTTCCCTCATTAGAGGATGTGACGCATCCATGCCACGCAAAGGTAATGGGAATGGGCGAACTCCGGTACTCCGGAACGATTGAATCGCTAAGCTGCGATTAGACTGTCTCAAAATGCGAAGGCGCCAGCCTCCAACGTAACCCGTGGGGAAGCGCCTATAGTTATGGCTAAACTTAAAAGTAGCACGGCAGCTGCACATGATAAATATTATAGTCCGAAGGAATACCTGTGTGTAGAACAACGGTAGAAGTCCTGAAAGTAGCGGGCACAATAAAGAGCAATAAGGCTCCAGAAATGGATAGGATCTCAAATTTCGTCCTTAATGAAATCAACCCATTAAAACCCAATCAGCGGTGTTGTTTGCAAACCTACACATATAAATATGTACAAGATGCCTGACAGAAGGAAAGTTTTCTCTGTAATTAAAACGACAGAGGCTGGTATTAGTCTCGAAAGGCGACAAACCACCAGAGCAACCGTCGTCGTACAGATCACTTTGCATGCTAGGCAAAGTAGGGAAAGTGCTCGAAAGAGTTATCCACAACAGACTTGACCAGTAGTCCGGAGGACCGCCAATACGCACTACCCATGCGACACAAGCAGTTTGTGAAATTGCACGCAAAACCATATCTTGAACCAGATGGAAAGGAGATCCGATATTTCTTCTCTTCCTGGCAATTCAATTTATTCAGGGTTTCATTTTTATTTGATTTGGAAACATACATATGTATTTCGTGTTTTGTTCTTCCTTATACATACATGACGTTTCAGATGTGGGATGGTTTTGTTGTTCGATGCGTTCCCTAACTTTCATGAAATTTTCATCATTCTCTGAGAGAATTATCCCCCACTCTCTGAAATTTGTGATTTTACGATTTTAGTGCAAGAAAGTAAACGATCAGACGTATTATTTTGAAGGCAGAACCCTCTTCTACGATACAGACGAAGGGCCGAAAAGATATAAAATTACAGGAGGCTTTCCAAGGGATCAGTTCTAGGCACTACCGTATGGAATATCATGTATGATGGAGTACTACGTAGGCTGAAACCAAGAGGAGTGGATGTAATCGGATACGCCGATGATATCGCGATGGTGGTAGTGGCTAAAACCATATAGGACGTGACGCGAAACTGCAGCAACATCATCAAGGATGTGAAGATATGGCTTCGCTCGAGATATCTGGAGTTAGCGGCCGCAATTCATTGTGAATTCTAAAACGCCGAGCACGTGCTGCTTGAGTGCAAATAATGCTCTAGAACAAGAGATATACAAAGAACTAACTCCAAGGAGACTGATATCTTTCATGCTATCAACGAGGGTAGCATGGGGCACCGCCAACTGTATCATTACAAGGATCATGCAGGAACTACGGCGGGAAAGCCAAACACCGAGAGCCCAAGAGGAAGAAAACCCTCAAAACCTACCCCTACGAAAGAATACCTTGACCGCCGGTATCGTAGGGGGACTCACGACGAGGTTAGGTGGGGTGTTTTAGCCACGTAAACATGGAGGAGCATGGAGTCTGGCATAACTCGTAGCTCGGGCTACCGAGTATCCATAAAAGTATGTATGTACATATATGTATGCGTATTTAGATGTAGATGCAGAGTGCCTTACTGAAAACAATCTTCCTACATATTTCATTTACTGCCATCAACTACCAAACCGGTTGGAATGCAATCAATAGGCACCCAGAGCTGACGTGTGAATTATAGGCACTAAATTGAGGCTAATGATATGGGCGCCGCCGTGGCTCAAGTTAGTCGATCACCAGACAACAACTAAAATTTCTATCACGGCCACACCTCTCGTGAGTGTCTGCCAAACAACCTAAAGTAAAACTGTCATGAAAAAACTTCTTAAAAACAAAAACTGCCCTACGGATACGGCATTAAACCATTAAACAGTAGGCCCCTTCCATTCGTGTACAGAATAGTTGTGAGAAGCTAGGCCATAATAAGCATTTGTGTTGTGCGTGTGGCATTGTTCACACAAATGGAAGAGGGCTACTATTTAATGCCGTGTCCGACTCGCAATTTTTACTTGCACTTTTTTACTTGTACCTACAGGGCAAGTATTGGTTTCGTGAAAAATTTCGAACTCGAGATTTTAATCAAACTTGACATTACTATGATGGAGAAGTCTGTACATTCAACTGCAGCCTAAACGGCTGGACGGATATACTTCAAACTTCATATCTGGGGTCTGTGGGATGATCCCTAGAGGCGGAATTGGAAGTTTCATTCTAACCTCAAAATTAAGAGTACTTTACTGAAGGCCGATTTCACTAAAAATGGATTTTCCCGAAAACGGTTCTAACGATTTTGATAAAATTTCATATGTGACTCAGTTTAGACATATGCTATTAGATGGCATACAACGTTTTACGCGACAAATGCGTATAACGATAATTTTACAAATTGGCTGTTTCTCGTCTTTCTTCAGCGATTGGGCTTAAAACTAATATCTGCGGTGGGTATAATAAATGTAGAAATATGACATACCTAGTTTTGGAACTGTCACGCCCACATTAAAAAAATTTTACTTTTTAAAAATGTTTAGTAAAAATCGATAAAAAATTTGTTGAAACATAATTCATAGGCTTTAGAAATCTCTATAATTCACCTTAACATCATATATGGCCACGCCCAGTTTTTGATGGCGTTTTTACAAAAAAAACTTAAATTTCAGTGCTTATACGATTGTAAACTTATAGCATTAAGGTGCAAGTACGTACGACCCAGTCGTGCACTTTATTTTTTAAGAACCTTTCTATAATCTGCGATGGTTACCTTATTTTATACGATATCCTTCAATGTCTACGTATGCTGGAAGTAAGAGAAAGATGTATTTTTTCGCCAATATTGGGGAACCCTATGGACTCTTGTATCTAAACCACTGACCAGTTATGATGATAACAGGGGTATACAGGGAAGCAGGCATCACGGGGTTACCATTTATTACCATAAAATCTCAATTTATCCGCTTTGGAACGAACTTATCCAGACCTATTATGGTATTTGATCGGAACGGAAAGTAGACTTTTATTATCATTGTATCCCTTCCGACACTTCTTATCGGAGACGTTCTCCGAAAGGGAATGATGTACAACGTCGCACAACGGTTATTTGCGACGCTTTGCATTTTTTTCTGTCAGTTGCTATGATTTTTTCTCCGAAGTTATTCGTCGCAGAGAATTTTTTTTTTTGCTAAATACATTTATTTATACATACACGTTCTGTACGAAAACGGATACCATGATGGTGTCATGCGCAACTTTTTCGGAACGGATACCATGATAGAGCTCCATCTCTAACGAACATCTACATATACCAGAGAATGGGTTCCATTTTATGTACCTACATACATAATTAGGTGTTGTGATGTACAAATTGTATTTAACCACCCACAAGTTTAAATAGAAACAGGTTTGTTTGTTTTATATAGAAATACTTTGTCATTTATTTTTTTCGTTTCGTACGATTAAAACTAAATAATCTTAATTTATCAACATTTTATCTTATACAACGACTTAATATTAAAAAAATTAATAAAATCCTTAACATATTCATATTTATTTGCACGAATTGATTTTGTTTGCTTTCAGTTTTCAGCAAAATGGAGTAGTACGTTGTTATGCATTTTTATAAAATACAATATATACATACATATTTAAATTAATTATTATCACTTCAAACTTAAAAAAAAGTCAATTGCTGCAATTGAGAAGATTGTACTAAATCTGACACAGCTTGCAATTGTGTTTATTTTTAAAATTACATATTTACAAATTCTATGGTAGTTAAACAAATATTTACAAAATGTCCTTCAATGCGATCAAATTCTTAAAGATCTTAAATACGTAGTGATTCTATTATATAATTTATAACTTTTATTATTGCAGCAATGTTATAATGTTTGTACTAAGTTAAAGTTTAGCAATTTGGCAGTGAATTTAGGATATAGACCTTTATTAAGTTGGACTTTTCATATATTTTTCTTTCTCTTATACTTATGTATCTACAACCATGACCTAATTAATATAGCATAGTAGAAAGGGAAAACATAATTCGAATTTCACGTTAATGGAGTCCGAGGACTTTTGTACTTATTTGTGGTAATTTTGAGTATCAACATTTTCTTTTTGTTTTTTAAATACAGACAAGAAGGTAAATGTATAGGCAAAACTTTCACATTCACGTCTAACGATTCAGAAAAAAATGTCTGCAGATCACAGAACGCACTTGATAGATTTGTCGATAAACAAATAGGCATTCGAGACATGAAGAGTATTGCGAGTATTGAGGGGCAGAATACAACTAGTTAGCACTATTTACGAAAAAGCCCAACAAAACAAGGAGTAATAAGCAATATTTATTTCTGTTTAAGATAGTCTTTTGATTCTATTGTCGAATATAAGCTATATTTCTTGAGTTTGGATCTATGTATACCTTATTTGTACACACAATTTATCTCAGCCTGACCAGAGAGGGCATAGTAAGTATTGCGCCCGTTAAGGAGTTCTAGATATTGTTCAACATTGGAATTATATTGAATTAAACGTAGCATCCTTTATGTAAATTAAAACGAGAATCGTCCCCAAAATGGAGCCTTGAGGAACTCCAGCATTTATTTACAGAGTGTCATTAAATATGTTGCAGACATTGTTGAAAGTTACGAAAACCTTGAAAAAGATTTTGTGGGTCCCAAGAAGACGGCAATGAAACTCTGAAAGATGCCATCCAAAGACTCGTGCCTCGTACTTCATAGCTCTGAAGCGTGGACTCTATCCAAAGCGGACGACGATATATTATAGCGTTTTCACGTTTTCCATTGATGGAATTTGGAGCAATGGATTAAACGAAGTATCTGGAAAGGCTTGTTGGTTGATGCCCAGGCTTCAAGAACCGTGGCACTCCCTATGTAAGTTAATTTTTGTTTCGAGTCTGAGATTAAGTAAAGGTATTGGAACTTTTTTATGGAAGCCTAATCAGGAAATAAGTAAAGTAGCGAAAATGACGCATTATCTTAGAGCAAAAATCTGACAAAATACACAAGGTGGCCCATTTAAAGTATTTGCAATATATATTACTCTCAAAAGCAGTTACATGGCTGGAGTTACCACTGCCTTCGAATGAAACAGGCGAACAGCGTAAGTATAGACGTAACAAAGAATAACATCCACAGAATGAGCTAGCATCAAAAAGTTGGGTCGGTAAAACCGTATTATGATCACAATTGTATTGATCTAGGGGGAAGCACATAAAGCATTTTGTTATAAAAATTTAATATTTGAGTGACAGCATCGTGCCCCGACAATTAGCTAACCGAAGTGAATGACCTTAAAACCCTTAACTCGATCACTGCAGTAACTAGTACCAAGGAAGGTTGTTAGAAGAATTGAGGACTTATCGACAAGACTTAGCTTAGTTTAAGTAGACTTCTACTATACAAATGAAACTTTCTTAAAAATTAACAAAATTTTTCCCTGCAAATCGATGCTCTTTACTAGATAGATAATCCTTTCAGTATTGATGTTGGCACTGAATGCTGGTCAACAAATTTTTAAAGCTGGGCTGATATTTGGTTCCTTTAAAAAAAATCCATTCGTCAGTCAATTAATCTTTTGTACGATCATGGTGATTTGAGGAGGAGAAAGAACGACGAACGATAGATGTGGAAAGGATAATGCAGTAGTAGTAATTGTGATTTTATTTAGTAAACTTTCAATATTTACAATAATTCACAATAAAAGGCTTTGGTCAGTGCTTTCAGCCGTATAGAAGTATATTGGTTTAATTAAATTAAGGTCCCTCCTTACCGATGAGATTAAACAACCAATGTAACCTTTATACAACGCCAAGGAGAGCAGGGAAGAAATAAAGTGTGAGGTACACACAAATTAATAAAATAAAAATGTCATTACATATTTATAAATTTGTAATAGTACTTTGAAAAAAATCGTCGATACATACCCATATCCATAGATACTTGTAAACGGGATCACACAGTATGGCAACTTTTATTTAAATATTACAGTTGTACAAAGAAACTGTCGCGTGAAATATCATGCATTTACGAAGTTATAGTTCCTTAATTTTAGGATAAAAACAAACGATGTCATTTTCATCATCGAAGGGGACCGGAGGAAAACATTTTTATTTAAAAATGATATCGACTCGAAGATCGTGGTACTCGATTTTAAACCAACAAATTTTTTGCCGTATATTGAGAATGATGTAGGTATATTGTTGAATTTACTTCAGTAGAATAATGATAAAGAATTACACATTCTACAAAGTACCGACATAAGAAATATTTTTTGTATGGATATGTAGTACTGTAGTAGTAACTGATTTAGTATAAACCTTGAAGACACGTGCACAAGCAAATAATTGATTTGTCGTGGCAACAATTTTTAGGCCGTATAAACATTAATCCGCTTGCAAGATCGTGCGATTTCACGTCGAATCCTCAAGGCTAAGATTTAAAGTTTAGTTATAAAAATTGTTATTAAACATATTGACAGGAAAACCCGTTTGGAACAAATGTTTCAAATATATTTCTCAAACAAATTATTCTAATATGTCGTGTGTTATTAATAATATTGACTAATTGAGTAGAAGATCGGTTGAAGTGCAGTGGCATAAAAAAAAATTTAAACATTCATTCAGATTGGAACTTCTCACTTTTATGGTACTTTTACTTTTGAATCCGGTTCCCACTATTAAGGTTTATACATACGTATGCATATGTAATTTTATTTGTATAAAACATTTCTCTATATACCTGTAAGTATATTTTTAATAATTTTATATATAATTTTACAGTGTGTACCTTTCATTATTTTACAATAATGCTGTATTGTATGTATTATGTTTAAATTAATAACCTTATATACACAAATATTTTAAACTAACTTATAATTAAATTAAAAAAACTTAATTAATTTTGTATTTTAGTATCGTAGTTAGTGCATTTAAGCAAGATAATTCGTCTTAAAATCACACCTTTTTAACTTAAAATACTAAATTATTTTAACACATTACATATAGTGAGAAGTTATAAATTAGGATTTGTAATAAAACAAACAAAACAAAACATTTTTCTCTAAAAATTCGTTTTAACAGTCCTTGCAAAACATACATATACATACTATGTATGCACATATTATAATATACATATTTGAAATACATTTGTATATGAAATATGTGACTACCTCATGTATCGCTTAATCTACTACTTCACATTATTATAATAATAAATAATCTTATATTATCAGTTGAATTAATGAAAATAAAATTATAATGCATTTTAGGTACATCTCAGTTATTTTTATTTTAAATTATCCCATGGAGCTTAATTTAGCAGTCATATACTATGTATTAGCAATCTTATTTCCCAAACAATTTTAAATAGAATAAAAAACAATTTACGTACACAAAGATTATAAAAGATCATATTTATCAACTCCTACTCTTAGGCGTCTAAATTAAATTTCAATTTCCTTGGAAAGGCATTGGTAAAAACAAAGGTGCATAAAACAGTTTCCTATAAAGTAATTGTTTTGGTTGAGAAAGAATTCTCCAGATAGAAACACCGTTGGTACTAGGTCTAAATAAATATCTGATCTAAGACAGAGTCAGGGTTTTTGAGGTAAAAGATGATGGCAGATGAGCGCTTAATGTGTCAATATTAGCGATCACATACCTTAAGATGATCATACATATCGGAGTATCCTATCCCTTGTCATAAGTTTCAACAAAGAATTGGGTACTCAGTTTGAAGCTACTGTATTGCATTGCACGACAAAGCTCTTTACAAAACAGGCACAAATCTGATAGTGAATTTAAGTCTAGTAAACGAAATAACAAAAACGAATTTTGAAACTAAATATGGCACCATTGAATCCTTAACACAACAGCAAAGCAACGTCTAGCTGGGAAATAAACCACAATAAAGGAAATGTCACTCCATCTAAAAAGTGCGACGAGATGGATTAGGTAACAGAAGTATGCAAAGCGAACAAAAATAATAGTGATTGCAAATAAAGTAGCTACATATATTATAAAGATGACCTTGCCAAAAATGGTTCTTGCTTTTCCGCTACGGCTTTTGTGAATTGGAAATGAATAAAAAAAACTTTAAAGACACAGGCCAAACCACTATACCTATACAGAAAAGAATGTGAAGAGAGGACTAGGAAAATCAAACTCTCATAGAGAAAGAAGAATGTTTAAGGAGGATCTCGATTGAAATAATATTCGAATATTTTAACTGAAGGTAAAGAAAGCACAATCTTTGTATAGTCATCCCATGGCATTCTGGCTGTCGATTCGGATAATGATAACATACATACATTTCCGCCTGTTTGCTCAATTTGAAAACATATTGAATTTGAACTCAAATGAATATCAACTATATACAAGTCTTGAAGTAAACCAGGAGGTCAAAATCGGTAAATACTCACCATATTTCCATTGTTCTTAAAATCGTCTTTGAAAATGTTGGAAAAGGTCTAATAATTCTATTTCTGGAATATCAAATTTACAAGGTTGAACCCGATGAACTTTAAGGGTTATATACCTTACGTAATAAAAATTAACCGCACAAAGCATTTAAGATGACTAAGGAGCGTGAAACGCATTAACACGGAAACTCCAGCCTAAAAGTTTTCACATCCACAACGGTAGGACAGTATCTTAAAAAAAACAGGCTTAAATATCTTTATGCGTGGAACTGAAAGCACATGTTGACCTTTATTGGTTTGATTGGCATATTTCATCAGTATCAGAATAAGGTAGAATAAAGAGAGTTTTTGAGGGTGAATTCGCTATAATAAAAGCCAAGTCTATATTTAACGTTATTGGTTTTTTAAGAATAGGTGTATCAAATTTAGTCGACGTGTGTAAAGAAGTTAAGATGAATAAATGAATTTTGTAATAAATGAAGTATACCCGGATTATTGGAAGGAGATGAGAGATTATTGTATCTTGGAGTTGGTGATCGAAATTCGATAGGGACCAGGTTGTTCACATTGCTTAGAAATATTGGGCTGCAACTCTTAAAGCGAGGTTTTTTTAATTGAAACTAAAGACGTTGGGACATAACAGTTTATGTAACTACGACGCATTGCAAAAAGAACTTGACGGCCGGATGAATCGTTCTCCTTTGCGAAACGTGTGCTCGAAATATACGCATTTAAGTCTAAAGTAAAAGTGAAATTGAGATAGATTGGTTATTGAAGTAAAACTATAGTAGAAGATCTTGTGGAAACTGTGATACAAAGCGGGCAGAATGATGAGAGAAGTATTATCTCTGTTCGGAGGTTGGCCACTAAACACAATTTGTCAAGTTTAAAAGTACGACGACTGACATTAGAAGCAAATGAGGAAATCATTAGTAGTCCAAATATTGAAACTCTTATGAAACCAAACGAAGATTTTTTTCAATTCGCCTGGGCCAGTTGGAAGACCTTCTTATTGAATCGTAACTATGACGATGATTTAAGTTGAGGCCTATGTAAAATGTTTTACTTTTTGTTAGATCCACTGCTCAAAGGAAACAATTGCTCGAATCCGACTACAGTCGTATTTAGTTATTACAAAGTCGAACTTTACGAGCAAACTCGTATGTACACGAACACACGTTTGCATAACTGCAATCATACACCTTGTTTCTTTTAAAATGTCATATGCATCCCATACAAACCGAAGAATAGGAATTCAATTTTGATGCGATTCTAAATACGAGAGAAAATACGACTGTGCATTCGACTTGAAGAATTGGAATAGACTGTGATTAAACGCGTAATTTTTGATGGTGCGTTTGTAGATAAGAAGGAATAATGAAGAGAAGGACGACTCATGAGAAATAGATAGAAATCGAAGTGACCAATCGTGTTTCATTCTGATTTTCTAATATTATGGTATTATGGCTTCTTGTCCAAGAGAATAGGTCGAAATTATTACAATTCTTGTATTCAAAATATATACATACATATATGGGTGAGTAGTACAGAGAATATGAGGGTGAAATGTGTGTTGATGTTAACAGGCCTTCCGTCAATTGGAATTTGAAGAATCAGGACGATTATTTGGAAAAAAAGTTATATTCTGAGATGAGTCGAATACAAACAAAAAACGGCCTTAGAATTTGAGTATTTGAGCTCTGGTCAAAACACCAGCCGTTTCGTGTCCACTGATCGGAATTTAGTCAGATTTAGTTTGCATATATAGTAATATAGTTTTAATGGAGTAGAAGTAAGATATGGGGAAGAATGGAAAACGGTAGGAGTGAGGCAGACTGAAGGTTGCGATAGCACAGAATGGATTGATCACATGCTAAATTTTCTGTTCCTTAAAATAAAAATGGTATTTCATAATCCTCAAAAGACAAAGTAACACATTTTCTAACTGACAAACACTATTATAACCCGTCTACATATCATCAATGGGAAATTCCAAAAATATCACGCTGATCAAAATCGTTCGAAGGACAAAAACAATAAGAGGACGCGGGCTGAATAGCTCTGAAATAAAATTGAAACAAAATGTCACCATGTATTCATAAATAAAGGCTGACTGTATACCGATTTCCCTTTTCGTCTTTGTGTTAATAGAGGAGTTTTTTTATTTCACCCCCGAGGTAAGGGAACGAAAAGGTTAATATGCACAACAAGTTATGCACTCTAGGCCGTTATATTATACATTCATATCAGTCAGCAATTAAGTATGGATAGAATTAAGTAAGACCGATAATTGAGAGGCACTTAGGAGTGCTTTCCGCAGCGTTATAGGTACCGCTTAGCAACTCACAGGGGTTCAAAAACATTATATTTCTAAAGAGCAAAACTTAAAGTCTCAGGAGTTAAGAGCAACAGCATTTGACATCCTTATGATATTAAATAATTGGACAATGGCCTTAACCATGTTAGTGCAAAATGTAGACCATACCTGTACGAGTACAGAAAGAAATAATTTTACAGAGGGTCTTTTGAGTAAAATTGAAATTGGCTATTATTTTCTTCAGATTATTTGTGTTGTCGTAATTTTTCTTTAACCTTCAGACGTTGATTGGTCTACCTACACAGTCGCTATATCTTTTTTTAATGACAATATTTCTTATCTGATAATTAATTAAACTGTTTCAAAGCAAGTTATTTATTTCATTCAAGTGCTTACATTGCATTTCTATTTTTTAAATATTTTTTCTTATTTTTTCTTCAAGTTTTGAATCGCATTGAAAACCTTAAAGTCTCTTTACTTTACGTCGCTGTCAAGTGGTATAATACATTTAAATTTAAAAGTTATGTAATTCTGAGAAAACGAAATAGTAAAGTGATTTTTAAATTATGAAATTCTTTGATTACATAAATTTTCCATGATCTTTTATCAATTACAATTTGACATTGATGACATTTGTTTTACTGAAATTAAATTATGTTAAAGTTAAATTGAACTCTTAAAACTAATTTCTGCGGCACGCAAACACACACGATTTGTCCATGTGCTCATTGCCAAGGATTGCCTCGAAATTTACCACGAAATACGTTACCGCGCCCGACTGGTCCTCCCCCTCCGGGGACTCCTCCTCGGCCGCCGCGCGCTTTAAAGAAAGGATTACCACGTGGAGGTCTAGGTGAACCTCTAAAATGATTCTGAACTGGATGGGGTCCGAAATTTCGTGGCGGTTGCTGAAATGGACTGCGCTGAAATCTCGGAAATTGCTGATGATGTTGAAATTCTACGGGGTGACGAAATCCACCCGGTGGTGGTGGTAGTTGTTGTTGATTGTCGGGTGGACCAGGCATTCGGAAAGGCATACGAGGTTGCTGTTTCCAGGGATTTATTGGTGGTCGCAGCATGTTGTTATTACGGATGCCATTGTCAGCAATATCACGGGTTGGATGTTCTTCAAAGTTTGACGGAAAACGACTACCTTGTGATGATTGCTGATTTTCCCAAGCTTTATTATTATTGAAAGAAGGTGTGTCCAGCAATGGTGGCCTGTTGTTAGCTACGGGGATTAAATTATCAAGGTAGGGTGGTGATTTTACTGGTGCGTTCGCATTTTGTTCATTTCCTTCTGTACTTTGTGGAACATACTCTTCGTCGCCGTCTTGTTGATTATCGTATTCTTCTGAGCTTTGTTGTTCCTGACTATGTTCTTCTGATTCGCGCTCATGTTCTTGGTCATGCTTCTCGTTTTCTTCAGATGCTACTTCTAATGAAATTAAAATTATTTTGTAATCAAATTATTGTTATTAGTTACAATATGATAAATAAACAACTGCAATCATAAGAAATATTAGATTATAAATTAATAAATAAAACCTTTATTATAAATCTAACGCCTGTCGTTAGGCTTTGGAATAAAAACAAATTAATAAAATATTTAAATACAAGCTACGCTAACGTGATTCTTTAGCAATTCTATTCACATAACTAATAAATTTTGAATTTTTTAACATTTTCAATTGAAATTTATATTGATGCAACGCAAACAATTATAAATCACTTGTACTTCAGGATCGCTGGTTTTTAGACGATTTAGTTAAACAATGTTCTCCTGCCAATAAGAGTTGTATTGAATATACACCTACTTACTTACTTAAAGGTGTGCCGTTTGGGTCAACAAACACGTTCATTTATACCAGCTGTCCTTTTCAAATATTGCTTTCCATCTAAAGTGAGGCTTTCATATTCCACCTTACACACAGTATTCATTCAGATACACATTCGGTGGTTTTTATTAAAAACACTAGAATAACTCTTTGTTCGCAAACTCTGTATGGTGCCGCATTAGTTCTTCTCTGTTGGGGACAAAATACGAGTTAAGCTCACTTTGGCGATCTTAGCTTCTAGCCTAAAAGTTATTAAGCTGATGGTCTTTAAAGGATATTCCAGTACGAACTATACGAACTGTAAAACGATGTTGACCTTCTCAAAAGACTGTGCATTGGATGGTTAAGATGGTAGAATCAGTGGAAACGAAGTCCAATCGGCAGTCTTTTATTCTAACTAGGAGATACAAAGCGAAATACCTTCCTCAACCAAATTGGAGTGTAAAACTGGAAGTAGTTAGCAAACGATCTGGCTAACTAAAAAGATTTTTTATCAGACCTCACAGTTTCTCGCCTTTTTTTGCCGCGATTATCCTATTGCACTCCTTGGACGGCGCTATCTGCGGTGAAATCAACTTTTTAGCAGACTTTGTTAGTTGTTCGGCCACGCAGGGTATATTGGAATGAAACAAATTCGAAAGTCGTTGTTTTTATTACTTTTGTCAGCGTTGTCAACAATAAAATCATCCGTATTCGAGGCTTGACCTTCCTTAAAGCTGAGGTCCTTTGTTAAAAACGCAATAAATCGCAATAAATCGAGTTGAGTTATCTTCACCGGCGGCGGTGCAGACACTTTGTTGCATTTAATTTAGATTCCATTCCGAGTACTAATGTGGGCTATTTCCTAAATTCTTATTACGATCTCCTCGTAGTTAAAACTAGTTCATGAAAGACGATTATTTGCAGGTTTTTTATAAGCTAGTATTCATTATGAGTATTGCTTTCTCTGTTTTGTCAGTGTTTGAACAGAATCCCGAACAGTCTTACTACTACGGCATCAAGAGTTTAATCAAAAATATCCCTTCAGATGACAACTTTGATGATTATTGTTTTTTTTTTTGTTTTTAATCTTAGGAGAAGCTTCAGTTGTCATTCTATCCTTATAAGAATTTTTTTGTGGTTGAATGCAAAGCCAGGCTAACCCCTACCACTTTCACCTTAAATCGATAAAAATTGGAAAATTTGATGGTTAGCATTACACATTCCATTGCCCTTCAGTCGGTTAAACACTAAAGGGAAATATTCCTTCCATCTTTTGAGTTGATCAACGAAACATAATTTTTGAAGGGTGATTTCGTAGAAAGTAGCAACTATTTGACGTATATGAAAGTATTGGTCAGTATCCTGTTGAAATCTGTGATTTAGTCAACGATTTGATAATGTGGTTTTGATATTACATATTCCATGAGATCTCCACGTGACATTTATTATGTCCTTTTTTCCCTAATAACTCGTATTGCCTCAAGTTTCATCCAGTGCCGCTATGATGCGGAATAATTCAACACCACAATGGACCTCCTATGGTTTTAATATGACTGTACTAACCTAACCTGACCGCTGAAAAAATGCCCTAGGTCCTATCAAACGATATTCTTTTAATTTTTTGGTATGCATTGCATCAATGTTAGAACTAAATAGAACTATTTGTGGAAAATAAAATAATCTTCTCAAAAAGAAAAAAACCTTCAAACCTCTAAAGATATCATCAAGATCCTCATCTGACATATCCATGTCGATACTTTCAACCATGTCGCTTGGATCATATCCATCCTCATTTTTCGCCGGCTCTGGAACTGACAACAATTATAAATGCGATTCGATTTTGTTATATCATTTTCTGTCATCTTACCTGATGTATCAGCTTCGGGTTGACTTTCTTGTGAACTGCTTTCAGAATCCACCACCTTATTATGGAAAAATTAAATGACAAGTTTAGAAAATAGTCTTAATGAATTTTAATGCAATAATTACTTGTGAAGGAAATGACAGTAAGCCTGTTAGCATAGGGGGTGGTTTCAAAGGCGGATGTGGTGCTGGTGTAATTGGAGTTACAGTCTCACTCTTAGGAGGAGGTAACGTGCGATAATCAATATCTCCAGTCGCTGACTGTGGTTTGTTTGCTGGTGGCTTCCCTGGCAATGGTGTTCGGAGATCCTAAATTAAAGATAAAACATAATTTGAAGAAAAAAACTTCTAAATTTAATTTTGTACCTTGTCTTTGTGTGCCACCCAAGTCTTATTCGTCCTCTTATATTTCTCCTCATTTTCTCTCGCTGTCGGGGACCCTGTCAGCGATATTAGATTCCTGTGATCAATATCTAGTTGACGTGGTTTGTCTGGTTTTTGAATAATTAAAAAAAAAGTTAAACACAGACATGAAACTAGAAATGACTATCATTACTTGAGCCTAAATTTGGTACTATTGGTGGCACTATTGGTGACACAGGCAAATGCAACTGACGATGATCAACATCTTGCATTGGCACCATGTCGTTGTCGTGCTCGTCATAGTTTCCGACGCTATCATCAAGGATACTCTCACGATCAAAGTGCCTCGGCGAAATTGGTGCATCATTGCAATGATTGAAAGGATTTGACGCGTCCAAAGGGGTCCATGACATATCCAAATCCCAAGTTGAGTTGAATTCATCATTTTGAAGATTACCACCAGCGCTGCCTAGAGAAGGCGGCATTGGCGGTGGCATCAGTGGCATACTAGCATCATAGCTATTATTTGAAGAATTCGAAATATAACTTGAATCGCTAGCATAGTTAGGCACCATGGGATTGTAGCGATTTGACGAATGTCCGCCATATGGTAGCGACGAGGATGTATAATTTGACGCGGCTGGTCTTGCTAATGAAGCGTATTCCGGTTGACCCGATGGCATCGGTAGTGTTATACTACTCGCGGAATAAGGATTTATTGAGCCCATCGGATTTATAGGTTCCGGTTTGTAGAAATCTGCGCCATTAAAACTATCATTTAGTCCATCGGAATCAGACCGACTCGCAATAACTTCGATTGGTTGACCTAGAATATAATAAAAACTTGTTATTTCAGACACAAACTTTAAAAAAAAAAAAGAAGAAGAATTCCAAAAATAAGAATCCGCAAACTGCCAGATTCCTCAATATATGTAGAAGGTGAATTCGTTCGATTTAAGATAGACATTTTGGGACTGATGCACATGAGATGGCACGGTGTAAAAGACTACCAAAGAATGCCTTTCCCTACTAAGGCCCAGATTAACCTCGAACAGTAGTGTTACTTAAATAAATAAGTAAATCTTGCCCTACTCCGCCAAATATGCTAGAAAAATTCATGAATTAGGCATGTGAACGTTCTTCCATTTGCACGTAAACGCCTTGGAAATGAAAGGCAAACCAAAACGAATCCTATTTTTGGAACAAAAAGCCAATATGCTTTAGCATCGAAGGGACACAAACAACCTACGAACAATCTCCTTGAATCATAAGTTTCGAATATTTTTAAAACTTTCTTATCGATTTGGAGAAGGTTTCCGTTAGAGTAACTGTCCGTTCAGTTTTGTACTAAAGAGATAACTCCATCACAACTTGTAGTTTTATCAACACTACCTACGAGAACGCTAACCTAAAGTTAACAATACTTACTTGCGGATAATGCATTATTTTTCTTTGGACTTTCGTCTCGCTTGAAATCATTGATGTCAAATGGTAATTTGCCGTCCAAATAACTCGTGTACCCATTGAAAGCACTTTTGAAGATATTCTGTAAAAGAAAAATACGTTAGTTATATAGAATACAGTAAATGCGAGCGCAATTAACAAACCATGGATGCGTTCTGTTCATCAGGCAAATTTATATCTGAATCAGGCTCTGGAGAAGGTGCATTTATGTCAGGCGATGGCAGGGGACTAGGTAAATTAGGTGTTATTTCATCGATTCTCTTTTTGACCTGTTTTATTCGACTACCAAAGTTTTTATAAGCCTACAATAAAATAATAAATATTAATTTCTAATTGTATACTCCATTACATTTTCCAACTTACACTAACCACCACCTTAACTTCTCCCCTTTGGCTGGCGTAGAAAGTTATTGCTGTTTCTAAGCTAGCTAGTACAGCTTTTCGACTTCGTATTTCTGCTGACAAATGTTTTCTGTGGGTCTCTACGTTCGTCACATATCTGTCGAGCTCTTTCTCTACATCGTCTGAATGGCTTTTATCTAAACGCATAAATATATATAGAAATGTGTTAGGGACTATCATGCAATTTGTTTACCTTTAAGCAATGTCTTAATATTTTCAATATCACAATTGGGTGCCTTGGGCATATTTTTAAAACTTTTGTCGGTTGTCGCTGATAATCCAACACAATCTCGTATATTTGAGATCAGTAAAGAGTTCTGTTTAAAAAATAGACCTTAAGTAAATTCGGAATAATGTTTAAGGTTTCATTAATTTTGTTTTACTTGAAATTCATCAGAATTAGCTTCCGTACTATTATTAGCCTGAGATTTTTTTGAAGGATTCATACTTAGTAGGCCACCAAGGTCACTAAGGTATTCTTCGCTGTAGATGCCTCTTTGTTCCCATATTTTAAATATTCGAAAAATTTTATTTCGAACTTTATCGTCTCTGTAATTAAAGAAAAAAAATATTATTTATTTTTATACGTACATACATAGATATGTACATATCTATTTTTTTTTGTTTTCTGTGGCCAAGCTAACATAAATATACTCATAGACGTAATGGCAAGAGCTGACTCTTCCTTCACTTGCCCGCTCATTCTCGTAAACACACACAAACAAATCTAACATCTGCTTTGCCACTGTCCTGCTTAGGAAAAACCAGGCCTAAGATCTACATAAGTTATTCGCAACCATCGCATAGGTAACTGGTTATCAGATATCAGATGTTCTCCACCTCATTAAGAGTACCATCTAGTTCCAAAGTCGGCCAGTAAAAAGATAGGTTAGGTTCCCTTTATCTTTGCTCTCTCTTTGTACATATTTCCAAAACAAGGGATTCACAATAGATCTTTAGGTTTCCGAGTGAGCGCTGTGAGTTCTTATCCATCAAACCATAAAAATATACAGTGACGAACAAAACAATAGGACCACCAAACATTGATTTAAATTTGAATGAAAAACTCAGATATTTAATAATTTTTTAAACGATTTTTTTCATTTAATTATTGTTTACAAAAACAAAAATTATTCATGCAAAAATAAAGAAAAAATCTATTTAAAAAAAAAAAAGATATTAGTCAAAAGACAGTTATAAAAAGAGGACAAAACAATAGGACCACTATAGAAAATATTAGAAATCCTAATAAACTTAATACTTCGTGGAGTACCCTTTATTTTTTATCACTCCACGGACTCTTCTTGGCAAGAACTCGACTAGTGTGCGGCAAGTACTCGTCGGTATGGTGTACGAAGCTGCTTGAATTCTACTCCACAACTCTTCTTTATTTTTTGGTTTTTCGGCACCAAGAGACTTTTTTACTAGTGCCCATAAATTTTCCAGGGGATTGAGATCTGGAGATTGGGAGGCGCAACGCACCAGATCGATATTGTACAACCTTTTTACTTTGCTCGCCGTATGCTTCGGGTCATTGTCGTGCATAAACTGCTACTTTAGAGGCATTTCCCGGTCAGCATACGGGAGCATGACCCCATTCAATATATTGCCGTATAAATGCTGTTCCATGGTCACTTTTATCCAAAATATTGGACCTACACCATACCAAGAAAAACATCCCCAAACCATGATACCTCCGCTTCCATGCTTGACGGTATTGCTGGTGTACTGGATCTAGTATGCTGCATTCTCTGGACATCTGACCCATATCTTGCCATCCGAACTCACCAAATTTATGTTTGTTTCGTCGGACCAAAGAATGTTTCGCCACTTTGATTTTTTTCTGAGCCTATTCGTTCAAGGTGTTCTTTGGCGAATTGGATGCGATTCTTACGGTGGCTTACATATGTACCTGGGACTTCTTCCGAAGAGATGCTGTTCTTTCAGTCTCCTTCCCACTGTTCTAGAGCAGACTGGCAAGTCCAGTTCACATCTAATCTCTGCAGCTGACTTAAACGGGTCTTTTTTGGCCAGGCAAGTGATGTGGGCGTCATTTTTCAGCGATGTTTTTCGTGGTAGATCTGTCTATAAGTGGGATTTAAGGGGCTGTAAGGCATTAAAAACAAAGGGTTGTGATCTGCCAATCAGCGCGGATACCTCCCGCTGCGACTTTCCTTCCTGCTTGAGCTTTAGGATCAAATTTCGTTCTGTTGTGGAGTAGCTGTTTTCGTAAATAATTTTATTCATCTAATGGACAGATTTTTTTATTTTTATACTAACAGTAGTATACTTGAAAAATAAATTAAATCTACTTCCCTGCAATCAAACAAATTAACACAAGTAATGTGGTCTTATTGTTTTGTCCTCTTTTTATACCTGTCTTTTGACTAATATCTTGTTTTTATTTTTAAATTGAAATTTTCTTTATTTTTGTTTTTCTTTATGTTAACAAAAATAAAAAGAAAAAAAAGAAGTGTTTAAAAAATCTTAAATATCTGAGTCTTACAATCAGATTTAAATCGATTCACGGTGGTGCTATTGTTTTGTCTGTCACTGTATTTAGATTGCCATATTACATTTTTCAAACGCTCAGAATGTTCCTTAGTTGCTTCAACCATAAGTTCAGTGTCATTCAAATCGCATTACTACGTTTGACTTCTGCAAACAAGATACAGTCAGGGAACGTTATTAACCATTCACTACGGATTACCATTGATGACAGTCAACTACTAAAGACGGAATATCATTGATCACTGATTACAATTGACCACCTACAGCCAATCCACTCAGGGTGGAATTTCTATGTACATATGTCCATATATGTATATAGCCAACTAATAGCGATGAACTACCATTGACGACAGACTAGAAGATGCGATGGGTTGTCTATCCTTAATATGAAATAAATACCATTAACGACTAGATAGATGTTGTTCAAACCCGATACAAAAAAACATTAGCCAAATCTCTACGTAATCGTAATGAAACGCATAATTCTAGGGATAGGCATTTCACTGAAGCCCTTTCTCTGACATTGAGCTCTTACAAAAACATGAGACAGACAGAAAAATTTTTTCGTATTATTCTCGCTTTCAATGCACACAACTTAAAAACAGGATCCATAATGATTCGCATCTTGGTCATGTGATGACAACATGTATCACTCCGTAATTAGTCTTCAGTCCTTTCCACTTAGATTGAAAAACAATTTTTCAGTGCTTTGATGAAGCCACTTGACTTGACAACACACCCTCCATCAACACAACACACCAACAGGAAAATATTTAAAGAAAAATAAAGAAAAAAATAATAATAAATATAAGAAAAAAAAAATCTTCATTCACTTAGGCGTATGCGCAATTTTTGTTTCCGATGCATATGAGTAAACTTAAGTTTATAAATCACCCTTCTCGGATATTCAGTATTCTTATTTTTTAATGGAAAGTGTCGATGTGTTCTGGTGATGCAAACCCCGCTTATGATCACATTCATCGCTCAGAGTTCTACAAAGCTACACCAAACAGACTACATTAACACGGCCATGTCGTAAGAATGGATAACAACGGTAAAACTAAAAGGAACTTCGAAACCCATTTATCAGGTCCGACGGTCAATCAAACTGGCGGCAATGTGCTGCGGTGTCTGAAAGCAGATTCAAGGTTTTAATTTAGCTAGACTTAACTTTCGTTGGCGTACGAATAAAATAAATTAGCATGGGCAATCGGCCCAGCTAACTAATGCAGTACCGGTACCGTATTTGCCTGCATAGAAAGTGAACTCACAGTCTCACTGCAGAGATTGATTTGATCATAAGACATTTAACTTCAGATAGTGGAGGATTCCGATCTTAGCCTGATGAATCGTTCGATAACTGCCATACCATAGAAGGAAGACAATGTGCGGACTATAAAAAAAACTATGTTTGAATGACCAGTACACATGACCAGAAGTGAATCGTACATATTATTAACATCAATGCTTGCAGTTGAATGAAGCGCGTAACAACATGTTTAAGTTTCTTGCAGAACCCAAAGCATTTAGTATCACTTTTGCAGCATGAATAATATTCCAACAAAATTTTGGGGTAACTTACATGGCAAGTATTCATCAGTGGATTCACCGATATAAGCACCCTTTAATTCTAGTTTGACAACGTTAATACTTTGCTTTCCATACAAAAGGAAGCACAAGTTCTTTACAAGTTGAATTCCAACTCGGTTTTTCACGCCATAGATGATTAGAGCGCCAATATCAGAGTCTAACTTTTAAGATATTAGCTATCGATGTGATTTTGCAGTTTGGGAACCGATCAAGAGAATTGTCGTCCACGAAGAAATGAATTGTATTGCAAATGAGAGAGAACATCTCATTAATAAATTCAGAGACAGAAGAGAGGATTAACCATTAGTGTTCATCAGGATGAGTTTAGAACGGGGTAGAAATACATACATATGTACATCCATCCAAAACCAATACAACTTGTACTTGTTAAAAAAAAACTTGAAATCCCAATTGACAAAGTGTTACCGACATCATAAGCTTGCATAATTCCCTATGGAACATTGTTGCCGGAAACCAAAGTGACGGCAATTGGGGAGATAAGACTCTTTCGAAATACTATGCTTTCGAATGCCTTTAAAAAAAACTGACTGATTGAGGTTTTATTGTTCTTTTTGGGGTCTGGCTGGTATTCCAAAAGTTTTCACCTATTTGGGAAGAATGGGTAGGAGTAAATGAACTCCCTGACACTTTGACAAAGAATGCGTCTCTGTTTAACGAAGGCTAAAGATCGCTAACGACTCTAACAGGTTTGAAAAAAAATTTCCATAATCTTTGTGGTAAAGAAGTACCAAGAAAGTTAGAATTTGAAGTGAACAATGCAACGAAAATATTAGCTTTATCATTAAGGTCAATGCTATTCCCTATGAACAAATGATAGTCGATGATGCAGAACGAATGACTAGGAAGATCGCAGTATTTTACCTCCGTATAAGGCATCCGTACAGGAATTTTTGATGTTTTAAAATTATGGTTCAGTCGTTTCTAACCAATTTGGAGAGATTTCGATTTTCCACAGGTGATTGACCGTATTACGCTAAAATCGTTTTTCTTCTTCCAAACGGCAATGGTATAAGTTGGATTAAACTAGAGCTCTTGGTTTGGCTTGCAATGAAGGATCACATGCTAATTAAAATTAAGTCTTTTATCGTGCGGCGTTTACGACGGCATAACGTCGAGTATAAATAGAAACAAGCTAAAAAGCTTAAAGGACTAATTAAAATTGTGATCGCTCGGACTTCTCATATTAATCTTTTACGTTATTTTCTGTTAATTGTCAGCTAGCTTTACTTTATCAGTCTTTCGATACTAGCAAGAATGGAGGATCTTGGGGACATATTTGTATATGACTTTCATATAGATATGTTTAAAAATTAAACTGAGGTTGATGGCTCTAAAGAAAGTTTCCTCATGATTGTTATGTTAATGCACCGGACTACTGAGCTGGAGGTTCGAGGCTCGATTCCCAGACAACACCCAAAGTTTTTCACGGGCCGCTTCTCCCGAGTGTCTGACAATCATTCGATAGTAACTTCTTTTTTTCGTGCTGCCCAAATTCGACAATTTGGGTTATTAACGCTTCATGATTAAGCCAGAAATGAGCTTAACAGCTGAGAATGATTTTGCTATAAAAATCGGGATCGTTTTCGTGCATGTTTAGGACGCAATCACTGAAGTTACAGCACAGCTGATTATCATTCGGCTTCGATTCTTTGTTCAAAGCGGTTTTATAGGAATGGAGGTCCAAATCATTGCGCAGAATTCGTGTAAACGTCACAGAGACACCCAATTCCTGAGATGAAGCGGAATCGATAAATTTGGGACTTCACTTACACTTGCGGCTACAGCCACAATTATTTCGGCATCCCATGCGTTTCTTTGTCTTGTTTTCAGTATTATGTTAACTCAAACACCTTAGGTGCCGCACACAAGTAGAAGGGGACCTGAATAAACTTGGAGTGCACAAATGGAGGCGAACTGTAGCGCCACCTAAGTTAACTCAAATTTTCACACCAGACTTTTAATTGTTCGTTCCGTCGAACAATTTCCGAACGTAAAATGGAGTTAACGCACGTAAAGTTGTGGCAACTGAACGCGAACTTCGATAAAATATATGTACATATTTAGAGTTTCTCTCTTCTATCATCTGGTCTGAATTAGACGTCTTTTCCGATGAAGGAATCGGACATAAAATATTCCATAGGGGATATATTCACTCTTATTGGAGTTGAAATGTAAACGAAAGGAACTATTTAAATTAAGGAGTCTACCCATGATGATTCTTTTTCTATTCGACTTTGCAAATGTGTATGCGGAGTTTTATACACATATATATACACATATAAGCATGTTATACCTGGAAACGTATAGAAATTGACACCGAAAAAGACGAAAGGTCTCGAAAGTATACAGGTCCGAAACGACCCAAATCTGCATGATGACATTGTTATTGATGCAACACGTTTCGAACATTTAGCCTAGATTCATTTAACATAGAACGATGGTAGTATTTTCAATAAGTCATTAGGAATATTGTCACATCAATGGACTATCATAGCACAAACCCTTGATTTAAAGCAGCGTAACCAATACAACATAAAAAGAGTTGGATTGCGTAAAAGGATCAGACCTTTTTGGCATCTACACATGCAAAAAAAAAAAATCAGCATCGTTTCCCTGAAGATAGCACCAGTCCTTTCCCTAAAGATTTTATTAGGTATATTCAGTGTGTCAATAACAATAACTAACCGGGATTGCAGGAAATTTACATCGATCGGCATCAACTCTCTGGTTCGGAATAACTATTACTTTAGCCTAAGTAAAAGGTATAGCTTTGGCAAGGACTCTTTCCAACTGGTCCAACTGAGTAAAAATTTTCTTGGAGAGCAGTGATTCAATATTTATCATTCCCTAATATTGTCCCGCGTCGATGGGAAATTCAAAAACTGTAGCATATCGACAAAGTTAATAGACGTTATGTCTTGATATCATAGTATGAAGTGACGCAAACCCAACAAAAAGGATAATAAAAAGCTTTAAATACACTTACCGAACCATAGTTGTTGCCCTCTGTAAAGCTGTCGCCCAGCTTTCAACAAATTCGTAACGCTTCCGCTTGCTATACTGTATCACGTCATTGGCCAGGTAAAACAATACCAGTCGGTGTTCCACGCGCACTAGAAATTATAAACCCAAGCTATAAATTCCAACAATTCTACACAAAATAAAGGCCAATCCAAATACCTTTCTTGAAAACATTTAACCAACTCGCTACGATTTTCTTGTGATGCGCCCGTTGTTGTAGACACCAAGAAGACATTTGTTGTATTCCATCTTGTGTATCTTTGAGGTTTTCCAACCTAGACTCAAACTGATCCATATCAAAGTCCTTTTTCATGCTTGTCATGTTTTTCTTTTAGACCCTTTATCCCAAATTACTTATCAACTTGACACTTCCACGGACCAGGTATGCGGCTTCGAGCGCAATTACCCACGCGAAACCCACTTCTTCACACCGAAAGTGTTTTATGTGTTAAACAATAAGACATTCAAATGATATCACATAAATCTATGTACTTATAGTTTGCAATAATTGCTTACTAACCGATTGTATTATTTTGTTTAACGCGGCAAATCTAATGTTGACATTGTTAGACCGTTTGCGGGATGACCCACACGCGTTATAACTTTTTTAGAAGCACTCCACTATCCGAAAAATAAACAAATCATATTGAAAACTAACTGTAAAAGATCTGTGATGGTGTTTATTACTAGTTATTAGAATTAATTTGTCGTTTTAGGTGTAATACTAGTGAAAAACTATCCAGCCTTCGCTGCACCGAAAATAATTACACGCCATGTTTTTTTTAACTTCACTTCTAAATATACAGAGTGCTTGCGGTTGTACTGGAAACTCGGATTTTGACATTCGGTTTAAGTATGTGATCGAATTGCAGCGCCAGTTATTTAACCAGCGGTGATATATAAAACTGTGAACCGTTAATTTTGAAAATATATTTAAGTTTTTCGATGCATGTTGTTTTTCAATTGTATGCAATAGTAGAGAGAAGGAGAAAAAGATAAAGCTATAGATTTATCAAAGACCTATTAAGCATCAGCCACTGCTCAGATGTTGATGACCAACATGTGGAAAATTAATAATGGAAAAATTCTAAATGAAATTAATGAGAAACAGTATACGACGAATAATTTTCATGAAATTTCTTCAAACATATGTATGTAGCTATAACCATCAGTCAACAAAACTCCAATGGTAACATCAGAAATACGATATTTTCACAGAATGCGAAAATTATTACAAACCCTGAAGACAAACTGACAATTCCGCATGAACACCTTTTGCTTTATACCCTGTACTGGTGCTAGAAATGACCCATACTTCATGGCGACTGAGCTTAATCAGAGAAACAGATTCCTTCTCTGAATTCAATGCTTATACTGGAGACTTTATCATCAATTTCCAGTTTCCTTTACGAATGCGAGAACTGGAGAAATATGCAACGCCTACCTATTGAAAGTACTTCTGCTCTTTCATTACCAGGGATATCCACATGCTCTGGATACTAAATCATATTGCCAACAGGTAACTCAATAGAATTTCGCTTGCAGATTCCTACTGGTTTTAATTTAATTACTACATAATCCAGAGGTGTAACGGCTAACTGTATGTCTATGTAAATATCTTATCGACGATATTGCTCTCGATTTTGCTCACTGGACAGTAGGTGTATAGTAATTTCAGCGAAAAATATGCTGCTTTCGTCAAACTTTGTTACCAAATAATAGGGGCAATCTTTTGCAAGCCAGTATAGGATTGGACAAAAAAACGACATCAGGACTTAGCAACGTCATCACAAAAACTTTGCAGTACTGCGTAAATTATGAACATGTTCAATATACTCTTCGTAGTTTTTTTTTATTAAATTATAACAAAAATGTCAAAATTGTTCTGTGACTTAACATTTTGTAATTTTTAATTATATCAACAGAACATCAACCATTTATCTTTTCGCCATTGAAGGCAGTCATATTTATGTACATAGCGCTTGAATGAACCCATTTCGGCTGTCGGCTCTGTTGGTGGTTTGGTTATGATATGTCACTTCCTAACTATAGGCATAAATTAACTATACCTAGATAGTCAACTTTAAATCCCCAACCCGCTAAAACCCGCAAATGGGCGGAGCCTAATCCTCTCTTTCGTTCCCATCGGTGAATACGTGTAATGAGAGATTTGAAGTTTAATCAGCTCATCTACAGGTCCAAAACAATAGCTCATGTAATTTTGCATTAGAGTGGAGTGAATCTATGCTGACAGCTTTCACCAAATTTCAGTAAATCGATACTTTTTTTTGTATCGGCTAAACACGTGGCTGTCATAAATGGAGGTGATTTTCCTTTTACCCCATTTGTTTACTTTTTAGCTCAAAAAAGAGCAAATATATTTTTGATTTTAGACAACTTTTTTATATTTTTTTTATGCCACTCGATTCGACTCATTGCACTGAATTCAAATCTGTACTCAGATGTTGTCGCACTTTTTCTGTTTAAGAAATATAGCAGTCTGAAATTGTGCTGAAATAATGTAAACAAAGGCAGTGGGTCGCCGCGGGTGTGTTTGGAAGTGCAGTGGGGAGTTTGGGATGTTAAAACAATATCTTTTTTTTTATAAATAAATGAAATATGTCTTACACAAATAAACAAATTGGTATAATGTAACTACGAAATTGTTGGAAATGGATATTTAGATTTTTAATTATTTTATTTAAATAATTATTATTCTGTTGTGTTATTATTCTACATTTCTATGAAATTTCGTACTGGATTGAGTTGTTCTTCGCTTACGTGATTACTGATTTGTAGAAAAGTTTGATTTAAAACACATACATATATGCACAATATACATATGTATACGTAAAAATTATTTACAGGAGAATAAATTGTTTGTTCTCAAATTTTATGTGTAGATGAAAAGGCTGGTCGAAACCTTATGTCCTGTTAATCTTTAATGAAAAAATAACTGTATATGGTTAAGCTAGAATACAGAATTAAAAGGAGAAGAATAAAGCAAAGAAAGACAACAAGATATGCAGATTAAGGATAACACACCGATTTGCGTTTACCATCTCAACACATACCTAGAATATATAACAAACGTACCTACTTGTTGTTTGTTCAAAAAACAAAGTGGAAGAAACTAAAATATGTATGTTTATACTGTGATACATATGTTTGTATGTTTTAATTTAGTTTTTTATTTAGTATAAATGATTTAAAACATACGTTACATTTTGAATTTTACTATTTTAAATGTAACGTACTTTTAGCAGATTCACCACGAAACGAAGAATATTTTGGTAGTTGTTTATTGGACACAGCATCCCCTCCAGAATTCGTCAGTTTTTGACTTAATATTGTCCAAGATGGCTGCGACCGTGTGACAGTTGTAGCTGTCAGTTGTGATCACCAGTGGATTTGAATGTGTAAGTAATTTGCCTGCAAAATCACTAACACATTCTTGCTCACCAGTGATCACAGCTTGTAGGTCGAAAGAGAGACCCCCTCGAATTTGACCATCTAGTATAGTTAATTTATGCTATAGGTACAACACGTGCAAAAACAGTGGTGATTTTATAAGAAAAAGTTCTTTAATATGGATTCGGACAGTGATTCTAGCTTTGATGAAAAGCCACAAACAAGCACAAAAAAAACCATCAAAGATACCACACAGATTGAACCAGAGAGCGATGCCAATGGCGAAGAAAATGGAGCGGAATCGGCTGAAGACGACGTGGATGGCGAAGATGATGAAGATGACGAGGACGAAGAAGATCAAGTTCGCATGCCAGTCATAAACCCTTGCAGTTTAATGCGTAACAAAGAAAAACGAAGTGCATTGTACAAAAAACTTCAACAAGAGAAGAAAAAGAAGCAGAAAGCAGCACGCAGGAAACGCAGAAAGGAAGGTGTGCCCGCAAACCCTGGCCACACAATTGAGAGCCTCCGAGAGCCGGATCAAACTGCCGTCACAAACATAGAAGATTCCGACAATGAGGAGCTACGTAAAGAGCTTGAAACCGATGATTTTAGTGCATACTTTGAAGGAACGTACGAACCAAAAATCCTTATTACCTTCGCTGATAATCCAGTAACGCTGACCAGAAAGTTCGGTCTAGAGTTGTCAAGAATATTTGTCAACGCTCTGGTAAAGATTCGTAACAAGTCTTCAACCAAGAAAATCGTACAGAGTGCTATACGTGAGGATTTCACTGATGTGGTGGTCATCAATGAGGATCGAAGGAGACCCAATGGTCTCTTGGTCATACATTTGCCAAATGGACCGACGGCACACTTCAAGTTAAGCAACGTTAAGATAACCGAACATCTTCGTCGTGACCATAAGGAAATCACAAAACACAGACCGGAGGTGATTCTGACTAATTTCACTACCCGGTTGGGTTTGACCGTCGGAAGGATGCTGGGAGCATTGTTTCACCATGATCCGGAATTCAAAGGTCGTCGTGCTGCAACGTTCCATAATCAGCGTGATTATATTTTCTTTAGACATCATCGATATGAATTCACCAAGCAGGGGAAAAAGGCGAAGCTACGGGAACTGGGACCGAGATTCACGCTAAAACTGCGTTCTCTACAAGAGGGAACCTTCGACAGCAAGACGGGAGACTATACGTGGATTATATCAAACAAGCGGCATGCAATGGAATCAAGGAGACGATTCTTCTTGTAATATGCATCGTGGTACTTCCGAATACAATAAAAATAAGTATATTTTATTTTAAGAATACACTGCGTTTTTTTTTGTCAGCAATACACTTCTAAAACATAAACAGGTATTGGGGCTTTCAATTGGACGTTAGGTGTTACTGAAATTTCTTGCCACTCCTTCTGTTCTACTTCAAAGGTCACGTAGTTTTCTTTACGTTTAATTTGTACAAATGTGTGTTGTGTTTGGTTCTTTGAACTATTTTAGTAATCTTGATGCTCTACGAATTCTAACCAGTAAACACTTTGGTTAAGATTCCTAGGTACCTAGGAGACGAGTTGCGTCATTTAAAGTGCAGATGTTGGTGGAGTATCTGACCCGTTTGCGCTCTATGAGTGTTAAATGTTTCTAAGTTTAACGACATGACAAGTGTATTTCCATTTATAGAGCTTTAACCTCATCAAAATTAGATTTAAATTTTTCGCTGTGGATGACTATTTCATTTCATCTTAGGATCGTACATCCGAGTTTCATTTTGGACTGATACATTTGTATATCCGAGTCATTGTTTATTTAGGGCAATATAGCCAACAGTTACAGGCTTCGTTGGTACGTAGCGGTGCTCTTCCTGTTGTATTTGCCTTTGATTAGTTCTTGTTGAGAACTAGCCCGACTTGTTTCACTTTACTATCAGTTAACACTTTGTTCTCAATTTCTCTAGACTAAAGATATTTTTAGGATAAATTTTGTTATTACTTCCCTACTACAGCTTACGTAATATAACGCTGACAAGGTCATACCCATACGATGCCCGCAAAAGTGTGCAACACGTTCCCTCTATTGTTTTAAAAGTTCATCCGTAACAAATTATATTCTGATTTGTAACAAATTATTTTCTTGTTACGTTATAAGGCCGGTGATAATTAGTTATTAGTCACTGCTTATGTAATTCATCAGTTCCAGAAATACCTACAAATGTATGTGCATATAAATAATTCCACAAATTTCTCAACGTAGGATATCTTTGCTTCTCCATAATAAAGCAGCCAAGAGTTATGTACCCTCTTTGGAATATGTCCTTTTGGTATCGCAATAGACCTACACTGGCTTAAGTGTGGCTACAAATAACAGAGCCCACCACGTAAACCTAACCTAACCTAGTGCAATTCAATGAGATCGTGGTTTTACATAGGAAAGAAATAGTTTTACATATTCCGAACATATTCTCTCGCCTAACTCTGACATAGGCTGCTTTCCTAAATTCAACCAAAATGCGCATTGACAGCACCTGCACTATGTGACGCGCATTCTGTTGCGTTGTTAATCATGACGTTTAGCAATGTTATGCTAAGCGCACAATTTCTTTTTTGGTAATCTGAAACAATGTAACAAATTACATAATTGCAACTCAGATAATTAATCATTCCCTAAACAATTGTGGTGCTGGTGACAGCCGAATATTCACGAAATATATTTTAAAGCTAATCCAAAAAGGGTAGCAATAACAAATATTATTTGCATCGTGCTAGTTTACGATGCGCTGTTTGGTTTTGTTGGCTTAGCATATTCGTTCGCAATGCATTTCGGAACGTAATGTGATGTGTCATTTTGAGTTTGCATTTGGGAATGTTTGCTGATTCACAAAGCAGGCAGTGCTGCATTTGGGAAAGTCGTGAAAGCAGCAATAATTAAGTTAGATTTTCAGAGGTCAAGAAAACTAATACGGTCAGGTTGACATAACAGATTAAAACCCATCTGCATAATCCCAATCAAAGTGATATTGGTCAAAGCTAATGCTATTAAACGAAGATTTTGACTTTGAAAAATCTTTATCATTTTATTGCGTTTTGCTCTATTCATCAATCACCAGTGTTTAATAAAAATTTAAACTAAAACATTACAGTTTCCACGAGAATAAAATGTTATCATTTAACATATAAAAATAACATGCTTCTTTAAGTGCTTCTAATACTACATCATGGGACATTGAGGATTAGCTGCTGCGGCAGGATCTAACGCTGACATATCTGCCAGTTCTCCTACAATTTCCTCTGGGGGCTGACCGAATTCCTGAAGTTTTCGCATATCTTCCATAACGAGCTTGTAATTTTCTCGCTTTTCTTTGGGAGTTTCGTCGGGTTTTTGTGATTCTAAGCGATTGCAAATCACCTTATACAGATCTAACTGTTTTTCGTATCTATAAAAAAAAAACAACGGATAAGTTAATTCCTTATAAATCTGCTGTTCTCTTAGATTACTTACCTTTCCTTGTCACTAGGACTAATTTTATCACCATTTTCTTCCAAGTATTTGGGGTATTTTTCCAGCAAATCTTTAATTCCCGGCAATAAGATTTCAGCTGAGAGCAAACTTTGCATCATACCCTCCATGAATGGCAGGAATGGGTTTTCATCACCTTCAGCACCCTTTTATCAATTTATAAATTCAATAAATAGGTTGGTATGCATAATGCTAATGATAAGGATTAAATTTTAAATTGAAGCATAAACTTGTCTTCGTTAAAAGACCCTTGGAACACCAATGATAGAGTTGGGTTTTAACTACTACAATTTGCAACACTTAAGAAATTAGAGAAGAGATCACAGGCAAGTGCTGTAAATATAGTTTTTTTTTTAGAAATAGAGCTCAAGTCTATTTATTTTCATTGGAGCTTTGGAGATTCTATAAGTCGGACTGTGCATTTTCTTATAAATTGTTATTGCTATAAAATTTTTGTGGTGATTAAGTTCCAGTTCGATTCTTGTGGCTCATCTAAAGAGCAAGAAGTGGGGATATTCAGGATTATCCTAAGTATTTGGTTGGTAGTGGGTTTGAGAGGATGACGGTTTCCTCATCACGTAGGACACTATTTGGGCACGTTGTGTTTCTTTCTAGAAAAACTGTCTTAAAGAGAAAGGTAAGGTGAGACCTTCATTTTGGGATAATCATTTGTTCACGCATTCGACCCGTTATGTTGCAGTAGTCAAGTACCAAGACCAGGTTGACCCAGAAGAAATTTGCCTCACCAGATTGCTAAATTTTTCCTTCCATTCCTTTACGAACTTGCTATTTGGTTCTCGGATTTGTTAATGCCATTAGGGTTCATTGGCAGTCCGAGAAAATGTTGTCACCTTACGTTCCCGTGCTGAGAACAAGTTCCGCACCTAAACAGCTAAAATCACCGCCGGAAATAGTCACAAATTGCTCTAAATAGATAGGGAGAAGTATGTACTAGCTTGCTTGCCTACGAAGAAACATTGACGTGGTTTATTGCGTATTCCAAAGAATACATCTACGTTCAAACAAAACCAACATCGACATCACACCCTATTTGGTAGAATCTAAACTACATGGTGACATCGATGATTAACTTTATAATTGTCTTGACAAGTATCAGATACCATCAAGACAGTGTTAAGAATGTAAAAACCTATGAAACTACAAACAAACACACATACCTCTTCCATACCGAGTCCTGAAAATAATTTGGCCACGTCTGCTTCTGAAATTCCTCCCTCTAACGTATCAGATGCCTCATTCAAACCCTTTTGAGAAAACAAACTTGATTACTTCCCACAATAGCATTTAAAATGCGATTTGTTCAACCTTCAGCGCATCCGATATACTGTCAGAATATTTCTTCACTTCTTCATCGCTCGCCGTACTCTCACCTTGAACTGCGATTGCTGTTGCTTCAGCCATTTTTTTAAAACCGGCCATAATCTGTTCAGTCAATTGCTCTTCGTGTCCATCTGTTTGACCAACCAGTGCGTTCATTCGCTCGCTAAACAATTTTGCTTGTTCCCTGCAAAAAAAATAGATGCAAATGTAGTTTCATTGATTATAAGGTCAAAATTATCACTCATTAAGCGCAACAAAAAATATGAATAGCGACAAGACAAAGAGTGATTACATGAAAAACGCATTTTGGTCGTCAGTGTCAGCGACTGTAGTATCTGCATTTGATGATTGTGCGGTCTGTTCTGATTTTTCAAAGTCTTTTAACGCATCTATAATATTACATAATGAGATTTATGTTTAATTTAGATTCCAAGGGTTGCTCTTACCGTCTAAAAGTTCATTGAGATCGTTGTCATTTTTGGCAACATTATCTTTCTTGTCGTTTGCAGACATGTTACTTAAATTTATTGGTATGTTGTATATAAGGTAAATCGAAAGAAAATTCAAAGATTTGGGATAAAATGTAGCCTATTTAATTTGGTTATCGCCGATCGCAGCCAGCTAACAGTAATCGTGTGACACGAACGACAGATACTCCGTCATTCATGCTCGTGTGACAGTTCGATTATAATTTTGACAAGTAGAAATGAGTGTACTCTAGTTAAGATGTTAAAGTTTTATTCTAGCAGTTTTAGTTGACTTCAGTGAAATTGATTTCGGAGTACAAAACACTAAATTGAACAAGATTTCATTATTATTGCTTTTAGCTTTTAGTCTGTAATCTTAGGCTATGGTTATATAGCCTAAATTAAATCAGGATATTTATAAGCACTTCAAACTTTATGGTAAAGAAATTTGCTTCGCATGAATCTTATATCCTTGAAGAAGATTGCAGTCGTTGAAAAAATCTTTCATTCTCAAGTAATGCATAACGGTAGCGAATGTAACAAGATCTCAGATTACTTTGTGAGACAAGCGTATTAAGTTTTCCCTTGAGTCTCACCCATTTGGATGACCACCTGCAACATATTTAACATTGAAGCTCTGGCGAATTGCAAGAGACAAGAAATATGTAAAGTCCCGTATAAGAAAGAAACTTCAAAGCACTTTCAATGAACTCGTAAATCTTTACCCGCTTCAGTCTATAATCCTGTTCTTTCTCCAGTATTTCATGAAATTCAGACTTGTTTTCTTATGACTCTCTCTTATAATTCTTTGCTTTTCAAACCTTTTCTTGTAAGTTCAGCGGATATTTTGTTTCGTATCAAAGATTCCTATTAATGTCAGTCACTTGATCAGATAATATAATGATATATATCATATTTTCCTTCTTAATTAAAACTAAACTTATACATCACTGAACTTAACAATTTCGGAAATTTTTTGTCAAAACACTGTTATGACAATTCGTTAAGTTATAGCAGATTTACGTGGCACATAATGACAGATCAATTTCGTTCATTCGACACTCGACACTTTCGAACAGAACAAGTTGGAATATAATTCTTGGCTGCAAAATAGTGCCTCTGACGTGGATATCTTCGATAAATGAAAATTGCCTAAAACAGCATCGAAGCCTTGGCAAAATCTATCCAAAACTTCAAATCTCTCTGAAGGACTTATCGTTAAAAATCACCTAAATTGGTTTATTTTATCCACGTTAGCAGAAATTGATCGTTTCGGTGGCCAATTTGTGTGACAACATCATCGATAAGACGTGTTAGCCACCGTGTAACGAGTGGTGAAAGTATTGATAATACTCTGTGATTTTATGTGTTATTCAATTTAATAGTGAAACAAATAAATTAAAGCATGAATCCTTCAGCATATGGGCAGAATTATCCACCCCAAGTATGGCCACAACCACAACAGCAGCAACAACAGCCACCTCTAGTTGGTGGTCCACCAGCAGCATCAATGCCACCACAGTCGCAGGGAATGGTGAATGGAAATTATCAACAGCAGGTAAGTTGCTTATTAGTTTGTATATAAGCTGAAGTGGTCAACAAGTTACGCGTTCCAGTTGGTAAACTCGATAAGTGGGATGTCGATGAACCCCATGAAAGCTTATCCCAATCCTAGTGGGAACATGCCTCCACCGCCGATGGGGAATGGGCCAAGTGCTGGTGATGTTGCACTTGGTAGGAATAACAACTTAGTGCCGAATAATAATTCGGTTGGCCTAATGGGATATCCTAATGGACCGATGCCACCAACATCGCTTTCTCAGAGTGCTGGTGCACCTCCTCCGCCGCAGGGACTACCACAAACATCGCAGGCTGGTCCATCCCAAAATTCAATGCTTCCACCTGGATCGCAGCAGCAGGGAAATATTCCGCCTTTGCAGCAACAGCAAGTAATGCCTCAATATCCAGGTTTGATGAAACCTACATCACCGGTCGATGCATCGAAACCAGTTGAAAACGCCTTTCCCCCAACGAATCATTCCACTCAACAAGGACCGGCTCAGATGACGGTTAATAGCGCTAACATACCGGGAATGCCACATATGCCACCACCAAAAACTGTGAGTATACACCAGGCATAGAATACTGCGTTAGATAATATTAAGTATTTTGATAAATGACTAGCCGGCGTGCTTATATCTAAAAATAATATCACCAACTCGACACAATCCAATTATACTACCTGCAACGTATGACTTTCGATTTTTGGCTTTTGGTGCTAAACATAAACAGGTCTCTGGGAAATGTAAATCATTCTGACAACCAATTTGTATACTGCCACTTCACTTTCATCAAGAGATCACTCTCTCTTCACCTCACCATATCGAAACGGAAAATACAATGATTCATTGCAAGTTTGCAATGTATTACATCTTTTCAATGAGAATTTTAATAAAGTCGTGATTTGGTTTTGTTTTGTATGACTGCTTACAGACTTTACTCACTGGCACCTAAGCCATTTCTTTTTAGTTCGTCTGTAATCAATACATTATGTTATCCTCTTCCCGGAGACTACCATAAAAATACGTAGATCCCCCCGTAATACCAGTGTACAGGCTTATGGAACTAGTTCATAGTCCGAAAAGCTCTTAAATGAATCCTCAATGGCACCGGACTAGATTTGTAAATATTAATAATAGATACACCAAACAATTGGTCAAAGTTCTCTATTTCAAGCGTAGAGATACATCCACACACTTGTATGTTTATATTTTATTATTCCAAAATTGGTACTTAAGTAGCCGGCATCTACATACGGCTACATATATGAGAAAATAAGAACGTCTAATACAACAGCAATTTCTTTGTGTGACTAAAAAAAAAGTCTTCACCTATTTTTTTCATAGTATTTCCGACAAGTAACTGATAAGACCATAGCTGTGTATTCAAATTCGAACTTTCGCAAGAGACTGCTGCTTATGTAAAACTTAATATGTTCATGTGTGTATGTAACCCATCAGTGAATACAAAACCCAAACCCATTATCATCTCTCTTGCAATCATAATAAAATATGTATGCATGCGTATACATAGTTAAACGGGTACGATTAGGTCTGCAGGTATTCTTGCTGTATACACAATGTACTCTGTGAATTGTGTGTTTAAGCGATAGTGTTTATTTAATTGATTTCAGAAGATCTTTAATGATTCTAGTATAGAAAAAAATACGAACTCTACGCACTGGTTAATGTTTGTATAATTGTTACTTTAACTTAATTTAGAAGATCTGCAATGCAAAATAATTTGCCTTGGTCAGGTTTTTATTGAGATAAAGTTTTTCACAATCTTGTTTTGTTTTGAAATTATCTAATCTCCATGGATATGACAAGTATCTTAAAAACAGTTTAGCACCGCAACAGGAACCGTCATAGCTGCAAAGTTAGACCTAAGTTCTAAATTCGCTGTTGCTGCCTAAATCTACCGATTTAGTTCTCCCAACTTACAACAATTCATTATTATTAATATAAAACAATATATAATAATTTTGCATTTCCATTTGACAAACAAACTTTTTTTTAATTTATTTCAATTTGTCTCACATCAGGTCTGTTTCTTTACTTTCTGCACTAAAAATCGTAAAGTAAAAATTTCCTACGAGAGGAAATAGGTAGGAGAATCAGTTTATTGTATATAGAGAGTTTTTGACAGATCACTTGCCAATGAGGGGAACAGACATATCATGTTGGTTGTCTTTTTTGTTGTCGCTGTTGCTGTTTTTGTGTTAATCTGTTTCTAATATGCATATATACATACATACATATACATTAGGTCTGTTCCTGTATCCTGCCAAAACAGCGAATTTTCACGAATTTCTACAAAAATTCACCAAATCCTGTTCGAGTACGTCAAAAATTTTATACTTTCGTAAAAGAGAGTGCTCACGAGAGAGTAAGAGATTTCCCCATGGTACGAATTATAGTGCAAGAAATCTGTCAAACTACTGTATGTACCTAATTTTCATTTGGTTTGTGTATTTGAATACGTTTGTCATTTGACGTTTTAAAAATGAGGAAATTTCGTTGTTTCCGCATTCGTTTACTTTTTCGTAATTTCATCTCTGAGAGAATTTTACCCCCACTCCTTGACATTTCACTCACTATCTACGAATATTTGTGCAGAATGTATGCAAACAGACCTATTTTAATAACACCGTGTTTCCACAAGACATATTAATGTCAGACTTTCTGTCAAAATTTTGTATTTCTTACCCTGAGTGGGCAAATTATGTCAAAACTTTTCATTTCCAACCAAACCATGTCGCGTATGAGTAAGCAACAACTAATTCTTGCTTTGAAGGCTTTGAAATAAGTCCAAAAATTAGAAAAATCAGAAAGAAAAAGAAGGCATTGTTTTTTGATAAACCCATTTCTAGAAAAAAGACATTTACATGTTTTAGAAACGAATTTCCTGCACAATGTTTTCTTTGTAGTAAAACTCAAATTGACAGTCAATGTCAAATTTATTTCAGGGTCTATGTCTATAGAGATGGGATGAAATAAAACCAGACATGGATGTCTTGCCATAAATTATGTCAAGAAATTTGCGGTCTCCATAGGAAATTTTAATGGCATGACATATCTCTTCTCTTCTGTATCCTCTTCTCCGGTATCCTCATCGTTTTGGAATGAATTGTCTCTAATTATAATTTATTTTTTTGACAAACTTTTAACAAAGATTAATTAATATCTAAGAGTATTCACTCGTATGCAATTCAGTCGGTAATTCCACAACCCGTACTAAGTGGGATATCTGCATTTGCCTACACTAGGTGGAGTTGTGGGAGCATCGTTTAATTTTATAACAAGACTAATTGGATAGATATGGTTGGGATTTGAATCAACAACCTTCCCCTAACGCCTATTTTTTTTTTTTTTTTTGCTTTTTCCAACTTAGTTTAACTCTTTCCAAGTCATTCCCAATATATAGTACATGAATGATTTGTTATTACTGATATACAACATGTGTACCTACTATGTATGTATGTACATACATATGTATGTAGTTTCGTATAATATGATTTTTTCTCCCTCATCTCATAATTATTTGCTATGTCCTATCTTGAACTAAAGCGTTAAGTGCATTCCAGACGACATACTAGCTTCGCTTTAAGAAACCACATAAACATTGTTTTATATTTTATTTCATTTTACAGTCATCACCATTTATGCCACCACAAGCGGGAGAACCACCAAAACCACAAGATACGCAGCAAAAGCCCCCAGTATCTTCTCAATTTCCACCTCAACCGCAAATGCAACAAAAGTATCCAAGTCAAGCAATGCCCCTACCATCGCAACCAGGTCCATTGTATCCACCACAACAAAATCCGATGCAGCAACAACCACCACAGCCACAACAACAACAACAACAACAGCCAATGCAATTTGGGCAAATGCCCCCGAGACCAGGTCAACTAATACCTCTACAACCTGGACAAATGCAAATGCCTCCACAGCCTGGACATATGCAAATGCCTCCGCAACCTGGTCCATTACCACCTCAGCCAGGTCAAATGCAAATGCCCCCACAGCCCGGTCAGATGCAATTGCCACCTCTTCCAGGTCAACTACCACCCCAACCTGGACAAATGCCTCCTCAACCAGGCCAAATGCCATTTCAACAAGGATCTGGACCAATGCAATATCAACCAGGCCCAATGCCTCCACAACCAGGACAAATGCCATCGTACCCATCGCAGCCCGGTCAGATGCCAATGCAGCCTGGTCAGCAAATGCCTGGAAGAGGCTTCAATGTAATACAATGAACCAACTTTCTCTATGAATTATTACGAGAAATGTTCTTGTTTTCTTTAGCAACCGCCTGGCATGTACAATCAACAATATCAACAGCAGCCAGCTGCAATGCAGCGTCGTTTGGATCCCGATCAGATGCCAAATCCCATTCAAGTTATATATGAGAATCAGAGAAATGCTGGTGGTACATTTGTGACCAATCAACCCGGTTTGCTGCCGCCCTTGGTCACTACGAAATTCGTTGTCCAGGATCAAGGCAACTCAAGTCCACGTTTTGTTAGGTAAATGAAATGTCACGCCGAGAAAATTTTCATTAAATTCACGTTCTTTCCAGATCCTCGTTGTATTGCGTTCCATCAACATCAGATTTGCTAAAAACAACAGCTTTACCATTCTCATTAATCGTTTCACCATACGCAAAGACCGTTGAAGGAGAGTACGATGCTCCTATTGTTGATTTTGGGGAATTGGGGCCGATTCGATGCAATCGTTGCAAGGCTTACATGTCACCAAATATGCAGTTTATTGATGCTGGCCGTCGATTCCACTGTTTGATGTGCAAAGTATCGACAGAAGGTAAGTTAATAAACAAAACAAGCGACTTGGTCTTTTGAATGACAAGAATAGATTGCCTTGTGTGTAGTCATCAGGTTTGAAAACATATATAATTATGTTTGAATCTTCCAGTTCCTACCGAATACTTCCAACATCTCGATCATACCGGGCAGCGAGTAGATAAATACGAAAGACCTGAGTTAGTTCTGGGAACATATGAATTCGTTGCCACAAAGGATTATTGTCGGGTATGTGCTCGTTTTTCCTTCGCTGTTATATTTTCTTTTTCATTTATGTTTTTTTTTTTTTCAGAATAATATTCCACCCGAAATTCCAGCATTTGTTTTCGTTATTGATGTTTCGTATAATAATATTAAATCTGGACTGGTTCATCTACTTTGTCAAGAAATCAAAAGAATCCTCAGGCATCTTCCTGTCGATCAAGGTCAAGAAAAATCAAAGATGCGTGTTGGTTTCATTACCTACAACAGTACCGTTCATTTCTATAACATCAAAAGCAACTTGGCTCAACCACAAATGATGGTTGTTGGTGATATCACTGATATGTTTATGCCACTTCTCGATGGTTTCCTTGTTGATCCAGAAGAATCAGAAGCTGTAATTGATGCACTGATGGAACAAATACCGAAAATGTTTGTCGATACAAAGGAAACTGAAACTATTCTACTTCCAGCCATTCAGGCTGGTCTGGAGGCACTTAAAGCATCAAATTGTGCTGGAAAACTACTTGTATTCAATTCGTCTCTTCCAATTTGTGAAGCACCTGGAAAACTTCGAAATCGTGATGATCGTAAGCTCTTAGGTACAGAGAAAGAGAAAACGATACTCACTCCACAGACAAATGCATATAATACATTGGGTCAGGAATGCGTACAAGTTGGATGTTCAGTCGATTTGTTTCTGTTCAATAATTCTTACATTGATATTGCTACAATTGGACAAGTATCACGTTTAACAGGTGGAGAAGTATATAAATACACGTATTTCCAGGTGAGATGATCTTTTAAAGGTCCTGAGATAATTTTTGGTCGTTAAATCGTACTTTTTACTGCGCACACAATTCACTGCAAAGAATTAATTAATTTGTTTTCTAGGCTGATCTTGACGGAAATCGCCTCATAGAGGACTTGATTAAGAATGTTTCGCGTCCGATTGCTTTTGATTCAGTGATGCGTGTAAGAACTTCGGCTGGTATTCGGGCAACCGACTTCTATGGTCATTATTACATGTCCAACACGACTGATGTTGAATTGGCAAGCATTGGTAAGGAAATGCAAAATTTTATTTAAAACAAAAGTGATCGATTGATTTTGTTTTGATTAGATTCCAGCAAAGCAATTGCAATCGAAGTTAAGCACGACGACAAATTGCCTCCAGAGGAGAATATCTATCTGCAGATCGCTCTATTGTACACATCCTGCGGTGGTCAACGGAGACTGCGAGTCTTGAATTTAGCGCTCAGAGTAACTACAACAATAGCTGATGTCTTCAAGAGTTGTGACTTAGATACAATAATATTATTCTTCGCTAAACAATCTATGTTCAAGCTGATGGAACTCACACCTAAGGTCGTTAAAGATACTCTAATACATCGATCTGCACAGATTTTGGCCTGTTATCGTAAACATTGTACATCGCCGACATCAGCGGGACAATTAATTCTGCCTGAGTGCCTAAAGTTACTACCACTCTATGTTTCGTGCCTAATTAAAAACGATGCAATTTCTGGAGGCTCAGACATGACAACCGACGATCGCTCATATGTCATTCAATTCGTACTTTCGATGGATTTGCAAATGTCTGTGACCTTCTTCTATCCGAGATTCATTCCAATACATAATGTAGAACCTGATGAGAATGATTTGCCGCTACCAATGCGTGTCACCCATGAGAAAATGTCTGAAGATGGCGCTTACATATTAGAGAATGGAATCTATTTGTTCTTATGGTTGGGTCAGTCCCTGCCACAATCATTCATACAGCCACTATTCAGTGTTCAGTGCACACAACAAGTGAACTCAGAACGTTTTGCTATTGTTGGTGATAATCCGCTGGCGAAGCGAGTACAACAAATTATTGATACAATAATGCACGAGCGAACGCGATACATGAGGGTAAGGCATTATATAAAACCTTCTAAATTGCAAACATTTTACAACTCTTACTTTTAGGTAACATGCGTACGACAAAACGACAAACTTGAGAGTGTATTCAGACATTTCCTTATCGAAGATCGCGGCACAGATGGTTCAGCGAGTTATGTCGATTTCTTATGTCACATGCATAAAGAAATCAAAGACTTGCTCAGTTAGCCTTATACTACTAGGAATAGTTTTAGCCAACGTCGTTTGAATTCCGAAGTTGTAGCGCCCGCAATGTGTCGTAGCTACTCACAGAATAGGGCGAGGCAGCAGCGCTTTCGCAAAGAATATGGTAAATTGTTTTAGGTTGATATTCAAATTTATTATTATGAAAAATGAGAAGAAAAAATATACATACACATACATATATGATTTAATTTTAATGAGTTGAAAATAAACTAACGAGAAGGCGAACATGTAAGAATCGAAACGAATTAAACAATTTATGTAATTATAAAATGCAAGAAACAAATATACATAAATATAATTATTATTACATACATACCTAACTAGAGCGTTTATAGTTTATATTCACTTTTATTTCACTCTGAGGTAACAGGAAGTAAGTATGTACTATAATCTGTATTAAAGTTTAAAATACTCTCCGGGAGGCAGGATTTGTAATGGCCAGAAATTACTCTGAACAGCAATAAATACGTAATAACAGACTTGCAATAAATACGAAGAAACAGTGAAAAAATCCATTCGAGTGTCGATGATAATCCTAGGTCTGGAATATTTGGGTTAGGAACAGTCGGAATCTATGTTAATGCTTAGGATTGTTTGAGCTGAGAAAAGAGGTGACATCAAAAGGGGAGCAATGACGGGATATTCATAGTTTCAGTATACGGCTCAGCTATCTAATGAATTATTTATTTGTGATCATTGGAGTTTGTTCTAGGCGAGGTGTTGCAGTTGCCCCAGGAGTATTGTCTTCAGGCATAGTGATGGTAAAGGTGGGGACGAAATCCGGATTGGGGGTGGAAGCTTCTAACAGTCAAAGCTGATATTTATTCCGAAAAAGTTATGAATCGTAATAAAATTCCGACTCAATAGCATCCGTTTTCGTACAGAAATTGCAAACGCGTATAAATCGGAAAATTTCTCCGTGACGAATATCTGTCGGAGAACTTCGGAGAAAAAATCACAACTGACAGAAAAAAATGCAATACGACGCAGGTAGCCATTGTGCAACGTTGTACATCATCTCCTTTCGGAGATTGTCCCCGATATGAGTCTGAACGGATACCAGATATGAAATTTTACGATTTTGTACGAATCGGAGAAAATTTCGTTCTGAACGGATACCATAATAGGGCTGAGTGTTTAGGTTCAGCAGGAGGGAAGAATGATTTCTTTGAACCTGAAGTCTACTTTGTTGACGCTTTTTTAGACTTTATATTGATTTATGACCTATAGAGAAACATTAGTAAGTAACAAATCGTACAAATAAACTTTTGTTTATTGCTAGTACAATAATTTGAACATAAAAAAAGTTTTGAATGTATGTACATATTCGAAAAATAAAGAATAGAGAAAACTTAATTATAACAAAGAATTGTGTTTTAAATTAACATAAGAATGGTCACCGTAATCATGTTTCTTAAAATCTGTATAACATTCTTGTTTCGCTGTATTTTCATCAGAGCTATGTACACTCGGTTCTTGTGTTTCGTCAAACTCCATTTCAGATTCCAGTACCTCTATTTCGAAATTTAATATTTTCGGATCGCTTTTTTGAGTCCATCGCTGTAGTGTTCTTACTGACGGAAGTGGAAACTTTTCTTCTTTTAACATTTTATAAGCCCGCGAACCTGCTGAGTACAATGTTATTGACTTCACAATATCAGCTTCTGACCATTTAACTCGTCTGCCTCCATTTTTTAATTTACTTATTTGGGCGTCGCTAAAAATTGTCTTTAGTCTCGTTTCCATATTTTTATTTGCATAATTGCTTTTGGTTAGTTGTATTTGTAGGGACTTTATTGTCTTCTGTAATTTATCTTCGTTGAGCTTCAGTCGAAAGTTTTCTTGTTGTAATTGTTTTCTAAAAATATATATTGAAACAAGAAAAATAAAATTAGTTATCATATAAGGGAAATAATGCTGTAATCCACTTATTAATAAAATAAGAATATTTCGCTAATTCCTATTATTGATTGGCTGCTCTTACATCCAATCGGCAAATTTGCATCGCTGACAGTGGTCCGTAGACTTCCGTCCTTATGTGAGCTGGATCTTTGACAGACTTAGGTAAAAACATAGTACAAATAGGGAACCTTATAAGGCCAAGTTGCTACAATTCTTTTGAGTTTTGGCTTTTTGGTCGCATTTTCAGTTGAACACTACCAGACTATTCAATTTTCTTCATCACAGTGGGGATACAATTTTCAGTTGGGCGATGCTTCTGAACTTAATTTTCGCAGTTTGACCGTCGGAAACATACTGTTTTTGTAGTAGGATTTTGGGATGCTTATGTACGTCGCGCGGTGGATGATGAATTCTAAACTGAAATTTGTGAAATTTATTCCATAAGTTGGATAGTATTATAATGTACATATGTACATGCACCTTTCAAATATATTAAATCTTTCGCTGACAAACTCTTTTTGCATCAGAAACATGTAATTACAGACTAGGACCGTTTTTAACTAACCTAACTAACTAACGCAAAACATATACATATGGCTAGTTAAGAACAGAAGTAACATTTTTAGAAAAACTGAGCTAAGTATGTCTTGGGCTTCAAAGACATTAATTTAGTTAGTGCAAAAGTGATCCTAGTGCCATCGAACACTTCTTCTAATATCTATCATAAAAAAAAAACATGTCGTAATAAACCTATTAGACACAATTGTAATAATAGAGAAAACGCGTTTTGCTCATTATTTCAATAATCACAAAATACTACATACTTGGATTGCTTCTGTTCTTAACTAGCCATATGTACATATTCGACTTTGGGTTCTCGATTTATGTAGTTCGACCAGTAGTTGTAGTTTGTAAATAAATAATATGTACTTACATCTTTTTGACATACTCTTCAATTTCACCTGCAGGATATTCTTTCATCGCAGAATCTTTGTTTACAATTCTTTTCGACAAATTAGATGCGGTAGAACTACTTGTATCTTTGTACAAAGACGGAGCACTACCCGGTTTTAGTTTCGGAATATTCTTCTTCGTAAAACCTTAAACAACAATAATAAATTTTATATAATTAACTAAACGAATAATTAATAATCTGACCCATTTCAAATCGCATATTTCTTTCGAAATCATTGGCGGTAAAATGGTCACCGCATATTCTCCAGGTAGTTGCATTGAATTCGTCCTTTCTTTTGCAAAAATTAACCCATTTTTTCAATAACGTTGGGTCGCTGGGAAAACCATAATATCTCACGTTTTCTTTTTTTTCTTTTTTCTTTTTTCTATTATAATTGCCACAGACAGAAACAGCACAAATCATTTTATAGAAAAATATTCAACGTTTCAAATGCTATTCCGTTGTTGTTTTCAATCCATTTCTTTCAACTGTCATACATATAAACAACAACATGGGATGGCGTTCTGTGTTCAAATGTCTTAGCTGAACTTATACTATAGCTGTCATTTATCTGAAGTATGTCTGCTGTAACTAAGCGGTGCTTATAGGGGATTCGTCAAAAATTCTGCAAAATGAAAATGAATGCTTATACACGCACTTCTTATTCCTGTTTATAATTTTTTTCTGTTCGTTGAACGATCGTCCTAAACTTTAATTTTGAGCGATCATTCATTTGAATCATACTGTGCTGCACACCGCATATCGGAGCCCTGAGCACTTGCAGGTGAGGCCGAAGGCCGTCTGGTGTATCAGTCGAAGGGCGCAGGGTCATAAGTCCATAGGTCCACAATTGTCTTTTGACCTACCTGTGGGAGTTATATGTCCAAAAACCAATTGTGAACTTATAACACACCCAGGTGGACCAAAAGTCTACCGAAATTTTTGTGGACTATTGATCCATCGTTTGTGGTCCGGTCTTATGGCTCAGTGAAGTGGATCCGTTCCCATAGAATTGTAACTTTTCTATATGTTTTTATTAGACAGTTGCACTATACTTCATAGATATGTACATATATGTAAGTCCACAATGCATAAACAGTGAAATTTATATGGGGGGCATGCTGCCACCTGCAACCCCCTACTTGGGATCACTGTTGGATTTGGAGTACGTGCGTTGGAGTATGTGCAACGAGGTTGGGTTAGTGCAAATTTGCATACACCCGTTCATTTTTTGATTTTTCTTTGAGCTCTTCCCCCACCTGTATCATGGTGGGGGAAGAGCTTTTTTTACTAAAATTTTATCAAAATGGGAGGGGGGAGGGACGGAGGGGTTGGTAAATCAAATATTATTATTATGTACATATTTACCAAAAGTTTGATCCAAATCCGGTGGCCGCTTCCCATTATGGCCACTTTGCAAAAAATTTGAAAAAAAAATGTTTATATGTAAAATGGGCTCCTAAACACGAATATGAAATTTATTTTGCGCGCAAACTATTATTAACAAAGTTATTAACATTTGAAGTTCCCAAAAGGCCTCTAAACTGAACGCATTTTCGAGGTATTATTCACAGATAAGTAGCAATATCTCTTTAATTTCCGCTTTCTAACATCATACTCTTTGTTTTAAAATTGTAAAATATTATAAATAAATAGTAGAAATAAACAAATAAAGATAATAAAAAAACAGTAGTCATAATTCTCAAAAATTACGGGTATATTCGTAATTCCCTAGAAATAGGGAATACAAAAGATTATGTGCAAAAGTAGGTGGCATGGAATTAATTCTTGCCTGAACATAACTTGCTTTTTACTTGGAAGACGGATTGGGGTGGATGGCTTTCAAAATTTGGAGATATTAATAAGATTTTAAAATAAAATATTTATCATCAAATTTACTATCTTTGAAACGCATCCCTAAGTTTCGATACGTTCTCTAGTCTCGACGATCTGTGGGCAGGTAATGAAAAGCTGACTATCTGTTTATTCTGTGGTCTTAACGTACGCGAATTCTACATAGGCGGTGTTTTTTTTTGGAATGCATCCGTCGCGTATGTGGAGGATTTAGTGTACAATCATATGTATTTCATTTAAAGGTTTGGTATTTACATATGTACATACTATAGTTCGCTATAGTTCGGTATGAGCCTCAAGCAACAAAACCCTCCAGTAGGCCACTCAGTATTCGGAAACCCCTTTCTTCTTTTCAAAGCACCAAAGGAAAGGTCTCCCTCTATTGCGCTGTCCATTTCAAATTTCAAATCGAGAATGCTGTAGGCCGGATAGTTGCTGCCCATTCATCTTTCGTGTCGTAGCCATATCAAACCGCCAATGTGCCTTCTTTTGATTAGTACGGTGCCGCTGCACGGCTCCTAAAGTTTGACTTAGAATTGCTTTCTTCAAATCGGATCCACGCAAACGGGAATGAATATTTTTCGAAAAATTTGTTTCTCTCAAAGCCAAAGGTTATTTCATTCGCCGTCGATAGAGATTAGATAGGTTACAAATTAGATGCTTCTGCACTCTCAGCATTAGCATAAGTTATTCTTAGCTTTATTTCTGAAGAGATAACTCTATCAAAAGTAATAGCAGACTAAGGTACACAAGTACGTACATATAACCTATATTTTCGCACAGATATAGGTGCGGGTCAATGTATTCAAGTTTGATCTTGACCAGCAGAAACAATTTCACAATTAAATGAAATTCAGAGCCAGAAGGGAGATATGTACATATGTGTGAGTGACATTGTATAGATACTGTTGATTTGTGTAAAAGTGCCGCCGATGATAACATCATCCCGATGGTTTCGTCACATGGATATTTGTTTATGGCATTTTAATGGGTTTTTTGTTTGTATTGTTGATTTTGGATATTGATGGGGTGAACACATAGTGTGAGTGGGGCAAACAAGATAAATCACGTGCGTTGATTTAGAGGAATCACACCTATTCGCTGATTTAGTAATAATCGACAGCCAAATAAACAGAGACCTTCTCGTTCTCCGTTTCAATACTCTGGCGACAATCATTGATCATGCTTGATCGTGTTCTCCATCAAAGAATCTATCCGTATATCATTGTCTTTTCGGTCTCCGTTCAAGCGACATTAACATTTCAAGTAATTAAATGTTAATGCTCGACGGCAATCATTGATCGTGCTCTGCATCAACAAATCTACATACATATGTATCTGTATACATTGTCTCTTGTGGAGAAAAACAGAGGGGGAATCATATCCGCTGGAATCATATGTATCTGTGGATTAGCAATAATTGAGTGGTAATCGCTAATGAAATACATACACAGCATCTTAGTGTGTGTATAGGTTGGAGTCGATGGAAAATTTTTCCGCCCTATATAAGCTCGGATTTTAAACCTATTTATTACCAGTTTTATTAAAACATACAGCGGGTAAACACACAGCCACATATAATGGATTCGTTGAAGCAACTTGGAAAATTTAAGCCTCTAGAGGGTCTCAAATCGCTGCAGCTGAAGAAAAGGTATTGCGTCCTCAACGTCCTACACTACCAAACCAAATATGGGCCTCGTATTTTGGTGGAGCTGGAGAGAACTAAGGTGTTCCTGCCGGTGCGCTTCAACATGATTGACGGGGACACTGTGAAGGCACTATCCTCATGTGAGATAGAGGTGGTGCAACCAGTAGGGAACTCATTTGAACTGGAGTTCTACCCCGTACCAGATGATGCGGTCAACATAGAAGAGCTTGTAAACAAGTTATTGCAATTACGTTTGGATTATCATTTATTGGATTCCTAATAGGAATCTGGAAGTGTTTTTTTTAATAAATTATTCCTTTTATACTTGGAACGTGAATTTCTTTCTTCTTCTTTTGCTTTTATTCTCTACCAAGCCTTTTCGGTTAACATTAAATCAGCAGTATGTCGATCGTTTAAATTTGTATTACTAGGGTACACAAAATTGTACCCTTATTCATAATGGAACTTGGAGTACCTACTTGATTCATACTTTTAAAAAGTGGTTTACATTAAGGTAAGAAATGTCTCTCGTCCAACTAATCACCCGACCAACTGGTCCTACAGAATTAGCGCTTAAAGCACCCGGTAGCCTTGTTTGCTAGGTTCCATTTTGGTTTGTTTAGTTGGATTGGGGGCTTGTCCCCGCTAAACAGGAACACACTTAGATCAAAAAGAAGGTCTCTTGTGAAGCCACTTGGGAAAAACCCGGATTACCAGCACCGTAGACTGCCTACCTGATGGCAACTATCTTTCGTAGATTTGTCCTATTGACGGAAATAAGTGTACTGGTTTTCCTTAAAGCCAGCTCTGGCCAGATTTGATTTGATACATAGTGGCCGTCAGGTAGGTAGTTTACATATGTACATATATAGTTTCATCTACTGTTTGCAATTCTAATGACTGCGGTATCTAATTGGAATTTTATCGAATTTATCCCTATTGTCAGGGAGGTTCGGTCAGTACCATGTTAAGCTAGCTCGTTCGCTTTGCAATTGCCTGGAATATCCCTTTGGCCTGGAGCCCAATGCAGGGATACGACGCACCTGACAGCGATCTCGTTAAGAGATAATTTACTAACTTGGAATGAATTATTGGCGATTTCAAGGCTTTTATTGAAGCTTTTTTATTTTATGAAAGTCAGATCGCGGCTCTACGGACTCTGCTTGAAATGCACTATAGTGGTGCAGCAGTTGTGTGGTGATACAAATATCCAGTGTTCTAGAGTAAACTCCCGCACCTGTTTCAGACGCTGTCTGGGATCCATTTGTGTAACTCTCTGTCGCAGATTTGTTTAAAATTTCTACAGATTCCCAAGCACTTCTGCTAGGAATCCTGGTTTTATACAGATTCTCAAATATATCAACGGGAAGAAGATGGAGCATAGTTTCTTGTGCAGATGTAGGAGTGGTTTTAAGTGTGCCAGTTATACAGACGCAGGATAGCCTTTGAACCTTCTCAAGTATTGCAATGTTGCTTTTCTTGTCCAGTGCCGTCCACCAGACTAGTACCGGACATAATGGGTGTGACGACTGTCGTGTATATCCAGTGAACAATCTGGGGCTGGTGACCCCAGTTTGGTCCTGGAATTATCTCTACCGCGGCAAGGTACATAAGTAGTCGAAGAAGGTAGACTAAGGGCTATATAAATACAGTCTTGTAGAATATAATGTATGATGGAGTACTACGATTGTACAGGCCAAGAGGAGTGAAGGAGAGGAGGATGTACCCATGAAGTCGCACCAGTGTTCGTTGCCAAACCGTAGAAGAAGATTACGCTGCAACGATAATAATGTAAATTATGGAACAGAACAGAAGCCGCTCTTATATATATGTAGTCTCAATAAAGTTGATCGCCTTAATGGATGTAGGTCACATATGTATATGTATGTACATACATATTTAGGTCACACACAGAAAACCCAGAATCGAGTCAAAATCCCTAATTAAGTAGGTACTTGCCTTGCTGGTGGATTATATTCCTAGTATCAGAGATTATTTTAATTCAATAAGCAAAGATGGCAATCGAACAATTGCTGCAGTATCTAGACTAATGGTAAACATTGAAGGATTGGAATGTAGAATTCATGCAGTGCCGTGAACCCCCGAAGACTCATAATGTTTATATGAGGGAAGGATGGGATACCGCCAATAGCATGAAAATATTTTGCAAGTTTTACGGTAAGAAAACCAAACTTAAGAAGGAAAGGCCATGGAAATAAAACCTGTCCCCATGAAGGAATGTCATGACTATCGGTGCTAAAGAAGGCTACAGGATAGATTGGGCGTAAAAAAAATCGATCATAACTGTCTTATCGAGGTCCACTGTGATATTCTGTCCGAATCGCGATGTTGGATGTGCCTTCTTGTCCACATCGACCGCTGAGGTCTACACAAGTATCCAATATACACCTTCCTTGAATAGCTCGAACATTAAACTCGGCAACAAGATTGGGTTTTACCATTGTGTAGTGAGGTTTTGTTCAGTTAACCTACCTATGTATATCGAAGTCTTACCAACTACTTTAGTGATTGTAAAATAGTGTGTAATTTTCTCCAGAAGAAAAAATACTAGGAGACGGTGCCGTCAGAATTTAGGGAGAGATTCAAGACGTGAACATTGTAGGCGGAAATCCCAGATTGCTAAGTATTGAGTGCTGGCTCAGTCTTGCCTCTAACGACTCAAACCACTACCCCTTAAAATGCACAGCATCTTCTCCTTTATTTCCGATTTACTCCAAATAGTATACTCTTAGACGTAACTCAACATCTATCGCTTGTGCTATGACCTGTATCACTACAAGAGTATTTATAACCCTTGACCGGAAGCATGTAATTATTAAAAGTGACTGTCACGTCATATCTAGGATATTACTGTTAGTTGTTCACCGGCGGGTGTTCTGTAAAAGGCCTAAACATTTTATTCCATTTATTGGTGCGAGCGTTGCCATTGCTGTATTACAACACCATCCGGCAACATAGCTTTTAGAAACCCCTCATAGTATCTTAAAAATTATTATCTTCAAGCTTTTAATATGTTGAAGCCGTATAAAATTTCAACCTTAGTTTTCAAATGAATCGCTACCCAAGTCAAGGAACTAACCACTCGGAGCTCACCGCTTGAGATGAGTGGGAGCTGGTGAAATAGTGGATAAAATACTGTGTTGACGATTGCGTATTTTCTTTATTGATAATATCATAACAGATTCCGTATTAGATCCAATAATCATTAACAAACACCATCTACCTAAGCAATACCATTCCACCCTGAACACTGATAACATTTGTAACTTTTATTTTTTTGTATAAAAACAATAAACATTTCTGAATGGGCTGTGCTATGATAGCACGTTCTCGTTATTCTTACAAGTCAGTTTAAGAAGTGTTACGATAGATAAGAAAACTCATAAATGTCATAGATAATTGTCAACAGTTTCTTACTGTATTTTATGCGATGTTCATTGAGATTTGTCCCATGTCAGGTAAAGAAGTAAATACCATCACGAAGTCAAACTGAGTAGGTAGATCGATTAAGAGATTTTATATTGAATGCTACCACACTACCGAGAAATTTTATCGATAGAATGCCAGTATTCTTTGCAATTAAGGATGGGGTAAATGGTAATAAATTTTGTTAATGGAGTAATTAGGTCAAGCCGTTGTTGACCAAATATTGTCACCGGATCTCGTGATACTTCAGAAACGTGCTAAAATATAGACATCATTTGACGCGGCTGTCTACCTATTAATTTGTATTGGGTTTCGGAAAAGTGTTTGATACGGTTTCTGGGAATGCCGAAGGATAATAGAAGCAAGGTTGTCATAAAACAAAGACATTTATGTAGGTAGGACTGCTACTTTTATTTATCTGACCTATTTGTAAGTAAAGTAGGAATGTAGATGTATAATAGTAAAAATACAGCATTACCATAGATTCAGTTTTACCAGAATTGATTATTTGAACAGGGATCATGGTATGTGCGTACATATCCATCAATCTATACGTATGTATGGAAAAGAAACTAAAACATAGGAACTAAATCAGAGTGGCGTCCAAGTTGTTGCACATGCCTTACGTGTGAAACAATCCAACTTTTGGAAAGAGGGCGACATGTGCAACCACACTATTGCAAGATGGGCACACCTGGGTATAGAGAGAGACAATATAGCACCAACTCCTGACTTCAGACTTCCCCTTAAGCAAGGATTGGGCAAACGGTAGGGCCAACAACCCAAACAGAATCTCAATTTTCATGGACTGTTCAAAAACCGTTGAAGAAGTTGGCTCCAGCACCTACTTGTCTGAACCCGAATTTTTACGCTCATTTAGACTTCCTAGCATCCATCGTTTATTTCAAACGGAAGTATTCCAAGAAAACGCAGAAGCAACCCGAGAATTATCCATGAAACTACACTACAAGAAGGTGATCGACATCTACATCGACAGAATCCAAACTTGTAAAACTATCCCGTGAAGAGCTCATAACATTCACAGCAAACCACGACTTTACACTCTGGTGGATTCCAGGAACAAACAGACACCAGTATCCAAGGAAACAAATTGTCAGACAATTTAGCAAAAAAGCGGTCTGAACAGGATTTGACAATGGACGAACTTGTCAATTATGTACTCCCTCTAAAAAGTTAGCATGTCAGTACAATAAAATGTAGGATGTCTCATTGGTAAAAACGCAAAAGCACTTGTCTAGCTGTAAGTTAGCATCCTGAAGCATTTGAGAAGCTTGAATTTTTTTTGTTTCTCTAAGGTCGTCTTCATTCTTAAGGAAATCGGTCAGTTCTTTAACAGATTCTAGCCTTCTCTGAGAGTCTGAAGTGATCAGCAGGGCTGCTTGTAAGACTTTATTCTATTTCCTTCAAAAATGTCCTTGGGTTCTTCGATCCGATTTCTCTGGACGATGGCTTCCTTTTCCTTCTTTAGAACACCCGTTGTTATAGTAAACTGTCTAAAGTGGATCTAATTAATGCGACTTACGAAAACCAAGTGAATCTAAAATTTAGTACTAGTAGAATTTTTCCACCAGACATCAACAGCCCGGTCAAGGATGCTTAGTTTTTATATCCTATCCTAAGGGTATGTTAAGTTTGACACATAGTTTGTAACATAGAGAAATAATCGAGATAGACACTATAAAGTATGTGTGCCATGTCCGTCTGCCGTATGTTACCGCTTTTTGGGCTTTAAATTTTGAGCTAGGAGAATGAAATTTCATATCTGGGCTTTTGAGAAAAAGATAAAGTACAATTGTAGAATTTTTTGAAATCCGCCCACTGAAGCCACGTTCACTTTTTCATAACTTTACTAAATTATATGAAATATATAGATATTCAGATTGCCTACAATTCACACATATGTGTGTATGTATGTAAGTCAGTTTTGGTCACCCTCAATTTTTAAAAATCTATTTTGATGAAATTTTACATGTAACATCCTCAAACGTTCGAAGTCATCGTCGTAGTTCAGTAAAAATATGCAATACGCCACTTTATAAGGCCTGCATAGGAAGGAGGAAAGGGTATCTTTTCTGTATGTCTTTTTTTACAATCTAGGTGAGAATGTAAACATTAGGAATCAGTAGCCAATCTGTTCTAAGGACTTTTAAGATCTCAATGGATCGGCAGTGGTTAAAGCGTGTCTGGAACCTAACATAACCCAACACCATGTGAGTACGCAATCGAATCTCACTCTCAATCAGTCCCAACATAGCCTTTCATTCTAAAAACGGTCAATCACATCTCTCGACAATGAAGGTGAAATTTCATTTCAAAATAGTATAAATATAAAATATAACAGAAATTCCAGTGCCTGGTTTTTAAAAACAAAGGTTTAACAAAGGTGTACATTGATGTGCAGCAAATCTGATCATTCTGCTTCATCAAAAGTGATCCTAAAGGAGCTTTAACTTCTTGTCAGCAAAGTTATCATTCGCAGACGATTATTAGAAAAAAAAACTGTTTGCACAAAGTTCTCGCAAAGTTCCACTTTTCACGAATAAACACGTTAAACCTAGGATTGAGTTCACGAAAGAACACCTATATTTGAGGTCGAAAAATGATGTAATATATTGTGGAACGAAGAAAGTAAAATTAGTAAAATTGTGCAAAGTACACCACGAAGACGGTAACACATGGAGGATCCAAAACAGTGGTGCCTCAAGTTTGAGTCTTCCAATAAGATAGTGACCTGAAACACACCAGTCGAAAAGCCGAGGAGTGGTTTCGTGGAAAAAAAATTGAGGTTATGCGATGGCCAGCACTGTCCCCTGACTTCAATGCCACAGGAAATTTATGTGCCGATTGGTTTCAGAGGCTAAACCAAGGAACAATCGAATTCTCCGCTAAGTTTTCGAAAATCCATGGAGTAACATTCCTCCGAAGAGGTGCCAAAATCTGGTGGAACCTATGCAACGTCGTTGAAAGGCTATATTAAACAGCAACGGGCTCTGACTAAAATTTTAAAATTTTAGGTTTAAATTAATATTTTAATGAATTTACTTTTTATTACTTTTATAAAAAGTTGGTTTTTTTCTTAACTACATACATACATACATATGTACATATATTAAAGTTGCAATTAATAACGATTTATGCGAATATTAATATTATAACACCTAGATACTTTAAAATAAATTTTATTTCTGTTATGACACAATTTATATACAAACATTTCAGATTCACTACTATTATTTTGAACGCATCTCTAAATACTCGTATATCGTGTCAATCCGCCCACACACAAAATAAAAAACACATTATGTACAAAAACTTTGTACATTTTCGAGTCTTAAGGTACTCTACATATAATTACTATTGTGGCTTGCAAATGTAATGCATTTAGCAGCTGGCATATTGCAGTAACACGCAATTTTTCCATTCAAGTAATACATTATTTTCATGCTAGTACTTAATGACAACTCTTCTTGTCGAGCCATCTAAATACTTACATACATATGTATGTACGTACATATGTTTATGCACTCCCAACAATGGTCCATTGTTTGTAAACAAAAAGTGCACACCAAGCATACTGAGAATACTTTCAGTTTTATTGTTGTCAGCTTGTACCTACCTAATTATTATTTTATTGCAATACAGAAATCCAAAGATACCCAAGTGTCCTTTACTCCCTAACAAGTCATCGGAACCTACTTCAGAAGTAGTTATTCACACGTGAAATATTTACCGATTAAGTTGGGATTTTCTTTCGTCTTTCATCCAAACCGCAGCAGTGGCATACGAGTATTATGCATGCAGTTATTAATTATGAATTTATAAGTAGTGCGGTATCCATACTCCTTATGTGCTGCACCGAAAATTATAAATTCCACAAGCATCGGAATGAAAAATTAGGGCAGTCTTTACGTTTGTATCTAGATACACACATACAATATACATATGTACATACGCATGTATCGTGCTCGTATAAGCACTGATAAATAATTGTCACGATTTGATTGGCACAAGACCATTGACCACATTGTGGATTTTGTTTGTTTTTGCTTAAGTATGTATGTACATACTCATATATATGTACATATCTTTGTCCTCACAACTCGAAATTGAAAATTAATGTTCGACGATTCTTAAAGGAAACAAAAAAAGGCAGGAATACCTCTAGGAAATTGGCTTCCTGTGTAATTTTTTACGAATTAGCTAAACCTTATCAGTCAAGTAACATATTTTATTTGTTCTTTTTTTTTACAGCATCTTCTGAATTTTTTCTGAGATATATTGACGCTCATAAATCATTTAATTTTTTCCGGAGATGTTTAGATCCGTTGTTTTGTTTTTACCGAATAACGCCTACCTGTTACGCCTCGGTATTTTTGTTTGCGCTTGACTTAGACCACCTCCGCCTACGATTTAAATAAGAAGGATAAATAAAGAGGATATTGGCCGATTACGTATTTTTCAAACGTGCAGGAAGTAGTGCATGTATGCTTGGTATGATGTACATTGGTATTTTGTAAAATTAAATTAAATAAACCCGACGGAGAACGGTAACAAATGAACCATAATTATGTAATTTAGATGCAAATGTGAATCAAATAATGTGCAATCAGTATTTTTAATCGACGTTCTGTAACGGAGTGCAAACAAATATGTCCGAAGTCATTTTTATTGAAAACTTAAGGAAAAAAGGGCAAAATGTCTACCAGAAAGATAAATCTGTTTAGATAGCGCTTCACGTAGCTAGATTAGGTTAAGCTAGGTTATGGAAGGACTGATCATGTCACTCGGAGACCTAAAGATCCATTGTAAATCCCCTTTTTGGAAATAAAGAGTGAGACTAAAAATAAAGGGAACCAATCCTATCTTATTACTGGCCGACTTGGCAACCGGTTGGTACTCTTAGAATATTGGTTGGTGCTTGGAAAGATCGTAGATCCTAAGGTATGTAGGTGTCGTTCAAAGCAGGTATGTAAGTGATATAGCAGATGTTGGATGGATTCCAACTATTCCTTCATTCACGCAGCATGACACCAATGGCACAGTGCTATGCTTTCACTCCAGTTAAGATGCGGATAGAGCACCGATCAAGTTTTTGTTTTTGTTTTATTTACTTCCGGCCATAACGTACGAAAAGTGGTAGAGTTCTTCCAAGATAACCACGAGAAATTGGGCTCTTTCTCTATTATCTCGTCAATTATGCTGTACAATTCTCCAATCGATGGCAGTATGGATGTGCAAAAAAAAAATTGCGAATGCCATTCTTTCCAAATTATCCGCCTTTTCGTTAGCTTCTATATTGCTACGACCGGGTCAGCAGAGTTTGACCGAATGGTGTCTAATTGTGATTAGTGCCTGACGACATTTCCTATCCGCCTATGATTTGATTGTATTGGATTTAATCGATTTTAAACCTGCTAGAAGTATTTTTTGTTATAGAGACAGCTTGAATAAAATCGAAAACATTGCGTGGTCTACGTAGGCACAATATCTGCAAAGAAATCTGATGCTATAGAGCACATGCTTAAGAGTAGCAACTTTTGGAAGTAGCTTTACAAAGATATACCACATCAGGTCAAAAATGAGAAGTCTCTCCTCTGCTTTAAAACAACTGACTTCTCCTAATGAATTAGTCACTTGGAACAATACATACTGCAGCTGTGGTCTCTTCGTTAAGCCTACTAACTTAGTTGGTTCTTTTTACAAAAAAAAATTTATTTTTTTCGAGCAACAAACTCTTATCAATTTTTATTGATGGGTACAAAACCAAGAAAGTAGTTGGTGGAGTTTTATAGTATTATGACCTGGACATTTACTTACTTACTTACGAAGCACTACAGTCCGGGGTGGACGTGGGCCTCAACCAACAAACCTATTCAGTTGGCGCGATCTTTGGCTAACTGCCTTTAGTTTCGCATTCCAAGTTGGTTGAGGTTCTCTTCCACTTATGTGCGTCATCTAAGGCGAGGTCTTCCGCTATTGCGTCGACCGTTCGGGTTGGATTTGAAGACTCTTCGAGCCGGTGCGTTGATATTCACACACGTCCTAGCCATCTTAGACGACTAATGCATACTTTCCTGACCAGGTCGATGTCGCTGTATAGCTCGTAGAGTTCGCTATTAAATCTCCTCCTCCAAATCCGGTCACCGCAAATTAGACCGAAATTCATCCAAGAATTTTGCTTTCATAACGAGTAAGGATATCTTCATTAACGACCATACGGCAGGACTGTGATGATGAGGATCTTATATAGGGTCTCCTTAGTGTTTCTTGACAAAGCCTTGTAATCAATTGCCTTCTTAGACTAAAGAAACAGCGAGCGCGTTCTCCGTTTGATTTCTAATATGATGTTGTCAGAGTTTATAGCGGAGCCGAGTTAGACAAAATCCCTAACTACCTCAAAGCTATAGCTGTCGATTGTGACATACTGTCCCATTCTTGTTGACAGCATATACTTGGTTTTGACCTCATTTACCACTAAGCCCATTTATGCCGCTTCTCTTCCAATACTTGCAAACGCATCAGTAACAGTTCGCTGTGTTTTGCCAAAGATGTCTATGTCATCAGCGTATGCAAGTAATTGCACAGACTGTTGACAATTGTGCCTCTAGTGTTAACTTGTGAGTTTCGCACTTTCAAGTATGATGTTGAAAAAATCACATGACAGCACGTCACCTTTTCTAAAACCTTTTTTGACATCAAAGGTCTAAGTGAGATCGTTATCAACCTTGGTGGAGCAGCGAGCGTTGTCCATCGTCATTCTGCACAATCTGACGGGTTTGGCAGGGATGCTAAAACTAGACATGGCTCTATATAGCTCGTCTCTATAAATGCTGACATATGCGGCCTTAAAATCGATAAGCAGGTGCTGATGGAGGTGGTGGATTTGAAATTCATGGGTTTGTCTAAGAACTGCCGTAGTGTCAAAATTCGGTCGATGGCCTAAAACCGCACGGATATGGACCAACCAGGTTGTTAGTGGGCTTTTAAGTGTTCACTTGAGCATTCCTTCACTGCGGTCTAGTTTCTTACACCTATTCCTGAAGGAATCTATAGTTTAATATCATATCAGAATGAAACTCTTGTTATTTTTTAGAAAGTTTCCTAAAATTTTCCAACATTTAGTAGAGTAGAGCCGTGAAACAAAATATGGTCTTTTTTTTATTAGCACGGTGTGGGTACCGTACCAAGCCTATCGGTCTTCTGCAAAAACGTCATCGATAAGTATAATGCAATAGTTAGGCATAGGCTGAGAATTACTAGTCCAAGCAAGGATATTTCAAACAATTCTTCGTCGAATACCTAGTCTTGTGCGCGAGGGAGTGATTAGAGTTAATGGGAAAAGTAGTTTAAAAAGCGAAACAGATTTTCTAAATCCCTTTCCTTTCATTCCTCCCAGGTTTAAAGTCATTTATATCTGTGTATGCATATGTAAATGCAAAATTTATGATAATATGTTATCATACAATAAACCCTTATTCGCCACTATTGTTCGCTGAAGTATGAAAATGCCTTTAATTTCGCATTAAATACGTTTAGGGACGTTAACAATAGATAATATAATAAGCCTAGGAAACAAGAGATATTGTAAGCAAATTTCCATGAAATTTGCCAATTCGAATTGCATGATAATAACTACCAAAACCACAAAAGTATGTATCCTTTTGTTATATGACATTACAATAGTCCTTTTAAGCCAATGCCAATTAAGCGCCATCGTCTATAGAGTGCAATATATCGATCTATAATACAGCCCATTCTTTACCATTTAATCCTGGCAAACAATTGTGCAACTACAAAAGGAGACCGAATAATGATCCTGTCATGAACTTTTCACATTGTACAGAGAACACCTTCAAGAGTCAGAGTAGTGTTGTTCACCTAAACTAGCATCCTTCGAAATATTTAGATTTCCCACCTCTTACACCGTGATGTCCGTACATTGTATCTATTTTGACAAGGAGTATTTTTCAAAATCAGCGTTTTCACTCAGGTACGTGATATCACACGAATGTGCGACTAATCCTCAACTACGCAATGCGGTTTCCTTTCAGATTGAATTTTGACAGGATTGAGGGTGTAACAGTGTTTAGGAAGCCTATAATTATCTTCTCCCATGTGTTGTGCGCAAAGAATTTTTCACAGAAATATTGAAGAAGGTCGGCGTTTTTTTTTTTGCAATTACTGGCAGAAAAAGATATTGCAGTCGCGTGGCAATTGTTAGTCCATTTCACAAGTGTTATAGATCGTGTGAAATGCGCCATCATTTGTATGTTTTAGTCATGGTTGTTGGTAAGCGATACGGCTTTTAAGAAATATTAGAAGCGGTAAAATGAAAGATGACATACGTATGGTATACAAGTACATGTTTGTAATTCATATGTAATATGAATGATGCTTACAGTTTTTGAAACATAAGCAGGTATATGTTAGCTGGTCAGGTGGTGCTACAATCCGGGGTGGATCTGGCCTCAACCAACAAGCCTCTTCACCCAAATCGATTGTTAGCCAGCTGGGTCCAATTTCGAACAGCAAATTTATTGGCTGGTCATCCTCTACTGCGCTGTCCCTTTGGGTTGGATTGGAAGAATCTCTGGGCCGGAACTTGTTGTCCGCCTGCTCTACATCCTTAAATACCTTAATTACCTCAAAGGTATATCTGTCGATGGTAACATTCTGTCCGGGACGTTGTCGGTGTTGTATGTACTTTTCTGTATAGTGCACAACAGAACAAGTTTCGCAGGGATGCCAAAGCATGACATGGCGCTTTATAGCTGTACTCTATAAATGGTATCATAGACGGCCTTAAAATCGATAAGTAGATGGTAGTGGTGGTGGATTTGAAATTCAATGGTTTGTCTAAGATCTGCCGTAGTGTCAAAATTGGGTCGATGGCCTAAAACCGTATGGATATGGAATAACCAGGTTGTTAGCGTGTTTTAAGTGTTCGCTTCAGCATTTCTTAGCTGACGACAGTAGACTCAGCTTCGCACATTCATTCCCAGAATCATATCCCTGCTTTTTGATCATGAAACTGGAGCGGGAACATATAATAAGCTTTAAATTCTGAAAGCATAATAAAATGGGGTATAGACAAAAGAAAGTAATTTAATTATTCAAATTGCCGTCTACTGCCTCTTAACCGTAACCTAAACCCATTGCCATTATTAAAGGACTCCTCATCCACTGTTCTGCGCCACATACAACCTGTTTTTATGCAGTCTATGGTTCATTAGATCGAAAGCTTTTTTATGGAACTGTCACGTTTTCGAGGTGTATGACCAATCGACTACCACTTGCATTATTGACTTAACGTTTCGAAACAGACATCTTTCCTGCTTCTTCTTGTTTTATTGTTTTTTTTTTTTTTTTGAGCAGTGCTCCAGTGAAATAGCTAGTCCCATTCCCCTACTTCAACAATAGTTCAACAATTTTCTCGCAATACCAGTCACGCAGTCACCATACGAGTATTTTTCGTTCGTACTCTGAAGTTCATAGATTCTGCCCTGAACCATACAGCGCAGAAGTGATCCACAAAGGTGAAGAATGATCCACAAAGGTCGTATAAATTGTCTAAGCTCATGGCATAGATAAAATGCAGTGAATTCGGTTATTCCATGCACAAATCAAGAAACCATTAGTTGGTCAAGGACGTGGGAAAGTAAGAAATTTTCGGTAACTCTAAGCTGTAGTAAAACGCAAACGACACTTAGATTTCGTTTTCAATTCTGAGTCAGCATCCATAACAAGCGAACTTTGTATGTACCACCTTCCACCTTCTCCTTTTCTTTCTGGAAAACGCACACAACTTAGGTAATTACCTATATCTGTATGTATACGCCTCCACCTCCACAGATCTATAGAATGTACGTATTGGTGGCAAGTGTATTTAGAAAGCCTTGCACTAGATATTTTCTTTTTTTGCAAATAATGAGAATATTCTGTGCGTAACCCATTCCTTGAAGGAAAGCGAAAGTCTTCCCAAAATATTAAAAAACCGCAACTATACCTCAATCGTCTTTAAAAAAAAAAATAAAAGAAAAACACTCCTGGTGAGAATGCGAACAAAGCAAAGAGCGTACAAAGGTAACAAGATGTAGAAAAAAAGAAAAACAAAATTAAACGGTTCGACCGCAAGAGCCATTTATGATGATCTCTGGTGAAGAGAACACTACCCATCCTTTTACCTTGAAGCCAATAAGAAGCAAAGAAAAACAGAATGCAGGTCAAAAATAAAGGACCGTATTCTTCGATCAAGCAGAACCGAATAAATACGCCCAAGGATGTTGGAGGATCGTCAGTCAACATCGATCGATAGCAGTGAAAACATTTAATATCATTCAAAATGATGTCCGGATATAGTGAACAGTATTACGGAAATTCTTCCCAACGATGTGGAGATTTTGAAATTTATCATTTCGACTACAGTGACAGTCTATCAGATACAAATATGTCCGATGTGTGTTTCGAAGTGAGTCCCGACTACCAGTACGAAGCTTTGGATGTTTATCATCCATCATCAGTTTCAAAGCATTGGACAATCGAGCAGCAACACATTCAACAGAGTCTAAAAACAAAATCTAAAATACAAAACCATAGAGATTTGTATCGCAATTCGAATCCAAGTTGTACTGTGGAAGTGTTAAAGAAACGTCGCCTGGCTGCAAATGCTAGAGAACGACGTCGAATGAACAGTTTAAATGATGCTTTCGATAAGCTAAGAGATGTAGTACCGTCCTTGGGAAACGATAGGAAATTGTCAAAGTTTGAAACCCTACAAATGGCACAAACCTACATTGCGGATTTGATGACCCTGCTTCGAAGAGACTATTGAGAATTAAACAATAGAATTTGTATATAAAGATAGTTTATTTATAAGTAGGTAATTATAAGAAATAATTTAAAGACTGTTATATGTTATGAAATCTTAATTTATTGTTTAATAAAAAATAAATATTTTAGTCAAAGTTATTGGTACTCTTTATTGTATTAAGGGACTGTATTCTTGTATAAGGATTGTATTCTTATTCTTCGAAGCAAAGTCGGCATAAATCAGTTTTTCCTACATACATACATATCGATTATTAGACGATAGTTAAGGTGCCAATGGCCGGTGAAGAAACCCGAAAGGAGACTTTGTTTAAAAAGAAAAGTTCGTGGTTTCTTCTTTTGTTCTTTGAAATTTCGAGATCTATTCTCTGAGCTAGTCAACGAGGGGATCATATTTAGAAGTGTAGGTTTGTTGTTTTTAATTTGAATGACCGCATAGCGCACGTAATAGCGACGCAGGTTAGTCTTTTCATATTTTATAACGCTAATTGGTCTAAATAGTGAGGTAAGTCCAGTAGATCATTACCATCCCCAAGCCGCATTCTTCATCAAATATCTAAAACAAGTGCAAAAAGCTGACGTGGTTTAGCGAATTGTTTTATTTAATTGGGGGTTACATTTAAATTTCTGATCAATTGTGCTATATTATTCAGAGAAGGCAATTAGAATACCATTCATTTGCTTGGTAAAGAGAATAATGAGTGTTTTGTTTGGGTCAAACATGTGTGCTAACTTGAGGGATTAAGTGCTTCAAGTTTGCAACTTAGTTCACGCAGCTAGCAACAAATATCCTTCTAACTGAAGTGTTCACCGGCATCAAAGCGCTCAAAAACAAGGATGTTAAGCTTGGTGGTACATATATGTATATACATACATATGTATGTATGTATTATATATCAGCAAACCGCATTCACTCCTCCTTCATCCAATTTGTGTAATGAGTGTACGCTTCCCAAAACTGTAGAAAAAGGGAACTTCAAAACAAAGACAACTTAACTGGAAATAGTTTTCGGAAATTTCTGAAAGTGGAATTAATTGATTTAAATCAAAAAATGTCTTGACTTGATGATTCATTATATAGCTTCTGCTAGAGATTTTCGTACACCTTGCCGAGCAATCCGTCGAGTATAGGCTTCAGCTTAGTGTAGTAGGAAGTGTTTTTGCTTTTGACCAGAATTGTGCCGATTTGAGTTCACTTGACGAACAGCAATAAACGGTTTCGCCAAACCAGACTAAAATGGTACGGAGGAATGGGTAATGGCCAGGGACTTGTGCCAAACTCTGGAGAAAGAGAGTAAAAGATACGCGGATACCCTTATCTAGTCCTAAGCTAACTTAAAACTAGCCTTTCTTACCCTAAACGACTTCCCTACTCTTCATGTCTTACGACACAAATCAAATGCTATCTTTCTGCCCAGATATTATCAGAGATAGTCCTACTAAGAAACCTCCCAGTCACAATTTAAGTAAAATTAGTTTCTCAGAAAAAAAAATCTATTCCTGGGAAACTACTAGGACTGACACGTCTTGGTAGATTCATACTTATGGTATACAATGATTTTGAATTACAAAGCTGTTTGCGACAAGGTTGTATACTTTAATCATTATATTTTAATTGCAATTCATGATGTTCTTCATGCAGCCCTGACGGTAAACAGTGAAACAGTGGCATAGAGTGGACATCTAGCTGGCTACCTTCCATTGAGATCTGCGCTAAGATAAAGCTTGATAAAGGTATTAAGGGTGCTAGGATATAAATCTTTTCAGATAGCTAGGCAGCACTTAAAGCACTGTCGTCCAATTTAATGTACTCTATATCAGTAAAATGCTGCTACGATGCACTACAATCTCTTGCCAGAAATAATAGGGTGAAACTTGGTTGGGTCCTTGGTCATCAAGGAATTGTAAGCAACGAATTTGCAGATCAACTAGCTAGGGCTGGCTCAGAATCTGCGTTCATAGGACCTGAACCTTACTGTGGTGTCAACTGGGCTACCGCCACAGCGCTAATTAATCTGGCCTTTTACTATAGGAAATTCTTAGTCTAGATAAGGAAAGCATTAAAAAGCTGGTGGAGTCTTCTCACAGGTCACTGCGGCCAGTGATATCACCTAAACAAACTTAATCTGTGCCCAAAAACAGAATGTAGGTTGTGCTTAGAAGATGACTAATCCTCTGAGCACATTCTCTGTCAATGCCCAGCATTGCATTGGTTAAGGAAATATGTTCTGAAGAACTCTGCTGCTAAGGACGTACTATCCTTCATAAGGGAGGTGGAACGTCTTTTAGTTTAGTAATATCCTTTGATACAATTGATCTTCTCGCAGTGTCAGCCATATGCCCAAGGGTCTTTATTAACAAAAAAAACTTCCTTCAAAAAGTTCGCTTAGCGCACGTAACTATTATAAATTGTATTCAATAATTGTTTTTAAAATCAGCTTACTTATTTTGAGACTTTATAATGAGATTACTGGACCGCACATCGGTCCAGTTGAAAATTGTCTTTATTTTGATGTGCTTGTTCTCGATCGTTGATGGCATCAATCTTGATGTGACCAAACAAATGTGGGAAAGTCAAATTTGTTTTCGGAATGCTATCAAAATCGGCAAGTGTAATGTTAGCACTCAAACGACGACTGTTCCGGTCCAATGTTGACACACCCAACCATGTGAAAAAAAAAACCATAGCCAAAAACCCCACGCAATGAAATTCTTTTGACTAACTCTGGAGACTTCTGAAATACAAATACATATGTATGTACAAATATTTCACAAACAGGCCCGTACAATACTCAGGGTCTAGCTTTTCAGAACCATTCGTGTTGTGGGTGCTATATTCAAACGGATGGACGGCGTCCGAAAATCAATTTGTAGAAACATTACGTAACAGTCATACTCTAGGATGTTGAACAAACTCGTGCGTTAGGTAGGATTCCAAAAAAAACGTTAGTATTATCTGCAAATCCACCTTAAATTCCTGCTCAGTAACTCGACGCGCAATTTATTTAGCCACGACGCTCATATAATATATGTATATAAGTGAGATCGCGGTAGAATAAAAAATCTTCAGCTAGTGAACAGCACTGAAAAAAACCGAATGATTCAGTTACAGTACCGACGCATACGCGTCGCGTCCATCCTTACAGCCGCATGAAAACAAGATAGATAAACTAGAGTAGATCAATTCAACACGAAGAAGAAACAAAACTTTCACAACAAAATAAATGTATTTCCTTTTCATCGTTAAATTACAAACTTTCTTTTTTTCCAGACATACTCTAAGCAAATATTTTCTCTTCTCTTCGTTTTTTCGTCACCACTGTACCCGGTTTGTGTTGGGCATCGGGATGATTCATCAATTCCGGTGGGCATGTAGACACTGGACTAGCCATTACGCATTGTTTTAAATCATAGAACAGTTGACTGTCATCCTTTGTAACAAAACTAATAGCCATACCGTTTTTGCCAGCACGACCAGTACGACCAATACGATGGGTATAATCCTCGATAGATTTCGCCATATCGTAATTGATAACCAATGATACGTCCTTAATATCGATACCACGACCGGCGACATCTGTTGCCACTAACATATCCTTAGCACCACTCTTAAGTGCAGCCAAGGCGTACTCTCTTTGTTCTTGACCTTTACCTCCGTGCAAAGTACAAGAATTATAACCAAGTTTCTCAAGACCTTTGGCCAAGACATCAGCTCCTTTCTTTTGATTGACGAAAATAATAACAGGTGGCTCGATGCCTCTCGATAGGATTTCCATGAGTTTCTTACGTTTGTCATTCTCGCCCATCATGTAAACTATTTGCTCTGTACGCTCTGTTGGCTTGCCTATTGATCCAATGTAGACCGTAGCTGGTCGTCGCAGATAGGATCTTGCTAAACGTTCAACCGCCGCTGGCATTGTCGCTGTAAACATCACAGTCTGACGATACTTTTTCTTTGAATAGAAATTCTCCATTAACTTGCTTGCATCCTCTGCTTCTTCAGAATCAGGCTTTAAATTTGTTACTGGCATGTATTCAAGGATTTTTTGAACATCCGGTTCGAAACCCATGTCTATCATTCTGTCAGCTTCATCGAGTACAATGTACGTACACTGATTGAGTACAAGATACCGATTCTCCAAAACATCGATAAGACGACCTGGGGTGGCAATAACTATTTCGCAACCTAAACGCAAGCGGAATCCCTGTTCTTCTCTCGACAAACCACCGACCACAACCACAGTACGAATACCCAAAGGCTGGCCAAACTTGATGGTTTCTTCTTCAATTTGTTGTGCCAATTCACGTGTTGGAGCCATAATGATGGCATATGGACCTTGATCAACATCTTCCAGACGTTCAATCTTCGGTAGGGATTGAATCCATGACAATAGTGGAATAAGGAAAGCCAAAGTTTTACCAGAACCTGTCTCAGCAACACCAATGATATCCCGGTTTTGCAGACCGATTGGAATGGCTTGTCGTTGAATGGGTGTGGGTTCTTTGTAGCCAACAGTATCGATGATTTCGATGATTTCTTTGGGAAATCCGGATTCTTTCCAATTGCGAATGGGATTTGGTATTTTTCCACCTTTAATGGTGATGTTATAGTCCTCTCTAAAAATACGCCAATCTCGTTCGGTCATTTCATCGTGATCTTTTTCAGACCAATGACGATCATCCCATTTTTGTTTGTCTTCCTTCCTTTTAACTTTCTTCAAACGAACCTTTTCCTGTTCTTTTTCAGCTTCGGTACGCCTTTTTTCCAATAAATCACCATAAAATTTACTTTGTGTTCGCTTTTGTTCCTTGATGTCTATGCCTGAAAAATATGACAAAAAGTTTCATTATGTAGAGTCACAAGCATACTTCGCAAAATAGTTTTGTTTAAATGATACAAGGTGCTTGTGTGGATGCTACCATGATGACTTGGTAATGCAATAAATACCGTGAGTACATCATGACTGACTTGAATGTGCTTTAATTACGTCTGTACTGTATGGTAAGAAGGAAAATTTTTCAAGAAAAACTCACCTGCAACATTTCCACGTCCAAAGAATTGAACATGGTGTCTCTCCTTGTACAAATTATTGTAATCAATGGACGTATCCTCGCCAGCGTCCCAATCAAAAACAAACTTACGATCATTTAGCCTTCGAACTCTTCTCTTTTTCTTAATAATTCCCAAATATCGCTCACGAATGGCCTCGAGTTCTTTTTCCTTGTCTTTCTGGCTAAGGTCATCAACGCGTTTAATTTCCTTATCTCTATCATCCTTGTGTCTGTCGCGATCACGTCCTCTGTCGTACTCACGTTCGCGAACATCACGAACATCACGAACATCACGCCTGTCCTCACGATCCTTTTCTCTTTCTTTTTCCTTGTCGGGCTTAATCAACATCCCTGCCTCAGAGGCGGCTGCAAATCGACTGGCTGCATGACCAGCTCTCATTGCAGCAACTTCTTCTTGGCGACGTTTTAATGCTTCTGCTGCCCTTTGCTCTTTTGTCAAAAAAACTGGCTTGCTCCTCGCTTCTTCCTCTTTCTTCTTTTTTTCCAATATCTCCTCCAACGATAATGGCTCGATTTTCTTCGATTTGGAACCATCCTCGTCCTTAACATCTGGTTTTACTTCAACTTTAGGTTTTTTTTCATCGATATTTTCCTTCCTACCAGGCTCAATTCTTGTTCTATCTCTAAATTTGTCTGATGGATCTCCGATGCGATTACGCTCGCGAGACTTGGATCTAGATCTCATAGATCGCATCATATTCCGGTCCGGCCGTTCCTTTGAACGAGAACGAGATCTACGGCGCCGCTCCTTCTCCCTATCACGACCACGATCCCGGTCTCTCTCACGTTCCCTTTCTTTTTCATACCTGTCCCTTGATCGGGAACGTCGCTTTTTATCACCAGCCATTAGTTTTATTCAATGAAATAACGAATAAAAACTATTCTGAGACTTAATAAATTTGTTTTAAATTATATTTATTGTTAAAAGCTAGAGTAAACACAAATGCGATGTGATAACCAAAAACGTATATAAATGTCAAGACTGCACTCTGTCAAAAATTTAAAAACTTCAACATTTAAGATCTGTTCGATTCATATGAAAGAGTAAAATGTAAATTGTAAAAAATATGAATTTTATTTTACCCAAAATCCTTATATTTTTTTCTAATCTTTTGAAATAGCATACCTACTGTTCGGTTTAAGAAAAATATTGTTGCTGTGTTTCCACCAAAACTACATCCGGGATTTAGTGAGAAAAATATATAGATTTACGAAAAGCGGCTCATACACAAGAAGCATGTTTTAAAACAAGGAATGTTTTACGTGGATTTTTATGCTTAAGGTTTCAGCACCGATTTCTGGTTGTAAAACATGTTTCAGGAATATCTTTTATCTTGATTGGTTTTATGTGTACGGTTGGACAAAAACACTGTTTTTAAAACTTATGTTTTGAACTGTGTTTCATGTGCTTATGATTTATATTTACGTCAGCTTTCAAAAAGATTGTCACAGTTCATAATATTTGTATAATTTTTATTTATATGCAAACTGTATTGGTGTCTAAGTTGATTGAAATAAAACCGTATTGCTCAAAGATCCTCTATCCAAACTCTGTGAAAAGACTAAGTGGCAACGCCAGCCTAGTATAAGACGCTGATTGTGCAACTGTCAGTTGCCGCTGAGTTCACAAATTGCTGAGTTGAAAAGTAAACAGAATGGTAAATGGAAATGCTAAATAATATCGCTTAAAGTTTTCTAATAATGTGCGGCAAAAGTTATTACTGCGATTATTGCGAGTGTTTTATGAAAAATGATATTAATGTACGCAAAAGCCACAATATTGGAATGAGCCACAATGTTGCCAAGGCTAATTACTTGCAAGCTTACAAAGGTATTTTATTTAGACACGATTACTTTGTTATTTTTGTTAATGCCTACAATAATTTTCAGATCCTCAACAAATTATCAGAGAAGAAAAGAATAAAATTCCATGTAAACGATTTTTGAACCAAAAACTATGCCAGTTTGGTTTTTTCTGTCGTTATAGTCATTACTCTCCAGAAGAATTAGCTTATTTGGAATGGTTGGGTATGTATGGACTTGTTATAATTGACCTTATTCGCGAATTATATTGTTTCCATTACTGTTTTAACAGTGAATAAAGGTAAATGCTGCACGGATGATAAAGAGGAAAATAGTGGCCAAAAATTACCATGGAAATACCCAAAAGGTAGAAGGCAATTACCTGAGTTAACACCTTCTATGCAGATAATAGATTTCAACAAAATAACCGAGTCTTGCTTTCTTTGCCAGTGGGGATAATAGTAAAATGTTCACAAAACACAGAAATTGTAAAATTAAACAATTTATTTATATACAAATAAGGCTATTTTTGAAAAATCGTTGCTAGCTTCTCCAGATTTCCTGTTATATTGGCATTATTTCCATAATCACCATAGTAAGATTTTGCATCCAGTCCGGATAAATTTTTTATAGTTGGATTACACACGTGAGCCATCAACAAGTAGATTATATGTTCTGCAAAGATAAATTAATAAATATTTTTAGTCGTTTAAAGGAGAAAAACTTAAAATACACATTTAAATTGTACAAGTACTCTAAGACTGATAAAAATGATCATGACTGGTCACCACACCAGTATATGAAATTGAGATGATGTCCTTCGGATCTACTGTGAGCAGTTAAACAGAAGGCATAAGCCATAAACTCTTAGTGATCGGGAAAATCAATTGACGACTGAAGACTATACCGTTATTGGCAAATATGGTCTTCAAGGCAATTGAATATATACGATTCTTTCAATGAAAATATACAGTATCCATCTTAGGTGTAAGTATACAAATGGAGAGGCCGCAGTGATCTAGATCTTTTAACATCAGATGCACGCAAACGCCATATACTATTCACTTCGACAATGTCACTCCTCCTACCGGAGTATTTGGATTAAAATCGTACAAATTTTCAGGTAAGGGAAAACCCCTAGTGTGTGTGTGTGAATAATGAAAAACTATCTGAAATTGACGATGTCCTAAGACTAAAATGAGTATCTCACGTCAGTAAGTACGTCATACATGCATATGTATGTACATATCCATAGATAAATAATAATTAAAGTTTAGCTAATTAATATTCTCTTACCAAGGTTCATTTCCATTGCAAAGTATAATACCGTACATCCACGTTTCATATCTGTCGCATTTAATATTTTTTTCTTTAATTCGTGTTGTTCTTTGCGTTCTTCGAGACTATCGCACTGTGTACAGTAGTGTTTTAGGAATTTCTTTTGATCAGGGCATGGTTCATCTAGACGAGGTAAACCCCTTAGTTTCAATCTTTCATCGACGACATTTAAAATCTTTTCAACCATTAAATATTTATTTTGTTTCACAGCTAAATGTAAAGCTGTTAGCCCATCATTATTTTGTTGCAATAGTATATTTAAATCCACTTTATTTAAAAGTGTTTGAAATAATTGAAGTAAGTGTTTTTGGTGTTTACTTTCATCATACGTAAGATGAGTTACAGCCAAATGAATAATGGTGTTGCAGTCATCATCGATTTGATTTACTAGGCCAACCTCGTTCAGTAATTCATTGATTATAACTCTATAGCAGTTTTCTTTAACAGCTAATTGAATTACATTCTGCAAGGTATATGAAAAGAAAAAAAAAAACTTTAACTAAAATGTATAAGGTTTAGTGAAAATTGGTTCATATATTTTAGATCAAATTATCGCTTTAGATCAAATTATCGCTTTAGTGGTGCAGTCAAATAAGGCTGCCGTTTTAATTAAAATTTAAGTTCCTAATTTTATAAGTACAATCTAAAAAAAGTATCGGTCAAGTGCAGGTGAAGGCCCACTTTGTTAGTTTTTTTTTAAATTGCAGTGAATCTTTCCAGTCTAACATTGTGAAGGAAAAGCTGTAAAAGGTGCATAAGTACATTATAATCTCCGATTGAAGATTACCAAATAACACATTGCCTGGGAACAGTCATTAGATGCCCAATTATGTATTATTTACGAGATTCGCTATGAATCGTTTACAGTTTGTGCACATTTAAAGTTACGTGATAATATAGGTATCTCTGCGAACGAACAAAGGTTAAAGTCTACTGATACTTACATCGCCCTCCTCTGTTAAAAGATCCAATAAGTTAGCTTTACGAAACTTCCACACATAAATTTGTCTCTTCAGTTTAGGCAGTTCATTTTGTATTATTGCTTCGTGGATAGGTCTGAAAGACAAAGCATAAAACTACAATAAGAATAACTAAAATGTATGTATTATTCTCACAATAAGCCTGATGCATTGTAAATAAAGCTTGTTTGATATTCAAGTTTCATCTGTTGCTGAATATTTTCATTTGATTTTGCATCTTCACTAGCAATATCCAAATCTATGCTTATAGAACGATTAAAGAATTCTTCAACTGCTTTTTCTTCTGAATTGGCTCTTGACGTCTTAGCCGGTCGTTGTTCAATATCTACCTGTTTAGATGATGAAAATGAAAAATAATTCCTAATTGCCTTAATTATTCAATTATCAATGCATTACCTTGGGTGGTACATTATCCTGCTTCAAGACTGGAATAGTATCCGAATGCTGTGCAGTTTTAACTACTTTGGGGCAATTTCTTTTCCTCTTTCTACGCCTCTTCTCAAAGCTAACTTCCTTCGAATTTATATCAACATTTGTTTCAGGCATTTCCGTTTGATTTGTATTTCCGACTTCTTCCGTTTGTGTTGTAGCGTCCATATAGTCGAGTTGAGATTTGCACATGGAGCACTTTACTTTACCGTTCACCGCATCTAAAACACGACTCTGTACATCTTCGTCAGGAATATTGCGAAGGGCGGCAAACAACATTCGATATTCGGGTAAAAACCGTTTACGACGGGAAAAGGTATTTGTTAAACCAATCATGTTTAATGTTTGTTCATAAACTAGTCTATTTTATTTCTGATACTTAAAATAACATGGGTTTTCCCCATGTTTCAATATTCTGATAAGCATAATGACATCTAAATATGTGAGCCAGATAAGGAGATATGACAGGCGCTGTGTGTCACCCGACGTCATTGCGATCGATTGTCTCTAAGCCGAGTGGTAGATTGGCTGTTTTACAAAGTGGCTGTTCACTGAAGTTAAACAAAAATTAATGAAATAAAGTATATGAAGGCATTGCCATGATTATTTTTTTTTTGTTTATTTAAAACTTTTGAAGTATTACATTATTTTTTTTTAATAAACTTAAACTACTAATAGCCTGTTCTCTTACTTTCTGCACTAAAAATCGTAAAAGCACAAGTTTCTACGAGTTGGGGATCTCTCAGAGAGTGATGAAACTTTCATGAAAGTTAAGGAACGCATCGAATAACAGAACCATCCCACATCAAAAATGTCATGTATGACAAAAAACAAAACACGAGAAAGACGATGAAATTTTCAGAAATTTTCAAAAATATATGCTTCCAAATAAAATAAAAATGAAACCATAGGTGCGTTCCATATTCTAGGCCCACTTTTTGAGGTAAGGCCTAACATATGGAACCGCAAATTAACTCAAAAAGTAGGTGACATTTCATATGTCATAACTCTCATTCAACTTCCCATTTTCACTTTCGATAAATTATGGACTGTAGTTATCAAAGTATCTTTGTGATAGATTTATTAGTATGAAAAAGAAAACTGTAAAGAATGTTTAAATGCGAAAAATCGCCAACAGAGAAAACAAGGTTTCTTAATTTTTTGAAAGAATTTTGGCTCCAATTAAAACCTTGCACTGGTGTTTTAATATAACAATAATGAAAATAATTCATTCGCTTCGAATCGTAGATCACTTCAATGGAATTCACTAGGAATTTAATTACTTCATTTATCGCGCATCATCAATTTCATTTATAAAGCATAGCCGAAGAATAAATAAAATACTAACCGATCAGCTGTTTTCTACATGACTTAAAATGAAGGAAGAATTTTTTAAAAAAATGCCTTACTTTACAGTCAAATCTCAATCTTTCCACCAATCAGAAACGTTTGACTACCTAGTGCCTAGAATACGTGCCCCATGATTAAATTTAATTGCTAGGGGAAAGAAATATCTTATCAGCTGAATGTGTAGTACTTTTGACAGATCTTACACCACTTACCTACAGCAATTTGTTGGTTAAAAATTCTTAACTTTTGTCACTGAGATAAAATATTTTACTCTCTCATGTGCTCTCTCTTTTACGATTTTTTTGTGTTAAGGAACAGAGTTGGACTAGAATTCGTAACATTTCGTACGAATTCTTGCGAATTTTCAGGTAAGGGGACAGACCTAATGTGATTATAATTAATTTTTTAAGTTTTTTTTTTTGTATTCAAGGAAAATGGGGGAAAACCCATTTACATACATATATTATTTATTTTTTTAGACAAGAACAAAACATACACTTATATAATTATAAAAAAAGGTTAATAGTAGAAACACATTGATACAGCAACAGGCAACAGAAACTTCAACAGCAGAGACAAATGAGGTAAATAAACAGAGGCTGTGATGTAAAACACATTAATCCAGCGAACAGCACACAGCGAAATTTGACATTCTGGGAACATTATCAGGTTGTTTCGATTGAAAATTTCGACGCAAAGTTGGCAGCATTTAGAAAGCAACAGCCAATTTAGGATTAGCCCTAACGTTAAAGTTACTGTTGCTGTTGCTGTGACCAATGTGTTTCTTCTAAAATGCTACCTGATAAATCCTCGGCCCCAAACCATTGACTTATGATACATGTGGATACATTTATTTTCAATTGTCGATTTTTCTAAGCTCTGTCTGACTGCAAAGTGAATCTTGATTTGTTTGTCGAGCTATTAAATGGAAGTTTAAGATGTGATTCCCAGACAACACTAAAAGTTTTTCTCGGTCTGTCAAGTATTCGAATAAACACTTGAAATACGAATGATTGTGCGGACTTAACCCCTGGCCCTGGGGAAAGAACCGCCATCAATTATCGATCAGTTTCTTTTGCATTTTGTAAAATAACGGCTGGTGATGGAATGCGTGATTGGTGATGGAATATTTTATCAATAGAACACAATGTGTGTATAGATAAAGAGTTGTGTAGGATATTTAGTACACAACGTAGCTTGTATATTTGGGAATACAAAAAAAAAGATTTAACAAAGTGACGCAAACTGAAACGGAGCAGATCAGTTGGGAAACATGTTTTGAACATCTTTTCAAATAAATTTGTACATAATTTTGTTCTTCCGTCCGTTTATTTAATAGCAATTAAAATTATATTTCGGATGCATAATTTATTTCAACAATTGAGATCCCGAAACAACTTGCCTCTCTCAAACACTTCCCAACTTAAGTGTTATCAGTACTAACGTTACGTCCACAAACCTTGGCTGGCTATCTTGGCGGTTACTGTACCATATTCATTACCTGTCATTTCTGACATTTCTTTTCTTTGGTTGCGTGTTTGGAAGCTACCCTTATTTTGACAACACAATCTAGTAAACAAATATTGCAAAGAATTCTTTAATATATTTTAAACCTTCTACGGTACAAATGGATTCAGACTCTCCAACAAAGTGTTCATATTGCTCGGAATTAATTGAAAACGATGACTTCCTCAATTGTATAGTATGTCGTTCACGTGTCCATATAAAATGCCTTAAGCGTCCCGGAACCCCAGGAGATCTTCTCGGCGATGTATTTTTTATATTTACGTGCGGAAATTGCTCCACAGCTGAAGGACAACGGGAACAGTTTACACGACAAAAACTTCCTTGGTATGTCAAAATTTCTTTCAGCAGACTAGATTTCATCTTACTGTTTCAATCAGGTTGATGGTCATCACTTTGGCACTATATAACCTGTCCATAAAGTCAAATGGTCTCAGTCATCATGGTTACTTTCATTGGAGGACACATATTGTTAGTTTTATCGACAAACACTGGGAGCACATTTTTGAATCAAATACGTGAGTCTATTGCACTTTATCTTCGCCTTAGCTCGTACGAAAGTAAATGGACTTATTTTGTAGGAAGCGTCGAAAGAACTGGATTGGTTCTGTTTCGGGAGCTCTATCTCACAACAGTCCTGATTTTTTTGTTTCTGGTCAAGAAATGTTTCAAGAAACTGGTTGGTGGAAATTGACTTACAATCAGACGCCGAAATTTTACTTCAAACTCTGTAAGTCGCTTGGGGTTCAAATAGATCATTATCATTATATAATTTCGCTTCTAGATGAACAAGTCTCTCAAAAACGTCAGCAACTAAGAAACGATAAGCGTAGCGCAGATGATAATAACTACTCAAGTGACTTTTCGAATTCAGCGAATGATGATGTAAAACGTCACCGAGGGGACTCCGATGAGGAGGAAACATGTAGCAGAACCTTGTATGTTTTGTACTAACATTTTTAGTCTTGCATTTTTCTATTAAAATATATTTAATTTTAGACCCTATATGGGCAGGAAACCAAAACCAAAACCAAACAAACAGACTAAAGTTGAGGAAGATATGGGATCTAAGCTTTTGAATTCGGTTCAGTCGAGTTTGATGGATTTTCTGGCTGAAAATTTTTCTTCAGATGATTTAATGTTTAACGACATTCAATCGGATAACTTATCAAAAAATGATTTGCTGCCGCTAATTGGCACAACGGGTAATTCTAGCTTCTTTGACATAAGTCCGATGAAAAATGATGATGCGAAATTGAGCAGTTTTGCGGAGAGTTTCGATCAAGACGACATTCCAGATGAAAGGTAATTTTATAGTTGAGTCTAAAATTAGATGTGCTGGTTACAACTCTCTGTTTGCTAAATCGTTAAAAAACATATTGGTACCTTTTAGTCCTTCAAAAACCCCCGAATACATCAGTGATGAACTCTTTCAACCGAGGATCATTCAAGTTACAAACTACCAACAGATGGATGCTGCAGATTCAACCTCACAAGATACAACTATCAAAGAAGAGCCTGTGAGCGAATCAGAAAATACTTCCGATGAAGCTGAAGATGACGATGCAGGGCCGATTGAATTATGTGCAAAGAGTTTATTTACAAAACTGCCAAAACGAGAACTACCATGGCTGACCGAGAATCATGAAAACGACGAATGTCTAGAAAATGAATCTCTTTACTTGGATGGAAGGTAATTTACTGTCAACAAACGAAATACGCTCTCTTATCTATGTTCTACTAGGTTGATCCCAATGAGCGAGTACGAAGAGAAGGAGCTATATAACAAACTTCGTAATATCATAAGTCTAGAGCAGGAATGTAAACTAGAAGTTCCAACCTATGTGAGGCGCTTTTATCGAAAGTTAGTTGTGCGTGAATTGAGAAGAAATTATTCGAAACCGATTTTCAATTTAGATGCGCACTCCAAAAGTCAAGGAGAGTATGAAGCGACAACAAAAGTTCAAATATTGGATCGATATCAGGTATAAATTTAATAGCATCACATTTCCCAAGAATGGTCACTTATTTGCCTCTATGTCTCTCTCCCTAGCTGATTTCCACTTCAAGTCAGAGTGCTTTGACTTCATTTCACGCTAAAATTGCGGGTTCATTTCAGTATGAAGTTTTTGAATCTCCCTACACTTCAAGGATCCTGCATCCGTTTATTTATCGTAACACAAAATGTTTTCCCCCATGGCTGAAACTTATGTGTGAGCTTCAACACAGCGTCAATGGAAATACTCCTGCACGTTCTACGTTGGATTTTTGTTATGTCCGCCCAAATCATATTGCTGCCGTGAATGCATTGTTGCAGTCAGTTTTTTGGCCTGGAATCGACAGTAAGTTCATCCAATTCTCGAATATTCAAAGTTTAAATAAATATCTCTTCATAGTGTCGGAGTGCCTCAGTTATCCGGACTTTAGTGTTGTTGCCTTATATAAAAAGCTCGTTGTTGGATGTGCATTTCTGGTGCCAGATGTCGGCTTCAATGAGGCTTACATTTCATTTATGGCTGTTCGGCCTGGTTGGCAACGCAGTGGAATCGCTAGCTTTATGCTATACCACTTAATACAGACCTGCATGAGCAAGGATATTACTTTGCATGTGTCTGCAACTAATCCAGCTGTGTGTCTTTATCAGAAATTCGGATTTAAAATCGAAGAAGTGATATTAGGTTTCTATGAAAAGTATTTGCCAATCGATTCAAAACACAGTCGCCATGCGTTCTTCTTGCGGTTAATGCGGTGAGCGGTTGGTGGTTCTGTTTTTTTTGTTATACTAGACTGAGAAGTAAAACTGAGTTTTACGAAAGAAAAACTATTTATAGAAAATTAGTAAATAACGAATAAAGTAAAAAAAAAAAAACTATGTTTAGGTTTCGTTTCCATGTTATTAGGTGGATAGGTGTTAAGCATTCGAACAGGTATTAAAGGCACTACATATCCTGTCAGGTAGTCAAAGAGCGTTCAAATCATAAAGTGGAGTCCAGGTCAGTTAAGTGTTGACACGATACTACGTCGTCAAAATTAACTTGGATGGTGTCTGCTCACCAGGGAATTGTAGGCAATGAATCTGCAGACAAACTAACTCGGGTTGTTTTAGAATCTACATTTATAGGACCAGAAACTTAATTAGGAACACAAACTTTGGCTAGACAAATGAGCTTAGACAATCCAAACGATTAATCAAACCCTATTCTTAAGCCCTTACCTTAGATAAGGAATGTATCAGTAAGCTGGTGAACTTTTTTTTTATGGCCTGACGTACCATCTTACAGCAAATTAGAGACAGAATGTGGGCCTGCTCCAGAGAGTACATCAGTAAAAATCCCTGAAAGTCATATAATTACTTTCTCAGATATCATTATCATCACAACCGAAACTTTGAAATATATTTTATCCGAATGTCTCGCCATGACTTGAAGCAGAATTCAATATTTTCATACAGCTCAATCTCATATACTTCCATTCATAGTATATTTTAGACCTAGAGGGTTAGAACAAAATGTCTCGCATATCCAGGCCGTAGTGCTCTAAGACAGTGCCCTTCAGTCTACCGCCCTAATTCAACTTGGTATAGTTTCGTTTAACTTCTAGTAAAACTTGTATCATCATTCCTATGGGGACCATAAACCAATTGAACTTGATACACTTGTATATGCATGGAATGACAATAACAATTTTTATTTCTTTGCATCAAAAAAAGTACATTGATTCCATAAAGAAGAAATAAAATTTATAATACATTTATGTTGTCATGTAAATTAGAAAAAAAAAAAAATAAACAACAAATAGTAATAATAAGAGAATTAAGTCAACTTCTTTTGTTATGTCAGCCTATAATATAAATATGTAAACAACAATGAACGCTCATCCTTCTTTGATCACTAATTTTTTTTTGGTGACCTAATACTTTGCACTAAAATATTTGTTCTACACATACCCAATCGTATTTTTGTTCATTTTCAAGTTGCAATAATAATATTAAATATTCGCGGAGAGCACACATTAGGCAAAGAGTGCACAAAACAAAATTTTAACTAGTTTCTGCTAAAAAAAAATGATATGGTGACAAATGTTCTACAACGATCTGCTTTTTTTTTCTTTTCTTAAATACATCACTTTTGATTATGGAAGAAACGAATAATAAATAAATTTTCTAATAAAAAAAAAAAAAAATAGTACATAACATTAATAAATTGTTAAAATAAAATAATTGTATATAGCGCTGAATGTATATTAATAGTGATTCGTCCTAAAGCTATGCATATCATCTTAAGAGTAAATTGTTTTTAGAGTGTAGTTGAAGTGACGGTGCTGATGCCGTGCACTAATATTGTTGGTGGAAGTTCAGCTGTCAGTTCGGAGAGTAGTTCCATATAACGCTCACTTCGCTCCTCCCAGTGAGGGGCATCTGTATTGGGTGGTGCGGCGAGGTAAATGAAAGATACAGCTGTCTGGTCTGACCGCTCACGAATTATTTGATTTGCCCTAAAATGGTATTAAGTTTTAGGCCAAATTTAAGATAAAGTAGTCGTTACCTTTGCATATACAGTTTAGAACGGTTCAAATTCTCTTCGGTAATTGGTTCGCTGTCATACTCGGCGCAGTTTGTAAACTGTTTCAGGATAGATGCATGACGGATAAAGTCAGTATTTCTGCTCCATTCACTTATCTGGAATCAAAGAAAAGAGAATCAAAATCACAGACGGAAAACATTTAAATTGTGAATTGTTAAGTGATCGTATGGACACCGTTTAGACTGCGCTATTCTTGTGATGTTCAGCGTTTTTGAAATGAATTTTACTGAATCGCTTTCTGTTTTAATAAAACCCTACGAGAAAGCGTTCCATTGTGTCTCGGGATAGTATTTTACTACTTAATTGGCTTCTCAGCTCAAAGATCTTTCAGCGGTTCATATAATATGGCAGATAGGATCTTAAACGCGATAAGAAAACTGATGACTCTGTTGAGAGGACCTCTTTTTTTTATGAATAGGGCAAACGATGATGAGATTCGTTTCATCTCGGCATACATTTGTCTGTATCCTCTCTTCAGTTGCTCGGAAATTGAGCCATCATGTCCAGCAGCCTTGTTCTTTTGTTCGTTAGTTTTGACTATCACCGTCTCGGTTGAATCGTTCATTCTGCCTGGCAGCAGTATACCAAGACCGAAGAAGGGTTACTTGGTCGTGGAGTTTCAACGTTTAGATGAGCGTTCTAGAAAGCAGCATAATTTTAAACAAAATAAATACCAACCTCTAGAATATCAGCCACAATTCGAAGATTTTTCAACGACTGTTCTAGTTTCATTTTCGGAAACACGTCCATTTGAGGAACTTGAGTATCAAATGTGCTGCAAAAACAAGTTGTCATTGTAAAGTATAAGGACATTTCTTTACACATTACCTTATACTTGAAGGGGTTCCATTGGCTTCGCAAAGGAAAACGCGAAGAGTCAACCGTTTCCACTTTGGTAACATATTTATGATACAAGCAAGCTGCATCATAAACAGCGAGACGACATCAAATGGATTCTCACTCTTCGGATCAAATACGTTTATTGGCCAGACGTCTATATATTTAATATGGTTGCTCCTGCGTATTTACAAAAAAAAAAAGCAATCATGTTAATAGAACTAAAATTTATTCTTACTTTGAAATGAAATTCTTATCCATTTGATGGAAATGCCGGCACAAGCAAATGTTCTTTTTCATTTTCAAAGTATCACAGATAATTGCCACATAATCCTGGGTAGTGATATGCTTCTCTTGACCATTTGCTCGTATGGGGAATGCTTCGTATTCACCTTCGTTGAAATCGTTTGTTTTGTATGATGAATTTTCACTGCAAAATTAAAACGAGAATTGGTTGAACAAGCTTTTAAGTATTGCATTGAGAAACATACACTTGGAAGAAATCCTTTGGCATCTGTGAATCATAGAATCCCATGATAATAGTATTCGGTTTCATGGCTCCAATGCCAGACAAGCGAATCAAATGCTGAACTCCTTCTCTGATTGAATTGGCTAAGGTTACTTCAGCAAAAGCTTTTACCTACAAAAAAAAAACTATATGTATGTAGCTGCCTGCTCAAGTTCAAGATATCTTAACTTACCTTCATGTGATCTAGCAATGATAGCCACAACTTGTTTTCTTCAATTGTTGGATCAGTTATTGCGGTACAGTCTCCCACCTTGACATGACCAATCACATAGAGACCTCCCTTCTTCATGTCATTGACAAAATCAATAAGCGGACAACATGAACGCGGACTCGAAACCAACAGCAACATTTGTGGTCGCCAAAACTTCACGTGCTCCTTACGTGGATCCAACATTAGCAGATATTTTCTTACTTGATGGAACATCAGAGCTTGCGATATCGATCCCCATTGTGTGCCTTGTGATGCCGGTGAGAATATATGCAGTGCGATAACCAAAATCAGGCACAATATGATGCTGGATGATGCATAGATTGGATTTATAACGAACATCATGATTAAAGTTCCAAGTAAGCCAATCAAGCAAGTATGCCAAGTGAAATACTTAAAGAGCGGACGGAAATTCGGTGCACCCGTCAGTTCAATACCCAAGCAAGCTAAATTTGTTGCCAAATAGGACAACATGAATAGCACAGAGTTGATTTGAGCGATAGTATTCAACGATCCAATTAGAAGAATCGCCTCGACCAATGTCCAGCTGGTGAGTACAGCAACAACTGGATTGCCTTTCCATGTTCCACGGACTACGAAATTAAGAACTGGTCCGAAAACTTGATCCTTTGCCAGTGCTTCCAAGATGCGACTTGAACCGATCTGATTGCTTAGACCGGTTGAAAATGTCGCTGTTAATATGCCGATGGCGGTGAATGGTGGCCACAAATTGATTGGCATCAGAAATAGGTAATTGTTGCGCAGTAACTCGTTAGGAGTGCTTGCAGCCATCAAGAGAGAGAGGATTATGTAACAAACAAAAGTAAAAGCCACAGCAGATAGTGTTCCAATGGGTATACTGCGTGAGGGGCTTTTTAATTCGCCAGACATATTAGCTCCAGCCATGATACCAGTAACACCAGCAAATAATACACCAAATGTCACAGCGAAGTTGACAATTTTTCCACTGGATGTGTAATCTGGTCCGTAGTGCTCGTCTAAATTACCCTTTAAGGTTTCCATAGACAGGCCGGTATAGTTCAAAACTTTCGTGGTATTTGGTAGCAAGTGATTTTCATCAGGAAGTGGAACCTGAAATGAAGTTTTAGTTTTACAAAAGTTATAAAGGTGATATGTACCCTACAAATACATAGAAGTTGATAGAATCGTGACCAAAAAGGAACTATTTGGTATTATGTCATATTAAACACCAAACGGTCAAACCAAACAGGTAGTCTGTACTACGATCTGTTATTAATCGATTTCTAATTCAAATGAGACTAAATATAAATAACAGGCATTTGTCATCCTCTGGAGAGTCCTTCAATCAATCAATTGGGTGGTGCTTACTCACCACACTTTTCTTGTTCTCAAAGAAGAACCAATCCGTGGATTACGTAATTGTTGGCTAAAAACATAACAGACGCATGTTTGGTTCCAGCCTTTGAGCGCTTCACCGACAAGACTTCATTCTTTATATTACATAAACAAAAACGGAAAAAGAAACAGTTCAGATATGACCTCATGATTCGTAAAACAAATATCTACATATAGGCATTATTACTGATATAATTATCTATTGGCAACCATAGCCCCATTCGCATTAATATGAATCAAACATTTATCAGCAATTATAAATAATTGTCTATTTCTTTCCCTTAGAGCTTTCTCTGTCTACGCGTTTATTCAATAATATCTACAGAAGATAACAAAAATGAAAAATGTACACAAGAACTGAAATTAAATACCCATCAATCGGGTACTAATTCTATGCGAATTTTGGAATAATTCGTCATTATCTTCCCCTGAACGAAATAAAGTGCCCAAAACCGATAAGGAATTTAAAATATTCTAATCTGAGGGTGGTTACACATAATGTGTAAGTTGTACGCAGAAAAAAGAAAGTTTCTAAATGACAAATGTACTCACCTCAATCGCACCTTTAGCTAGAAAACTAATATATGTTGAGAACAAACAAACTGTCACAGTGGCCAGAATCATGACGGATGTTTTGGCAAATAAGGCGGCTCCAATTAGGCACACGACTAGCATGCACGTATTGATTATAGTACAATAGAAAAATCTCCACCACTGTCCATCATGTAGTAATCCTTCTTTAGAAAAGTAACCTCCTGGTCCGAAGTTTTCCATTATACCTTCAGTACAACCAGATATAGCCATTGCACAGCCGACAACATTGGCCATAAAAAACAATGTGCCAATAGAACCACCAAATTCTAGTCCAAGTGTCCGACTTATCATAACTAAAAGAGAGATGTTCCTAAAAAAAAAACATTTACATATGTTTGTAAAGTTACTTACAGTATACACCTCCACCTTCAACGGCTCCATTAGTTGAAATTGCACAAACTGATGCAACCGTAAAAAGCAGAATCAAATAAGCAATAACGAATTGCAGGAGAGTCACATAAAGGCCTGCATTGCCAACAATGAAACCTGCAAGAAAGTGCAAATGGAAGTTACAATGTTCACAATGATTAACGTTTACATAAAATTAAATACTAGAATCGACTGAATGTTACTTTTAAAAAACCTTAAACTTAAGATAATAATCAATGGACGACTAGGCTATATTAGCATTTATGGGCACAGATTCATCAGTCGGCAGCTTGGATTATTATCCTTGTCCCCTTCATAGATAAAATAGAACCGATTACTGTTTGCACGTAGAAAGAGCCATCAACATACTGACTGAAACCGGAGCGAACCGAACTGTGCACAGAATCACCAAATAACTCATCACATATTGCGTCAACATCCGATGTTTATTTTTGATGAACATCCGCTAAGCAATGAAAGGAGGACTTTTAGCTGTTTGGAACAAGATAGGGGCCACAAAATCAAGACAAAATTTTTCGACGCCCGAAACTCCTAAACTGGCATCACACTGGGAGGCGTGATTTCAGACTGTAATTCAAACAATGCAACAGGAATACTTCTTACAGTTTCGTGGAAAAGGAAGAACACTGAATGGCGTTCATGAAAATGCTTACATCTGTTTATAGTGCGCACAGAAGTGGTCGACAAGTGGTTTATCCCTATTGACAAAGTAGGACAGTCTCAAGTAAACACCATTTACAAAAGGAAATGACGATGATTGTCATGCCCTGGAGTCCGCTAACATAACTGGGGCAAATTGTCGCGCGGAATAATCGAACAAAATTTCAACAAATGTGAAAGAGCTGGATGGAGGTATGTATATACAATATGTACATCACCTGCAACCAAACACAATGGCGCGTAGGCATGGTTGGTGTCCTAAAACCCACAAGAGGATACGAAAGTCACATGGTGGAAAAGGAATCTAGGCAACAAAAAGAGTTGATTAGACATAATTAGTGACTCAGTTTGCTGGCCGAATAGGGACCACTTTATTTTGAAACGTTAAAGTTTTATACGATTAGGTGTTTATGCTTTGATTGTCGTTTAAGTCTATATCTAAGTTAGCACGTAACGGTCTGCCAGCCCCGTCCGCGCTCGCTCTTTGCTTCGATGAATGCACAAACAAAGGCGGAAGATATATATGATAAAGTCTTTTCTAATCGTACTCATAAATATTTCCATTTCTACAAATACCATATGCAGTCAAAAATTACAGCTCACAGATCATGGCATTAGCTTTACACTTACCCCTGTCCAAATCACCAAATTTTCGAAAAGCTAGTTATTAACGATAAAGTAAAAAAAAAAAAAAAACTCATGTGCTCACACAGATGAACTACAATACATCTCGTGCAGACCGCTCGTCATACAAGACCCAATACAAAACAGTTTGCAAGAACAAAACAGTGTCTCGTATCAATAGTTCTTCTTACTCTCATGGCGCGTGACATTAATATAAATAAGGACTTGCATCAGAGTTGACAGGAACAAGCTTAGTCACACTCAATGCGAAAAAAATATCAATTTACATTTTCAAGAAGGAAACTAAAGAAAGAAAGAAGCAAATAAATTAGTACGTACATAAGTACTTTACATCTACTGGACTGGTTACAGACAGAGTGCTCTAAAAAAAAATTATGGAATGATTCCTAGAAGTTCTATCAATCTACTCGCAACCACAAGCCTCTACTGAGAGTAGATAGTAAGAAAAAGAGATCAAGCTCATAAATAAAATAAATATTATGTCATAACAGGCTCAAGTAGGGTCTAATGCCTAATTTATTACATACAACCATTCGGATTGCGGGTATTATATGATTGGATCTACTGGAATTTAGAAAAAAAAACTTTTTCAATCTTTCATCTTTTAATTTTTAAGTAGATTTACACACGTATGCATTCCCAGATAAATAACATTATAATGTCAACAACGTGATGTTATGGACAACAAGTAAAAACTGGGGGAATTTACTAGAGGGGTCGCTAAGACAAGAATGACATAATTATCTAAAAGCAGAAACACCATTACTAATCACACACTCTGGTCCTACATAAATATACAAATCCATGCCTAAACGAATTTGTAATTCTAAAAACTGCATACGCCAAGAGATTGTGTTATATAGCACCACGAACGAAGTGAATAATGGTGCATTAACTGTAATCGGGTTTACGATTTACCTTATTACGTAGATAGAGATTTTTTTTTAATAGCAAAGCGGTAATCAAATTTTATTCAAAGCTACTTAAATGCTACCATGGAGAAAAAAGTTTCTCTTCCCGTAGAGAAAAATGAATACAAGTACATTTCACATTATTGTTCCACTTACCAACACGAATAAAGACTAATGCACTGAACATAGATAGCGCTACAGGTGAGAAAACTCCCGCAAATGTACCCAGCGTCCGTCCACTTCTCTCCGGATCGGTCATTCCAAATTCAACATAGCCATCTCCAGATTGCGGTGTAGCCGGTCTACGTATTGGAACGTTGGTGCCACCATTACCAAATAGAGATCCAAAAGTTTGAAACATACTTGTACGCGCTGAAGCTATCGGCGATGTTTCATTATCGCCCCCGCCTTCACTACTCACACTACGCCCATCCATCTGTTAATGATATATCAGCGTTAGCATCTAATGAAAGCACAAAAAAAAAACAAATATGCTCGTAGAGTAGATGATTACCTTTTGAGAGGAACAGCAGCAATATGTTTTAAAACGCCCACTAAGCAAATGGAAAAACAAAGAATGTCATTAGAAATGGAACTTGCTACGAAAGAACGGATTGCAACCAGAGTTGAAGTCAATTTTTTTGTTCTACTTACGGTGGCGAATATTTAAGAACTTACAGCACTCCTTCTCTCAGCAAAAGTTATTTCAAAAACTGATTGGTTTATTTTTTATGGAAATATACGACGACGAAAAATAAAACAAATATGAATCATCTGGGTTGTCACTTGTTAAGCTGTCATCAATCAAAGAGAAGAAACAAAAATTGTGCACCGCTTGTTTGGGTGTGTTCAGAGATTATGTCTTCTAATCGAAATGTTTGGTATATAATTGGAAGGTACTTTGCATGGTAACATAATATGTACGGAGTGTTTTAGGAATTAGGGTGGTATACGTATATTCAAAGCTTTTGAAAAACTCTTCGTGGTGCCATGCATGACAGTTCTCAGTTGGCTTAGATTAGTGCTAAATTTCTTCCTGAAATGTGCTTGCGTAGTTTGTAAACTTCATCGGGTACTGCACTTGTAATTGGTATGTTAGAAGGATTCAGGACCAACTTCTTTTTAAGAGTTTTTTTTTTGCATTTCCAAACATTGCACTATTGAAGGAGTGTGACGCTTTCATGATAAGTTATTTCCCTTTGTGCGCAAATGAATAGGCAGCGGTTAATATTTTTTAAGTGCACTGAGTGCGTACAAAGGTCCTGATTAAAAACGCGAGAATACCTAATACCTAAAAAAAATTATCTTTTGACTCTTCTCTGGCAATCACATCGGAGATCTTATTTCCAAAGAGTCAGGGGTGACCTATATCTCGAAATATGTTGGAGGTGGCTTAAGGTTTGAGCTTTGAGCGCGGCCTGGCTGTCACTACAAATGTACATATTCCTCATCTATTCATTAAAATAGGATATCATAGGGGGGCGGAGGAGAAGTGAGGTTTTATGTTGTGATCCTCCACGAAGATACCACCACCAGGCCTTGAGTGGCCATCCGCGAAAATTCAACTACATTCAAATCCTGGGTAGGACTCTGACTAAAATCACGAACTCAATGAAAACCGACTCTAAATTTACACAGCAACCGAAGCTCCAGTGTCATTGCAGCAGATGGCATGTTCATACCAGGGTCACAGGATAATTGTCACGCAATGCCATCAAAACCGCCCCCTTCAAAATGATAGAGTGAATTAATTGCTTTGATCTATGCTTTAATGACCCAAGTATTCATATACAGCGCAGTACTTATTGAGCATGGTGTCTTTAGTAGTATGGAGATTCCTGCCTAAATCCATTTCAATATAAGTTACTGTTGAGAATAAATCACTGAATGAAGTCACTTTTCCTAGACTCAATTTATGGCAAGTACCTGAACGATTACTGGAAAGTTTCCATTAGCAACGCACATTCCATTTGTCAATCAAAAATTTTTCGAATCGTGCCGACGAAAAATTTTCTGACGCGTTGTTCTAAAATCTCCAAATGTGAAAAGTTGTATTGATTTTCCTTCTATCGTGCGACGGTGCATACAATTTAATATAATCCTAAAATTTGTTTGCATTTATCATTGATTTAGAATTATTAGGAGGAGAAAAATTACACTTACAATAAGCAATAAACAGCCTTAAACTGCATTCCAATTTTAACAAGTTCATGGAGATGGATCGAAGTACGTTCGCCATCTTTGTTTTATAAGAAAGAAAATTTTATTCAAAATTAAACTACCCTTAAACAAGTTTATATTAAATAAAATAATTTGAATTCGTTTAGGATCCAGGAGCATTGATTCGCCTCGTCGGCATAGAGGAAGAAGGGATCATAGACGTTACAGCCGGTCACGTTCAAGATCGAGGTAGGCGCAGGGGTTTCTAATTAAATTTGCATAATTCGTTTTGAAGGGGTGTAAACTTGAATGTGATAATGGACCATACGGCAGCTGGATATTTCGAATAATGTGTTTTTTACTTTTATGTAATCATCTAGAAATCGCAGCAGAGAACATGAACGCAGGCGTAGAACTCGTTCGCCACGTTCACGTAGCCGAGAACGTTATTGCCGACGTAGCCCGGAACAGGACTTGTATCGGGAGCTGATATATGAAGACTATCATCAGGACGATAGGCCAATGCACCATGGTGGTGCTGGTATTGGTCGTATTGAACGAATTGATGTAAATGATGCTCGCTATATGGAGGAGAGATTCCAGGAGGAGCAAAGATATGAAGAACAAAGAGAAAAAGAATTTCGTGGACATCGCAATGGCGATGATAATGAAAGGAATCTCGATGAAAGGCATAGGGGACGTGATTATGATCGTGAACGTGATAGAGGTGGCGACCGAGATAGACGGTAAGATAATTCTTGGATTATATTCAGCCCTTGATGGTAAATGCATGTGTTTTATTGCTTAGGGATCACAGACATCGTCACTCGAAACGATACCACTCTTCGGAAAGAGATGATAACAGTGATGGCTACGATGGCGATGGAATGTCTCATGATTATGATTATCAGAATCAGTCTCCCAACAACACAATCATTGTGCGGGGACTTGCACAGCATATTACTGAGGCAGATGTAAGTAGTACTTTTATTATTTCATTGCATTACGTTTTCCTCTTTATCCATAGTGCACTGTAATGCATCTTTTGCAGTTGTTTTATGTAAAGTAGATAGGTTCAATGGAGTGGCGAACATTTTCTAATACTCTTAGGATCAACATACATAATTAGTGATAGTGTGCCTGCAGCAGCAGCTCGGTGTGTTGGATTGGATATATTGGGTTTAGTTCACTTTGCGTATCCTTACCTAAAGAGCATCGTGTGCGGTAAACTGTCTGTATGTGATTGAGTGGCATCCAGTGATAACTCACATTGGTGTATTATCCAGTTGGTATAACTGGACAGAAACGGATAGCTTTGTTCTTCCTATCACGTCGATGTTGTCATCAAACCCAAGATATTGCGTGAATTTTTGAAATATAGTAGCTTGGGAGTTACGTACTATCTTTTCTATTACAATATTGAAGCAACTGCACGATAGTGCGTTACCTTGTCCTAACACTCTGGTGGTGTCGAAGGTTTCAGTGGAATTCTTTCCAATTTTGACGGAGCACCGACCATTCTTCAACATTCTCCAAAGTTTACCAGGGATATTAAAGCTGGTGTAGTTATTCCCTATTCATACTGTCATATGCGGCTTTGAAATCGAGGAACAGGTAGTGGGTATCGCTATTGAATTCGTGGGTTTTGTCCAAGATCTGGCGCAATGTAAAAATTTGGTCGGTGGTGGACTTTCTTGGTCTGAAGCCGCATTGGTAAGGACCGATTAGATCACCAGCAAACGGCTTGAGACGTGACAGAATTTTATAGGCAATGTTTAAATTAAAAGGCTAATGGCTCTGTAGTTGGTGCAGAGTAGACGATTTCCTTTTTTTGTAGATCGGGGAGATGGTACTGAGGCTCCAATCGGCTGACCTACTTTCCTCCAACAATATTTTAGAGATGAGTTGGTGTATGCTGGGTCCTCCCCAGCGTGTTTAAACAGCTCCACATGTAGCCCATCAGCGGCAGTCGCTTTGTTCATCTTTAGCCTGGCGATAGCTAATTTTAAACTCACTTTGGTCGGGCGGTTGAAACTCTTGGTTGTCACCCACATGCACCGGTTGTTCATTGGTGGGGTTTTAAATGACATTACCATTCAGTAACTGGTTAAAGTAGTTTATCCAGATGTTAAGCATCGACTACATAGCGAATCCTGATGTAGCTTGTTTCACTTTTTTATAGAAGTATCGCACCTCTTTTCCGCTGAAGTAAGTATCTTTGCATCGACTTCACACTGTTGGTGTTCAATTGTTTTCCTCGTGAGCATGCGTTTCTTATACTTCTTTCGGTCAACATAGAGCTGGTGAGCCGCCCTAGTTTTCTTCTGGAGCCACAACCTGTACAACTCCGTTTAATTAAATTATTTGCCTGAGCGCATTCGGAGTCGAAACATTGGTTTCTCGGATGTGGTTGTGAGAAGCCTAACATTTCTGACTCAGCGTTTCTATTGGCTTGTTGCCATCGATGTCACTGGTCTTCCGGATACATGTTAGCAGTCGTCCGATTTCGGGCAAGTTCAAGATATTCGGTAGCGGTAACGGCCCGAATCTGTATTGGCTGCTCGGAAGGTACGGACATTCAGTATGTTAGAGGAGTTTTTTTTTTCGACAATGACATGATCTATTTAGTTGCATGTCCGACCATCTGGTGACCCGTACGTGCATTTGGAAATAATGAGACGAAGGGATTTCTTGCTGCCATGTTTTTTCCAGCTACAAAGTCGATGAGCCTGAGTCCGTTACCGGATGTGATGTCGTGAAGGCTGTGTTTTCCTATCGTCTTGCCAATGATGTCTTCTTTCCCAATTTTGTCGTTAAAATCACCCAGGAGTATCTTCATGTCATGTTTGGGGCATTCCTCGTATGTTTTTTCGTAGAACCTTTCCTTGGCAGAGACATGTGCGCTAATAAGGCTCAAATGATGGTATTTGGCTTTTTGATACGGATCGTCATCGTCATCGCTGACTCCGGGAATGTTCAGAAGTCTTTGCCTAAGTCTTCCTGCAAAACCACATTTTCAAACAAGCGCAATTTTCCATCGAAGTGGCAGTTACCGAAATAAAAGTCGCAGCTTTTAATTTTTTTAGCCCTGGTCCATTCCATCGCATCTCTTGGAGGGTTATTATATCACTTTTGAAACTGGCGAGGATCTCGGCTAGTTACTCAGCTAGTTACGTTCCATGTGCACACCCGTAAGTCACTGTCCTTTTTTCGTTTGCGGAGGTGGCTGTCGTAAACATTATCGGTTTGTTCATACGAGACAAAACTTGCTTCATCACAATAGGTTTTCCTTTACATGCATGGTCGGCTTGTGAGGTCTGCACATAACAGAGATTATTTTTGGGGTTGCCTTTTCAGAGCTTTATCTTTTCGTTTGCTCCTAGTTCCTGAGAAGGTAACTCAGGTGTCGCAACCCATGCTCGTTGTTCGTTAACCTTTCGGTCACCACTTGGAGGTGACGATGCGATTTTTCCCACCAAAAAAAAAAAATGTATCATGTTTTCCTTATATTTCAGATAAGCAGCGATCTTATGCAGTGCGGCTTGTGCGCGATTTCAATTCGTCTTATACGCAAAAGAAAAACAGGTAGGCATCATTCGGCTTATTATACATTATAAGTTTAAATCCCAATTAAATATCCCATCCCCCAAATTTAGTCCTTGAAAATGAAATGCATTCAATCGAAAAATCAAATCTTATCCAATGTACGTAAGTATGCCCGTCTGTCGAATGTGCAATAGCAATTCTGTGTGTAAACCGTATGCGAATGCCAGCCAAAGCCTTCTTAACTGCGCATTTCATACAGCAATGTAATTGCAAATCGTTCATGAACGCATTTCCATTGCGATCACAGTATTGCACCAGGCAACTATACACGCCATATATACCTTTTAATTTTTCTCTTAATTGAAATCTGTTTGTTTTTTATAATAAACGTATCAAAAAAAAAAAAAAACAGTGAAAAGTGCCATAAAAAAACCACAACTCAAAAAAAAAAAAAAAAACCAACCAAAAATCAACCCTTTTTGTTTTAAATAAAATTTACAAAAATTTTGTGTTTGCTTCTATCTAAAATTTAGGTGCATCTCGAGGTTTTGCTTTCGTCGAGTTTAGTACCGTTGAAGAAGCCGTACGCTGGATGGATATGAAGCAGGTATCACTTGAATCTGGTGCAGTTGTAAAAGATATTATTTTCTTTATTTGTTCATAAATATTATTTGCTTATTAATATACTACATGATGATAATATTAAAAAAAACAAAAAAAAAAAATCTAGTACACAATTTAAAGAACAAAATCAGGTAGATAAAGGAAAAGTCTTAAATTTAAAACCTATCAGTTGGAAAAATCACTTTGTTTTGAATCGAGGAAGTTTAAAAAAAATTTGCAACAATAAAAAAAAAAGTCATTGTACAATCAAAGAACTCGTAATAAGAAAACACTATGTAAATGTATTTGAAAAGCAACTGCTAAACCAGATTATTTGAAAAAAAAGCTGTATATTATATGAAATATCAACAATGCTTGTTGAACGAGCTGCTTTAAACCTATATTTGGAATGATACAATGAGAATAGAATCAGTATTTAACGGCGGTGACTGTGTAGTCAGGAAACTTTTCATAGATCGATTATTGACATTTTGTTTTTTCCATATTATTCTAGGGCATATTGATGCTGCAGGATCATCATCGGGCGGTCATCCACTACAGCTACTCAAAGGAGCCACTGAGCAAAGATAAAACCGTGTCGGATTGGTATTGTGCAAAGGTGAGTTTGGTTGTTATATATTTATGTTTTCTTGCATCTTACTTTGTGGGTATCGGGAAAAGGTAGTTAAAACAAGTTTTGACTTTGATTTTCTTTGAATATAATAAGGGCATCGATGTTTTACTGTATTAAGTAGTCAAATATGTTCCATAATATGTCTTTAGTCTGAATTATGCAAGAAAGTTCCATCTAAAACAAACAAAGACAAATATTTGGCGCAACAGGTTCATAGCCTAGCTTCTCAGAACCATTTGTTTAGTGCGTGTTATATTCTACATACGAATGGAAGGGGCCTACTGTGCATCTAACTAGTGTTACGAGAAAAAGTTAGTGCAGTGTGTAAATATATTGGTTTTAGGGAGTGAAAACATAACTACCCGTAGCATATCCAAAAGGTTAAATGTGCCTAGATGTAATTTCAAAATGTAGGAGCTCTGATAGACTGAAAGGCTTTACAATGTCGAGGCCGTAAGAAAAAGAGAGTACGTAAACGTAAACGTTGCACAATCCTAGCACCTTTTTTTGCCGTTTCAGATATACACTGAAACTCATTTTGAGGAAATTTCTGAAGATATTTCTCTACAAATTCTACGGAATAATAGCCAATAACGACGTGTGAAATGTTCAACGACATAAAATAAAGTTATAGTCATGCAATCTGACAATATGCTGGCGTTCATGAACGTAATATAATATTCACGAACTTATCACAAAACAAACACGTCCCATTTTTTGAATGTCTGACTTACAGGAATTCGCGGAAAGCATCATCGCTCACTTTTGGGTTCAAAAAATCGTCAGGCATTCGGATCGATCTTGTCATGCAGTCAATTCTGGCTTTTCTATCTTTACGCCACACAAAGCTGATATATTGCTGACGTTCATGAACGCAATAAATATGTATTCATGAATTTATCACAGAACGCACACAACGTATTTTTTGGATGTCTGCCTTTTAGGAACTCGCGGAAAGCTTTATCGCTTTTGTTCGAGCAAAGGAAAGAATAAAAATACAGAAGTTTCCATTGTGAGCCAGGCTGTGGATGTCCAATAAGTGCCAGTTCAAGGCTGAGCAGCTTCGAATTTATAACTTAATTTCGATATTACTTGTCATGTGGGACCGAGGGCTGGCATTCAAAGATCTTAGCTTGGACATACTTTTCGATTCTTTTCGACATGACCGAGCCGACCTCGTTCTGCATATTGGCACATGTTGTCAGAGTTAGTAGGTTAATCTTCTATGTGAGTGGGGATATATTCCTGAAAGAAAAGTCAAATGTTCTGAATTAGCAGGTCAATATGATTAAGAAGACTTGGCAGTTTCTTGCATAGGGTTTTCGTCCTTCACTATTTCACACAGTTATGAATTTGTATATGTATTTAATTGATTGAGATACGTAAAAGAACCTCCTGTTTAACCGAACAAACTAATTACTATTGTTTTCTTTAAATCAATTTTCAGTGTGGCGTTTTCAACTTTAAGAGACGTGACAAATGCTTCAAATGCTGCGCATCCCGTGAAGAAAGCGAAAAGGGTGGCGAGGGCAGCGATGAAGTTAGCAACATCCTAACGAAAAGTATAAAAACGCTAGTAACATTTAGCATCTCTATATACATTTTCAAAAAATAAATATAAAACAAATTTTTTCTACCTGGGCAACTCTCTCACAATTGAATTGTTGTTCAAACTCTTCCATCACCATCTGTTGTGTTTCTTTGCGAAATGAAGAAATCATGCTACGCAATTTGGACGTGTTAACAAACGAGGAGGGTGTTCTCACCGTTATGCAAGAAGTTGTTCCAAATCTGGTGTCGAAAATCTCCAAAATTCTTGTCTGTCGAGATCCACTAACGCAGACATCACGCGGCATTTGTTATCTAAACTTTGATAACTTGGTCGATTCGATGAATACACATAATGCGCTTAATGGTCTAGAGCCACCATTAACGATAGACAACCGGGAGGGTATGATTCATTATATTTGACATCATATGAGAAATTTATGTCTACAATTCTGTTTTTCTTTTTTTAGTTTTGATATCATACTGCGTGGACTCGGAAAACCGTCAATTATCTCGTAATACAAGCAATTCCAAGTCCTCCAATGAAGGAATGTCAAATGCAAACAATAGCAATCAAAATACTTATCAATATACAATTGCCGATGTGCCCCGTTTGGCTGAGTACAGTGCATCGTTGTATGCCTCAACGCCAGCGGAACAAGAACATTACCTTAAGTACTATACGCAATATTACATGACTGAGATATCGAAAGGACAATACGGTAATCTACCGTCGGTGAATCAGTTGGGTGAGTCTGCCAATTCAGGGGCAGCAGTGGCGTTGTCTGCCATTCAACGGAAGCAAAACAAGATGAAAAGTATTGAGACAACTGCGACACAAGCAGCTGCAGCCGCCGCACTAGCAGCAGCTGCAACCAAAGCTGCCATAGCTGCTGCAACAGTTGTTCCGCCCAAAGGCAACGATGGCAAGCAATATCGTAAGTTTTGTTGATCACGCGTTAAAGTGTCAGTTATGTTAATTTCATTGTTTGTTTTTAGCAACACCCGACATATCTCTGTATCAGTACGATGACACATCAGGATATTACTATGATCCCACCACAGGCCTTTACTATGATGCGCACTCACAGTACTACTATAACAATGAAACCGGCGCGTACCTGTACTGGGATCAGCGAAAGAGTACCTATGTATTGGCTACAGCAGCAGCAGCTGCAGCAGCTGTACAAAATGCCTTAGAAGACACCGCCGCAGCGTCTGTTTCTAAACCAGACACAGAGGAATCAAAGAAGGAGAGCAAACGAGATAAGCCCGACAAAGTTAAAGTGGCAAAGAAAATTGTCAAAGACATGGAAAAATGGGCAAAACAGTTGAACCAAAAGAAGGATATGTCTTATGTCGCAACTCCTCAGCCAATTATTCCACACAAATCGGACGAACCGATAGGAAAACCATTAGGTAGTGGATACGCAGATGTGGGTTTTTCAATTTTGGAAAAGAAAGATCGTGGCAAAATCGCTGATTATGTTAGCCCGAGTATAAGTAAATTAGTGCCTTCGTATGCATCCGATTCGGACGAACACGAGGAAAATCCACAACAGCCACAGATGGAGAGCGAAAAGGATTATGTTGATTTCCAAAAATTGACCTGTCTTCTCTGCAAAAGAGCCTTCCAGTCGCTGGATATTCTAAGCAAGCATTTAAAAATGTCCAATTTACACAAAGAAAATCTTCAAAAGTACAACTTATCGCGAGGCATATCGGATTCAGATGGACAGGGCTCGTCATTATCGTAAGTTATACTTGAAATTTACCTTCTGTTTATGTAATTTGTATAAACATATTTATTCCCTTCATAGATATCGTGACAGAGCCAAGGAGCGCCGTCTCAAATATGGCGAAAGCGACCCGCCACCACCGAATCGCAGTAAAGAGCGGTTCGAAAATGAATTAAAGCACATGACGTCTACTTCCAAGCCACGGCATACACCTGCTATGCCCATTGGAGAGAATAACGTTGGCAATCGCCTGTTGCAGAAGATGGGTTGGTCTGAAGGTCAAGGTCTTGGCCGAAAAAATCAAGGACGAACAAATATTATAGAGGTAAGTTTACCGAAATCTGTTTCAAGTATTTTGCTTAACATTTATCTGGACTCTTTACTAGGCTGATGCGCGCTCATCAACGGCTGGCTTAGGTACCAAATCTGGTACATTCGCACCCGGTGATGATTACAAATCATATATAAAACGTATGATGAAATCTCGGTACGAACAGGCTGAAATCAAGTAAATGGAATGAAAGTAGTTACTAATATAAGTTAGTAACACAATGAGTTTGTTGTGCCTGCGTTGTTATAAGTTTACTTTCCCACATCTACAAGACTTGTGAATACGTTAATTATAATCTGTAATTTTATTGATATTTTTAAATAAATGCTCCGAATATAATAATAAGCAGTTTTTGTTTTAGTGCAGTTGAAAATCTTAAAGACGCTATTAAAATCGTTCAGTTTCTGTCTCCAATTTTTTCCCGTATCACGATCCTATGTATTTTATCCTCTCCATTTGGCAGAATTCACAATCTGTAGTGTTATAAACAGCTTGCTTATGGAAGGAATAAGTGCAGTTAGTCCCTTCGCTTCTTTTCAAGGTCATGGATACGCTGATGATTCGTCATGAAATATTTTGAATCGCGAAAACTTATCAATGAACGGCAGTACGGTTTTCGCAGGGAAAATCCACTCGTGATTTGATGGTATATCTCACCAAAAAGTGGAAGCACTCTATCTTTGTGGTGAATAAAATAAAATTGTTGCGCTTGGTGTGTACAGTTTGGAATCAAGCTGTTTTGTCGAAAATACGTACATTCGACATCGATGAATTTCTTCTTCAAGGGATTAGAAATTAACCCTTATTCCGCGAAGCGTTTTACTAAAACTAAAAAATCGGTATCCTAACTTCTCTTCCTTGTTTCCCTAACGCCCTGGATGTGTCTTACCATTAAAAGGGTAGTAATGAACCCTTGAGCGTGCGTCATAGACCTTATGCAGAGGCAACCATAAGATTTCATATTTACTCTTCCTGAATGGCCCTCGTGTAAGAGACTCAGCAAGACAAACGCAGGCCTTATTCGTCGGCAATTTGTTAACGTGTTCCCAAACAATGTTAAAATCTATTAACTGGTTTTATGATAGATAAATTCAAGCACTAAGCACATTTGGCGAAAGTCTTCTAAGGCGCTCGACGCGGAATATTTCCCAAGATTTTGTTCTATCTCCAACATACAGTTTAAATTTTTGGAATCGACGGAAAATATAACGTTGTCTCACATCTCCTGTGTTCAAGAATCATGAGCCCTTAAAAAAATTCTTAAAAAATCTCTTTACTTGACTCATGGCGAGATATCTAGCTTCTGAACTGGTTTAGGCGCACGGAATCCGGCTTTTACTTTAGCCTGGCATTGAAAGTTATTTCAGGCAAAAAAAAAACGATATCCTTAGAAAAAAAACTTTGATTCAATTATCACGACGATGATATCCAACATTTTAGTCCACCTGTCCAAAACAAAATGAGGAGTGACGGCTTACCAGCTACAAAGCATTCAAAGCAACTGGAAATGACTTGGTAGAAAGCATACACCAGAATTCTGCCAAAATGGATTCAGCGGTAATTGAGCGGGAAATAGGACATATCACCAAAGTCTAAATCCGAACTACTAAGGAGATTCTATACAAAACACTTGATCATCCCAGTCCTGCTCTATCGACAGCATAAATCGGTCATTTACAATGAAAAAAAAAAACATTTTCGTAAGAATCGTCTCGTTTGCGTTGACGGCCTTTGTTGGAGGAGATGAACTATACGAGCTATACAAAGACATTTTTTTTTTGCGCGCTCAAGGGCTTATTACTGCCCTTTTAATGTCAAGACACAGCGCTGGCGTTAGGGAAATTAGGAAGAGAAGATAGGAGATACCGATGAACGTTGGTTTTAAATGTTTGTGGATTATACTGTGAGGGAAAAATAGAGCTTGGTAAAGCATTCCACATTCGTGTTGTACGGTTTATGAAAGAATCTCTATACTTGACGGTAGGTCCGAAAATAGGTTTGAGGGTATACTGATGAGCATTCAAAGCGTGTCGGGTATTGCGAGAAAATTGATGAAGGGGCGGAATGCAACTGGCTATTTCGCTGGAGCACTGTTTGTGAAAAAAGCGATAGAATAAGGAAAGGCAAGACACATTTCTGCGATGTTGGAGCGAGTCAATAGACTCCGCTATGCTTCTGTTCCCTATTAGTTTTAACGCTCGATTTTGAATTCTATCCAGCAGGTGCAAAGAGTTCTTAGGAGCACCAGACCAGATATGAGCATTATACTCGAGCTTGGGGCGGATGTAGGCCTTATATATTGTAGCCAGATCAGAGGGGTTAAAGAACTTCTTGCAGCGTTTAAGGAATCCTAAACATTTCGCAGCATTCTTGGCGGATTCGAATATGTGTTCATTCCAACGAAGATGGTCGTTAACACACATACCGAGAATGGAAAGTTTTTCGGTTTCGACGATGCAAGTGCCATTCATTGATAATGGCAAGGGGTTAAGGTTACGCTTGAGCGACAGCTGACAGCATTGGGTTTTTGAAGCATTAAATTCCACTCTGTTGTTTATACCTCATTTAATTATACTGTCAAGATCAGAATTTAATGAGCTTAACATACGCTGCCGTTCCAGTTCTACGGCCGAAGAGCAGGGACGTGAGTCTGGGCACGAATATGAGAAGCTGAGGGTGCTGTCGTCAGCGAAGAAATGTATTGGATTAGAAGTAGCAGACAAGAGATCATTTATAAAAATAAGAAAGAGAGTCGGAGACAAAACGGAGCCTTGGGGAACACCAGCATTTATATGGTGGATAGCAGACTTGAAACCGTCAACTTGAATTGAACGTTCCGAAAGGTAGTTTCTAATCCATTGAAGAAGAGATTCATCGATGCCAAATGCACGCATTTTCGACAAAAGAGCTTGATGCCAAACTCTGTCAAATGCCTTTGAAATATCAAGCGCAACAATCTTACATTCACCAGAATGATGCAGAGAGTTCATTGACCTAATGAAAAAACTTCACGTTTGTCGTTTGATATAATTTATTTATAATAGGTGCTCCCATCAATTACATGATAAACACAGTCGGCTTAACTGTAGGTTTTATACAAAGCTGATCAAAATAATTTTTATAATTTCTGAAAGGTCTAAATATGCTTTCCAACTTTGTTCGCTCTATCTCGAGGTTCTATTCCCTAAGAATTGAACCTGTTTAATGTCGTTTTATTAGTTTCGGTTTGCATAGTCTTTCTTGGGTTCACAGGTACAATTTACACTCCTACGGAGATCGGCTCTACATCCTCTGGTACGCATCATTGAAAAATCTCTAGATTGCAAAGAATTACTATTATGCGAGCACCTGCGAACCTTGGAGTTGCGGTGTCGATTGGCACCTTGGTTAACCAACTGCTTAAAAACAGGGTTATCAACACAAAGCTGGGCGACGCAGTATTTCGAAGGTTCGTAAGTACCTAACGGATGAAGACTGTAAGGAAATTGGCTATGTAGATGAGGCAGATGTTGTTATAGCTGTTTCGGGTAAACTCCCCAATACGCTCTACGACCTTCTCTAAAATGCTCTCTCTAAACTCTCTCAATGCACTAAAGGATACGGATTCAGTGTAAATCCTCAAAAAACACAACTTGTCCTCTTTACTAGGAAATACAAAATTCTCCATTTCGACCCTCCAAAATGATGTGGCATTAGTTTGACACATATAGGGTACATATCTGTCTAAGTACTGGACACTACTCTAATATTGAATTCCTTTCGCAAGACATCGAGAACTTCTGTTCGACAAGAATTTTGAAACGTCTATCCCCTCAAGAGATGATTGGGCGGAGGATCTGAATCCATTTGTTTCTCTACAGGAGGATCAAAAACAGAATCGGGAGTAGAAGGAGGTGTCTTCTTTAACGATCTAAACATAAGTATATCTTTCCGCCTTCCTAACCACTGTAGTATCTTTCAGGCGGAGATCATGGCGATAAAGAAAGCCTTGTCGTGGTTGAAGTGTAGTGTGATATCCAATCGGGATATCCTCATTTTTACGGACAGTCAGACCGCGACCAAATCTCTGGATTCCTTCACATTTAACTCACAAACTGCCGTAAATTGTCGCTTGTCTCTTAACTAGATGGCTGAACAATTCAACATTCACTTCATTTTAGTGCCGGGCACCGAGATATTCAAGGGCATTGTATGGTCGAGGATCTAGCTAGGCAGGGTACAACCTTATCGATTTTATCGGATAAGTCGAACATTGGCATGTCTCTCGCTAGAGTTAAACTGGAACTTAAGCTCAATGCTGTGAATTTAACCAATCGTAGATGGGCAGGCGGCACTACGTGCCTCGTTACTGACAGATCTGACCCAAGCTGGATCAGGACCGAAAGGAAAAATTGTCGCATTTGGGACGAAGATAATCCATATCAGACTATCGAAACGCCGTAACATCTGATTGAATGGCATGAATGTTGAATAGATGTGGTTTCAGCAGGATGGCGCTCCATGCCATACAACAAACGAAACAATCAACTTATTGAAGGAAAAATTTGATGAACGCATACTCGTATTTTCGCATAATGGACAATTGGCCTCCAAGATCTTGTGATTTGAAGCCACTTGATTATTTTTTTAGGTGATACCTAAAGTCGCTAGTCTATGCTGACAAACCAACAACAATCGACGCATTGTAAGCCAATATTATTCGTGTTATTGAGGACATACGCCTACAAATGTTTAAAAAAGTGGTCGAAAACTTTGTCTCTCGAATGAAATTCATCAGATCCATTTTTGATTTTGCGTTCAAAATCAAAGTTAGTATTGGCACAGTATAAATACAGTTTAAAAATTGAAAATTTCAAATCCATGTGGTACCACAATGGACCTTTACCTACATATGCATATATATATACCTATGATCGAACGAACTAAGTAGTCATAGTTTGATTAGTAGAGGTTGGTAAACAAAAGATGCCATGGAACATAACAATCTATAGCGGATGTAGCAAAACTCGAAAGAAAAACCGAAGCCAATCAGGCGAGTTTAGGAGCCATCCAGGCACTCAAAATCTAGGTATGTAAGTAGAACACGCAGCAAATCGGAAAATATACAAGCGATTTCTATACCATGTAACTACGAACTCATAAATACAAAATATCCAGTACTACTCGTATAATTCATCAGATACATTACATGTTTGTTATACCCCAATAAATAAGTAGGTAGATAGTATCTATTTAATATTCGGTGCGCCTCGATTCGATGTAACACATATCATAAATTAGTTAAAAAAAAAAAAAATTAATTTATCTAAACAAATCTAATCATCTCCAGAAGTATACTTCTGGGCATACAAAAATAAAAAGCTGTATCTACAGACACCACCTGAAATCTCTCAAAAGTGACTAAGCTCCAATGCTATTAGCTATACATCCGCAAGAGTGTATTCAAGTTATACAAGTACACACAACGACACCATTGGTACTCGTACTTAGCAGTCGCATATGAATTTTTCTTTTGTAACTTTATTTTTAAATGAACCTCAAAAATTAAATTCCCATCATTCAGTTCAAACAGTTCAACTTGAAGAGCTGTAGAGTTGATATCGGGCTACGCGAAACGCTGAACTGGTCACTGTCGTCTCGATCGTTACGGCCGCTTCTGGGGTAATGCCATTAGATAGAGATAAATTAATTAAAAAGTATTTCTAACACATTATCTAGAAAATCCAAATAATTTCGACAAAAAAAGAGCCGAACAGCTTTTTTTTTTTGATTTTTTACATCTGTATCCATAATTCCATTCGTTGACGAATCTCTTTTTGAATAAAAGTATCTGAAAAAAATAATATATTTTTGTTTTCTGAGTGGGCCGCATAAGAAGTGGACTTGCTATAATATTATTATTTTTATTTATTAATTTTTATCTTTGCCCGTTCATTTATTCACCTTCGAGATGTAGTACAGAAAAGATACAAAAAAAAAAAAACGAACGAAACACCTAAGATTTTTATTTTATTTTTGTTTTGTGCTTTTGTTGTATTTTTAAATTATGACACATATATTCAGTTGTAGTGGCGGTAACTAAATCGAATAATGTGTTGGTGTATCTCGGGCGGTTTGGTCTTGCGTTTTGTTGATTGTTAATACGGAAAATTTCGTATCTGTTCGGTGTTCTTTCATTCAAAATTCGGTAATACGTTCGATTCGTCGTCGTCGGTTCTTTTCGTTTGTCGTCTTGTTCGCAGATTATTATCCAGATCCAGAGAGTCGATAACCGAAATAAAAAAAATACAAAAAAAAAAAAGTGATAACACTCGTGTGATTGATTGAAAAAATTGAGGTGAATAAAATAAAAGTGTTGTCGTCGAACCCCACTTATGAACATTTAAAGAAAAGTGAAGATAATTTAGGTTTTTTGTTTTTTTTTATGTGAAATTTCGAGACCCTGAATATTTTATTTGTTCATCTGATTGCCTTGACTTTTTTTTTTTTTTTGGTTCGCTAAAATCTGCGGACAAATCGCATCGATCGGACTGTAGACGGTGATCGTGTCAGTGTATTCGTTTATTTACAGTGCCATTTAAATATTTTTGTTCTTTTTTTTTTTTGGTTGCTAATAATTATTATTAAATAAATAATTTTATAGTGCTTTTCTTTGCCGATCGTTTGACATCATAGTCGGCCTTGCATACCCGATTGCGTACAAGACCGCCTGTTCTCTCCAAAAGAGATATACATAGCTGTAGAACCTACGACACCAGAGGCACATCGCATTCATATTTCTTTGTGGGATTTGATCATATTTGGATATTCTTCACTCCGGGAGAAGAGAGAAATACATTGCATATATAAAATAACGAAAATTCTGTGGAAAAACCAAAACAGAAAAGCTTAAGGTTTGTGGAAGATCATTTTTATTTTTATTCCCATCTTAATTCAAACAGACTTAGACTTACTACGTGTGTATCTGTGAGAAATGTAATGAAAATAAAAATATCAAACTCTCTGGTTTTTCTTTTTATTCTCTCTCTTGGTGTATTCCACTTCTATACAACGAAAAAAAAAATGAAGAAAAACGAAAGAAAGAATTGTATCTATGAGGTTAAATGAAGAGAAAATAACAGATAATATGCCGAATGGTGTGGATTTGTTGAATTATTAGATGCACATTTGAATGAGAATAGAAAAATGCTTTTAATTTCGTTTGGAATTGAATAAAGATTTATTTAAGTTATTCATTAGCAATCTCTTCTTTGAACAGGTGTTGCTGTTAAGACCAAGAAAAGTATGAGGTTTGGTTAGAAATGACAAAAATTTGAAATCTTTTTTTAAAACTCTAGAGAGGACTTAACACCTTAAAGATGTAAACTCTCACGCCTTTTCCATTTGTCATCATGGTCATATTTGGCTACAGATACATACCACTTCTTTCGTTGACCACCAGTTGCGTCTACCACGAGAAAATGTAAAGAAAAAGTGTAGCTTAATGATGTTATTTACTTTTTTTTTTTTTTTACTTAGGTGATTGATCCCTCATGGGGCATAGAGAGTCATCAACAGGTGCACTTGACCACTCCAAGTCGATGATCTGATTACCTCCCCGACTGTCCTTCTCCATGTCTGCTTAAGGCGATCCACTAGTCTGTTTGATTGACTAAGTGGGTTCTATTGCATAGTGCACTTGGCAATGGAACTGCACTCGCGTCCTAATTTCGGTTCGGTTCGGCCAGAAAATGCTTAAGGTGCTGCGAAGACATCTATTTATGAAGATTTATAGCTTGCTTGTGACGGTATTGGTCACTTTCCAGTTACTACTCGCATAAAGTACCACTGTTTCCATGTCTCTGTTTGCTTGTGTTTCTCCATATTATTGAGAGAATACCGAACGCAACTTTTGCTTTGGGACTTCTGCTGTCTACATCCAGTTCAGTATCATATTTTGAGACCAAATTTCCTAAATATAAAAACTGCTTACTTTCTCGACTTGCTGTCTGGCAATGTTTACTTTAGCTGTGCGCTTATGTCATGTTGTCAACCGTATTTATTTTGAACTCTACTTTGTTCTCATCTGACTCCAAGTTGAGGGCCTTCTGGTGCAGGTCCATTATACAGTGTGAGAGCCACCAAACGTCATCAGGGTAGTGTACATTTTTGAGATATGATATCACAGTCCATCTAAACCCCATGTTTCTTCCAGACAGAGTTGCCCCCATCACATCACTGATGTCTATGACGAATAATAGTGAATATCCCTGGTCGTACACCGCTGGGGACTTAAAATTCCTCTGACCTGATATAGCATCTCGATTCAAGCTATTGAAAGCCGTCTCGAAATCGATGAACAATAGATGTAGCTGAGATATGTACTCGACGGATGTAACCGGCGTTATTCTTTTGCAGTAGTTAAGATGAACTACCCTGCCATACTCTTGGTATGATTACTAGTATATCCACGCGACTGAGTTGAACTAAAAACAGAGATCTACTTAGCTTGGACAGAATGTTCTCGATTTTCCCTTCCAACGTTATGCACCTTACCTATTACAGAATGAAGGGAAGGGAATGGATAGGATGGGGTGACAAGCATTGAGATATCCTCAAGTCGTTCATATAAAATATGTTCGGGAATTTTAGTTTCCTCAGTTTCAGTTTCCATACATAGTTGGTACATGTCCGATTGCTTAATACCGATTTTCTTAAGGTGAGAGCAATGACGAACTTGAAAGTGCGTTAAAATCTTTTTGATAAATTGATACTTTTCTTGGAATGTCTTAAGCTAGTTTGTGATTTTCAGTAAGAGATAGGTGAACCACACAATGAGAGAACCAGAGATATTGGTTTATTAGAATGTCTACCGTTTTGTTTTGTATGTGTCATCCAAGATGACGTTGATTCTCCTAATATGCAGAAGGCGTTCCAGACAAATGCCTCGAACAAAATGTTGATGCTGATTCATGCACCAAAATAAATTATGACTAGGTACACAGGTCATTTTGTCCTAAAAATCTTGCGAGGAAACACAATCAAAATTTTGTTGTGGGAAAATTCCATTTTCTATATTTAGATCCAGTGGATCGTTGATTTTTCCAGCTAACTTTATCGCTTCCAGCATATTTGTTGTTATGAAGATGACCTACAATCGCGTCTTCTTGAGGTAGGCACGGACGCAGTACAGGATCATACATCATGTTTCAAAATACTAGCCCCAGAACCGAGCCTTGCAGCGCTCTGCCAGTTACGCTGTTTACGTTCGGTCTGTCATCAGTGTCGTAGACTAGTACTTTACGGCGGAAGTAATTGTTGATAAAGTATTTCCAAAATGTATAGGATATTTCCAAACGATTTTCTTGATTATGTGTGAAGTTAGCTCTTGTTTGTTTGACGTTTCAATTCGTCTATAGTCGCTATTTAATCATGGAATGTATACAGTTAAATGCAATTTAATCAAATTTGTATCAACGTTTGCAATTGATTGTGCCAACTTTACATGCGCGAAGTTTCGATTTTCATCGCAAACTCATTTTCAGCATTAGGCGTTTTTCTTTTTTAGTTCAGAACAGAGCTCTGAACAGAGCCTGAACATGTCGAGCGCGCTCTGAACGGAGCACGCTCTAAACGCTCTGAAATATTTAAGAAACACGATTGAGCAGTACCTGTCATATGACTGCAAAATGAATCGACCATTCACGCTTTTTGTCTTCTTAAACACTAAAATAGCGTTTATACACAAATAAAGTTTTCATTTAATTATTAACTACTAATAATTAATTAAAAACAAAGCCTCGAACTCCATTTCAATTGTTTTCGATTTCGTTTTCTTATTGCTTTACCCCTTGTCAAACGTCAAATTCACTGTGCTCGGGTTTTGCTCAGGATGCTCAATCAATTCATACTGAGCTGATAGAGCGCGCTCTGAGCGCGCTCTAAACGAAAAAAGAAACACGAATCGAGTGCTCTAAGCGCTCTGAACTAAAAAAGAAACACAAACATTTTTTTTGACAACTCAGGCTCTGCTTTGAACTAAAAAAGAAAAACGACTATTGAAGCTCAACTCTGGCTGAACGATTTCGTTGATAACCAAAATTGTTGCATTTGAACAAGTCAGCAACCCGAAGTCATTCACAAAATGTCATTGGTTTGGTTTGGAAGCGACTGCCAGCTCAGAAACGCCAACACACTCATACAATCATGTCATTACCCTCACAAAAATTGACACCTTGGTGTGGGTTTCATGTTGGAGGGGTCAATGACCCCATACTTGTACTTCAATGATGTTGGAAGTCACAGTCAGGAATAAATTGAAAGAGGGTGAGTTGTGATTTTAACAAGACGGTGCCATATGCCATACCAAATAATCAAGTTATTGAAGTCGAAATTCAATGACCGTGCTACCAGTTAAGTCGTCACCTCGTTCGTGTAGTTTGACGCCTCCTTTAGGTCTGTGTCAAGTCCATGGTCCTTGCCAATATGCCAGTGATTTTAGATGACCTCAGGATCAACATCGAACCCCAAACTCGAGCCATATGTGTCGGCCGAAATACGTATGCGAAAAAGTCATGAAAAATCGGTTTCAACGCATTCACTCGTGCATTTTCGTAATTAATGGCTTCGATGGTAAACAAGCTCTTTTATTTAAAAAAAAAATGAATTGGGCGCTCTTAATGAAAAACCCTTTTCGTTTGAATTTTTATGATTTGAAGTGGTTCTAGGATTAAAAATTTTCTTGACGTCGAGTATGGTAATCGACCACTATATCTTGGAACCATTCCATCTGTTGCCTTTCTGGCGAAATCTATCACCAGGTTTATAGCGTCTAATGTGTAGATTGCTTTTTTAAAGCCATGTCCAGCCAGTCTCCTGTTTTCTCCACTCGTATAATACGCTCCACATATAATACGGTCCAGTTCATTTCTAGCTATACAAATATAACGAGCATATCTAAGGGTCTATTGATCATGTATCTTGTTTCCTTTGGAAAGAAGGACGACTCTCTGAACTTTTTACTTATCTAGAAATATACCTTCTTTTAGGCATGAGTGGTACATATCCTTAGACAGACTTTGGAACGACAGTCTAAGATTTGTTTGTATTGTTATGCATTTTTCCTGCTTCACGACTAGTGAAAAGCACATTTTTGCTAGGCTTTATTGCCAACTATCTGGTTATTTTCAGAAATATCCTTTATTTTGCCAGAGCTGAAAAAATTTTAATGACTTTGATCAAACAGTGTTACAGAGCATCTTTCTGAAAAAGAACAAATCTAAACTATGGTGCCTCCACTCTATCGAGCTCTATAACAAAGTTAAATATTTGGATGTGACTTTAGACAAAAAATTATATAGGAATTTGCATATTAATTACACACCTATCAATGGGTGAAAAGCTGTGTTTAATGCCAAGGATGATTGGTTACACATCATTATCACAGGATTTAAGCGTACTTCCCCGATTGTAGTCACAGAAACAATTTTAGATCTTATGCCCTTACTTTCGATGCAGAATAAAAATTTCTTCGGTCTAGGATTTCATAGCTCTGTATTGGCTGAAAGCTTGATATAGAGATTTAAAATTGCTTAACTTCCATAAGATTGGATCTGGTAATCGACCGTAGAGGAATTATTGGGAATATCGACGACTCCTCAAAGAGTTTCAGGTTAGATGTAGATGCTGGTGTCTTCGATCCTAACCACAAAATGCAAACATCCAAATTTCCTTTTTCTTTGTTATGGTAACTTAAAAGATTCCCTTCTTCCTTTTAGGTCAATTCGAATATGAAAATTCCCTAAAAAAGAAAAAAATAACACGATCTGGCCACACTGGTACAGTTTCACTGATTGTAACGCAGGTTATTAACACTTAGTAATCCAACAGGGTGGGCAAACTGTGACAAGTTCTTAATTTTAATTCTGAAGCTCCAATGTCCTGTTAAAACCTGGGTTATGTAAAAGTTAATTTTGATATATTGTTTTCTTCATTCTGTACTTAATTTATTAAAATGCCGATCGGCACGTTGTTATAACAAACGTCTCGTCCGAAACGAGCTCACAGTTCGTTGGCCATGTAAATCGTGTTCTTATACCTCTTCTGGATTTTAAATGCCATGACCTTAACTCATACATATTTCGATTCCATTCAGGATTGGTACTCTTATAAAAGCAAGTACATAAATTAACTTCAAGGGATGGTTTAGAACCAGAAAAGTCCTATACAAACGAGTTTCTTACAAATTTTAGTTTACCTATCTGGGATTATAATTATGGTTAAGTGGAATTTGCCCTTAAAGCCTTAACATTCGAAGACTGTAGCTGGTGGTGAAAAATAGCCTTGCATCCACATTGGTGTTTTCTGTGATCAACCCAAGAGGATTCCTTCCTTCTGTACATCATGAGGTAAAATTAGAGACGAGTTACAATGAGATAGTCAACTTTGAGGATGTTTATACCTAACCAAACAGGTTCAATATTTTTTGTGTTTGTAGGTGTTGTAGAAATCAAATGGAAATGCACAAATACATTCTCTTTGCTGTAAGCATTTGCATGTCATTTTAAATATTTTACTGTCAATAATTGTCTGATAAAGGGAAGTCGTTGTTGCAATGTATCATAAGGCTGAAATCGCAGTTTCAAAGTGCTATAACTCTTAAATGGAAGTTGTACTATGACGTTTAGTTACAGTTCTAAAATCACTCCAATAAGATGAATAAATTGACATAAACAAAAATAGTGTAAAAACTAACTACATTTACGCGTTCTACACCTAAATGCTAAGGAATTCCCTCTCAACTGCACATATTTAACAGCACTTGTTGAACACCTGCAAAGTTTAGTTCACATTACTGGAAATACAGTCAGCTGATTATATTCTATTATTCATACGACATTTAAGAGAGAATTAGATTCCGTCCATTTTCGAGTTTACACGGGGAGAGGATTGCAAGTTGACTATCTAATTATAGCTCTTCTCTGGCTAAAAATCTAGTAATAAAACAAATATCGATATGCAACTTATCAGTTAAGAATGAACAGAGAAACTCACATTCGATCGTAGTAGAAATTAACACGTACACGTCAATGACTTCCGAGTTTGAAACAAATTTATGTGCATATTCAAGAGACAGACAACAGACACAATTTGGATAATTTTTTGTATCTTTTATTCATATGCACTCATTGTCAGTTACTCATTTATTTGCAAGATGTAGGTACTACCATAAATTATTCTCTATTTTCAAGTAATGTACCCTACGACTTGTCACTTTACAACAAATAACCATCAATCACGCACTCAGGAAGAAATAAAATAAAAACCTTAACTGAAACTAAGCCCTTCATCGTTCGTCGTTGTCGTCCAAATAAAGACCGAACTCATCACTGACATCAACCGGAAAACATCAATTGAATTTTTAACCAAAGAAAAATTTAACTTTTATTTTACTAGTGCGTATACTTGCTGCCAAGTCATAAAAAGTTCGTCCGAGCACACAGTTTGCTTTATTAGCGCAATGAAATTTTACAATCGCGTAAGAACACCATAAGTAGAAATGGCATCCAAACTTTACTCCATACACTTGATATTAAATGTTTCGCACACTTAGCAATTATCGTCGTGTCGGCGAGATACTTTTGTTTTTGCATAATAAATCTGATCAGCGTTGTCGTGTTTTCATTCGAAGGGTGACAGAAGTCGAATACAACATTTATGTAGTATGTGATAAATAAGTCGATGATGATGATGAGTATTCGTGACTCTTGATGACGACATTTTCACAAAAATTCAGAATAATTTATTCAACACACATAAACGTGTTGAGGTTTCATTTTTTTTTTGTGTCTACAGCATCTTTGAACTTCCGATCGTTGGTGGGTATACATATTACTCATCTGAAGGTGTACAGTATACTTTTGGAATTGAGAATGTTGTTTTTTTGAATACCTACCTACTCTGGCCAAGGTGATTGTGTGTCGAAGTAAAAAAAAAATCGAAGCTAATCATATTTTCTTCCTCCGATCGGTCTATAGATAGCCATGGCTGTGAAATTGTTTTTACCTCGAATTGGGGTCAAAAAGCTCCAAAAGAAATTAAACTCTCAGTTGCATCAATAGTGGCACACCTTATAAATAGGAATATTGTAATGAGTACTGCTCCAATGCGATTATGTTTATTTTCTAAAATTTATTTCCATAAAAAAAAAACACACATTCCGAGATTGTTCTCGGAAGAAATGTGCGAGATTAAGTTTCTAAAGAAAAAAGAAAAAAAAAATTAGACAGCCATATTTTTCAACAAAACAAAAAAGTGATTATATTTATTCTCTTTCGTCAGGTTATGATATTTAAAAATAAATAAAGCATTTTCGATAATAGCTGAGCAAATAAAGAAAAAATAAAACATGTGGATAATTGACGGATGATTAGTTTTTGGATGATTGAACCGTGACCATCGTTATACGATTATGATCGGTGATGTAATTTTTAATATAGATACATATGTTGCTATGTTGTTTACTCGAAGTAAAAATATCGGGGTTGTCGACCTAAACCCATTGTACGTATTCACGTGTGAAAATAATTGAGCTTCAAGAATTTACCAAATGATTACTTCATTTCATTTTTCATTCATAATAGTCTCTGTAAATTAGTATCTATACCCATCTGGGTGAACATCAGCGCAGTCAGATGTACAGATGTGCCAGAAGAGATATCTTCTATTAATCTGATGCTTAGTCAGAGTTGCTCAGAAGCAGGAAATTGAACCGAGGTATTTTTTGCATTACTTGACTGACATCTGAACCTCATGTCAATTCTTAAACTTAATGAACTTTAAATGGGCTAATAACGGATTTCATTCCCTATATGGTATTGGCATATCCACCTCCTCGTCAGTACAGTTGAACTAAGGATCCGGCCGAAAGATGGTATTGTTGAAGTATTTCGAAAAATTGAAGATTCTGTTTAAAATTCATTTCCCTATTTCAGAAATAATCGACTACAAGGGCTTTCTAATAATAGCTACACATTCCTCATCCCCAATACAATCTGTATCTGCTCCAAAATCTCACAAAACTTCAGGCAGGGAGATGGAGTTTTCTTTGCTCTGGTGCAACTTGGCTAGATGGACAAATTCCTTTTCTCATTGTACGCTCAGATCCTGCTTGGAATACACATATGTAGCTATAGTCTTTTGAAATGAAAAGAAGTAAACCCAGTGTATATCCCAAAAACTGGTAACCAATTTCAAAGAGATTCAAAGTCAAACAGGACCTTTACTCAAGTTTCTGCTGACAACTTGGGCTGAATTAATAGAACCGTCTCACATTGGTGTCAAGTCAAGTGGATAAGAATCAAGCTATAAGGAGGTAAAATATCTAGATCAGAAATCTTACTGGAATCCTTACGTTTAAAAAAAACAATCAGCAAAGTCACGTTATTTCTTTAGATCGTATACTTTTTGACTGAAAGTGTGGCCTCAGAACAAGGCTTACCACCTAACTGCCATACGTATATTATCGTATGCTACTTTAGTAAGATGTGCAAAAATAAAACAGGCCTAGCCTAATACTAAACTGCTGTTTTGCGAGCAATCCTATATCACCTTTCAATAAGTATTCAAAATAAAGAAGTGTCCTAAATCTTTACTTTACTCGTGTTCACTCATATCGACAGGTGTGGTAGGGACTGTAAGTTCGAAAATCAGAGAAAAAAGTGAGAAGCTAGTTCAAGTTCGATGGGTTGGTCTCCGGAGCAAAGGGTTTCAGGTTCGATCCCCAAACAAAACCTAAAATTTCTTTCACGGTCCCACCTCTCGCGAGCGTCTGACAAACGTCCGAGAGTATAACTGTCATGAAAAAGCTTTTCAGATAATAAACAAAACGAATTGTTGTAAGAAATTAGATCCTTGGTTCCATGGCTTACTTATTTAGTTAGGTAGGGTTAAAGTCAGCGGTAGACCTGTCAACCAACAAGCCTCTCCAACCAGCTCCATCGTTAGCCAGTTGGCTTCAGTTGTGCACACCAAGTTGGTTGAAGTTCCTATTCACTTGATGGCACTAGTTTAGATGAGGTCTTCCTGCGCCTTCACTCTGCGGTGGATTTGAGGACTCTCTGGGCCGGAGCACTGTTGCCCATCCGCCATACAGCTCGTACAGCTCATGGGTATATCTTCTTCCCCACGAAGGATTTTTCTCTTATAACAACCGAGAGCATTCTCATTCATTCTTGACATCCTCATTCATCCCTTTGCGTTGTTGAGCAGGACTGTGATAACCAGGCTTTTGTAAAGGGACATCTTTAGTTGTTAAAGAAAGGACCTTGCAACTCAATTGCGTTCTTAGCCCAAAGAAGCACCGGTTGGCAAGAATTAATCTTCATTTAGTCTCAGCGCTGGTGTTATTGTCTGATCCTAGGTAGATAAAGTTTTTAACTATCTCAAATTTATAGTACTATCAAACAAAAGTAGCACTGACATTACGCTGTGTTCTTTCGATTAGGCATATGCAAACAGGTGCATGGACTTTTTAAAAGATTGTGGCTCTGATGTTAGCTTCTGAGTTCTGCACAATTTTTTCAGCATTGATGTCACGTCACCTTGTCTAAATCCTTTCTGACATCAAAAGTCTCGGTGAGGTATTTTCCTACCTTCGATATTCTACATATCTCCAAAGGGTTTTGGAGGGATGTCAAAACCAAACATTGCGTTGTATAGCTCGTCCCTATAAGTGCTGTCATAGGAGGCTCTAAAATTTATAAAAAAAATTGGTGGACATCGACTTGAAATTCCTGGATTTTTCTAAAACTTGCCATAGTGTGAATTTTTTTTCATAGTTGGCGTAGTTTAGAGGGTTTAATACGGGCGGCCATATTCTGCAGATGAACTCCTTACCAAGTCAACCCCGGCTGCTCGGTAGTCATGCCATCAGTTCCAATAGCTTTATTGGATTTTAGCTCGACTAGTTAAATTAACTCAATATTGATCAAATTTAACGTTTGATATTTGATTAACAATTAATAAGCACATCACTAACAATTTTACTATAGAATCTAGACATGATGAAAAAATTTAAGCTAAAATCGTAATCGTAATGCACCTCAAATCGTTTATGACAAACGTTGCTTTCAGCATTCCTATTGTCGACTAATAAGTTTTTCAAATAATAAAATGGGAGTTTCAAATTAATAATCAAACAAATCGTTTAGTATGTACTTGCAAAATATACATACATATGCACACATGTATGTATGTATAAATGTATACATGTATGCCTAGGTAATTATTTAAAATTCAACGACCGTATGATAGGTTACTTTGTTTCATTGAGCTATAACTTGAATGTGTCATCTTTGAATTTCATGATCACTCTGATGACCCAACACTAAGGCAAAAAATATTCTGCTTAGAACTTAAGCTACAATTTTAGAAGCAGCCATTACAGTAGCAGTTAGCTATTAAAAACAAACTGAACTAAACGAAGACATAACAATAACCTGATTAATGAGGGGCTTTTAGCTGTCAAATATTGACTGGAATTAACGGTAAAACTATGGTACAAAAATGTCTGAAAGTTCGAATGGTTATTCTTTGATAATTTACGTACAGCATGACGTTCCCTTTCTGTTAGTATTCGTTAGACAAGCTTTAAATCTTTGCCATGAATCAGACGCTTCTAGTGAAATGTCACTCAATGAACTTTGGTAACAAGGCAGTAATAAAATACAGTCACAACCAAAAATATCAGTCACAACCTAACACCGGGCAGAAAATAACAGTGCCTGCAACTTCTTGATCGGTATCAATGAATGTGATGTAAATAATAAATACTTTAGCCAGATATGATTGCAAGTATATTCTGACTAGTTTACACTAATCTGTCTGAGCAGTTATCTAGTGACGATCAACAAGAGCACAGGAATTCTTTTAAATCTTTTAAAAATGCACATAAGTATTGAGGAAATTACTTGATTAAATAGACAGATCTTTTAAACAATTCAGTTCGTTTAAATTGCTAAATTGTTTTACTCTTTGAACATGCCCTATGTTAATAGAGCGCTAACTGCACTAAAAAATTTAGTTCTGGAATTTAATTTCTTTAGAATCTGTATATTGACCCCCAAATAGGTTCCTCTTGATCAAATCAAATCAAAAATAAATAAAAAAAAAGGAACAAATTTAGATTAATTCAACTTCATAAACAATGCCAAAAATAAACACTTATGTGTATTCCCCCTTACAACCTTAAAGTGTAAATTAAAAATATAATTTAAATTTCTATTTCTATTTTCGTTCTCAATTTCGCCCATGTAATGTGTGCAACACATGTGGCTTGCCGATTCAAATTTGCACACAATAAAACATTTATAAACAAATACGTATTATAGGCAAAAAAATAAATAAATAATAAAACAGACACCGTCGGTTGCCATAAATATTTGCCATAATAACCCGGCGCGAGTGGAATTCGAAAAACAAAAAAATAAAAAAAAAAGTGAATGTCATTAGTCCCAGTGGAATTGGCAACACGTTACGCATTCGCAGAAAGTTTCGATTGCAATTCTTTTCATTGCTTTTAAACTCTGTGATTCCTATAAAAAACATTAGCAATCAATTATTGATTTAACGAAACACGATTTTCACATAGTAATGGCAGAGTCTACATTGAACACACTCACCACACCGTTGTATACAAACGATTTGATTTACCGAAAATGGCGCTTCCCTCAATGCTAGTCGTCAATTAAAGCAATTTTTCAATCTAAACGCTATGTGCGGCGCGCAGTGTGACAAAATGTTTGATTAGGTTGAGCAGATGGATTTTATTTGTTTTTTTTTTCAGGTAATGTCAATAAATTGATATATTGCACAGGGTGTACCAAAAGTCACTCAGACATTACACGTAATGTTATTTTACTTAGTGGAGGTCATCAATACAGTATGTAGATATGTATGTATGTATGTATATTTACAACTTCTATCGGCCGGCATTATGGTTAATTGAAATTGGCGAGGTTTACTGCCGGATATGAACATCCAAGGCTGAGTAACTTTAGACAACATAAAATTGTTGACTTTTCTTGTTGGTGCATACTTAAAGAGATTTTGACAAGTCTTGTATTTTGTTTTTATACAAATTCATACAAACAAAAGGCTTTCAGCGAGCGGATCACACTGAACGAGAAATAAAGGATAAATCCTTGAGACACTCCAACGTTTAAAGGTATTGGGAGACATAACCACGTTTGTTTACAATAGGAAAGATGGTCTAATAGCTCTAAGGCTGTAGGCAGTATACGGATTATATAGCTCTACACGGTTGTTGGATAATCTCCATCTCCAATACACTGTATAATTGGTATCTCAGTAAGCGCTATAGAGAGCAAAAGTAGTGGTTATTTGAAGGTAGAAATGCAATCATACCGACTTAGTCAAGAACTTTAGGGACGCTATGTATAGACTAAAGGTCCTTGGTTTTTTTTGTATATATTCGAGGAGGAAGAGATTCAATGACGAAAGACTTCTACACTCCATGCAATGATTGGTCAATAAAGATATCACAAACTATAAGAAAAAGTTCTACAGTCTGAATACCTGCTCCTAGATGTACACACTTTGTCGTCAATTTCAAAATATATCATTTAAAATAATTGCTATATTGACACTCACCATTCTATATTGACCATGAAAAATCTTTGAACAAATTTCACACACTTTTGTGTGGCAAGGTAATATACAATGTACAACGTATATGTACATATGTACATAGACAGCAATATTAAGGTGATTTTACTCCTTACACTGTGACATTGTATGTTAATTGAGAAAATCGTTTTGGAAATGATTTATTTTTAGAAAAACTGAAAGAAAAAAATAAATTTCTTGGCACTGCTGAATATTCATGACGAAAAGTAAAAAAATAAAATAAAATTTAATAGACATTGCAGTTAATGGGGCTATATAATAAATTCTACCTTGACGTCAGTATTTAGGAAAATTATTCTATGGGACCGGCAATGAAATGGTCTGTAGACGTATTTTAAATCAAATGAAGGCTTAATATAGTGGTTGGTTAAATTAAGATGAATGAAACTCTCATTGCAACGAATTTATTTGCCATTAGTTTAATAGTAAATCATACATTACAGCAATTTAGTTTTTGTCTAGTTTTCTATATAAAGATGAATAAGTACTTGTAAACTCTTTTGCTACCTCCGGCTAAGCCGTCTTTTTAGCAGCTTTAAGCGGTAAATGTATGTATGCTAAGTTTATTACCGAAAGTGGGGAACCCGATTGAGATCTACTACCTTCTTCATTGCTTAATATTGTACAAGAACAAGGAAAACAATCTAAAGCCGATTGGACAAAACTTATTGTGGAGTTCACGCGGTCATGCGTTTAACAAGGATTTTACCGAATTACGATAATATTTGTCACAACGCGCGACCTTAAAATTGGCAACACCAAATGTGGCTTCAAGACGGTCGAGCGATGAGAAGGTAGGAATTTGACAGAATTATTTCCCGGCAGAAAGAAAGAGTAGAAATGTACACTTTTTGTTTTTATGGTTTGATTAGGAAACATATAAGAAATAACTTCGCAATCAAATGTGTATGAATAAGAAAATAAAAAAATAAAAATCCTCTGCATAACACAATTAATTTGTGTTCTAAAAACATCAACTAGCAATAACAAATTATTACATATTATATGCTAACAATTCGGAGTAAATATACCATACAATGACTAACCTTGTTGCTAAAATCGAACAACTCAAAGAACTATTTGAATCCAAAACCGCTGTGAACTGTCAAAACGCGTGACAATAGTAGAGAGTGGAAGAGTGTACCTCTACTCGGACGTTGAGGTGGCGCTTACGATACTTACAGTTTTTATTTAAACTTTTTAAAAATACCGACAATTAATCAAAACTAGAATAAATTTATTTAAAAAAAAAACTAACCGTTTTCAATTTGGAGTAACAATTGTCGTAATTTTTTGAATTTTTGACAGATGCGCAGAGTAAAACGAAAATTATTGCCCGGAATATATTACCTTGTAATTCACATACATACTTTGCAATTGTACAACAGTTGCATCGTGTATGCCTAGTTTAAGATCTAATCGAAAAAATAAAATATTTAGATTAAAACTTACTTCTAAGAGATGGAGTGTAGTGAGAGATAAGAGAACCAATCGAAAGGAACAACTTCAAATTTGTCATAAAGGTTATATTTCTCGCTGACCCATAATGCACGGCGTATGTACATGGTCACCATCTGTTAGATCTGTTAGCTGTACTTCTGCTTGTACACGAATGGCAGAGTCTAATGTTGAAATTTTTGTTTGACAAGGTTTTTCATGACATGATTGCACCAATCAGAATTCTGGTTAAAGATCTCTAAGACTGATGGGTTCTTCGGTTTGACTGCAAATAAAATTGACTTATGCTGAGGTTATGGACTTAATTTGTCGTCAAGATATCTCTCTGCATCATCTGTCAGTTAAAAAAATCTCATATTGTCGTATCTTTTTGTAGAATACTGCTGTACTTTATTTTTTTTGTGTACGGAAGATTGAATTGTTGGTTGGGGGTCTGTTTGGTTTGTCATATATTTTATATGTACGTGTAGTTGAACCTTACATAATGAAATAATGCAACTTGACATGCGTGGATACCTATGCATACATATATAACATACTTACATAGTGGGTGACATTAGAAATAATGGAGACTTAGCCCATTTGAGTATCTATGTAGGTAGATTTATGATCAGTATTAATAGACGAAGCGATTCAGCTATTTGAATGAGACGCAATGCAAGCATCTACCCTTGCAAAAATCGATTTTGATACAATTTTGCAAAAAGCACGTACAAACGTTCAAAGCTCATTGCAATTCAATCAGAAAATGTAGTATTCCACTTATAAAATTTTTATTTTATTAAATTACTTTGTCTCCCAATTTGATAAACTACCACAATCCACAAACGGAAATTGTAATTTCGATAACATACTGACATTTGTGACATAAGGAAATGTCAGTGCCGTTTTTTCGATGACAATTTAACTTTCGATTAAAATTGTAATGCCTAGAACTCTGACCGCGCCCGGTTGTACTTTAAGAACGACACAATTAATAGCGATGGAATGAAGAATCGATGGACAAAGCTGTTGAAAATGTCAGTGAAAGTACTTGTAAAATCGAGAATTATAACTAATAAACAAAGTGTTGACATAATAATATGCAAATAATGAGCAAAATAAGGCTTCTGGCAGTATCTAAAACCAATAGGGAAACGAAAGAGTACACGACTTTGCAAGAAAGGTATCGGCGCAGCATGCATACCAAGCTTTCCATTTCGTGAAGGTTTTCATATGTAAGCTGTGTCCAAACGTTTTTCCACGGATATTATATTCTATTCTGTTATTGAAGTTGCAGGGACTAAGTAGAAATTGATTCTGTATGTCACATTGTCTGGGACTCTCGGTAGTTGCTTTTTCATTTATATATATGTACATATGTATGTATGTATACATACATACATACATATGTAGTTGGATGATCTAAAATTTAAATTCTATTTCAGGAGATTCCAATTCAGCTGCTCTTTCCTTCTTGGTTTCCAGATTAAAAGAGCATGGACACACTGAACTTGACTTATGGTCTAAATGAATTGTGACTAACGTCCAAAGGCATCCGTCACTCTCTATAGCTCTTCGAAGATTTGGTATCTTGTTTGCTGCTTGTACCCTATCATTTTGGTGCACCAATAGTATTTGATTTCCATGTCAATGTTCGCCCTTTAAAATTATTTCATATTCAATAATTAAATAAAGACAATTTCAAGTGAATAACTGCCATAATCTCTATGTACCCTACTATCTATATTTGATAAGATTTCAATAATTCGTTATTGGGGCTTCCCCAACTAATGTGCGTATGCATGTATATATGCATAAATTTGTGACTCACATGAAATTTTAGTGAAGTTAGGTTGATTCATCAGGGGGAACGATTCGTCAGTCTGACTTAGAGTAAATATTTGTCAGAAAAGAATGTATGTTTAACGATAATTGGTTGTTTTACTTATCGAAGTCGCGGTGCAGATCGTGATGAACCTTGGCCTGAACTACCTATAATGTTAAGCTTCTTTAATCAACTCTATCGTCAGCTTGTTGCAACTAATTTTGGTCACCAAGTTAGTTCTGTTTGATTATTTCAGAAACGATGTTAAATAAATCTAATGATAGTACATCACCTCATCTTAATCTTGATTTGACATTGAGAAACTCGATAATATTACAGCGTATTCTCCATTATCGTCGTACGCAATCGTAAGACCGCGAATGCTATACAAGATGGTGGACATTCGTTTGAGCTGGAATGCAATACAAAATGGTGGACAATCATACGAAACTTCTGGGTTTTCACCAAAAATTGTCGAAATATGTACATACAGTATGTATGTATTATTGGTTGATGGTAGATTTCTTGGGCCAAGTCCCCTTTGATATGGATCAAACAGATCTCAGAGAAAAGGTTTTTAGATACTTCTTCAAGACATCAGTTAAAATTTGTAGTTGTCATAGGCAATAAGGCTGAAGTGCCTTTCACTTTTATCAGATCATATTTTGCGAATGAGTTGCCGTGTGTTTCTTGGTGTTTTATATAGCAGCAAATCATCAGTTTTAGCAGGATTTATTGGACAACAGTTTTAGATATTGCTATATTAACTTCATTCAAATCGGGGTTTAGTTTTCTACTTTTTGTTCGTCTATTGTTACCAATGGTTTGGTTTTCTCTCTTTAGTACCCTTTCCGGTTAACAAAATATGGTGGTGAATCGATTTCCATTCGTCATTCTAACATAACTTTAGATAAGCAGGCTTGAGTTATATCAATTTGGAGCTATGTATCTTCGGTATCTTTTTTTGAAACGTTTTTTCTTTCTTCTACTTCTAAGATTGGTTACTCTAGGACCAATGTACGATTATGAGATTAAATACTACGATGTGTCAAGACAGCGAATTTCCGGATGAACTTCTTAAGGGCTTCTTGTATTCTAAGATTCATATCATCTAATAGGCTAATCCATTGATCAACTAATTTGGCGCTTAAGTAATTCAAAATCTTATAAGATATTATGTCTGTAACGAAATAAATTCTAACAAGGAAGTATAGGGAATTATGGTGGCCGTGCTCATGTCTGCCCACACCAATAGGATCCTGTTTTTGACTGGAAGAGTAGGATACTTTATATTAAGAAAGCGTACTGAGTTGAGAAAAAAGCGTTTAATCCTAACGTAGTTCGTAGCAGACATTCTTCTAAAGAGTTCACTTCCTCATTCGAAATTTTCAAGTAATTTACACGAGTGGTACTCTTTAATCTGGATTTTATGCGACTTCATGTACCTCTAATATATAACCTCTAGTCTTTTGATGAATCACTCGAATTATTATTTAGGTGGTGTTACAGTTCAGGGTAAACTTAAACTTCAAGCAACAGGCCTCTCCAGTTAGCCCAGCCTTTAGCTAACTGCCTTCAATTGCTCACTTCAATTTAATTGAGGACCCTCTCTACTAGTGCGCGCCACCTAAAGTCTTCCTCTATTGCTTTGTGCCTCCTAGGTAAAATTACTCTAGAGGTCCTCGCCATCTCAGTCGACTGATAGCGAAGATTTTTGACTTGGTTGATGTCGCAGTATAGCTCGTATCGTCATTGAATTTTCTGATAAAGAATTTTTCTCTCATTTCAATAGACTTCATGCTTCAGTAATGCATCGAAGAGGTGTTATTTTTTTCTAGTTTGAAATATATAACTCTCTTTAAAAGATAGTAAAGGACCAGTCCAAAGAGTTATTATGGAAGTTTCAAGGCAAGTTTCAACCTTACTCATATTTACAGACTGTTATAGCTCTTGTTAGCTTTAGAACTTACCCATTCTCCATGCCATCGGGGTTATGTCCTTCAGTTTATCCATCAGCAAACCTGCAGAGCATGATGATCTGTAAAAATAGGCCCTAAAGTATCCTCGACCGAAAGTATTTAAGGCAAATACAAGTTCAGCTTCTCATTTCCTTACAGATCCATACGTCTATGTTGGGAATCAGTCTCTATATCTCCCGCCATCAAAATGATTCGATCATAATTGCCTAACTTTTTACCTTGCTAGACGTTACCCACTTCCTATCATCGTTGTGGTTGGCTTTTGGTCTATTGCGAAGGCCGATTGACATTTTATCAACTCCTACCTCGCTTTGAGTTTCTTTTGGAAGTCCTTTCTGATACCATGGATCTTTGGACTTTGGGATACCATGAATCTTTACACCAGTGCCAAAAAAAAAAACAACTAGAACCTTTTATGAAGCAGGTGCTGCACATAACGTCTAAGGACGTCACTTTGCTGAGGCCATTAAAGAATGGAGCTATTAAATGGAACAGTTTTCTTTGGGACTAGCCGGACAGATGCATAGGAGGTGAAAGATGGTTTTCTCCTCCTCTTGGTCTTACAACTCCTGCGGAACGCATTTGAAAGAGGCCCCGTCTTTTAGCTTATCTGACAGTGTCTAGTGAGGACACCGTTTACGTAGCTGATTTGTGATTGCTACTTCCTTGTCAGCTCCATCCTGCAGAAGTATTTTAAAGTTAGCCTACGTTTATATGCTTCCCTGACGTTATGGGTACTACTTCTATTTTATCCTCTTGAAGTTGTAGACCCACCCACTTCCTATCATCGTTGTGGTTGGCTTTTGGTCTATTGCGAAGGCCGATTGACATTTTATCAACTCCTACCTCGCTTTGAGTTTCTTTTGGAAGTCCTTTCTGATACCATGGATCTTTGGACTTTGGGATACCATGAATCTTTACACCAGTGCCAAAAAAAAACAACTTCTATTTTATCCTCTTGTTGTAGTTGTAGACCCACCTGGTTTCGAGTTATTCTGCTGGTTTCATTGCAGTCATGCTCCAACTCTTTCAGAAGTTTGGCTACCACAGCGATAAGTTATCAGTGAAGCCAAATAACCTTAACTAACCAAGAGAGATTGACAGTTCGATCTATGGAATATGTTTTGGATGTCTTTACTTCCACGGCGACTGTAACAATGACGTCGATTGAGATAGGATTACGGAATCCATGGAATTTCCTGCATCTTCCACGTTACAATGTAAACCGGACAATGTCTTCAATTAAGATTACTTTTTGCTTAACTAGTGAAATCATCAGCATAATGTTGCCATCATATTGACCATGAACTAGTATTTATTTCCCAATTATAAGGAAGACCATTTGGATCTACTCAAAAAAGACATTGAACGTCAGTCCAAACTCGTACTATGCGTGGTTGAAGGAAAATTCAAATGACAATGTCGCATGTCGCTGATATTGCTACCAGATGTGAAACTATGAAACTGACTGGCTAGAACTATTTTTGCTTTTCAAGCACTCCTATGACCTCATAGTCTCGACATGTTGTGGTTAAATGTTCATTAATGCCTTACAAGCTCATGTAAATTGGACAACCTAAATGGATGTCGGAACAATGATGTCACACACCTTCTTGACCCAATTAAGACAAAAAAAAAAATTAAAAATTAAGAATTCGACAAATATTCGACACGTTGCCAACATTCATAAAATCATTTGATCTAGTTGCTGTAGATATTTCTTCTCTTTTAATTTTTTGGCTAAAATCAAAGCGAAAAAAAAAAATCGCAAAATCCAATCCGAATCTGAAGATATTTTCATTGAGCATAGTATCTCGTGAAATCTAATTTTGAACTCGTGCGTAGGTGGAAGATTCATAGATATTTTGATGAGAATCACTCTAAAAATATGCCACAGTTTCCAAATTGAATCCATGCGAATGTGTTTGTATGCCAAAAAAGACACAAAAGAAACATATGTATGTACATATATGTATAGAGAGCGCGAGTGTGAGACAGCAAAAAAAAAAAAAAATAAAGAATGTATCTTTTCGGTTGGACAGTTTTCCATGAATTTTTGCATCTGGAAATGGAGAATGATTGTTAACTGTTTCTTAAAAAAAAAAACCCTTGTGATCCTGTTTGGTCTGCTAATAGTCGCTTCTTTTCGTTTCAGACTTATTCCTTCCTAGTAAAGATGCCATTTATTTATTGGATTAGTTAATCCTGCTCGAATTTTGCAACATTACGGACACAGTAAGTATGGACAGCTGTAGGGAGAGGAATGAATTCTGTTAACCTTTGGCTTCAGTTACAGGGGAGAGAAAATTAGAAAGAAGAAAACATGGCCAAGGATTATTACAGAACATTGGGCATTCCCAAAACAGCCACCGATGAAGAAATCAAAAAGGCTTACAGAAAGTTAGCGTTACGTTATCATCCGGATAAGAATAAGGCCGCGAATGCTGAGGAGAAATTCAAAGAAGTCGCAGAAGCTTATGAGGTGCTATCGGATAAGAGCAAAAGAGAACTTTACGATAAATATGGCGAAGATGGTCTCAAAAGTGGTGGTAAGCTGAACGCACTAAATGGCATTATTGAAGAGGACATCTATCTAGCTATAAATTTTATGTTTTCCAGGTGCACGAAATGGGGGAAAGAATAGCTCTGGATTTACATATCAATTCCATGGTGATCCGCGGGCAACATTTGCTCAATTCTTCGGTTCCAGTAATCCATTCGCATCGTTCTTTGATATGGGTGATAATTTATTCGATAAGAATGTATTTGATTTGGATACAGATCATGACTTCTTTGGATCACCGTTCAGTGGACTGGGATCACGGCATGGACTTGGTGGCGCTTTTAGGTGAGTTGGAATTCTTTTATTAAATTTTTATTATTTTTTTATCAATTTAGTACTTACTACTGCCATGTGAGAAGCTTCTCAATATGACTTCCTGCACAGGGTAGGTTAGGTTAGGTTAGGTTAAATACAAGTCGGCGTCTGCTTATATTGGAAATAGCGTTAGTCAATTGTGATAATACAAATATCTAGAATCTAGAACCAGCTAGAGCTTGGTAAGTTAGTTGGGTTGGGAGGGTGAGGATGTTAGGGCACGTTGTATGCCCCTCTAAAACGAGACTCTGTGGTAAAAAGGGGGGATGGAACTCCAGTAACTTCCGAAACTGTAACGTCTTAGATAACTCAGCCCAGGCAGGACGTGTCTTCCCAGGTATTCGTATCTTAGCGCCCCTAATGCAGGACATTCGCAGATGAAGTGTTCGAGGCTTTCTTCCTCTTCCTCACATCTCGGGCAGGTGCTTGATGTCACCAGTCCCAGTCTGTATGCGTTTTTGTTCGGGTTGATGTGTCCGGTGTATGGACCGACCATCCGTCTTAATTGTCTCCTGCTTAGATCGAGCATCCTCTTCGCCTGACGGAAGTAGGGGCGCTCAGTCATGGCTTTGGCAGCTTTGCAGGTTTGCAGACCTTCCCACATGTTTCTGTGGTGTTTTGCGAACGAGCTACTGTATGTGGTTTTATCAGTTTTTAAGGTCACTCCTCAAGAGTTAAGTTACAATTTGGTCGTTTAAAGTTCGCCGAATCCAGGGACGTAACCAGCTCTAAGTGTGTTGGAACTCTCAGCGAGAGTTCGAGGCTCGATTTTTTACAGACAAAGCTAAACTTTTGTTGCAGTCTTACCTTCTGTGCATGCTTGACAAATATCCAAGAAACTGTCATAAAAAAGCTTATCCAAGAAAGAAACAAAAAACCTTTCGGACACATAATTAAACTAGCTTCCTATTCAAGTAAAAAGGCTAAGTTATATTCTTTAATGACGTCAGCAAACTAGCGTTCTTAGACATCAATGTTAAGTTAAGTAATATGACTACGGAAATACTAATTGCGCAGATTGTAAACAGTACATTCAAGATTAATACTGTAATGACTGTGAATATCAGGGCTTATTTCGTTTGAGATGTCTTTGATTTAGGCCACTGGTTCTGCCACTGGTTGAATGCCACTCGGTGCTTCTGACTTAAATATTTTGATGCTAGCCATTGTCGTCTTGACGTTAGTTCTAAACAGCTTTATGACGGACATCTCATTGCTGCAAAGCAGGTGGACAACCTAGTATTAAGAGACACAGGGACCTTTGGAGCTTTTTCGAAAGGTCTAGATTTATCGGAGTTGTTGGCTTTTCTGAACCTAGATTCCTAGAACATTTTTCAATTTTTCAATACGTTTGCTTTTAAGTTTTCAAGACTTTGGTGGAGCTTTCTTACGATCAGTTTAAAATGCTTTGAAGAGCTCTTAAAGAACTTCTAATAACCTCAACATATATGGAATGTAAGTTACCTACACAGCCGATGTCTTGAGAGTTAGTAATCAATAAAGATAATAACTCATATTAATTATAGTCTCAGAATAAATAAAACCTTTGTATCACCCCGCTGAAGCTTAATAGTTCCCTGGTTGTTGTATAATCATTCAAATCCACATGTAGTTGAGAATCCTACCACATGTGGCAATACCTAAATTATTGCCATGCATTAGAAAGCCTTAAAGCTCTTCAAACAAGTATATAGCTTAGGCACTAGAAGGTCATACCGAAACCCTATCCTATTTAAAGATATTAATAAAATATTCCTTTATAATTTTAGATCGCACTCTTTTAATGTCCACACACCTTTTAAAAAAGAAAAACAACAAGATCCACCCGTTGAACATGACCTTTATGTAACATTAGAAGAAATCTACCAAGGCTGTGTTAAGAAAATGAAAATCTCGAGACGAGTCGTCCAACCGGATGGTACGTCAAGAAAGGAAGATAAATATGTTAGCATATCGATTAAGCCTGGATGGAAGTCTGGAACAAAGGTCACATTTCAAAAGGAAGGCGATCAGACGCATGGTAAAATTCCAGCCGATATTGTATTCATTATCAGGGATAAGCCGCACGCGTTATTCAAGAGAGAAGGCAGTGATTTAAGATATACAGCGCGATTGACGCTTAAACAAGTAAGTAAGCAAAATTCAATATATTTTATAAAAATAATTTTTATCATTTCAATCAGACAGGAAGTTACAGACTACCACCTACTTTACACATGATTTTTGAATAAAATTTGGAATGAACAGGTTTCTAACCTTTCGAAATGCTTCCAAAATAAAACAACTGCCAAGTAGTTAGTATACTACTCAGAGGTTTTTTTGGGGTTCCTACACTTAAGTACTATCTACTTCATGGAGTAGTTTCATGATTATGTGGTCACACAACTTCTGCAAACAGAAGATTTAAAAGCACTCAATTCACTCGATTGAATGAGTTTAAACTTGTTTAGAATTGTTTACCTACATAAACTCCCGCGGAGCTCTATACTTTTCTGGATCCTAAAACTCAAGAAGGAACAAAATTGCTGATGAACTAGCCAGATCAGGTGGCCACTCTCTATCCATTTTGTGGGCTTCCTACTAGTTAAGACCAACATGAAAACCAAAAAAGACCAAAAGGCTAAAACTCTTAAATACGGTTTAAGTCTTATGAAAAATGCATGAATTTCAGCAAGAGAACGAAAGAGATTTTAGATTTTCTCAGATAGATATCACCTCCATCTAGATAACACCGATACCAAAATTTTGTGTGAATATTTCGCCGTTGCCCGTAGCAGAATTAAGAAGAAGTGTGTACCACCCCATCTGATGTAATCTCCTGCTCTACTCAAGAAATCATTGGAACTTAATTTCAGTACAGTGCATCGGGAGGTTGTTCTTCAGTCTATCGCTTCAACTCAATTAAAATAAGGTTTACCAACCTACCCACCATTGAATTCTCTGTTTAATATCTGGGAAGTCTTCCGCCAAAATTGTAAAGAAGTTGTCTGCAAATAGGCAATAAAAAACCATTCAAAGTATAAACAATATTCAAGCCCTTCATTGGGCGCCATTACTTAACCAACGACGGCACATTAGTGATTTCTTTAACTAACTAAAAACTCTGTTTTGATCGGGAGTTCAAGGTCTTGTTCATGGTCCCAATTTTTGCGAACGTTTGGTAAACATCCGAGTGTCATAAGAAAACTTCTATGAAATAAGGCCTTCGGCATTAAAGCCTAGTTCCTTTCCATTCGTTCGAAAAACTAAAGAAATACATAACACGGACTGAGCTCTGAACGTTTCCATGCGAGGCTGTTGCGTACCTTACAGCAAGTGTCCTGTATTATCTTGTGCGTGTTAGTGAGCTTGTTCTTGTCATTTCCTTCCCAGTTGCTGTGAATCCTTCTCCATTGTTCTATGCCGTGTATAAACAAGGTGATCTCACTCGGTCGAATTTTAGGAGAGTTTAGGAAATATATAGCTGATGCTGTAAGGGAACATGTTCAAGTCTTTTACCAAAATTCGCTGCAAAGACCTTTTACGAATGTCCAATTGTCCCGTGTTGAACCAGTCCCCTCGAGGTGATTGGCTAAACGGTGCAGTATTTGTCTAGTTGGTGCCAAACCATCAGCGAACCGACAACGACAGTTCACGTTGTCTAAAACATTGACACGATTATTCCGCGTTCATGAACAGTATGTTTACCGATCCATACTTCGTCGAAGTATGTACATACAAGGTTTGTTCGCGTACCCTCCCAAAACAAGGAATTTTCACGAAAATTTACGCAAATTCACTAAGCCCTGTTCGAGTACGTAAATGTTTCTAAGTTTTTCGTAGAAGAGAGCGCTCACATGACAGTAAAAAGTTTCCGCACTCAACGAATTTTAGTGCAAGAAATTTCTTTGTACTGATTTATGAAATATGCCGAATCTGTCAAATCGCTGTACGTATTTTTTTTGGTTTGTGTTTATACGTTTGGCATTAGACGTCTAAAAAGTGGACCAATTTTGTTGATTTGTGTTCGTTTACTTTTTCGTAATTTTGTATTTCTCTGAGAGAATTTTACCCCCACTCCTTAAAATTTCACAATCTATGAAGTGCAGAAAGTACCCGAACAGACCTATAATTTCCTTCTATTTCTTTTACAAATGTCAACGTCACGATGACATAAGACGCCATTTGCAAAAAATGAGAGGATTTTCCGCTAGAGATCGTCTGCCATTGTGAAATACCAAATTCCATTGTATCGCTTGTTAAAATAGAATCAGTACCCAGAAATGTATTGAGGTTAGAAGATGCCGATTTCAGTATTTGATTATCTTTCTACCATTTTACTTTTACCCTGTCACTGAGTATAACACATTAAATCATCATGCAATTTGCTTTGAATTAAGGAATAGCCAATTGTCATTTGGAAAACGCTAACAAGGCATTACCTTATAATCCTTTTCCCGCACCAATTCGGCTTTCAATTGCAGTGTGTGTAACAAAATCTTTGAAAGTATCTCAAACATTGATTTACTCCATAACCTAATGCCACTTGTCATTTCGCTGTTAGTAGGTAATAACTTAAAAATCACTTCTCCTTCTAAGCGAATCACATTAATCCAAACAAATCCAAATCCGAATCCAAACAAATAATTCATATTTTCCAAAACGGGCTATGTTCGTCCAAAGCGCTAACAAATCTTCGCCACAACTAACAACTGCTGACACTTCCAATTAAATTTTCCAAAAATATACGCACTATTTCAGTCCCCGTTACCTTTCCACACAGGTGTGATATATGTCACATTTAATTCGTTTGTCCGTCTGTCTGTGCGCTTCAAACCAGTAATTGCATCTATACAACCATCCACACCTCCTTAATTGCACACGTAACTGAAAACATAAAAAAAAAAAAACAAAAAAAAATGTGAAAACCTAAAAGAATGCATTTTCTCACGATGCACTCTCGACATATACTATGTAGATACTTAATTAGAAGCAATGCCCCAAACATATTTCAAATCTTTTCTCACCTGACCAAGTGGCCAGCCATCAGTGCGACCAGCCACCGGCCGGCCGGCCCCATCGGACCAAAATTTAATTTTAATATGCTTCGCGTTTTTATCGCATATTAACAGGCAATATGGCCACGGCAGTAAAAATTATTAACAAAATAGAATACAACAAGCCTGAGTTTCATGGTCCACACCACGGACCATGTCTAGATAGATAAATGAATATGGAACTTATGGTCACAATTGTTTATGACGTGTACGAGTGAATTTTTTTTTTTTTTTTTTATCAGCCGATTCCGGCAAAAATCAATAATTTTTTTATGCTCTTCGATTTTATTTAATTTTATTTTTATTTTTTTTTTATTATTACGAAAGAGAATCGTATAAGTACGTTTACACGAATTGGAATGGTAGGCTGAGTTCTGTTGTCGTAGACTCACTCCCATGTGTGCCAGACCACAAATGAAGGTTTTGATCATATGGAATGATGACTTAATACGTCTGACCAAAAATGGTAAAACGACACAATTTGGTAGCATACGTAAGCTGTATCTATAGCAAACGGATACACAGAGATACATGGTGTATGTGCGGCGTCCACCTTTTGCGTCCATGATGTTGGTGTGTATCGAAGTGGAATTCGATGCAATACCAAAGTCGTTCAGCTGAATGGCGGCTGTGCTCTAGCAGTGGAACGTTAAAAAAAAACGCATTTGATTGTGAACGAGATTTATGGGCGAAGCTGGTAGTAACCAATTTGAATTGTTCGGTATTTACCTTTTTATTAATTTTTCATAAAATTTATGAGAAGCAGTGAAACTCGCTTTTTGTTGCGATGCCTATAAATGTGGAAATCTGTGAGACATATGTTGAGTGGTTGAAGTTTATCCAAGTATATCTTCTATTCCCGTGCATTCACGCAACCGAAGTAGATTACTATTAAAAGATACTTCAAGTAGTACAAATACAGCATGATCTGTAACAATTGCGTATTGTGGCATGTCCCAAATCCCAATGCTTCTTCACGGTGCAAATGTTAAAAGGATTTGATATTTACGTAGGCATACTCTTTTAATGGACAAAATTGTGCATCCATTAAATAAGTCCCTAGCCTCTATTTCCTGCTGGATATCATCGACACACTTACCTACCAGTAGTGGCGGGTTCAATTACGCACTCAACAGCAGCTACATTTTTCTTCTACTGTCCATATAAATCATACCACTCGGGATTTGACCAAGAAAAATGCGAATCAGCCTACGAGTACCGAATCTAAAAATGCAATGTGTCGAATATTCTCGATAGAATGTGAAAAATGTCTGCTGAGTTTTGTAACATTGCCTAAGGTTACATATTTGTCTTCAAGCTCTGTCGTATTCTCCAGAGTAGATGGACCATTTTCCAGGACTATCACCAGGTGCCTACTTACGTCTTCCTGATTAAAAACTGAGTGTTAGGTTATGTTTGTGGACAGACAAAGGGGAAGTAATGAAGTACAAAAGGGGAGATGTCCCTTGCCCATTAGTTAACCCTGTTCAATTGCTATAGTTTAAAATCTTACTATGATGAACCCCCAACCATCCAGTTGATTTAATGTATCGCAGTTCAAATGTCGGTCACTGGTCTACTGAATATACATATCTTTTAGGTTGTCGAAGAAGTGTCGCACGTGGTCACAAGAGAGTGACAAAATAAGTGGATTGTATCCTCATTGACTTCCTCTTCTCTATGCCTAGTGATGACTCCTTTCGTAGTAAAGCCATATTTTTCTCGTGGTCAAACAAGTGTCTGGCGAGGACCATCTGCTGCTTGTCTCCGTTAGGGCTTATCGAGGAGTCTATTTCTTCTGATTTAGATTCCAATTGGCCTCCTTACCTGGTATATACAACTTTATGTCCAGAGATCCAGAACCTTGTAGTATGTTCCAAGAACCCTTGGCACTTCTCTAAAGATCTTGTGAAATCCAGGTATGGTGTTATGTAGACCGTCATGGGTACATTGCCTAGATATTTTCCAGACAACATTGTAGCCCTTTCACGGTCACAAACAGCCAAAAGTATAACTGTCATGAAAGATTCTCAAACAAAAATTACCCTACGACATTACAAAATAGGCCTCTTGCGTTCGTGAAAGATTAAAACACGCTCAACACGAATACATTGTGAGATGCTAGCCCCTTGATCACCTAGAGACTTGCCAAATATATGTTTTTTTTCCAGCTCGATTTTTCAGGACTCCTGCTCAGTAAAGATTTGGAGATATTTAGCCGTATCCATCAGTATAATGTTATCCGCATTTAGTATGCTTAATTTAGAACAGTAATCCATAGTTTCGAAGAAATTACTCAGAGGTACCTCTGAAGGTACCAGCAAACTATTCTCACGAACTTTCATCACAAACTTGCGTACACTAGCTGCAGTTGGTGCCGTATTTTGACACCTAAATGTCTTTTCAAAATGTACATTGTTTCGGCAACATAGCATCCACTTTGGAAGTAACTTTGCAATTTTTCCCAACGTTGTTCAAGCGTTAATCGATCTATTTATTAACACGAACATTTTTTGATCCCTTAACAGCTGTCAGTGTCAAATTAACACATGATTCAAAAAGAAACCAACACGGAACACTTAGCGATACGAGCACGATCGGTTTTGATATTATAAATCTACAAACCGTATTTTTTTTCCCCGATTCAGGCTTCAATGAAACACGGCTCGCAATAGAGATTTGAATCAATTCTATTACTTCTACGTTCATCATCATTCTATTTCAATTTTAGGCTCTGGGTATATCGGTGGGCAAATTCTGTTGATGATAGGACTATTTCTGTTCACAAAGGGGGACATGGCTTTAGTCATTTGGGGAAAAAAATTTTCGATTTCTACTCATATCCTCAAGAAAAAAGTAACAATCGTAGTAAATAGCTTTGATGCGGCAAACATTGTTCTTTTTTTAAGAAATCGCCCCAAAAAGTGGACGGAGTTCTGCATAAAGTTTAAAAGTAAAAGCCGACATTTTTTTTTTGTTTTTTGGTAAGATACGCTAAGTTCCAAAATATAAGCAAAATAATTTCGATTCGGTAGTATTATTCTTTTGATACGCATCTGCAACGCAACTTCGATAATTTGTATACATTTTACACTGCACAAGTTTGATGTTGAGTTTGCCCAGTTGATGCGCATCGATAATGTTTAGAATACGTTTAGAAACTTGCGACTTTGTCAAAACGTTCTCATTTGTCCTTTGGAACTTATGACTTTACATCTATGACGCATCTGATACATTTTGGAACCTCACCCAAATTGAAGAAAACCAAATTTTTTTTGGAATAGTAGGCGTGGTTCTGGACGAATATAAAAAAACTTTCCAAATCCATTTCATTGGATCCCTAGGTAAGTAGGTTGCATCTCAGCGTGTCCATTGCGAGATACTTGAAATAAAAAAAAAGATTATTATTCCCAAAACTTAATCCATGTCAGTAGCGGAACTCCGGAACCATCTGGTTTTCTTAATGAATCTTAGGATGGTTTTAGGTGGCTAGTTCGTTGAGGTCTCTGAAAGATACCTTTCCCTGAGTTGAGTATCTTGTTATCTTGGGGCTTGAGCATTCACAGAGCAAATGGGTTGAATCTTTCTCTACCTCTAGCCACAGCCTCTGCATAGGTCTTTGGTGCGGATTCTCATTTTTCAGAGATGAGCCGCCATTAAATTGTGGCCTGTGAGAATACGTATGAAGAGACTCAGCTGTGGTCTATTCAGCGATAGAAGTTCTCTAGTCCTTCTTTTGTCATATTGGGCCCAAAGTTTTCTAGAGAAGCGGCGACCTTATATTGGCTATGTTGAGAAAGTCCGAGGTGATTTTTAACATAAGAAAATTGATGGGATTTAGGACGGAGTGATCCGCCGTTAGGTCCTTTAATTCTAGACCTTTTCTCGCTAGTTATTCGGCCATTTCATACCCGTGGTATCCCATGTGTCCCGGAATCTAGCAGAGCATGATTTGAGTTCCTGTTTATATTTCTTGACCAATTTAGAGTTCGTTGTTATGGAGGCGATGGCTTTGATGGCTGCTTGGCTGTCTACATACATATATGATCGTAGTCATACAGAGTGGGTAGGTCCCGGCAGTCCTAGGTTATACCATATATTTCCGCTTGAAACACACTTGCGTGGTTAGGAAGTTTCATGGTTCGGGCAATTGGTGGTGCATCTGACAAAATTTCTGAGCCCGTACCTTCGTGAAGATGGATATGGAGATGGGATTAATGACGTTACCATTTGTCCAGCTCTTTCTAGAGGAAATTGGATTCCTAAAAGTCACGAATCTAACTTTTAACTCTTTAGCTCAAATGGAGTCTGAAAATGCAAATATTGTTGATATTTCTGAAAGGGAGTCATTATATATATGCATTATGTTTCCTTTAACTTTATTCAAAGAAGTTTTCTCTTCTTAAAACCGTTTTCGAGAAAATCCATCATATCCTTACACAGCCTTCATTCTGACTCTGAAGGCATTACGATCTCCAAATGTTCGACTGAAATCATATTTCCCTTCACATTCCAATCTATCAACATAAACATTGACAAAAAAAGCTAAGAAAGTAACTAGCCATCGAAAGACACGCTAAATCAAAGAAAATTGGATGAAAACTTTTCTGTGTATTCAGTTGCAGTTTCTTATTCATTTTACTACATTTTTTGATCCGATTTGGGATTTTGTTCAAAAAAACATCTCATATGGGTTTAGTGATGTCAAAAATTGTTTCTGACGATTGGTTAAAGTACTTAATTTATAAGCTGTTGAGTTCAACTGATATTTCGTCCTAAAATTGTAAAAAACTTGGAAAATGTTTTGAGTAAACCATTGTCTGCCATTTTGTAAGCAGTTGCGTTATTTAGTTGACAAAGGCTGCTTTCCCAAATGCAGCACTGCATGCGTTGTGAATCAGCAACCATTCCTAAATGCAAACTCAAAATGATAACACATCGCATTACGTTCCTAAATGCATTGTGAACGAATATACTGCGCAAACAAAAGGAAACAGCGCATCGTGAACTAACACGATGCAAATGGTTTTGGTTACTGCTACCCTTTTTGGATTAGCTTTAAAATATATTTCGTTAATATTCGGTTGTTACCAGCACCACAAATGTTTAGGAAATGATTAATTATCTGAGTTGCAATTAATTTGTAACTCATTGTTTCAGATTAGCAAAAAAGAAATTGTGGGCTTTGCATAACATTCCAAAACGTCATGATTCACAACGCAACAAAATGCGCATCGCATCGTGGAAGCAACGTGTGTTTACAGCATCGATGCGAGGTGCAGTCACAATGCACATTTTGGTTGAATTTGGGAAAGCAGCCAAATATGGGACATTTTTGAAAAACTGTTCTATAGAATAAATATTTCATTATGTAGAAAATTGTATCAAGCGCGAAAAGTACTAATTGGTGCTGCAATGTGTTGAAAGTAATGTCGACTTTTAATTTTCGGCAAAATGACGTTGAAACCTTTCTGAATATGACAACTGTAATGAACATATTTTTTATTTGCAAGGATCTCAATGTCATACATCGTTGGAATAAAAGTAAACATACAACACAAAATTGGATTTTTAATTTATCCTTTTCCGGCAGATTGTTGTTTTTTTAATTATGCTTCTAGCCTTGTATTGTTATAAGTTAATTTACATAAAAGTATTATATGTATGTAGAAATATTCCAGAACTATTATTATACAGCTTTTTTAATGACAATAAACAATTTAATTATTTTTCTTTTTTTTAGGCCCTCTGCGGTGTGGTATTTCAAGTTCCTACCATGTCTGGTGACAAGCTGCGAATCAGTACTATGCAGGAAATCATCAAACCCAACACGGTGAAACGAATCCAAGGCTATGGTTTACCATTTCCCAAGGATACCTCCCGGAAAGGTGACTTGCTCGTTGCGTTCGATATTCAATTCCCCGAGAAATTGACTGCAGCACAAAAGGAACTCCTGAGAGATATGTTATGATGAGGTACAGCGCTCTATCCCTCCCCCCCAACGATTGCACAAATATAAATAAATTTTTTGTATCTTATAAAAGCCATCATAGTCGTTTGTCGTTGTCATCCTCGTCGTCATCCATCGTAATAAGATACTCAAGTACGAATAATGTAAAAAAAATATATATATATACACATATGTATATATTTCAACATTTTTGTCCCCTCCTCAAGCTCAAATTAATATCGTTCTCTTTAATTTTCAAAGATAAAAGAAAAATCAATTTGTTTCTCTATTATTCTGTTTCGTCATTAAATTTAAGTATCTCGATTAGTTTAAATAAATAAAAAAGAAAATCATCGTTTTTATTTTTTTTTTCTATTTAATTTAGTTCAACATTTTGTCGAAGCGAAATTGTTAAACTTAAAATATTTAATTTGTTTCCTTTTAATTAATTAATTCTCGCAGTGCGGCATTAAATTATTATAATCTAATAATGTGAAAAAATTACATTAAATATATTTATTATGTTTTTTTTTTTTATTGAATTTAAATGGAATCACAAATAAATTGTTACATACTAATTGTTGGTACTTAAAAAAAAAAACTGCATTCGCGTATAGATAAACATAAAAAAAAAATATTTTTAATAACTCATTTGCGACTGAAAAGTGGAAACAAACAGAAAAAAAAAAATCAGTAAACTGATCGTGTTTTAAATATTTTTTATTATGGGCTATTTAACTTCTTGTATACTTTAGCCTGTATGAGATTAACTATTTTAATAAATAAAAATTAAAGTATAAAAAAGAAAACACAGAACATTCGTATGAAATTTTATAGTGTTTTCTTAATTCATAAATATGTTTGTATTTAAATGGATGGACACGTCATATAAGGTAAGAGTTTTATTTTTTAAAAAAATTGTGCACTGAACCTCATTAAAATTGCCCAACCAGGAATCTTGACGTTAAAGGGGAAAGTACGCAAACATTGACATTATTATTATTGTTGGTGAAGGAGTATGTTATACTGCGACCTCGTGTGCCACTGTATGGAGATATGTATACATGCTCCTTCATTCTATAATTATCTTGAAATTGTATATATTTGAGAGTCTTGTACTCTAGTCTAGTTTCGATAAGAATATTCTACCATAGAGCACGCATACATCAACTACCATACAGAGCATACATCAACTCATTTCTAAAATTTGGTCAGATGAGTGTATGCCTGATGAATGGAATCTCAGCACCGTTTGCCCAATCCACAAGAAAGGAGATCCCCTCAATTGCGCCAATTACAGAGGTATCAGTCTCCTCAACATCGCGTACAAGATCCTATCTGCCATATTGTGTGAACGTCTGAAACCCTTCGTCAACAACCTGATTGGGCCCTAGCAGTGAGGTTTCAGACCACGAAAGTCTACAATCGATCAAATCTTCACACTTCGGCAGATCCTGGAAAAAACTCAAGATGTCCAAATCGATACCCACCACCTTTTCATCGATTTTAAGGCCGCATATGACAGCATCTATAGAGACGAGCTATACGGAGCCATGTCTAGTTTTGGCATCCCTGCTAAACTCGTTCGCCTGTACAGGATGACGTTGGAGAATTCTCGCTGCTCCATCAAGGTCGGTAACGATCTCACCGAGACCTTTGATGTCAAAAAAGGATTTAGACAAGGTGACGCGCTTGTCATGTGATTTTTCAACATCGTTCTTGAAAGAATTGTGCGAAACTCACAAGCCAACACCGGAGGCACAATCTTTCAAAAGTCTGTGTAACTACTAGCGTACGCCGACGATATCGACATTATTGGAAGAACACAGCGGGCTGTCACCGGTGCGTTCGCTAGTATTGAAACAGAAGCTGCCAAAATGGGTTTAGCGGTAAACGAGGACAAAACCAAGTAAGTATATGCTGTCAACCAGAAGGAATACTCAACATCGACGAATTGGACAGAACGTCACAATCGACAGCTATAACTTTGAGGTAGTAAGGGACTTTGTCTACCTCGGCTCTGCTATCAATTCTGAAAATAACACCTCAGCAGAAATAAAACGAAGAATAACTCTTGCCAATCGCTGTTTCTTTGGGCTGAGAAGGCAATTGAGTAGTAAGGCCCTATCCCGAACAACTAAGGAGACTCTATATAAGACCTTGATCATCCCAGTCCTGCTTTATGGCGCTGAAGCTTGGACTTTATCAAAAGCGGATGAAGATATCCTCGGTCCCGTTTGCGTTGACGGGCTTTGGAGGAGAAGATTCAACGACGAACTATACGAGCTGTACAGCGACATCGACCTAGTCAAAAAACTGCCCATTAGTCGTTTGAGATGGCTAGGACATGTAGAGCGAATGGACACCAGTGCTCCGGCCCGAAGAGTCTTTGAATCACACCCGGAGGGACAACGCAGCAGAGGAAGACCTCGCCTTAGGTGGCGCGCACAAGTTGAAGGGGACCTGAACAAGCTTGGAGTGCGCAACTGGAGGCAGTTAGCTAAGGACCGAGCTAACTGGAGAGGCTTGTTAGTTGAGGCCCAGGTTCACCCCGAACTGTAGCGCCACCTAAGTAAGTAAGTAAGAGCACGCTCTATGGCAGTTTTTCTGAGCAATCTGAGAATAAGAATCTAAACTAAGGTCGGCATATCCTTATTAAATATTTGGAAATTGAGTCGCTGCCCCATAATGTTCCAAAACGAGTTCCCAAGGTTTTGCTGGGCTCTCTGCAAAATGTATCTTCTTAGGAAGGTTGATAAGATGTATAGATTTTTAGGTTAGGCTGACGCATGCTTACATTCTGATTTGGATGTACATACCTAGGTCCGTAAAGTTTGTTTACTCTTCCTCAGACGTTTAGTTTTGATTCCGTCTGTTGGTGAATTTAGCCTTATTGTGATGTGAGTTACAATCAGGTGATCTCTAACGTGAACATCTAAAGCCATTTTGTTACACGCTAATGGGGAAATATTAGTATGAATTCGACGTCTTTAAAGCCGTCTTTCCAAACATGTACCGGATTTCGTCAAGGAGATGCACTACTTATGAGTTATGTAAGTGGGTTCATGATCCAGTAGAAGTGTGTGGAATTATTGAGCGGATGTTCGAAGATCACTTCCAGGACAACTCTTAAGATTTTCATTTTTTACAGCCACGCATGGAACAGAATAATCCTTCGAATTATGTGAAGAATATAACTATGGCTGCTTTCCTATATTCAATCAAAATTCCGCATTTTGACTGCACATCACATCCGTGCTGCAAACACGCGATACTTTCAGTATGCGATGTGCATTCTGCTGCGTTGTGAATTATGACGTTTAGGAATGTTATGCGATGGGCACAATTTTCTTTTTGGAAATCTGAAACAATGTGTAATAAATTATCTGCAACTCAGGTAATTAATCATTTGCTAAATAATTGTAGTGGTGGTGACAACCAAATATTCGCGAAATATATTTTAAAGCTAATCCAAAAAGGGTAGCAACACTAAATATCATTTGCATCGTGCTAGTTCACGATGCGCTGTTTGTTTTTGTTTGCGCAGTGTATTCATTCACAATGCATTAAGGAAAGTAATGCATGTCATATTTGAGTTTGCATTTAGGAATGGTTGCTGATGCACAAAGCAGGCAGTGCTGCATTTAGGAAAGCAGCCAAACACAATACGACTGGTGGTGAGATGCTAAGACTGGGGTCCCGTACGAACTTTTTGCTCTAAATATTCTTTTTTTTGTACGCGTTTTTCTTAAATCTTGTGTTGGAGTAGATAGTCCGTAAGGCAGGTACTATCTTTAAGACGTCCATCAAGCTACTGTTGTACGCGGACAATCTAGATATCATCGGGACATTATTTCAAGGACATGTGTAGAAGGTGGCCTCTGACCACAACATAGTACAAAGTAGTTTACGGACAACTTTGAATAATGTAATGTATGCTCTAAAGAATACTAATCCTGGGGGTTTCGGTGAAAGGCTCAGAGGCTGACGAAAACAGACCTGATATTGGGATCTTTTCGAGGGAAAAATACTGCAAAAAATATTTGGTTCATTATGCTAGGTGGGAAATGGAGGAAATGATATAGAGACGAACTTTTATGACAACTATACATCCAGCCTTCAGGTTAGAAAACGCGAAGTAGATCGAACCTCCGGTGTAAAAGTTAAGTGATCGTGGATGCCAGAGCCTTAGGTTTAGAAAACTTGAGGCACGTCCTGGATTTATGAGCATGGACGTTGCTGTATATCAGCCAGGGAGATTACTTGGGGCCTCGCTAAGTGAGTTTTCCATTTGAAACAGTGTTAAAAAGTCAATCCTAGTACGTTTTCGCTACCACAGTGTTTAGAGTATCACGATAGGAAGCCTGTTGGGATACGAAAGCAATTTTTGTTAAGCCCTGTTTTCCATCTCTAGTCATCTAAATTGTGGGGTGCCGTGACTCAAGTGGTTAGTGCATTGGGCAACAACTAAATTTCTTTCAAGGCCCCACATCTCGCGAACTTCTGACAAACAGCCGAGAGTATAATTATCTCCGCTAAGCTTCTCTAATAAACAATCGCCCTTTGGCAATCCTTTAATTGGTTATGTAAAGGTAGACAAAATAAGTAGAAAAAGCTGTTAGCCATTCCCCCACAAGCGTACAGCTAAACTGAACCATAACCTGGTAGTTGGAGAATCATTTTCAGGAGTCTTTTGCTTCAATCTATCTCTTGCTTCCAATTATTTCTTTTGCCATTATTTGGATCATTTTAACGGTGGTCCTTTCTTAATATATCAGTGTATCCATTGAAGATTGCTCGATATGTATCCTGAGGACACACCCACTAAGCTCTTGAAAACATGACAGCACGGATTTGTTTTTAACTTCTATAACTGGTCGCTGTGTAGTGCCCGAAAATGGTACTACTGGCGTTTTCGCTAAGTTCAGGCAACGAGTTCAGTTGTGTCTTTGGAGAATCTCCACAGAACGTGACCGTGTATTCTAGGAGAACTTTTAAACAAAAGAAATGTTTAGTTTGGCTTCCGATTTTTATTTTTTATAGAAGAACCTTAAAATGGCCTTTCTTTGCATATTAAAACCAATTAATTGGGAATAAATGTATGAAATGCAAGGTATTTGCTGTCGAAGTGGCTAGTAGTAATGCTCATTGGATACAAATCTTCCTGTGATTTTCTTGAAACCATTGGTTGCATGTATAACATCCAGATGTTCAAACAAGAAGATTTCCCTTTTCTTTGTTCTGTTGGGGATTCCCTTTCGACTTATTATGAGGGTGAAAGTTCGCGGTCTGGCAGCACTGTTTATGTACATAGTTTTTAGTGGCATTTGAGTAGAGAGTTTCATACAAATTCCACCTCGGAAGTCAGGAAGATACAGAGTCCTAAACATTTCGTCAAATGATATAAGATAAGTTTCAGTGGATTTGGTAGGTCTGTATGTATGATGACTACAGTGAGGGGAGCATTCACTTACCATTTTCTTACTTTAACACAGCTTTTTGCAATGCCCATAATTTTGGTCCTGCGCTGTCAGGAGAGTAGTTTTCATATTCCAAGCAATAATGATCATAGTGGGAACGAAAAAAGAATGTTGCAATGTTCCTTAGTGCATAGCAAACTTAAATTCAGATCCAGAACGGGATGAATTTTGCTGATCGAAAACAAAAGATTCTCTCTTTTGATCGGAGTGAAGCTTTTTGCCTCAGGTTGGATTGATTGGAACTCGAATCTGCTTTCAGAGGCGTCACTGACTGAAAAAAGGGTTCTTTACTCAATTCTTTCGATAATTATCTTCCTAACACTAGTGAATTTAGCCGGAATTTGTTTACGTGCCTGAAGTTCGAGGTTTGGAATATAACCGCAGGCGTCTTGTGTAAATAGAATAAACTTTGGCACTTAGCAATATGCTATGAATTAATGTAACAACTGAAAGAAGAACTTTTTATTGCATGAGATGAGGCAGAGGGTTTGGTCGGTTGATGCCATTGTCCCGCAGTACATATTTACTTCGGTTATGCTTAGGCAAGATGATCTTTGCAATTTAATAGGTTCGCAGTGTGTAGTAATGGAATTGCTTGATCGTACCTGTCGAATGTTTTTTTCTTTAACTTAATTGGAACATAAATTAATTAGGCTATACAGTTCGGGGGTGAACCTGGGCTTCAACCATTAAACCTCTCCAGTTAGCCGGGTACTTAACTATCCTCCAGTTGCGCACTCCAAGAGGTCCCATTTTACTTGTGTTACGGACACCTGATACCACATCATTTATACCCATCACTTGAACTACTCCATACTAACAATCTCTCAACATCTCCAAAGGATCAGTCCTATCCTCAAAGGTGATTAATTCAAAGCTAAATTGTGTCGTTTCTCATGTGATGCTTTCTATCAAATCGTTCGGCATTAACCCCTTTTTATCCCATTCACTCCATTAGTCTGAACCAAGTCAATGATTGCTAATACCTAATCCGTTCCTCCCTCGCGCACAAGTCCGGTGGGTGGCAACAGACGAAGCAACAATTTTCACAAAACAAAATCACTGGCACACAACAACGTCAAGAATTGACAACGATGAGAGGGATATTGATTTGTGGGGTTAGGAAGGGACCGTCGCCGCGTCGTTCATCGCCGCCCGTATTCTAAGAAAAGGTGAATGTATCCCATTAATAAAATTAAACACGTGTCAAAAAGCTTCTGCTCCAGCATCGATATCAGTCGGGGCTCAATCGCCTCGTTGCAGTGCGGTCCTTTCTGCCCTTTTTCCTATTGTTGTATTCAAATAAGCTGAACGATTTATCTTTACGCCGACATTAAATCCTACTATGATTCGACATCCTCTCGCCCATTTCCACCCCAAGACCAATACCATCCCAATTGTTTGGCTAAGGATTTCACTGTTGCCTGTCTGGAAAAAAAAAAAAAAACAAAAATAGAACTCAACAGCCGCCTTACGAGTAGATACTGATAGAGGAGCAAATACCTTAAGGGTGGAGTCCGCCATATTTGTGGCAATCGTTTTAAAATCCAAACAAGGGTTACAATCCGACTTCAATCAAAGACACGGTGTGTGTTGTAAGGAATTTTTAGGATTTTTTTTTCCTTTATCCTGGCATTCTTTTAGGCGACACATTTCGTAGGATTGCCAACGATTTTAAGGTGGCACACCGTATCGAGTTCCATCGACGACGCGACGTCTTCTTATCTTAATAGGACAAACATATGGTACGTGATGTTAATTTAAATAAGTCCTTGAATGCCGCTAACCCAAAAAAATAAAAAAATAGAAAAACGTTAAAACGAAAAAAACATGTGTGTGAGGTGCGGGGGATTTACGACCAACAAGTTGAAAATTCAATTCACATTTCAGTTTGAAATTTTTTTTGGGGCGGGCGAACGGTGGCGTCAAAGGCGATGACATTGGGGATGTAAAGGATCAGAAGAGCTGTACACTTATCCATTTATCTGGCATAGATTGGAAAATCAGTTTTGCAGCTTTCATCTTGCCTTGCTCTTGCTGGCTGTGTACACTTATACTACTGTGTGTAGTCTCGTTTCTCATGTTGTCGGCTTTGTTGTTTGGCGAACCCTTCGTTAGGTGATTGGATTAAGTCGTCGTTGTTGTTGTCGTCGTCAAAGTTCTATTGGGATTGGGAGGAGTGTTTGACCTCTTGGAAAATAATTTGTCGAATGGATTCGAGTAGAGACAGCTTCTGGTGTAAGATCTCTTTGTGCCGATAAACATCGAGGAAGTTTCCTTTTTCGTTTGTCCGTTTTTAAAGGGGGCGTTGTTTGGAGTTTTCTCTCTTGTTGGCAGTCTTGTGGATGTTCGCCAATTAGCATAATGTTATGGATGAGTTTCCTTCTTTCTATTTTCTTAATTTGTTGGTATTTTGGGGTAGTATCGGAATCAGTTTCTAATTTCCTTCAACAGATGTAATACAGCCGTCATTATCTGGAGACGAACAATCATGTTTACTTTGTAGAAGAGAGAAACGTGAAGGGTTCCTTGAAAATGGGTGCCATCCGTGATTAAATTAATTAAGACTTATAATTCCGTTCAGTTTGTGAAGATTATTTTAATTAATTCTCTGGATTCTCTATAGGATTACGACGGCTTTTCGGTATTTTTCTTTTCACATCAAAGAGTTGTAGGTACTTACTTACCATCAATATAGATAGTAGTAAGCCCTTCTATTTCCGCATTTTAGACATTTTCTGTTTCTACATCTCAATCGCAAATGTATTTAAAAATGAAGGTGCGGCCTTTGTAAGCCTGTGGTTCCCAAGAATGCAAAGATTTGAGCTTCCATCATTCCAAAGTCCAGAGGCTTGAACCAATCGGGTCTTGGAATCCTTGAAAGTTGACTAGATTTAGATTAGAAAACCTCCAACAGAGTCATTTGTCTTCAACTTGATTGGTTCATATAAATGTTGTTTTAACAATCTCAATACCGCCTTTGATGGTATTTTAGAGGTTAGTTAGACAGGGCAATCTCTAGCTAAGGCATCCCCGCAAATCCCAAACTCAACAGAGAATCTGTGAACAACTAAAGTGACTCTGTTTAAGACGGTGATCATTTCAGTCCTGTTCTACGGCAGTATGAAATATGCAGTCGTGATTACGTTTCGGAGCTTGATAAATGGACCGTTGCCATCAGGCTGTGATAGAATATCATAATGCCACTACCTGAGATAAAATATTACAAATAGTCCGGAAGTGAACTCGTTTTCCACTCAGATCTGTCTCAGGAGGTACAACATGCAGCAACTAATTTACACTAAAAACAGGAAAGTGGATAGAATTGACACCTAACGACTGAAATGGTGACCTCAACGCTCATAGCTGGAATTGGTTTTAATACTCAAAAATAATGGACGACGCCGGAAGACAAACAATCACTTTCAGACAGCAGAGTTTTAGATAATCCAAGACGATTCCTCTTGTCGCGGTGTTCTTTTAGCAATACACAATCGTTTCGGTCCAACACTCTTTAAAATCTCGTACATCGCCTATTTTGAGTTCAATTGTGTTAAAATATGTTTCTTTCGACGTAACATTTACATATTCTGGTGCTATATTCGCCCATTCTAGCCTACCAACTACTTCATTTATACATACAAGCTTTACATAACAACTCGCTTGAAGTTAATCCTTTTTTTCTCCTACATGAGAAGCTGTTCCCAAACTTCAATAAACTCAATGATGTGTCCATGGCTCTTGTAAAGGGTGTCCCATAATTCACGCAAAATGTAATTGTAATAGAAAATTTTAATTAGAATCTTAAATTTTTTATTGATTCATAGAGTATACAGTCCAATGGCGTTAAATCGCAAGATCTGGATGGCCAATTTTGATCGCAAAAATCGCCGATTGATTAAATTGTTTATCTGGCTATATGGCTTGTGGCACCGTCTTGTTGAAACCACATGTTGGTCACATCCATATCTTGTAATTTAGGCACTAAAAACTGGGTTATCATGTCACGATAATGAACACCATTAATTGTTACTGTCTGACCAGCACCTTTTTCAAGAAGAATGGTCCGATAATTCCTCCAGCCCAAAATCCGCATCAAACAGTTGTGGATCTATATGTTTCTCAACAATTACTCGTGGGTTTTCTGAACCCCAAATGCGACAATTTTGACGATTAACGAAGATGAAAATGAGCTTCTTCACTGAAGATGATTTTGTTCGAAAAATCTGCATCCACTTCTCTTTACGCTGCATGGTCAGTAGTCTTCAGCTCTTGAGTATAGCGCTCCATTTTTATTAACCCCGAAGTGTCAGCTGTCACATTGTTATCTTTTTTTGCTTGGGCATCACTTTACTATTAAATGGCGCAAAATTCAAATTTTGCGTAAATTATGGGACACCCTTTAGTAGCGAAGATGAACAAACTCAAGTGGAAAAAAACTTTCCCGGTCCCAATGGCCTACCCTACATATGTAGTTCTAAAAAAATCTGTGAACTATTTAGCTCACTATTTACTTACTACTCTGTTCCAAATCTCTATATCACAAGGAGATTTCCCTACGCTTTAGAAGAGCTCTTACATAATCTTCTTTCACAAAAAAGGTCCCAAGAACAAAATTTCCAACTACCGACAAAATGGTAAACTCTCCTGTACACCGAAGCTCTTTGAAAGCATCGTTTATGACATAATGTTCTTCCATTGCAAATGTATCTTTTCCCCAAATCAACACGGATTTTTTAAGGGAAGGTCAACAACCTCCACTAACTTAACGAAATTCGTATCTAACACTTTGTGCGCCTTAGAGGTTGACAAAGAGTTTGAGTTTAGTAAAATAAAATAAAATCTCGCATAGAATCATTCTTTTTAAACCCGGGTTTGAATCGTGTTTAATTGCATGGATCTAATTCTATCTCTTAGAAAGGCAATACAAAGTTCTCTTTAGATGCGCGGTATTCGACCCCTTTACAGTCACATGCGGGGTGCCTCAAGGTAGCCACATTGGTCCTTTGATCTTCATTTTGTATATCAATGACGTTAACTGTGTCATTGAAAATTCTTATATGATTTGAACAACTCTTCAACCTGGTGCAAAAAAAAACAAATGCCAAGCCATTACATACTCCCGTAAGCGTCTTCCACCAGTTCCAAGATCATATCTTATCTGTGACGAGTCCGTTCCTTCTGTCGTTCCACTAGCAGTACAATCACTCGAAAAACGCAGGGAAATTGCCGACATCCTCTTTGTACATCAGCTATTACCAGGAAACATCGATAGCCCCGCTCTGCTACAAATGATATTCCTCAACGTCAACTCTTGAAATCTAAGATCTCTAACCCTCTTCTGCTTTAACTTTCATCGCACCAACTATGGCTGTAACGACACGATAACCAGAATAACGTTTTTATTTTCTTTCCATTGGTCGACGTATATGTTTCAGGAGTTCTGACATCTATAGGTACATAATGTACATCTGGGTTGAAGCGTTTCACTGAGAATGAACAAACAAACCGTGATTTAATAGAGCTTGTAAGCAGATCATTGCCGTCAAGAACGGAGCCTTTAGGGAATGAAAATGACGTTTTTAGACAATTCAACACTAGATCAATTGGCAATTGGAGTAACTGACTATACAGGAAGTGTAATCTATGCTTAGATTACAGAAAGGCCATTAGACCCGACTGTATATAAGCCATCGTTATTTTCGAACTTTTTTCTGTATCCTACTTAGAGGAGATTTCCCTGTTGTTCTGGAAAACTGCCTCCATCCAACCGATACCAAAATGGAAAAGAAACACTGAACACAAAATTACCACACCAAATCTCTGCTGTCAATTTGAAAGTCATATCTATTTGGAATGTATAGGTAATATAAATCGATTGGTGAACGGCTTGTGTGCCACGTAGCCCCATCTTGTTGGAACCATAGCTCGCCCAAGTCCAAATCCTCAATTTCTGGCCAAACAAAGTCAAGTATAATGCCTCGATAGTGCTCTCCATTGACTGTAACGTTTTTATCAATGTCCTATTGGAAGAAAAATGAGTCAATAATGCCGCCATTCCAAAAACCACACCAAACAGTCACGAACACGGGAAAATGTTCGGTTATCAATCAGCAAACTAGTCTCACGAATTTTCATCACAAAGTTACGTACACCAAAGTTGCATTTGCTGCATTATTTCGATCAAAATTTCTTTTAAAATCCCGACTGTTTCGGCAACACATCATCCACTTTGGAAGTAACTTTGCAATATGTCCCAACGTTGTTCAAGAGTAAATCGATCCAATTCGTACCACGAGAATATAATATTGAGTTTCTGTCAATTTTGTGAGCGCATAACAGCTGTCAGTGTCAAAATAACATATAATTCAAAACGAAACCAACAGATGGCACACCCATTAAAAGAACGAAAGCAACAAGATTAAGACCATCTTACTCTAACCTCAAACACATGAATGCCACTGGATTACATAGTCAGGGATGCAATCAAATCTATTACAATGGAGGATAGCGGGCCTAATTGACTTTAATGCGAAGAAAATACAATCAAATATCTTTTCCATTCGTCTACAGTGTCTCAGCTCCACTAGGTACCTATTCTTTGTGCCAAACCACGTAACCTGCAAACAAAAACAGCCGAGTTGTCTTATGTAAGAACAAATGTCTCAAACAGCTTAGGCGTGAAAACAGAAGAATATTGAGTAGAGCCAAAAATTATGACGAATGTTGACAATACTTTTACGAAGGAACATAAAATATTAAAAAAAAATATTTCAAGAGTGGCTCGCCTTCACAAGGCTTTAGGATTAGGTTTGTTACAGAAAGAAAATGGTGGATTCACTAGCACCCTTGAGGAAACGTACCAATTACTACTCGTTAACAATGTATATCACAGGCTGTATCTCCCATAATGCAGTCTTTCTGTAACCATAAAGGGACGCCTGAACTGAAAAATATCTGTCCAGATCTGTCCAGAGAATCAAGGTATCTTTGAGTGATCTTTGGACAAATGGCTTACTTTAAATTCGTACCTGTTTCAACAGGCAGTTCTCGTTTCAACACCTTTGCCGCAAAACCTGGACACAGAAAGTCAAGATTATTTACATACCTGTCTTACCAAATCGTTAACAAATTACTGGTCCAAGTTGGAAATTGTTCCAAATTGGAAAATGATAGCACTGGATCTCTATCTATTCAAAGTGTTCCTCATTGCCAACAGTAGATCATCCTATTGAACTATGTGCAGGGGAGTGCTGGAGGTGTAGACTGGGTTAACCCTGCAGGATATAAGCCAACCAAAAATTAGGCCAACCTTAAGGCTCTTCATGACGGAGAGCATTTTTTTGTTATTGATACCCTATCCGTTTCCGAAGCATTTGCAATCGTGCCGTCTTTACAAAACTCCAAATCAAAAACCAAAAATGTCTTCTGTTGGACACAAAATAAAAAAAAAAAACGAAAGGACATTAAAAAAACTGCATGACACCTTTATTCAAAAAGTTAAAAACAAACTCAGAGTCTTCAGTACAAAACATCAATGACAACATATCCTCATCTTCTCACCAAAGGTTACATGCGCAAAATTCAGCTGTCTATTACTTATTTTAATAGTCCGTTGAATTTGATACAGTACCGCTTCCATATTTCGCTTAATTTTTAATAATTTGAAATTAATTCTTCGATTATGTCCACAAAGCTCTGAAGAACTTCGTCCCGAGCAGATTAGTTTTTTCTCGTTGAATTTCCTTTGTAAAATTATATCGTAAGTACGGCAGCGGTACTGTGCAAATATTCCTGCTAAATAACTTTTGTAATTCTCTATTAGCCAATCTGTGTTGTAACGGATATTGAGACGACGAACTAGTTTGATTGAGCCGTTTATTGATTTCTCCAAGTACTTGCAGTTTTTTAATGCTACATCTAAGAATTTGAGTTCGTCCATATAGTGTTTCATTAACAGTTTTTTTTATTTTTTTTTATTATCCTTGAAAGTTGTTTGGAGATTACTTTTGAAGTGAAATTGTTATTGAGGAGATTTTTCCATTGTTTTTGAATTAATTTTACAATAACCAAAAGCAAAGTTGTACAGCTTTCAGAAAAAAAATCTTCTTTTTTTTAATTATTACTAATTATTGTATTTATATTGAGTGAGAATTAAATGATAACTTTGTTTTCTAAAAAAAAAAAAAAAATACCAACTTCAATAGACACTTCATACAATCTGTCGAATACGTTACGTCGACGGATATGTTGACCTTGACGTATTTGACGGAAAGGACAGTCCTTTACGATGACTAAGTTTCTTATTCCGAAATGTGTTTTCTGTTCAATCTGCCCCACAAAAAAGTGTCAATTGGTTGTCAACGGATAGGTAAAGGCAGCAGGAGCTTGGTATAAAGTGCTGGAGGCTATTAATATTGACGTTAGCCAATTCGCCCAAATTGTCAAAAGCACCTAACTGCAATCTTCTGCGAGCGGAGAGGGCTAAGGTCGATAAGGTTGTACCCTGCCTGGCGAGTAAGTCGGCCATATAATTTTCTGGAATATCACGGTGTCCTCACACCCAAATGTTGAATTGTTCAGCCATCTCGTTAAGAGACAAGCAACTATAGGGCAGTTTTTGAGTTAAAAGTGAAGGAATCCCGATTGGATGTCATACTATGCTTTAGTCACGACAAGGCTTCCTTTATTGCCATGATCTCTGCCTGGAAGACGCTACAGTGGTTAGGAAGGCGGAAAGAGGTGCTATGCTTAGATCGTTGGAGAAGACACCACCCCCTACTCCCAATTTTGTTTGGATCCCTTGTTTTGAAGCGATAGATCCTCCTCCCAATAATCGCTTTTCAAAGTTCTTATTGAACAGAAGTTGTGCAAGTACGTAGTGTGTCTTGCGGAAGGAATTCAAAATCGTTAAGAATAGAGGAGTGTCCAGTACTTTAGAGATATAGCCTTCAAACAAACGGCTACACAAGCCACCACTTATCTACTATAGATACCTAAAGGTGGCAAGTGAAACAAAATATCCAGAGCCACTATTGGGGTGGTTCTTACATAGTCCTCCACTAATGCACAAGCAAGCCGACGTTTGACTAAGGTGAGTTAGGTGACAGGCTTTCTCCAAAGTCTTCCAACAGACATTATTATATGACTGATGACTGTAGTCCCCATTTATGTCCTATTCCTTTCTTACAGTAATACAGGGCTGTAGTGCCTTTCTTTACAAGGTCTCCAAATATTTTGCTTTATCAGCAAGTGTCAAGCTCGAATTAGGGAATTTTGTATTTCCTAGTGAAGAGGATTGACACTGAATCCGCATCTTTTAGTCCATTGAGAGAGTTTAGAGGAAGCATTTTGCAGAAGGTCGCAGAACGTATTCAAATGTTTACTCGAAAAAACTATAGCAACGTCGTCCGCAGAGGCAATTACCTTAGAGCCTTCATCTTTCAGAAGCAGTTCATTTTCCAAAGAAGAGGAGAGAACACTCCGCCTTGGGGAGGAGTTACGAACCTTCGAACTACGGCTTCACCCAGCTTTGCGTTCATAACCCTGTTTGTCAAGTCCAAGGTTCGCAAGAGTCGGTGTAATAGCTCTAGGTTGGACGTTGTTAAAACATCCTTCAATATCGAGAAAGGGTGTAGGGTGTATCCTTTGCAATTTAGATATTTTTGAATGATGCGCACCAGCGAGTATTGGACCGATTCTACCGATTTTCCTTTATTATACGTATATTGGGAGGCTGACAGTATGTTTGGGTTAATACAGCAATGAATGTGGGCGTCTATTAGTTTCTCCAGAGCTTTTAGACTTTCAGACAGGCTTATGGGCCTCACATCTTTGGCATTGACGTGAGAGCTTTTACCTGCCTTCGATATAAACACCACTTTGACCTCCATCCAATATTTTGGAATAAGGAACAAAACTAGGCAACTCTTGAAGATTGCAACCAGCCAGGAAAGGATAAGACCTTTTATTTATTATTACACCATCTGGCCCTACCGATTTATATGGCTTAAAGCTACGCATTGCCCAAAGAGTACTCGTAATAAAATTCACAGAGCTGCGTGGCACGGATGTTACAGTCATTTCTGTGGGATGCACCATTATTAGAGGGATAATCCATTAATAACTCAAGGGGTTCAATACTGGAAGTAGTCCAGGAGCAATCCATTCTGAACAGGTGACTAGAAGACCTGGAGAAGGAAGGAAGGAAGGAAGTTAATGTCTTTCTGAGACTTCTTCTATTTTACAAGAAAAGAGTTTCCAAGATTTACGTTGGGCTTTTCAAAAATTGGTTTTGTAAATTCTGAGGGACTCTTTATACAGGGTCTAAGATTGGGAGTTCCTAGACTGTCGGGCCCGGTTGAAGAGCCATCTGCAGTTACTCTTAAGATTTATAATCTCTTGACTTCACCAGGGTGGTCTGGACTTACCTCTAGGTTTACTGGTCGAACTGGAGATTGACATTGTATGATTGGAGGCGCCAGTTAAATCCTCTATAAGGATATCTAGCTCATTAATATTATTGGCGGGGGTCAGGGGATCTGCAAAGCACAAATGTTCCTATACTGTCCCTAAACTTAGACCAATCGATCTTTCTAGGATTCCTAAAGACTGATTTATTTCATTTATTTTATTTATTTCATTAAAGAGGGTTGTACATTAAGATGAGATCTTTTATAGTACTTAGAATTTAAATTAAATTTAAACAATTATAAATATGTTGCTTCAGAGTGGATTATCAATGATATAGGAAAAGGAAAGTAATTAAGGGCGTGTTGAAAAAAAGTAGGAAAAGAGTGATAGGAAAAGTAAAATTAGTAGCAGAAAGAAGGAAGTTAGTTTGGAGGTGTGGAGGATGAGAGATGAAGAAGAATTCCACTTTTAAAATTGATAGGATTAGAAATATTTCTAATACGCGAAGGCAACGAGTTCCACAGTCTAACAGCGTGAATAAAAAACAAACGGGAGGAATTGAGATATTGGTAATGAAAGGGGATAATGCTAATGGTTCTTGTGGATCGAGTGAACTTTAGTTTGCAAAACAGATACGGAGGGCACTTTTTATGAATGATTTTATGTAGAAAGATACAGTTCCTGACATTAATGAATTCTTGAAAAGTGCAAACCAGTAACACCGTAGAATATACCGAGATATTATCATATCTGTGAAGTCCATGAATATACCGAACTGCATCATTAAAAGCTACTTGCAGTTTTCGTTGAGATGAGAAATCAAGAGAACAATATACAACCTCTGCATAAGAGATAAGAGGTACAATTAGGGTTTTTATAAGCTTTTGGCGAGTCAGTTTTGGAGTAAAATATGCAGTTGCCCACAGTTTGCGGAGACATCCATATATACGACCAATGACCACATTAGTGTGATTGTAACCAGATAAACTACGATTTATGACATAACCTAGGCTAGTGACAGATTCCACTGCCTTGATTTTTTTGTTCGAAAGCCATATATCAAGTAGGAGACTAAGATGGAAGATTGCATTAGAAATAGGAATTACTTGAGTCTTTTCTGGATTTAATTGTAATCCATTTGATAACGACCAAGAATTAATTTGGTTTAGATCCTCGTTGAGAAGAGAAGTTAGTTCATTTGAGTTATTAAAATGTTTTGCTAAATGAAGTTGAACATCATCTGCATAAAGATGTACTGCAGAGTGCTTACATACTGATGGTAGGTCATTTATAAATATGCAAAACAGAATCGGTCCCAAAATTGACCCCTGTGGAACTCCTTGAAAGATTGGCTTTAAGGCTGACATTTTTTCGCCACAGACAACTCTTTACAACCTACTAGAGAGATAGCTGTTTATCAGGCCTATCACTGAAACCAAAAAAGTTTTTTATCTTCCATCAAAGGATTTTGTGATTGACTTTATCAAATGCCTTTGAGAAATCGAGCAAACAAAGAAGCGAAACATAACCCTTATCAAAGTCTTGCCTCAGTTCCTCAAATAAATTGACTATAGCCGTGGAACAGCTGTGGTTAGCTCTGAAACCAGACTGGCGAGGATTTAGCAACTGATAGTATGACAGGTGCTTCAAAATTTGTTTTGCTATGATCTTCTCAAGGACATTTGAGAAACATGGCAGGATGCTGATCGGTCTAAAATCTGCGGGAGAAGTCGGATTAGCTTTTCTTAGCAATTGGTAAAACTCTTGCGATTTTTCAAGACTGGGGAAAGGTACACGTCATTATGCAGTAGTTTATAACGTTGGTCAGGTGAGTGACAATAAGTGGCAAAATTAGTTTGATAAACCTTATTGGAATGCCATCTTCACCTGCAGAGTCAGACTTTATTTCTGTTATACAGGTGCAAACATCAGTTTCCGATACTACTTCAAAGTCATTCAGTCTTGTTACCGATTGCCCTGAGTCCTGAACCAAATCAAAGTTAAAATCAGGAGTGCTAGTGTCACCACCAGTTGGTATTAGTTGGTCTGTGTTTCCATTTACTTTATAGGTTATTCCGATTCTTGATAGAACTGACTACATAAGACGTAAACCAAGGACAGGCATCATTTCGTATGATTACTGTTTTATCAGGTACACATTGATTGTACAATTCAGGCACAATATGTTGGAAAACCTGTACTGACCACATCTAAGTTGATAGAGCTAAAATCATTGATTCAATCCCTGATTGATTGGGAATAAGGGCAGTTAGACGAAATTCATCAGAGAAGGAGTGCTTTCAGTCCCTGATCCTATCTAATATATTGTCTAAGACTAGGGTAATATCTAAATCTTTCTGCCTGTTACTAGTAACAAAGGTGGGTTAATAGCCGTTGTTACAAAAAGCGAGGTGTCGGCACAGAATAAGTGCAGCTTTATGATTCTCCGCAATCGTTCTCACCGGTGAAGCCGCAGGGAGAGGCTCTTGATAGTCATGGGGCGATCAGCCCGAATATAGCCAGTACTTACGGGATTCAGCTTCCAAGCTTACGGTCACCATATTACGATCGCTGTAATCAGAGAGCAAAAATATATTTAGAGTGCTCTGGGCCTACCTTCATTCCTCATATAGATTAATTCGTATAAAGGAATCTTGAGCCGACTCACCAGGTCATTAACGATCCAAGGTTCCTGAACCAATACTATATCTTCCTCGTTTTTAAGTAAGTGGAGAATTAGGGCGGCCGAATACATAATGGAGTGGTGGAGGTTAATCTGAAGGAATCGCATCATCGCAATCGCGTTCAGATGCCTCCATCACCAATGACGTCTCCTCATCCGTATCCGATTCCAGCCACGGGTGGGCTAAGGGGACCGACTGAGAGATCCAGGTCCGATCGAGCTAGACTGACAGAGTCCACACCTCCATGGGTCTTCGGAGGATGAGCTGCCTGATCGGGTTCGCACTCCATCGCTACCTCCTCAACCGTAACTTCTAAGGTGGCAGGTATATCACCAGCTTGTACGGTCGAGACGGTGGTGAAGGAGTTTGATCCTTCAACTTCCAGGTCCTCCTCATCCTTTTTACAAGCCCGGACATATATAGCTCCGAAGTCATAGCTAATTTGACTCTCCGATTCAGCAAGAGGAGCCAGAGATTTCTTGTTCATCACAATGACCGCGGTCCTGGAATCCACTTTCGGTTCCTTTAACCTGGCTATCTTTCAATTACTCGTCGGAAGAAGAAGGCTACTAACCTAATTGATCTTTAGGATTGTGGGAGAATTTGAGGGCTCAGCGGGTATCCAGGAAAGTGGGCGTGTCTGTGGACAAATCAAAGAATAGGCTTCCAGATATATTTGGAATAATTTTCACAAGACCCAGAAAATGATTTGGAACAACACCAGCCATGACCAACCGGAAAAATCTAAATGTTGCTTCTGTAGGGATCATTGCGTTGAGTTCTTTGAAGTTCTATGAAGTATCACAAACATAAACATATGTACATATGTATGAAAGTGTTTACGTTTCGGTATACTATCGGAATGTAGATGGAAGAATTGATTGGATAAACTCTTGGTCTTAATCTTTTCTCATGAAAGCGTGGTCCTATCCCCAGAGTTCTATCAACTTAATTACTTACTTAGGTGGCGTTTCAGTTCGGGATAAACCAGAGCCTTAAACAACAAGCCTCTCCACCTAAGGCGATGTCTTCCTCTACTGCGTTGTCGCTCCTGGTTTGATTCGAAGCCGGATCACTGGTGTGCATTTGCTCTACATGTCCGAGCCATCTCAAACGACACATATTTCTCTCGATGATCTTCACAATGACTTCTACTTTCATATTGTCCGATGCTTAACTTGTACTTAGGCTCTGTAGATGACTAAGTAAGACTATAGTTCATCTAAATGAAAAAAATCATAAACTACTATATCCTCTCAGTGCGGGACGCCTTTTCAAGCAAATGCTTCAGAAGCAATAACACTTCTACAACTCAGCATGAATCTAACAGGCAATTGCAATCTGGATCTAAATTTAGCTGTTTGTACTTGTAGTAAATAATTTCCTCTGCCCTGTAATTACGTAAAATTAAACAAGAAACCACTTAATACGTATACGAGTACTAAATATAAAAAAATATAATTTCTGACACTTTCCTTCCATACTACAACACGAAATACTAAACACAATATGGGAATAAAAAGTCAAAACAAAACAAGAAAACACAACAAAATTAACCGAGGCCATAATATGTACTTATACCCGTCGGCAATACCACGCAATATTATACTCTCCTCTACCCAATAACCAGACATAATCTCATCAGACCGCCCATAAACCACTATACTACAAAATGCTCGCTTGCCCTTGCCGGCAATAAAATGAAAACACCGCATGTCTGGAATCCTTAATTTATTTATTTTATGCAAATTCAGGACAATCTATCCGTACCGCAACACCCATCCCATCTTCGGTGTTTCCTTTACCATTTTAATCGTTCCAACGTAAAAACATATTCCCACCATTTCAGCCACCCCCACCCACACCGCAGCGCCCATTAAGCCAACAATACAGGCTTAGAAAACGCACAAAAGGGGTTATTCGTTACTGCTGCTACCACTCTTCTAAATGTATGTACGCCACCGCCTGTGAATACCATTGATGATGCTAGGAGGGCATTATTATCATTTTCCATTCGGAAGCATTTCCTGTACTCATTCTCTGGCTCCCCAAGTAAGTTGTTTCGGTTTCGTCCTAATGAAAAAGGACCAAAGCTGCTGCTGTATTTGAATTGTGAATTAAAAAAAAAAAAAAAAAACTCAAACCAGTTGAACGCTCAAGGATCAAAAAAAAAAAAAAAAAAGCGCGCACTTACACAAAAGAGAAAAACTAATTAACCTCTTGTACTAATTATATACAGGAAAGGGAATTAATTCCGTGAAGAAACTCGCGCATTTTCATTTAGAAGTTTTCAACTTGCGAACTGTTTATGTAGAACAGTATTTCTTGTTGTCCTTTTTTTAGCTGTTTAGATTTTCTCATTTATTATCCTATCCTTTGGGTTTTCATTTGTTTACTAGCGAAGCGAAAAAGTTTATCTTCTTCGGGGTATGGCTTTCGGTTCAGCATCAATTTGCATCCATTGCAAGGAGTGAACCAAATTAAATGATTCGAATCGAGCCCTTGTTGGAAATTAACTTTATTATTGTTTGCTAATGAAACTCAAGTGTAATAACTTGTGGTCGAGGGTTGTAAGTAAAGGAGGTCCTTTCATCGAAAAGGTTGTCGACCTACGCTCGCGCTTCGTCGTTCTCAAATTTCGGATACAGTTCATCTAATTCATTCTCAAAGATGTGGATCTTAAGGACTCTATAAAGAAGGAGGCCGGACTTTATTCACGATCTACATATATACATATAGGTAGGTAGGTAGTCTGGTGACTGCTCACTTAGAACATCTAGTGGGCCTATTGAGTCCAATCTGAACTTTTAAGGAATCGACTGATGATTAGCGCCAAAATCTGTCAAATCTCGACTCTTTAGCTTCTGTAGCAGTCATTGTGAAATACTTCGGAGACGCTCCGCATGAATACTAATGAATAGTACTGAATCCAAACAGTTTTCAATGGACCTTTTTTCACAGAGGTAAGACAAATAACCAGAAACTGAAAAGCTTGTTAACTATATAGCATCGAAGTATGCTTTCTTAGCAAGTTAATGCGTTTGGGTTCTAACTAACCTTGATTTAATTATTGCAGAGTTTAGCATCTTAACAGCTTTCTGGTTGTCGATTTATTAACCTTACGACGATTTGGTATTCGAAGATGGTTTTTCAGGTTTTGAAAGACATTCCAATCTGTATTTACTCTGAAAAAATGCAAAGATCAACGTAGAATGGTAGCTCTTTAAGTCTGTCAAGTCCAGCGTTAGGATTACGTAGTGAGTTTAAGTCTGCCTGTTTGACCCTTCCATATCGGCCCAAGTCCAATGAATGATGGTATGGAACTGATAACCGAAATGATCTCCATTGCTCTCTCATGAGATTGGAAAGAGGTTTCTTACAAATCAGTGGATCATACCTGACTTCTGTGATTATTATCAAATGATCGGGTAAGAGCACCGGTAAGTGATTCGCCTGTATCATAGTTTGATTTTTTTTTGGGTCTAGAAACATTCAACTGTAGCATTCCGATGCAATTGGTCCATTGTACCAGGAAGTAAAATCCTGTTTTACCCATTTTACTGGAATTTCTTCGACTTTCGGAGAAAACCGAGAATGAACTTCAGCGATGATGAGCTTACAGTATCAGCACTCACCACATCAGCACCGAAAATCTGACACTTGATCTGAGCAAAGGTAGAATAATAACGAAGGAAATGATCCAAAGTAGCGTCGCAGACAGTGGTGTCTCTGAAGTCTAGCACACTAAGATGCTTGACAAAAGGAAAGTGTTCCATAAGAACGCTAATAATTTGTTTTTAGACTTTTCTTGAGAGATTATTCTTACCTAAACCTAATCGTCAATGGAGGTCTTGAACGAGGACGCGGGAAGACCTAAAATAGGTCCTGAGAAATTATATTATATTGGAACCCAGACAAGTGTCAAAGAGTTTAGCCTTGCGACCGAATTTTAAGAGTTCTTGATCTATTTTGGAACGGGTTATAGTGTTTAGTAAGGCCTTAAGTGCAGCTTGACTCTCACTACAGATGCAGATGCTCTGAGCCCGCAACCTTTTTTTTAACAATTTAGTCGACAGCCATTAGGATAGTATAGAGGCATGCTTGCCTATCGAGTAGTGAAGTCTAATGTTGTCGGTCTCCACGAAGAGACTAGGACCGGACCCTTGTCTAGAGCCAAGCCAAGCGTGAAGATTCAATTACAACCAGTCCTGAATGTAAGAAAGTCGACTCCAAATTTGCATAGCAGCCAAAGTCCCCGTGTCATTGCATCAGACGGCATATATAGATATATATACAGAGAATATTGCTTTGATAGTACAGCCCATGATGAAAGAATTAAGGGGAAATCAAGTAGAGCATCTTGAGCAGAACAAGGCGTACTCGGGAGAGCTCCCGTGCATCCGAGACAGGTCGTTCCACAGTGGAAACTCTCCATACAACGCCATCTCATAAATGGTTTTTACGAAAGTAGGGTTCCCCGAATTATTTTGATGAAAATCGATAGTTAAATTAACATATAATTTAGTTTCGATATTAATAATTTTTTTACTTATAAAAAAATTAGTAAAATCAATCGCCAAAGTACAGTGGGTCAGAATATGGATTTGACTGAATTACTCGTACAGACTTTTCAAAAGCGTTTCCTGGAAACCTTCCATTCAGAACTATATAGGTATTATACATTTTTGGAAAGCGCAGAGTTTCAAGTATTTACAAAAAATACAAACATAATAGTGTTGTGTAATATGCAGAAATCATTGAGTAAAGAGATATTAAACCTTTACCCCTCCTTCCTTTCAAAACCCATTTGTTTACATTGCTTTTGTTGTAATTCGCTCCTCGTCTGTGAATACGTGTGAGCATTGGCAAGAACCTTTGGTGTATGTCTAAACTAGAACCAATAGATGTCAGCACTGAAAAATAGTTTTGCCTGAATGTATCCCATCATAAGCTATGGTGAAACAGTCAATTTTAATGACTTTCTGCCAAAAAGTCTTATTGTCAGTCATTGACAACGACAAACCCTAGTGGTGAAGTAAGTACGTCAGCGGATATGTTCGCATAAAACGGAAGCATTCAACTAAAATTTACTAGAAATATTGTGCATTGGAAAGAATACTGGAAAATCAATGCGAAACGAGAAAATTAAATTCAAAAATTCAATTTAAAATAATTATTGATTGTTTTTCGAATTGAATAACATCAAAACGACTGTTTTTCTTAAATAAGAAATTAGTTTTTAGCCAAACTGATTTTATTTTTCAGAGAATTTTGATTAAATGGAAATATATCTGTATTACGAATAGAATAACAGAATCGTTAAATGTCGGTCTTTTCGTTCTCATTTAATAAATGAAAATATGTACAAGTTTCATCTCGAGTTAGAAACTTTAGGAAAACATATGTACGTATGTATATGAAATGTTAGTAGCTCCGCGAAAGGGAAAAGGTAGATGATTTTAATAAACAAACATTAGTATTTGACAAAAGTAGGACAATTGCAAAACGCTCGAATTTAGTTCGTTGATGTAAGTGATGGTAATGTTTTTGTTAAGGTTTACGCTTACAGTTTTTTTTGGACTGGTTCTGATCCAGTGTTCACTTCAAGGCACACGTTATGCTTTTCATATTAGAAAATACATTATATAAAGGAAAATTAAGTAGTTACAAGTGGAAAATAAGTTTCTAATTGTCTAACAAAGTACAGCCATGCTAGTCCGGACAGAGCCGAAATTTTATGCAGCGAGGCTGCACTGTAATTTAATGGTTGAAGACCCATCGGTAACTCGCTCACATTCCTTTTTCTTGTCCTTAATAATGTTATATACTTTTCAATTCAATTTTCTCAGACAAAAAACTAGTTTTACTTATGCAATTGACATGATTTCTTGAGAATTGGATACAATTTCAAAAAAAATAATGCTTAAATTAATTCTAATGGTGAGTTAACATATTTTATCGGCAAACTAGGAAATAAATAAATAATTTGTAAAATCAACCGAACTTTAATAAAATATTATCGAAGCCGGAAATAAACATGTTCCGATATAAACACTATAGAATCCGAAACATGAACTTGTTATAAACAGAATTTACACTAACAACAAGCCGTACTACTGATTTCCTACTTTATCTGAGACCTTTTTTGTGCCATTAAATATTTTTGGAAACATTTTTCTAATTACATGAAAATCAGTGTTTAATCCAATTGTATTCATTCAATTGTTACAATTTTAAAGAAGATAGTATTACAATTTATCCAAAACTTTTGACAAAAGTTATTTGCGATAATTTGATACTATTTGCGATATATATACATGTACATACATATTTATAAAAATTCAAATCAATTTCTACCCTTTTTAATATCTTAACAATTGTTTCAATCGGTTCCCAATTTGCTTAATGGCATTTTTCTTCTTTTCACGATGTTAAGAAGATTTAATCAAGAATGAATCTTAAAACATAGTTTTTGGTTTTTACATTCTCGGTCAACCAATGAAATTTAAATTCTTTTTGTCTTTTAACGGAGAATTCAAATTTAAATATTTTTTAAATCTAACGAACAGCCCCAAAATTCTTTCCCGCTCCTTCCATGAATTCATAATACGGTTGTCATCGCCCGTCAAATTCACTCGTTGTTGTTGTGAAATTGACCCATTGTTGTTGTGTTTAGGGGTGAATAGACGGTTTTTTTTGGTGAATAGACGGATTCAGGGGTGAATAGACGGATTTCTAACAAATGTGCGTGAAAATGTAACAATATGCGTGAAATAGCTTGTAGGCACCTGGAAAGTGCCGGGAAAGTTTAATATCTCTTTGTTCAATGATTTCTGGTAATATGTAGAGGATATATCTTCTTTTAATCTGCCGCTTTTCTTAAATGTTTTTTTTATATTCAAGCAGACATTTCACGGTTAGCACTGTTTGCCGCTGCCTAGTTACTTGTCTGATTAAAATATTTAATTAGTCTTAGTTCCAAGAGGATCAACATTTTTTGCTCTTTTTGTGTCTGACAACACAAAAATATGTCGCAAAGTAAAATTTACAATTTTTTTGGATTATTTGTTTCTCATTACATTCCCAACATAAACCCTTAATAAAAGTAATATTTAATATGAGTTTGCTTTTTAGTTGATTATTAAAAATAAAAAATTACGTAAAACAATCAATTTAGTGGTATGAACTGTTAGTAAGAACTCTAATGGTAGGTAAATAATAAATATATTTTCTTTCGCATGCACTGTTACCTTTCACGCGCAAAGTGAATATAAACAGCTATTACCAGGTGAGACCCAGTTAATATCGGACGCCAATTTATTCATTGCTTCTCTTGTACCTATAAAACTACTTGATCTGGCAAAATACTATGTGCTCTTCTGTTCGGTATTGCCGACCGATTTCTATAAAATTTGTCAAAGAAACTCCACAGCAGACTAGAAAAACTGTTGATAATATAAAGCGTCAAATTGACCAACTTACTCCATCGCTGGTTAATAAAAATGGCACTGTAGTTGAGATCAAACATAAACTATTCTTGACGATGATTGACAGAAAAGTTGCTTAAGTATTAACGGATACATCATCTAGTGCTGTGTGCACTATATGTGGAGCTAGACCTAAGGAGATGAATGATTTAAACAAAGTTACTTCCAAACCCGAAAACGAAGATGCTTTCCAATATGGCCTTTCCACTCTTCATGCCTGGATTAGATGTATGGAAACCATTCTGCATATTTTTTATAATCTTTCGTCCGAGAAATGGTCAGCAACAACTCCAGAAAATAAAACGAGCAAGGAAGAAAAGAAAAAATATATGCAAAGCAGATTCCGAACTGAACTTGGCCTCCATATCGACAAACCCCGACAAGGATGTTTGCCGTCCTCTGTTCATAAAATCCTTATTCACGGGGAGAGTATTATAAGGCAATTCGCAATTTTACCAATAGGCCAATTGTCTGAAGATGCACAGGAAGCGCGGAACAAAGCCTACAGACGATACTAATTTCATTAAAAAGCATGTACATTCAATAATATATGTACAAATTTTCAAGTTGCTATCACTTAAAACATAAGAGATACAGATTTTTGAGACAGAGAACCTGTTTCGGTCCCACTGTGCGTTCTCTGAAGTTTCGTGCAGAAGGCAGTCACATACACACTTAATCGAGGGCCCCCTCCACCAAACAACCGACGCATAAGTTAAAAGAGGTTTTATCATAGCCGTATAAATCCAGAGGACTTTTTTCGGTAATAAGTCCCATGTCTTACCAAAAGCACCTTCACACTGCCACAAAACCGAGAGTGCCTTGTATGTCTTCGACTTTGCCCAAAGAAGTTTCCCATCCAGAATCACTTCCAGATATTTTGGTTCATCGGAGATCTGGTGATAGCGACGCCTTTTAACACTGGCTGAGTCAGACCGGTCACAAACTTTCTTCTCGTAAAGAGAACAACTCAGTTTTTAAAGAATTGACCGATAGCACATTCCTAGTGCAACATCATCCGTGTATGCCTGAGCGTAAACGTTGAGCATATGCAACAGAAAGTCAACTACCATGCGCCATAAAAGTAGAAACAGAACCTTGCGGGCAGCCTCTGTTAACACGTGGCTTAAAATGGCGGTCACAGTCCGCATTTACAACTAAAGCATTGCCCTGATCCACAATACCAGTGTCTCATCTACCCCGTGTTGTCTACCAGAGTCACATATGCAACCAAAAGTTACATTGTCAAAAGCGCCCTCTATGTCGATGAACATACGCGTGGCGTATGATTTCCTATCGAGCGCGCATTCAGTTCTGGCAACTAGATTTTGAAGCGCAGTCTTGCAGGATTGCTGGTATGCATTCTATATCTAAGATAGAGGCTGTATCCTCTCAATCTCAACTAGTCTCTCCAAGCTTTTCAGCAAGAAGTAAGACAATTTATCGGTTCGAAACTCTTAGCGAAGAAGTAGTCACCTCTACCAATTTTTGGTATAAAAGCCACTCGAACCGTACGTCAAGGTATAGGAATATATGTATGTTAGAGCCAGACACACAAAGAAGATTCCTTTCAGAGTTCGCAGCAGCTTTTGTAGCAACGCTGGATACACTCCATCGGTACCAGGCGGTTTGAAGCTATCAAAAGATGCTACAGCATATTTAATAGCCTCATGTGTTGCCACGACCGAGTCTGATTCTGTAGAGGTAAAACCGTCTGATGGATAATGTCCTACTGATCTAATTAAAGCCCCACTGAAAAATAACTTAGATTCCTGTGATAACAGTGCCCAGTTGTAGTTTGAAGAGTGTCCCAGTAGATTTTGGAGCAGGACTTAGTAAAGTTTATCTACCTCCTCATCGAGTTTATTTTTAACCTAAATCCAATGGACGATTGGTGAAAGACTCAATAGTAGGATTTACAGGATATTCAGAAGGGGACATGGCTATATTGTGATCATGAAATGGGTACTCATATTCACCACATTCCGATCGATGTAAGGTACACCTCCAACGAGTTCAAACGGATACTGATTTCTCCAGTCCAGGAATAACATATCGTCTGGATCGGTGTTGAGAACATGGAGGTTGTAAACAATGAAAGCCAAAACTTTCGTTCACCTAATCGAAATAAGTAGGGATAGCAATATCTAACCTAGAATTCAACAAGGCGGCTGTACTGCATGGCTTCCAATTGAGCTATTCAAAATAGATAAAAGTGATAAGGAGAACATACACGAACTTGTTTTGATGATGATTGACGAATGGAACACTTTTAACCCAATCTACAAGAAAGGAGACCTCGTTAAATGCGCTAATTTAATGTTACTCGATGATTTGTTAGGTATACCTTTCGTTGGAATCTTGTGGAAAATGAGGTACTTATTTTACATGAGAAGTAAGGGACGTCATAAGGCTGGGTCTCCTTTCTATTGTTTTGTTTTTTAAAAGAAGAAGAAGAAAGGAAGAAACTATACTTCACCTCGAGTTATATACAAATAGTAATGTGTATGTCTACAAATGTGATCGTAACTCTATGCATATCAAGCTCTGCAACTTCCAGCAGTAGGTCTAAGTCCTCATAGCTCGGAAGCAAGTTTAAGCGTATTTATGACCTTATAGCTTAAAGATACATGGAGAAATCTGGAGGTCCAATTTTCACACACTCTTCGCAGTAAATCAGGCTGTCTTTCGGCAATAACGCGACGAATGTTGGCTTTTAAGTGCTCAATTATTTCTGGTTTAACGGCGTAGACATCCGACTTTACATATTCCCAAACGAGGTGGCCAGTCAACAGGTCCATTTCGTAAATTTAATCGTTCGTCCAATGTTTCTAAATTAATTGCATCGAGCGCTGTGTGGCACGTGGCGCCGCCTTCCTGCTGAAAACACATGTCTGCACCATTAATGCCTTCGAACTGAGTTACGAAAAAGTTAGTAATCATGTCTCTGTATCACTCACCGTTGACTGTAACGTTCTGACCATAATCATTTTTGAAGACATATGGACCAATGATTCTTGGAGACTCTTCAGTGATGAACTAGAAGAAGCCCTTGAGGATTCTAGGCTAAGGAAAACACTGTTCAAATCCAATAACACCCAGCTACCTTGAGAAAGCTGTTAGGTCTTGGACGACTTCCAGCGATGACTCTCTAAATTAACTGCTTGACACTTATTTCACAGGTAGTTGCGGTTAGCAATTTGGTTTTTAATAGTCCATCTGCACGTACATATAACCATACCCTCAAACCTGATTATATAGAGGAATTCATAGTTTCAAACCAAATAAATCAACGAGACCTGACGGTACATAATACATAATCTTACCGGTGCTTGAGACAATTCTGAAAAGTTGTCTAAATCTGGTGTATATCCCAAAAAATATGGAGAGAAGTTAAAGTAATTTTTATCCCTAAAGCGGGAAAATGTACTCACACAAATCCAAAAGATTTCAGATCAATTAGTTTATCATTATTCCTCTAAAAAACCTTAGAACGATTGATTGATATCCGCTTACGCAACAGTATTAATAAGAAACTACTGTCAGCGACCTAACATGCCCTCAGTAAAGGCAAATCAGTGGTGCGTAGTATCGAATATTTCCTGTTTCATAAGGAGTAGATAATGGTTGCCTTCCTGGATGTAGAAAGCGCCTTTAGCAATGTCAATACATCAGCGATAGCGGATGATGCTTTAGCTGTCTCAGGAAAGCACTTAAATACTGTAAAAGAACTTTTACAAAACGCTTTAAATAAGCTAGCCAGTTGGTGTGGTTTGTGGTGTAAACACCCATAAAACTGAACTAATACTCTTCTCTAGAAAATATAAAATTCGGTTAGTCGACCCTCCCTCTCCCAATGGTATCAGATTAACTTCCTCTGACAAAGCAAAATATTTGGGTCTGATCCTCGACAGGAAGCTAAGTTGGAAACCAAACATTCAAGACAGAGTCATTCAAGTCACAGTAGCACTTGGAAATAGATACAACCTCGAATAACTCACTGGCTCTACATCTTATTCATTAGACCGATACTCACATACGGTGTGATTGTTTGATGGACAGCCTTAGACAAAACCATAAACCGCGACTATCTAAGTAACGTCCAGCGTACAGCTTATCTGTGCATAAGCGGTGCTCTACGCACAACTCCTTCTTTGGCAGTGGACATTATGTTTCATCTGTTACCCTCGATGTCTTTAGCAAGCAAATGGCAGCAAGTGCACCGTTCCGTTCGAAACTACCCTACAGTGGTCAAGAAAAGAATTTGGCCACGCCTCCATTCTGAATAACTTCAAAAACCTTCTCGAAAACACGGACTTTACCACTCCACGTCTATTGTATATTATTTTGGATACGAATTTCGTCGTCACCATCGCTGCCAGATCGCTCTGGAATGAAGAAGCACTTTTAGAAAATAAAAACTAATGACGGAGTTGGTGGAAGTGTTTTCTCCGACAGTTTTAATCTTAAGCTCTCCTTTCATCATCCAAATCATTGTAGCGTGTTGTAGGCGGAAATTATGGCGATCCACGAAGTCTTATCTTGGTTTAAGGAAAACGTGATATCTGCTACGGATATCCGCATCCTTTCGGACACCCAAACAGCTATCAAATCCTTGGAATCGATCTCTATTAATTTTCTAGTAGCTCTAGAGTGTCGATTGTGTCTCGTCTCAATATTCACCTTTGTTGGGTGCCGGGGTGATATTCCAAGGAACTGTAGGGCTGATAAGCTCGTCAGAATAGGAACAATTTACACGTTTTGCCGGACAAAGGCACCTTAGGTATACCAACCGCTATTTGCAATCTAAAATTCAAGCTATCAAGAGCACAAAGTGGACAAGTGGATCAATATGTCTGGCGATAAAATAAATTTGCCCAAAGCTGGATTTAAAACGCTCTAAGGTTGCGCGCACAGTGGCGCGGCAAAGCGATGCGATGCGAAAAGCGGTACGAGAAGCGATGCGAGATGCTATGCGACATGCGAGATGGTGCGCACAATGAAAGATGTTCTGCAACAACAATGAATACTTCCCGCACAGAATCGCTTGAAAAAGTGGTCAGAAGAGTTTGAGTGCGAGCAGCTTGCGAGAGGTTTGCGAGAAGGTCGCAATTGTAGCACAGAATCGCATCGAATATCGCTTCACTGTGCGCACGTACATAGCAATATATGTGAACAGTTTTATCGCAAACAAACGTTTCTCGCATCGCATCGCTTTGTCGCGCTACTGTGCGCGCAACCTAAGAATTTGATTTTTCTCAACAGGGTGCATATCGGCACTACAATTAGGTGTCATTACTGGACACTGTCTAATAGGTAAGTATGCAGGGATGAGGAAGAGGCTTAAACCATTCCTCACCTTTTTAGTCACTGCCCAGTTCTCTCCTGCAGAAGGAAACGAAAGGAAGAGAACGGCAATTGCGTACAAATTCCTTACGCCGAACAATCAAAAACGTTACTATCCCATTCCCATAATCTATATTTAAAGCTTGGAGTCCGCCAAAGGTGAATTTTGTGGTAGTTTTATATAAAGGAGGTGTCAGAGTCCTTCGACAGGTAGGGCTGGTTGGAGAGGCCCATATTAACTGCGAAATGTAGCGCCATCTAAGGAAGTAAGTAAGTTTTCCTTATTCAGCTTCTAAAAGAAAAATCGAACACTCTGTTTTTCGAATGCTTACAATTGCTTACACAGATTACTGCGAGGCAATGCGATGTTTTTTATTGGTGAATGGTACTGCTCTGAGTCATTTCAGGAAGTCAGTTTAATACCTGATTCATACCTCTATTTGGCAAACTAATTAACGTCAATCATTTTCCATTTTCTATAATTCAATCGGCTCAACGGTATGCGGAAACTCATTCGGTTCATTATATGGCAAACAGCGTGAGCTAAATCTGTTTTGAATTATAGGAAGGTGTCGTTTGACAGCGATCGGGCATTAAGATACATAAATAAATTAAACACACCCTTAATAATCTTAAATAGGAAAAAAAAAATTAAATATTCAAATTTTATTTGTAAGCAAAATCATTTTCGAATATAGGGGACCCCATTGCTGGGTCTACCGGTGATTGTGTATTGACCATTTCTACGTCATCGTTTGCTCCCTCGTCCTTGCCATCGCAGCCCGTTTGTCTGGTTTTCATTAGGAATGCCTTGTTTAGCTTATTCTCATCGATAATAGCTTCTGCTTTTTCAATAACAGCTTCTGGAGGATTCTGCTCACGTGTTAGCACCCATAATACCTCTACGGAATAAATGCATACCTTTATGTAATTAAATGCATTTGGATAGAGCTAGATACGTGAATCTAGTTTCTAATAGATTGATTTACACTTACTCGCGTTAGCCACTCTCAGTAGCGGCATGCATGAGTAAACAACAGCGTACGATGTGTAATCAGTGCCCAAGACCTCATAGTTGACTTTAGTTGAATTCGCTTTAAAGATGAGATACAATCAAGTTATGGGAAATTTTCGGAAATCAACATTTTTATTGGCTTACAAGTTCTCGTATTCGGAAAAGCAACTGATAGTCGTCCAGAGCCAATAACCTTGGCCGATCCGGTCACGTTCGACGGTCTGCCGGTGCTGTAATCAGTAAATGTCAGGGGTGTGGGTGGTTTTTGTATTTGCATTCATTTTTTTCTACGCACAGATACATCGTAGATACTTACAAACGATTGATGGCAGCATTCACAACAGAGATGGTGTCATCGCTGGTCATGTTGTATGTTGCGTACATACATTTCCTGCCGACTTCAAACACAAATGGATACTTCTCGTACTCGTACCACACTCCCATGTACTGAAAAAGAAAAGCACTTCAGAAATCCACTCTAATGTGTGTGTGTTTTCTGGATTTACGTCGGCGAGTTTGAAATCTTCTTGGACTTTCACTTCAGGGCACCTGCCGGGAAATGGCACTTGGCCATGCACGAGGTGCAATGCGAAAAGCAACAATATTCCAACACTGTGACACAGGGTAGACAAATTAGAATTTTCTTTTTGAAAACAATGCAATTAAACTTACCAAACTTGTTTCATTTTTAAATTCAATTTATTGTAGGTACACAGTAAACAGATTTAACGTTATCGCTAGTTGGAGCAACTGTGAGTGCGCGTCTATCTTCCAAACAACTGATTGCTTTCCCGGCGAACGTCTTTAGTTATATGTACGAGTACACATAGATTTCTCAATCAGTAGAATATACTAGAGTACATTATAATTACGACAAGGGAATGTGATTCCATAAAAGTTATCAGACGTTGAGTAGTTCTATGGTTGGTGTTGCAATGACTAATCAGGTATTCGAGATATGAAAACTGGAACACACTGTGCAGTTGCAACGATGAGTCAGGTAATTTAATGTTGCGAAACCTTTAAACTGGTGGGCTGTAAGAACAGGGAAAGGGGTAATGTGTATAACATCTAGATGAGACTATGACGCAAATAGTATTACGTCACAAGCTAAGGATACCACTCGAAAATTGTACATACTCGTATACAAGTGAGAACTTTAACTCAAACATCGCGTCGTAGTTACATAAATTTGAAAATATTTTTCTTATTTTATTATTTAAGATTACTAAGTGTGGCGGAGATACAGGCATCAGAATCCTTATCGAGTGTCCACCAACTCTGTGTCCAGAGGCACAACCACCCTAATGAAGATATTACTTCCAATTATCTGATGCGTATAGTGAAACAATCTTTCCTTGTTTCTGAATACATCACGAAGGTTGGAGAACCTAATCACAAAAGAGCAGTATGTATTTGCAACCATTTAAGTTGAGACTTTGTTCCCTCATCAATCCAGAAATTTGACTAAACTAACTGCTTCTCTCACTTCCATACAATGAACTTATGGTGCTTCGTACCTTGACTGAAGATTAATTTCCAATCCCTACAGTTCACAATGAACGAAGGATGAGGAAATAGAGTGTTTTCGCTAAATACTTCCCCTTTGATGTAGATGGCAGTAGAAGAATTCTGAATATGGAATCAACGGTAGCGTCAGTTGTTCCAGACGGAGTTACTCCCACATTTTTAGAGTGGATCTTGAGTATAATATATCTATATGTTTTGAGATGTAAAGCTGGCGGTGAAGCCATTAATGTACCATAGGTTCATTCGATTCTTTGTCCTGAAGGCTTAAGTTAACAATCTCCAGGTTGGGTGCGGGGTAGATTCCTTACCATGAATAAACCAATAGTAACGAATCTACGACAAGTATCGGATATGGAAGAGCCTTGCTGTTGACGACTTCACCCAACGAAATAAGGAAAATAACATTCGGATCTGCACGTGGAATGTTTTGACTCTCAACAGGCATTAACATGCGTGCAGTCGAAGAATTTTGTAGAGGCCCTAAGGTTTAGGTTTAGGTTGATGTGACAAATTGCGCTACATGCAGCCTCATCTAGACCAATGATGGTGTTACAACACGGATTAAAAACTCCAAGAACTACCCACCGAATCAAAAGGAGTTCATTACAAAGGACTGATGTTTGCGTTAGCCACTTCACCAAAGTTGTCGGAGAAGTAGGCTCCTATGCAATGCAATTTCCTATGAGGGGAGAGAGTGTTGTGGGAGTTTCGCACGTACAAAGAAGGTGTAGTATGATTTCCTTCTCTTCTTCGCCATGCACCTTCAACTATAGAAGTCATTTGGAAAGAGTCACGGCCTGATGGCGTGCATGCCAATGATCCAGTACCCTATAGTGGCAGATATTACATTTGAAGTGAGTGACGTTTTTAGTCTATAAGCAATTGGAGCGTTTCTGATCCAGCAGTAGCGAGAGAGTTTCGAGATTCACCTTGCCTTGTAAAAATGATAGGATTGCATCCTGCCTGGAGAGCTCGTCGGCTATGTATATTCATAGAGTGTGTCTATGGTCCAGGGCCCAAACAAGATGAATATAGCATTTTTTTTAGCCATCTCTTAAACAAGTCGTTTTTGAGTAAAAGGTGACAGAATCCAGATATTTGATCGCAGGTCAGCTATCAGCAAAAATGGCTATACTACATATACACCGATTAAATATCACATTATACGATAGCCATGAAAAGGGTTACTTTATCGCCATGATCTCTGCCTGGAAGACGCTACAGAGATTAGGGAGGCGATGGGAATTTTTATATTTAAGTTGTTGGAGAAGACACCCTCACGCGCCCTCGATTTTGTATAAAAACTTATGGATCCCTTTTGTAACCCGAGATCTCGAGATTCGGATTTAAAAGCTCTTATTAAGCAGATATTGTTGAAGTACGTCATAGTCTTAGGTAAATTCAAGAATTCAAGATCTGTACGAATAGAGGAGCATAAGCTGCTCCGCTGATGAATGTGCAAACCATTCTTTACGCTGGGCCCAGATAGTTGAGAAGCACGGCTTACTCCAAGACGATCACACCATACATTTGTATAGTCCTGATGACAGATACATAAAGCCAGTATAGTATTCGTGGCCCCATCTACTTCCTATTGCCATCTACTTCCTATTGCTTTTTTACAGCAATACATAGCTGAAGTGGCTTTTTTTTTAACACGTTATAGGATATTGGGTTTCCAGCTGAGTTTCTTGTTAAGAATGAGACTCAAATAATTGAGGCATATTATTTCATTCAAATGACAGTCTTGGCTGGCTTGGCTAGGCCATCCTGTCAACCCAATTTTTCAATACATTTTCAATGGTTTCGGCCCCTATTTTACGAATAGGCTATCATGACTCGGTAGTGCTCTCCATTGACTGTAACGTTTCTTTCCTTGTCGTCTTGGAAGAAAAATGGGGCAATAATGCCGCCACTCCAAAAACCTGTTGAGCATACATGACGAACACAGGAATTTGTTGGGTTATCAATCAGCAAACCAGTCTCACAAATTTTCATCACACAGTAGCGTACACCAAAGTTGCAATTGGTGCATTATTTCGGCCAAAATTTTTTTTTTCAAAATTCACACTGTTTCGGCATCACAGCATCCACTATGGAAGTAACTTTGCAATATGTCCAACGTTGTTCAAGCGTAAATCGATCCATTTCGTACCGTGAAAATATAATGCTTCTGTCAATTTTTTGAGTGCATACGAGCTGTCAGTGTCAAAATAACAAATGATTCAAAAAAGACCAAAAGATGGCCCACCTGCGAAAGAGGCGAAAAGCCAGATGTTCCGAAGTCTCGTAACACCTCCTATGCCGCAAGTGTTAAGTGCCGAAGATAATTCTTAATGCTGGCAATATGCAACAACTGATGTGCTTCACCCTACCATCATTGACGAGGATTGCCGGGAATTTTATGCAGCTAAAGAGGTACACAAAGCAACCTTGTACAAAATGATGACGGATCCTTGCAAGCTCTACAAGCAAAAGAGACAGGTTAGGCCGATCCACAAGAAAGGAGACCGACTGAACTGCGCCAATTATAAAGGTACATCTGCTGAACATCGCGTACAAAATCTTATCTGCCATATTTGAATATCAGCGAGGTTTCAGACTAGGAAAGTTCACAATCGACATCACATTGTGGTATACCCTGACAAAAAAAAACAGAAAAAATCGATATCCACCATCTTTCAACGACTTTAAGGTCGCATAAGGCAGTATTTATAGAAATGAGCTAAGCTCCGTCCGTTTGTGAGGAATTACTACGGAGAATGCTCGGTAACGACCTCACGATGACATTTGATGTAAAAACAATAATGTATACTATGTTGTGCACTGGCATATGATTGTGCGACGTTAAAAAGCCAACCCCGAAAGCATAATGTTACAAAAGGACTAGCGTATGCTGATGATATTGACATAATTGGGAGAACTCAACCAGCCTTTACCGGTGCGTTTGCGAGTGTTGACACAGAAGCTGTCAAAATGGTGTCAACAAGAAGGGAGACCCAACACCGACGAATTGAGCAGAACGTCACAATTGACAGATATACATACCTTTGAGATACTCGTATCCTTTAAATTGTATTATATGTACATATGTATGCCTGTGGGCTGAGTAAAGGTCCATTCACAATTCAGCGAATTGCGAATGCCTGAACTGCGACCAAACCGTTTTAGCACATTTATAAGCACGCCATTGGGAATTGTACTATTCTAAGAGAACAGAGCTTAATTTATTTATCGATTGATATAAAAAAAGTTGGATTTCAATTAGTTTTTATAAAGAAATTAACAATTCGCCGATTTTTACGCAAACTGTCAAATTTCCTTCACGTTCCACACATGTAGGCCGCAATCCATATTCGCGCGAATAAAACATTCCCGAGAGTTGTTTTGTTCTTGGTGGTCTGTCAGAGCTCGTAAATAACAAGTAAAATTCGCAGATTGCTGGGACCAGGAAAAAAGTGGTTGTAAATGAAATGTCAAAATTGGTGAATATTCACTCATTCGCAGGTCGCTGAGCTGTGAGAAATGTAGTAGAATTTAAAATAATTGTTATGATGTGTACACCCTACACAAAACTTTTTCGTATCCTATAGATTGCCTTTAAAAGTTGACATCAAACTGTCATCATTTTTCGAACATCTTTTTTTTTTTTTAGCATTTGCTGTCAACAAAAGACTGCGATTGGTTGATAACAAGGCCTGATTGCTTCTTTCCAGAGATGTTTTTAAATTAACAAGGATACCTAAACTTGACCTTGAATTAAACAGTAAGCTTTGCTTATATAAGACACACGCGGCATACATAGTAAATACTTTTTTTTTAAGTTTAAAATCTCCCTTAAACAAAGCCCATTACTAGAATATTATTACTTGCGGTTGCGGCATACCTTTATACCTTAAACGGTTGATATGTCAAACACGTTCCACTAATTAAGGTTAATCATGTACAGGGTTTAACCTAATTTAGTTTCACCGCACTTAATGAGGGATCGTATCGATTGGCATTCAATTAACGCAGGAGCCACCGATATCCTCCGTTCATTCGCATATGTACATACATATACATATTTACATATGTGTTTACTGTTTTTGGTAAACTTCGTAATTTTTCATTAAGCAGCATTTTTAATGAGCTGCGGAATTTTTCTTCTTTCCGCTGTTTTTCCATGTCGCTATGGTATTAAAATTGCAATTTTTTTTTTCCTACCCAGCAATATTGTAGCCTTTAATCAGTGAAAAACGCTGCTGGGGTTACGGGAGATTTTCTTTTGCCAGAGGGTGGATGACGAAAAATCAGGTCATGCCGGGTGAAATTCATTATTACCTGACACAGGTGTATGACGGTAAAATAAAATAAAAAATGTTGGCATACTCAACATGAATATGATACCATGGGGACTTATAATTTCGTTGAGTATATTTATTACATCATAACTCAAAATTTAAAAAAAAAAAAAAAAATTAATAGCAGGAGAATGTTTTTAATTTTTTGAAGAAGTTTTCACCATCACAACATCCACGTAATTCCTGTGAGTAAAGAATACATGGAGGGACCTAGCTCTAATTTGAATCATTTTAAGAGCGAAGCCTAATAATGAAGAAACATTTTTGGCAGATTGACTTACATCAAAATATGTATGGAAATGTGTTGTTAAGATCTTTATTCCTTGCCAGGAAACGAACCTACCGTTCGTTAAACATCATGCTGTAGCCTCTCTCCATTGACATCGTCAGGACAAATGCCATCAAATGACTAGCAGTTCAGTATGAAGGTTTCCAGGCAATAGAGTGAATGCTGGAAGTCACGTCCAAATCCTTTCGATGTACTATCATTTACCTAATCATCGTCTGTCAAACTAGTACTTACCTCGAGCTAAAGGCACTCGTTAATAAACAAAGCAGAACGTATTCCTTATACAATGAATCCCTGTCAATCTTTACATCCGGTGTCTTTTCGGACAAATTGGACACCAACCTCTCCTTTAACTTCGCCGAAGTCATCGCTATTCGACCACCAATGCACCAGTGTGCTAGTGTGCAGCTACACTTAGTGCAATAAAAGTCCGTTGTCATGCCCTGTATCGCATCATTTAGCTACCGGGGACTAATTGAAATCAACCGGAGGTCTTAATAAAGCGAAGGAGGCTCGTGACGCCTACTGACGCCACTTCACTTAGGTTGTCAAAGAAGTGGGCTCCTAGATGGAGTAGTCTTTTTTGGGACAGAGCTGAACACAAACATAGGTGATGGAGAATGATTTCTTCCTTTTCCTCATCCCTACAGCTGCTGCAGAAGTAATGTGAAAAGAGGTTCAGCGGCCTTTGAAGTGAAGGAGAACAATTCCAGAAAATAGATTGCCACTTGACTGTCAGTGAAAATGCTAATATCCCTGACAGATATTGCATTACATTTTAGCCAGGACCAAACTTCCTTGATCAGCATGATTTCCACTTGACTCCCTCGTCAATTTTGGAGTTGTTCGTGTAGAAGTGAACTGAACTGTCCTCAGAAGAGGGAGCAGTGACCCATTCACTTCGGTCATGGATGCTCGTGCGGAAGTTTTAGTCAAATAATAGGGTCGGCGGGGTGTTGTCGGTGTCTTCTGGGGTAAAATTAATTAAACTAGATTCCACATAAGTGGGAACAGAACGCTACCCTGAGGAATTCTGCAACTAACAAGTCTTTTAGCCGATCTGCCGCCCAGCTGTGAATTGATAATCCTGGGTGTGAACAGTTAATTGATCATTACTCCAAGCGAAGAGTCGACTTTCAGGCTTGCAAGTGCAACTGTGATTGACGTAGATCTGACATTGTTAAAGGCCCCCTCGATGTACAGGAACGCGACCGTGGTAGATTCCTTGATGCTCAGTGATTTTTTAATGATGCGCACTAACAAGGGCAAGGCTGTCTCGACTAATTTGCTTTAGTTCCATGTGCGAGCATTTTCCTGCTCTGGGTATAAAGATAACTTTGACCTAGGTTCATAGTTCGGGAATGTAGACCAGATTCATACATACTAGACATTATGACTCTAAGCCAAGGCAGCAATATGTCTTCTGATTGCTGAAGCTCAGCCGGAATGATATCATCTGGCACTGGGGCCGTGTACGGTTTGTGGCTGCGCATAGCCCAAATGATATTTTTAGTAGTAACTATTTTCGTGGTATTACTGCATGGTGTAGAAAAGGTGGCTTTGAATTGAGGTACAACAACTGAGGAGTAACCAGGAAAAGGGTCGATGGATTCCTTACAGGTGGTCCATTACGTGGTTTCCTAGACTACAGGCTTCGGAGGACTCTTCTATGTTTTCGCAAAAGAGAACGTGGTTTTCCTTCCTCAGTGAATTTTTTTTTTCCTAAGAAACAGCTTGTAAGTATCAAAATCAGCCGTCTCACGAGAGCTTTTAGCTAGGTTACATAGAAGCCTACTGTTCTTCCTAAGAACACCGAGAGTAGCATTCCACCAAGGTGGTTTTTCTTGCCTCTTGCCTCGAGGTTTGCGAAGAGGGCAAGCCAATGACATAGTGTCAAGTACAGATGTAAGGACATGCATCATGCAGTCAAGCCCCTCATTATTAGAAGGTTTATAGGCGAAATGCGGGACTCAACCTTGTCAAACGTGCCGTCAAGAGACCCCAATTAGTCTTTTTTAGTTTTGTTTTTGAGGGTGGTCATCTAGACTAAATTGAAGGTAGCAATGGTCTGAAAAAGACTGCTCATTATAGATTCTCGGAGAGAAGAGTTAAGTCTAGTACTTCTTGTGGGTTACGGGTATTAAAGATAAGTTTAGAACCCACTCAGAACTTAGTTGGTCCTCATTAAGTTCGCTTCTGTTTTGGCGTTTGTCCGCGCGAGATCGAGCATTTTCTGTTGTATTTCTCGTTACTCCAGCACTTGGATTCGTATATCTCGTGATCTTTCAGGAGGGATTCTATGTATTAAGTCTACTGGAATCTACAGCTCAGGTCCGAATATAAGAATCGCCGCGTTGAATGCTGTGGCCACGTGTTTTGCTGTGTGATAGGCCAGTAATACTGGCTGCAGTTACGAGTCACAAACAGTCTGGTTACTAAACTTGGTGAGGTAATTTAAAAGCGTCCGATTAAATTTCTCCTTCATGCCATCGGATTGAACTCCGATCACCATCATTGTTCATAGAAAAATTGGAATTGAAAGTTTTGCCCTGAATGGATCAGGTGGAACACTTCTAACCTTCTGAAAAGTGCTTGATTAGATGATGCAACACAACCCAATCGTTTCGTTCAGGACCGCGAAACAGATCCGCCATTTTTAGAAATAACCCGTGGTAACGATAATCACTGGTTTCCATTAGAATTACGAGGTAAGGGTTCTAAAATATCGATATGTATCGTTTCTAATTTTTGTAAAAGAAAATATGGAAATAATGGCACAAGAAGTCGCCTCTACGCTAGCTTCAGTTGACGGTGGCCGGGGCGTGCTCTATGCCAATATTGTGATAAGAAAACCGGAAAAAACGTTAAAAAAAGCCATTAAAGGTACAGGGAGACCAACTCCTATAAACCGCGTCAAGGATCAGGTCACTCCGGAGACTGCAAGGGATGACCGATATTTGGTGATTCAAAGTCTTCGGAATCGTCTCTAAACAGCAGTTGAGCTGGATCACACACTTCGAACTGTTAGACGGACAGCTGTGAATGCTCAAACGGTGAGGAGGCGATTAGTAGAAAGTGGCCTGAGAGCAAGAAGACCTGCTCGTGTACCGAGACTCACGGTACAACATAAGCGACGTCGACTTGAATTTGCTAATTTTCACCAGGATTGGACAGAGGCCGACTGGGGTAGAGTCCTTTCCACTGGTGACTCCAGGTTTCGTCTCCAGAGTGTGGGGATGATAAGATGAGAGATACTCTTCGGCAACAGTTGCCCAGCGGGAATATTTCTGGAGCGGTTCCGTCATAGTGTGTGCAGAAATTGTCATACGCGGAAAAACCGAGCTGTGCATCATGGAAGGATCCGTGACCTCTACGTATTATATCACCAACATTGTGGAGGAATATGTGGTTTTATTCGCACCATTTATGGAGGAAAACTTCTTGGTGATGCAAGACAATGCTAGACAACACGTCGCCAGGTGCGTTACCGAATATTTGCAAGAAGTGGAAATCGACGTGATGGCTTGGCCTGCGATGAACTCGGACATGAATCCCATTGAACACGTTTGGGACCTGCTGGAAAAAAAGATTGGCATACGATCTGCCCTTCCCGAGACACTCAGCGGCCTGAGATCTGCTCTGATCGAGGAATGGGACAATTTGGACGGTACCATCGTAAAAAATTCAATCCAATGTATGCCTCGGCAAATATCTCGTTTGTTAGACGTTCGGGGAGACAATACACACTATTACAGGAACAAGGACTCGTTAAAAAAAAAAAAAATAATGAAAATGTAAAATGTTAATTTATGAAGTTTTTGTCCATTTTCCTTAATATATGTTTTATTTCTAAGGTCTTCCTTTTTAATTTTTTTTTTAACATGAATTACTTATTTTTATATTAATAAACAAAACTGTATTAAAAAAAAAACCTTTTTTTTTTCAACTTACTTGAAGTAATTGCGAAATATCAAAGTGCGCCACTTTTTTTGTAACTCAGTGTACATAGAAATTGTACTAATGGAAACACTCAATCCACCTTGGCATCTCACTTACCGGTTGACTGATGTTAAACGACCCCTTAAACGTGATGGAATTGATAGTTCGCCAGAATAAGTACCAACAACTCCCTCCGCGTTACGCAGTAATGCCGCAATTGGCTGCCATGTCGATAACCTATAGGTATGGGCCCAATGCTAGGCTGGTTCTGTCGATTCGGCCGAAAGACTCCAATGCAGTCTGTGCCTGCACAGGGGGAAGAAACTCTGCAAGAAATAAGGTTAAGGTTAGGATTATGAGGTGATACACTGCACCAATGATTTATGCCCCTTTCGACCAATGATGTTTAGTTTACTGATAGTCTTAAATATCTGACTTCCTGGCTGCCGACCTCAAACATTTCTTTTAGTCGCCTTTTCCGACGTCTTCAGAAAGGGCTTTTCGATGAGATTTAAGGACACAGACTCCTAGGACGTTCGATAGCGACAAAGTTATGCATCTGCTCTTCACTGATACCCTCGTTGAATTGGTTTACCTAAATCTCCTAAGCAACGTTTTGGCACCGTTTAGAAAGTCAGCGACTGTCAACCGCTACAGTTGAATGACGAACTCTGCCAATGAGTTGCAAAGTTTCTTGACTCTATTCTGGAGCATGATATAGCTGCTGTGGTGATTTACTCCGAGTTCTTGATGCTTAATACTCCATTGGAAAGTGGCTTTCGCACAGGAAATAAGTACATTTCCCAGTACCAGAAGAACCCATCCGCGCAGTTACATCGTCAATCCTTTCGCCTTTTCTTCCATCTACCTAAAATGCTTATTTAACGGTCAAATCATCTGGTCTGTCTGATTCTCTATATACTGTGGTATCTAGCGGTCAGGAATCACCTTCGTCCACCGCCATATTCAGTCGAGGGGTTTCGAATATCTTCCTCCTTTCGACCGTTTTTTTGTCGTTTCTTTCTTGGGGATGAGGTTAAGGTTCTCTTTCGTTCAGTACCTAGTACATACGGTCTCCTCCACTACAAAAATTCACAAAAATTCAGATGAAAGGTCGAGCTCTTCTATGTAAAGGAAAGCCCTTCTACTTACAAATGATTAGGGATTGAAAGAACCTTCGTTCTGTTTTTGTTTTTATTGAACTTGATGGCAAATCATAGGTCCATTGCCCTTAAACTCCTGAAAATATGTCAGTCCTTGGGAAAATTCTGGGTAACCTTATTGTGAAGTGGATGATTCCTGCTTCGTTTATATTAAATTCACCCATCCTCCTCAGCATTTCAGAGGAGGATAGTTCCTAGCCAGGCATTAGTAAATGATTTCCACTATCCTTAACCTTTTTCGAGCATTGTGTGGAAGTGCTTAGAGGTTTACGAGCTATACCTATGACTAGGCATATTTATTTCGTTTCTTGAAATAGGCGGAAAGTTACAAAGCCTCTCCCCCTACTTGGCCTATTTTTCAAATTAAAACGTAGAATTGCATTCAATCTGCATTGAATTATCACACGGTTAGTTACAGTCCCCTTCACACATCAAAGAAAATTAAGTTATTTACCAAATAAGTTTTCGGAATTGAATTTTCGTTAAGAAATTACATTTTCCTAAGCACATTTCTTTTCAGCCTCTGCAAAGGACTACAATGCACAGGCGGATGTATGTATGTATGTATGTACAACATGCGCATAAATTTTATTCCCTTATTGATTATTATTCGAATCTTGGTAGAAACACCCTCGGGATGCTGTTGTTGAACTTCCCTTTCGCTTTTCAAACCAAAACGAATGAGAAAAGTGGCCACGAAACATCCCAATAAAACAGCACTATCTTGTATCCTGTAAACGCAATAATTTTGTTAAGAAACATGCATAAATTTCTTACCCGACCACAACTGTAACAAGGGCGCTCATCGTACCGTGCGTCCTAAAGATACAGGATACTGCAAGGAAACGAACTTTCGAAAATGTTTTCCTTTATTAGGAAACCTCCGAGAGAATGCTTGGTTAGGCAACGAGCCTTTTGCCGCCCCGTTTTTTTGTTGTTGTTGTTGATATTGTTTACTTTCATCATCTGCTACTTTCCTTTTGCATACATTTTCCATATGCCAAGTAAAATATACACAAACACACACATATACCCAGCTAGCTAGAGCATAGCACAACAAGTAGTGTAGGTACAATACCGGAAAATTACGAACGTCTTGAGTTTTATTTCATGGTTCATTGAAATTCAGCCCAAAAGCCCCCTGCTCCTAATACGAATCCACACGCACATTAAGCTAGGACAACGGTTCTGCTCGATATGCGGCGAAGGTTTTCTTTTTTTCGAGCAGTGCGGGCCGTGTTCAATTGAATGGTGGGTATGGGTGGTGGGGTGTAGAAGGACCCTTGAAGGATGGCAGGAAACGAGCGCAAATAACAAAACGACAACCGGATACTGATCCGTTTTATGAATTGTGCAATTCCATATACTACGTATATGTATGTACTTCAGGACTAAATATGCAAAAAACCGGGACAAACAAAATAACATATAAAAGACGCATAAGCGTATAGAAAGGAAATAAAAGTAAAACAGAAAGGACATCGGTTGATTGTAGAAATTTCCTTTATTTTGTTTGTCTGTTGTCCTGGGTGTTGTTTGGTAGTGAAGCGTAATTTTCTTTTTGTTTTTCCCCCATTTTCCCCCACCTATCACCACCTTGGCGTTTCCCTTTCAGATATTTCGCCTGTCTCCTTGTTGATTTTCTTAATTTAAAAGATGTGGGTTTGCTTACAGCATTCGATTCACATAAATTTGTGTCCTACAGGGCTGTCTTGTCTACAGTTGAAGGACATTCCACACAACATGCGAATAGAGAGTGAAAAATAGAAAGACCTTCGGGGCGTTGTGTGTAGTTTGGAAGGATGTGTACGCGTTTTGCTTGCATTTTGGTTCAGGAAAATACATTCGGAATTGAAACTGTCAACAATTGATAAACATGGGGATTGTATTTGCTAGTATTTAGTTAGCCGAGGAGTTTTGTGTGTAAACGCTTGCAGGCACAACGATTTTTGTTGCAAGAGAATGTGCGGAAATTCTTTGATGAGATTATGTCATAGAGCCCCGGGGTATATTTTGTACGAAGACGTTTGATTATAAAAATAAAAAAAAAATAATAATAATGTGGAGGAGGTTCAGCATTACACAGGGAAAGAGGTTGGGAGTTTAAAAGCGTTCATTAAAGTGATGGCTGTAGCCAGGCTAATAGATGACCTACTAGCTCCAGATTGAAGGGGATTGAACTATGTATGTTTGGGAAAACTTGACTCGGTAGGCGTGGTATCGATTGTCGGAAAGAGCTGTAATGCAGTATTGAAAATACTTACATTAGAAACAATTAAAAGTACACTGGACGTTCAGTATAACGAATGCCGATATAACGAATGTCCAGTATAACGAATGACCATTTTGACATCTCTATCTAACGAATGACGAAAATTTTAACTACTCTGTATAACGAATAATATTCAATTTGAAGGATAAGAAACAAGAAGCAAGACATGAAATGCATTGATCTTTTTTCTCTAGAGTTTGATTGCTGACTTGAAAATTTGGAATTGAAGGTTTAGGTCTAGTCATTTAAAATGAGCAGAATGAGAGTTATCAACATCAGCAGATCTGCTGCATCCGCTAATACACAGGAGTGGAAAAGGGGGATGATCATTAAGCTTGGGAAAAAGGGAAACCTGATGGAATGCGGAAACTGTGTTCTTCCAGCTGTAGCCAAAATAATAGCAAAAATAATTCCGGACCAAATTAAAGAGCATTTAGATTCTACTCTCGATGTCGAACAGGCCGGCTTGCGCGCTGGATCCTCCTGCATCGACCATATAAACACCTTACGGATCATAATTGAACAATGCGTTGAGTACAGGTCTCCGCTACATCTGTTGTTTATCGACTTTGAGAAGGCTTTCGACAGCTTGAATCGAGATGCTATTTGGCTAGCCTTGCGCAGGAGAGGCATTCCGGAAAAACTTATTGCTATTATCAAGGCTACATACGAAGGCGGTAAGTGTCACGTCTTACACAACGGTAAGGTGTCAAAGGTATTTGATGTCCAAAGTGGAGTACGTCAAGGATGCATACTGTCACCACTATTGTTCTTGGTGGTTATCAGCGATGTACTCCGTGCAGCATTGACGGAAGGAAACAATGGAATTCGTTGGACTATGACTTCTTACCTCAAACACCTAGACTACGCTGACGATTTTTGTCTACTTTCACATCGGATAATGGACCTTCATCTAATGGCCCATAATCTAGAAACTGAGGCAAAAAAAGTGGGGCTCAAAATAAACACGGCCAAAACAAAAGCCCTCAGAACTTCCAACACTAACGCTCAACTTAACATTGCCGGACAGGAAGTCGAGAAAGTTGACAACTTTCTATATTTAGGAAGTGTGATCTCGCCTAATCGCGGTGGCACCCAACTGAACGTATGCAGTAGAATCGGGAAAGCTAAAGCTGCGTTCGGTATGCTATCCACAATCTGGAAAAGTAATGTTATCAGCTTAAGAACCAAGCTGCGACTGTTCCGCTCTAACGTGGAATCGGTACTACTGTATGGGTGCAGTACCTGAAAGGTGGACACACGCAGGCTGCAAGTCTTCGTAAATAAATGTTTAAGAATCATCTTGAGGATTTTTTGGCCGCACCGGATCTCCAACGAACAGCTTTTTATGAGATCGGGCCAAGAACATATAAACATTACAATACGAAGGAGAAAGTGGCAGTGGATTGGACACACCCTACGGCGCAAAGATAACTCCATTGCGAAATACGCCATGCAGTGGAATCCTCTCACCCAAGCAGGCAGAATAGCGGGACGCCCTAGGCAAACATGGCGCAGAACAGTTGATAAGGAATCGAATTCTCTAGGAATGAGTTGGAGGCAGCTCAAACGCGTTGCAGAAGTACGAACTAGATGGCGCGCAGGCGTGGTTGACGCCCTATGCTCCTCGAGGGGTTAAAGGACCTAAGTAAGTAAGTAATATTAGTTGTAGCGAAAAGGAGGATGAAAACAGAGATGCGGGCATAGTTCAAAAGACCAAACATGACGCAATTGAGAGTTTAGGGACGAACATTTTGATTTCGATATAACGAATTCTTCGGGCAGAACATTATATCTTTCGTTGTACTGGGCGTCCAGTGTACTGAGAATTTTAGACAAGTGCCAGATTGTAGAAAAAGTTCTAAGAGCTGTGATTAATCACTCAGCGGTAGTAGAAAAGGGTCATCGAACAAGCGGTGTCTTTTTAAATTTTGCTACATTTTTTGGAACTGTCAAAATTCAACTGTCATTGCGATGACTTTTGATAAGTAAAAAGCTTAACGTTTGTACTTTAAATTACAATAGAAATATCACCACTTTTCGCATCCAAATTAATTCAAAATTAGAGTCAAAAATTATTGGCCAATTGAAATGTGCTTACACCATAAGTACGTTTCATCTGTTTGGTGTGATGTTCAAGTAGTTATTCGAAAACAAAACTACTAAATACGTATGTGTATGTATGCAGAGGAGGTACGAAGAAACCAATCTTGTTGGAATGTCAGTTTCTACAAAAAAGGAATGCGAAACGCAGATCCTGAGGATCTTTCTGAGGCAGAATAGAAGAATCATCGGAAGCTGAAAGGCTACAAACAAACATGTCCACAAGTCATCGTTGCCCAGCTGAAAGATGAATTCAGGCAGCCATTAGAGCATATCTAGTAAGGATTTCATTGATCTCTTACTCGATCCCGGCACCTCTTCTGTTGGTGTGCACCAAATTGAGAATAGTTCCTCACCATCGCGCAGATATTCCCAATATAAAGTAATTCCTGGAAACTACTCTGAACTATTTGCAGCTTTAAGCTCTTTAAGCTCTAAGTTGTGCACTTAAGTTGAAGGGGTATTCATAAACCATGTAAAACCAAAGGATCTATGACCTATCAGTCTCCCATTAATTGGGGTATGCAACCTTGAATCACAGGCTGGCTGTTCGTTCGCCATCAGGCCTGTCCTATAATACAGGATACAGTATGTACCCTGCTCTTGAAACAGCCTTACACCTCAATCAACTGGTGGAAGTAGTGCAATATCTGTCATACATAAGGGAGATGCTGAGTGTTGCCCAGAAAGGGTATTCCTCGCAGAATTCTGCTAAAATGACAAACCCCGGGTATGCCCCTCGGTACATGTTAACATTTACATATTTAAGCTTAAAGCTATTACCAAACCAACCATAAGTGGGAGAATCTCTCAACGTGACACAATTCGAAATAGATTTGACAGAAGCAAGATCATAAAGACGGTATTGGGTTGGTAATGCTTCAGTGGCAAGTGATCAGTTACGGTATTGGTATCCTCGCTTTATAGGGCTTGATATGCCAACATGCTGCATGGACGAATAGAAAGAGGAAACCATCCACCACCGCCTATGTACCTATCCGGTCATTTCCCAAAGAGCACTGCACCATCTTGGGGCTCTTTTCTTCAACGACCTCAGTGAACATTCTTCGCTTCATAAAAGGGTTGGTTGAATTAGTCATTTGGTACCTGAAAATGGAAAAAGATAATTGGTATCAAAATGGATCCCCTGGGTTAGGTGTGTCTACATCTCCGTATTGGCATGCATCCCTACCTAAACCAAGTTTAAACAGCTATTGCCAGTCTTCATTGTTGAATGCTACCTTGATGTCAAGGATAAGTAAAAGCCTGGTTCTCAAAAAATCGTTCCATGATTCCTACCATACAATGCAAGGCTGCCTCTTCCGATTTTTTAGACTTGAAGGAAGGACGATTCATTAGTTTCTGAACGAAAGATTCTTCGTCGAATATTTGTTCCAGTTTACGGGGAGCAAATACAACCGCGGAATGTGTGAGCTGTACTAAGATGTGGATGTAGTCCAAAAAGTCAAGATAAGACGACTACCTTCCTTAGTTCGGCCCATTAAACGAATGGACAACAATGCTCCAGCTAAGAGAATCTTTAAGTCCTTGCCCCCAGGTTCGAGACAAGAAGGACGACTAGGCAGAAACTCTACATGAGTTGGGAGCTCGTAAATTAATAAAATGAGACTCTAGGGGTGTAGAAAGGTGAAAAAAGATGAAAAATTCCTAAAGGTAGTGTGGAACCAGCGACTTATTGTTTTGAAACCTTGTTGTAAGTCTATTGGGACGATATCATTCAGACTAGGGTGATTTGTGTGAAAAAAAAAACTGTGCACTGGCCGTTGTAGATTCTAAGGATTGACAACATCCTCGTGAACTAAGTATAGTTTTGTTCTGCTTCGTTACCAGGACAGTAGGTGTCCATGAGAAGCTCTAATTTGTCCTGATTTGACACGATACAGTGTGCGATTTGGGCAAGATAATCTTCATCCTCTAGGAGTTCCTTGTCTCTTCTATGATGCCATAAAACCTTTGTGATTTCCTCATCTTTAATTTATAACTTCTAATACTGATCTTGTAGACGTCCATATCGAACTGGTCTTTGAAACACTTTGCTTGGTTAAAAAGTTTTCTGCAGTTAGGTTTATCTCCCTTGCCTCTACAATTCCACATGGACACTAGATTAGAGATTGGAGACTGATTGGATGAAAGGATAAGAGTTAGTTCCATTAGTATAGAGAAGATATTTGAAAGTGAACTTACGACATCTAGTCAGTAAGTGTTCAAGTGCAAAGCTATCACTAAATAATATCGACAGGATGTTTGGGTAATGGCGGATGTATATCATTTCCATCGGCAGCCTTGAAAGTATAAGACCATTTGGGGGCGACATTATAAATGCCTCCAGCCGTTTTCCAATCAACCATGTCCAGCTGATACAATGGTTCTAGCAGAGACAATCTGTGTCTGCGTATTTGAACTGTGGACGTTTGAGGTCATTATTCCAGCAAAGGGCTTCTCTCTACAAAATCATTCATTGTAATTCGACGCAAAATATAAAATTTTACAACCACCCACACACTAAGGCTTTGCGTGCTGAGTGTATAAATAAAGGCTGTCGTGATACAGAACAACAGGAATGTATTATACATCCATTGAGGGAAAATAGATCACACATTCCTGAATTTAACACGTGTCCCATGGTGCTATCGAAATTCCATCGCACCTGCTGGTTTTGATTTACTGTCAAAATAGCTCATAACACTTCTCTAATGTCATATGTCGTCGAAGGTATTGAAAGTACCAGACATTCCTTCACCAGAAGAAAAAAAATCCCTCGTAAGCATCCTATTTAAATTAACGTAATCCCATCTCCAGGCTATTGCTCCCCGAACTATGTATTTAACATTCAACGACACTACGGAATGTCAAAAATGCCAAAGTAAGCTCGATGCCCACATCCTTATAGTTACCCCACAGTCAAGTGTCGTCGGAGATATTATGAATATGGGATAAATGAAATTCCACCACTCACACACAAAATTCCTCCTCAATATAATTAATAAGAGATAGTATCCACATTAATGGGAGGAAGAAAAAAAAAAAAAAAAACCCCCACCTCACCACCGAAACTATACCGAAGCAAAGCAAAAACTTCCCAAACACGTTCTGAAGGGAGAAATTAAATTAAAACTCAATCTTGTGTGTAATTATTACTTTCAGGAGAGATTTATTCTCCTTTACGTCCTGTTCCCGCTGTTTCTGTTACTTGAACACAGCACGCAGGACCTTCATCCTTCCCAGCAGTTCGCCCCCTTTACCGCCCCCAAACGACCTGAAGCGAACTGAACTTAACCATCTGACACATGCAATCGCATCCCCACATCCTTAAAGTTCGTTCCTGCATGTTTAGGGATTTGAGATCTAAAGTCCCATATGGTATTTCAGGATGTAATGATAGCAATCTGTATGGGTTTATTATACAAGGAGGAGTTCAGGATACATCTCGAAAAGCAGGGCGCATGGATGCTGATGATTGTCTTGTTGTTGTTCCTGTCGTTTTCTTAAACACAACATAAGGTTAAGTAAAAAGTTCGATCGGATAAAATAACACAAAAGTGATATGCTCTAGCTCCTTCCTGACATTGGAAAAAAAAATCCTTCACAGGAAAACAAGACCATAACAGACAGCAAAAAAAAAAAAAAAAAAACAGAAAACATTGCGAAACAACAGACCATCTTCAGGGCTTGGAATGTGGTGTAACTATTAATCGACATAATACCAAGATACACAGAGTCTATGACCAGACACAATTATTGTTCTTGGCGAAAAGTAGTTTCAAGGAGGAGCAAAAGAAAAAAAATGATTAATGGTCTACCCCCAGATGGTTTATAAGACAAAATGACAATAGTCTCAAGATGATGGTAAATCTCCTCCACAACTATGTATGTATTTCTACAACTTCTGCACTCAGTCTCGATAGTTTCAGAATGTAATCAATATTTGGGTAACCAAACCATTGACACTGGGGTGGGGATTATCGACCACTACAAGTCGTCGGTCGTCCTGTACGATATTTAGTAAATTGTGTTGCGCGATAAATATTGTCAGCTTTCGTATGTCAACGTGGATTATTTGTGTCGAATGTACGTTGTTGTGTAAACGATACAACATCTTAAATTGGATTGGAGTTATATAAATTACATTTAACAGGCATGTGTCCCCTGCTTTATTGGGCATTATTAAAACTGGACAGAAATACCCTTGTGTATCCGTATACATTCGTATATTGTGTCAGTTTTCCCAGCCTGTTCATGCCCATTTTCGAACTACTTTGACATTTAACGAAAGCGATTTGTGTCGTGGATATATTTTTCGTTCAACAGCAAGGCTTCGCTGAATGCTGCATAAACTTTTGACAGACTATGCTTCTGGTATGGGCTTGTGTGTTTCGCAAAATCAGTTCAAGGATGATGCTAAAGAAAGTATCAAAAATTCGTTGCTCAAGTATCCGTAAGAACATCACTCAGTAAAAAGGCGGTCGTACCAGTTTCGCACGTAAATCTTGAGAACCCTTTTGTGGAAAATAGAATAAAGGATGCGGACTCAGTGTCAATAGTGAAGAAACAGAACTTTCCTTTTTACTAGAAAATACAAAATTCCGCAATATTTGGGTCTCGTACTCGATAATAAACTTAGCTGGAACCAATATCCAACCAATCCAAGAGCGTGTAAAGGAAGCCACTACAGTGCTGTACTGCTGTAAGAAAGCAATAGGAAATAAATGAGGACTACAGCCATGAATTACATATTAGCTCTATGTATCTGTCATTAGTCCTATAAAAACGTCTGTGTGGAAGGCTTTAGAGAAAGCCTGTCACCTAACTCACCTTAGTACAAAGGTCGGCTTGCCTATGCATCAGTGGAGCACTAAAAAGTACCACAACACCGTCTCTGGATATTTTGTTCCACTTTCCACTTTTAGATATCTATAGTAGACAAGTGGCAGCTTGTGCAGCCACTCGTTTGAAGGTGTTATCTCTGTGGCGTATTCTAAGTACTGAACACTCCTCTATTCTTAACGATCCTGAATTCCTTTTGCAACACACCGACTACGTACTTCCACAACTTCTGTTCGACAAGAACTTTGAAAGGATCTTTGAGGAGGATCTGTCACTTGAAAATAAAGGGTACAACCTTATCGATTTTATCGGATATGGCGAACATCGGTATGACTCTCGTTACAGTGAAACTGTAAGAAGAATGAGGACTCTTGGTAGTTACTTCTTTTCGGATTTGGAGGACTTGGGTAACGTAAAGCTGACGGACCTCCTGAGATTCATATCATTATCTGGGTGGTTCCAATAGCGGACTTTATAGGCTTCCGGGGTTAAATGATTGGGCACAATGGTCCCGAACTGTGGTCTAAGTGAGCAGTGATACTGTCACAAAGCACCCATTTACCTAACCTAACCTAGGAGGTGTCATTATGGGACGCCTTTAGGAGGCGGAAGAAGAGGAAACCATACTTCATTTTCTACGTACATGCCAAGCAGATTTTTTCGATAATTTAGGCGATAATCCAATATTAATAGCCTGTAGCGCTTTATATTAAGCTCCTGTTGGTTCCACCTGGGTAGTACAATTTCAGGTTTTGAGAATTTAATCCATGTGGTAGCACAATGGACCTTCATTGGTCTAAGTGTGGCCTACCATTATAACCTATATCCATACCTAAAAGTTTTGGAGTACCATCCCACATACTATTATGTTCGTAAGAAACCTAATCGTAAATGGAGCAGCTAGCCGGGGACGAGAAAAGGTTCAACGCAGGTTTAAGTTCGAAAAATTATCCTCTAAGCCTTGTCTAGTAATATTATGGGAGATTTTTTAACTTTTCGTGATCACATAGCCGTATAAATCCAAATGGCTGCACGTTCCCCGGTTAGAGAACTGAGACCGCTTGAAAGTCTTTAACTCGACATTCATTGATTGAGAAGTTTTTTTTTATGGATCCACAATCATGATCCGCCTTGTTTTAGTTTTTAAGTCCAAAGTCAATTTATGGTGTATCAATCATCGATCATAATTCAGACTATCTCCGAGTTAAGACAGACAGTCTCTAGGCTCGAACTGGCGTAGAGTACGGGAACATCATCCGAATATGTCTGAGGGTAGACGGTGTTAGAACAGAAGGCCATAACATAATCCATAATCTGGTAGAAGAATCACATATTCACAAATCAAAGGTCGTACTGTACTCAGCTATTTGAAATTATTAAATGATGTCACAGTGTAATCAATAGCCTCGTTTCTTACGGCGATCGATGACAGTATACCAGTTATGCCGAGTTTTTGCACTTAGATCAAGCTCAACTCATGTGAGAAGTCTGAGTAGGGGCTCAATCGTTATCTTGGTACCTGTTTGTACCAGAATGTCTCCGGTCTACGAGTTCGATTCAGTGAAGGTATCATTAATTGACTACCTTCGTATAGTATAGGGTAGGCCTATGTTCGGTTACCAATCAGCAAACCAGTCCCACGAAGTTTTATCACAAACTTGCTTACACCAGCTGCAGTTGGTGCTTTATTTTTCACTAAAATTTCTTTTCAAAATTTGCACTGTTTCTGCAACACAACATCTACTTTAGAAGTAACTTTGTAATATTTCCCAACGTTGTTCAAGCGTAAATCGATCCATTTCGTATCGCGAAAATATGATACTGAGTTTCTGTAAATTTTTTGAGTGCATAAGAGCTGTCAGTGTCAAAATAACATATGATTCAAAAATAAACCAACAGATGGTCCATCTTCACAATGACTTTATTCTGCCTGACATTATCTGCCAAAGTAGTTTTTCTATGTTCTCAACACTGACAGTGGCACTACTAGAACGTTTTTCGTCAATTACAGTGCTGCCAGTATTTTGTTATAAAAATTTGCATTTTTTTCACGCTTGCAAATAAGTTTCAATTCGAAGCTAATACTTATGATTTTCTACCGTTCAACTTGGACAAAGACGGGTCTTACTTAAAAGAATTGTTTAGTATACTGATGGTTCCAAAATGAAACGAATTCTGGATTGATGCTGTCTTTAATAAAAATATTACAGCCTTTAGGAATACAACTTACCAATTTCAGGCCAAACTCCATGCAATCGAGACTTGTGTCCATGTCGCGAAACCTTTCCATGACAGATATACCTACTCTTGAATGTTTTTTAGACATTCGCAAGAGGTGAGATCGTGAAAAACTACGATGTACTGGTATACTTACATATTTCCACTGACAGCTAAGCAGCACTGGGCTTCTGCATAACGTCGAGTGCTGGTGCAATAACTTACAAGAATAGATTGAAGATTTTTTGGGCGCTAGGACATAACGTTTTTAAAGGAAAAACAAAAGTTCACGCTGGCAGCACTGGTCGGTCAAGTTAGGAGTAATCACAGTCATACATCGATGTCAATAATATTTCATAAAGCCCGTTTTGGTTGTGAAAAGCATTGCAGAATCTTAAAATATCAGGATCACCATTTGGCAACCTCATCTTCCTTAGAATTGGGTCTGCTCCGTGATCAAAGACTTACGGTTCCACTTTAGTATAGTGTTGCCGTGGGCATATGCGCCAAGAGATAAACGATAACCTTATACATATATCTGCTTTGATAGTCAAATAGTCATCAAGGCATGTTCGGCTATAATTACCTCCAGAATCGTGGATGAGGTCATCGGTATGCTGAGCCGACTAGGCCGATGTAACTCTGTGATGCTGGCCTGGATAACCAGATATTAAGGGTAACAAAAGTGCTGGTGCTCTGGTTGAGTAGGGCGCAGTATTGGCCAACAATCTTTCCTTATGAATGAGTGTGGCTATCTTAGGTGTAGTGTGTTGGTTTGAAACTTAGGAACTGTTAGGTTTACTACATGGGCGATGTCCGAACTAAATAAAGGGAATTTTTGCAATTTCTATGTTCAGTTTTACTTCTGTCCCCACTAAGAAAAATAGGTCGATGTAGACAGAGGTTCACTACTAAATACAAGTTCCTTAATCAGGGAGAGTTAAATGCTCTCAGGAGTAGATATATGTACATAATTATTAAAAACTTTCATTGATTCCAAGATTCCTTTTAGAAAGTTCTTTAACACAAAATGAAAAGGATTATAGTATAAATTTGCTATAACATTATGAAAACAAATCCATTGGTCACAACAAATCCCCAAATACCAGCCATTAGCCCATGACCATCTCTTAAAGAGCAACAGGAGACCCTTTCAACCATAAGCCAATTAATAAGTAAAAACCCTCCGCAGACAATAACACCGAATAGACCAAACATCTCCTCTTTCGCTACTTAACACTAAGATTACACTAAGCTAAATAAGACATCGCAAACGAAAAGGAGCAACAACAAGAACAAAAAAAAAAGGATCACGCGAAGAAGAAATATGCCGCTCAATTAATCTTTGTAACTCTCGCCATCCTTCGTAATCTGCAGTACCGGGTGCTTAATTATCAAAACGAACAGCTCGACTACGCACCCTGCACAAGGATGCTCTATATCCTCGCTAAGCCCGAAGAACATGCATTTAATTTCACACACCATAATGCCGAGTATCTTCTTCTCTCTCGGAATGTAGAATTTCTCACCCCGCCGCCGCGCCGTGTTGGTCGCACGAGACACCCTCGCATTCAGCTTCTCTAACAGTTTAACGCAGACACATTACGCTGGCGAATTGTAATAATGAAAATCCCAACTGGATGTGAATTTGAAAAATACTTTTGCCCAGGATTTAACCGCGCTATACTTGTATTCCGTCGACGGCGGCGCCATGAAACGAGCCACATTTTAAATTGAGTGGGTTGGGATTATTGCAACCATTTGGCTCCCATTCTATGTGGCATTATCCTTCGAAAACGGTTTTCTATTCCGCCCCTCCCGAAAAACGCGCTAGGACTTTTCTATTCTCTGCACAAAGGTGGTGGTGCTGCTGGTGAGACTGGAGGCGATGCCATTCAAAGGCGGGGGCTTATTTACGCAATGCGATGATTTGGGGGTTGAGCTTATGCTGTTTAAGCCATCTGCTCCTTGTGCTCGATATAAGGAAGTCGTCGTCGACGGCGTCCGATGGTTGGAGAAGAACACAGGGTATAACATCGATATATTATAATGTTTTGCGTGTCCTGTGTGTAAATGCGTTTTAAGTACCCAATTTCGCCTTCGTGCCTTGATCCTAATGCCCGAAGTGATTGCGAAAAACTTTTTTTTTGTTGGCGTTGTCTAATTCCGTTTATTTTGTGTGTCTTCTCGTGTCCTTCGTCCTGTATATATCGTTATCTAATCGAATATCTTAAAAATGATTGTTGTGTACAAGTATACACACAAGGGACCAGAAACATGTAGGCAAGGACTAAGAATCAAATGAAATATGGTTTGGTCCCAAATCTAAGGATAATCGACCTAATAAAATATCTTCAGAGTTTTTTATGTTCTACCTCCAGACTCCAACAGAGCAAAGCAGAGCTGAACTGTTGAAATGGAAAGTCGTGTGTTTGTTGATTTGTTTTGCTCAAGATCCCGAGCACATCATTTGTATATGTACTCGTATACACAGCAGCCTGTCTGCGCCTTTTTAATGGCCACGAATCGGTGGCATCTTTTATCATAAATAGATTTTGCCCTCTGCGGGGAAATATGATTTTGTGGAAATTTATTGCTGTGAAATATTTCTCTCAGCAAGATGTCGCAGAGCCTTAAAGTCAATAAACAAAATAAATTGCTGTAACACAAGTGTCATTCAAGGACGATTTTACCCTTTTCTATCCAGCTTTGTTTTCTCAAATGTTTTTTTCTTCTTCCTTTTCCTTTTCCTTTCCCTTTTATTTATTTATTTTTTTTTTTTTCAATGTACAGCCAACATTAAAATGGCCATAAATTTCGAGGTTTACTGGTCCTAAATCATTTAACATAATAAACGTACATACATACGTACATACAATGATGTGTACAAAGTTTTTGCGCGTATGTACTCGTAAGAGGCGTTTTAGATTGATGGATGTTTTACGTTATGTCGAGAGTGCTTTGGTAAAATAAATAAAATGAAACGATATGACATTCGGTCACGTTTTGTCGAATGGCCAGGATGTGTGTAACAAAATTGGTAAAAAGGAGATTTCGTGTGTTTTTTTTTTTTTTTAATAATTTTTGTTTTGTCTGAATTGAGTTATCGCACCTACATATGTATGTATATGAGCAGAAGTGATTTGATTTATGTGTTTTAGGCTTGACTGTTAAAAAAAAAGGTGTTCCCTTGCTACACATCGAACTTAAAGGGGTGCAACTTGCGTCTTCTTACCAAAATATTACATATAGTGAGCTTTAGAGCCCGAAATGATAGTCCAATCAGGATTAGATGATGGTCCACATCTGTGGATTTGGTACTTTCTAACTAAACAACAGAGGCCGTTGCTGGTCAGCAGTAGGAAGAAAAATGTGTCGTTCCACTATAATGTTATGTGGCAACACAATAAGTTCCAAACTCGCTAGTACATAGGTATTGTTGGTTCTGACTTTCTTTGCAGACTTATAAGACACTTTTTAAAGTCTGGGATCTTGGCAGATCTAGATTCTATCAATACAACTATCATCATCCATCTATGCATCAGAAAACTGTTTTCCAAGGCCCAAAGAGCTACACTATGCTTACGAACCATCGTGCTTCTGGCAATGAGTCTCAGCTCTTTCCAGCTCCTTACCATTTGTTGTGACTTCTTTTTCAGAGTTCTGCGCTATGTGCTTGTCAATCGATCTTCTCTTCTGTCATCCTGGACTAACGGATTCTATTATATTGCGTAGTTAGCAATGCAACAGTAGCCTTTCCAAAAGGGGGCCCAATTCCTTGCCTATTCATTCCTGACCCGATTCTTGATGCATTTACATAGATGTTCGTCACAGCAAAGATGTTCGTTAAGCAGTTCCTTAAGATGATTCGTAAGGAGTTTTCAGCTCTCTCATGATAGAATCGGATAGGTTCCAAGTGCCGCTAGCTTGGTGTGGACAGTATTCCGAACGTAGACTTTGCTTTGGTGATTCGGTTTGAAATATCCTCTTTAGTATAGGAAACTCTCTATTTCCTCTATCGGCTGTGCGGCCATGCATACACGAGTTGTTGATTTATGTAGATCCGAGACCCCATTGGTCGCTCCATTGGTGGAGGTACATACGTATTATCCTGTCCCATAGCAAACATAGGTATATATAATTGGCCTCAGCGTTGACTATCCACCTTGTCATGGTGCTGGGGCTTAAATAGGGCAACGCGCCTTCGCTGGATCTACGCCAGGGCAGTGCTGGTAACTTGCGAATCTATGAGGTCCAAAAGCTAAGAGATAAGCCCTAACTCTAGTGGTGGAGTGAGAAGTTTTTTCTTTAAAACCGTGCCGAAGGATGAAAGATTGGGTGCTACAAATAAACCAACCACTGACTAGCTCTCACAGTTGCCCTGGTGATATCTGTGGTATAAATGGCTTACCCCGGCATGGCGGCTCTGGGCGCCTGGACCCAAAACCTGACCTTACTCGTGAGAACAAATGAAAAATGGCTGACATGCTACTCGTGGGTGTGGAAGCAGCAAAACTGATGGAACAGCAGCCGTTATCGGCCGCTGGCCCGGTTGACGAGATCTCTATGGAGATGGAGGTACTGCTGGCAGATCCATCTGAGAGGCCCCGGAAGACGGATAGGAGGAATACGGCTTTTCCAGGTATGATGCGACGGTGCGGTTGTTCCGTAGAGCAATGCACGTCTTGATGATCTTGGACACAAAGGACCCCCTTTCCAAGTAGGAAAAGAACTCCATGACATAGGCTCAACGATAGCAAAGTACGTTCTGACGAGGCCTGTACCTAAACAGAATGTTCCTACTAAAAAGCCACCCATACAGACGTTGGAGCTAAGGCACATTACAGCGGAAAGGAGGTGAAAAGGTGGCCGACAAAGCAGGCAACAAGGTCGCTGCCGCTAAGGCAAATCCTGTGAGCGAGCAGCCAGACACATTAAGGGTCGCGGAATGCCGTCGGAAGATGCCCAAGACCTTGAGGGTGGATATCGGGTTGAAGAGACTTAAATCTTCGATCCGTAGTTCGCTTCAGCTTACGGTGGTGGATTTCGGAAAACCAAATGGTAAGTATTCTCTAGAATGCGGCCAAATGATTGAGAAGGGAGGGACCACCACATTCAAGGAAAGGCGCTGTGTTCCTGACTGCGGTATTAACAAAAACTAGATCCTCGATTTCCTTAGGGCCTAGAATCCTTCTATTGATATGAAGAGGTGGGAGGTCTTCGGGGGGATGGAACCACAGAAGAGGACCATAGGGTTTATTATTCTGATGAATGAAGCCCCGGGCTCCCTTTTGAAGGATAAGCATTTGAGACGGTTCTACGGAGCGGAAAAGGTCAATCTGAAGCTCATAAAGCGGTCTCAACCAACTGGCAAGCAGCGATGGGGCGACTGCCGTTACGGAAGACGAAATTGCGACAACCAATGCAGGTAGAGCACATCCAACTTCACCATAGTACGGTCGGCTCCTCATGGAAGAGCAGCTGGATTTGGTCCTAATCCAGGAACCCTGGATTCTTAAGAATCGCGTGATGGGATTGTGATAAAAAAAAACTATAATGTATTTTATAAGAGCGACGCTGGCAGGGTTAGGACCTGCATCGTAGCTGAAATGAGACTGCATTAGTATATGAAGACTCTTGGGGACTTGATAATGGTAGAGACAAGACGGGCTAACGTGGCATCTGTGTACCTACCCTAAGATGACGGGACCAACGTCCCCTCGGAAGCTTTCAGGTCGCTCATATCAGAGTCTCAACAAGGGAAGACAAAATTTTGTCCTAGGATGCGGTGCTAATGCCCATCATACCTTATGGGGTAGCACCTACATCAATGGTAGAGGTAAAGTTTGTTTATATATATTATAGAATCCAATCTTGTGAGGTTATGACCCCACCTTTGTAACGTCAACTAGAAGGCAAGGGTTAGATGTCACGTTCATATCTGAACAGAGGTATGTTGAAGTTGTGACCTCTTCAGCGTAAGGTAAAATTCTGAATTCACAGATGTCTGCCAAATTTTTGTTTTTGTAAACTTATTACCTTTCTTAGGGGAGTCGGGGATCATTCCCTCCCTACTGCTGTAGATTAGGAAAGCTCTAGGTAGAGGAGTTTTGACGCCGCTCGTAATAAATCTCTTGGGTATATCGTCCCCTACTGCTTTCTCGATTGCACGGTACCAATTCCGAGAGTGGTGGGCATTTAGTTGTTGTCTTGGGATCTTGGGTGTTTTTTCGACATCACTGTATCGGTTTCTTGATTTGACGAATTGGACAGATCGATCGATGCGAGACGAAGAAAATGTCATATTGAGAGGTTGCTATTAACCTTAGGCATTGTCATAGTCCTTATTGCTAAATGGTTTAAGGAAATGGAGTAGATAAGTAATAAGGATCGTTCGGCAATGGTTTTGCTCAGTCGTCCTTATATTGGCAGAGTGTAAGACAGAAGCAATTAGGCACAGAAAACAGGCATCTATGGCTAGGTTCAAGAATGCAAAAACTTTCGTTCGTAAGACAAATCTTATATTTCCCTTAAGATCACACGAGGATCAAAGATCACGAAAATAAGACTTAAAGACGTTTCACAGACTCAAAGGATCTTAACCCGCATTAAGTCTTTTTGAATGTTCAGTCAGTTTCCAAGTGTGCTAGGCATGGCACTATAGTCTGCTATGGTTGTGGATAGAACAATGATACTAATTCGTTTGAGGTGGAAAAAGAGAACCTACTCCCAGTCTGATGATTTGCTTGAGGAGTTCTTCAAATACGAATTTGATACTTTGGTAGCCAAGTTTGGGAAGACGATAGCATTTCCACTTGACATCGATTATGTTGAAGTCCCTTCGAAGTTGATCGTCTGATTATAAGCCATTTTATTGCTTCACAATGTTCAAACAGGGTACACTGCACCAATAACTGTACCCCATACCAACCCTATATTGAACCAACACGTTGCTATGCTTATGTTTCCAAGGATTTGTTTTATTTTCGTAGCAGTGCCGCAGGAAAAACTATCTTATTCACAGTTCAGTGTAAGTTTATCGGTCAAGGCAGTAAGTAATCACTACACCAAACAATGAACGATACAAACCCCTTTAAACGGCCGATGAACGCTCTGCAAAAGCAGTGGTATCGTGTTCTAATTGCCCGTAAAGTCGGCGCTGTAGCCCAACAACTCAAACCGCGTATCAAAGACCAATCCTAGTAAGTGAACACCCAATGAAAACGTCTTGTTTCCGTTTCCCATTGACATTCATCATCTGTAACACAAACAATTCCATTAATTTGTTGTTCTTCTTTTGTGCAGTCAAAGCGTTTGCTACCACAGATACAAGAATGCCTTTCGCATCTATAACCAACAATTCAATAATGAAATCGAAAAACTGGAAGCCATGCAGCCAAGGGCCATCGACGCTATGCGATTGCACAGGTAAGGACCACCAAGGGTAGAGTGGCTCAGTCACTCCTACCGGTGGCTATTCATTAACATTCTCATTGCATTAGAATAACCACTTCTGCCACCACCTTCAATTAACTTAGGAGTTTCGCCATCACAACCCTTTGGCTGCCACTACACTCCAAGAGGGAGATCAACCTGACGCTGGAGCAACTGGAAAAGGTTTTGAGTGTCAAAGAGAGACGTAGACTGGAGCAAATCCTCGCCCGGACAACAAAGAGAATTTAAATTACTCGAGGACCACCCGGAATGCCATTGTATACACCGGGAATCCGTAGCGTGATATTATACTTTTAGTTGTACGTGGCCAGAATGAAGAATGTAGGTTGCTAGGTTGTCGTTGAGGATACTTGCATGTATACTCGTTTTTTTTCTTTCGTTCTGCGTTTCCTTTTATTGTTGTTGGCATCCTTTTATATTTCATTTGTTGAAAGCGAAATTGTTGGTTATGGCTCTTTGAGAACAATGTGAAGAGGGCCATACATTGTGTACAAGATGAACATGTGGCGCTTTAATCAAGAAACGCGTTTGTTTGTCCCGACATATATGTATGTACATTCCTCTGACTTTGCCCTAGACGTAGTACTCGTACATGGAGAGGTGATTTTACTCGGGTGTCACTTACAAATCCTGGACATAATTAAAATTCCTGACTCTATTCGTTGTAAAAATCTCAGAAAGCCTGTCACTAACAGTTTGCACTGGTAACACAGATTAATAGGGAAAGTGTTACAAAAGCCAAGGACTTTCTTTTTTAAAAGGGAAATGTTAGCCGTTTCGCTTTGACTCATTTAATTTGTACGAAGAAAATTATGAAAGAGAAATAAAATAAGTGCAATGTGTATAATTTGTTTCATTGTTAGTTGGTCGTGTTACACAATGGAAGTGTACTTTGTCTAATAATTGTAAAGGGAACAGTGCCTCAAAGTAGACATGGAGACCGGGAACTATAACTCAAACTAGTCCTCAATATACACATACAGAATAAGAAGGAAATATTCTGTCATTGAAAGTGAGTGCTATATTCCACAGTTGTGGTGGCTATAAGTGCATACATGGGATCGACTTTCACGAGGCACCCGGCGGCGGTGCCAGAAGAATTCTCCAGATGGAATTAAAGCATATACACATACAATCCACATAGGATCCACATTATGTATTTAGAGCTCAGGCCTGAAAGGACTAAGAACTCTGTCAGGGGTTTTTGAGAAGAGATGATGGTGGAGGAGTTCCAAATGTGCGTGGCATCTCTAAAGTTGCACACATCTCAAAGTCTCTCAATGACTTCCATACCAGCAGGATCAAGCGCTGAAGACAATGGTAACGTTGATACATAGTACCGAACAGGCTTAGGATGAAGTGATTCCTTCAGTAAGCACTACGCCGACATCTTCCTTCCTAATATCGCATTGGACATTTATCTTGAGTTGGATGTGTAGAGTGAACAACCATCTATGTTTTGGACCTCAGAGTATTTGAGTATCCGATCTTGAGCATCACCTTGATGTAGAAGAAGACCTCGTCTTAAGTGGCACGAGGAATTAGAGGCAATTCCTAACAGACTGACCTTTTTTTTGTTGTAATGAGATGGTTTTTTTTGCTTTGGAAGGTGGAAATCTTTTGAAGACAAAACTGAGCCCGTACTCAGTAACAGTGTGGTTTTTCCGTGTTGGCAGCCGTTATTTTATGGTTACTCCTGTCTTCGCTGCTCCTTCATAATGTTTGTCACAGTGGCGCTAACTCAAGCCTCTTGGCTACTCATCATCTGTTTGGTGATGTTGCCTGAGGTTATGTTCTCACCCAGTTTGGTATCCAGCAGGTGCTCAATACCTTCGTGCACGTTGGGCAATAGGGGATGTCGTCGTACACTGCTTCTGTCTAGCCAGTCCTGGATCACTCCCACAGTTTCATTGCAATCCTGCTCCAACTTCTCAAGTAGTTTGGTCATTACAACGATTGCTATGCCGTCCGTGAAGCTAATTATTTTGGGAAGATTTCGGGATTTCAAGTCTGAGAACGTCATCGTACATTAGATTCCACAGTAACGGACCTTACACGGAGCCTTGAGGAACGCTGCGTGTGACGTTATACTGCCTCGTTTCATCATTGTAGAGCTGTTCGTCTTTTGGCAGTAAGCGTGATAATTACGCAGTACTGTTTACCACCGCGCTTCCACCGCGACTGCATTCTCCAATCTATCACTTTTGACGCGCTCCAATATATTCGCCATAGTGCCCAACATGCATAAAGGCATATACGATAAGCGATCCTGCGGTGGTTTATTTCTTTCTCCCATGGCTGCTCTGGAGCGTTGGTACTATCGACGTGCCCTGTGACACTATTCATGCAGTTTGGAGATCGCGTACTGGTGGCCGTTGCGGTTTTATATTTCATTGCACCGGCTGATTCGCAAAGGGGTATATCTGCCATTATTAGTTGGTGCACTTGAACGTACAGAGTGCGTGGTTTTCATCCCCTTTTCTGCGGCTGCCTTTCCTGCTCTCGTCTATTTTCAATGAGGCTGTGCCGTAGCTAGAACTTGATGGCCTAGTGGACGCCGAGCGTACGAGTATACATTGACCCTCTTCCGTTTTTTTTTTGAAAAAGTGAGCTCGTTCCCTGAATTCAAATGAACTATGTCCAACGATCTGAACGCCTCCAGGAATGTTCTTTCTCTGGCTTTGTAGAACGTGAACATTGCATTGAAATCGGATGCAATGACGACTCTTGCAGTCGTGGTAGTGTTGTAAACTATTTGTCCAAATTCTTCCTGTGTGACTTTGGCCCACACGAAGCCTACGTAGCGCTTCGTCATTATCTCCTTTGATGGTTTTCTTTCCAGGATCTTCTCCACTTGATGGTTGGTAGTCCCAGGTTTGGGCCTCTGCTGTTTTCTTCAGCAGCAGCAATGAGGTTCTATTCTCCGATGCATCACTCAAACCTCAAAACCACTCAAAACTTGACTCAGCACGTTATGGCCATGTCCGTGGGGCAACTTATTCACTTTTCTACATTTTTCATGAGTCGATAAGCCCATTGTCCTTTTTATGAAAGGTTCCACCTTTGGTGCCACTTCTTTTCTTGGTTTTGGAGCTACATAGCAGTGGCTTGACGTTCCGTTCTGGTAACGTCGGTCGGTACATAGATTAATTTTTCTTATTAATTTTACTCTTGCCAATACTTACATACTTACTGTTCAGGTTCTTGATCCGTGAAGAGACTCAGTCCTTTTGAGCTGAGGCACACCTGAGGCTATAGTCAGGTGATTGTCATAAATAGTCCATGTTGGTGTTCCAATCTCGGAATAGTGCAGTGTCCCATGTTCTTCTGTTCATTCCTGTGCATTCCTGTTCAAGGAGATATTTCGTTCCAAAAGACCTCGTTTGCTGAGGAAAAGTCAAAAGTACTTTTTTGAGATCTGGGAGGGTGAATTCTGGTAGTACCTTATCCTCTAGAGCCTCTCCTGTCACATCGCTAACTCGTAATATCCTTGTTTGAATTTATGTGTTAATAAGACTTAACGACACATTTACACATAAAGGGTAGTACAGTTGTTAAAATGAAATTTCAAACAAATTAACTTGCGATTAAAGCGGGATTTACACAGCCTCAGCTTAATTTAATTACATTTCACATTATTTTCATTTTATTTGTCAAATATTTTACATCTTCGCATCAAAAGTCGATCACATAACATTTACTCGACATTATCGAGTCGTTTAAGCCATACCAGGATTCATATGAAAAAAAAAAACGAAAAAGAGAAAAAAAAAAAAATCAAATTAACTGTCGCAGCACCATAAAAATCCAATTTGCACCGAAATTAAAAACAATAACAATTGTTTGGCAAATTGACTCTGCCGCTGCTGCTGTCATTGTCATTCTCCTTCCGGCTGATTGGCTCCTGGCTCCTTCCACAAGCGTCACACTCTCACATGACACAATCAAATCGCATCGCAACGCAAGCCAGAGTATTTCATTTAAAACTACACCACGCTATGTATGTTTGTATGAATGTGAGGCTTTATTTTTTTTTTGTTGAAGCCTCGTATCCTGGAAATTATACATCAATGTTGAGATTTATAAAACATGTTTGTTTGTTATTGAAAAGATAAAATCTCGAATCAGAAAATCGAATAATGTTAACATGCACAGGAAGGGGGTGGTGTAGTGACACTGGGGTTGATTTTGGAATTCGATGTGCATAAAATTGACAACACTCAGGACGACGACGACGACGACGACGTCGATGTAAATTATTCGGTTTGGGGGTTTTTGGAATTCGTCCAAATACCAATACGTTTATGTGTGTGCGTCTGTGGTTCATTGTTGTAAATCCATCGTGGATGCCAGTCGAACTGGTTCGGCATTCAATGGCATTGTGAGTGCAGAGCTTGTAGCTAGAATGCCACAGACGTTGATTTCCACTACCGCGCACCACCAGCAACCCCCTGGCAAAGCCCAGAAGTGCCCGCCAGTGAATGCTGTGTGCACTTGCAACTAACAGATGTGTATGTGCGAGTGCGTTGCCAGGACGGAGGAAGACGACGACGACGACAATCGTCGGAACACAACTGATCGCAGGGCTATACACCACACATCCATTTAACTTTGACAGAAAGCTAAGCGTGCAGAAAAACGAAGAACAGTCGTTCGTTTGGGGGTGGGTGGGTCATGCTTATAGGAAATATTTTACCAATGTGCGATTTTTTTTTCTCCTGTCGGTATCTTCTCTGAGGTTGCTGAAATTCCATGACATGCGAATGCGACATACAACCCTCGTGGCCCTCGTGAAACATTTTATACATTGGTACTTGTGCTTCCTGTGCAAATGCATCGTTGAGATACATTAAGAGTAAATAGGAAAATAAACCAAAGGGCGGAACTAATTTGGGATGACTTGAAATAGGCGTACACCAAACGGAAATTCGTAAAACCAGAAAACACCGCTAAATCGGGGAATGAGTATTGGGAAGAGCACTACACACATACACACGTACATATATTGTGTTACGAAACAGACGCTATAAATAGCGCATCAAAGAGACCCCCAACCACTTTATCTGCAGGTCCTTGCTTGTTGGCTTGTTACAACGACAATGGCGACCCTCTGATTTATGTCAATTGCTTCAGTTGTTGTTGTGCCAAAGGATGTTCCACCAAAGTACCTGAATAAATGGTTTAAGTGGATGGGTTTCTTTTTTCTTTTCGAAAGAAAATGGAGTGAGACCACAGGGGCGTCGAACTTAGCTAAGTCATTGCTTTCGCAGATAAACTTAGAAGCTCTCTATCATAGGATTTCGATAAGGTAGTACATTATTGAAACCGAAAGCAGGAGCGGACTGCGCGACACAATCTTGTTAGGAGTTGACTTCGAGCTGTTCACAATCAAAAAAAAAAAATTAATGGAAAGTGGGCAAATAGTGTGCCAGGATGAATAAAACACACATGCTAGAGGTCAGATGATTAGGTTAGACAAGAATAGGTCAATATACAATTGTTCCAATATCGCCAACTAGTCTCCAATGCCATGCCTTTTTTCCTGCTTCGAGCCCGAGTGTGTGATATTTACCTAGTAGCTGGTTCAGGTGATGATCCAAAACCTGGGACTCAGCAGAGTCGTACCCCATGCTGTGTTCCAAGAACTTTTAGGTGTTCTCGAAAGGACTTGAGCCACGGTGCCCACTTAACAAACTTCGATAATATTTCTGAAGCATGTGTACCTTTTATTGTTGCGTGGCTATCGATCAAAAAGATGGTATTGCTGTCTTGGAAAACAGTTCCGTGTTTCGAAAATCTGACTGATCTTGGTAAGCATAGCGAATTGGAAAGATTTCTAGCTCGTGTCTTCTCACAAACGCAAAAGTTAAGAAGGATCTAAAAACGTTGATATATTTTCAAGATGACTCTCCAACTCTTGCTTGAATAAACTTCTATGCATAGATAGTAACGATTCAGTTTTCTAAGAGTTCATAGTCAGTCTACAGTCCTTGTCCCAGATATTTAAGGTTCTTAAGGCTCCTTTTATTTGCTCCTGATTTGTTGAAAGGGTGTTTTTATTTAGAACAGAAATCTATAGTAGTGGGGAGATGACTTAACCCTGAGGCGTTCCATTAGGTTCTGTTATTATGTATCTTTCCTTTAGCATTTCTACTATTCGATTAGTTAGTATGTGGATGGCCTGAAAAGAAGGTATAAACCGCGACTATCTAACATCAGGAACATCCTACAGCTTGTCTGTGCATAAGCAGTGCTCTGCGCACAACTCCCTCTGCTCGGAGATCTGATACCCCTGAATATATTTAGCAAGCAAATGGCAGAAACTGCAGCCATTCGCCTCGAATCTACCCTACAGTGGTCAAGAAAAAAATTTGGTCACCCGTTTATTCTAAATAATTTCAAAACCTTTCCCGAAAACACTGACTACACCACTTACGTCTAAATTTTTATAAGAACTTCGTTACCACCATCCATTCCAGATCATTCTGGAATGAAGAAGCACTTTTAGAAGATGAGTCGATTCAATTCCACACTGACAGATCAAAACCCAAAGACGGTTTTCTTCGACAGTCTTAATTTTAAGCCCTCCTTCCGTCTTCTAAATCATTGTAGCGTGTTCTAGACGGAAATTGTGGCAATGTTGTCGTATCTTGGTTTCAGGAAAATGTGATATCTGCTAGAGATACGCGCATCTTTTCGGACAGCCAAGCAGCTATCAAATCTCTATTGATTCGCTAGTAGATCTAGACTGCCGATCGTCTCTCACGGAGATGGGTGAGTAGTTCAATATTCGCCTTTGTTGGAGGCCGGGGCATAGTGAAATTCGCCAGAATAGGAAGAACTTTACCCATTTGTCATCACTTGACACTGTCTTATAGGCAAGCATGCTACAAGACTGGGCCTTTTTTTGCATGGATGAGAAAGAGGATGAAACCATTCCTCACCTTCTTTGTTTCTGGCCAGCTATTCTCCCGCAGAAGGAAGCTTCACTTAGGAGACTTCTATTATAACAATTTAGGCGATCTGATAAATATAGATATCAAGAGCCTCTTCGGCTTATTTAGAAGTTCAAAATGGTTTAACGAGTAGGTAGAGAGGTACTTTCTCCTATGATCCATGTGTTATCACAATTGACCTATTGTTGGTCTAAGTGTGTTGCAGTCCCTTCAACCCAAGCAAACCAAACCAAACAGGGAACTGAACTTAGCTATTATTGGTATATATATAGTTTCAAAGGTTTAAGTTAAGTTAAGTTTCCCATTTCCTCGAAGACCAAAGTATTATAGATCAGATCTTTCCTTGTAATTCCCTACTTATTAGCCTGCTAATGTATAGTCTAGTTCTTGCAACAAGTAGTCTCAAACCTGAGGATTTGAAGACCCTTACTTACTGGAGATTTATCATCGGTTCAAGCCAATATAGACGTCTGCTCATAGTCTTTTAAACTTCATCAAGGGTCTGTACCCTACTTTTTTTTACCCTGGTTCTCCTGTGGGTCTTCCGCATAGCATAGGACAGGAAGAAAATCCCTGGTAAAGGTTTTATCTATTCTAGACTAGACGAAACATACGATTTGATATTCCCATACCAGTAACAAAATTTGAAGAATGTAGTTAATGCCTTTAGAGTTCCTCTGTCACCGTCTTTACTTTAAGATCGGAGCTAACTCTTACAGAAGGAACACTTGCTTTATCTACAACTACTTAATCCTACTTCCTTTCGCAGATATAAACAAACTGTCGCAAGTGGAATTGTTTAAAGTATACAGAACTTATGGGATTTTTAAAACAGATGATGCTCCAAATAACATATGTCTTTCAAAGGAACTCAAGAACCCCAGTATAGCCGTCGAATTCAAAAAAGGAAGGGTAGCAAACAGAAAAAAATCGAAGTGTTAGAAGAAAACCCAAGACCAAAAAGTAAAGAAGTCTCCTATTCAAATTACACATAAGAAGTTGGGGTAGCTATTAAGTGCTGGAATGCAAGCTCTATATGAGCCAACTATAAGAACGGTGGCCCAACGTCTTGTAAGAACGCATATCTATGTTCAATGTCGTGGACAAGATCCTGTCCAGATAGAATTAATTTTTAAATTAAGACGAGTCTTGGGAAGTACCAAGTACTCACCATTCTTTCATTCTTTGAACTCAGATCCTTGTATTGTATCGTAACGCAAGGAACGGAGGTAGTGGGTCTAACAGTTCATACTTGTATACGAGTGCGACATCGAAGATAATTTATATGGTTGGAAGTTAAGTAGGAAGGCAAAGTAGATACTTGATATTTTCTACAAGAAGAAGGACGAATTTAGGAAAAGATACAAACGTGACATCTAGGAAAAGAAAGAAAACGCTTGGCGAGACGGGTTCATTCGGGACCTAAGGCCTAGCTGGTCTTCGTGTTGTGCGTGTAATATTCTTCACACAAATGGAAGGGGCCTTCTGTTGAATGCCGTGGCTGAAGGTCAATTTGAAGTAGGAAACCTTGAAATTTTCCACAAATCGAACTTCGAACTCCTATTGGTTGTCTGAGGGACTAAGGTTACTCTGTGTTAGGTAGTGATACTACTGGAATACAGGGTTCAGGGGTAATTGAACCGCTAGTGGTAACTCCTCAGGGGTAGCTCAATCCTCTGTTGTATACTAGTTGACTAGGGTAGGTGATGGGGATCTCTGACTACCTAGTCTGTGCTTTCTACCTGGCTCGTGGAACCATTATGTACCCATTTTTAAAAAATTATAAAAAAGAGAACGAGTCATCAGAGGGCAAGGCGGAAGACTCCGAAGAGGTCGAGAAAGTACCGGAAGGTGCGGGATTGACAGCGGAAGAGCTCGTGAGGGCAATGGAGTCCAGAGGGAAACCAAAGGATTCAGTTGAACAATCGTCGATCCCGATGGAAAATGCCGTTTTGCAAGGCGCCAAGAGGTTGTGAAAGCCGAACCCAAAGATGACGGTACAGACCTTGGTTCTGAGCGGAGGAGATGAAAAGGGTGAGAGGAAGACAGAGGTTGCCATTGGCATGATCGGGAAATAATGACATATCGGTCAATGAATAGAGTGATGTGATTGCTAATTTAACATCGGCCGAAACCACGCCAGAAGAGGTAGATCTAGGAAATGGTTCAAAGATGATACCGAGACCTTGAGCTCAGCTAAAGTCAAGGCGATGGAGGCGGAAAGCGGAAAAGGTAAGAATAGTGTGGGGAAGCATCAACGATAACTACAGAGGAGAAGCTTTATTCGAGTTTGAAGTGTGCAAAGAGCGAACTATTGTCAACAGAGGAACAGAACCGACCTTTGTGGATGCAAGACGAAGGAAAGTTATTGACGTGACTCTGTGTAGTAATAGAATGCTTGATAGAATATCAAATTGGAAGGTAATGGATCAGACAATAATGTCGGACCACAGAGCCATCTCGGATCTAAAAGAAAAAAGATCGAAAATACGTCAGAATTCCCAAGAACATTGGAACATTGGACAAAGTAAAATGCCAGGAAGTGTTGCGCGATAAACTGAATAGGATTGTACCCAAAATACCGAAAACCACTTGGGATGCAGAGTCGCAGCTGAAGCATTTACAATCAGCTGTTGAAAATGCATACCAAGAGGCGTGTACACCTACTTTGGTAGATGAAAAGGACCACACGCTTTCGTGGTGTAGGGAACTTTTCTAAAGAAGGAGGTGAGAAAAGCCTTTAATCATGCTATGAGAAGGGATGATACTGTATCATAGGATGAGTATAAGGCAAAGAAGAAAGAGCTAAAAGCAACTCTGCGACGACGTAAAAGGGAATTTTGCTTGAATATGAGGAGCACAACTAAGGTCAATAGACTTCAGAAAATTGTCTCCAGGGATCCAGTTTCCAAAGTCGGACTCATTCGCTATAGAACGGGGAGACACTGGATCGTACAAATGAGGTCCTCATGGAAATACACTTTCCGGGAAGGCTTAAGTCAGATGAACCCTGGGTTCTGAGGAGACAAGAAGGAAAGAGGATGGATAGGGCAGAAGCGGAACGCATAGTAACTCCAGAAGCGGTCAGTGGGGCGATAAAAACGTTTTCTCCTTACAAGACCGCAGGACCGGATGGTATTTTCCCAGCTTTAATGCAATGGGGTGCAGACCTCATAGTACCAAGGCTTAGTGGTATATACGTCACATGCCTAGCGATAGGCTACATTCCGGTAACATGGAGAGAAACAAATGTGGTGTTTCTTCCAAAACCGGGGGAAAAAAGGACTACACCGAAGCGAAGTCCTTCAGACCGGGCAGCCTAATTATATATATCATTTCTGTTGAAAACAATGAAAAGAATTGTGGTAGACCATATGGAGAGCACGGAGCTGAAAGCATGTCCTTTGAGTAGTAGACAACATGCATAAAGAGCAGGTCTACGGAAACAGCGCTACACCAGATGGTACGCGCTGTGGAAGAGGAGATAAATAACGGAGGCAGCGCAATGACCATAATAATGAACATTGAAGGTACCTTCGATAAGAAATGTCTTCTGAGTAGCCTTAGCAGGGTTAACCCATTGGTGGTGAGATGGGTGGACAATATGGTGAAAAATAAGGCGATAAATATTCAGGCGGGAACTTCAAGACCAATGTGGTATCAATACCAGCAGTTAGCAGAGGTTGCACGCAGTGAGGAGTTTTATCACCTACTCTCTGGAATATAACTGTGGCCTCTCTCCTGACAAGACTTGAAGAATTTAGCATCCACACTGTGGGATATGCCGATAACATAGCAATAATGGCAAGAGGCAAATTCATAAACCTCACAGCAGATACCATGAGAAATGCTCTCCGAGTGGTGGAGCGGTCGTTTCAGGAACAAGGGTGCTCTCCATTAATGCGGAAAAGACAGATCTAATCATCTTCACAAGGAAGAGCACCTAATTTGCAACTGGGCCGCGGCGGAACACCAGAGAAGGTGGTCAATCATGGAAGGTTGCAGGCAGGCGAAAATGGCTATTAAAATGCCGATTGGCACCACTCACGAACAAAGAACAACTGAAATGGGTGGTTGCCTTATCTACAGGTCATAGCAATTTCGGGTATCACTTAAAAAAGAAGATGGGTCTTTAATTAAATACGAACTCTATGGAGTAAACGTTTGCGTCTGCTACCCCTATCACCATCTAAGACCCGTGAAATGTAGGCAGAGCAAATTCTAGCTTTAAGGGTCTGAAAATTATGTTCCTGTGGTTTCTATGGTTCCAGTAACACCTACACATGGTATATACATATGTATGTATAAAGCTAGAAACAAAGCCATTATTTTGAGGTTGGAAACCTTGGGTATGGGTTTTAGTGTCTAGACTACCGTAAATGCTCTATGGCAAGTCCAGAAGGCTATCAATGATTCCCTAACCCTCTCTTTATGTTATTTTATTCAAAAGAAGGTGTTTAGGCCATTCAATGAAAATTTTATATAGCCACCTTAACCCTACCCAATCTAAGCGCAGCCCCTAAACCCTTTTTACTATCTTACCTTGTAGTTAAATTTGCATTGAAATTAACCATTTCCATAGATTCAAACGCAACCGTTTCATGGCGCTATAACTTGCTACTCCATCCCTGTGGAAATAAACTTGCAAAAATCTACAGTACACGCCGGCTAAGTTGAAAATGCAAATTTTATACTCAACTTGTTAATCGATGGACCAGGACTAGATACGATTTGATTGCTGCAAAACAGTGAAAAGCTTTTTACTCGCCATCATTTATTTAGCGAATATTCCATATTTTATGAGAGGGTGTTTTGCGCGTTACTTACCCCACAACTTTCGACCTATCTATCTATTCTTCAAGTTTATTACCATACTAGGGGTGGATGGATGGAGAAACCCTTCAAGAGAAAGGGCACTTTGCCATTTTATTTTGCACTTCATAAATTGAAAGTTTCTTGTCAAACAATGCGACATCGATGTGACTAGTAAGATGGCTCATTGCCTGGTCTCTATAGAGTGGGTGGAGGACAATGTCAGTGTTCCAACCCCCCCCCCTTTCATGTTGCTTGTCATTGTGATGCTATTGATTTCGTATTATAAACTACTGCTACGTCTAATGGCAGGGCTGCAGTGAGGTAGAGAATGGAAAGTGTATACATCTTGGTAGAATATTAATTTTCAAAGAAGAAGACGAGGTACAGAGCTTATCGTTTTAAAGGACACCGTACCAGTGTGGTAGAAGGAGTGATAATGGGGTTTGCTTATTGACACTATTGGTGGCTTTTTATTAGTTATTAATTAAGCTTTTCAATATTTTTGACATAATCCTATAGAAACTTAATCGCTTTAGTTTTCGGTTATAAAGGTACGAGTATCTAAACGGGACAAAAGTGAAGTGCCATTATGTCGGATGTTAGTGTGAACTTGGTTGAATAGACCATTATCGGTATGTGTACAGCAACGAATAGAAGTATTTAAGACCGAGAAATGATTTTGATAAGTTCTGTCCTGAGAGCAGTGAATTTTGAAAGTCATTGGTGTAGAAAAGCAGTTCTATTTTGTTTCAATCTACCTCGTCCTTATGACGAAAAGTAAGAAAACTTTGTGAAGCGATGGGTAAACAGTTAAGTTATAGCCTATGTAGACGACTAAGGAGAAAATTTCCCCCAATCATAAGAGATCTAATGGAATCAGTCCATAATGAGCTCGTCAAGTGGACGAATACATTTGGTGTTCTAAAACGGAAATAGTGATATTTCTGTTCAATTGTAATTTCTAACCACGCCAAATGTCTGGGTTTTATGGCCAGATGAGAAATCCTTCTGAAAACCTAAACATACAATAATATACAAGGAAGGCTTCGATTGCTCTATACGTCTGTTAAAGAGCTCTAGGTCGAAAATGAGGTCTATGCGGCCAGCGTTTGCAAGACCTATCCTAATGTAAGAAGTGCTAGTGCGCCTATTGACATTATAAACTTTTATCTGAACACTGAAGCAAAGAAGACTGTCAATGTCTAATGGAGCAGCAACAACACTTGTTTTACGCAAAACTGGCCGGACCTGCATATAAAAAGGACAAACAGATGGAAGGAAGAAAATGTTCTCCACTACGAGCGCCGTCATATGATATTGTTTGAAAGGAAGACATGCAAGGAGATTGGGTAAACCCACCAACGATTTCTTTACAAGATATAAAGGCGAGGAGAAGCAAGATTTGTTAATCCACCTTTTATGCAATTGCCCTGTGCTTCCCTCATTTAGAAGGAAAATCTTAGGAGAATACTTCTTCAATGACCTAGTCGATTTATAAGGTCTGCAAGATTAGAAGTTTCATCTGCGGGGTTTCCCAATATCGTTAGCCTTTCATGTCTTCATGTCCTAGGATATGGATATCAAGATCACTTGGAAGGGTTACGAGCCAGAAACTATTTTTCAAAATGGTATCATAATGGACCTAATCATTTGTCCAAGTGAGTCCTAGCAGTAGCTTGGGATGATCATACTACCTATGGACCTACCTACCTACATACCCACCTAGATTATAAGGCACACTTCCAGAAGAAAAAAGTATTTTTCCACTCTACACGACTTATCCCTCTCAAATGTCCAATACGCAGTCTTCTGCCTAAGAGTACACCCATGGTGAACCAGCTGCTCACTTCCTTGCTTACCAGCTTTCCGGCGAGATTCACGTCGATACTCAGAGCCAGCGTAATTCTAGCACGTTCTACCGGCTTTTACCGCCGGTTTTCATCTGGCGTTCAGTCGACATCACAAAACTTTCAAGTCAGCTACTGCTTTGCTAAAAACTGAAAGAAAGCGCTTGATACCTGGTCACCGGCGGCGTTACAGGGATTTAAAAATTCATTCCGGTAAAAGCTGGTAAAAGCAGGTTAAAGCTTGCTAAGGCAGGAAATGAGTTCACTATGAACGCGCCTATTTATCGCCGACTTTATTTTTAACCAACGTAACCCGGCGGTTGGAAAGCGAGAAAGTAACAAGCTGGTTTAGTGACCACCATAGACGTACCCTAAGGTCTTTCTCCAAACCCTGTCGACTTAAACGAAATTGAATATCTTACTAAGAATTTTTTTTTTCGAAAAATGATCAGTGTTTGTTAAAGTTGACTGCTAGGCGCTATTGGAAATTTTATTCAGAGTCTTCTTATTTTCCTTGTAAGTCTAAAAGTTTAATGTTTCCTTTCATCTTTTCAGGACCTGGCACCCCCTCAATGCAATAGAGTGCTTTTGGTCTTGCACTGCATTTCAACCTTTTCCAGCTCATCTCCAGTCTTCTAGATGCCTGTTTCATGTCATGTTTGTTAAGGTTTTTTGCAATGAATGGTGATGGCCAAAAGGTCTTGATCTGTCTTCGTGTTAGGTCTACCTCGACTTCCAAGCTATGAATCGTTAGGTGTGGATGTCTATGATTCTATACGAATTTCGAAATAGTCTAGATATTGTCATAGTCAATTGAATTCTTCGGATTTTTTTAGTCGAACTCAATAGTACATCACTGGTGACTACCGAAATAACAGCGGTGAAAGTATGCAACCCTGCCGTAGTCCAATTTTTTTTTTTAGCTTTTTTTAAAGTTAAAATTTGTCTTGAATAATTCTTCTATGCAAGGCTAACCAAATAAAATTTGTATCGAATGCTTTTTTAAAATCGATATAAAATCGAAGTACTCGTGCCCTATTCTTACCTTCTATTGACACTTTACCAACCCGCTCTCCATATCTACAATGTGGTAAATTCCTGATTGTTCATGTAATCTCGATCGATGGTCATTGAGAAGTAGATGCACCAGGAATCACAGGCCGGCTGATGATACTTTAAGCTATATACTGAAGCTTCCACGGCAACAGGAGTGGTTATCGAGTAGGTTATCCATTTATGTCGTCAATGAACCATTGGATGAAAACATATCCAAGGATAGATGCTACTATCATCTTCTACTGAAATCGAAATTGTCTCAGTCGTAACATCCTGGTTTGGGCCTGCAATCTATTGCCCCAGGCCTTTGGTAAATCAGAGGACAGATTGAAGTGGTTATTTATTATTATTTGTGAAGAGTATTTCCCATTACGACCAAGTGGTCTATTGTGCCCCTACTATTCCCTCTTTTGAGTCCCTCCTATCCTACAATACTCCAAGCTCTTGGTTATACTCGGCAAGGATACTGCACAGTAGAGCACCTTCTCCAACGCATCTTCGTTAAGGAATCTGAGAACGAGAAGCGGGTCTATGGTCGGCGTATCCCTATTTGATATCTGGTTCATCCCTAAATACTTTATTCTCTTGACCTACAAGATTTCAAGAACCCTCGGCTGATATACCTAATTTCCTAAGGTGACGCTTGAGTTTACAATAACCTATTAGCAAACCTGCTTTAATGCGTAAGTTATTTCTGTTGAGGTTGATGCATGGTTTGAAAAGTATTTGTTTACAATGTGAGTTCTCCTATTCCACAGAATGGTTCAGGACTTGTGAAGGTTTTCGCTTCCGCTTGTCTTGCTAGTTGAACTGCTGTTTCGTTATTCTCTATTCCCACGTCTGTAGGCATTCCCAGTTTAAACCGAAATGACATGGACAGTGAGAGTCCAGTTATGCATAAGCATCCCAGCCCTTGTACTTTAATAAGCGTTTCATTCATAGTGACTAGACTGGTGCGTTTTGTCCACGCGATTGATCCTTAGATACATATGAATGTACATCGTTCTCAGGATGCGTTGTCTGCATCCCCAAGACTTGTGGAGTGGTTAATCCACGCAGTAAAAAATAAATTTGCTGCTTACCAGCACTTGACACCCAATCAGTTGAATGATAATTCTAGATTTCAAACACGCTTCTAATATTTTGGTCCTAAATGAGATATACTGCCTTCAATCGATTATCCTTTGCCTCAATGTCTCAAAGCATTTCCAATTAATTCCACGCATACTTTTTTTTTTACCAAAGTGCGGCCAAAGTCGCGCGTGTTTTTTTTTTTGTTCTCTTAACGAAAGCACTTCATCACACCGACAAAGAGGCACAAGTTTTAATAACTCAGTCGTGTTGCCTCTTTTAATCTGTGTCACGTACTCGGCGAAACATGCCAGTACCACTTAAGACATATCAATCGTTAACGCTCCAATAATTTTATGCGATCTAAATAAATCCTATCATAACCAATTCTCTGCAAACTTCAATCCACTCGAAGCACATTCCTGAAAGTCCTGACACGGTGAATATGTCAGAAAAAGCCAAACACTGTTGTTCCTTTTTACGGAAATTCCCCAACAAAAACCATCGATGGCTGATGACGCTGATGGCGATGACGGCTTTTAAGGTTCCCAGTTACCATCGTGTCGTTCAAAATCGTTCTTTATACCATTGACACGGATTTAACTCGAAGCGGCATAAACTTCTCCCGTTCTGTAGCGTTGAAATTTCATATCCTTGGAGATTTTAAAGTGCACCCTCATCCTCCGTCGCCGCCATCACCTCCAGAGAGAGAGAGCACAGAGAATTAATTCAACTTTGACAAGGGTATGATTGGAGCGCACAATGCTCCAGTGCCATCACCCTCATATGGCATCAGGTACGAGGAACGGACTATCTGCTACCCTCCACTCGTGCTCCGAACAAAACGAAAGAAAAAAAAAACCCCTAAATGAGGTAAATTAATGTCAGGATTAATATTCGAATTTATGACACAGCTCTGGCCGGGGTTAACTATTCAAAATCAATTAATTGCGTGACTTCACCCGCCAGGAGTGGGTGGGTGGTTAGAAGGCGGTCATAATCCTGCAATCGATGACGTGCCAAGTGGGCTGGCGATGACCAGTCCTCACCCGGCTAAAGTGTTGTTCGTAACTAATTAAAGAGTTCAAAATAAAAACTGATTGCTATCATTATCATGTCGGACATGATAGGCAATTGGTTAGTTTCGTGTAGACATGGTGCGCACCCCGGTGGAGGGGTCAGTCAAATGGTAATTACTCCTGCACGCACAATGGCGTCCGGTGTCGAAAATGAAATGTACAATTTCTGACACATAATCAATTTGAATTATTTATTGTGTCGTGTTGTATCCGGGGGATTATCTTGTTAACGCATGTTCTTGAACTTTCATTGCAAAATTATGTTTATGTTATTAAAATATGAATTAATTGTGTTTTTTTTTTTTTTTTTTTTTTTTTTCGTTTTGGGAAATGGATCCTTGCAAGGATATTGGTCAAATTTATGGCATAGCGTGGTGAAACACCGGGCAATATATTTTGAATGTAAAATGTTTTACTCTTAGACAATAAATTATTAGACAGTGTGGAAGGAATATCCACCCACTTATGGGTGTGGGAGGTAGGTGTTGGTGGAATCACTTGGAATGTCTTATGGTTTGCCTTTGCCAGAACCTCCATTTTCTTTACAGAATGTGGAATACACACTTAGAGGCGAACCTGTAGTGCCCAGATAACATTACAAGGGAAATGTAGATGCTTGCTGATGTACTTCTTGAATTTGTTTCGCAGATGACGTGAATCTCATTTCGAAAAGTCCTCTAGGGGACTCCCATGATAACTTGTTTCAAAACTTGAAATGTACGTTTTGAAATTCGTTCTGATAATATGGAACAATTTAGTAAATTTTTTTTGATAGTCTGTCATTGGATAGTAAATTATTAATGAAGACCTTATAGCAGCACAATCTCCGCTAAATTATGGTCCGCTAAGTAATGGGAAAGACCCTTTGTAGCCGAACATCTAGCCGCTCGGTTAGTATGCCCTACTTAAACTTTCTTGTGGTACATTGTACATGAGAGACCGATCTGCACCACAAAACAAAACAAGTGTGGGTTAGTTTGTGGCCTAGCGATCCACATCAGTAGAAGACCCATAACTGCTCCGAAACCGAATACAAAGACTGTTGCCCTTCATGGACAACAATCGGTTACTGGAAAATCAAGATCTTTCTCCACTCACTCCAGGAAGGCCCTCAAAATTTCAGAATCCACCAAGTGTGTGATCACGCGCTGACTAAGATAAGATGGTTTGATTCTTGGGAATTGGTGATTGAAGATTTCAACACTAAGAAGCGACAACACTATGCTTGAGAGTTCATGGCGTTGGAAACAGAAATGATCATTACCAGGTTCGATCCGACAGGACCATCGTGCCTTAGAAGCAGAAACGATCTCGAGGACAAGGCAAGAGAGCGTGGATGACCACTAAAATGCTGTGAAAAATATGTCTACAACTGCGGTATGCACTTACGTCGGCAAAAGGCCGAAAGTCAGCGCACATGGCTATTGGCAGATACCTGGAGTCGGATCAATGAGCATACCGTCTTGTCAAGTTTCAGAGTGCAATTGTCTCAGGAGTTGAAAGAACTGATCTAGACGCCCAATAACGCATGAAAAAGAGAAAAGTGCATTGTACTGTGTCGACTCACTTTTTTTTAAGGACTGTAGGACTGTCTATAACATCACCAAGGAGCTCATTGGTGGTCGAAACTGGAAACAACATCTAATGAATAGTTTAGAAGGTAACCTTGTGATTTCGGATGAGAATCAGCACACTTTGCTTCAGTCCTTAACCACATTTCGTGGGAATAGGCTATCCATCCACTTGTTTCAAGACCAGGATTCTACGTGCGAAGGCGCACCAACACCTCCGCCGTCTTCCTTAGTTCAGCCGGAATCCAGCAGAAGATACACGTCCTCTTTGGAGGCATAAAGACCACAAAGGGGTGGAATTCAAATGTTAGCTGCGAGTTGCACTTCATATTGTATAGCATCGGTCATATTGCAATCATTGCCAGCTTTCCCTTTACATATGGTCATGGCAGAAACAGCAGCTACTTTTCCTTCCCTCGGATATGAGTAATTTCTTACCTCGACCAATTTGGTGCGCGAAACTGGAGCCAGCTGGACAACGATCGTGCTGGCTGGATATATACCATATATAAATACATATGTATGTTGAAACATAAATTAACGAAATCCATCAGTAACTTCATATTGTGACGTCATGAATTACAACAGCTTTTGGTCATTGGTCAACCCTTCAGTACAACATAGCCGATGACAGATGACAACTGTTGACAACTGGACGCATGAAATCAAAACAATTTCCTGTTGAATTGTTTTGATCTGGGAGTTGGCGCGTGTCTTACCTAATATTTGTTCTTCGCAATTTGCATTTAACTTTTTGTTAACTTTCTTTAATTACAGAATAAAGCGAATTTGTAACACTATCTTACTAATATTTTAATTATAAGACATCGTCACGTCAATATCGAAAATGAAGTTGCAATTTGGACCAAAGAAACCAAACCGTCCATCCAGGATCAACTTACAGTCTGAGAAGACAAAATCACGACCAGCAAATACTTCCGTCTGATTGCAACAATAAATATCGCTAGCAGTCCTTTCCAATGTCACGTAATTCTCTTCAAATCAAAACTCCACCTTTTGTCATCCCAACACCGTAAATCACTCAAGTGAAATATTCCACAGAATTTGAATTCTATTCCAATTCATGTGCACAATTTGAATGACAGCATCAAACCATTCAACTTGTGACTTCAATTCTAAAACTATAACTCCCCATAACGACACGACAATCGGAAAAGGTTTATCGTTTTGCCCAAATCCAAGCCATATACCCTCCAGCGCGGGGCTGTAGCATCTGACAAATGGGACAATTCCAGGACAAGCGCGATGACAGAAACGATTCAAAATGAGAAATAACAGTCGATTTCGTGACACGAAAAAGGACTTACGTCGACAACCATCCAATGTGCCGATGATGATGATGCCTGCTTCCGCTAAAACTGGATAATGCCACATCATCTCGCATTTCTATCGATAAGCAAATTCCTCGCTTCCCGTTTGTGAAAGGATTGTGTCACTGCGCGCGCGATGGTAAATCCGTAAATCTCCAAATGACTCGGAACAAATATATAAAAAGAGAATAACCCGTCTGGGGACCGAAAAACTTACGTCAACACCCACACGTGTAATAATGAACCAAGAGCGAGAGGGTGTGCAACCCAAAAGATACTTTGTTTCCGTGGAATTTATCCTTCCGACTCTGTCCATAAATTTCAATATCTTGGCAAATCTACGTCGACGTTCGACTAAGTGAGTACAGAATTGTAAAGTTTCCCCCGGAACTGCAATTGCCAGAACCGGGCCGGGTAAGCATACGCTGAGTGCTTTTTCGTATACACGGCGGCGGCGGCGGTGGCGTTGCAATATGTCACTGGGGAAAAATTGTTCACTTGAAAGTTTTCATCTCTTTATGCTTTGGGACGAAATTATTGCGTTGGGATCGTGGGCGGAAAATCCTCTTCGCCAAGGTTCACATAATTCCAGCGGGACGACTATGCTACTGTTGCTGCTGCACAAGCAGAAGGCAAGAAAAAGAAAAAACACCGAATCTGTTTGTCTTTCCCTTCTCACACCCTGGCGCTTTGTCAGCGTCGTCCTCCAAAACAGGACCAAGAATGGGAAATTATAAAAAAAAAAAAAACAAACCAAAGGAAAATCGAGGAAATGGGAAAACATATTAAAAATAGGAGAATGGTTCTTCTTGGTCGTCTTTTCCGGTTTTTTTTTTTTTTTTGTCACTCACTGATCCTGGCCAGCTCGTTTTCTGGTTCCTTTTTTTTCGGGTCAAATTTAATGGTGATGAGTTCTGCGTCATTTCAAGCAGAAGGATGTGAAGTGATTGCTACCCGCGCGCTAGCCAGTTGACGTTCGGACAGAGCATTTAATTTTTTTTTTTGGGACCAAACTTCAAAAAGTTTATTACTTGCCGTTCGTTCGGCCAGGGGACTAATATTCTGGAATCAGAAGCAGCAGCGGCGGCGGCGGCGGCGGCAGCAGCAAAGTGGAAAACTTTTCAATTACAGATGCAACTCCATTTGAAGTTATGTGACTTGCGAGAGTCAGTCAAAGATGAAAAGGGCAATTCGGGGTGGGCAGGACTTGTGCTAATTAAATAATGTTGTTTATGTTTGTGAGTAATTGGGATCAGGCAATGGTGAAACTTATTTGATGTGAGGACTGGGTATATGTCGACTTAACAAAATGGATTCCTTAATGTGCTCAGTGTTTTAAAAGGTTTATGTCTGCCGGTGCTGTAGTGCGTGCATACTTGTTAATTATGCCGCTTGCTCTTAAGTGGATTCGTTTAACAATGAAAGTTTATCTGAGGATACTCAAAGGAAAGGATTTATAGTCGTAAAACGAAAAAATTTCGAGTTATTGCTGAGTAGTGAAAGTCCAGTAGGGACTTTAGGCTTCGAAAGGGTTCCGAGAATGACTCCACTTAGAAATCTATTTGGATTATTTTTCTATTTATAAATCCTCTTGCAAATAGTTTGGATGCGTTACTGAGACCTAAGGAAATTCCCTGACTGCTTTCAGGGTCCACCAGATTCGTACTTTTCATGTGGTAGCAGCAATCTCGTAAACAACCCGTATTATGTGGTTAGTCGTAACAGTTGCGACTGGCAACCTACTGCTCTGGGACGAGGATTAGCTCAATAGATGGAGAAGTCTTGAACTTCGAAGTCCATAGTGGAGTACAAGAAGGTTGTATACTCTCACCACAACTGTTTTGTGGTTGTCAATGATGTACTTCGGGCAAACCCTTGGTGAGACAAACTACGGAATAAAATAAGCAAGGACATCCTACCTTAAACATCTTGCCTACGCGGACAATGTTGCCTGTTTGCACATAATGGATCTGGGTATATCTCCATATCTGGATCTCTAACGAAAGGCTTTGTCAGACATCGGTCCAAGAATCTATAGACATCACCATCATGACGAGATAGTGGCAACTGATCGGTCACGGACAACTTGTTTGCAAAAAACATCATGTAGTGCAATCTACTCACACAGGCATGCAAAAGAGTGGCGCCATTTGGACAAACGTAACGCAGAATAGTTGAAGAGGAATCGCGCTCGTTTGGCAACAGTTGGATGGTGCTCCAAACAAAATGGCGCTGAGGCGTAGTTGACGCTCTAAGTCCATCCAGTGGTGACAAGAAGGAATAAAAAAATCTCTTGAAATGAGAACACAAGGCTTCTACCAGCTAAAAACCCAGGCCAATTCTTCCAACCTTTATTAAGAAATATGACGGCTTATATGACGGCTTATAGGCAGACGTAAGCTAGGGATCTCGAAGTTTATCGTCGAAAACATTAGAAAGACTTATGTATATTTATTTGAAAAGTAAGTCAGCCAAGTGGAATTATAAGAAGAGATCTGAATTATCAATCGCACCATAGATATGGTAACTATCACTGAGAGCTATTGGACTCCAGTTTGAAGAAACTTTCGGTAAAAGCGAAACAAAATTCTACGAGTGAACGAAATATGACCTTATTCTGTTTAAAGGAATGAGATCCTTTGCTTCCATCAACCCACCGTTCTATGCTGAAATCTAACTCACAAGCCTTGATTGGTTATATTGTTATAAACCTAAGAGAAGTGAGTGAAGGTTTGATATCCATCTTGTGCCATGAGATGGTGAGACGTGAACCGCCTTCACAAGAGATCTATCATGAACATCTCACCGGCACCTGGTTGACCCTGATCATAAAACGATATCCTAATGAAGCGATGTTCTCTTTGCACTGTTCTACTATCTTAGAGGACATCGCATTATATGGTTGGTTGGGTTGGGATGGGTGGTTGTCCCCGCTCAGCAGGGACACACTTAGACCAAAAAGAAGGTTCATTGTGATACCACTATGGAAAAAGGGGATTACCAGCACCGGCAAGCTACATGGGACTTCCCAAATGGGGCAGGAGGCAGGGGAACCAGTTTTGGTGTAAATCCACGCCGAAGAAGTATTGTTCGCCGTTCAGACATTAAACCAGTTTGACCCAGTGACAAACCCTTTTATTTTGTTAAGGTTTAGTCTAGCTATATCGTTAAGATCCTCGAAGAAGTACTCGCCTAGGGTTTTCCTTCTCAAGGCCGATAGAGCAGGATAGGTACACAGAAGGTGTGTTATGTTTTCCTCCTCTTCCTCTTTTTATAGCTTTTACAGAAATTGTTGAAGGGAACACCAAGCCTTCTGAGACAATGCCCTGTAAAGTAGCCAACTATCTTTCTCAGATTTATCCTAATGCTGGAAATAAGTCTACTGCTTTTCCTATAATCCAGCTCTGGCTAGATTTGTTTGGAAGAGAATCATGTACTGATATTGTTCCACCTACTCTTTGCCATTCTAATTGTTGGGTATCTAGTTAGAATTTAATTGATTTAATAGCTATTGATGGTTCCTGACAATAAGAAAGGTTCCAGTCTGCATCCCCCTTACCTATCTCGTCCGCTTTGCAATTGCCTGGAATATACATATCTGTGGGCTGGAACCCAGCACATGCACTCCATGAAGCTAATTGAAAGTCGCGGCTTCAGGAACTGTTATGACTCCTGTTTGAAATACAAATATTCACTGCACTGGAGTAACCTCACGCACCTGTTCCAGACGCTGTCTTGGATCCTTCTGTATAAATCTCTGTCACAGATTCGTTTAAAATTTCTCCCGATTCCCAAGCACTTCTGATGGGAATCCTAGTTTTATACTTGACGTTAAAGTCCAGATAGGAGACAATGTAGACCGAATTACTACGAATAGTTTAGGATGCTTCCGTGGCCAATATTTCCACTAGGCAGTTGCAAGGATTGCCTAAGCGGTAAGCCCCCATCAGCTTCCCAAAGAAATCAATAGAACGAAGATTGAGGATAGTTTCTAGTTCAGCTGTAGGAGTGGTTCTAAGGGCGCCAATATACTGACGCAGGATAACGTTTGAACCGTCCAAGCATTGTTGCTTTTCTAGTATAGTGCCATCCACTCATTATATAAGGATGAGTCTGTCGTCTGCCGTGTATATCCAGTAAACAATCCTGAGCTGGATACCCCAGTTTGGGCTTAAGGCCTTCCTACATGGATAGAAGGCAATTGAGGCCTTCCTAGCACGGTCTTGAATATTTAGTTTCCAATCGAGTTTTTTTTATCGAGAGTAACGTGATCTGCAAAATGCAATTCAATGCCCTTGAGTTTTGGAGGAGTTATGGCATAACTTCTTGTGAACAATATTAGTTCAGTCTTGGACGGATAAACTCCGAGCAGACTCCATCAGTTGTCTAACTGCAAGAAGGAGCTTCCTTGATATCGCTATCGCAATGTCGTCCACCTTTTAATAAGCGATGGGCTGGAGTGTTCCTTGGACATAATCATGCTTAACTTAACGGAGTTCCTGATGGTTGCAATGAATTGACAGAAAGTTGCATAGTTAATTTCTAGTCGTTGAATAAACGTATACAATTTAATAGAGCGGTTCAACAAACTTATGAAATACTTTTATGGGTTGGGCTGACTGAACCCACAAGGGCAGTGCACGCCAGAAAGCTTGCGCTGGATGATAGTTCAATGTTGAAAATCTTGGGGAATTCCAAGTCGTCAACTTTAAGGACATATGACAGAATCACCTGGTAATGTAATACTCCATTAGTCTTACAGTCATAAAGTCATTCGAGCTTTCTGCGAAGAAAAATGCGTCTATCTACCATTTAGGATAAAGCTTCAGTATTGAAGTCTTTCCATATCTGCTTTCCATAATCCCACATATGATACATATATATGTATGTATATTATTCGAGAGATTTCGAACCAGACCACAGTGTTGGGTCCCTTTTCGTCCTCTCTTCCACAATCCATTTTAGCTCGAGAGACTCTCCGAATTTCTACACAGTTCCTCTCTGGTTTTGATTCCTTGTGTCAACGCCAGCATCTGTTTAACAGAAATCTGATTCATCGTCCGGTCTTCTGCCCAATGGCTTCCCAAGACCTCCCTTCTTCTGTTAACTAGTGCCGGACATTGACACAATATATGTGCTGCCGTCCCGATTTTCTCCAGGCATAGTTCACGAGTGCCATCCTCCAGAAGACCCATTTTCTTAAACTGATACCCGAAATGTCCATGACCTAAGCTTAGAACTTTTCTATGAGTGATGCCAATCTGTATTTTAACAGCCATTTTCGTCTGCCTGCAACCTTCTACGGTTGACCATCTTCTCTGGTGTTCTGGTGTTCCGCCGTTTCGGCAAATGGTTCAGGACCAGAGAACTCCGCGGTTGACCCTTGCCTTGCTAATCTTTTATCTGATAATCGCAGTACTTTGGTTTGCCAAAGCAGATTAGCTAGAATCTCCTAGCATGAGCAACAAAGGTGATTCCTTTGAAAACATTTTTCGCTTGTTCTATGCCAATTGCTGGTTGGTAAGTAAGAAAACAAAGCTGGTCACCCTCGAAAGCAAAAATCACCGATGAGGATGAATGGAGGCGTAAATACAACCGCGAACTCTGTGAGCTATATATGTATGTATACCGAGATGAAGATGGATACTAGCTCACGTCAACTACGTTGGCTCGGCCAAAGATTCTTGAAATTCTAGATCTAAAATTGAAGACAAGCACGAAAATTAAATTCCTCCTTCAAAGTTCAGGAAACCACAGATGTCAGGATGCCATTTCGAACGAACGAGTGAAACCAAAATGTGGAGGTGTGTGCCCATTACGTCAGCCTATAATGGCACGTGATATAAACCTCTTCATTGACAATAAACTTTGCATCACTGCATCAATTCGAACCCTTCAAGTGTCAAATCAAACCCGCCCATTACCATTTAGCTGGCTATAAAGTGCCATTATTAATTAAACCCAAATGGCATCCTACCCAGTTGACAGCATTCATCAGTGTCCATTCCCCACACCAATAGAAATGCAGAATCCATTCTCACATCTGCCATAACAGTCAGTTCCGCTCTACATAGTGGACATTTCTGGTCTACCAATTCCTTCACAGAAAGTACGCATATCAGGCACATTTTAAAACGTTCCGCTTTGCCAGTTTGACATACTTTCCCCCACTCGAACCCGACCACATCATCACACAACACCACGACCGCCATCAGGACAACTGGACCGAGTGCCTACTTTAAAAGTGTCAATTTCTAGTCCACAAGTGCTTCGTCCATTCGAATATGGATGGTTCATGGTTGTGGGTTGATGGTGGTGCTGTTTGTGCATTAGTTTCACTACAGGATTAGATTGCATTGTGTCCAAATGCCCACGTACTCGTACATAAATGGGTTTTCGAAGAAAATACATACAACATTTCGAAATATCCGTTTCAGACATCATCATTCTTGGAATATCGTTGTGTTCTGTGACGACTTTAAACCGAATCCTTGAAACAAATCCCCACTGTGTTGTAAAGATGTTTTCTTCTCCACTACAGGCTTATGATTCAGTTCATGCTTTGCTTTAATTTATCTTTCGACCAAAGTCGGTAATGAATGTGGGCAAGTTTTAACTTTTTGATTTATCTTTCACTGTGGTCTTCTTTTAACTTTTTTCCATTATTCTTTTTGTGCCCCATGGATGGACAAACTTGACTTTTTTCGCATGGATTCATCCTTACGTACAGGGCTAAAGCCTCCCTTTCGGTATATGTGTGACCAGATACATTTCCTAGATTAAATGGAACACCGGAATGAGTAAAGACGAAACCGAAAGCAACGCAAAAAAAAAACTTTCCCAACTTCGTGTATGTGGGCAATAGGAAACAAAAGAAACTACAACAAAAGATCGGAAATCATATAAAATCAGTGAGACAAAGGGATTACATCCGTATGCCACAAAAACGATAAGAGTGTGGGGGAGAGAATATGGCCACAGCAAATGGGGAAACGTAACAAAACAAGTAAAAAGAAAAAAAAAAAAAAAAAACTTTAATTATCCTCAACTTTCACTGTGCGGCACATAGCAGATTGTGATATCATCCCTGCTCGACCACACACAGATCACATATCCGAGGCTAAGGAAGGACAGACGACACATAAGTACCTACTTGGTCCAAAAAGGGATTCTTCCTCTTACGTTTGAATGATAAATTGCGGGCAATAAAACTTATGACTTTATGTCCACGTAGCTTACCCACCTTGAGGTTTGCCCTACGCTCATCCTTGCCACCGCACTTTTCTTCTCAAAGACTTATCAGAGAGGATTATTCTCTCGTCTATGGTGTAGGAATATATTCATTTCGGTTTCTGTGTGCGTGGGTGGTTGCATACACAGGACAAAGTAAGAAGGATTTCTTAGGGCGTCTGCTGCTTCAGCGGAGGAATGAAATGTCATGCAGGAAGAATGGCTGAAACGCAACTATTGTCCGAACTTTTCAGGACGATAAAGCTAACTTCTACTTTTGCTTTTTCGTTTTAGCTGATATGAGAGTTTCACTCGTTTGGTTCGTTCATTTTCTTTCATTGGACTCAGCTTGTTGGAGAGCAAAATTTGTGTGTCTGGGAAAATTCATTTAATTTCTCAAAAAAGCAAAAAAAAAAAAGAAAACCAAAAGCCAAGAGAAAGAAAACTTTAAGGACGGATAAACCCAGGGAATGAGAAAGGAAAGTTGTTCCACAAGTTCTTGGCTTCTTACAGGGGAGTTTCAGCTTCCATTTTCTTGCCTTGATCTCATGATGAACTCGGAATCGGGTGGAAAAGTTTAAATTTCTAACCACTCGTTATGGTTGGTTTAATAAGATTTTGGTCAAGGATATTTGAATATGCTGGTTGGTGTAGCATCGCCCAACTGGATTAAAATTCGTTGGATGTTTTGGTGGTCAATTTTTTTTGGTTTTATTCGTATGTGACTAGGTTTCGGTTAAGCATTGTATAGGTATCTAAAATGAAGAGGTTGCGTTTATGGCTTATTTTGGGATCAGAGGGTTATTAGCGGACTATATGAGAGGACAAGCGTTCTCCCGATATCAACTCCTACTCTACATCACCATGGTGGTGGCTGCTGGGTGCCTAGTACCTCGACTGGAGATTGGGTAGTCAACTCATTTGGAAGGTCATTGGTGGCAGTAGACAGGGTGGAGGAATGCTTTTTCACCAAAGCACCTTCTCTTGTTCCAGACAGCAGCGGACGAATTCATTAGATGGAATCAACGGTGGCATCTACCAGTTAGGCCGAACTAATACTGTTAAACCGATATGAGTTACTTCGATATATTCGAATCCCAGGTCTATAGGGATCTTCAATACTGAGTCAGGATGTTGGAAAAGAGTTGGTAGCGGATGAACCGTTAATGGGCCAACAGCAGCGCTCATATCCTCGATACAGGTTACTGATTTCGGAAAACTCGGCCCCGGACCACGAACAGGCCACGTGCAACCGAACAATAAACGGAGGCATTAGACTGCTATAAGGCAGATATCACCGCCATCCAGGAAGTGTGATGGGTTGGGCCGAGCAGAACACGGATGAAAAACTGGGACATATACTACTGTGATTACTGCAAGAGAACAGAAGCAGCTTCTATTTGGGAACGGATTTGTTGGAATCGGCAGACCTCAGCAGGAAGTGTTGAGCTTAACACACGTCAGTGAACGCTTTATAGCAACCCGCATCAAGGCTAAATTCGCCAACATTAGTCTGATATACGCTCACGCTCCCACAGAGGAAAGATATGATGCTACCAAAGAGTGTTTCTACGAGCTCCTGGACATGACATATGCGCAACATTTACAAGGGAACATGGTGGTCACCAGATGTTCAAATCGTCAACCAAAGTGATTATGTTGCGATCCACGTAAGGCACTCCTTCAGTATTCTAGATGCCCAAACATTCCGAGCGGCCAACATATACTCGGACCAGTTGCAACTTGCAAGGTACGACTGCAGATATCTCAGATGTGGCGTCGAAAAAAATACTGTGAGGAGATTCAACGTTGAACGGCTGCAATCGCCACAAACTGCCAGAATTTTTGCCGATCGGGTATCCCTCAACCTTTCAAGAAGTCCTATGCAGCCGGCATCAAGAGTTGATTGTCTGGGTTTCACCTGACAACGCTTACGAAACCTTGGGTTTGATGAAGAGTGCCGGCAAGAACATGCAGCAAAATAACTCGCCTACAAAGAGGCGCCTCTAGAAGAACGAGAGCGCCTCGTGAGTTCTACAAACAAGAGAGAAGGGAAGAGCATAAGCTCTCCAGAGAAAAAGCAAGAGCACGAGAAGCGCGAGGATTACAGAGGTGGTACTCCAGGAACAATGTTCGGAGGTTTTAGGAAAAGCTAAAAAGAACGTGTGAAGGCAACAAGACACGAACAGGGACCTGTAGAGATGAAGAAGGGAACCTTGTAGTTGAGTCCCAGTGGGTGCTGTAGACGTGGAAAAACCACTTCTGCAGGTTAGACGGCGACCATGAGTCAAATTCCGCTGTCAGTCAGAACGAACCATTCAACCTGGACGACGAAAACCAAGTCTTCCGCCCACCCGACCGGAATGAATTGAGTATAGCAATATCTGCTGCTGCTGATATTTATAAGGCAGCGGGGGATGACTTGGTGGAGAGCATAAGCCAACTTTTCCAAGATTTGGTCGGTGGAAAGTATGCCTTATGAATGGAACCTAAGTATCGTTTGCACAATTCACAATTAAGGAGAACCTCTAAACTGCGCCAATTATAGAGACATCAGTCTCCTTAGCATTGCATACAAGATCCTGTCGGCCGTACTGTATGAACGCCTGAAACGATATGTCAACTAGCTAATTGGCCCCTATGGCTGCGGTTTTCGGCCCGGTAAATCCACAACCGACCAAATATTCACACTACTGCAGATCCTGTAAAAAAAAACCTTTTACCGATTTGAAGGCCGCATATGACAGTATTTTTCTAGCATCCTTGTCAAACTCGTCAGATTGTGCAGAATGTCGATGGAGAACGCTCGCTGCTCCATAAAGGTCGGAAACAATCTCACCGAAACCTTTGATGTCAAAAAAGTATTCAAACAAGGCGATGCGCTATAATGCGCTTTCAAACCCACTAGAGGCACATTTTTCCAAAAGTCTGTGCAAAAGTTCAAAGTCTGGGTACTTGCATACGCTGATGACATTGACATCATCGGCAGAACACAGCGAGCTGTTCTTGGCGCGTTTGCAAGTATTGGAACAAAAGCAACAAAAGAACGGACACACAACATCGACGAATCGGACAGAATGTCACAATAGATACCTATAACGTTGAGGTAGTTAGGGACTTTGTCTACCTCGGCTCCGCTGTAAATTCTGACAACAACACCACATCAGAAATTAAACGAAGAGTTATAATGCCAATCGCTGTATCTTTGGGTTAAGAAGGCAATTGAATGACAAGGCCTTGTCAAGAAACACTAAGGAGACTCTATATAGGACCCTCATGATCTCAACCCTGCTGTATGGCGCAGGGCATGGAAGTTAACGAAGGCGGAGGAAGACCTCGCCTTAGGTGGCGTTCATACATAAGTGTAAGTAGACCTTGGCCAACTGGAGCAGTTAGTCAAAGATCACGCTAACTGAAGAGCAGCATGGATTGGAATGTTGTTGTGGAAGACATTCTCAGTGAGACGATTATTCTGAGACAAGCAATTTGTTGATTTTTTGGCAATAGTTTTAGAATGATATTCCTCTCAACAGTCATACTACTATTAGTCACCAGTCACTATACTTTGAGCCTAATTACAAATGTGTATAGCCCGTGGATTTTGTTTGGTTCGAGATCCTGCGTGGCGCTCAATTTTCCATCCGATTCTTTCAATTTTCAGAAGAGCCTCATTGAGAACTGCTCCAAATCAAAGGCAGGCGAAAGTACTAACTCTGATAACTGCTTCCGAAGGATTCAATAATTAGCCTGCTTTACTATGTAGCAGGTATATGTATAATACTAAATCTATGCAAGGCAGTGAGAAACCTTCGAATTCAGTAATTACTGTGTGTTTTCTGTAAGAACTGATATGACTGGATAGCTAGGACAATAATCAGTCAAATAACAATTTTCTTTTCTGAATAATTGTCGGGATTAGTGACAGGGATTGGAAGCGAAATTCTCTCTACCTTACTTGTAGTCCTTAGACATGGCCAATATTCATGAAATAGAAATAGATACTTCTATAAATAGATATACCTGCATATGTAGGTTGTTGACGAAGAAATTATTAATTAAACATGAAAGGACTATCTTAAGTGTCAAGGAATAGTGCTTCCAACATTTTTTTTAGAATGATTCAACACGATATTGCGTGGAAGAGAGATGTTACTTCTGAATGTTCTGCACTACAATGGTTCAGAGACATTTCGTAAGACTTTCGTAAAACTCAGACAACATTTAGAAAGTTTGCTCCGAGTCCACCTTGAGCAAGTATGTCGCAATCATTTAGGAAACCACTATTAGTTCGATAGCTTTGTACGAAAGTAAAAGGATTAAAGAGTAAAGCGTCCCATATTTTATAGTACAATCGTAAAGAGACTTCAATCTATTTCAGTTCCCAAGATTGAACAGCCATTTTCATTCGAATCCATTACAGCTGGGTCTTCTTATGTCTATCTGGCTTGCGTTGCTTTTTCAGTACAAGGCTTACGAATCAAATTACATGTTACATGGCCTCTAAACCAAACGACAATATACACCGATTGCCATTAAATCTTAAAGATTTCTCAATTAGATAGAGATCTAATAAAACAAATCCTTATACTTAGCCTCAGGCACCCTCAAAATACAACCATTTAATCATCAAGAAAATTAAGTGAATAAACACTTTGAGATGAATTCCTTTACCGATACACTACGACCATCCTTTTATCTAAATACTTAAATATACCAACAGCCATCCTGCTACGGACACATTTACGCATTAATCAATTGCAATAGGCAGCAGGCTTCCAAACAAAAAGGTATGTATGTATGTCCTTGCGGCCAAAATGATTTGTAGGCTTGACCCAACTTATCATTGATTAAATTACAATGGAGACAAACAAGATGTCCTGCTTTGTTTGCTCTATCCCCTCCCAACCTTTTGAGTAGAGTTCAGCAACCCGCCTCGAGGCACTACCGTCCGAGCCTCCGGAAATCTCGTAAAAGTCACAGAGAATTGAATTAAAATTTAAAACTTAAATGAATGAAAGGACACAACGACGAACGGCACGAATAAGACGACCGACAGAGCACAGCAGCAGACCATGAATAGAATATATAGCACATTCTGTGTATGAGGGGATGTTGTTCACGCTTTGTGTTTATTGCTTTCCCTTTTTGGGGGGCGGGTGTACTCCGAAAGAATACACGGTCTTTTGCTATGAATTCCTTAAATGAATCTCGTTTCCAGCTTTGCCAGTTGGCACTGATCTGGGTATGCTCGACGGGTCACTCAAAAGACTTGTGCGCTGCTTGTGTTCCTATTCTTCTTTTATTACTTCAATAAGGAGATGGCCTGTTGAAAATTTCATTTTGCTAAAATAAGGGCAGCCGTCGAGGTGGTGGTAATGGTGGTGGTACTCAGTTCGGTCTAGCATGAAATGAAGGGTCGTCGTCGAACAAGTGTCTATTTTACAGTATAGCCAACAAGTGAGAGACTAGTTATAAATTGGGTAAGTGATCAGAATGGCTGAGGTTCGTAGATGAGTAGGGAGGTCTAGTTTAGATTTGGATTTCGATTATGGCATTGATATTAGCAAAACCCTCTTCAACTGATGAAGACGTATTTTAGGTCTGTAGCATAGGACTTGCTTTTGCTCCAGAAAATGCACACACAATAGCCCTGCAGCTCAAAACAAGGGCAGTGAGAGAAGGGTATCGAGTCAGAAAAAGGGAAGGAAAGAAGATCCTGCGTAATCCCAGCTCAAGAATATCAAAGAGTTCCGCGAGTGGAGCAATATCCGGATGTTTTTTAAGAAAGCCAACCAATTGGCAGTAGGCTTCAAATCAGCTTCAAACGCAGGCTCCTCGAAACAGTGAAGGGCACCTAGTTACCGAAGCACAGGGAACAGTGGATGTGTTTAAGCAGCATTTCCAGCACCTACTTTATGGGCATCAGGTAGAGAAAATGATATGGCAATAAGAGAACCCGCATCCAGTCAATTAAGAAGTCATCCGCCCCCCCAGTTTTGAAGAGCGGAGGAAAAACAACAAGACCGCCGGCTCTGATGGTCTATCAGCGAAGCTTTGGAAACATGGTGTTGATACTTTGGTAGAGTGCATGCACCGAATCATCAACCAATAATGGGTGGATGATGAAGCTATGCCCGATGATTGGACTGTCAGCGTCATCTTCAAGTTATCCTATGTCTTGTAAGATCGATCGATCTTAATGTCGCATATTAGATCCTATCCAACGTACTGTGTGAACATCTGAAGCCTTTCTGCAACACACTAATCGGTACGGACTAGTGTGGCTTCCTGTCGACGATCGACCAAATTTTTACACCAAGACAAATCCTGGAAAATGCCATCAAAATTTCAAGTCAATACTCACCATATTTTCATCGATCTCAAAACCGCATATAATAGCATTCATCGTCTTGAGCTTTACAAGGTGGTGGTCGGATTCGGGATGTCGGCAAAACTGATTCAGCTGTGCTGCGTGATGATGGAAAATACGAGGTGCAATGTTTCAAAGGTTTTGGGCAAAGAGATGCACTGTCATGTGACTTCTTTAATCTCGTGCCAGAATAGATGTACTATCTTCAACAAATCTGTCCAGCTGCTGGCATAAGCAGACGACATCGACACCATCGGTCGTTTCCAGCGAGCCGTCTTAGAAGCTCTTGCGACTATTGAAGAACAGGCGAAACGAGTTAGCCTTGAACTGAATGAGGACAAAACTATGTACATGTTGTTAACTTACAAAGAAGCATCTGTTCATCGTCTAGGGCAAAACCTCAATGAAACTTCGAAGTGGTTAAGGAGTTTACCTACCGCGGAGTAAATATCAACTCCACGAATGACACCTTAGTGGAGATTCGACGAAGACTTACTCTAGGAAACCGCTGCTTCTTCGGTTTGGCAAAACAAATGGGTTCAAAATTCCTAACTCGGAAGACGAAATGCAGGCTCTACAAAAGTTTGGTTCTGAGAGTTCTGCTATGTGGAGCCGAATGCTGGACGATAAGTAGGAAAGCAGAGCAGATATTGAGTACTTTCGAGATAAAAATTCTTCGTCGGATATTCGGTCCCGTATGCAAGGAGGGCGATTGGAGGAGAAGATACAACTGCGAACTCTATAAGCTGTACCAAGATGTGGATGTAGTCGAAAAAGTCAAAACACGTCGACTACACTGGCTCAGCCACATAGAGCGAATGGACAATAATGTTGTAGCAAAGAGGATCTTCGAATCACAGACCCCAGGTTCCAGGAGATGACAAGGAAGGTTGAATCTCCATTTTAAGGATCAAGCTATCGCGGACACCAAAGCGCTTGGTCTAGACAACTGGAAGCAGCGTGCCAGAGATCAAGGAGAGTGGAAGGCTGCCGTGTCTCAGGCAGAGACTCTTCACGAGTCGGGAGTCGGTTACGAAAGTAAGTAAGTTAGAAAAGTTCCCTCTGAGGTGCAAAAGACTTCTAATGACAGTGGTCAACTGTATCTAATACTATAAGCTCATCAATGATGGATGGACAGTGGTCATCGCTTGATAGCTAAAAAAAAAAGCTGTTTGTACATTATGGGCTGTGGGAAAGGGTTCAAAAATTAAATCCCTTTTCCCTTACTTCTGCTAAAATAAATGTGAGACTTATTTCCGGCCTTTACCTGTTAGCTTCATGAACAGATTTGTGAGATCGGTCCTCATATCCATATCCTTTATAACTCCGAAGCCAGAGACTTCTCGTTGACCACTGTGGTCGCTGGTCTTCTAAGGTCGTCCAACTTCGATGAGTGTTGGTTACTTGGTTTATTTTTCGGACTGTAGTAGGTACGTGGCAGGCACGAATCTCTGGTCTACTGGGTATAAGAATTTTGATCCATATTCTGGTCTTGATTCGGATCCTATGTCTCCCAGATTGGAGATTTTAAAGAAGTCCATTGATCTCTGATGTATCTTGGAGTCCCATTTTCCTCAGAAAGTCAAAATTCAGTAGATATTGCCGTAAGGAATAGCCTAGGTGTTATCCATCCACGAAAAACTCTTGATTTTCTAAAAGGAGATGAACTTAAAAACTGTCTGAGGTCTCTATAAAGCTCTATCAAGTAACACAGAAAGAAGAAGTTACACGATAATAAGGGAACGAGGACTAAGATATATCACTTTGTAGAGTAAGGCTGGCCGATAATCTGAAACCCAGAAGGGATAGAGAAACGTTATTGTACGTTTTGGGCTATAAAACTGGGAAGGATTCATTCAGACGGTATGAGATGCTTGTAGTTTTTCTTGTTCAACACACAGTTGAATGATTTGTATGGATGGATCCTTTTCTTCGTATCGTCCTTCGATCCCCTCATTGGATATTTTATGTGTGAATTCCAACAAAAACTGCAAGCAGCAGATGATTGCCTCTTGATGAACGGGAAACAACAAGGATAAAATTCCTTAACATGCGTGGTACGACGTAGCACTCAAGTATCCGGGGCGAAGAGCCATTCCTCTGTTGTTTGTTCCCCAATTCGCAATTACCGTTAAAATTTAGTATTCCTTGGTAGTCTAATTTCTTGGATTACTTTCGAACAAAAGCAAAGAACAGGGTAAAGGAAAAGAAAAGAAAGAAAAAAAAAAACAAAAAAAAAGAAAATTTCGAAGTAAACCCTTGTCGAAGGACGACGACGAAAAACAGATTTCCCTCAAACTTTTCACATTTTTCGGGGGGAGTTGCTCTTTTCTGAACAGAACACACCACCACCACCCCCGACCCCCGACCCCTAGCCATTCATTCAGACAGTGCGTACGACTTGGGCAGACTTTAGCTCCCATTCGATTGAAGGGTTGGGATTTCAAGTATCGTTCCTTACCTTCGTTTCTTACGTCTGTCTGTCGGTCGGTTGGGTTGGACGGGTCGGGTCGGTTGATGCCATTGCCGCGTTGCCCCACACCGCTACCATCGTCAACGATGTCGAAGTTCAAGTGAGCGAGGTTATTTATTATCGAAGAGGGGTTGAATTTATTGATATATCTCTCAAAACAAAGATTGGAACCAGCTGCTTTCTAATGATAAGACTGCGCCGTTCGGTTATTCGGTCCGCATTTGGGAATTCCATTACATAAAAGCTTTTTGCATGAATAAATTTTAAATTCGATTCGAATCGAAGTTTTTTCCTTTTCCTATCTTTTGTGTTATTCCTTTGTACTTTGACAATCTTACAATGCAGGTCATTATGCTGGATGAAGGTGGTGAGGGTGGCGGAAGAGGACGAGGGGTGGTCCCTTGGTGGTGAGGGGTTCCTGTGACACGGTAAACAAATGAAAAACAGATAACCAAAGAATGGAGGAATATTGAATTTCTTCCTTTTTTTTTCCTTTTTTTTTTTGGCGGAACACACTTTTGTCCTATTAAATATGAATGTCAGACGAAGTGGGTCGCCGTCGTTGTCATCGGAAAGTAATGTCAGATAGACGCATCACAAATACGGCGGCGGCGGTGTTCTGAATGCTAAAGGGGGCCGTTAAAAAAAAAAGGAAACTGCTGGTTAAGCTTATGCGGGAAAAGGAATTTTTACATTTAAATAGCGGTTTGTCATAAAATATCTGGAAACGACAGTTTTGAAATGATTTTTCAAAAGCGTCCTTCTTTGTTGCGCACTAATGATGCGAAGACAGTTTCTCTATTTTCCTCGTTGGCTAAGAAATATGACTCACCAATGAGTTTGGGTTTGCTTTCAAAGTGTTCATATTTGTGGAAATCGTGAATTCGAAACCAATATACATAGTGGGGGAGACATCTGTGAAAGGGCAAGACCCTTTGGTGGAATTCGTCGAATCGTGCGAAAGCAAAAATACTTAACACTGGTTCTGTTTGATTTCAGAAATGTGCGGTGACACCTGGAAACGAATTGAGAATGGTGAATGTCAAAGATCTACTTTGGTTGTGTTATTTGGCATTCATAGTTTCAAAAATGGGTCAAAATATGAGACATCCTTTGTCTATAATAGGATACAGAAGGAATCGATGGACCATTGACACTCATTTTTCCGTAGTTGCCTATCTTCTTTTTTAAGAAAAGCAAGTAGCTTTAGACAAGTAGATTTGTCTACCTAACGAAAAGTGCATTTTAATACTATCGTTGGGGACGAAGGTTTCAACAGAAGACCCTTGACTGTTTTTGGAGCCATCCATGAAAATTCGATTACAATTCCTGTCTGTATCAGGATCAAGCTAGATCCTTGTATGAGTTTGGATTTTGACCGCGCATCCTTAAGTCAGAAGTCGTAGAAGAAGATTCGAACAAAAGTATTTCTTAAGACTCTAGTATGCGTTACTCCAGAAACCATTTCGTGTAAGACGAAACATTTCTGTAATAGTGCTACCCGTAATATAACCATCACGGAGAGAAATGTTCAATAATTGGTTCTAGAACATAGCCAAGCATATTAGGGAATGCCGTAGAGTAGTTGAGACAATACTTTTTCTGACACACAAACGAAACATATGCTAAGGAAACTGTCAGCATTTGACATAACTTATTTTAGCAAAGAATACAGGATATCCGGGTTCTCCTTCATATAAGCTGAACATCCGTAGTTCATTGAGCATATCTGAGCTCATCTGTGGCGTCTAGTTGCCCTCTAAAGTTGAATTATCAAAGTAACTACTAAGCGCATTTAAGATATTGCAACGACAGTCAGATAATCAGACAGTCATAACTCAACTTCAGGCTTAGGTACTTGGCTCCTTCATGTTGGCAGTCTGCTGTACTGCGTTTCGTTGTTGCTCCTATGATGCTAACTACTTTCGAAGGCTATTTGCTACTCATCATCTGCCTGGTGAAGTTGACTGGGTAAAATCCTCTCGCAGTTGGTTTATCAGCAGGTGCGGTTCTACGCAATATTGTTGGCAGTGAAACATGATGTGTTCCCCATCCTCCACTGTTTTCGTGTACATTGCACAATAGGGGTTTTCGTCGTGTCCAAACTTATGCAGGTAGGCTCTGAAGCATCCACGGCCAGTAAGCATCTGGGTCAGGTAAAAATTCAGCTCCCCATGCTTTCTATTAAACCAAGTGTCTATATTGGGTACCAATTTCTGCATCCACCTGCCTTTATCAGAGTGACACCATATCTCTTGCCATTGTTCCAGACTTGTCCTTGGTGGTACTTAAGTATTACTTCGACTCTTAGCTCTTGCCGTTGTCCTAATGGCACGGTATTTGTGTGGCGCCTTTTTAGCAAGAAAGTTTATTCGTACTATCCTAGCCACTTCACAAGGCGTGTCGTTGGAAAGCTGCATACTGCAGATGCTGCTTATGTTTTGCATCTGTGTTTATGCCAAGGTCTGATTTGGAAGCTATGACGTGATCGCCCATGGTTAGTCTAATTGTCTTCATGACTCGCATGCTGTTGATGAGCACTACTTCGATCTTGTCTTCTGCAAGCTGTAGCCAGTCATGCACCATCCCGATAGCTTCATTGCAGTTTTGCTCCAACTCCTCAACGAGTTTGTTCACTACAACGATTGCTATGTCATCGGCAAAGCCAATTATTTTCGAAGATCTCGGATTCCAAGTACGAGGACGTCACTATACATTAGATTCCATCGTGGCCTTGAAGAACCCCGCCTGTGACGTTATAATGCCTCGTCCCATCGTAGGTGTCTTAGAGCAATATCCTAGTTCTAAAATAGTCCGTCATTATCTTCTGCAGGTATTATGGTACTCTCTTGGCGTTAAGAGCTCGGTGGATGTTTGAAGGCGTTATTGGCATCCAGTGTGATAACTGCGCAGTACTGTTTACTCCCGCCCTTCCATTGTTCTTTTCGTGGTATTCACGACTTCGTCGATAGCGTCGATCGTAGACCTTGACTTACGGAAGCCATACTGGTAATCTGCAAGGCCTCCAGCCTTATTGATTGCACTCTCCAATCTGTCACTTATGATGTGGTCCAGTATTTTCCCCATAGTGTTCAACATACAAGAATACGATACGGATCCTTTTGGTAGGAAGATCAGTCTTTGCTTTTCCACTGGTCGGGTAATACTCCTTGTGTGGGTGCCAATTGATACTTGGTTTTAAGGCTATGTTAGGGATTCCATCGACACCAGGCGCCTTTTTTGCTTGATTTTTGTTCAAACTTGCAAGACATTTACTATGACTTTGCCATTTCCGCTTCCTAATATCTACAAGGCAACTTGGAAGTCCTCATAGGAAATTACCGCTCCTAGTGTATGGAATGATCGAACGTTCCGAGGTGCAGACACGAGTTGGTACATAACCTTGTTGCGGTAATGTCGCGGGCAAGAAAAATACTGCAATTGGAACCGACTGCAACCAAGGAGGCCAAAAAGTACCGACGGTAAACCAGCAGAAATACAGTGAATGATGTGCTAGGTTAAACTCCTCCACCTGTTTCAATGTTGAAGTTACGCACGCAAATGCACACAAAATGTCTGCCTATAAAGTGGAACTGCGAATAAGGACAAGATTCGCTCGTCAGCTCAACCAGCAAAAAAGGAAAGACAAAAAGGACATACATATGTACTTATATGAAAGAAAAAAGGAATCTGAGAAACAGCGGAAAAAGATCCAGAATTTTTCCAAAAGAGTAAAGAGCGCATCCAAGACTTTGGAACGCAAACCACCGCTTACAAGGACAAGAACGGGAGTGCCATAGTGGAGAAGCAGTCTGTGCTGGATGTATGAAATGACTATTCCTGCGAACTATAAACGGCGAAGAAAGCCAAAATCTCGCTATCAGGCAGTATGATGTTTTCTACTTGAAGGACGACCAATCTCTGGAACCACCGAACCGGATGAGATGGTTTGGTAGGGTACATGCACCAACTCATCTGGAGGATATGGTGAGGAAAGTATACCCAATGATTTGCCCAATCTTAAAAAAAGGATACTAAGCATCGCATATACAATTTTTTCTGGTGCTGGATGGTGAAGGAAATTACAAGTGCGGTTTAACACCTGAAAACTCAACGATCGCCCAAATCTTCACTTTAAGCTAAATCCTGGAGAAAATCCAAAAGTTGCAGTTCAATACCCGCTTCCTATTTTCAGATTGTAAAGCCGCATATGATAGATAAGAGCACTGTGCTGTTTCAAGGTCAGACAAGACATTACCGAAACATTTAATGCCATCAGAGGTCTTAGAAAAGATGACGCGCTGTCATGTAGTTTCTGTAACATGATTCTGGAGAAAAGAGTTCATATTTCCCACTTTGTCATTTATTGGAAGTCTGCTATTCTGCCAAAGACATTAGGGTGGGGGGATTTAGCGTAGAATAATACTCGGCCATGGATGTTACTACAGTGTAGGAGACACCATTTAGCAAGGTTCTACTGCGAAAAACCAACGAGACCCTATATTTATAAGATTGTAAGCATCTTCGTCCTGCAGACGCAGATGTCTTTTTTTAAAATCGGCAGTAAGCTAAATGGGAATCTTGCGCACGATTCATGGTACTGTCTACGCTGACGGACTGTACAAGTTGTACACCAACCTGTACACCAACCTAGCTAGCTCATTTAGAGTGAATGAATAAAAATGCTCCAATCCGAACAATTCACGATTCCACCCTAAAGGAACTACGCAGAAGAGGACGACCTCTTCTTCGATGGCGTGTGCATAAATAAGTACAGTGTGATCTCGACTAACTCGCCATACGCAAAAGAAGACAGCTGACTAAGTGTTGTTGTGGTTGGAGAGGCCTGTTTAGAAGTAAATAAATCAGGGCTTTGGAGGACAAACCTGAACAACAAACTATGCGCACTGTACATTGATTTGGTCAATGCATCAGGTGTTTGAGATGGCTAAGAGTGCGCTCCCGGCTGCATAGTCCTTCAATCAAAATGTCGCCGTTCTTAATTGACTTGAAGTGCACAACTGAAGGGAGTTTGCTAAGAATCGGGTCAACAAGAAAGGTTTGGGATTTGTTGCCCATATTCACCCCAAATTGCAACGTAACCCAAGTAAGTAAGTAAGTAAGTATGTACATATATGTGGCTCAGTTTCAGTAATAGCGCTGATAGCACAGACGTTCATCGAAAGAACAGAAAATGTGCCTTACACCATCTCAGCTGTGAGCTGTTGCGTCTTGTCTGAAACATGCATATTCTGTCCCGTCTGAGAGAAACGGACCTACATGTGATTGTGTTATATATTTCAACTTAACATTTTTTTTAAGGCCCTAGAATCACTGATACTGAATGTTGGGCGGGTGCAAGGTGATTGCCACTTATTTTTAATGGTTTTCTGACGTTACGTTTAAAAAATCCAGCAATCTGTCTTAGTTAGTAACCATCTCTGAACAGAAGTCCTCCATGTAGGTCCTACTAAAGTCACATTTAATCTTATAAACATACTTTTGACCCATTTCTTAGCCAAGACGTAAATACATTTTACATCGCCTTTCGCCCAAATTGCCCACGTACGTGACCTCGAATACTTTCACTGCCAAAAGCAACCCTTTTTCCGTACTCAAACAGTCGACTCCAAGAAAAGCAAATTATAAATAAACCTTAAGTCCTTTCGTTATGCTCAAAACAAAAAAAAAAAAGGATATTCAAACTCAAAAGACTGCACACCGAGAGAAAAAAACAAAAAAATAAATAAAAACACTAACAGCGAGAAGAAAGGAAAACTTTTCACATTTTCTTCCTTCATAATGAATGAAAATGAATTAAATTTTCCTTCTCCTAGTGCTGGATTTTTTCATACCCAAATATCCATCTATCGCTGCATGTTATCCTTTCAGCAACCGGCAAAGCAAACTAAATCTCCAGTACACAACTCAAAGAGTACTCGGGAAATTAAATTCCATAAGAGATGGAGGACTTCAACGAATAAAAAAAAAATATTTAATGCAGAGGCAGAGTAGAAAAAAAAAACTCCAAAAAGGAGATAAATGAAAAAAATTTTCCACACGGACGAATTTAATGAAATAGGATTATAATGTCTGGAATTACAAACATTCCATTCCGATCTAATGTAATAACTATAAATTCAGAGACCGTCTAACCCCAGCACGGCAGGACGACCCGAACGGATGAAGTATTTCCATAAAAGTGAAATCAATGCCTACTGCCACGACCTTGGAGTGGGTGGAGTATACCGCCAGTTTTGCTGGAGTAAGTATCCTTTTTTTTATTTTTCGCTTTTGTATACGCACTCTGCTGCCCTCTTCTGAGCTGCCATCATCTTAACATCGAAAATATCCTGCTGAGTTCTTAATCCAGCGCGATAAGCAAACGGATGAATTTTAATTATGAGTCTTAAGTCAAAGTTGACGGGATAAAGGATTTATGTTGGGAACTGTCTGTGTGGCCCCATGGGTCGTGCTTCAATGGATTTATTTCTAAAAGAAGATAAATTCCCATTCGGTTCGGTTGGGCGGGACATTTTTAATTATATTGGGTTATTATCACATGATTTCCTGAACTTTGTGTTATGTTATCAGCTCTGGCATTCGGGAATATAATTGAATTAAACTTTTGCCTTTTGCAGATGTCAACCCAGTGAGTTTATGAGTAGAAGGATTAAGGTATTAATTAGGTGGTGTTCGTAGGCTATTTGTGAATTGAAGTTCAAGTTGAAATTGAATTTTATTATCTTACTAGCTTAAACCCCACCCGCTTCGCCAGGCACTCACACAGCGCGTCGAATGCATTTTTTTTGTCTTAGCTGTATGTATCACAACGGTATCGCACACAAAATGTCTAAGCTTTTTCAATCTTTTTGAAATTTTGTTTGCCTCTCACCTTTGTAGGTGATGCATTAACAATTTGCAAATTTTATCAAAAATTTGATATTTGCGGGCTACATGCGGATCTCATTTTTTGTCGATTTGGATGAAAAATCGTAAAAAAAATTAAATTCGCGCGATTTTTGATGAAAATCGTGAAAAAAATGAAATTCGTGCGCTGCCGGCATCGACCAAATTTTTGATGAAAAATCGTGAAAAAAATGAAATTCGCGCGATTTTTGATGAAAATCATGAAAAAAATGAAATTCGCGCGATTTTTGATGAAAATTGAAAAAAAATGAAATTCGTGCGCTGCCGGCATCGACCAAATTTTTGATGAAAAATCGTAAAAAAATGAAATTCGCACGATTTTTGATGAAAAATCGTGAAAAAAAAGAAATTCGGTCGTTTTTTAATGAAAAATGGTAAAAAAATGAAATTCGTGCGATTTTTGATGAAAAATCGTGAAAAAAAAGAAATTCTTGCTCTGCCGGCATCGGCCAAATTTTTGATGAAAAATGAAATTCGCGCGATTTTTGATGAAAATTGAAAAAAAATGAAATTCGTGCGCTGCCGGCATCGACCAAATTTTTGATGAAAAATCCTAAAAAAATGAAATTCGCGCGATTTTTGATGAATGTCGTGAAAAAAATTAATTCGGTAGATTTTTAATGAAAAATGGTAAAAAAATGAAATTCGTGCGATTTTTAATGAAAAACCGTGAAAAAAATGAAATTCGCGCGATTTTTGATGAAAAATTGTGAAAAAAATTAAATTCGCGCGCTGCCGGCATCGACTAAATTTTTGATGAAAAACCGTGAAAAAAATAAAATTCGCGCGATTTGTGATGAAAATCGTGAAAAAAATGAAATTCGGTCGATTTTTAATGAAAAATGGTAAAAAAATGAAATTCGCGCGATTTTTAATGAAAAATGGTAAAAAAATGCAATTCGCGCGATTTTTGATCAAAAAAATGAAATTCGCGCGCTGCCGGCATCGACTAAATTTTTGATGAAAAATCCTAAAAAATGAAATTCGCGCGATTTTTGATGAAAAATCGTGAAAAAAATTAAATTCGCGCAATGCCGGCATCGACCAAATTTTTGATGAAAAATCCTAAAAAATGAAATTCGCGCGATTTTTGATGAAAAATCGTGAAAAAAATTAAATTCGCGCGATGCCGGCATCGACCAAAGTTTTGATGAAAAATCCTAAAAAATGAAATTCGCGCGATTTTTGATGAAAAATCGTGAAAAAAATTAAATTCGCGCGATGCCGGCATCGACCAAAGTTTTGATGAAAAATCCTAAAAAAATGAAATTCGCGCGATTTTTGATGAATGTCGTGAAAAAAATTAATTCGGTAGATTTTTAATGAAAAATGGTAAAAAAATGAAATTCGTGCGATTTTTAATGAAAAACCGTGAAAAAAATGAAATTCGCGCGATTTTTGATGAAAAATTGTGAAAAAAATTAAATTCGCGCGCTGCCGGCATCGACTAAATTTTTGATGAAAAACCGTGAAAAAAATTAAATTCGTGCGCTGCCGGCATCGGATAAATTTTTGATGAAAAATCCTAAAAAAATGAAATTCGCGCGATTTTTGATGAATGTCGTGAAAAAAATTAATTCGGTAGATTTTTAATGAAAAATGGTAAAAAAATTAAATTCGTGCGATTTTTGATGAAAAATGGTGAAAACAACGAAATTCGTGAGCTGCCGGCATCGGCCAAATTTTTGATGAAAAACCGTGAAAAAAATGAAATTCGCGCAATGCCGGCATCGGCCAAATTTTTGATGAAACATCCTAAAAAATGAAATTCGCGGGATTTTTGATGAATGTCGTGAAAAAAATGAATTCGGTAGATTTTTAATGAAAAATGGTAAAAAAATTAAATTCGTGCGATTTTTGATGAAAAATGGTGAAAAAAACGAAATTCGTGCGCTGCCGGCATCGGCCAAATTTTTGATGAAAAACCGTGAAAAAAATGAAATTCGCGCGATTTTTGATGAAAAATTGTGAAAAAAATTAAATTCGCGCGCTGCCGGCATCGACTAAATTTTTGATGAAAAACCGTGAAAAAAATAAAATTCGTGCGCTGCCGGCATCGGCCAAATTTTTGATGAAAAATCCTAAAAAAATTAAATTCGCGCGATTTTTGATGAATGTCGTGAAAAAAATGAATTCGGTAGATTTTTAATGAAAAATGGTAAAAAAATTAAATTCGAGCGATTTTTGATGAAAAATGGTGAAAAAAACGAAATTCGTGCGCTGCCGGCATCGACTAAATTTTTGATGAAAAATCCTAAAAAAATGAAATACGCGCGATTTTTGATGAATGTCGTGAAAAAAATTAATTCGGTAGATTTTTAATGAAAAATGGTAAAAAAATTAAATTCGTGCGATTTTTGATGAAAAATGGTGAAAAAAACGAAATTCGTGCGCTGCCGGCATCGGCCAAATTTTTGATGAAAAACCGTGAAAAAAATGAAATTCGCGCAATGCCGGCATCGACCAAATTTTTGATGAAAAATCCTAAAAAATGAAATTTGCGCGATTTTTGATGAAAAATCGTGAAAAAAATTAAATTCGCGCCCTGCCGGCATCGACTAAATTTTTGATGAAAAACCGTGAAAAAAATAAAATTCGTGCGCTGCCGGCATCGGATAAATTTTTGATGAAAAATCCTAAAAAAATGAAATTCGCGCGATTTTTGATGAATGTCGTGAAAAAAATTAATTCCGTAGATTTTTAATGAAAAATGGTAAAAAAATGAAATTCGTGCGATTTTTAATGAAAAACCGTGAAAAAAATAAAATTCGTGCGCTGCCGGCATCGGCCAAATTTTTGATGAAAAATCCTAAAAAAATTAAATTCGCGCGATTTTTGATGAATGTCGTGAAAAAAATGAATTCGGTAGATTTTTAATGAAAAATGGTAAAAAAATTAAATTCGAGCGATTTTTGATGAAAAATGGTGAAAAAAACGAAATTCGTGCGCTGCCGGCATCGACTAAATTTTTGATGAAAAATCCTAAAAAAATGAAATACGCGCGATTTTTGATGAATGTCGTGAAAAAAATTAATTCGGTAGATTTTTAATGAAAAATGGTAAAAAAATTAAATTCGTGCGATTTTTGATGAAAAATGGTGAAAAAAACGAAATTCGTGCGCTGCCGGCATCGGCCAAATTTTTGATGAAAAACCGTGAAAAAAATGAAATTCGCGCAATGCCGGCATCGACCAAATTTTTGATGAAACATCCTAAAAAATGAAATTCGAGCGATTTTTGATGAAAAATCGTGAAAAAAATTAAATTCGGTCCCTGCCGTCATCGACCAAATTTTTGATGAAAAATCGTAAAAAAAATTAAATTCGCGCGCTGCCGGCATCGACTAAATTTTTGATGAAAAACCGTGAAAAAAATAAAATTCGCGCGATTTGTGATGAAAATCGTGAAAAAAATTAAATTCGGTCGATTTTTAATGAAAAATGGTAAAAAAATGAAATTCGCTCGATTTTTAATGAAAAATGGTAAAAAAATGCAATTCGCGCGATTTTTGATCAAAAAAATTAAATTTGCGCGCTGCCGGCATCGACTAAATTTTTGATGAAAAATCCTAAAAAATGAAATTCGCGCGATTTTTGATGAAAAATCGTGAAAAAAACTAAATTCGCGCAATGCCGGCATCGACCAAATTTTTGATGAAAAATCCTAAAAAATGAAATTCGCGCGAGTTTTGATGAAAAATCGTGAAAAAAATTAAATTCGCGCCCTGCCGGCATCGACTAAATTTTTGATGAAAAACCGTGAAAAAAATAAAATTCGTGCGCTGCCGGCATCGGATAAATTTTTGTTGAAAAATCCTAAAAAAATGAAATTCGCGCGATTTTTGATGAATGTCGTGAAAAAAATTAATTCCGTAGATTTTTAATGAAAAATGGTAAAAAAATGAAATTCGTGCGATTTTTAATGAAAAACCGTGAAAAAAATGAAATTCGCGCGATTTTTGATGAAAAACCGTGAAAAAAATAAAATTCGTGCGCTGCCGGCATCGGCCAAATTTTTGATGAAAAATCCTAAAAAAATTAAATTCGCGCGATTTTTGATGAATGTCGTGAAAAAAATGAATTCGGTAGATTTTTAATGAAAAATGGTAAAAAAATTAAATTCGTGCGATTTTTGATGAAAAATGGTGAAAAAAACGAAATTCGTGCGCTGCCGGCATCGACTAAATTTTTGATGAAAAATCCTAAAAAAATGAAATACGCGCGATTTTTGATGAATGTCGTGAAAAAAATTAATTCGGTAGATTTTTAATGAAAAATGGTAAAAAAATTAAATTCGTGCGATTTTTGATGAAAAATCGTGAAAAAAAAGAAATTCGTGCGCTGCCGGCATCGGCCAAATTTTTGATGAAAAATCGTGAAAAAAATTAAATTCGCGCGATGCCGGCATCGACCAAAGTTTTGATGAAAAATCCAAAAAAAATGAAATTCGAGCGATTTTTGATGAAAAATCGTGAAAAAAATTAAATTAGGTCCCTGCCGTCATCGACCAAATTTTTGATGAAAAATCGTAAAAAAAATTAAATTCGCGCGCTGCCGTCATCGACCAAATTTTTGATGAAAAATCGTGAAAAAAATAAAATTCGTGCGCTGCCGGCATCGGCCAAATTTTTGATGAAAAATCCTAAAAAAATTAAATTCGCGCGATTTTTGATGAATGTCATGAAAAAAATTAATTCGGTAGATTTTTAATGAAAAATGGTAAAAAAATTAAATTCGTGCGATTTTTGATGAAAAATGGTGAAAAAAAACGAAATTCGTGCGCTGCCGGCATCGACTAAATTTTTGATGAAAAATCCTAAAAAAATGAAATTCGCGCGATTTTTGATGAATGTCGTGAAAAAAATTAATTCGGTAGATTTTTAATGAAAAATGGTAAAAAAAATTAAATTCGTGCGATTTTTGATGAAAAATGGTGAAAAAAACGAAATTCGTGAGCTGCCGGCATCGGCCAAATTTTTGATGAAAAACCGTGAAAAAAATGAAATTCGCGCAATGCCGGCATCGACCAAATTTTTGATGAAAAATCCTAAAAAATGAAATTCGGGCGATTTTTGATGAAAAATCGTGAAAAAAATTAAATTCGCGCGATGCCGGCATCGACCAAATTTTTGATGAAAAATCCTAAAAAAATTAAATTCGCGCGATTTTTGATGAAAAAAATTAAATTCGCGCAATGCCGGCATCGACCAAATTTTTGATGAAAAATCCTAAAAAATGAAATTCGAGCGATTTTTGATGAAAAATCGTGAAAAAAATTAAATTCGGTCCCTGCCGTCATCGACCAAATTTTTGATGAAAAATCGTGAAAAAAATTAAATTCGCGCGCTGCCGTCATCGACCAAATTTTTGATGAAAAATCGTAAAAAAAATTAAATTCGCGCGCTGCCGGCATCGACCAAATTTTTGATGAAAAATCCTAAAAAATGAAATTCGAGCGATTTTTGATGAAAAATCGTGAAAAAAATTAAATTCGGTCCCTGCCGTCATCGACCAAATTTTTGATGAAAAATCGTAAAAAAAATTAAATTCGCGCGCTGCCGTCATCGACCAAATTTTTGATGAAAAATCGTAAAAAAAATTAAATTCACGCGCTGCCGGCATCGGCCAAATTTTTGATGAAAAATCCTAAAAAAATTAAATTCGCGCGATTTTTGATGAATGTCGTGAAAAAAATGAATTCGGTAGATTTTTAATGAAAAATGGTAAAAAAATTAAATTCGTGCGATTTTTGATGAAAAATGGTGAAAAAAACGAAATTCGTGCGCTGCCGGCATCGACTAAATTTTTGATGAAAAATCCTAAAAAAATGAAATACGCGCGATTTTTGATGAATGTCGTGAAAAAAATTAATTCGGTAGATTTTTAATGAAAAATGGTAAAAAAATTAAATTCGTGCGATTTTTGATGAAAAATGGTGAAAAAAACGAAATTCGTGCGCTGCCGGCATCGGCCAAATTTTTGATGAAAAATCGTGAAAAAAATTAAATTCGCGCGATGCCGGCATCGACCAAAGTTTTGATGAAAAATCCAAAAAAAAATGAAATTCGAGCGATTTTTGATGAAAAATCGTGAAAAAAATTAAATTAGGTCCCTGCCGTCATCGACCAAATTTTTGATGAAAAATCGTAAAAAAAATTAAATTCGCGCGCTGCCGTCATCGACCAAATTTTTGATGAAAAATCGTGAAAAAAATAAAATTCGTGCGCTGCCGGCATCGGCCAAATTTTTGATGAAAAATCCTAAAAAAATTAAATTCGCGCGATTTTTGATGAATGTCATGAAAAAAATGAATTCGGTAGATTTTTAATGAAAAATGGTAAAAAAATTAAATTCGTGCGATTTTTGATGAAAAATGGTGAAAAAAACGAAATTCGTGCGCTGCCGGCATCGACTAAATTTTTGATGAAAAATCCTAAAAAAATGAAATTCGCGCGATTTTTGATGAATGTCGTGAAAAAAATTAATTCGGTAGATTTTTAATGAAAAATGGTAAAAAAATTAAATTCGTGCGATTTTTGATGAAAAATGGTGAAAAAAACGAAATTCGTGAGCTGCCGGCATCGGCCAAATTTTTGATGAAAAACCGTGAAAAAAATGAAATTCGCGCAATGCCGGCATCGACCAAATTTTTGATGAAAAATCCTAAAAAATGAAATTCGCGCGATTTTTGATGAAAAATCGTGAAAAAAATTAAATTCGCGCGATGCCGGCATCGACCAAAGTTTTGATGAAAAATCCTAAAAAAATGAAATTCGCGCGATTTTTGATGAAAAATCGTGAAAAAAATTAAATTCGCGCAATGCCGGCATCGACCAAATTTTTGATGAAAAATCCTAAAAAATGAAATTCGAGCGATTTTTGATGAAAAATCGTGAAAAAAATTAAATTCGGTCCCTGCCGTCATCGACCAAATTTTTGATGAAAAATCGTAAAAAAAATTAAATTCGCGCGCTGCCGTCATCGACCAAATTTTTGATGAAAAATCGTAAAAAAAATTAAATTCGCGCGCTGCCGGCATCGACCAAATTTTTGATGAAAAATCCTAAAAAATGAAATTCGAGCGATTTTTGATGAAAAATCGTGAAAAAAATTAAATTCGGTCCCTGCCGTCATCGACCAAATTTTTGATGAAAAATCGTAAAAAAAATTAAATTCGCGCGCTGCCGTCATCGACCAAATTTTTGATGAAAAATCGTAAAAAAAATTAAATTCACGCGCTGCCGGCATCGACAAAATTTTTGATGAAAAATCCTAAAAAATGAAATTCGCGCGATTTTTGATGAAAAATCGTGAAAAAAATTAAATTCGCGCGCTGCCGGCATCGACCAAATTTTTGATGAAAAATCCTAAAAAATGAAATTCGGTCGATTTTTGATGAAAAATCGTGAAAAAAATTAAATTCGGTCCCTGCCGTCATCGACCAAATTTTTGATGAAAAATCGTAAAAAAAATTAAATTCGCGCGCTGCCGTCATCGACCAAATTTTTGATGAAAAATCGTAAAAAAAATTAAATTCGCGCGCTGCCGGCATCGACCAAATTTTTGATGAAAAATCCTAAAAAATGAAATTCGCGCGATTTATGATGAAACATACAGAAAAGCTACAATCCGTCTGGAACGGATCGTATGATACCCTATCCTCCTCTCTATAAAATGGGCTTGGCCAAATTGCATTTTGTACTGAAATATAGCTATAATGTCGAACGTTTGAGGATGTTACATGTAAAATTTTATCGAAATAGGTTTTTTGATGATAACGCCCCCAAAAAGTGGGCGTGGCCAAAACTATTCTATGGGTGAATTGTAGGGAATCTAAATACCCAAATATTTGGTCTTAACAAAATTTTTCGGTTTCATATAATTTAGTGAAGTTATAAAAAAGTAGGCGTGGCAGTGGGCGGATGTAAAAAAATTTTACACTAGTATTGTATCTTTTTCTCGGAAGCCCAGATATGAAATTTCAGCGTCCTAGTTAAAAATTTAAGGCCCAAAAATCGGTTTTGTGATGAAAACGCCCCCAAAAAGTGGGCGTGGCCAAAACTTTTGTATGGGTGGATTGTAGGGAATCTGAATGCCTAAATATTTGGTCTTAACAAAATTTTTCGGTTTCATATAATTTAGTGAAGTTATGAAAAAGTGGGCGTGGCAGTGGGCGGATTTAAAAAATTTTTACACTTGTACTGTATCTTTTTCTCAGAAGCCCAGATATGAAATTTCATCGTCCTAGCTCAAAATTTAAGGCCCAAAAAGCGGTGACATACGGACGGACGGACGGACGGTCATCGCTCAATCGATTTCGCTATTGATGCTGATCACGAATATATATACTTTATATGGTCTATCTCGATTATTTCTCTATGTTACAAACTATGTGTCAAACTTAATATACCCTTAGGATAGGGTATAAAAATCGTAAAAAAATTAAATTCGCGCGCTGCCGGCATCGACCAAAGTTTTGATGAAAAATCCTAAAAAAATGAAATTCGCGCGATTTTTGATGAAATATCGTGAAAAAAATTAAATTCGCGCCCTGCCGGCATCGACCAAATTTTTGATGAAAAATCGTAAAAAAATGAAATTCGCGCGATTTTTGATGAAAAATGGTGAAAAACATACAGAAAAGCTACAATCCGTCTGGAACGGATCGTATGATACCCTATCCTCCTCTCTATAAAGTGGGCGTGGCCAAACTGCATTTCGTACTCGAATATGGCTATAATCCTCGTTTGAGGATGTTATATGTAAAATTTTATCAAAATCGGTTTTTTGATGAAAACGCCCCCAAAAAGTGGGCGTGACCAAAACTGTTCTATGGGTGAATTGTAGGGAATCTGAATGCCTAAATATTTGGTATTCACAAAATTTTTCGGTTTCATATAATTTAGTGAAGTTATAAAAAAGTAGGCGTGGCAGTGGGCGGATGTAAAAAAATTTTACACTTGTACTGTATCTTTTTCTCAGAAGCCCAGATATGAAATTTCATCGTCCTAGCTCAAAATTTAAGGCCCAAAAAGCGGTGACATACGGACGGACGGACGGACGGACGGACGGACGGTCATCGCTCAATCGATTTCGCTATTGATGCTGATCACGAATATATATACTTTATAGGGTCTATCTCGATTATTTCTCTATGTTACAAACTATGTGTCAAACTTAATATACCCTTAGGATAGGGTATAAACATACAGAAAAGCTACAATCCGTCTGGAACGGATCGTATGATACCCTATCCTCCTCTCTATAAAATGGGCGTGACCAAATTGCATATTGTACTCAAATATAGCTATAATGTCGAACGTTTGAGGATGTTACATGTAAAATTTTATCAAAATAGGTTTTTTGATGATAACGCCCCCAAAAAGTGGGCGTGACCAAAACTGTTCTATGGGTGAATTGTAGGGAATCTAAATACCCAAATATTTGGTCTTAACAAAATTTTTCGGTTTCATGTAATTTAGTGAAGTTATAAAAAAGTAGGCGTGGCAGTGGGCGGATGTAAAAAAATTTTACACTTGTACTGTATCTTTTTCTTGGAAGCCCAGATATGAAATTTCAGCGTCCTAGTTAAACATTTAAGGCCCAAAAATCGGTTTTGTGATGAAAACGCCCCCAAAAAGTGGGCGTGGCCAAAACTTTTGTATGGGTGGATTGTAGGGAATCTGAATGCCTAAATATTTGGTCTTAACAAAATTTTTCGGTTTCATATAATTTAGTGAAGTTATGAAAAAGTGGGCGTGGCAGTGGGCGGATTTAAAAAATTTTTACACTTGTACTGTATCTTTTTCTCAGAAGCCCAGATATGAAATTTCATCGTCCTAGCTCAAAATTTAAGGCCCAAAAAGCGGTGACATACGGACGGACGGACGGACGGACGGACGGTCATCGCTCAATCGATTTCGCTATTGATGCTGATCACGAATATATATACTTTATAGGGTCTATCTCGATTATTTCTCTATGTTACAAACTATGTGTCAAACTTAATATACCCTTAGGATAGGGTATAAAAATCGTAAAAAAATTAAATTCGCGCGCTGCCGGCATCGACCAAAGTTTTGATGAAAAATCCTAAAAAAATGAAATTCGCGCGATTTTTGATGAAAAATCGTGAAAAAAATTAAATTTGGGCCTTGCCGTCATCGACCAAATTTTTGATGAAAAATCGTAAAAAAAATTAAATTCGCGACTGCCGGCATCGACCAAATTTTTGATGAAAAATCCTAAAAAATGAAATTCGCGCGCTGCCGGCATCGACCAAAGTTTTGATGAAAAATCCTAAAAAAATTAAATTCGCGCGATTTTTGATGAAAAATCGTGAAAAAAATTAAATTCGGGCCCTGCCGTCATCGACCAAATTTTTGATGAAAAATCGTAAAAAAAATTAAATTCGCGACTGCCGGCATCGACCAAATTTTTGATGAAAAATCCTAAAAAATGAAATTCGCGCGATTTTTGATGAAAAA